>CAWUFW010001383.1:0-1222500 GCA_963921515.1 Calotriton arnoldi
CCTGTGCGGGTTGAACTGCAATGGACCGATCGGTGCCTCCGGCCGGCCCATTGCTTTCAATGTGTCGGGTGCGCGTTGTACCCCTGTGCGCGTTGTACCGCAATGGACCGATCGGTGCCTCCGGCCGGCCCATTGCCTTCAATGTGTGCGGGTATGCGTTGTACCCCTGTGCGCGTTGAACTGCAATGGACCGATCGGTGCCTCCGGCCGGCCCATTGCTTTCAATGTGTGCGGGTGCAGCGTTGTACCCCTGATGCGCGTTGTACCGCAATGGACCGATCGGTGCCTCCGGCCGGCCCATTGCCTTCAATGTGTGCGGGTGCAGCGTTGTACCCCTGTGCGCGTTGAACTGCAATGGACCGATCGGTGCCTCCGGCCGGCCCATTGCTTTCAATGTGTGCGGGTACGCGTTGTACCCCTGTGCGTGTTGAACTGCAATGGACCGATAGGTGCCTCCGGCCCGGCCCATTGCTTTCAATGTGTGCGGGTACGCGTTGTACCCCTGTGCGCGTTGAACTGCAATGGACCGATCGGTGCCTCCGGCCGGCCCATTGCTTTCAATGTGTGCGGGTACGCGTTGTACCCCTGTGCGCGTTGTACCGCAATGGACCGATCGGTGCCTCCGGCCGGCCCATTGCCTTCAATGTGTGCGGGTACGCGTTGTACCCCTGTGCGCGTTGAACTGCAATGGACCGATCGGTGCCTCCGGCCCGGCCCATTGCTTTCAATGTGTGCGGGTACGCGTTGTACCCCTGTGCGTGTTGAACTGCAATGGACCGATCGGTGCCTCCGGCCGGCCCATTGCTTTCAATGTGTGCGGGTACGCGTTGTACCCCTGTGCGTGTTGAACTGCAATGGACCGATCGGTGCCTCCGGCCGGCCCATTGCTCTCAATGTGTGCGGGTACGCGTTGTACCCCTGTGCGCGTTGTACCGCAATGGACCGATCGGTGCCTCCGGCCGGCCCATTGCCTTCAATGTGTGCGGAGTGCGCGTTGTACCCCTGTGCGCGTTGAACTGCAATGGACCGATCGGTGCCTCCGGCCGGCCCATTGCTTTCAATGTGTGCGGGTACGCGTTGTACCCCTGTGCGTGTTGAACTGCAATGGACCGATCGGTGCCTCCGGCCGGCCCATTGCTTTCAATGTGTGCGGGTACGCGTTGTACCCCTGTGCGCGTTGTACCGCAATGGACCGATCGGTGCGCACCCATTGACAATGGGCTTGCCTGGCAACGGACGCGTTTTCGAATTTTGAGCGAGTCGGTTGCTGGAAAATCAGTTGGTCACCCACAACAATGTTGCAAAATCATGTATGTCATGAAGTTGAAGTTTTGAAGGATGCTGTGGGCGTGTTTTGGTGCTGCTATTCCATGGATTGGCCAGATTCAGAAGATGCAAACGACTTGGACCTATCACTTTGGACACAAGGGACAGTATCTGCCTCTCCAGCACATATATATTGCTGCCTGTTCCCCTGAGAGCCCACTTGCCTGCACTACATGCTCCAGGACGACATCTGCCACTGCACTGCTGCTGTCTCTGCCCCTCTGGACCCTGCAATGGCACGTACTGTGGAGAGAGCCCCAGCCTTCAGCCTTGAGGAGAACCAGGCCCTGCTGGACAGCCTACTTCCACAGTACAGCAAGCTGTATGGGACACCAGGGGAGCAGGTGAGTGTTCTGTGCACCTCCTTTCTGAATGTGCATTTTGTCTGACTAGCAAGGCTGAAAGTCTGCACACCACTGGCTAGCAGGCTCACTGAGTAGTTGTCACCCCCATAGTGTGTAGTGACTTGCACTGGACAGGTATGGTGCAGTGACAGTGCTTCTGAACAGGGTTTTACTCCCCATGCAATGATACCATGTAGTGACTTCTGGAAAACTGTCCATGTTTCAGCCGTGCACTGCCTGTGTACACCATGTGCCCCTGTGATTGCGACATGTATATGCAACTGTGTCATGCACGGATATGTTGCATGTGTAGTAATGGCCTTATCACTTTGTCATCCTGACAGGCTTCTGCCCATCGGAAGCATGAGATATGGAAGGACATCGTCCGGGCTGTCCGGTCCGTGGGGGTCTACAAGCGCCGGATCCGCAACTGCCAAAAGAGGTGGCAGGACCTTCGGGGCTGGACCCGGAGGATTGCACGAGGTCCAGCTGAAGCTGTCGCCTCCTCGCAGGAGGGGCGGAACACGGACCCTGACCCCCACATGCTCAGGATCCTGGCGGTGGTCTTTCCAGACCTGGATGGGCAGCTGAAGGCCAGAGAGCAGCAAGGAGGGGGTGAGTCAAAGACTGCACTGTGTACTCTGTCTAACATGCTATGTGCCCTCCTCGGGCCTGGTTAAACTGCCACAGTACAGCAGTCATGTTGTCCAGGAGCCATGTCCCTCTATTGTGCACTGCCCACTCCTCATCTGATACCCAGGTGTGGCCCTTACATGCAGGGAATTCTGTCACTTAGGACTGTGTCCTTGCAGTTTGCTTGACTCAAGGTGGGAGACAGCATCTGTTTCCCTGACTCTGTGGTGGGCATCATGGGTGGGTCCATTGCTTACACAATGCCTGTATTCTGACATGTATTCAGCGTGTTACTTTGATCTGTGGTCCAATTGCTGAGCTGATCCACCACATGTGGCTGGGGTATCTGGCACACACCCATGCTGCGGGTGGGAACAATGTTTGGGCCCCAGGAGTATGTATATGACGTGTGTCACACATACTTAGCCAGCTGCCTACAGTCCAGGGCTCATCCCTCATTCATGTGGGGCTGGACAGTCATGGCTACTCCAGGCCATACAATACACTCTGTACTCCCACTCCCGTGTATCAGCTGACACATTGTGCGCAGTGATTTGACCCCTCAGGTGTCTGCCTCTGTGTCAGTGTGCTGTGGATTAGTCGCCAGGACTGCTGTGGAGTTTCTTGGTAGGGGCTCAGCATGCCACTGGAGATGTGACCATAGGAGACGATACTTGTGTGACACATAGGTGTCTGATCAGCTGCCCATGCAGACTGGGGCATGTGAATGTGAAGTTCAGGCAGCTGTTCCCCATGCACAGCAGAGTGTGAGGGGCTCAGGTTCAGAGGGTAGTGTCACAGGTCTCCCATATGTCCAATAGGTATGACCTGGACAGATGAGGGTTAAGAGGATGTGTTGTGGGGGGATGTACATGTGCACTTGTGCAGCTCCAGGACTTGCATTCCCCATGACCTACTATTGTGACACAGTGCAGAGTGTTGTTGTCTGGCTGCAAAGTCATACATCACTGAGACAGTGATGTATGACTTTGCAGTCATGCCTCCGCCATGGCATGTGTCTACTGATTGGTGAGCCTGCAGGGGAGTGACATGTGCTACATGCACACCATAGTGGCGCTGGCTATCAGGACATGGGTGCATCATGGTGTCTGTCGCTGGTATGCATCACATGCATTTCCTATTTGACTCTGGGCATCCCTTTCATCCGGAAACCTGTACTGACTCAGTGGCAAGAGCTGTGATGTGTCCACACCATGTCCTCTGCACTGTCCAACTACTGTGTACTTGGTGCATGTGTCAACACTGGGGTGTTGCAATCCAACAGACACCAGACAGATGGGTGCAAGGCCATGTGGGATGTGAGTGCCATGCTTGGCATCAGACTGACAATTGACTTCTCCTGTTCAATTAGGGCACTTTTAGCAATGTACAACTGATGATGCCAGGGCTTGCTCTGTGATGTGCTGTGCTCACAGTGGTGTGTGCGTTATGTGCAGGTGACTGATGTCTGTCTGTATCCCCATTGTTTGCAGATACATCCACGGCCACGGAAGGGGACAGCTCCACGGACCAGGAGGAGCCAGAGAGCCAGACTGGGTCAGCAGCCGAGGAGTGGTCGGAGGGACCCAGTGGCACGGAGGGCGAGGGAGCCACACCGAGGAGTCCTCAGCAGCATCCACCTCAGCTGAGGACCAGAGCAACTCGGAGGATGACTCCCTTGTGGAGGCGGGTGTCAGCAGCCACCACACCCCAGCTAGTGTTGCTGTCCCCGCCACCACCAGCACCACCACCGCCCTCCCATCGGCTCCCATTCCCCAGGTCCGTGGAGGCTCCCATGTCCGGGAGCGTGTTTCCTTTGGGCCAGGCACCGCACCCCCTGCCCCTGTGTCCCCTGCTGCCCTGAGTGAGGAGTCTGTGTACCTCCTTCGCCAGCTCCATGTAGGGCAGACAGCCATGCTGAGTGTCCTCCATGCGCACACCGCGCTGTTGACTCAGCTGGTGTCGTTCATGGAGGAGCATCTCATCGGGCATGTCTGACCTACAGAGGGGCAATAGGTCCATGGACTCCTCCCTGACGGCAGCAGTGTCCCTCCTCAAACGGTCCCTCACCCCTCCTGCCTCTGCTCCATCCACACTCCCCAGCACCTTACCCGTCCCAAGCACACACACACCGGCACAGGCACACACCAGCACACACACATCCAGCACACTGACACACACGCCAATGACAAAACGCACACGCACGCACATTCAGGGGACTGAAGCCAGACTCACAGGGGATGGGGCCCTGGAACACACACACGCATCCACATGCACTGCGCAGTCCTCAGTTCCCTCTCCCTCCAAAGCACCCTCCCTTGCCTCACATGCAACCCCAAAGTCACAGCAGCTCTTCCTCTGTGACCTCGGCCTCTTCCCCACCGATGAAGCTGCTCCAGCATCCCGGGGGAAGAGGAAGCCCACCCACACGGAGCAGAGTGCCCCTCGCCCCCGGACACCCACCCCCAGGCGCAGACGGACTGAGGCCCCCACCCGCAAGTCCCCCGGAGTGGTAAGACAAAGACCCCGCCACCGCCCTGCAGCTCAGGCACAAGGTCTCCGTCCTCCATCCCTCAGGCCCCCACTGCACAGGTGCCCCCACCACACCCTGCCCCAGGTTCCCCCACCCACAGATATACCATCCCCAAGAGGATCAGGCCTTCTCCCCCTGCCACTTGCTCTCCCAGCACCACACCCCCCGCTGCGCTTGTCTGTGCCACTGATGTGGTGAGGGTGTCCTCCCCCTCTGTCCAACCCACCTTGCCTGTTCCCCATTCTCCTCCCCTGGAGGTAGGCACTGCAGTGGAGTCCACTACCGCCCTGTCTGACTTGGGCACTGCAGTGGCGGACCTGTCCACCCCATCTGCAGGGTCCACTGCAGTTATGCCGGCACCCACGACATCTGAGTCATGCCCCCAGTTGTGCCGGCACACACCATGTCAGACACCTCCACTGCAGTTGTCAGTGGCTCTCCAGCACCCACCACCCCTTCCCTGACTCCCCCTGGTGAGCCCTGATCCTGTCCCTGCGGTGCCTGGCCTGCCCCCCGGTTGCCCCTCCTAGTGGATTGTCCCTGGTTTTGTGCAGGCATGCGTAGGGTGACATCTGCCAGTGTCACCCTGTTTGAACTTTGACAATGGACTGGCCATTGGCCTTTGCTCTATTTTTTCTGGACGTCGTTATCAAACAACACATATGCTGAATAAAGCAACTTTCTTTTCTCTAGTGCTCATGCTTCAGATGTACATGTTGTTGGTGCTGCTAACCATGCCCTTGCTGCAGTGATGGTGATATCTGGTCTCATGATCATGAAGTGTTACTGTGCAGGAACCCATGTGGTCCAGGGGGAATGTGTCCTATCATGTGGTGTATCCATGTCATCAATAGCAGCATCTGAGGGTGTCATGTGTTCAGTATTTGGCAATGGGTTTCCTACTTACATTGGCAATTTCATATCTGTGGCTTCCACCCCTGCACATCTGTTGTGCCTGCCATCGTTGCATTTGTCTACTTCCCTGACCGTGTTGCCATCTCCAGTGGACATGCAGGTTTGGGCATCAATGGGGAAGGACTCATCCGTGTAGTCAGTGCAACATTGCTATACAAGTGTGTTGGATCTGTGCTGATGATTCCGTTGGCACATCCATGACCAGGCTGATGTGATGGGAGCCCTCATTTGGTGCTAATTGTTGATTGTGTGACCAAGTGCTCAGCTGACATGATGGGGCCCTACTGAGGCAACATATGGCACAGCTTTCCTCACACAGGAGTGGAGTCCCCTCATGGCAGTGTGTACACGTGTGACATTGCCTGCGCCCAAGGTGTGTGTTGTATGTGCATGTCTGTGTGTTCACTTCCATTCATCTGCGCATGCTGTGATCCCTAGTGTTGTACCTGTTTGTGATGCTTGCTGACTTGAGCTATGTTCCCCCAAAGTCTTCTCCCTGTGTTCTCTGTGATGTGGGTGCATGGCACATTACTGGTCATCAGGGTGTCACCCATAGGTGTGTTTTCGGTCAGGGCTGAGTTTGTGTGCAGACGCAGATGGGTCACAGTCAGGTTTCCCCTTGGCACTTGTTGTTTGCCCCTGTCATGTGATTTCCAGTTTGTGTTATCTTTCAGTGATTGTGACACGTTGTGTGTGTGACTGCTGGCACTCCTCAGGGTCCGGGCTGCAATGTTGGTTGTTGTCTATGTGTGTTCTTTGTGGGTGACCTTGGCTTCTTCATTGGTGTGTGACTGTGGCTGGGATCCCATTGGTCGGTGTGGTATTGCTGTCATGTCCATGTACAGCGTAGTGTGCCGTGTGTCAGACATTCAGGAGTCTTGTTGAGTGTCCATGTGTGATGTGTTTCTACACCTTGGTTCCCACCCACCACCCTGGAATAGTCATGGGTGCATGTGCAATGTCACCAGTGCATGTGTACTTCACTGCTGCACATTGTCAGAGGTCGAGGGTGTGGTGTTGAGTGTGTGCAGATGAGAGTTGTTGCCCGGCTAGGCCCCTGCCTCCATGTTGGCCTTGGCTTACTGGCCATGCTGATTGATTTGTGCTTGTGTAGGTGTGATGGTAGTTAGTTGCTCAGGACACCTGACTGTGGTTCACAGTGTGAACGACATTTAGCTTTGTCATCACAGTGGTATTTTTATTCAGCCCAGGGTCACCACATTGTGGGGGCCCTGGGGGTGGTGCTGTGGTGTGTCTGTGTCTTGCTGTGTCAGTTGTTGTTCCTACGTGCCTGTGTGACATGTGTGTTTTGTGCTCCCTCTCACCTGACAATGCCTGCTTGCCCACATAGGGGATTTGGATCCATGAGTTACCTTAGTGTGGCAGTGTATGCACATCTGTATGATTGGTATTCAGCTCTCCTCATGTGTTGTGTGGTTGCCTGGGGACACTGGCACCCCCACCCCTCACCTGCTGTGTATGATGACAGTGTTGGTCTGCCTGTTTGTGTTTGTGCATCTGCACCACTGCATTGGCATATCTTGGATGTGCCATTGGCTGTATGTTGTTTGGTGTGTTTCCCCTGCTGTCCCTGGGACTCCTAGGTCATCGGTCAGCACAGTGATCATGGTTTGTGTGTCCCATTGCTGCCATGGTATGGTATCTGTTCACCTCACATCTGCTGTCTCCACAGGATATCTGCATTTGTGTGCCCATTGGTGCAAATATGTGGTTCTGCATTCTGATGGTCACTTCTGTCATTGTGTCATTGATGACTGTTGACGGTCTCAGCCCCCATGGGTGTTGTTTGTCTGCACATGGCCAAAGGAATGTTTCATTTGCACTGCAGTATTTGGCTCCCCCAATTTATGTTGCAATGGGACACATACACTACTTTGCCACAGATGAGTTTTTGGTTCTGTGACCAGGAATGATCCATGCAGTTTGGCAGTTGCAGCTCTTTCTTTGTCAACAATTACCTTTTGGTCACTGTGATGATGAGGGTGTAGACCCCATTGCCACAATGGTCAAAATGTGCTTCAGCTATGGACCCCACACTTGCCTTTTGGTCACTGTGATGATGGGGGTTTAGACCCCATTGCCACAATGGTCAAAATGTGCTTCAGCTATGGACCCCACACTTGCCTTTTGGTCACTGTGATGATGGGGGTTTAGGCCCCATTGCCACAATGGTCATGGGCTGCTTGCATTGTGGGTGCCACACACATATATGTGTGGCACATGTGCTAGGGGGTCACATTGTATGTTCAAAGTCATGTTCGGTGTTGTAGGCATTTGACACAGCCTACACACGCTTGTCATGGTGGTGGGGGGATGTCTTAATCTTGCATTCCCTAGGTTGTGGTGTGCTTGTTGTGTCATGCATTGTCCATCCTATGAGTGGGGGTGGTAGTAGTGGTAGGCATCCAGCCCCCCGTGGGTGAGGGTGGTAGTAGTGGTGGGCATCCAGCCCCCCTTGGCTAAGGGTGGTAGTAGTGGTGGGCATCCAGCCCCCCTGGCTAAGGGTGGTAGTAGTGGTAGGCATCCTGCCCCCTGGGTGAGGGTGGTAGTAGTGGTAGGCATCCTGCCCCCCTGGGTGAGGGTGGTAGTAGTGGTGGGCATCCTGCCCCCTGTCTAAGGGTGGTAGTAGTGGTGGGCATCCAGCCCCCCTGGCTAAGGGTGGTAGTAGTGGTAGGCATCCTGCCCCCCTGGGTGAGGGTGGTAGTAGTGGTAGGCATCCTGCCCCCCTGGGTGAGGGTGGTAGTAGTGGTGGGCATCCTGCCCCCTGTCTAAGGGTGGTAGTAGTGGTGGGCATCCAGCCCCCCTGGCTAAGGGTGGTAGTAGTGGTAGGCATCCTGCCCCCGTGGGTGAGGGTGGTAGTAGTGGTGGGCATCCTGCCCCCTGGCTAAGGGTGGTAGTAGTGGTGGGCATCCAGCCCCCTGGCTAAGGGTGGTAGTAGTGGTGGGCATCCAGCCCCCCTGGCTAAGGGTGGTAGTAGTGGTAGGCATCCTGCCCCCCGTGGGTGAGGGTGGTAGTAGTGGTGGGCATCCTGCCCCCGTGGGTGAGGGTGGTAGTAGTGGTGGGCATCCTGCCCCCTGGCTAAGGGTGGTAGTAGTGGTGGGCATCCAGCCCCCTGGCTAAGGGTGGTAGTAGCGGTAGGCATCCTGCCCCCTGTGGGTGAGGGTGGTAGTAGTGGTGGGCATCCTGCCCCCCTGGCTAAGGGTGGTAGTAGTGGTTGGCATCCAGCCCCCCTGGCTAAGGGTGGTAGTAGTGGTAGGCATCCTGCCCCCTGGGTGAGGGTGGTAGTAGTGGTGGGCATCCTGCCCCCTGGGTGAGGGTGGTAGTAGTGGTAGGCATCCTGCCCCCGTGGGTGAGGGTGGTAGTAGTGGTGGGCATCCAGCCCCCCTGGCTAAGGGTGGTAGTAGTGGTAGGCATCCTGCCCACCTGGGTGAGGGTGGTAGTAGTGGTAGGCATTCTGCCCCCCCTGGGTGAGGGTGGTAGTAGTGGTAGGCATCCTGCCCCCCCTGGGTGAGGGTGGTATTAGTGGTAGGCATCCTGCCCCCCGTGGGTGAGGGTGGTAGTGGTGGTAGGCATCCTGCCCCCCTGGGTGAGGGTGGTAGTAGTGGTAGGCATCCTGCCCCCCGTGGGTGAGGGTGGTAGTAGTGGTGGGCATCCTGCCCCCGTGGGTGAGGGTGGTAGTGGTGGTAGGCATCCTGCCCCCCCTGGGTGAGGGTGGTAGTAGTGGTAGGCATCCTGCCCCCCCTGGGTGAGGGTGGTAGTAGTGGTGGGCATCCTGCCCCCCGTGGGTGAGGGTGGTAGTAGTGGTGGGCATCCTGCCCCCTGGCTAAGGGTGGTAGTAGTGGTGGGCATCCAGCCCCCCTGGCTAAGGGTGGTAGTAGTGGTGGGCATCCAGCCCCCTGGCTAAGGGTGGTAGTAGTGGTAGGCATCCTGCCCCCTGGGTGAGGGTGGTAGTAGTGGTGGGCATCCTGCCCCCTGGCTAAGGGTGGTAGTAGTGGTGGGCATCCAGCCCCCCTGGCTAAGGGTGGTAGTAGTGGTAGGCATCCTGCCCCCGTGGGTGAGGGTGGTAGTAGTGGTGGGCATCCTGCCCCCCGTGGGTGAGGGTGGTAGTAGTGGTGGGCATCCTGCCCCCTGGCTAAGGGTGGTAGTAGTGGTGGGCATCCAGCCCCCCTGGCTAAGGGTGGTAGTAGTGGTAGGCATCCTGCCCCCCGTGGGTGAGGGTGGTAGTAGTGGTGGGCATCCTGCCCCCTGGCTAAGGGTGGTAGTAGTGGTGGGCATCCAGCCCCCCTGGCTAAGGGTGGTAGTATTGGTAGGCATCCTGCCCCCTGGGTGAGGGTGGTAGTAGTGGTAGGCATCCTGCCCCCCTGGGTGAGGGTGGTAGTAGTGGTGGGCATCCTGCCCCCTGGGTGAGGGTGGTAGTAGTGGTAGGCATCCTGCCCCCTGGGTGAGGGTGGTAGTAGTGGTGGGCATCCTGCCCCCTGGCTAAGGGTGGTAGTAGTGGTGGGCATCCAGCCCCCTGGCTAAGGGTGGTAGTAGTGGTAGGCATCCAGCCCCCCCTGGGTTGGGGTGGTGGTGCGCATTCAGGCCCCTGTGTGCATATGTGGCATAGGTGATGGGCATCCCGCCCCTATGGTGCTGCTGTTGCTGGTGTAAGTATATTCAGATTCCCCGTGTATGTGTGTGATGTGTCGTGTACGTGTTGTATGTGTTTTGTGGTTGGTGTCTGGCTTACCTTCTGCGCCGTACGCGTCCGTGCCTGTTCCGGTAGTAGATGTAGAATATTGGTATGATCGGGACGAAGGGATTCATGGTTGGTTCGTGTCGTTCGTCCTTCTCGTTGCTTGGCGTCGTCCTCGTCGCTTCGCTTCGTCCTCGTCGCTTCGCGTCGTCCTCGTCGGTGCCGTGTTCGTCTCGTAGCCGTGGATTGTGTTGTGGCGCGAATCGGAGCTTATGTGCGCCTCTCCCGGATGCTTTGACGTGCCGTGCGTAGCGGCGGGTTCGGCGCGTACGGGAAGCGCATCGTACTTGTCCGGCCGGACGGGGCTGCATTTTTCCTTCCGTGCGACTCGATTCGGCGTTTCCGGATTCGCCTCGGTCGGAGAACAGGACCTGGTTTGGGTGAGTACGGCTCGGCCGGAATTTTTGCTGTTGTGCGCATCGTACTTGCTCGTTCGGTGTGCTGTACGGATCGGTCGGGAAACAGGCTTTCGCATGGCTTTTTTCCCGGCCGAATAGTATTGGGTGCGCCTCCGACCGAGATCGGAATCGACCCCTATATGTTTAGTGTCCAGCACCTTCCTTGATTTAATACTAGCTGGAGTGGGAATAGTAAATTATATATGTTTAGTGTCCAGCACCTTCCCTGACTTAATCCTAACTGGAGTGGGAATAGTAAATTATATATGTTTAGTGTCCAGCACCTTCCCTGATTTGATACTAACTGGAGTGGGAATAGTAAATTATATATGTTTAGTGTCCAGCACCTTCCCTGACTTAGGGGCTGATTACGATGGCGGGCGGAGGCACATCCGCCGTGCTGGCTGAAAATGCCCTTTTCCGCACTCCATCCGTGGTCTTTGCGTCCGCCGTATTATGATGGGCGTAGATAGCCCATTTCCCGTCCGCTACGGTGTTCCGGGTTCCGCCGAAAATCTCCGTCCACACCGGTAGCGGGCGGAGCCAAAACAGAGGTACCGCCGTGCAGAATGCGGTCACGACCGCCGTTCAAATCACGATGCCTCATACAGCCCACCACACCGCTGCGGTGAATCCGGCCATTCGAGGATGGTGGTGGCAATACTGCGGATAGCTCCATTGTTATATCCCTTATAGAGGCCCTAATGTAGACCCGTTCGTACATGCCCTAAAATGGACGTATTCATATTTACCCTAATATGGTCATAATCGTACTTGCCCTATTATGGTCATGGCCGCATATGCCCAATTATGGTCACAACTGTACATGTCCTATTATAGTATGATTCCTTATATAGGCATGATGTTTCACCTACATTGGTCCCAACTAGTACATAACGAGCTCTGAGGGCTGAACGTTATCTATCCTGTGGTTTTGAATACAGCAGGGTTTTTCCAAACACAGGCCCATACTGTACTCATTAATTATGCATGGCTCTCTAAGAATACACCACTGGCATAATATGTATGTACAAAGTTCACCCCTGACGTCTTCCTCATGTCCAATACAAACCATACTGAGGACCGAGACTCTTTAGGGTATAAATACACCACATCTTGCCCCGGTAAGACAGAGGGAACCGAGACTTCCATGCTGACACACTGACCAGAGACGCTGAGGCTCCTGCATGCAGTCGCTCCAGCTGGCAGTGGTCTGACACAGCCCTGACGGGGTGTCCAACTCGAGACCAGGACGGGGTCCCACACTCTCTCTATTCAGGTATGGGGGTTCGACTAAATCCTAGGAGGATTCTTGGCTCTTAGCTTTAAGACCTACACAAATATGCTAGGTATACTCGGGTACATCTAGTTAGGCATCGTAGGAGTACGCACACCTTGCATAATGCTTTTATATTCATGTATGTACTCATGATTATCGCAATATGGTAGAACTGTTCTATCCCTTTGCTTTTATCGTACTGCTGATATATCTCTGCTATTGTCTGCTTGTTACCGCAGCACATATATTTTACACTAGAATTACAACTGTTCAATAAATACTTATTGAAACGCCCGACTGTTTATTCTGTGTAACTGTCACGTTCAAGCATAGGCATACTGAAAAAGGTTCACTGTAAATACACGAAGGAATGCATGAGGAGTGCATGGGGTGTACTACATCTCCCAGAATACCGAGGGAGGCAGTAGTCCTATCTCTTCTTCTGTCTTCCTTCTCTACTTAAACTCCTCCCACACTTACACTGGTGCTTGTCACCTGAAGTCTGATCCGAATACCGTCCTTCTGAACTACATTCAGCACGTACCAGAAGTTCCCACAGAACGTTGTGTCTGCCAGCGAGAGAATCCCTACGAGCAAGGATTTGCTCTCATTCCGCGCTGGGGCGCGATCACGCTCCCGCCGCATTCCTGGTCTCGGCAAAAGCACAACCCCTGGAAGCGCATGGACGCGCTTCACTTTCCGTTCACCTCCGCGCTGGGGCGCGAACACCATTTCTGAAAGCGCACGGAAGCGCTTAAGTTTCCAACTCTTCCACGCTGGGGCGCGAACAGTAATTCGGAAAGCGCACAGAAGCGCTTCAGTTTGTTTAAACCCGGAAGGCTACTTGCAACGGTTTCAAGAGCTGTTGAGAGGCTCGGAGTTCTTGTTTTGATTCGTTACCTTTTTTTTGTTGTTGTTTGTTCACACATGCTGTATGTGTGGATAAGAAGACTCTTACTGTGGAAACCTAAAGATACAGGCATCATTACCAGAGGACTATCTGGTTACAGATAAGTACATTGTATTGACTGCTTGCTGCTTCTAGCCAGTATCTGTACTACAGAGGGTACTTTATCACTGAGGTATAGTGATGAAAACATACCTTGCTTTCTTTTTCTTTATTTTTTCCTTTTGTGCCTTTTTAAGTGGAATGTGTGCAGCAGCTTTAATTGTAAGTACAGTACATGACATGTTTAACATTGATAGAAGCTGAAGGATAAGTGTGGAAATTCATGTATGATTTGTTGTGTCTCTTATACAGGAAACACGGGGCTATCATAGGAGTAGAGGTCTACAACTCCAAACCAGCGCTCCATTGAGTGTTTTCACTGCTGCAACCTTATTGTTTTGTTTGTCCCTTTTTTCCCTTTCCCCTATAGTGGTGTGATCTGCTGAGTGGTGTATACATACTCGCAGGTGGTTCCATATAGGGGAAAGGGTTACTTAGCATCTTCCATCGCTCCCGCTGTATCTGGCTTACCAGGTTAGTGTTAACCTATCTCCGTATCACGACAGAGTGACAAGCCCACGGTTACTTACGGCCTGAGCGATGGATACCAACACTGTTCTTACTTCAGTGCTGGAGACTTTGACCGCTTTGCGGATGGAAGTAGATGCCTTTCGGGGGGAAAACCTGGAACTGAGGAATGAGATGGGCACCATGAGACGCGAGGTAGCAGGCTTGTCCCGCACCAGCCCTACAGGTTCAAGGGGGCCTCGTATATAAGGAATTGGACTCTACCGCCACCCACAACCCCTAACACGACACCGGGTCAGGGAGGGGAGCAGGACCATCCACGATCCATGTGATACAACCCCTACAGTTGCCCCTAGCCCCACCCGAGAGATTCTTTGGGGATCCAAAAAGTTCGGGATTTTTTAGGACAGTGTAAGCTACACTTTATGTGCAAACCTGCTGTATTTCCTGATGATCAGGCCAAAACAGCTTTCGTTATGTCCTATCTGGGAGGGAACGCAGCTAGTTGGTCCTTCCCCTTAATAGAAAGAAACAATCCTATGTTACTTGACTTCCCTACCTTCTGTGAAGAAATGCGCAAACTATTTGACAGAAAGGCGCACCAGCTTTCTCTAGATAGAGAACTCATTACGCTTAAGCAGGGCACACAAGACCTGTTAACATACATAACCACGTTCAACAGACTCGTCATAGAAACGGAGTGGCCTGTGGAAAAAAGAACTTCCTTATATTACCAGGGGCTGCGAGGTGAACTGAAGGACGTTTTAGCCCAGGTAGTGCATATGCCAGCTACCTGCGACGAACTGATTGACCTAACGGTACAACTAGATCATCGCCTCCAGGAAAGGAAGGGTGATAAACAGCGTCCCGATTCACGGTTTCTGCTTCCTCGACCGAAGTCACTAGCAGAAGAGCATCCACAAACCACCGATGGGACGGAACCGATGCAAATAAGCGGCATACGTGGTCCACTGAGTCAAGAAGAGAGGAACAGAAGACGCAGTCAAAGGTTGTGTATGTACTGTGGAAAGCCTGGACATTACATCAAAGACTGCAAGACCAAGGCGATGTACAAAGACAGTAAGGGAACTAGAAACGTGCCTGTGGTGGATTATCTGTCGGAGAATCCGGGAAACTAATATGCTCAAACAAGTTAGAGACCCCTTGGTTGAGGCAAGAAGTTGAAGAGGTCTTTCCTGCTGTGGCCAATACAGTACAAACATCTGTGGCCCATATGAATGTGTGTGTTAAGTTGGAGCTTCCGGGAGAGGAGCCCATAGTTGTACATGCTCTATTAGATTCTGGGGCTACAGGCAATTTTATCGATCAGCGATATGCGCAAGAACTAGGAATACCCTGTATAAGAAAAAAGACTCCGGAACCTGTGAAGGCAGTGGACGGAACTGCCTTAACGTCAGGTCCGGTGCGTTTCCACACCCACCGGATACCAATGCAAGTCGGCATGGCCCATTATGAGACCATACAATTCGATCTCATTGACGCCCGAACTTTAAACTTATTTTAGGGATGCCTTGGCTTACACTACATGATCCTCTAGTTCAATGGGCAGCCCTCTCCGTTACCATGAACTCCTCGTTCTGTGCGGAACATTGTACCAGAGAGAGAGTCCATATACCTTACCAAACAGAGAACCCAGCTGAACTACTTGCTAGTGGATGCAGTACACAGAGTGTGTGCCTTATCTCCACGTTACCGGAGGAATATACGCAGTACAAGGAAGTGTTCAGCGAACATGAAGCAAGCAAATTGCCCCCCACAGGGAGTATGATTGCGTGATAGACCTGGAGTCCGGTGCCTGCATACCATGCAGCCGTATATACGCCCTCACAGAGGCGGAAACAGCCTACCTGCAACAATACCTGAAGAAATTACTGTCCTCTGGTTTCATCCGTCCTTCGTCCTCCCCTGCTTCCTCGCCACTGTTTTTCATTCCGAAACGCGAAGGGGGCTTAAGGGCGTGCATCGATTATAGGGCGATCAACAGAGTGACCAAGAAGAACAGATATCCTTTACCCTTGATACCTGTTCTGCTGGACCAGCTGAAGGGAGCCAAAGTATTCACCAAGCTGGATCTTCGGGGAGCCTACCATCTGGTGTGAGTGCGGCGAGGGGATGAATGGAAAACGGCCTTTCGTACCAAATTCGGGCTGTATGAATATCAGGTAATGCCCTTTGGCCTTTGTAACGCCCCCGCCGCATTCCAGTATTTTATGGACAAAGTGTTGAGGGGATTACTGGATGTTTCATGCATCGTGTATTTCGATGACATTTTAATATACTCAGCATCTCTGGATGAACATGTACATCACGTGTCAGCGGTACTGGAACGCCTTCAGCGGTACGCTCTTTACGCCAAGCTAGAAAAATGCATTTTTCACACCTCAGAGGTAGAATTTCTGGGGTATGTCATCAGTCCCAGAGGTCTCTGTATGGACCAAAAGAAGATATATGCCATCATCCAATGGGAATCACCCTCTAGCGTGAAAGCCCTTCAAAGCTTCCTTGGATTTGCCAATTTCTATAGAAGGTTCATTAAGGAGTTTTCCAAAATCATTCAGCCCTTGACACACCTTCTACGAAAAGGAGCCGCTTTTTTATGGACTGATGCTGCGGAACAGGCTTTCCAAACGCTAAAGACATGCTTTACTAGTGCCCCGGTCTTACGGCATCCTGATCCCAGTCAGCCGTTTGTGGTAGAAACAGATGCCTCATACTACGCCATTGGAGGTATCCTTTCCCAAAGGCATCCCGAGACAGGTCAGCTTCCTCCCGTTGCCTTCTTCTCCAGGAAATTGTCTACCTGCGAGGTGAATTACATCATCACCGACAAAGAGCTGTTGGCCATAAAGAGGGCGTGTGAAGAATGGAGACACCACTTGATGGGGGCCAGACACACGGTGGAAATATACACCGACCATCGGAATTTGCTCTTTTTAAGAGCGCTAGAGCCCTGACTCCTCGGCAACTCCGCTGGTCATTGTTTTTCGCTGACTTTGACTTCGTAATTAAATACCGACCAGGACCACAAAACGGTAAGGCTGATGCTCTATCAAGACCCCTGCCAGTTCCTGAAACGGGCCTAGCCTCAGCAGAAGAACCCCCATTATACTTCAGAAGGCTTCCTTTCCAACAGAAATAATGGCATTGACAACGTCCTCAGGATTCTTGGAAGACGTGAAGAAACAAGTTGAGAGCCTTGATGAACATGAGTGGGTTACCAAAGAACCGCAACATCGATCCACTGTGAACAACTTGCTGTTCTACGACAAACGGCTATACGTACCTGAAGGACCACTGCAACAGCAAGTCTTGCAATGGACTCACGATTCCACCTTGGGTGGTCATCTGGGAAAACAAAAGACCCTGCAAAACATGACTAGGAACTTCTGGTGGGAAACTCTGAGGAAAGACACTGAAAAATATGTCTCGGACTGTTCCATTTGTACGCAGGCCAAGGCTCCGCACCAGCGACCTAGTGGATTACTCAGACCCATACCCCTACCTCCAGCACCGTGGCACACTGTATCTATGGACTTTATTGTGGAAATGCCTCCTAGCTTGGGTCATAACACCATCCTTGTAGTCATAGATCATTTAACCAAGATGGGTCATTTCGTAGCTTTAACCAAACTGCCCACATCAGGAGAACTAGCTACTACATTCCTACAACACATAGTACGCTTACATGGACTTCCCTCAATCCTCATTACCGATAGAGGAACCCAATTCACGTCAAGGTTTTGGAAAGCACTATGTACTGTCATGAAAATCGATGCCCGACTGTCTACGAGTTATCATCCTCAGACCGACGGCAAAACTGAGAGGCTGAACCAGACCCTAGAGCAATATCTCAGATGTTTTACACTACAACAAGGAGAAGAATGGAGAACACTTTTATGGACTGCGGAGTTTGCATATAATAACGCAGACCATTCCTCTTTGGGATGTTCTCCCTTCTTTTGCCTAAATGGGTACCATCCTAACATGCTGCCATTTGAACGGCCAGTTACCTCCACACATCCCACCATACAAGAACATCATGCTCATCTCAAAGTGGTGTTACAGAATGCCAAAACACACCTAGAAGCAGCCAGAGCCCGAGATAAGCAAAACACAGATAAGAAAAGGACACCAGAGCCGTCCTATAAGGTGGGGGATAAGGTGTGGCTTAACACGAAACATCTGAAATTTAAGGGAAACACCCGGCTGCAACCCAAGTTCGTGGGTCCCTATCCAATCCACCGTATAATCAGTCCAGTAGCCATGAAGCTTACCCTCCCTTCCACTTGGCACATCCACCCTGTGTTTCATGTTTCCCTCCTAAAGCCCTGTCTCCCTGGTACCAGATTGTCCAAGAAGCCACGGCCTGTGGAGATAGAAGGGGAGGAGGATTACGAAGTACAAAACATACTTGATTCCAAACACATTAGGGGACGGGTGCACTATCTCATTGAGTGGAAGGGGTATGGTCCTGAGGATCGCTCTTGGGAACCAAGTGCCAACCTACATTGCCCTGGCCTTCTGCGGCGTTTCCACACACGGTTTCCTGATAAGCCTGGTGGACCGCCGTGACGTCGGTCGTTGAGAGGGGGTTCTGTCACGTTCAAGCATAGGCATACTGAAAAAGGTTCACTGTAAATACACGAAGGAATGCATGAGGAGTGCATGGGGTGTACTACATCTCCCAGAATACCGAGGGAGGCAGTAGTCCTATCTCTTCTTCTGTCTTCCTTCTCTACTTAAACTCCTCCCACACTTACACTGGTGCTTGTCACCTGAAGTCTGATCCGAATACCGTCCTTCTGAACTACATTCAGCACGTACCAGAAGTTCCCACAGAACGTTGTGTCTGCCAGCGAGAGAATCCCTACGAGCAAGGATTTGCTCTCATTCCGCGCTGGGGCGCAATCACGCTCCCGCCGCATTCCTGGTCTCGGCAAAAGCACAACCCCTGGAAGCGCATGGACGCGCTTCACTTTCCGTTCACCTCCACGCTGGGCGCGAACACCATTTCTGAAAGCGCACGGAAGAGCTTCAGTTTCCAACTCTTCCGCGCTGGGGCGCGAACAGTAGTTCGGAAAGCGCACAGAAGCGCTTCAGTTTGTTTAAACCCGGAAGGCTACTTGCAACGGTTTCAAGAGCTGTTGAGAGGCTCGGAGTTCTTGTTTTGATTCGTTACCTTTTTTTTTTGTTGTTTGTTCACACATGCTGTATGTGTGGATAAGAAGACTCTTACTGTGGAAACCTAAAGATACAGGCATCATTACCAGAGGACTATCTGGTTACAGATAAGTACATTGTATTGACTGCTTGCTGCTTCTAGCCAGTATCTGTGCTACAGAGGGTACTTTATCACTGAGGTATAGTGATGAAAACATACCTTGCTTTCTTTTTCTTTATTTTTCCTTTTGTGCCTTTTTAAGTGGAATGTGTGCAGCAGCTTTAATTGTAAGTACAGTACATGACATGTTAAACATTGATAGAAGCTGAAGGATAAGTGTGGAAATTCATGTATGATTTGTTGTGTCTCTTATACAGGAAACAC
Organism: Calotriton arnoldi; assembly: GCA_963921515.1. Taxonomy (NCBI): domain Eukaryota; kingdom Metazoa; phylum Chordata; class Amphibia; order Caudata; family Salamandridae; genus Calotriton; species Calotriton arnoldi. The sequence goes on from CAWUFW010001383.1 coordinate 19,228, forward strand.
GGGGCTATCATAGGAGTGAGGTCTACAACTCCAAACCAGCGCTCCATTGAGTGTTTTCACTGCTGCAACCTTATTGTTTTGTTTGTCCCTTTTTCCCTTTCCCCTATAGTGGTGTGATCTGCTGAGTGGTGTATACATACTCGCAGGTGGTTCCATATAGGGGGAAAGGGTTATAGCATCTTCCATCGCTCCCGCTGTATCCGGCTTACCAGGTTAGTGTTAACCTATCTCCGTATCACGACAGAGTGAAAAGCCCACGGTTACTTACGGCCTGAGCGATGGATACCAACACTGTTCTTACTTCAGTGCTGGAGACTTTGACCGCTTTGCGGATGGAAGTAGATGCCTTTCGGGGGGAAAACCTGGAACTGAGGAATGAGATGGGCACCATGAGACGCGAGGTAGCAGGCTTGTCCCGCACCAGCCCTACAGGTTCAAGGGGGGCCTCGTATATAAGGAATTGGACTCTACCGCCACCCACAACCCCTAACACGACACAGGGTCAGGGAGGGGGAGCAGGACCATCCACAATCCATGTGATACAACCCCTACAGTTGCCCCTAGCCCCACCCGAGAGATTCTTTGGGGATCCAAAAAAGTTCGGGATTTTTTTAGGACAGTGTAAGCTACACTTTATGTGCAAACCTGCTGTATTTCCTGATGATCAGGCCAAAACAGCTTTCGTTATGTCCTATCTGGGAGGGAACGCAGCTAGTTGGTCCTTCCCCTTAATAGAAAGAAACGATCCTATGTTACTTGACTTCCCTACCTTCTGTGAAGAAATGCGCAAACTATTTGACAGAAAGGCGCACCAGCTTTCTCTAGATAGAGAACTCATTACGCTTAAGCAGGGCACACAAGACCTGTTAACATACATAACCACGTTCAACAGACTCGTCATAGAAACAGAGTGGCCTGTGGAAAAAAGAACTTCCTTATATTACCAGGGGCTGCGAGGTGAACTGAAGGACGTTTTAGCCCAAGTAGTGCATATGCCAGCTACCTGCGACGAACTGATTGACCTAACGGTACAACTAGATCATCGCCTCCAGGAAAGGAAGGGTGATAAACAGCGTCCCGATTCACGGTTTCTGCTTCCTCGACCGAAGTCACTAGCAGAAGAGCATCCACAAACCACCGATGGGACGGAACCGATGCAAATAAGCGGCATACGTGGTCCACTGAGTCAAGAAGAGAGGAACAGAAGACGCAGTCAAAGGTTGTGTATGTACTGTGGAAAGCCTGGACATTACATCAAAGACTGCAAGACCAAGGCGATGTACAAAGACAGTAAGGGAACTAGAAACGTGCCTGTGGTGGATTATCTGTCGGAGAATCCGGGAAACTAATATGCTCAAACAAGTTAGAGACCCCTTGTTTGAGGCAAGAAGTTGAAGAGGTCTTTCCTGCTGTGGCCAATACAGTACAAACATCTGTGGCCCATATGAATGTGTGTGTTAAGTTGGAGCTTCCGGGAGAGGAGCCCATAGTTGTACATGCTCTATTAGATTCTGGGGCTACAGGCAATTTTATCGATCAGCGATATGCGCAAGAACTAGGAATACCCTGTATAAGAAAAAAGACTCCGGAACCTGTGAAGGCAGTGGACGGAACTGCCTTAACGTCAGGTCCGGTGCGTTTCCACACCCACCGGATACCAATGCAAGTCGGCATGGCCCATTATGAGACCATACAATTCGATCTCATTGACGCCCGAACTTTAAACTTATTTTAGGGATGCCTTGGCTTACACTACATGATCCTCTAGTTCAATGGGCAGCCCGCTCCGTTACCATGAACTCCTCGTTCTGTGCGGAACATTGTACCAGAGAGAGAGTCCATATACCTTACCAAACAGAGAACCCAGCTGAACTACTTGCTAGTGGATGCAGTACACAGAGTGTGTGCCTTATCTCCACGTTACCGGAGGAATATACGCAGTACAAGGAAGTGTTCAGCGAACATGAAGCAAGCAAATTGCCCCCCACAGGGAGTATGATTGCGTGATAGACCTGGAGTCCGGTGCCTGCATACCATGCAGCCGTATATACGCCCTCACAGAGGCGGAAACAGCCTACCTGCAACAATACCTGAAGAAATTACTGTCCTCTGGTTTCATCCGTCCTTCGTCCTCCCCTGCTTCCTCGCCACTGTTTTTCATTCCGAAACGCGAAGGGGGCTTAAGGGCGTGCATCGATTATAGGGCGATCAACAGAGTGACCAAGAAGAACAGATATCCTTTACCCTTGATACCTGTTCTGCTGGACCAGCTGAAGGGAGCCAAAGTATTCACCAAGCTGGATCTGTGGGGAGCCTACCATCTGGTGTGAGTGCGGCGAGGGGATGAATGGAAAACGGCCTTTCGTACCAAATTCGGGCTGTATGAATATCAGGTAATGCCCTTTGGCCTTTGTAACGCCCCCGCCGCATTCCAGTATTTTATGGACGAAGTGTTGAGGGGATTACTGGATGTTTCATGCATCGTGTATATCGATGACATTTTAATATACTCAGCATCTCTGGAGGAACATGTACATCACGTGTCAGCGGTACTGGAACGCCTTCAGCGGTACGCTCTTTACGCCAAGCTAGAAAAATGCATTTTTCACACCTCAGAGGTAGAATTTCTGGGGTATGTCATCAGTCCCAGAGGTCTCTGTATGGACCAAAAGAAGATATATGCCATCATCCAATGGGAATCACCCTCTAGCGTGAAAGCCCTTCAAAGCTTCCTTGGATTTGCCAATTTCTATAGAAGGTTCATTAAGGAGTTTTCCAAAATCATTCAGCCCTTGACACACCTTCTACGAAAAGGAGCCGCTTTTTTATGGACTGATGCTGCGGAACAGGCTTTCCAAACGCTAAAGACATGCTTTACTAGTGCCCCGGTCTTACGGCATCCTGATCCCAGTCAGCCGTTTGTGGTAGAAACAGATGCCTCATACTACGCCATTGGAGGTATCCTTTCCCAAAGGCATCCCGAGACAGGTCAGCTTCATCCCGTTGCCTTCTTCTCCAGGAAATTGTCTACCTGCGAGGTGAATTACATCATCACCGACAAAGAGCTGTTGGCCATAAAGAGGGCGTGTGAAGAATGGAGACACCACTTGATGGGGGCCAGACACACGGTGGAAATATACACCGACCATCGGAATTTGCTCTTTTTAAAGAGCGCTAGAGCCCTGACTCCTCGGCAACTCCGCTGGTCATTGTTTTTCGCTGACTTTGACTTCGTAATTAAATACCGACCAGGACCACAAAACGGTAAGGCTGATGCTCTATCAAGACCCCTGCCAGTTCCTGAAACGGGCCTAGCCTCAGCAGAAGAACCCCCCATTATACTTCAGAAGGCTTCCTTTCCAACAGAAATAATGGCATTGACAACGTCCTCAGGATTCTTGGAAGACGTGAAGAAACAAGTTGAGAGCCTTGATGAACATGAGTGGGTTACCAAAGAACCGCAACATCGATCCACTGTGAACAACTTGCTGTTCTACGACAAACGGCTATACGTACCTGAAGGACCACTGCAACAGCAAGTCTTGCAATGGACTCACGATTCCACCTTGGGTGGTCATCTGGGAAAACAAAAGACCCTGCAAAACATGACTAGGAACTTCTGGTGGGAAACTCTGAGGAAAGACACTGAAAAATATGTCTCGGACTGTTCCATTTGTACGCAGGCCAAGGCTCCGCACCAGCGACCTAGTGGATTACTCAGACCCATACCCTACCTCCAGCACCGTGGCACACTGTATCTATGGACTTTATTGTGGAAATGCCTCCTAGCTTGGGTCATAACACCATCCTTGTAGTCATAGATCATTTAACCAAGATGGGTCATTTCGTAGCTTTAACCAAACTGCCCACATCAGGAGAACTAGCTACTACATTCCTACAACACATAGTACGCTTACATGGACTTCCCTCAATCCTCATTACCGATAGAGGAACCCAATTCACGTCAAGGTTTTGGAAAGCACTATGTACTGTCATGAAAATCGATGCCCGACTGTCTACGAGTTATCATCCTCAGACCGACGGCAAAACTGAGAGGCTGAACCAGACCCTAGAGCAATATCTCAGATGTTTTACACTACAACAAAGAGAAGAATGGAGAACACTTTTATGGACTGCAGAGTTTGCATATAATAACGCAGACCATTCCTCTTTGGGATGTTCTCCCTTCTTTTGCCTAAATGGGTACCATCCTAACATGCTGCCATTTGAACGGCCAGTTACCTCCACACATCCCACCATACAAGAACATCATGCTCATCTCAAAGTGGTGTTACAGAATGCCAAAACACACCTAGAAGCAGCCAGAGCCCGAGATAAGCAAAACACAGATAAGAAAAGGACACCAGAGCCGTCCTATAAGGTGGGGGATAAGGTGTGGCTTAACACGAAACATCTGAAATTTAAGGGAAACACCCGGCTGCAACCCAAGTTCGTGGGTCCCTATCCAATCCACCGTATAATCAATCCAGTAGCCATGAAGCTTACCCTCCCTTCCACTTGGCACATCCACCCTGTGTTTCATGTTTCCCTCCTAAAGCCCTGTCTCCCTGGTACCAGATTGTCCAAGAAGCCACGGCCTGTGGAGATAGAAGGGGAGGAGGAGTACGAAGTACAAAACATACTTGATTCCAAACACATTAGGGGACGGGTGCACTATCTCATTGAGTGGAAGGGGTATGGTCCTGAGGATCGCTCTTGGGAACCGAGTGCCAACCTACATTGCCCTGGCCTTCTGCGGCGTTTCCACACACGGTTTCCTGATAAGCCTGGTGGACCGCCGAGACGTCGGTCGTTGAGAGGGGGTTCTGTCACGTTCAAGCACAGGCATACTGAAAAAGGTTCACTGTAAATACACGAAGGAATGCATGAGGAGTGCATGGGGTGTACTACATCTCCCAGAATACCGAGGGAGGCAGTAGTCCTATCTCTTCTTCTGTCTTCCTTCTCTACTTAAACTCCTCCCACACTTACACTGGTGCTTGTCACCTGAAGTCTGATCCGAATACCGTCCTTCTGAACTACATTCAGCACGTACCAGAAGTTCCCACAGAACGTTGTGTCTGCCAGCGAGAGAATCCCTACGAGCAAGGATTTGCTCTCATTCCGCGCTGGGGCGCAATCACGCTCCCGCCGCATTCCTGGTCTCGGCAAAAGCACAACCCCTGGAAGCGCATGGACGCGCTTCACTTTCCATTCACCTCCACGCTGGGGCGCGAACACCATTTCTGAAAGCGCACGGAAGAGCTTCAGTTTCCAACTCTTCCGCGCTGGGGCGCGAACAGTAATTCGGAAAGCGCACAGAAGCGCTTCAGTTTGTTTAAACCCGGAAGGCTACTTGCAACGGTTTCAAGAGCTGTTGAGAGGCTCGGAGTTCTTGTTTTGATTCGTTACCTTTTTTTTTTGTTGTTTGTTCACACATGCTGTATGTGTGGATAAGAAGACTCTTACTGTGGAAACCTAAAGATACAGGCATCATTATCAGAGGACTATCTGGTTACAGATAAGTACATTGTATTGACTGCTTGCTGCTTCTAGCCAGTATCTGTGCTACAGAGGGTACTTTATCACTGAGGTATAGTGATGAAAACATACCTTGCTTTCTTTTTCTTTATTTTTTCCTTTTGTGCCTTTTTAAGTGGAATGTGTGCAGCAGCTTTAATTGTAAGTACAGTACATGACATGTTTAACATTGATAGAAGCTGAAGGATAAGTGTGGAAATTCATGTATGATTTGTTGTGTCTCTTATACAGGAAACACGGGGCTATCATAGGAGTGAGGTCTACAACTCCAAACCAGCGCTCCATTGAGTGTTTTCACTGCTGCAACCTTATTGTTTCGTTTGTCCCTTTTTTCCCTTTCCCCTATAGTGGTGTGATCTGCTGAGTGGTGTATACATACTCGCAGGTGGTTCCATATAGGGGGAAAGGGTTACTTAGCATCTTCCAGCGCTCCCGCTGTATCCGGCTTACCAGGTTAGTGTTAACCTATCTCCGTATCACGACAGTAAATCTCAGAGACAAACCGAATAAGTGAGCACGAGTGACTGAGCGAAAGGTAGCACATTGTTTCCACGATTCTGAGGGAATCAGTGTTGTCATGTTCTAAGGTTGCCAGAAACTAATCTCTCCCCGATAAGAGGAGACACTAGTGGCACTGCGAGCTAGCTAATGCAAACCAGGTTAACATATACAGTGGGGGTGCACGGAGCCAGTCTGCCACCAAATCCGCAGTATATGTTATCCAAACGCGCAGGTCCTGCAGGGGTACTATAGGAGCTACACGACATGGCGCCCAACGTTGGTTTGGTACTTATTTAACAGTAGAATCTGAGTAGTTCAGTCGTGCTATTCTCAGAGAACCTACTCACAAAACCCCAGAGACGTCTGGAGTGGGTGGGCACAAAATCCGCCGCAGCTGAGTAGTACGAGAATACTATTTATTGACTGTTGGTTATTCAAGCTTGAAGAACATATAGTTCCTACAATTGTGCATGTACACCTTATCTTAAAAATTCTTTAACCTCCCTTCTTCCACTTAAAAATGGTTGAACAAGCAGAAGAAACAAGGAGAGTTGAAACAGACCTCTTCGGTTTAGGAGAAGAAGACCCTGAAGATGCAATACAAATTGCACCAAATTTCAGAAGGGCAGTCACCATAAAACTTCTAGAACATGGCTTAAGAGCCAGGGGTGGTACAGTAGTTTTCGTGATTGAGGCACACGAATCCAATAAAACAGAGGTGTTCTATTCATGGGTTACATTCCCAGCAGCGAATGCAGTTACAAATGTATTTCACTACTACCTAGAAGGTGAAACACCAGCGGACTATACTCCTTTTGAGGAATTAGAGGTTCCGCTCACTTACCAGGAGCATAATTACTGGTTTAAAGGTGCCCTACCCCACGTCCATGGAAGAGCAAGATTAGGCCCGCTCGGAGGAGCAGGAGCCACATGGCCCATATTAGCGGCATACACACCGCATCCTGATATTGGCACAATGCCACAGCCAGACTTACTCGTACAACACAGAGATTTAATTAAAATCTACAGAAACCTCACACAATTTGTGATGAGGACTTTAACAGTTCAGCCTGCACCAGCTGCAGCACAAGACACCCCAGTCCAAGGTACAGTTAATAAAATAACTCCACAAACATTACACGCGATAATGGGCAAAATGCCAGCAAAACGCGAACAAATCCCATTCTGGATAGCACAGAAAATAACTCAGCTTGAAGCAGTATTCCCGAATACTACAACCAGTGATAAACACAGAATTCTAACAATCTGCTTGCCCATGGGTCTCACACCACAAGTAGAGGACTGCACCTCTTGGGGTTCAGTCTTTGCTGCCATATATACCAGAACACATGGTATCCCGTCAATAGCAGTAGTACCTGAAGTATTAAAACAGATACAAAATGAGTACGGAGCAGAGCCTGCCCTTAACTTAGGGATGAAGTTGCTAAACAACTTTGAACAGGTCTCAGCCATAATACTAGCTAACATTAAGGGGGAGGCAGCTTCTGTGGCGATCCGCCAACGCCTAAGGGAGTTCAGTCCAGTAGATCAACAACACAAACTACCCAAAATAATTGAAACTGCATATGCAGAATTAGGCAGAGACAGTCTAGGTGGGAAAGCATTAAAACCACAACTGATGGGCAGTCCTGAAAAGGACACTATAAAGCAGACGCCTACTTCTTCTAAAAAGAAGTGGGAAAATAAAAAACAACAAAAGTCTAAAGACACCAGATCTCAGTCCAGAGGTTAGGTCTCCTCAACAGGAGCACTCTGAAAGGAGTTATAACCTCAGGAATAGGGATAATATTAAAAAACCTGACAGGTATCGGGATACTGATACTCGTTCCTCTCGTTCCTTTCAGGGTTCATCAAGAAACTCCGAGAGGGAAGGACGGTCAGAACACAGACAAGAGGAGCGTACAAAGTCCAGAGACACGCAACGCGCTGCGGACTGCGCACCTAAAAAAGAGGATAAACAAAAATCAAAACCTCAGTTCAAAAAGAAGAAGGTAGCAGGTCTCAAGATCAGACATGCTCAGAATTCTGAGGACACAGCTTCTGAACGGGGAATGGGCTCTGACGATGCTAGACAGTGCGGCAGAAGTAACGATAGCTCGCCAGAACCTGAAGGAATTTCTGGTGACATCGGAGTTGAGTGAGTATATCACAGTGGAAACACCTGATACTCGGGTAAGTGTCCCACCTAAGTTACATGAGATAACTCTACGGATGGAGGGGGACAAGCCCAGAAAAGTTAAAGGTCTCTTTTGGAAAAACCTGTCATCTGGTTATGACATTCTATTAGCAGAACAAGACTGGCCGCCTGCATTCGTCATGGAGTGCCCTAGGGGAGAAACGATAATTTTTACAGCCTTTTCCAACCTCGTTCCCATTCACCTAAAACATGCATATGCGCAGGAGTGGGCGGTTGCCCTAGCTCCAGCATTGTACAAAAATCATGCTGGTTGGGATGAGGATTCAACCCACCACGTGATCCCGTTAAAAGTTTCCCCAAATGCTCAAAGGCAATACCCTATAAAGCAGGAAGCTAAAAAACAAGTCAGGGAAATTCTAGATCAACTTGAATATCAGGGGGTGATAGAAAATTGCACTTCACCTATGAACAATCCTTTGTTCCCAGTAGCCAAACCTGACAACACATATCGTCTAGTTTTAGATTACAGACATTTAAACACTTGCACAAAGACATTTGCAGTTCAAAATGCACACGGTGCCGCATTAATGAATAACATTGTGCGACAAAAATACAAAACAACACTTGGGGGCCGATTCCGATTCGGGCAGGAAATCTCTCCGACCGAGCCGGACCCGGAGAGATTTCCGACCGAATCGGACCCTAGCAGTCCGACCGAACGAGTACGATGCGTTCGCATGCTATCGGACTCGATTCGGTCGGACTCCCATTGAAGTCAATGGGAGCCGGTCGTACAACGCGTACGCGGGCTCCCATTGACTCAATGGGTGCGAGGCGAACAAGGGCGCCCCCTATAGTGGGTACGCGTCGAAGCGGGTCGCGCCGTACACGCACAGGTAGGGGGGACCCATGGGTCCCCCCTGTGTGCGACTCACGCGGCTAGGCGTACAGGGGGGTCCGACACGGACCCCCAAAGTGCGGCTCCGACTGCTCTTTCGAGCCGGACGGCGTGAGTCGGCCGGACTGCTCGCGGCGCGCATCGTACTTACCCGGCCGGGGAACGTCTCCATTGCGCGGTGCGAGTTGTGTCCGTGCGAGTCGGTCGGAGCGGTTGGGTCCCGCGAACGAGTTGGTCGGCGATTTCGCGTACGTTCGCATCGTACTCGCTCGCCCGGACGCACGTCGGACTCGGTCGGAAACAGGGCGTCCGAATCGGATCCGGTAAAGCCGAATCCGATTCGGAGCCCTACCGGCCGAGATCGGAATCGACCCCATAATATCTCAAATGGATTTTTCTGCCAAAATATAGCACCTGAAAGCAGGTATCTGTCCGCATTCAGTGCGTTAGGGTCGCAACGGCAATTTTGCTGGCCCCCCCATGGGTATAAGAATAGCCCGGGGTTGTTTTCAGCAAGGGTAACAGAGTTACTCCAAAATTTGGATGAAGAAGCATTGTCCTATGTGGATGATATTTATCTGACGGACGATGACTTACCGAGGCACTTGACCAGGGTGAGCACCATTATTATGGCATTCGCCTCTGAGGGCTATAAATTTAATTTAAAAAAATCAAAGATTGCCCACCTCAGTGTCCTGTTTTTAGGATACGAGCTGTCAAGTGAAGGAAAAAGCCTAGCAGCTAACTTTTTAGAAAAGTGTGCACTGCTACAACCTCCAAAATCATTAAAGAATTTACAATCAATTCTGGGATTCCTAAATTTTGGTCGAACATACATTTTGGATTACGCAGAAAGAGTAAAACCTTTCTACGACTTAATAAAACCTGATTTTTCAGTCAGACAGTGGACACAGGAACACACAAAAATCCTGCGTTCCCTACAGGAAGACATGATAGCTTCTAAACATTTACAGACACGCGTAAACGCACAGAACTTAGTGATCCGAGTAATAGCAGGTCAATGCGGGTACACTTATTTAACTTTTAATGAAGGTGAAACAGTACCAATCGCATACAAATCACACCTGTACACAAACGCAGAGATGCGTTTCACTTCAACAGAAAAAATCCTGACAGCAGTGCAGACCGCTGTTGCAAGAGAAAGAGCTCTAGCTCAGGGAAAACGCATAATTGTCGTCACCCCAGTACCAGCCTTAGAAGCTGTTACAAAAGCTAGCATTCCAAATGCGAAAGCCTTACATCCGAGATGGAAACAATCCAAGTTTAAAAACACAGGTATTCCTGTAATACGAACAAGAATATCCTCTACCAAATGACATTTTGCCTCTAGATCAGTATGAATACATTATTTATACTGACGGATCTGCTCAACCAGCCACAGGAAGCAAGCAAGCTTACAGCGCAGCGTGTGCGATTGTTAAGGGTCGCATGCACAATGGAAAGTTCCATCCGAGTTGCACTAAAACGCAATCTCTAGGAGACTGCACGGCTCAGTTGGCAGAACTCAAAGCACTTATACTGGCACTTATAAATACGGATCACGAATTCCCCACACTTAGGGGCCGATTCCGATTCGGGCCGGAAATCACTCCGACCGAGCCGGACCCGGAGAGATTTCCGACCGAATCGGACCCGTGCAGCCCGACCGAACGAGTACGATACGTCCGTATGCTATCGGACTCGATTCGGTCGGACTCCCATTGAAGTCAATGGGAGCCTGTTGTACGACGCGTACACGGGCTCCCATTGACTCAATGGGTGCGATGCGGACAAGGGCGCCCCCCACAGCGTGTACGCGGCGAAGCGATTCACCCCGTACACGCACAGGTAGTGGGGACCCATGGGTCCCCCCTGTGTGCGACTCGCGCGGCTACGCGTTCAGGGGGTCCGACACGGACCCCGAAGTACGGCTCCGACAGCTCTTCTGAGCCGGAGTGTGCGGCTCGGTCGGACTGCTCGCGGCGCGCATCGTACTCACCCGGCCGGGAAACGTCTCCATTGCGCGGTGCGAGTCGAGTCCGAGCGAGTCGGTCGGTGCGGTTCGAGCCGGGGACGAGTCGGTCGGAGCGGTCGGGATGCCCGGACGAGTCGGTCGGCGATTTCGCATCGTACTCGCTCGTCCGGACGCGCGTACGGATCGGTCGGAAAACAGGGCTCCGAATCGGATCCGGTAAAGCCGAATCCGATTCGGAGCCCTACCGGCCGAGATCGGAATCGACCCCTTAGTGTGTGTGATTCCTTTTACTGTGTACAGTCGTACAATGAATATCTACATCATTGGGAACAAAACGGGTTCAAAGATGCAAAAGGTGGCCCAATTAAGCATAAAATGCTATGGGAACAGGTAGTGGAGTTGAGAAACGAACTACCAAGGGCTCACGTGATACATACACTGAGTCATCAGCGTGATGGCGTTCACGTTGAAGGGAATTCATTGGCTGATGAAGCCGCAAAGGGGGCTGTTCGCACAGCCGCTGTAGCTGCAGTTACTTGTTCAAGAACGAGAATAGATGGCGAGATAATGGTAGCTGTCAATGCTTCGCGCAAAGGCAGCACAGCAGTACCTAAGAAATTTCCACTCAAGTACTCCTACAAGTTAGATGCACAAAACATTCCATATGCTCAGATTCCTGGAGTGGGGGATAGAGTAGTACCAAATATGGATCGTAGGCTAGGCTTAATTGTGGCAGCACACAAAGGAAGTGGTTCTGTACATAACGGACTTAGGGAGACTGTTGCTTTGTTAAAAGTACGCTACTGGTGGCCCGTGATGAGAAGGCTGATTAGAGACTACGTCTGGAACTGCGACATCTGCAAGCAGATGAATGGGTCCACCACAACACGTTCAGTACAGATACCATTGTTAGACAGCATTAGGTTGTCCGTTCGTGCGCGTCCAGCTCAAGTGTCCTCAAGGTTTGGCCTCAGCGTTCGGCTGACGCTCGAACTGTTATAAAAGATTTGCGAGTCTTTATCGGCACATACGCCGTTGGCACGTTACATTCTGACCGTGGTCCGGCGTTTAGCTCTCGGGCTTACAAAGAGGCCATGGAAGGAATGGGCGTAGAATTGCGGTACTCCTCTCCGTATCATCCCGAGGGAAATTCTGTTGTGGAGAGGAAAAACCAAGACTTAAAGCAATCTTTAACAGCTAGGGTATTAGGCAAGGGCGGTAGATGGGTCGATCACCTTTATGGGGTACAGCGCGCGCTCAATAACCAGCCAAGGAGCTCTCTAGGAGGTGTCACTCCTTACGAGGTCCTATTTGGGACAAGAATGTGGGTACCTGATCTTAATTGTGAAGGCACAGTGGCAGATGAAAAACCATTTGATATCCATGATCGTTTGGCTGTTTTACAGGATCTAAATGAATCCAGGACACAACAAAGTAACGTGCTCCAGAAACAGGCCGCCACTGAGGAAGTCAAGGCAGTAACGGCAAGACCTATCTGGATCCCAAAGATCGGGGATCTAGTCAGAGAGAAGATTGCTGACAAGAAAGAATTTGGGCCTCCTACAGAAAGCCTGTACCGGTCCTTGCAATCCACGGCACAAAAACTGTACTTCTGCCACCTCTTGCTGGAAAAAAGGAGAACAGATTCGTCTCAATTGACTTAATCAAACCACACTATGTGGCCGATACTAAACAGTAGGCCTCGTGGACTCCACAGTAGCAGACGCCCTCCTCTGGCTACAATCCAAGAAGTCCAAACCGAAAGACTCATCACTTTTAAAGAGCCACCTGTACGGAATGAAGGACTAAGCAACAATGCTATGGAACTCGTTCCACTTCAACAAGAAGAAAATCAACTTAACAACCAAGTTGCAATCAGACCTAATACAGACATCTACATCAACATGCCTCGTCAAGAGCAAAATCCGATTTCAACAAATCCCCATGCAATTCCAACAATTGATCGAACTGCTTCTGGCTATTTCATGAACTTTGATACGTTTTCACTGGATCCAAGCGAGTCGGAAACGCCGCCAGCCAAAAAATCACTCCAACAGAAACTCAATTACTTTTTGAACTTTTTTAGAAAGACTTACCTGGTGTCACCTTGGATAGAACTATGGTATATCACTGGGATTTTATTTTTCATTTTCTGGCTAGGTTTAATAAAAACTTTTAGTATGCTTATTAATGGACGATACCTCCAGCAAAGCTCTACAGCCCAAAGAGTCAATTTGATTTTAAAACCACACCAGTCTTCACATCGTGAACCAAGAGACTTGTCTTCAGTGAACATCACAGCAGTTCCTATACCGGACGGTATAGTATGGGTTAAGATTGATTATGATGTATTCGGTCCGACTGAACATTTAAAGCTTAAACATGTATTTAAAATTTCTTTAAGTGATATCATTACCTCCAGTACATTTTCTGATGATTGGGACACTGAAACTGTAAATGCTATGATGTCTGATTTAGAAAAATCTGCTGCATTTCCGAACAACGAAATGTTAGAAGGTACTTCAGACTATGATACATTGTACTGTTACCAGCAATATGGTAATCATTTCTTACACAAATCTATAACACCTAGAAATGTATTTGAGTACCACCAGTGGGAACACTGCCCAACACCTCCAAAAGGTAGTTCACAAGCATTTGCACAGGAATTCACTTATTTCTCAGGGTTTAACACATCCGACCCGAAGTCATTTTATTATAAAGTGGCGAAAATTTCAGCTCAGAAAATTATGTTAACAAACACCAAACATATTTACTCTGCATCCTTTCTGAACCAGTTGTCTAAACAGGGTTTCGATCTATGGAAAGACACAATAGATTCCAAATCGATCTGGGGTTCTAGGGACTGGCAAGTCCAGGTAATAGAAGCACTTTTTAGAGCATGCATCATTCCGCAGCATATTTTATTTCTGAATGAAACTGTGCAACAAACAACCTGTCTTGGATTAGCCAAAGGCAAGGAAATGAACACACCGGGGTTTCCAACACCATCGCAGATGGGTGGGGGGCAGAATTCAACTACACATGGGGTGAAATTAGATGACATTTTCCAGTACAACAGATCAGATCCTGATTGGACAGAATGGCTGGTTTGGCCCATCGACACAAACAAATGTCAACAGAGATTTATGAATACAACCAAAGGGTTTAGTATCCATAGGCCAGAACCACGCTATGTACAAAGACAACACCCAGGGGTAGTGACATCGTATAGTGTTGGGAAATTGTGCCTTGATTGGCTAGAGACCTCAACACTGACAGAAGTAAAGCACCACTTGACCTTACTCACACCTGACATGGATCTTAGAGATTTTCTACTAGGTCCCAGGAAACAATGTCAGAAACGTTTCATATATGCAGGCCTTTATGCCTACTATAATGAAAACTGGAAAATATCCCAACAAGAGGCCGCAGAAAGGATACGGGAGATAGACTGTATTAACTTAGAAAAGGCATTAGCTGTAGTGGATAATGGGTTAACTACTTTGACCTCCAGGATTTACTCCTTAGGCAACATTGTGTCCTCGGCGATCGACATATTAGAACAAGATCTGGCCTTATTACAACACGGGCAATCTCAACTACGTTCTATTATGATGTTAAGCTGGACGCTGCAATCTTTGCGTGCAGGCTATGTGCCATGGCGTTTTATAAACACCATGTCTCTGTTCTCAGAATACAATCTAACTGATAAACAGACAGAAATGGCACAGAGGGGAGCCAAATATACAATGCTGCGTATTGAGAAACTGGAAAGGTTACCATTCACTGTAGCTGAAGCACCATCAACGGAATGGCTAATTCATGGCCAAATCACTCGGCCGGTCACTACGTTTCAGTTTCAATATTGCCTTGAGCAAAGGCAGGCAGGCAAATATGTGAAAATGGGTAAGGGATACATCAAGGAAACTTCTGAGTTACCATATAGATACCGATGCAGGAATGGGGATCGAGAAGTGTATCTGAGTGGTACAAACTGCAAGAACTCTTTAAGCGGTTCTCTCATGTGTCAGGATATTTCTCTACACGGAGCCTGCAGTGGTTCAGTGGCGAACCTATCTTGTCACATGTCAGGGACCCCAGCGGCCATGATCACGCCGGTTTTCCAGCTGCTCTCGAATGGGAGTTACTTAATGTTAAATGATCAAGGTTGTTGTGGGATGCTTCTGGGCGTCGCATATCTAGTCACTGTTAACTCCAGGGTTACTTGCTGTATGCAAGTATTGTTTCTGCCACTGAACACAGTCGGGGAGGCGCCGCTATGGCCTTCGCTGAATGTTTCTTTTAGACAGTTTGATACTCTGAGCAGATTGAAAGCCATGCTTTTACAGCAACCCGTGCCCTTAGCCTCCGCTCGAGAAACCTATGAACTTCAAGTTGCAAGGACCTCGACCGAGATACAGGCACTCATACGTACAAACTGCCCCATTCATTTCGCAGAAATGGTGGGACGTATCTTCAATATGTCTGATACGAGCGGAATTGTACACCTATTTAAGACCATAGGTTCCGGACTGTTAAGCACCTTTCAGACAGTCCTCGGAGTGATCCCAAATTTTATACACTCCGTATTGGGAAGCGTATTTGGCGGATTCCCGCTCATCCTGTTCCTAATCGCAGGAATCCTGATTGTAATATTGCTGCTACGCAATGGATGGCCCACTTCCCGAGGGAATGGTGAACACGCTCCTGGAGCGGAAATACCATGAACGCATGGTACAACTTCTGGGCATTTCCTGCCTGCAAGAACTCAGTGCCTCCTGGTTTCTATCATTCAGACCAGTCTAGGTAGACTGCATCTTACCTGTTCTTCGATGCCTGTTCTGCGGAGAGGAATGCACGTTGGATCTTTGTCTAACATTTCCATCAGATGCGCCTCCGGACACGGATGCAATTCTGGACCCCATAAAGGCCCACGCTCTGCGTTGTCCTCAGCGGCTTCCGATTCTGATAAATGCATTCCTGGAGAACCCACAAGTGCCGTTCGCTCCTGCTGGGTTAGGTGATTCTTCCACAGCCACCCAGGTTACAACTGCCGCACAAGCTGCCGCAGCACAGACTGTTGGCAGTGCTACATTCCATCTATGTGCGATTGACGTTCTCTGTGAGGCGTTGGATTTGTCATCTACAGCAGCTGACACCGATAATATTGAGCTTCCCAGCCAGGACGCGTAATCTTGAATTGGCTCATCGTGTCCTGGGAAAGAATTCGGCTTCTTCACTCGTTTCAAAATAAACAATCTAAATTTGGAACATTTTCTTACATTGACACTTTCGCTTGAGAAAAGCGTGGCCTTCTCCTGCTTATGGTAATACAACTTCTATAGAGAGACTTTATTGACTTTTTAAGTGGCAACTAGAAAAACCTGAATTTAAAAAAAAAATTTTTTTTTAGCACCTACATTTTTAACGATTTTTTAGAACCATGTTTTTACTTGCTTTTAAAATTGTTTTTAAATTGTCCAGATTTTAAGTATGGTCATTTTTATCCAGTTCGGAAGAGGAGTGGGTGTTATATCCCGCATAGAGGCCCTAATGTAGACCCGTTCGTACATGCCCTAAAATGGACGTATTCAATTTTATTCATATTTACCCTAATATGGTCATATTCATACTTGCCCTATTATGATCATGGCCGCATATGCCCAATTATGGTCACAACTGTACATGTCCTATTATAGTATGATTCCTTATATAGGCATGATCTTTCACCTACATTGGTCCCAGCTAGTACACAATGAGCTCTGAGGGATGAATGTTATCTATCCTGTGGTTTTGAATACAGCAGGGTTTTTCCAAACACAGGCCCACACTGTACTCATTAATTATGCATGGCTCTCTAAGAATACACCACTGGCATAATATGTATGTACAAAGTTCACCCCTGACGTCTTCCTCATGTCCAATACAAACCATACTGAGGACCGAGACTCTTTAGGGTATAAATACACCACATCTTGCCCCGGTAAGACAGAGGGAACCAAGACTTCCATGCAGACACACTGACCAGAGACGCTGAGGCTCCTGCATGCAGTCGCTCCAGCTGACAGTGGTCTGACACAGCCCTGACGGGGTGTCCAACTCGAGACCAGGAAGGGGTCCCACACTCTCTCTATTCAGGTATGGGGGTTCGACTAAATCCTAGGAGGATTCTTGGCTCTTAGCTTTAAGACCTACACACATATGCTAGGTACACTCAGGTACATCTAGTTAGGCATCATAGGAGTACGCACACCTTGCATAATGCTTTTATATTCATGTATGTACTCATGATTATCGCAATATGGTAGAACTGTTCTATCCCTTTGCTTTTATCGTTCTGCTGATAATATATCTCTGCTATTGTCTGCTGGTTATCGCAGCACATATATTTTACACTAGAATAACAACTGTTCAATAAATACTTATTGAAACGCCCGACTGTTTATTCTGTGTAACTCTCTGAGACAAACCGAATAAGTGAGCATGAGTGACTGAGCGAAAGGTAGTACATTGTTTCCACGATTCTGAGGGAATCAGGGTTGTCATGTTCTAAGGTTGGCAGAAACTAATCTCTCCCCGATAAAAGGAGACACTAGTGGCACTGCGAGCTAGCTAATGCAAACCAGGCTAACATATACGGTGGGGGTGAACGGAATCAGTCTGCCACCAAGCCCTCAGTATATGTTATCCAAACGCGTAGTTCCTGCAGGGGTACTATAGGAGCTACACGACACCATGTGTTCCAGTCTGCTGGGGAAACGGTGGTCTTTGGCCTTTCCACAGCAAATCCGACTGCCGCGGACGGATTTTCAGCTTTTCTGCCGCTGAATCCTGGAATCTGACCGCCGCGGTAGGGAGTTTCTGGCAGTGCATCCTAATCTGGCCGGCGGTTATGCCGCGGTACCTGCGGGGCAGAAATTTCCCGCTAGCACGGCGGTCTGAATGCTTTTCCATCCGCCATCGTAATCCGCCCCTTAATACTAACTGGAGTGGGAATAGTAAATTATATATGTTTAGTGTCCAGCACCTTCCCTGATTTAATACTAACTGGAGTGGGAATAGTAAATTATATATGTTTAGTGTCCAGTACCTTTCCTGATTTAATACTAACTGGAGTGGGAATAGTAAATGATATATGTTTAGTGTCCAGCACCTTCCTTGATTTAATACTAAATGGAGTGGGAATAGTAAATTATATATGTTTAGTGTGCAGCACCTTCCCTGACTTAATAGTAACTGGAGTGGGAATAGTAAATTATATATGTTTAGTGTCCAACATCTTCCTAGACTTAATACTAACTGGAGTGGGAATAGTAAATTATATGTGTTTAGTGTCCAGCACCTTCCCTGACTTAATCCTAACTGGAGTGAGAATAGTAAATGATATGTGTATAGTGTCCAACATCTTCCCTTGTTTTATATTTACTGGAGTGGGTACAGTAAATTATATATGTGTATAGTTTTGTGAAGTTATAAAATGTATTTGGTGGGTAGTGGGATTGTGTTTGAATTATAAGATGATTAAAAATGATAATTAAAAAATGTGTATACATTTTATTAGTAGATATATAATATAAAAATATACATTGACTTAAAAATACATTTTAATAGTATATAAAACATAAAGTTGTTTATAGACAATAATTACACATGTGAAAATGTTTTAATGATGTTTATTTTTGGTCATTGAAGTAGTCATAGTAGAATAATATATTTTATTTAATGTATACAATATAAATTATGAGAGATACAAAAAAAACATGTTTCTTTTTTAAATATAACAGATATTTGAAATATTTATACTTTCATATATAATAATAATGGAGAAAAAAGTTGTAACATTGGTGAAATTTTTAATACAGATATGTATATTTTTTAACAGTGAACAAATTTGTTTTACATTGTTTAAGCATAATTATTTTACAAAATATAACTTTTTATAACAGTTGTACAGTTTTATTTTGTACTTTGAACATTTATTATTTGGTTACATATGTTGTAAACATAAAATAATATAGCATTTTAGACATGTTTTTCATACAAGTAAACATTTAAAATGAATAACAATTTTTGATATGTAATAGTAATTTTTAATTATTATTATTAATATATAACAAATTAATATTAATTATTACATTGTTTAATTTTATATATAAATGTTTTGTAATTTGTAAATATTTATTTAACATTTGTTACATTTTGTACATATGTTTAATAAGCATTGTACATAATATAAATTAATATGGAATTATAATAATATATATTATATATTTTATAATATTTATTATAATTTTACAATGTAGAAACAATGGTATATAATTTTTAACATACAAGTACAATTTTGTTGTATTTTTTTTAACCATTTCTAAAGTTTATTAATTACTGTATAACATGTATTTAAATAAAAGTATTGCATTTTCATAATTTAAGCAGCCATTTTTGTTTTACAGTTAGTATTTTGTAACCGCTTACCTTTGTTTTGGGTCATTTGTGAGGGGAGAAGCTCGCAGTTGGAAGTTGCGTCGCGTTGAGGAAGGTAAGTGTAATTTTCTTTAATTTAACTTAAGGGCTCATTAGGATGGCGGTCGGAAAACCTCCCCGACCGCCATGGTAGCGGGAAAAGACCGCCCGCATGGACCGCGACATAACGATGGCCCGCGGTCGAAAGCCGACCGCGGCGGTACGATCGCGGGCCTTAACATTGCGGCAGTTGCTGCTGCCCGCAGCACCGTCGCGATGTCCAAAGGAGCATGTCCTGCATCTCCCTGCACTGCGTGGCAGGCACTGCACAGTGCCTGCCACCTGGTACAGGGAAATGTAGGGGGGACCATGGGTACCCCCCCATGGCACCCACACCCTCCCCAACGCAACGGGCCCCCGGAAGACAATCTCCGCCTGCCTTTCCATGGCGGTTTGACTGCTGCGGAAAGGCTGGCTACCGCCGGCATCATGATCGTGCCGGCGGAACCTGCTCGGCACCGCCACCATTATCCCGGTCCTGCTCCGTCCGCCAGGCAGGAGTGCGGATGGCAACCAGCGGAAAAGCGGCGGTTGGAATTTCCCACCGCCACGGTCACCACCACCATCCTAATCTGACCGGCGGTTTTCTGGCTTGTGTTCGCGGGCGAATATCCACCGCCGGCCCGGCGGGCGCCACCGCTGGCCCGGCGATGGACATCCGCCTGCCATCCTAATCAGCCCCTAAGTTTTTACTGTAATTTGACGCTAGTTAGGTGGTAGGTAGTGTGTCTAGTGTTAGGTTTTTGTGTTTTTGACGAGTCTTTTGTGTAAGTTAGATTTTACCGAGATGTCGATAGTTAGTGTTTGCGGCCTAGTTTAGAGAGGTTAGAGTTTGTTGCAATATGTGTGGATATGGAATTAGAAATGTTTGTAATTGTGTTTAATTATAGTATATGTGTATGTTTGTGTGGGTTAGATTGTTTTTGTATTTTATTACAGGTTTTCGTTGTTGGAAGTCGCCGTTTGGAGGAAATTGCGTTTTTTTAATTAAGAAGTGTGTATTAGTTTAGTAAACTAATATTTATTTAACACTTTCTTAATTTTTCGGGTTTTCCTGGAGCGTTTCTTTTTTTGTTTTTTTTATGGTTTATTCTATTTGGATTCACGGACCTAGGATTGTTTTTTAAACAGATGGATTTTTCCATTATTTTGGGGGCATTTTTTTGGGACGTTTGGTATTATGATATACCAGGATGGATTTACAGGAGTTGGGATATTATTTCTTCAGCTACAGAAACGGTAAGTTATTTTGATTAATTATTGTGGGAAGGAAATGTTAAAGAAATTACTGTTATTGCACAACATGCCTCTTTGGCATTGCGGCGGGTGCTGCTTACAGCAGCACCCGCCGCAATGTCAGTGATGCGGAATGCGACCACCAGGGTGGCGGTCGCATCCTAATTGGCGGTGCGGGACTGCCGCACCGCTGGCGGCCGGTCCCAGCACCGCTAGGGTGGCGGGCGGACTGAAGTCCGCACGCCATCCTAATGACCCCCCAAATGCTGATTTTTGTAGGTGTCTCCATAGACATTGATTGAAATGATAATAGCAACCCTGAATTGCTGTATGTGGGTAGCATTTTAGGATTGCATTAATCATTGCTTGCTCAAAATAAAAAATAATTTTCTGTGGGAAATTATTGTTTTCTTGTTTTATCTTGTTTAGGATTTCCATATAGGTAGAGTTTTGTTTAAGGCGTAGATAAAAGGAATGTTTGTGTTTTGGTATAGGGCGTGGACTGTGTATAACTGATAAAATGGTTTGGGACATATTTTTAAAGTCCCATCCATCATCCATGTGTCTGATTGTTGAAGTTTGGTTATATTATTTGCAGTAGCAAACATAATAATTCTTTTGTCTTTGCATTTGTTATCGTAAAGTATAAATGGTTCTTCGTTATGGGTTATTGCTAGTTCTGGGGGAATTTGTACCTCCTCAAATGTTTTTGGGGCAGGTGTGGTGGTGGTAGTGGCTTTTTTTTGTCTAGCTATTGTTCTTTTTAAGGAAGCAATATAGGGCATTTGAGCAGAAGCATGTTGGGGTACTCTAAGCAACTCATGTTTTAAGATTTCTGTGGTGGATTTGTCTGAGCTAGTGCTAGCTTCTTTAATGGTATCTAGAGCACTTCTTACTTCAATTTCTGTCACATTTGGGGGGTGGTTATGTTCTTTCACACGTTAACAGTTGTTTCCTTGGTTGTAGCCCTCCCATAACATTTATTGGAATAGTATTTACTGCATTTCCAATTAACTTTTAGTCAAAGTCAAAGACAGCTTTATTCGGTGCAAATGAAAAGTAAACACCATAAAAGCATACTAATACACAAAAACTAAAACATTCCTACATTACATCATAAATAGTTTATAAGAAATAACAATTTATAAATCTTCAGGCCACACAATAGCGAAATTAGGCAAACTTCTAGTACAAATAAATGCTAATATGCCTAATATACAAAATACTGTTTGGAAATGAGCCTAAAAAGTCGGAATAGGATTAAATTTTACCCATTGAGCTATTCAGAGACTAAGGGGCCGATTCCGATTCGGGCCGGAAATCTCTCCGACCGAGCCGGATCCGGAGAGATTTCCGACCAAGCCGGACTCCCGCAGACCGACCGAGCGAGTACGATGCGGCCGTATGCTGCCCGACTCGATTCGGCCGGACTCCCATTGAAGTCAATGGGAGCCGGTCGTACAACGCGTACACGGGCTCCCATTGACTGAATGGGTACGTCTCGAACAGGGGGGCCCCCTACAGTGGGTACGTGTCGGTGCGACTCGCACCGTACATGCATGTTTAGGGGGGACCCTTGGGTCCCCCCTGTGTGCGACTCGCGCGGCTACGCGTGCAGGGGGGTCCGACACGGACCCCCGAAGTCCGGCTCCGACAGCTCTTTGGAGCCGGACGCTACGAGTCGGTCGGGCTGTTCGAAGCGCGCATTGTACTTGCTCGGTCGGGAAACGTCTCCATTGCGTGGTGCGAGCCGTGTCCGTACGAGTCGGTCGGAGTGGTATGGACCCGGGAACGAGTCGGTCGGCGATTTCGCGTGCGCTCGCATCGTACTTGCTCGCTGGGACGACTGTACGAATCGGTCGGGAAAAAGGCCTCCGAATCGGATCCGGTAAAGCCGAATCCGATTCGGAGCCCTACCGGCCGAGATCGGAATCGGTCCCATAGTATCCAATAATAAAGTGCTAATGCATTAAAGTGCCAATGATACCAAGGTACAAGCTGCCACAAATTATACGATAAAGTGCTAGTGCTTATAAGTGCATGAAGGTACATAAAGTGCACAATGCCACATCTTATCAAGATAAAGGATTAAAAGTATGGGCTAAAATTAATCGTCCTGGTTTTCATATAACAATGCATCCAAGTGTGCGTAGTTTTTCTTTTCTTAATTGAAAGTTGTACAAATCGAATAACAGTATTTATGATTTTCACATTTTCCAGACTACAGACAAAATTAAACGCATATTTATAATTAAAAAGCATGTTTGTTAAAAAGAGAGGTTTTAAAAATGATTTCCGGATATCCCTATAAAAGGTACAAAAAAGGATAAAATGCATTGTAGATTGTGGGGTTTTACCATCACACGGACAAGGTGGTAATTTGTAACACCACTTTTTACCGTTCTTGGGAATGCGACTAAATAATGTAACGTACCCATCCTTAACCTAGTTAAGTAAAATCTGTGCTGAATGTTCCTTACCAGCGTTAAATATAACTGAATACTCCTCATGAGCGGGCGTTCATAATAAAAAACCACGCTCTGTTTTTGAGTGGCAGCCCTTTCCCTTTCATATTTCATGGCAGTTATATATCTCAGTTTCAGGTCACATTTACTATATTCCTGAATAAGTAAGGGGTTCTTTTTATCAATATTTACTTTACATCGTGTTAAAAGATTAAAAATATACTCCAGCCATGGTATTTTCGAGCTACGGTCAAGAGCTAGGCAATCCATTATTAGATCTTTTGTGAATTTTGTTTCTTCTTTTGCCCATAGCCCTTGCCAAAAGGTAAGGCCTGCCATATTTATTGTGTCGCTTAAGTATGGTACAGACAGTTCTTTATGTACTATAATGTTCGCAGTTGCTCTTGGGACTGCCAACAATCGTTTTAAAAACTTATTTTCATTAGTTTGTAAGGCGGCCGTATTTGCTCTCCCCCATATCGCAGCCCCATAACAGACCCCTGAGACACACTTACTCCGGTACAAAGTTAAAATTTCTCGTATGGGTTTATTTCCCAGTTTTGCGGAGAATCTAAAAATACCCTCAGTAGTTCTTAGGAATTTCATTTTACATGATTCAATATGCATGTTCCATGTACCGTTCTTACAAAATAGCATCCCCAAATACGAGAATGATGACGCTCTATTAATAGCAGCCCCGCCCACATGATGCTGTCTGTTCTTTAGCCTATTGCTCCCGCATGACATGACAAAGGTTTTCTTTAAATTTAGCTGTAAGTCCTTATCAGTCATGTACAGGGCAAAGTTTTCTATTAGGCGTTGCAGACCATTTGCTGTCCTTGATATTAGGACAGCATCGCCTGCATATAATAAAACAGGCGTCGGGCGTGTTCCAACTTTCAGGGCATCTGCAATAATTTTTGGTAAAAACAGATCTACATTATTAATGTATAAGGAAAATAAAAGGGGCGCTAATACACATCCCTGTCTAATGCCGCGCATTACCCTAAAATCAGGCGTACATTCCCCCATTTTACCATACCGTACCCTAGAAGTTAAAAAAGCATAAATTTGGGATAAGAATGAGATTATTTCAATAGGGGCCCCTAGCCCTTTCAGTGTTTGCCATAGTTTTTGATGGTTGACTAGGTCAAAGGCGATAGTGAGGTCTACGAAACATAAATGGAGCGCCCCCTCCTTGGCTAATGTATACTTCCCTATTAATAATTCTAAATTTAGACATTGCTCTACCGTCCCAAGACCCCTTCTGAAACCATACTGTGCCTCTGTTAAGATTTTATTATCACTGGCCCAGTCTTCAAGCCTTTCCAGCATAATTCGGCCCATAAGCTTAGAGGTGGAATCAAGAAGGGATATTGGGCGGTAGCAATTTGCCTTCCCTCTATCCCCTTTTTTAAAAATCGGTACGATAATACTTTCAACCCATGTAGCAGGTAGTACGCCTCCCAGGGTAGCATAAAAAACATTCAATAAAATTGGTATCCAGAAATCCATATTATACTTAAAAATATCAATGGGCACCCCATCCGAGCCCGCAGCTTTACCGTTAGCACATTTTTGAAGAGTTAATTTGATTTCATCTGGCGTTATTGGTGATGATTTGACTAGTTCTACTGATATAAATTTTCCCTTTTTACTATCAGTTAAATGTACACCATCTGGGTTAAAAATACTCTCAAAGTGTGACACCCAGTCTTCCGGTGGGACTACAATATCAATCTTTACTACATTATCCTCTTTAAAGTACGGATGATTAATTGTCTTCCAGAAGAGAGCTGAGTCTTTCAACTCTACTGCCTGGATTAATTTCTCCCATGCCCCCTCGCGGATCTCCCTTTTTCTTTTTTTCAAATTATTTTTGTAGTCTTTCCTCGCGGAACTAATCCTATGGGGTTCTCTTGGCTTTTGTTTAAGTGCCTGTTTCAGTTCCCCATTCAATCTCGAACACTCATGGCTAAACCATCTAGGGTTAAAATCACAACATTTCTTCCTCCTTTTAGTTGTTAGGTCACCAGCAATTTCATTAGTAATGTTGCAGAAGGCATTTATAATTGCCGTTTCTGAGGAGGAACTATCCAAACAAGTTTCCAAGTCTTTTTGTGTTTTCCCTTTAAGGTTTTCCATGAATGTGACTGGATTCACGCCATTCTATTGAGACACCATTATTCCCTTGGGTATCTATATCGGCGACCGCTGTCTTTCCCCGTGATTTAGATGACAAATTTACTTTCAAGTCCACTTTGTTTTTCTTGGGTATAGACGTACCCCATGTAACATAGTAACATCTTTCCTTTTTGAGAGGTGATAAATTGTGCGCCTTCAGTCATTGTGTTCTTTTTAATGCTAAGAGAAATGTATACAGAAATTACTCAAAATAATACAGTATACATTTGTTATTGATACATATACATTTTTCAATATATACTTACAATGTTGATTA
Organism: Calotriton arnoldi; assembly: GCA_963921515.1. Classification (NCBI taxonomy): domain Eukaryota; kingdom Metazoa; phylum Chordata; class Amphibia; order Caudata; family Salamandridae; genus Calotriton; species Calotriton arnoldi. Next base: position 44,986 of record CAWUFW010001383.1, read on the forward strand.
TGATGTAAAATTTAATCCTGATGTACTTTGTGGCCCATTACGATGACTGGCGGATGCACCTCCGCGATGCTGGCGGTGGGAGAAAATGCTGTTTTCCGCACGTGAGCAGCGGTGCACACGTCCGCCATATTACAATGGTCAAACACAGCCCATTTTCCGACCTCCGCGGTGCGACGTGAACCACCATCAAAACGCGCCTGCCACCGCTGCGGAGTTAACCAATCGAGAGCCACCGCCGTGCGGAATGACGTCCCTCCCGCCGTACAAATTAGGATGCGCCAAACAGCCAGGCACACCGCAGCGGAGAAACCGGCCAATCTGAGCAGGCGGAAGCACACCAGCCGAGCGCTAAAGTGAATACCGGAGCCGACCGCCATGGACCCGGCACTACACGCCTTCCCGGCACTGTACATGATACACCTCCAGCAAGCCATGGACCGTGGCGGACGCTGCCACAGGTACGCGATCACACGACTCTGCACACAAACACAACCCACAACTCCATGGCTGATGTAAGGTTCCTGTCCCCACCAGACACCCTGGTGGGGACAGGAACACAACCACAGGTGTAGCCACACATGTCCTACCTGCCACTAGTTCACCGCTCCTCATCCAGGTCACCATGTCCGCGATCTCGAAATAATGTTCAGTTCACGTGACCGCAGCAGTGAATCCGCGTTAAAAAATGTGCACAATGTAGTAGGCAGGGCCAGCGCAAGGCATGGGCAGTGCACAAAGTACACAGGGCAACACCTCCACACTCCACACACTAGGCCCACCCACAACATGAAGGGACATGCCATGTGACCCTCCTGTGCTCCCACATGCCCAATAACCAGCCAGGTGAACACACACACTGCACCACACAACAAACAACTAGGGAGACAGCCCCATCAGGTGTGGCTGCAGAGTAACACACAGCGTAGAAGAACAGGGCCAGGGGAACCCACACACCACAACAACACCACACTCATGGCAAGTAAACTGAGTCCAAGTACAAAACAAACACACACAGATAATGAACAAACACTCTAATGGACACACAGCCTGCCAAGTCACACAGACATACCCCACACTGACACACAGCAACAAACACAGACCACATGCTAGCAGCAATGGAGGACAACAAATAGGAAACCTAAAGTGAGGTGCACACAAATGGAATGGCAAGGAGCTGAACACCAAGCATGTGTACATCACATGCAAGGGAAGGAACATATAACAACAACCCGAGCCCAACAAATCACACATGGCAGTCACAGTGAGTGAAGGCAAACCACAGTCACCTCACTGCAACAACTCAGGGAGACAGCAAGGCAACCCATGTATAGGCACAGGGATGAAAGGAAGGGTATGAAGTCTAACACTGATCAGCCACACATCTGTATCCAAATACATCACAGGAGTATGTCAGCAGCACAACACACAGGGCCCATTGCAACACTCCATGACTGTCAAACACAAGTATGAACCTTCACACAACCCCCACAGCCATCACACCTGCAGCACACAACACCAGTGACAAACACACAGAAGCTTGCCAATAATGTCCAGTCAATACACTGACAAGCAAACACACTCCCTGGGGGGTATCCACAAACATCACACACACACAGGGATGGCAGAACCACTGTACGCACAAAAACAACAGTCAAACACAGAACACAATCAAAACACACACACAGAACTACTACTGTAGTGTAGCTCCTATTTCCCTAATAGGCTCTGCGCATTGGAATAATATATCCTATAGGTTTGACATAGGACTAAGGTCAGTATGTCCCTATCGAGTATATTAAACTTAATTACTTGTGCCAGCTAGCTCAGAGGCCACTAGAAACTCCTTGACAACAAGAAGGGAGTAGTTTCTGGCAGCCGCAAGACATGACCACTGTGTTTCCCTTTAGAATCAGAACGTGTCCCAGAGTCGTGGAAACAATAGATAACTATTTCACTCAGCTCAGTCGTGCATGCTTAGTTTTCTCCAAGTTACACAGAAAGAGATAGACGGGCGTTTCAATAAAAGATTTATTGAACAGTCTTGTTTCTGGTGTAAGTAAAATGTGCTGTTACGATCACAAGACAGTATGCGAGATAAATAATGTACAGTGTGAGCAGTAGAAATAAATAATACTGCGAGAGCATTATCTTTTAGTACATATGCTGTTACATAAATAACACAGACTAAAAAATGCGAGTACTCCTACGATGCGTTTCTAATCTAGTTCTACCCCAATGTACCTAACCTAACCTAGGTGTAGGACGAGGTATGAAGTAGGTGAAGTATTCCTTACTATGGTATACTAAGAGTATGCTAACCCCAGTATGCCTAGTATGCCAAGAGTCCCTCTAGGTTCTAGTCTGCTCCATACCTGAAGAATGAGAGAGGTAGGAATCTCTTTGCCAGACTCGAACTTCAACACCCCGCAAGGGAAGTTAGATCACTGGAAGCTGGACTCTCTGCGTGCAGGGATGACAGCGTCTTCTCAGTGCGTCAGGCCGGGAAACGGGCTCCTCTGAAGTCGAGGTCTCCTCTGATTTACAGGGGCTAGGGAAGGTATATTTATACCTGAGAATTACCTCAGAATGTTAGCATTGACGTGAGTCGGATAACGGAAGACGTCATGAATGAATCCCTAAGGAATAATGGTTCATGCATAATATATGAGTCCTTGAAGAAATCAATAGTCCTGGACTAGGGAAACTCCCGCAGCCTAAGGGTCTGTTCTTCAAGAACTCGTTGTGACGTTAGGGTGGACGGATGTCGGAGACCATGCCTGTATTTGGAGTGCACGGTTTAATGCCTAAATAAGGGCTGGGATTTTATGCCTATATAAGGGCAGGGCGAAGTGTGCCTATATAAGGACATGATTCTGGAAAGCCCGTTTATGGACACCCTAAGAGGAATACAACACCCACTCCACTTTACGTGTGTACGATAATACTAAAATGCTAAACATTTAAAATGCTAAACATTAAAAGGAGTACCGCATATTTCTAAAATATTTCATAAAACCATTTATAAAAGGCATTTAAAAAACCTATTAGAATGCAAAAGGTACTGTACATTTGAAGCATTGCTTTTCATTTCAGGCATAAAGTTCGAAAATAAATGCAATTGGAATGAAATAAGCAGTAATATTTACATGTGACAAAAAAATGATCGATAAGTTGTTCAAAAATCAAAGTCATTTCATGTCATGAAAATAAATGAACTGTTTTAGACACACAAGATGACTAAGTGTCCGTGGAAGTACCTTGAAGTCTGTATTATAAGGCCAGTTCTCCTTTAAGCAGATTGAAGTGCCATTTTCGTTCGAAAAAAAAGGACAAAAGTTCAATTTTGGTAGAGTTCCAAGTTGTTTTAAAAATGAAGGCCAAATTGTTACTGCATCTCTGGAACACTGTATGCTGAATCAGAGTCAGTTTACGGGTCTGGTGTAAACATGAGATCATCTATTTCTATAGACAAAACATCGCCCACTGTAGTTGGTGTCAGTTGGAACACCTCGTGTAGCAGATTAATTGCACAGAGATGTGAAGCTTCGCTTCCAGCATAGGGTGCCGCAGCAAAGTTTGCGTCCGTTGTTACCTGGGTGCCTGTAGATCTTTCTCGTACCTCAGCAGCAGCCGGAAGCGTCTGTGAGATCTCAATGAATGCTGACATCAGGATCGGTAGCCTCTGGGGACAACACAGAGCATGGGCCGTTATCGGGACCAGCAGAGTATCGACATCCGTTGGCGTAGCTGATGGAAAAGTTAGACAGGTGTCCAACACCCATTCTTCACCGCATAGCAGGCATCGTAGAACAGGTAAGATGCAATCTTGCCAGATTGGTCGGAATGACACAAACCAAGTTGTATTAAGGTCCCGTAGACTAGTCATGCCCAAGAGCTGTACTATTCGCTCACGGCACTTTCGTTCAAGGAGAGCTTTCTCCATTTCGCTCGGAGTGATGTCTGCGAATAGACTGGCCATAGCGCAATAGCAGGAAGAAAAATAGAATTCCGGCAACAAGTGCTAGAATTAATGGTATGCCACCAAACACCGAATGTGCAAAGTTCGGGATGATTCCGAGTATTGCCTGGAAAGGTGCTAACAGACCGGTACAGATGCTCTTAAATACATGTATAATTCCACTTGTATCAGACATGTTGAAGATACATGATATCATTTCTACGAAATGTATAGGGCAGTTTGTACGTATTAAAGTCTGTATCTCAGCCGAAGTCCTTGCTACTTGTAGATCATAGGTTTCTTTGGCCGAGGTCAAAGGCACTGTTTGCTGTAAAAGCATGGCTTTCATTCTGCTCAAAGTATCAAATCTTATAAAAGAGACGTTCACTGAAGGCCATAGAGGCGACTCCCTGACTGTGTTTATTGGGGCAAACAATACTTGCATACAGCAAGTGACCCTGGAGTTGACTGTTACTAGATATGGGATGCCTGGCATAAGTGTAGACTTATGCAGCCAATCGAGGCATAATTTTCCTACACTGTATGTTGTTACTACCCCCGGATGTTGTCTTTGGACGTATCTTGGGTCTGGCCTATGAATAGTAAAGCCCTGAGTTTTATTCAGGAATCTTTCCTGACAGTTATTCGTGTCTGTGGGCCAGATCAACCATTTTTTCCAATCAGGATTAGATCTGTTGAGTTGTAGTATATTGTCAACTGTCACCACTGCCTGTGTATCGTTATCACTTTCAGGTGTTGGTACAGAAGGTGTGTTCATCTCTTTGATCTTGGCTAATCCAAGACAAGATGTTTGTTGGATGGTTTCATTCAAAAACATTATTTGTTCAGGGATGATGCAGGCTCTAAATAAAGCTTCTATCCCCTGCACTTGCCAATCTTTAGTACCCCAGACAGTTTTTGTGTCTATTGTGTCCTTCCAAAAGTCAAAACCCTGTTTAGACAGTTGGGCATTAAATAATGCAGAGTAAATCTGTTTTGTATTTGTTAACATAATTTTCATTCCTGTCTTGTTTACATTTTTATAGTAAAACATTTCTGGTTCAGATGTATTGTGTCCTGAAAAATATGGAAATTTACTAGCAAATGTTTTTGAACTACCTTTAGGTGGTGTAGGACAATGTTCCCATTGGTTAAACATAAACACATTTCTTGGATATGCAGATTTATGCAAATAATGATGACCATAGTGGTTAAAACAATACATTTGTTCATAGTCTGATGAACCCTCTAAATATCAGAAAAACAAAAAGGGGAGTAAAGAGGTATTTGCTTGACCCAAGCAAAGGAGGTGGATACGCCCTCCTTCAGTCTATAGATACTAAACATAAAGATCCACCCTCAGGTATTCTCAAAAGCCATATCCTCCCAGATTAAGTATGCTTCCTACAGTGGTGGGAAAAACACACAATTTGTTTAAATACCCCTCACACACCAAAAGGGCCCTTGGTGTCATGCTTCATCATAGGGGTCTTCCCGCCCCTCTACGGGACGGGGCGTGCTACGACCTACGATTACGTGGGAGCACTGTTATTTGTAAGACAATTATGTGTCGTGTAGGAGTGTGAGTGGAAGGGTCAGGAGTGAATAAAAGGTGAGGTTAAAAAATACCTGGCTCGTTGGTCAAAACAACTTTAATATACCTTTGAGCTGGTATTGTTAAAATATGGGGAAGAGGTGTGTCGCCTCAATGAGCTAAGCCTCCTATATCAGTCAACATGTTTCGAAGCCTCCCCTGGCTTCTTCTTCAGGACCAAAAATATCCCTTCTACACTCACTATGTGTGTGGTGTCTTATTTACACTAATCCTATTTATGAAATGTGTTGGTGAAAATAAATATACGGCGCACGTGAAATTTACTGCGCAAATACGATACCTAAATAGGTATCTGTCATCGTTTATCTGGAAGAAAGAAACAGCATAGTATTAAAAAGTAGGACAAAGGTATCATCCATCGTGACATATAATGACCTGTAAAAGAAGTGTAATGTGTGACCATATACTCCTTATCGTTATTCACAGTGAAAATTAATGGTGATGTGTCCCACTGTTGTTTAGGAAAAAAATGACGTTTACAAAGACACACACACATAGAACAGAAAACACACTCTCTACACCAAAGGACTCGGTCTATTTGGTCCGAAAAGTTTTATCAAGTCCACCCGATACCACACATGTTAGGAGAGTATATCAGGGAAAAATTATACATGAGTAGCAGGAACGTAACCTACTTGATTTTAGATGCAAAAAAGATCCATGAGCCTGTAACGGGTGGGAGGGGTGCCTGTATTAGCAATCTAAAGAAATAAGATAAGCACATTACTTCAAAAAAATGTAGTTTCACCACGAAACCACTCCAAAGCATGACTGATCCCCGGCTATGCCGTACTCACTGCTCCTAGGACACTGCCCCGCCTTGTCTGGCCTCCCCGCGGCTCCGCTGAATAATGGAGCGAGTTCGGGGAGGTGCTTAAATAGGGCCATTAATTTCAGTTCCCGCTCCAATTAAGGAGTATAATCAGTTACACCTGTGTATTGCCGGAAGGTCTCCCGGTCCCCGTATGTTAGAACGTCAACCCGGATATCACCCGGAAGTGACGAGATAGACGCTATGTCTCTCCGTATCACGGCGTTAAGTCGTTGTGACTGGATGCAAGTGTGGAGGCACCCGGAAGGGAATTGAGTGCCGCAAGTATGAGGTAATGACTAGACTGTCAACCTACTTCCCGTATTAGTAATAGTAAAGTGGGCGGTATGCCATAAGATTATATAACGGGGCACCGTGTCCTCCGGTATAGAACCTAAAAAACGGGGTTTACTTAATACTCCTGCAAAAATACACAAAAATCGGTCAGGTTATGAAATTAAAACCCATAGATAGCCATACATCGAATTAAGGATTCGGGCACATTGATTATTTTATAGTAAATAAAAAACGGACAAATTAATGTCACGAAACCTCCGTGTAAAGGGGACATATACGACAGAGGTTAAGGATAGACAGAAGGATGACCGATCCATAGAATAAATGTGAAGGCACATTAGTAGTTGCATCGCCAGGTCGGAGATGTCCTTGGAGGAAAAGAACATAACGACAGAGGTTCAAGTTAGAACACATATATGACCTCATCTCATTACTGCATGTGTCTAGACACGTATCCCTCAAGCCCTCTATCAATACTCATATGGATTCAGAAGGTACTGATTGAGTGTGCTTAAAACGCGACCTAGGTTTTTCAAATTGGATGTATAAGAGCGAGAGAATGGTGACTAGGGGCCGTTGACCTAGGATATCCCATATGGACTGTAGCCCAGGTGTTATGGCTATAGCAAGACCAAAGGATTGGTTTGTCATAGGGGATTCTATTGCAAAAAATGGAGCTTATATACAAGTTCATTATGTAAATTTGCTCCATTGTATTTCATCATTGAGCCCGTCGGTGTGTGTTCCAAGACGGAACACCCAACGTTGTTCTTTCTCAAATAGGCCATTCTCGCCATCCAGCTGCTCAATCACTGTCCATCTTAAATCACCCATCCCGTGATTATTGGTCAAGTAGTGAGTCGCCATCTTGGTCGTGCTCCTCCCGCAACGAATGTTGCTCCTATGTTCCCCGATGCGAACCTTGACAGGTCTGGTGGTCATTCCTATGTATTCCAGGCCACATGGGCAGGTAATCATATATACAACATTTCTACTGTTGCAATTCGAAAAACCCCTTTGTTCCCACTCACTCCCATTTCTGAATCTCAAATGCCTACTCCTGCAAGTCAGGTGGCATGTGCTACAATTGCCACACGGATGTTGTCCTTGCACAGGTGGTAATAGTAGGCCCATTCGTCTAGTCAGTGGGGATTTCCTTGGTCTAGTGTGGACAAGTATGTCCTTCAAATTTCTCCCTCTCCTATGGGCGAACATCGGTTTAGGGAAGTTCAGTTGGCAGCTGTTGAGAATTCTCCAGTGCTTGTTGACAATCTTGGTGATCTGATTCGAATGGGTATTAAATGTGGTAACACAGATAGGTCGTTCCTCTTGTTCAACGGTAGTTCTGTCTTCCAACAGCGACTCCCTGTTGTTGTTTCTTGCTCTCTTCATAGCCTTATCGATGACTCTCTTGGGGTAATTTCGTTTCAATAATTTAGTTTGTAGGTCAGATGCCTGACTCCTAAAATCCTTTAGTTCTGTACAATTCCTCCGGAGCGGAGGAATTGTCCATAGGGAAGGTTCTCCCTGAGGTGGCGGGGGTGAAAGCTATTATACAGGAGTAGGCAGTTCTTTGCGGTTGGTTTGAAGTGTGTTGTTGTTTTTAATGTACCATCATCTGGGTATATATTGAGATCCAGAAATACCAAGTTGTTGTTTGAAGTGGTACTCGTAAACTTTAGAAAACTGTTCTGCTCATTAAGCCATACCATAAATGCTTCAGTGGATGGAATATCCCCTTCCCAGATCACCAGTATATCGTCAATATACCGTTTCCAAACCCACAACCCGTTACAGAACTTAAACGCAAAAAAATAATTAAAATTAATTTATAATTCCTAAAAATTAATAATTAATTTAGTATAATTAAATTACTTCCCACCCTATTCCCCTATAAACCCACAACCCGCTACAGTACACAAAAAAAAAAATAACTTAAAAAAATAAATTTATTAACATATAAAAATTGTATACATATATTTTTAAACAATTAAAACACGTAACAAACACACATATAAAACATACATATTAAAAACATAAAATACATAACAATACAAATATCGATATTAGTAACATCGATATTAGTAACATCGATATATTTGATTTCGATATTACTAACTTCGATATTATTGACATCAATATTAAGTAATTCGATATTACTTACCTTAGGGTCGATATTCTGTCCATCGATATTCTGTCTCATCGATATTCTGTCCCTTCGATATTTAAACTTCGATATTATGGTATATCGAAATTTTATTTTCGATATTTTGACTGCCCACCAGTGACTGTGTAACTGCAACAACTGTGTCGCTGCAGCTGACCCTAACTCACAACTCCAGTGACTGTGTAGCTACAACAACAGTCGTGTCGCTGCAACTGACCGTAACTCACAACTCCAGGTACTGCGTAACTGTAACAACAGCTGTGTCGTTGCCACAGCCCCCTTGTTACTCAAAGAATTCCTTTATTACTGTGACAAGGCGAATGTAACTGCTACATTTCCTCAGTCATTTTATGGAGCACTGCGCCACTATGAGGTCTGCACTACCTCTCACTTCACTGGAAGAACTCACTCTGTCTGAAAAGATGACTCTTATGTCACTGCAGGTATTTGCTTCACTCATACAATTTCTCTTATATCACCATGGTAACTCAGATGATGTTACTGGAGGTGAAAGGATGTCACTGCTGGTAATCCCTCACATGGCTGCTCACATGATGTCACAGTGCCTGTTACGTCACAGCATGTGCTGCCTTCACCCATTCAAATAGTCTGATCTCATCGTGGGAACTCAGATGATGTCACTGGGCCTGATATGATGTCTTTGCAGATATTGCTCAACTCCAATGTTCCATTTATTATGATGTCTTTTCTCACTCTAGGCAGCCACATATCCAAATTCATATTTTAATCTTACTTCTGCTTCATTTCTGTGTGTTGTGCCACTGAGACGTCTCTGATGTCATTTCTCCCACTTCCTTATCCGGGTATTTACTCTGATTCACTGCAGCTCCCACAGTGCCGCTCTCACCATAGATCAGCCATTTTGTCGCTAAAAGGAAGTTCAGTGAAATCAAACTGCACCTAGACGCAGCTATGCTGTGTCTTGAACCTGTAGGGTGTGTTTTCAGTGTGCACTATGAATGCCCAACGTTTCCTAAATAACTACCTGCGAATACTCGCTTGACCCAGATACACTCCTTGGCTACTGATTGCTAACATTCTAGGACATGAATGGATCTGAGGGGGTTGACGAAGACCTTCATGGCACGTTAGATCCTGCTCATCATCCTCCCAAGATGGAGAGCACGAGGAAGCCCCTCACTAGAGCGAAGAGACCCCCTCCACTAGAATAAGTGTCCCTAAAACGTAGGTGTAGATTGTTTGCCAGCATCTTGTTGACTGAAAATGCTGCCGCCATCAGCTCTCGCTTCCGGACCTAGTGGGACTGGATGGCGTATCAAGACAAGAGGTGACATTTCCATATGTCAGGCAGCGGGCCAGGTTCTAAATGTCGCAAACTGCTGCCGCTGGTGCCGGGGGACCTGGTCCTCTGGCAGCGCCGCTCTTCATTTCAGCGGCTCATTTAATTAGGAGGTCTGCAGTGTTCGGTGGGAGAAGAGCGGTCTGATATTTCTGGTTGCGTCGTGTGGGATCCAGAGCTCTGGGATCCGGCTTGTGCCGGTGGCATGAAGTTTAGTCTTTGTGGTCATCCATGTGGTTGGAGTAGGGAGCTTTGGGCATCCATGCAGGCTGGCACAGGGAAGCTGACGCAAAGGAGAAGGACCACTGCTCTCTCCAAAGGGTGGGCCAACCAACTGTACAGAAATGTGCCCTCTAAAACAAATCTTCATGTCCTATGCAAAGGTCAATGCTTTGAACAGTGACTTGTGTGGTCACTGTGGAAGTGCAGCTACCAGGCCTCTTTCCTTTGCAACCTGCATAACCCTGTGCTGAGAAGTGCACCGCAGTCATTCCTTTGCCCATCTGCCTCGTCTAGGCGCCTTTTCGAAGGAACTGTTGTCAAGTTTCACCTTCCAGAGGGCATCTGATCTGAACACAACGTTGCACATAATGTGGTTTAGTGACAACCGTTTGTGGAAGGTTTGGTTTAACAGGATAATGAAGACTGATTGACCTCGTGGGAAGCTGTGTTCTTGTTCAAAGCTTTGTTGCAAGTTAAGGTTTCTTGGTGCCCTCTTGATGAGGTGTTGTTTAGCGACATCTTGGATAGCACGTGTGATCCAGGACACAGGTTTAGTACAGAGTACAGTCTAGTGACCCATTCCACGACACTCCCTTGGACATTATACTAATTGCATTGATCCTTGCCACACACTAAACCATACAATTGTCCCCCATTGCTCTGACAACTCTACTATACATGCCAGTCAGCGCCCATGCCCGCGTCCACCCTACTAGCAAAGTCCCAATTACTAAGGTCAACTACCCTAGGCCTTCAACACGCTTGAGAGTCTTGAGTTAAGCCACTCGTAATCTACTTTTTCCCCACAGTGTACATCACGTGTGGCCATCGAGCTATCTCCAACTCCATTCCTCACAGATGTATCCAAGTGACCACCTCTGCCCACAGGAGCCATCTCTCCCATATCCTCATACTCTTTCATCTGTATGCACTCTTTGACGCTGTTCATCCCCACCCCACGCTCACCTCCACAGGCATCACCGGCATAGGAATGGAGATGTTTGCCTCCTCAACAGTCATGCTCAGAGTCTCTCAATCCAAGTATCTGCAATTTGCCGTTTCTTGTGACTTTTGTCTGGGCCCCCTCCTGTTTGACATCGACACCACCTCCCTTTGTGACGTCATTTCCTTCTTTTAATTTGCTTATCACTTTCATGTGGATGATACACAAACCTTGGTCCTATTTCTATCACATTCTATATTTGAACAAAGTCTCTGACTGCCTCGTAACCCGGTCGTTACCTCCCGCATGATCAACTCTTCCAAAACTTAGGTCATCTGTTTTCCCGCCTCCCTGCTCCTAGCACCATGTCTTCCACTTCTGCTTTTCATCCCGGCGCCCCTACACTCTCCCCCTCAATGAGGATCCTTGGAATATGAATCTGTTATGATTTGTGAGCTATAAGCTACTGGGTTCCCATTACTTCAATTTACAGCTTACTGGTGGGGGACTCCTTAGGACCGCACAGACCTCACTCCGTAGACACCAAGACCACTGGCCGGCGGCCATACACAAGGTCTTCTCCTGCATCACCCTGTCCTCTCTCACCTTCAAGCACATTGCTTCTCAGCTTGGACTCTTCACCATATCACCCAAGATCTCTTCACCATTCCAAAGTAACTCTTTTATACCAGTGACGTACGGGAAAGTCTTCGGTGTAGATTTAGGCATTGCACCATGAGGCCAGACACGCAGAAAGCGATGGTCCTGTTGAAACTGCAATGGTAAAGGCCAGATTGGCCATTCTGCTGCTCTGGCACTCAGCTGGTGGCCTGCAAACTAGTGTGCTAGATTCATAGCTGGAGGGGATGCCAAGAAAGCCCCATTCTAGTCGTGGCCTACTGCAGTGTCGGGCTCATTGGACTTTTTTGCGAGGGCTGATATTAGGAGTCTGGCCTGGTGGCACAGTGCCCACGGGTGACACTATTGAAATGAGTTCATCCCAGTGCATGCCATGTTGCTGGCTCTCCATACGATCATGCCCATCCCTTCTTGGGCACCCAGTCTGCTGGCATGAGAGGGTCCGGGCAGATATGGCAGTTCTCGCTGGTGCAGCTCACATCCAGTCGGAGGTGGATCCACTCAAGCCATGGTGCATCGGTGATTCTAGCCCGGAGTGGGGGGGTGCACGTTCACAGGTAATGGAGGTGGTCCTGATCTTTCTGTGACATTGCTCTACTTACATTTTGTGCATATGATGCAGATATTTTAGCAACGTAGCCTGTCAAGAAAAGACTTCTGTGAGTCCTGGCAATGTCCTGCCTTTTCACAACCAAGCCCCTGGGCCCTCTCTGCTTTTCTCAGCTGTGTGATGCCTTTCTTTTGTGGGAAGCGCTGGGAAGCCCCGTTGCTGGGGCAGCCCTGCGCTCTATAAATCTTATTAACATACCATAACAATGGGCCCCTTGTAAAACTTGCATCTAACCACGGTTGTGTGGTTAGCCGAGTACATGGCCTCTGCGTAGGCGCGCGAGCGGCTCCTGTCCCGGGCTGCGTGCCGCATTAGTGACGCAGGACGTCGCCTCGGATTAATTAGTGCCAAATACCCTGGTGCGCCATGTAATGAGAATAGCTCTGAAAGCCTGAGTGAAGGGGAAACAAATGGAGGGTTTTTTCTTGTTTATTCCTGGTTCACAAATACATCACTTGCGAGTTGCGCCACCAAAAATGTTCATAGATGATGTTATGTTGTGCGGGGATGCTGCGATGTGATGCTTAGATGAATGAGAGGCTTGTTTGGGGCATAACGCGCACCTCACACAAAACTTATAAATAAAAATGAAAAATGGTGTGTGTGTGTTGTGTTGTGTGTGTGTGTGTCCGTCCAGTAGCTCTGTGCACACGCCTGCATCGCGAGCCTGATTACTGAATCAACCGTTCAGTACATGCATAGGTACACATGCATTGTGCTCACGTGTGATGACGTGCACAGCACAGTGTCACTGCACAGCTGACCCACCTGCCACTCTGTGACTACTGCGGATCTTCTCGGTGTCTGGCGGAGACCCAGAAGGTCCCCGCTAGCGATCTGGGGTGCAGGGCGCACATGCACAGTCATCATGTATGATGACGCGTATAACAACACACTGTTACTCCACAACAGATCCACCTGCCACTCTGTGACTGTACTGCGAATCTCCTCGGTGTCTGACAGGGAGCCTGAAGGCCCCCGCTCATCTTCTGGGGTGCACAAGAAGCTGTATCTGGGGGGCCCTGGCAGGAAACACAGCGCAACTTGCATCCGAGTCAACGTCAGGACTGAAGGGCAGGGCTGTGAAACGCCAGCTGGCTGTGGGCTGGAAGGGCACATACCCTCAGCAAGGCCTTTGTCTTCCAGGGTGGACAGAAAAGGAAGGAAACAGATCCCCAAAGGGACTTGTTTTGGGCAACACCAGGCCGGGGTTCCCACGCGCAGCACTTCTTTCACCTGCTGCTGGCTTCCGCTTCCAGGTCATGGAGTGAGCGGTTCTTTACCCGGAAGTTCACCACGCCTCAATTGCTGACTTGTTTCCCGCCTCTTTATAAGTGGCGCAGCCATGCATCAGGTGCACCGGTGGCACACCTATGGTGAGTTCCTAGCTTTATAGAATGTAGCTACTCAGTTAAAGGATACGTGCCACCATTCTTCAAACATCGAAATACTGGAACCAGTCTGTGGTTTGGCCTCATGCATTCAAACACTCCCCGTGCACGACTATAGACCTATTATACTTGGTCTCAACAGAGACAGGCTGATACACAAACGCCTCTTTCACATGCCTTCTGTCCTTCTCCTTGTCGCTATGAGAGTACTGCAGCTGGCTGCAAGCACTGCACTTTGTCGGGTGTACTGTCGCTGCCTGCGAGTACTGTAGCTGGGTTCAGGCCCCATAGATTTCTGTGAGAACTGCAATTGTCTGCGAGTAATGTGGGTGGGCGTGAGTACTATCATTGGATGCGAGTACCGTAGTTGTATCTGAATACTGTAGCTGGGCGCGAGGACAGTAGTTGTCTGTGAGGACTGTGATTGGCTCCAAGTATTGCAGTTGGCCACAATGACCGTACCTGGCAGTAACTACTGGACCTGGGAGCACGCACTACACTTTTCTGTGAGTATTGTACTTTGCTGCAAATACTGTAGCTGATTGCACATACTATAGTTGTCTGCGAGTACTGTAGTTAGCTTTAAATACTGTAGTTGGCTGTGAGTACTGTAGTTAGCTCTAAATACTGTAGTTGTCTGCGAGTACTGTAGTTAGCTCTAAATACTGTAGTTGTCTGCGAGAACTGTAGTTAGCTCTAAATACTGTAGTTGGCTGCGAGTACTGTAGTTAGCTCTAAATACTGTAGTTGGCTGCGAGTACTGTAGTCGGCTCAAGTACTGCAGCTGGGTGCATGCAGTATAGTTGTCTGAGAGTACTACAGTTAACCTACGTGTAGTGTAGAAGGGTGTAAGTACTGCAGTGGTATGTGAGTACCCTAGGTGTATACAAATAATGTGGTTGGCAGAGAGTACTCTAGTTGCTTGCGGATACTGTAGCTGTCTGTGAGGACTGTAGTTGACTCCAAGTACTGCAGTTGGCCACAAATTATAGTTGCCTATAAGTACTGGAGCTGGGTGCACATACTATAGTTATCTGTGAGTACTGTAGTTAGCTCCAAATACTGTAGTTGCCTATAAGTACTGTAGCTGGGTTTGCGTGCTGTCGTTTATAGTGAGAACTCTAGTTGCCAGTAAATAATGTAGCTGTGTGCACATACTATGGTTGTCTGTGAGTACTATAGTTAGCTCTCAGTACTGTAGTTGGTTGCAAGTACTGTAGTTGCTGGTAAATAATGTAGCTGGCTGCACATACTATAGTTGTCTGTGAGTACTATAGTTAGCTCTAAGTACTGTAGTCGGCCGCAAGTACTGTAGTTGCCTCCAAGTACTATAGCTGAGTGCACATGCTGTAGTTAACTCAAAGTACTGAAGTTGTCTGTATTTAGTGTATATAGGTGCTAGTACTATAGTTGTCAGTGAGTACTGTAGCTAGCTCTAAGTACTGTAGTTACCTGCGAGTACTGTAGTTACCTGTAAGTATGGTAGCCTGGTGCACATCCCTAGTTGTATGTGAGTACTGTAGATGGCTCTAAGTACTGTATTTTGCCACAACGACTGTAGTCGCCTGCAAACACTGTAGCTGAGTGCACGCACTATAGTGTCTGTGAGTATTGCAGTTGCCTACGAGTAGCATAGGTGGGTGCAAGTATTGTAGTGTTATGTGAGTACCCTAGTTGTATGCAAGTTGACAGAGTATTCTACTTGCTTGTGAATTCTGTTGTTGGCTGTGAATACTGTAGTTGGCTCTAAGAACTGTGGCTGACCACAAACTGTAGTTGCCTGTAAGTACTGGAGCTGGGTGCACGTATTATAGTTGTTTGTGAGTATTCTAGTTGGCTCCAAAGTACTGCACTTGCCTGCAAGCACTGTAGTTTCCTGTAAGTACTGGAGCTGGGTGCACGTACTATAGTTGTTTGTGGGTATTGTAGATGGCTCCAAGTACTGCACTTGGCTGCAAGCTCTGTAGTTGCCTGTAAGTACTGGGGCCGGGAGCACATACTATAATTGTTTGTGAGTATTGTAGTTGACTGCAGGTACTGTAGTTGCTGGTATGCATTGTAGCTGGGTCCACGTGCTGTAGTTATTTGTCAGTACTGTAGTTCGCTCTAAATACTGTAGTTGGCTGCGAGGACTGTAGTTGCCTGTAAGTACTGTAGCTGGCTGCACATACTATGGCTGACTGTGAGTACTGTAGTTTGCTCTAAGTACTGTAGTTAGCCCCAAGTACTGTAGTTGCCTGTAAGTACTACAGCTGGGTGCACATGCCATAGTTGACTCAGAGTACTGCAGTGGGCCACAAGTACTGTAGTTGTTTGTAAGTAGTGTAGCAGGGTGTGAGTACTATAGCTGTCAGTACTGTAATTGGCTGCAAGTATTGTAGTTACCTGTAAGTACGGTAGCTTGGTGCACATACTATAGTTGTCCGTGAGTACTGTAGTTGACTAAGTACTGTAGTTGGCCACATAGACTGTAGTTTGCAGTAAATACTGTAGCTGGTTGCAAGTACTGTCGTTGGCAGTAAGTATGGTAGCCGGGTGCACCTACTATATTTTTATGTGAGCGCTGTAATCAACAGTGAGTGCTCTAGTTGGCCGCAAATACTGCAGGGGGCGACAGAGTTGACAAAGCAGCTTCCACACAAGCAAGGACGAACTGAGAAAGGCTAGGAAGAGTTCAGAATTGTTTAAGAATGTTGACAGTATAAATAATGATGCCAAAGGTTTTCATTTCATACCCGGCTGAGGCTAGCAGAGCATGGCCTTCAGAGGAGTGAGCCTTGTCCGCATCAGAATCCTTCCATGCGGCGTCGAGACACTGAAGAGGTACTCACCTGGGGTACAAAGACTTTGCCACTCTCTCTCTCTCTCATGATGATCGGCCTGTTTCCTACAGAAAGGTAACAATGTAGGGTCTTGCTCACATTGGGGGGGCAGTCTTTGGTCTTAGGCGTTCTTAAATCTCGCCAGGTTGCCTGTTCCGGGCTTCCATAACTGGCTCCTGCTGCTCTTGACGCGCACTCAAAGACGGCTAAAGCCGCTTCATCTTCCTGCTCACCTACTGTGTGAAGGATATCATCCAAGAGAGAACAACACATCCCTGGGCTACTCTGATGACCAAAGGAGGCCAACAAAAGAACAGCGGCTCAAGGACTGCCGGATTACGAAGAAAGAGAAGCTACATGGAAAACAAAGTTTCTTACTGTTTAACAGCTCAGCGGAGCCCGCGCGTGTCCAACCTCCAAGGTAGATAGCGCGATCTCAGCTGCCGATCAAGCTGTGGCGCGTTGTTCTCTGGCATCTTTTAGGGACAATGCAGTAAAAGAAAACAAACAGTCCCATTGATTTCCGTTTGTAGTCCAAGTTTAGATCATGTCTGCTAAAAGATCCCCTCAGATTCACAGACCCCTAAAAACAGCTCATGTCAGAGCCACGTCCATTGATAGTGCAGAACAGTCCCTTTAGACATTTGAAGGTTTGATTTTGGAGAGCAAAGGGTCTGCCTTGGCCCAAGGTGGTCAGGTCTGGACCTTGGACAAGTGCACCTGTCAATCCAGCTATGCACACTGCTGGGGGTCATCTGAAAATACAGCTCATCTAACTTCAGAGTGCATTAGCACTACCTGGGGTGCACCAGCGCCCATAAAAATGAAGATAAAGGCCAGATTTCCAGTTTGGTGGAGGGTTACTCCATCACAAACGTGACGGCACCCCGCCTGCCTTATTACAAGCGCATTAAGATATAATGCACTTGTAATAGGGCGGATGAGATGTCTGTAACATTTGTGAAGAAGCAGCCTGTCTGTCAAACCCTAAATCCGTCGCAAAGTCTCCAAAATTTACCAATGTATGCACTTGGGGTCATGTCATTGCTTCCCCTTGTTGCTCCTTCAGGTTTCATCTCTAATATCCTGAGGGTTGACGCGCACGTGAATGGGGCTCCCTGGTTTATGAATTGGCCAGGAATATTCTATGGTCCAACATTTGTCTCCTTGTGGGCTTGCAGGAGTCCTTCTCTGAGACATCCACCTCACAGACCGCGGTGGGGTGAGAGCCAGATACTTTTAAATGTGCAAAGGCAAAAATTCTAAGCAACCTGATCAAGGAGACTAGACAAATTCAAATCAGTAGCCTGTGAAAAGTATCTCCTGGCTTACCTTTTTGTCGTTTGATACTGCAGCATGAAGTTAAATGGCAATATATTTAAAAGATTAAAATAAAAAACATAAATGTCCAAACTAAAAGTTTAATAAAAGAGTAAAAATTAAGTAACTAAAAACCGTAAAAATGAGAAAGCTTAAAGTACAGATCTAAAGAAAAAAATAATTTGAAACGTATCAAGCTTTTTTTTAATGTGGCCAACCCTTCAGCGGGGAGCCAAAGGGGCAAATGTAACTATATAGGACTAAGTAAAAAGTCAGAAAAGCTCCCATGTCACTCTATGGGACTTTGAAATGTCAAGAAAAGACAAACCGGCATGTGGTCGTGGGCAGCACCAGCAGAAGGCTATTTATTGCTTTATGTTATCCGCAGAAGAGCGCTGGGCGCAATGCTAGAAAATCACTAAAACTGACGTGAGACACAATCTGAGAAGTTACTACACAGCGGGAATGTAACGTGGTTTTAACAGCACAGTAATATTTTAGTAAAACCTTGGCATTGCTGGCTTTGTCCCCGAGTGATAAACAATGGAAAAGGTCCCAAATTGGTCACTTGTAATGTTCCTGGACTGTTCCCTTCATCGAGGTGGTACACATAGAGACCAGCTAGACTGGGAGCAAAAGTGCTCCCCATGCTGGTCCCGTGCTTCTGTAGGTAGTAGATGTCCTCGTACATGAAGTAATTTCTCGTGAGTGCTAATGAAACGCACTCCATTACCACATTCCGTGGTGTATGGTATTCCCATTCAGTGGAGAATAATACTTCCTCAATAATGGTCAGGGTCTCATCGTGTGGGAGGCTCATATATAGACTCTCCACATCGAGCCCTATGAGGAGGTTCTTTCCGGGGTCAAACTCAATATCTTTGAGTAGTTGTAATACCGCCTTTGTGTCTTTGAGGTAGGTTTCCGTTACTTGGACCAAGGGACGGAGAAAAGCATCTGCGAATTTGGACAGAGGTTCTAAAATGGAATCTATCCCTGAGACAATAGGGCGCCCTGGTGGTTGCCCAAGATTCTTGTGGATCTTGGGTATGGTGTAAAAATAAGGGATTCTGGGGGATTTTTTTGTAAGGAATTCTGCCTCTTTTTGGATATCCAATTGTGTGAAAATGCCTCCTCTACCATAGTGGCTATCTGAATTCTAATGGATTCAGTGGGATCGTCACGGATGGTCTCATAATTCCTGCGGTCATCGAGGAGTTTCCTGCATTCTCTGTCATAGGCGGTAACTGTCTGTATTACAATAGCCCCGCCTTTGTCAGCCGGTTTTATAACGATGTTTGCATTAAGTGACAGTTGGCGTATCGCTTCTTTCTCTTCCTTAGAAGTATTCTGGAAGGTTGTGTTCTCTACTACAGAGATATTCTGTATTTCCTCCATCACAGCTTGTTCGAATGCTAGTAATTCTACAGGGAGTGTAGAATCTGGGGGGACAAAGGTCGATTTAACCCGTAAGCCTGTGTCCTTGTCTTCTCCATCTGGTTTCTCCTTGTCCTTGAAAAATGCTTTTAGCTTCAGTTTCTGGATGAATTCTTTCATCTCTATACATGTCTTGAATTTGTCCATCCGATTGGTAGGTACAAACCCTAATCCTCTTTCTAGGACTCGTCCTTGTATAGGTGTCAGCCAGTAGTCTGTTAGATTTACCACCAAGTTCACCTCTTGCTGGTTGATGGTTGGGCGTTCGTTGCACCGGTCATGCTCCTTGTTGAGACTCGTGGTGTCTCGTCCTCTGGGGTAAACCAATGGACATTGCTGCCCCTCCGGTTTCTGCCTCTCCGTGGGCCTTGGCGTGATCCTAAAAAAGGCGGCGGACCATAATAGTTGTAATCATACTCTTGAGGAGGGGGTATCCAGTGTAGATATGGTCCCCCCATGGGTGGCGGGCCGTAGGGGTAGGGTGGGAAAGATGGAGGTCCTTGATAATTACCCCATCCTCTCCTTCTCGGGTTATATGGCCGCTGGTATTGGTTGCCCCCTCCTTGGTTGTAACGGTGGCTGCTCCCCTTGCTGGAATTAGAGTTGTCAGATCCTGTGTCTGATGATTCGCCATCGGAACTCTGATCTTGGTTCTTCTGTATATAATCATCCTGTGTATATGGGTATACCCGTTCATGACTGAAGCGTGCAGTATCTTTTTTCAATTTATTGAATTTGCTCTGCTTGAGTGTTATCTCAAAGTCCGTTAGTTCTTGATTTAATTCCTCCAGGCGTTTCTTTAGAACATTGGGGGGTATATAGGTCTTAAGTTGTACCTCCAATTGCTGGATCTCGATTTTAAGCTCTTGAGTGAGTCTAGTGGCCGTCTTGATTATTAAGACCAGCCAGTCACTGGTACAATGCCACGATATCAGTGACCAATCGCGTTTGAACACTTTGTCCTGTTGAAAGATGTATGGTTCATTGCGGACAATTAAACCCTGTGGGGCTGCATTTGCCCTGAGGTACTCAGTCATTAGTAAGCCATGTAGAGCTGTTTTTATCTGTGTCCTCCTAAGATTGGCTAGTTCGTCCCAATCTCCGCTGTTGGGGCCAGGTTCTGTATTACTCAACCCCTCAAAGGGGTTGATGGCGGCTAGGATCCTGTCTACCTCCTCCTCAGCAAAAGTCAGGCCACTGTTTTCCGCCATATCGAAGTATCGTTAGTACTGATAATGTTTGTGGTGTATGTAGTAAGTGTGTGTGCTACTGCTCAATGGTGTGTTCTAGAGAGGTCAATATTCAATTCACCTACTATAATTATTGGCACTCCCAATGAAGTAACCTACTCAGGAATTTTCTGAGAAAAACAAAAACTCCCACAGCTGCACGCTGTCTATAAATCAGAAAAACAAAAAGGGGAGTAAAGAGGTATTTGCTTGACCCAAGCAAAGGAGGTGGATACGCCCTCCTTCAGTCTATAGATACTAAACATAAAGATCCACCCTCAGGTATTCTCAAAAGCCATATCCTCCCAGATTAAGTATGCTTCCTACAGTGGTGGGAAAAACACACAATCTGTTTAAATACCCCTCACACGCCAAAAGGGCCCTTGGTGTCATGCTTCATCATAGGGGTCTTCCCGCCCCTCTACGGGACGGGGCGTGCTACGACCTACGATTACGTGGGAGCACTGTTATTTGTAAGACAATTATGTGTCGTGTAGGAGTGTGAGTGGAAGGGTCAGGAGTGAATAAAAAGGTGAGGTTAAAAAATACCTGGCTCGTTGGTCAAAACAACTTTAATATACCTTTGAGATGGTATTGTTAAAATATGGGGAAGAGGTGTGTCGCCTCAATGAGCTAAGCCTCCTATATCAGTCAACATGTTTGAAGCCTCCCTGGCTTCTTCTTCAGGACCAAAAGATCCCTTCTACACTCACTATGTGTGTGGTGTCTTATTTACACTAATCCTATTTATGAAATGTGTTGGTGAAAATAAATATACGGCGCACGTGAAATTTACTGCGCAAATACGATACCTAAATAGGTATCTGTCATCGTTTATCTGGAAGAAAGAAACAGCATAGTATTAAAAAGTAGGACAAAGGTATCATCCATCGTGACATATAATGACCTGTAAAAGAAGTGTAATGTGTGACCATATACTCCTTATCGTTATTCACAGTGAAAATTGATGGTGATGTGTCCCACTGTTGTTTAGGAAAAAAATGACGTTTACAAAGACACACACACATAGAACAGAAAACACACTCTCTACACCAAAGGACTCGGTCTATTTGGTCCGAAAAGTTTTATCAAGTCCACCCGATACCACACATGTTAGGAGAGTATATCAGGGAAAAATTATACATGAGTAGCAGGAACGTAACCTACTTGATTTTAGATGCAAAAAGACCCATGAGCCTGTAACGGGTGGGAGGGGTGCCTGTATTAGCAATCTAAAGAAATAAGATAAGCCCATTACTTCAAAAAATGTAGTTTCACCACGAAACCACTCCAAAGCATGACTGATCCCCGGCTATGCCGTACTCACTGCTCCTAGGACACTGCCCCGCCTTGTCTGGCCTCCCCGCGGCTCCGCTGAATAATGGAGCGAGTTCGGGGAGGTGCTTAAATAGGGCCATTAATTTCAGTTCCCGCTCCAATTAAGGAGTATAATCAGTTACACCTGTGTATTGCCGGAAGGTCTCCCGGTCCCCGTATGTTAGAACGTCAACCCCGGATATCACCCGGAAGTGACGAGATAGACGCTATGTCTCTCCGTATCACGGCGTTAAGTCGTTGTGACTGGATGCAAGTGTGGAGGCACCCGGAAGGGAATTGAGTGCCACAAGTATGAGGTAAAGACTAGACTGTCAACCTACTTCCCGTATTAGTAATAGTAAAGTGGGCGGTATGCCATAAGATTATATAACGGGGCACCGTGTCCTCCGGTATAGAACCTAAAAAATTGGGTTTACTTAATACTCCTGCAAAAATACACAAAAATCGGTCCGGTTATGAAATTAAAACCCATAGATGGCCATACATCGAATTAAGGATTCGGGCACATTGATTATTTTATAGTAAATAAAAAACGGATAAATTAATGTCACGAAACCTCCGTGTAAAGGGGACATATACGACAGAGGTTAAGGATGGACAGAAGGATGACCGATCCATAGAATAAATGTGAAGGCACATTAGTAGTTGCATCGCCAGGTCGGAGATGTCCTTGGAGGAAAAGAACATAACGACAGAGGTTCAAGTTAGAACACATATATGACCTCATCTCATTACTGCATGTGTCTAGTCACGTATCCCTCAAGCCCTCTATCAATACTCATATGGATTCAGAAGGTACTGATTGAGTGTGCTCTGTCCAAATTCGCAGATGCTTTTCTCCGTCCCTTGGTCCAAGTAACGGAAACCTACCTCAAAGACACAAAGGCGGTATTACAACTATTCAAAGATATTGAGTTTGACCCCGGAAAGAACCTCCTCATAGGGCTCGATGTGGAGAGTCTATATACGAGCCTCCCACACGATGAGACCCTGACCATTATTGAGGAAGTATTATTCTCCACCGAATGGGAATACCATACACCACGGAATGTGGTAATGGAGTGCGTTTCATTAGCACTCACGAGAAATTACTTCATGTACGAGGACATCAACTACCTACAGAAGCACGGGACCAGCATGGGGAGCACTTTTGCTCCCAGTCTAGCTGGTCTCTATGTGTACCACCTCGAGTCAAAGAAAATCCTGAATATCGACAACTCCTACTATCGCCATATAAAGATTTGGAAACGGTATATTGACGATATACTGGTGATCTGGGAAGGGGATATTCCATCCACTGAAGCATTTATGGTATGGCTTAATGAGCAGAACAGTTTTCTAAAGTTTACGAGTACCACTTCAAACAACAACTTGGTATTTCTGGATCTCAATATATACCCAGATGATGGTACATTAAAAACAACAACACACTTCAAACCAACCGCAAAGAACTGCCTACTCCTGTATAATAGCTTTCACCCCCGCCACCTCAGGGAGAACCTTCCCTATGGACAATTCCTCCGCCTCCGGAGGAATTGTACGGAACTAAAGGATTTTAGGAGTCAGGCATCTGACCTACAAACTAAATTATTGAAACGAAATTACCCCAAGAGAGTCATCGATAAGGCTATGAAGAGAGCAAGAAACAACAACAGGGAGTCGCTGTTGGAAGACAGAACTACCGTTGAACAAGAGGAACGACCTATCTGTGTTACCACATTTAATACCCATTCGAATCAGATCACCAAGATTGTCAACAAGCACTGGAGAATTCTCAACAGCTGCCAACTGAACTTCCCTAAACCGATGTTCGCCCATAGGAGAGGGAGAAATTTGAA
The DNA here is from genome assembly GCA_963921515.1 of Calotriton arnoldi. Taxonomy (NCBI): domain Eukaryota; kingdom Metazoa; phylum Chordata; class Amphibia; order Caudata; family Salamandridae; genus Calotriton; species Calotriton arnoldi. The sequence continues at coordinate 68,944 of CAWUFW010001383.1, forward strand.
GGACATACTTGTCCACACTAGACCAAGGAAATCCCCACTGACTAGACGAATGGGCCTACTATTACCACCTGTGCAAGGACATCATCCGTGTGGCAATTGTAGCACATGCCACCTGACTTGCAGGAGTAGGCATTTGAGATTCAGAAATGGGAGTGAGTGGGAACAAAGGGGTTTTTCGAATTGCAACAGTAGAAATGTTGTATATATGATTACCTGCCCATGTGGCCTGGAATACATAGGAATGACCACCAGACCTGTCAAGGTTCGCATCGGGGAACATAGGAGCAACATTCGTTGCGGGAGGAGCACGACCAAGATGGCGACTCACTACTTGACCAATAATCACGGGATGGGTGATTTAAGATGGACAGTGATTGAGCAGCTGGATGGCGAGAATGGCCTATTTGAGAAAGAACAACGTTGGGTGTTCCGTCTTGGAACACACACCGACGGGCTCAATGATGAAATACCATGGAGCCAATTTACATAATGAACTTGTATATAAGCTCCATTTTTTGCAATAGAATCCCCTATGACAAACCAATCCTTTGGTCTTGCTATAGCCATAACACCTGGGCTACAGACCATATGGGATATCCTAGGTCAACGGCCCCTAGTCACCATTCTCTCGCTCTTATACATCCAATTTGAAAAACCTAGGTCGCGTTTCAAGCACACTCAATCAGTACCTTCTGAATCCATATGAGTATTGATAGAGGGGTTTGAGGGATACCTGACTAGACACATGCAGTAATGAGATGAGGTCATATATGTGTTCTAACTTGAACCTCTGTCGTATATGTTCTTTTCCTCCAAGGACATCTCCGACCTGGCGATGCAACTACTAATGTGCCTTCACATTTATTCTATGGATCGGTCATCCTTCTGTCCATCCTTAACCTCTGTCGTATATGTCCCTTTTACACGAGGTTTCGTGACATTAATTTATCCGTTTTTTATTTACTATAAAATAATCAATGTGCCCGAATCCTTAATTCGATGTATGGCCATCTATGGGTTTTAATTTCATAACCTGACCGATTTTTGTGTATTTTTGCAGGAGTATTAAGTAAACCCTGTTTTTTAGGTTCTATACCGGAGGACACGGTGCCCCGTTATATAATCTTATGGCATACCGCCCACTTTACTATTACTAATACGGGAAGTAGGTTGACAGTCTAGTCTTTACCTCATACCTTGCGGCACTCAATTCCCTTCCGGGTGCCTCCACACTTGCATCCAGTCACAACGACTTAACGCCGTGATACGGAGAGACATAGCGTCTATCTCGTCACTTCCGGGTGATATCCGGGGATGACTTTCTAACATACGGGGACCGGGAGACCTTCCGGCAATACACAGGTGTAACTGATTATACTCCTTAATTGGAGCGGGAACTGAAATTAATGGCCCTATTTAAGCACCTCCCCGAACTCGCACCATTATTCAGCGGAGCCGCGGGGAGGCCAGACAAGGCGGGGCAGTGTCCTAGGAGCAGTGAGTGCGGCATAGCCGGGGATCAGTCATGCTTTGGAGTGGTTTCGTGGTGAAACTACATTTTTTTGAAGTAATGTACTTATCTTATTTCTTTAGATTGCTAATACAGGCACCCCTCCCACCCGTTACAGGCTCATGGGTCTTTTTTGCATCTAAAATCAAGTAGGTTACGTTCCTGCTACTCATGTATAATTTTTCCCTGATATACTCTCCTAACATGTGTGGTATCGGGTGGACTTGATAAAACTTTTCGGACCAAATAGACCGAGTCCTTTGGTGTAGAGAGTGTGTTTTCTGTTCTATGTGTGTGTGTCTTTGTAAACGTCATTTTTTTCCTAAACAACAGTGGGACACATCACCATCAATTTTCACTGTGAATAACGATAAGGAGTATATGGTCACACATTACACTTCTTTTACAGGTCATTATATGTCACGATGGATGATACCTTTGTCCTACTTTTTAATACTATGCTGTTTCTTTCTTCCAGATAAACGATGACAGATACCTATTTAGGTATCGTATTTGCGCAGTAAATTTCACGTGCGCCGTATATTTATTTTCACCAACACATTTCATAAATAGGATTAGTGTAAATAAGACACCACACACATAGTGAGTGTAGAAGGGATCTTTTGGTCCTGAAGAAGAAGCCAGGGGAGGCTTCGAAACATGTTGACTGATATAGGAGGCTTAGCTCATTGAGGCGACACACCTCTTCCCCATATTTTAACAATACCAGCTCAAAGGTATATTAAAGTTGTTTTGACCAACGAGCCAGGTATTTTTTAACCTCACCTTTTTATTCACTCCTGACCCTTCCACTCACACTCCTACACAACACATAATTGTCTTACAAATAACAGTGCTCCCACGTAATCGTAGGTCGTAGCACGCCCCGTCCCGTAGAGGGGCGGGAAGACCCCTATGATGAAGCATGACACCAAGGGCCCTTTTGGTGTGTGAGGGGTATTTAAACAAATTGTGTGTTTTCCCACCACTGTAGGAAGCATACTTAATCTGGGAGGATATGGCTTTTGAGAATACCTGAGGGTGGATCTTTATGTTTAGTATCTATAGACTGAAGGAGGGCGTATCCACCTCCTTTGCTTGGGTCAAGCAAATACCTCTTTACTCCCCTTTTTGTTTTTCTGATTTATAGACAGCGTGCAGCTGTGGGAGTTTTTGTTTTTCTCAGAAAATTCCTGAGTAGGTTACTTCATTGGGAGTGCCAATAATTATAGTAGGTGAATTGAATATTGACCTCTCTAGAACACACCATTGAGCAGTAGCACACACACTTACTACATACACCACAAACATTATCAGTACTAACGATACTTCGATATGGCGGAAAACAGTGGCCTGACTTTTGCTGAGGAGGAGGTAGACAGGATCCTAGCCGCCATCAACCCCTTTGAGGGGTTGAGTAATACAGAACCTGGCCCCAACAGCGGAGATTGGGACGAACTAGCCAATCTTAGGAGGACACAGATAAAAACAGCTCTACATGGCTTACTAATGACTGAGTACCTCAGGGCAAATGCAGCCCCACAGGGTTTAATTGTCCGTAATGAACCATACATCTTTCAACAGGACAAAGTGTTCAAACGCGATTGGTCACTGATATCGTGGCATTGTACCAGTGACTGGCTGGTCTTAATAATCAAGACGGCCACTAGACTCACTCAAGAGCTTAAAATCGAGATCCAGCAATTGGAGGTACAACTTAAGACCTATATACCCCCAATGTTCTAAAGAAACGCCTGGAGGAATTAAATCAAGAACTAACGGACTTTGAGATAACACTCAAGCAGAGCAAATTCAATAAATTGAAAAAAGATACTGCACGCTTCAGTCATGAACGGGTATACCCATATACACAGGATGATTATATACAGAAGAACCAAGATCAGAGTTCCGATGGCGAATCATCAGACACAGGATCTGACAACTCTAATTCCAGCAAGGGGAGCAGCCACCGTTACAACCAAGGAGGGGGCAACCAATACCAGCGGCCATATAACCCGAGAAGGAGAGGATGGGGTAATTATCAAGGACCTCCATCTTTCCCGCCCTACCCCTACGGCCCGCCACCCATGGGGGGACCATATCCACACTGGATACTCCCTCCTCAAGAGTATGATTACAACTATTATGGTCCGCCGCCTTTTTTAGGATCACGCCAAGGCCCACGGAGAGGCAGAAACCGGAGGGGCAGCAATGTCCATTGGTTTACCCCAGAGGACGAGACACCACGAGTCTCAACAAGGAGCATGACCGGTGCAACGAACGCCCAACCATCAACCAGCAAGAGGTGAACTTGGTGGTAAATCTAACAGACTACCGGCTGACACCTATACAAGGACGAGTCCTAGAAAGAGGATTAGGGTTTGTACCTACAAATCGGATGGACAAATTCAAGACATGTATAGAGATGAAAGAATTCATCCGGAAACTGAAGCTAAAAGCATTTTTCAAGGACAAGGAGAAACCAGATGGAGAAGACAAGGACACAGGCTTACGGGTTAAATCGACCTTTGTCCCCCCAGATTCTACACTCCCTGTGGAATTACTAGCATTCGAATAAGCTGTGATGGAGGAAATACAGAATATCTCTGTAGTAGAGAACACAACCTTCCAGAATACTTCTAAGGAAGAGAAAGAAGCGATACGCCAACTGTCACTTAATGCAAACATCGTTATAAAACCGGCTGACAAAGGCGGGGCTATCGTAATACAGACAGTTACCGCCTATGACAGAGAATGCAGGAAACTCCTCGATGACCGCAGGAATTATGAGACCATCCGTGACGATCCCACTGAATCCATTAGAATTCAGATAGCCACTATGGTAGAGGAGGCATTTTCACACAATTGGATATCCAAAAAAGAGGCAGAATTCCTTACAAAAAAATCCCCCAGAATCCCTTATTTTTACACCATACCCAAGATCCACAAGAATCTTGGGCAACCACCAGGGCGCCCTATTGTCTCAGGGATAGATTCCATTTTAGAACCTCTGTCCAAATTCGCAGATGCTTTTCTCCGTCCCTTGGTCCAAGTAACGGAAACCTACCTCAAAGACACAAAGGCGGTATTACAACTACTCAAAGATATTGAGTTTGACCCCGGAAAGAACCTCCTCATAGGGCTCGATGTGGAGAGTCTATATATGAGCCTCCCACACGATGAGACCCTGACCATTATTGAGGAAGTATTATTCTCCACTGAATGGGAATACCATACACCACGGAATGTGGTAATGGAGTGCGTTTCATTAGCACTCATGAGAAATTACTTCATGTACGAGGACATCTACTACCTACAGAAGCACGGGACCAGCATGGGGAGCACTTTTGCTCCCAGTCTAGCTGGTCTCTATGTGTACCACCTCGAGTCAAAGAAAATCCTGAATATCGACAACTCCTACTATCGCCATTTAAAGATTTGGAAACGGTATATTGACGATATACTGGTGATCTGGGAAGGGGATATTCCATCCACTGAAGCATTTATGGTATGGCTTAATGAGCAGAACAGTTTTCTAAAGTTTACGAGTACCACTTCAAACAACAACTTGGTATTTCTGGATCTCAATATATACCCAGATGATGGTACATTAAAAACAACAACACACTTCAAACCAACTGCAAAGAACTGCCTACTCCTGTATAATAGCTTTCACCCCCGCCACCTCAGGGAGAACCTTCCCTATGGACAATTCCTCCGCCTCCGGAGGAATTGTACGGAGCTAAAGGATTTTAGGAGTCAGGCATCTGACCTACAAACTAAATTATTGAAACGAAATTACCCCAAGAGAGTCATCGATAAGGCTATGAAGAGAGCAAGAAACAACAACAGGGAGTCGCTGTTGGAAGACAGAACTACAGTTGAACAAGAGGAACGACCTATCTGTGTTACCACATTTAATACCCATTCGAATCAGATCACCAAGATTGTCAACAAGCACTGGAGAATTCTCAACAGCTGCCAACTGAACTTCCCTAAACCGATGTTCGCCCATAGGAGAGGGAGAAATTTGAAGGACATACTTGTCCACACTAGACCAAGGAAATCCCCACTGACTAGACGAATGGGCCTACTATTACCACCTGTGCAAGGACATCATCCGTGTGGCAATTGTAGCACATGCCACCTGACTTGCAGGAGTAGGCATTTGAGATTCAGAAATGGGAGTGAGTGGGAACAAAGGGGTTTTTCGAATTGCAACAGTAGAAATGTTGTATATATGATTACCTGCCCATGTGGCCTGGAATACATAGGAATGACCACCAGACCTGTCAAGGTTCGCATCGGGGAACATAGGAGCAACATTTGTTGCGGGAGGAGCACGACCAAGATGGCGACTCACTACTTGACCAATAATCACGGGATGGGTGATTTAAGATGGACAGTGATTGAGCAGCTGGATGGCGAGAATGGCCTATTTGAGAAAGAACAACGTTGGGTGTTCCATCTTGGAACACACACCGACGGGCTCAATGATGAAATACCATGGAGCCAATTTACATAATGAACTTGTATATAAGCTCCATTTTTTGCAATAGAATCCCCTATGACAAACCAATCCTTTGGTCTTGCTATAGCCATAACACCTGGGCTACAGACCATATGGGATATCCTAGGTCAACGGCCCCTAGTCACCATTCTCTCGCTCTTATACATCCAATTTGAAAAACCTAGGTCGCGTTTTAAGCACACTCAATCAGTACCTTCTGAATCCATATGAGTATTGATAGAGGGCTTGAGGGATACCTGACTAGACACATGCAGTAATGAGATGAGGTCATATATGTGTTCTAACTTGAACCTCTGTCGTTATGTTCTTTTCCTCCAAGGACATCTCCGACCTGGCGATGCAACTACTAATGTGCCTTCACATTTATTCTATGGATCGGTCATCCTTCTGTCCATCCTTAACCTCTGTCGTATATGTCCCCTTTACACGGAGGTTTCGTGACATTAATTTATCCGTTTTTTATTTACTATAAAATAATCAATGTGCCCGAATCCTTAATTCGATGTATGGCCATCTATGGGTTTTAATTTCATAACCTGACCGATTTTTGTGTATTTTTGCAGGAGTATTAAGTAAACCCCGTTTTTTAGGTTCTATACCGGAGGACACGGTGCCCCGTTATATAATCTTATGGCATACCGCCCACTTTACTATTACTAATACGGGAAGTAGGTTGACAGTCTAGTCTTTACCTCATACTTGCGGCACTCAATTCCCTTCCGGGTGCCTCCACACTTGCATCCAGTCACAACGACTTAACGCCGTGATACGGAGAGACATAGCGTCTATCTCGTCACTTCCGGGTGATATCCGGGGTTGACGTTCTAACATACCGGGACCAGGGAGACCTTCCGGCAATACACAGGTGTAACTGATTATACTCCTTAATTGGAGCGGGAACTGAAATTAATGGCCCTATTTAAGCACCTCCCCGAACTCGCTCCATTATTCAGCGGAGCCGCGGGGAGGCCAGACAAGGCGGGGCAGTGTCCTAGGAGCAGTGAGTACGGCATAGCCGGGGATCAGTCATGCTTTGGAGTGGTTTCGTGGTGAAACTACATTTTTTGAAGTAATGTGCTTATCTTATTTCTTTAGATTGCTAATACAGGCACCCCTCCCACCCGTTACAGGCTCACGGGTCTTTTTTGCATCTAAAATCAAGTAGGTTACGTTCCTGCTACTCATGTATAATTTTTCCCTGATATACTCTCCTAACATGTGTGGTATCGGGTGGACTTGATAAAACTTTTCGGACCAAATAGACTGAGTCCTTTGGTGTAGAGAGTGTGTTTTCTGTTCTATGTGTGTGTGTCTTTGTAAACGTCATTTTTTTCCTAAACAACAGTGGGACACATCACCATCAATTTTCACTGTGAATAACGATAAGGAGTATATGGTCACACATTACACTTCTTTTACAGGTCATTATATGTCACGATGGATGATACCTTTGTCCTACTTTTTAATACTATGCTGTTTCTTTCTTCCAGATAAACGATGACAGATACCTATTTAGGTATCGTATTTGCGCAGTAAATTTCACGTGCGCCGTATATTTATTTTCACCAACACATTTCATAAATAGGATTAGTGTAAATAAGACACCACACACATAGTGAGTGTAGAAGGGATCTTTTTGGTCCTGAAGAAGAAGCCAGGGAGGCTTCGAAACATGTTGACTGATATAGGAGGCTTAGCTCATTGAGGCGACACACCTCTTCCCCATATTTTAACAATACCAGCTCAAAGGTATATTAAAGTTGTTTTGACCAACGAGCCAGGTATTTTTTAACCTCACCTTTTTATTCACTCCTGACCCTTCCACTCACACTCCTACACGACACATAATTGTCTTACAAATAACAGTGCTCCCACGTAATCGTAGGTCGTAGCACGCCCCGTCCCGTAGAGGGGCGGGAAGACCCCTATGATGAAGCATGACACCAAGGGCCCTTTTGGTGTGTGAGGGGTATTTAAACAAATTGTGTGTTTTTCCCACCACTGTAGGAAGCATAGTTAATCTGGGAGGATATGGCTTTTGAGGATGAACCCTCTAAATATTCATGTTTAGAAAATGCAGCAGATTTTTCTAGGTCAAACATTATGTCATTCACAGTCTCAAAGTCCCAATCATCTGAATAGGTACTGGACGTAATTAGATCACTTAGTGAAATTTTAAACAAATGTGGAATGTTCAATTGTTCCGTCGGACCAAAGATTTCAAAATCTGTTTTGTCCCACACTATACCATCCTGTATAGGAACAGCTGTGATGTTCACTGATGACAAGTCTCTTGCTTCACGATGGGAAGATTTATGAGGTTTCAAAAGTACGTTCAAGTTTTTTCCTTCAGTGTTCACATGGATGTATCTGCCACTTATAAGCACGCTCACAGTTGTTACCAAAGCTAGCCAGAGCAGGAAAACAAAAAGTCCAGATGTAATCCAGAGTTCAATCCATGGAGAAACCAAATAAGTCTTTTTCAGAAAGTGAAGAAAGTCTTGTACTTGCTGCTTTAATTTCAATGATGCTGGCGTCGTTTCAGGTTCACTCGGATCTTCTGAGAACGTATCAAAGTTAATGAAATAGCCAGAAGCAGTTCTGTCAATTGTTGGAATTGCATCAGGATTTGTAGAAATCACTGGAACCAGTTCATCACCTGCCACGTTGGTGTAGACAGGTGTGTTTGGACGAACTGTTACTTGGTGTTCAAGAGGGATGAGTTCCATAGCGTTGTTGCTTAGTCCTCCATCAGTTACAACTGAATTCTCGATTGTTATCAGTCTTTCAGTCTGAACCTCTTGGATAGTAGCGAGAGGAGTGCGTCTGCTACTAGGTCGGAGTACACGAGGCCTACTATTTGGTATTGGCCACATACTGTGGTTTGATGAGGTCGATGGACACAAATCTTTTCTCCTTTCTTCCAGCAAGGGGCGGCAGAAGTACTGTTCTTGTTCCTTGAACTGCTAGGACAGGTACTGGTTGTCTGTAAGAAGGTCCAAATTCCTTCTTGTCCGCAATCTTTTCTCTGACTAGATCCCCAACTTTTGGAATCCAGACAGGCCTTGCTGGGACAGCCGGTTGATCCCCAGTGGTGGTGGGCTGTAGGAATACGTTGCTTTGTTTCGTTCTTAACTTGTTTAGTTCCTGTAAAACAGCCAAACGATCTTTGATATCAAAGGGTTTATTTTCCACCACTGTGCCTACCTGTTCAAGGTCTGGTACCCACATTCTTGTCCCAAATAGGACCTCATACGGAGTGACCCCCCCTAGAGAACTTCTTGGCAGATTATTCAATGAGCGTTGAACCCCACTAAGGTGTTTGACCCACCCATCACCCGAACCTAATACCCTAGCTGTTATAGACTGCTTTATGTCCCGGTTTTTCCTTTCCACAACCGAATTTCCCTCAGGATGGAATGGAGAGGAGTACCGCAATGCAACGCCCAGACTGGCCATGGCTTCTTTGTAAGCCCGAGAGCTATACGCAGGACCCTGGTCAGAATGTAGCGTGCCTATTGCGTATGTGCCGATAAAGACTCGCAAATCTTTTATAACAGTTCGAGCGTCAGCCGAGCGCTGAGGCCATAACCATAGGAACCTAGAGCAGGAATCCACTGCAACCATGATGTATTTATAGTTACCGTCCCTTTGCAGGGGACCGCAGTGGTCCAGGTAAACACAAGCTAATGGTTTGTCTGAAATTAACAGGGGTGTCTGCGCAGGACGTTTCACTGTTGAGACTTTCATCTGTTGGCAAATATCACATTCTAAAACATAGTTTTTAGTTTGTTTCCGAATGCCAGGCCACCAATATCTTTGCTTGAGTAAAGATACTGTCGCTGAAACACCTGCATGGGCAGAAGCTATCCCTTCGTGTGCTGCTAGGATTAGTCCTAATCTGCGTTCCTTGTTTGGAATTACCCTATCCCCCACTCCAGGGATTCGAGCAAAAGGAACCTTGTTCGCATCAATTACATAAGAGTACTTGAGTGGAAACTTTTTGGTAACGCTGCACTGCTGCCTTTGCTTGATGCATTGACAGCCAACATTATCTCACCGTCTATTTTTGTTTTTGAACGAGTGATCGCAGCTACGGAAGCCGTCTGCACAGCCCCCTTTGCGGCTTCATCAGCCAATGAATTCCCTGCAACGTGAACGCCATCACGTTGATGACACAGTGTGTGGATCACGTGAGCCTTTGGTAGTTCGTTTTTCAACTGAACTACTTGTTCCCAAAGCATTTTATGCTTTATTGTGCCACCTTTCGCATCTTTGAAACCATTTTCAAGCCAGTTTCGTATGTAGTCATTATACGACTGAACACAGTAAAAGGAATCGCACACTATTAGTGTGGGGAATTCTCGATCTGTACTTTCAAGTGCCAGTTTGAATGCTTGTAGTTCAGCTCACTGAGCTGTACAATCTCCTAAAGATTGAGTTTTTGTGACCATAGGTCTGAAGATGCCATTTCGCATGCGACCTTTAACGATTGCACACGCTGCACTGTAAGCTTGCTTACTCCCTGTTGCGGGTTGTGCCGATCCGTCAGTGTAAATTATGAATTTGTACTGATCGAGAGGCAGAATTTCAGTAGGCAGAGGACATTCATGTTCGTATTGCAGGAATGCTTGAGTTTTTAAATCTTGATCGAAAACATATTCAACATCTGTTGCAGCAAGAGAATTAACCCATTGTATCCATCTTGGATGTAATGCTTTAGCATTTGGAATGCTTGCTTTTGTGACCGCTTCTAAAGCTGGTACCGGGATTACGACAATAATGAGTTTCCCTTGGGCTACGGCTCTTTCTTTTGCTACAGCGGTTTGAACTGCTGTCAGAATTTTTTCAGTTGAACTGAAGCGCATTTCCGCTTGTGTGTACAAATGGGATTTGTATGCGATTGGTATTTTTTCACCCTCATTGTAGGTCAAGTAGGTGAATCCACATTGACCCGAAATTATTCGGATCACCAAATTGCGTTGACTTACGCGTGTTTGTAAGTGATTTGTTGCTAACATGTTAGCCTGGAGTGAACGCAAGATTTCTGTGTGTTCCTGTGTCCAGTTTCTGATAAAAAAATCAGGTTTGATTAATGCGTAGAGAGGTTTAACCCTTTCTGCGTAATTTAGAATGTATGTTCTTCCAAAGTTTAGGAAACCCAGGATGGATTGTAAGTTTTTTAGCGTTTTTGGAGGTTGGAGCAGCGCACACTTTTCTAGAAAGTTAGCTGCTAAGCTCTTGCCTTCACTTGAAAGCTCATATCCCAAAAATAGGACATTGAGATGGGCAATTCGGGACTTTTTAAAGTTGAACTTGTAGCCCTCAGAGGCGAATCCCAGTATAATGGTGCTCACCCTGTTCAAGTGTTTGTCCAGGTCATCGTCTGTCAGATAGATGTCATCGACATAGGACAATGCCTCATTGTCATAAATTTGTAGTAACTCCGTTACCCTCGCTGAGAATAAACCTGGGCTGTTCTTGAACCCTTGTGGGAGTCGACAAAAGTGACGCTGGGTCCCCATTATGGAGAATGCTGTTAAGTACCTGCTTTCAGGTGCTATGTTTTGACAAAAGAAACCATTTGAGATGTCTAATGTTGTTTTATATTTTTTACGCACAATGTTATTCATTAATGCTGTGCTATGTGCATTTTGTACTGCAAAAGTTTTTGAACAAGTGTTTAAGTGTCTGTAGTCCAAAACTAGACGAAATGTATTGTCTGGTTTGGAGACAGAAAACAAAGGATTGTTCATTGAGGAGGTGCATGTTTCAATCACCCCTTGATATTCAAGTTGATCTAAGATCTCCCTGACCTGTTTTTTAGCTTCTTGCTTTATTGGATAATGCCGTTGTGCAGTTGGTTCATGTTTCAGATGTATTTTATGGTGAGGTGAGTGCTCATCCCATCCTACATGATTTTTATATAATGGTGGGGCCTGGGCCACTGCCCATTTCCTGGCATATGTATATCTTAGATGCATTGGTATATGGTTGGAGAAGGCAGGCATAATTATGTCCTCGCCATGTGGGCACTCCCTGACAAATTGTGGTGGCCAGTCCTTTTCTGCTAGAAGTATGTCATAGCCCTTTGATAGTTTTTCCCAAAAAAGTGCTTTCACCTGTCTAGGTTTGTCTCCCTAGATCCGGAGTGTTATGTCATATAACTTTTGTGGAGTACTAACCCTGGTGTCTACAGTCTCAACTGTGATGTACTCATTCAAGTCCACTATCTCCAGAAGTTCCTTCAGGTTCTGGCGAACTATTGTGACTTCTGCTGCACTGTCCAGCATTGTCTGAGCCCATTCTCCGTTCTTGAGTTGTGTTCTCAGTATTCTCGGCATGTCTGATCTTTAGACCTGCTACTTTCTTTTTGGAGAATTGAGGTTTTACTTTGGTTTTTGGAGCGTGTTTGTCGTCTTTCGATTTCACGCGTTCTTCTCTATGTTCTGTTCATCCTCTTCTTTCCGAAGTCTGTGATGAGATCTGAAAGGGACGAGAGGAACGTGTATCAGTATCTTGATACCTGTCAGGCTTTCTCAAATTATCCCTATTCCTGAGGTTATACCTCCATTCAGAGGGCTCCTTTTGAGGAGACCTACCTCGGGATTGAGAACGTTTCTCGTTTGATTTTTGTTTAGTAGACTCCCACTTCTTTTTAGAAGATGTAGGAGTTTGTTTAATTGAGTCCTTCTCAGGACTTTCAGATAGCTTCGGCTTCACTGGTCTTCCACCCAAACTATCTCTGCCTAATTCTGCATAAGATTGTTCTATAATTCTGGGTAGCTCTGTTTGATGTTCTGTAACATCAAATTCCCTTAATTTTTGGCGGATCGCCACTGCTGCTGCCTCCCCTTTAATATTAGATAATATTATTGTTGAGACCTGGTCGAAATTTTTCAGTAATTTCATACCTAAATTCAGAGCAGGCTCTGCCCCGTATTCATTTTGAATTTGTTTCAGGACATCAGGTATTACCGCAATTGACGGAATGCCATGTGTTTTAGTATAGATGGCAGCAAAGACTGAGCCCCAAGTGGTGCAGTCTTCCAGTTGTGGTGTGATCCCCATCGGTAAACTGATTGTCAGTATTCTGTGTTTCTCATATGGGCTAGTATTTGGAAATACTGCTTCGATTTGAGTAATTTTTTGAGCTATCCAGAATGGAATTTGCTCACGTTTTGTGGGCATTTTACCCATGACTGCATATAGAGTCTGTGGTGTAATTTTTAGAGTGTTCCCCTGGTGAGGGGTTTGATTTGGAAGTGTCAATGGTGGTTGGACTGTGAAAGTCTGCATGACATATTGGACCAATTGTCTGTAGATTTTTATTGATTCTTGTATTTGAACAAGTAAGTCTTCATCTGACATTATATCCAGTTCAGGATGAGGTGTGTAGCCGGCTAGAATCGGCCATGTTGCTCCTGGTCTACCTAGTGGACCGAGCCTGGTAATGTTTCTGTGATGTTTTAGGGCGCCTTTAAACCAGAGCTGATGCTCCTGGTATGTTAATGGAATTTCTATATCCTCGAAAGGAATGTATTCCTCTGGTGGTTCATCTTCTTTGTAGAAGTGAAACATGTGTGTTACTGAATTGGATTCAGGAAATATTACCCATGAAAAGAATACCTCTGTCTGAAAGGATTCATGTGCCTCTATCACGAAAACTGCTCTACCGCCTCTTGGTGGTAGGCCATGTTTTATAAGTTTTAGAGTAATGGCTCTTCTTAAGTTTGGAGCGATGTTTATGACACCCTCCTCGGTTTCATTTAAACCTGTAATGTTAAAGGCTGCTGCTTGGGCTGGATCAGCCGCAGCTCCACCGTTTCCGGCGTCTTCAGTCATTTTGTTTTTTGAAAATGTAGAACAAGTTTCAAGGAAACAAAGATAAGGTGCACAATATTTTGGAACACTGTATCCTTCAACGTTGAGCAAACCAAACAGCTAATATATAGGGTACTGCCCTATGTAGCCGTGGTGGATACTTAACCCTGCCCACTCCAGACGTCTTTTGGAGTATATGGGTAGGGGTCTTGAGAGAAAAAGCACGGCTGAGTTACTCAGTATCTAACGTTGAATTACTGCCTTAGCAAACCGTTGGGCGCCATGTAGTGTAGTTCCTATTTCCCTAATAGGCTCTGCGCATTGGAATAATATATCCTATAGGTTTGACATAGGACTAAGGTCAGTATGTCCCTATCGAGTATATTAAACTTAATTACTTGTGCCAGCTAGCTCAGAGGCCACTAGAAACTCCTTGACAACAAGAAGGGAGTAGTTTCTGGCAGCCGCAAAACATGACCACTGTGTTTCCCTTTAGAATCAGAACGTGTCCCAGAGTCGTGGAAACAATAGATAACTATTTCACTCAGCTCAGTCGTGCATGCTTAGTTTTCTCCAAGTTACACAGAAAGAGATAGACGGGCGTTTCAATAAAAGATTTATTGAACAGTCTTGTTTCTGGTTTAAGTAAAATGTGCTGTTACGATCACAAGACAGTATGCGAGATAAATAATGTACAGTGTGAGCAGTAGAAATAAATAATACTGCGAGAGCATTATCTTTTAGTACATATGCTGTTATATAAATAACACAGACTAAAAAATGCAAGTACTCATACGATGCGTTTCTAATCTAGTTCTACCCCAATGTACCTAACCTAACCTAGGTGTAGGACGAGGTATGAAGTAGGTGAAGTATTCCTTACTATGGTATACTAAGAGTATGCTAACCCCAGTATGCCTAGTATGCCAAGAGTCCCTCTAGGTTCTAGTCTGCTCCATACCTGAAGAATGAGAGAGGTAGGAATCTCTTTGCCAGACTCGAACTCCAACACCCCGCAAGGGAAGTTAGATCACTGGAAGCTGGACTCTCTGCGTGCAGGGATGACAGCGTCTTCTCAGTGCGTCAGGCCGGGAAACGGGCTCCTCTGAAGTCGAGTTCTCCTCTGATTTACAGGGGCTAGGGAAGGTATATTTATACCTGAGAATTACCTCAGAATGTTAGCATTGACGTGAGTCGGACAGCGGAAGACGTCATGAATGAATCCCTAAGGAATAATGGTTCATGCATAATATATGAGTCCTTGAAGAAATCAATAGTCCTGGACTAGGGAAACTCCCGCAGCCTAGGGGTCTGTTCTTCAAGAACTCGTTGTGACGTTAGGGTGGACGGATGTCGGAGACCATGCCTGTATTTGGAGTGCACGGTTTAATGCCTAAATAAGGGCTGGGATTTTATGCCTATATAAGGGCAGGGCGAATTGTGCCTATATAAGGACATGATTCTGGAAAGCCCGTTTATGGACACCCTAAGAGGAATACAACACTACAATAACAGACAAGACCTGTGCAGTTAAACAGTGGAAATCCAATGGGAGCACAGACACAACAGGAGTACACAACCTCATTAGTCAGGAAAAATGCACAGACAACATACCACAACACATATAAGAAGTGCATCCACACAAAACAATAATGGAGACAAACAGGGAGAAATGGGCCTACAATGACACACAGACAGACATACCACACCACCCATCAACTCAAAATGGTGTCATAGTGTACCACATGCCTGCACATGCACAAGAATGACAAGAGACACATCAAATATGAGAGGAGGAAACACCAAGGATGCACCCAAAACAAGCACGGGAACTACAATAGACCTCAGTTCATGTGACATACACACAAGTAAGGCACACCACAATGGCAACACACATCTGAATCAAACACAACAACAAAACACACACACTGACAGGCAAATAGAACACCACACACAGAGCAACTGTCAACTGCATGATACAACACAACACAAACACTGCCCATAGCCACATCAGACACAACACATGCACATGCAAAGATACCAATATGCTACAACAGCTAAACATCAGGGGGTGCACACCAGGCAAGGGCAGGGCAACATACACTCACAGCACTGCATGCACACCAAGCAGTGTGTGCACAACAGACATACCAGTTACAAACAGAGATGAGTGACACACCATGAACACATACAACAACAATCTAAACATCACACAGACAACAACACACCCAGGAAGTTAAACAGTCCACAGCAAACACACCTACATCTAAGCCAACACACACAGATGCACAAGTCTGGGACACCAAAGTTGAAACAACATGATCAGAGGAAACAAGACATTGGCAATGTTGAAGTGGCATATAGAGCATGTGTCACAGTAAACCATACCCACACAGTAACCCTTTATTTAGCAAGGACACTGACAAGGCAGACAACAGGAGTAATTTCTTTTTATTTACATTTTACACAGTTATGCAGCAAAATTTAGACAAGAGCAAGGCCAGTGGCCACTCCAAAGTGCAGATGAGGTACATGAGATCCTGCACAGGCAAGGGGCAAACAGCAGTGAACAGCAAGGCCAGTGGCCAGTCCAAAGTGCAGATGAGGTACATGAGATCCTGCACAGGCAAGGGGCACACAGCAGTGAACAGCAAGGCCAGTGGCCAGTCCAAAGTGCAGATGAGGTACATGAGATCCTGCACAGGCAAGGGGCAAACAGCAGTGAACAGCAAGGCCAGTGGCCAGGACACAGTGCAGGTGAGGTACATGAGAAGCTGCACAGGCAAGTCTAGAACATCAGTCAACAACAAGGCCAGTGGCCAGGACACAGTGCAGGTGAGGTACATGAGAAGCTGCACAGGCAAGGGGCAAACAGCAGTGAACAGCAAGGCCAGTGACCAGTCCAAAGTGCAAATGAGGTACATGAGATCCTGCACAGGCAAGAGTCAAACAGCAGTGAACAGCAAGGCCAGTGGCCAGGACACAGTGCAGGTGAGGTACATGAGAAGCTGCACAGGCAAGAAGCAAACAGCAGTGAACAGCAAGGCCAGTGGCCAGGACACAGTGCAGGTGAGGTACATGAGAAGCTACACAGACAAGTCTAGAACAACAGTCAACAGCAAGGCCAAGGGCCAGTAAAAAGTGCAGAGTGAGTACATGATATCCAGCACTGGGAATGGGTGGTACTGTACCCTGCCATGGTCAGCAACACACTCAGGGTGTCAAAAATGGGCAGTCCATGGCACCACTGTGGGAGAGACATGTGTGTGAGGGGGACTAACACTCAGACTTGGCTGGCAGTATGACTGGGAGGTGGCTGTCTGTCGGGGCCAGTTGGGATCCTGGCTCGGGGAGAGAGAGGCCCAGCTGGGGTAGAGCCATCAGTGGTCTGGGAAGCCTGAGGGCTGCTAGGTCCAGGTGTGGTAGAGCCATCAGTGGTGTGTGAAGCCTGAGGGCTGCTAGGACCAGGTGGGGTGGTGGCACGTGGAGGTGGACTCATGCTTGCATGAGACCCAGTGTGTGTGGGAAAATCTGGAGGGGTGCCCTTCCGCTTCTTGGGGATTTGATATGGCTTCCCTGTCCTGGGATTAATGCCAAGTGGGGTGTATACAACAGGCACACTCATCACAAAAGCAGGATCATGTGCAGATGCTGGTCCTCCCTCTAGGGACGTGCTGGATTCTGTGGGACGCTTGGCCCCGGATTGCCTCTGCCCCTGCATCACCTGTTTACCAGGTGTCCCCCCTACAGTGGCCTCCTTTCCCTGCTTCACAGGGCTCTGGATGGGAGTTGATGTTGTGGGTGAACTTTCCTTGGAGCTCTTCTTACGTGTACTCTTAGCAGGCACCTGTTTGTCACTGGGTACGGAAACTGTGTGCTTGTCTATGCGAGACACTTTTGGGACAGGTGAGTCCTTGGCTGGGGATGCCTCTGAGGCATGTGAGCCTGAGGCCTGCTTCTTGCCATCCTTGCCCTGGGTGTGGCCTGAAGGGCTTTTGCCTCTGCGCTCTGGTGTGGGTTTACCTTTCTGTGGGGATGGTGTCTGCGCCCTGGACTGCTTGGGCTGCTGCTGCCGTGTGCTGCGTGCGCTGTATCTTTCACTTGATGTCTGGGGTGTGTGGTCACTATCATCAGATGTGGCCACTGGCAGGGTGGTGGGCCTAGGGACTGGAGCAGGACTATGGGATTGGGCAAGTTGAATGGCTGCTGTCACTGCAGAGGACAGAGACTGTACAGTCCGGTGTAGCCCACCCACGTCGGAATGAACGCCCTCCATGTAAGCCACCACCTGTGCCAATTTTTTGTCATGATCCAGGAAGGCATTGAGGAGAGCTGTCGGACCCACACACAGCTGGCGCAAAAGTTCCACAGACTCAGCACTGATGGCAGCAGGGGGGACAGGGGCAGGGGCAGCGGTGCCTGGGATGAAGGACACTCTTCCCTTTTTTGTGGGAGTAGCAGGGAGGGTGGGCACTGAATGCTGTGTGGTGGACGAGGAGGCAGAGTCCCCGTTTCCTGTAGCCGAAAACATAGATGCGTCACCGCCGTCGTCAGATGACGTAGAGGTCTGCGTCTCTGGCTGTGAGTCCTCTAGAAGACTACGGTCCCCCTCTGATGCGCTGGTGATATCCGTGTCACTATGCTGGTGTGCAGCAGTTGTGTTGATGCCTCACCACTGGTGTCCGTCCCCTGTCCTTCCGTGCCCATGTGAGATGCTGCATGAGAGAGAGAGAGAGGTAGGATCAGTACATTGGCATCAAGATTACAAATATCTGCAAGGAAAGCATCACTAATGATGAACAATCATCCATGTTGGACAACACCATCGGCAGTAACATTGTACAACCTCAATCCAAACATCGAAATTACCGTGGCATAATGCAAACTTGGCATAATTCACCCATGTGATGATCACACAGCCAATTAGCCTGTTGGTGGCTCCGTCTAACCAGACACACATATCCCTCTGTGCACACCTAGGGCCCTGAGGGGGTAAAAGATTCTACTCACAACATGTTGCCACCGTCACATCTTGAGCCAGCAGAAGTGTCCAACACAGAGACAGACTCCAACATATACGCCTACAATGGCCATGAGCACATGCCATCCACCATGTCGTATCTTGGGGCACAACTACAGTTGCACATTGGTGTTAGATGTGTAGTCAGCACAAATCTGACGTCAGGCAATGCACACATTGATGACGGCACACTCTGATCATGCACTTTGCCGGACCCTGACATGGGATGTCCGTGACTACCCCAATGAAGATGATACCAGAAGGCCACAACTACAAATGTGAAGTCAAGGGCCATTACACCAAAGACATGGGAAGGTACATGTAGGGGGAATGCATGACAACTGCACCCAACACCGCGGCCACTTACACGCCATTGCATCACACTAGCAACATCACTGCCCTGCACTGGACCAGGCTTGGAGCACATGCAGCCAAACAACACCCAAAGTTACACTCACTGAATACTCACCACCAGCTTGCTGCTGATGCCCCGTCAGACGTGCATCCAGTTCAGGCTGCGTCACGGCTAAAATGCGTGCCATTAGTGGTGTCATGCTGCGCCGCGCCAACCTGCCGGACCGAGGGATCAGCCCCAGTGTCATCTCGGCCACGTTCCTGCTCAGCCGGCAGAAGTCATCCCACCTCTTGTGACAGTGGGAGCGCCGTCGGTTGGAGACACCCAGAGCACGCACCTTGCATGCAATGGCCCTCCACACGGCCTTGCGCTGGTTGACTTTGAGCTGCAGACATGGGAGACAAGAGGGTGCAATAATCAGTGTAACCTACCACCATTTCCCAGGGCAGGAGCATGACACAGACTCTACCCAACTTCAGCCCTATTTTCAGCAGAGACAATAAATCTGCGACATTTAAACATCATCATGTGGGAAACACACATTAATGCATGCAGGTATGAGGGTGGACACAGTACATGCCCATCTCATAGCCATGCAGGATGCCAGCAGAGAGCAAAATGTGTATGCTGACCACAACTACTGCAAATTTTTGGGAATACCAAGACAGGCAGGACATTACCACATATGTTACTGTGAATACTCACTGTGCCCAACATTGCGCAGCCCTCAAAGCACTTGCCCTTAAACAGTCACACTGTGTCATGGAGGTCACATTGAGGGACATGACCTCACAAACGCAAACCCTCATCACAAGGCCTGTTGTGTGCAATCTACATGTCTGTAATGGCTCATTGATGGAGAGTCAAGAGGAAAAGCTCAGATATGACACTCTGTACATTCAGTGTTGTGTCACTGTCAGATTGGGCGGTGAATGTGCAGGCCAGTTGGGGTCACACAGAGGTCCAACGTGGGGCATCTGATATTTTAAATGGAGGGACAATTTGGAAACACAAACAGTGCCAACACATGCGAGTATGTGCACATGCTGGTGGTGATGGAAGGCTCTGGGCACAAGAATGTTGAAATGTACAGTGTCATAGGTGAATGACCAACAAAAGTGTCACCCTGGGGGATTGCGGTCCTGAGCATAGTGCAGAACTAGAGATGAGGCACATATTGAGTCAGAAACAATTCCCTCACTACCCTCTGGACAACAACCCTAGCTAAGGCCACAGATGGGCCTGTGAAGGACATCAGACACACACACAGACATTCAGACTGGCAATCACTGTCCTGACTCCTAAATTGAGAAGTTGCAGCCTCACTGTATGTCTGACAAGACATTACATTTCCCTCACATCTGGATGTGCAGGCAGGGAAACGTGTTGAATAGGCTAAACACACCTTCCCCCTGGAAACAGCATGCTAGGCAGTGCATGACCCAACCCCACACTCTCACGCACATACTGCAGCAGATCGACTTCATGTGTGCCCCCCCTGCACTCTCACTCACACTCTGAGATACTTACCATGACATTTGGCGCACCATATAGCCTTGGATACTGGGTGAGCACCTCGTCCACCAGGACCTCCAGCTCCTCAGTGGTGAAGGGAGTGGCACGGATCTTCTCAGTCCTCGACATCACTGTGGGCAGGAGACAGCAGCAGCAGCAGTTGGTGGTGAGGGGTCTCAGGCAGCAGTCCCTGGAGGCAGCAGCAGGTGAGGGGTCTCAGGCAGCAGTCCCTGGAGGCAGCAGTAGGTGAGGGGTCTCAGGCAGCAGTGCCTGGAGGCAGCAGCAGGTGAGGGGTCTCAGGCAGCAGGCTCAGTGAGCTGTGGAAATGTGTGGCTCTCTCTCACACACATATATAGCCCCCAGGGCTCGTTTCTGTGGTTCTAAGCTGCTGCAATTGGTGTTCCAGGACTGCCACATTCAAATACATCCAATGACCGCCTCCGCTGTGGTGGAGCACGCCTACCGCGATTTTCAAACTTGCATCAGGCTACCGCGATTGCGCTTCCCATTGGCTGGAAGGGCATGGTCCATGGCGGTGACACACCGCAGGGGACATGCGTGCGGTACCGCGGTGGTGCATCTTTCAAGTGCATCCAATGACCGGCCCCGCAGTGGCAGAGCACGCCTACCACGATTTTCAAACTTGCATCAGGCTACCGCGATTGCGCTTCCCATTGGCTGGAAGGGCATGGGCCATGGCGGTGACACACCGCAGGGGACAGGCGTGCGGTACCGTGGTGGTGCATCTTTCAAGTGCATCCAATGACCGGCCCCGCGGTGGCGGAGCACGCCTACTGCGGTTTTCAAACTTGCATCAGGCTACTGCGATTGCGCTTCCCATTGGCTGTCAATGCATGGGCCATGGCGGTGACAAACCGCTGGTGCCAGGCGGTAGCTACCGCGATTCCGGGCACATGCATTGCTAGGAGTGACCGTGATTTGTGTGGCGGAACATGCCAACCGCCATTTGATCATGTGTATATGCCTATCAATCCCGCTATGGTGTCTTGGGCCATGGCGGTGACACACCGCTGGTGCCAGGCGGTAGCTACCGCGATTCCGGGCACATGCATTGCTATGAGTGACCGTGATTTATGTGGCGGAACATGCCAACCGCCATTTGATCATGTGTATATGCCTATCAATCCCGCTATGGTGTCTTGGGCCATGGCGGTGACACACCGCTGGTGCCAGGCGGTAGCTACCGCGATTCCGGGCACATGCATTGCTATGAGTGACCGTGATTTATGTGGCGGAACATGCCAACCGCCATTTGATCATGTGTATATGCCTATCAATCCCGCTATGGTGTCTTGGGCCATGGCGGTGACACACCGCTGGTGCCAGGCGGTAGCTACCGCGATTCCGGGCACAT
Organism: Calotriton arnoldi; assembly: GCA_963921515.1. Taxonomy (NCBI): domain Eukaryota; kingdom Metazoa; phylum Chordata; class Amphibia; order Caudata; family Salamandridae; genus Calotriton; species Calotriton arnoldi. The sequence continues at coordinate 91,074 of CAWUFW010001383.1, forward strand.
ACATTGCTATGAGTGACCGTGATTTGTGTGGCGGGACATGCCAACCGCCATTTGATCATGTGTATATGCCTATCACTACGGTGAGTGTGTCTTGGGCCATTGGCGGTGACACACCGCTGGTGCCAGGCGCTCGCTACGGAGAAGGGTGCAGCATGACATTGTTGACTAAGGGCGTGATAGTGTTGTTTGAGCACGTTTAAGGCACCAATGGACACATCTTGCTGTGTCAATGTCATGGGACATAGCTGTACTTCGAACAGTGGTCACTTACAAAATATCATGGCACTGGATGTAATTTGAATGGGCTATAGTTAGTAATGACAACCTTAACTTCAAATCTAACAACAAATGCCACACTGAAAGAACTAATGGGGCACATAACTTCTACACAATTTCATATCTGAGACCACATTTACACACATTTTCATATCTGTCAACATAATTGATCCCCAATTTCATATATGTCACCACATTTTAGCCCCAATTTCATATCTGACCCCCAAATTGATCCCCAATTTCATATATGTCACCACATTTTAGCCCCAATTTCATATCTGACCCCCAAATTGATCCCCAATTTCATATATGTCACCACATTTTAGCCCCAATTTCATATCTGGCACCAAAATCTTACCCCCAATTTCATATCTGATCCCAATATTTACAAACATATTCATATCTCACACAATATGTCACAATACATTACATGAGTTTACAAACATTTCAGCATTATTTTCATTACTCACCACATATGTCACACTGTTGTCTGTTTGGTAACACCTATTACTGCCTTCATGTAATGTTATTGTTCACAGTAGCAAATCCAACAGTATATGTCCACATGGACATGTGTGTGCTCTACATACTCAAGGATATTAATTACATCACCGGCACACTTGGCATTCTGTACATCCTTATTATTTTTCACTTGTATCTATGCCTTTGGGTATGTTTTGTCTCCATATCTGCCAAATGTTATCACCATTACTTGTGTCATTGTGTCTGGTATGTGCTCATGTTGTTCAGCCTGTCATATGTGATTTTGTTACATGTTAATTTCCACAGTTGTGAGTATGTTGATAGTGGATTTGATGTGTGTGGTGTGTTACGTTGGTACTCACCAAGGACAGGTGCATTGACCTTGTTCACATGGAGATTGTTGCCTTGGATGATGGCCTGTAGCCAAAAGTGGTGATGGTGCTCACTGACTGGTAACTTTGATATGACATCTGTGAACAGTAGACGGTGTGTCACAATTGGCTGCACATTGATGTAATGCATGTGCTTTCATTTGCAGTAATTGTGTGCAGTGTTGGCAGGGTGCACAAGTAGGACATGTGTGAAGTGATTTTAAACCAACACGAGTGGATAAGCCTGCTATGGCGTAGTAGCCTTTCTGGGGCACAAGCTGTTCCTGCACAGTGTGGGTGAACTGAAGGTGCTGTTGAATCAAGCTAATGATGGCATCCAAGACAGGTGAGATATACCTTGATAGGGCTGGCTGTGACACTCATCCAACTCTAACTTTTGTTGTTTTGAAGGTACCAGAGGCCAAAAAGTGATGCACAGCCAGCATCTTGGTCTGCGGAGGGATGTTGATAGTCCGCTGTGTTAGTCCTGACAGCCTGTGGGGAATGTGGCTCAGGATGCTTTTGATGTTTGTCCTTTAGTACCTGTGTTGTGCAATGACATCCGCTGGTGTTATGTGTATGAGGCTGTTGTGTTTTTGTTATGTACTCAGTATATTCATGCGCTGACTTGTAGGTATACTGGTGTGGGTTTGTCCTGGTGGTGTTGTAGGTTGTTTTTGTGGCACTGTTGTGTCTCCAAGCAGCTGGATGATTAGCTCCATGGCAACTGTTGTACTTCAGTTGTGTGTTTGGGCAGTGCTACCTTCATACTGCATGTCATAGTGCAACTTAAGTGCAGATTAACGTTTGTCTACAGTCCTTTTGGATCACGTACCTTATCCACTTTTTGTGTGCCACATTGACAATCTGTCTGCTTGTTGATGATATTGTGCAGTGGTGTCATTGTTTCTTGAACCACGGCGACACAGAATCTGCAAATGCTTTTCATTATTAGTCATTGACTGACTTTGAATTGTGATTACCAGCATGTATGGCATGACTACTGATGACAGTGGATATTAGCAGAGGCTTGTGGATATGTATGTGAGTGTCTCTAAACTTGTGTGGATTTGAAGTGGCTCAAATTCCATAATGAGTCCTTCAGAACTAGACAAATTGTGTTGTTAATGTGTCCCCAGTCATGATTGCACAAGAATGTGTGGCAGGTGCCGCAGCCACTTGGGAGCCAGCAGTGTTTCTGTTTCACACATGTCCTGTATCATATACTGTCAGGGCTGTTTACACAAGAGTTTGAATTGTGACTATTAGCATTCACAGAGACAGTTTCCATGTTGGTTGTTCTCACTGTGCGAATACTGAACAAGTGTACAACAATGTTTTCTCAAGGTGTCACAACATTTGACTGGCACTGTCTGCTGCATTGTGATGCCAGTAAATGTTTGCGCTGTGTCAATCAAAAGCTACAGATTTGTGCACATCTCATGTTCTGTTGAAATGATGTGTCCCCTTTCATCTCACCTAGGAGGCGGCCTAATGTGTATCGTCCAGTCACCCTGCTGGCTAACATTGAGGATGATGACGTAATACGCAGGTTCCGTCTGGACCGCACAAACATCCAAGACCTGTGTGCCATGTTGGAGCCACACCTGCGGGCTGGCAGGACATACCCAACAGCATTAACAACTGAATCGAAGGTGATGGTGGCACTGCATTTCCTGGCTAGTGGTTAATTCCAGGAGATGGTGGGCATTGCAGGGGGGATGTCTCAGCCCACCTTCAGCATGGTGCTACGGGATTTCCTGTCGGCCATGATGCAATACAAAGACCGATACATCCGTTTTCCAGGGAGGGCGGCTTTGGCGGCTGTGAAGGCGGATTTTTATGCCCTTACTCACATCCCTAATGTTGTAGGTGCTATTGACTGCACACATGTTGGCCTGGTTCCACCACAGGCACGGGAACACATATATAGGAATCGTAAACATTCACATTCCATCAATGTGCAGGTGGTGTGCCAGGCCGATATGATCATATTGCATGTCTGTGCCAAGATTCCTACATCATGCGCAACAGCATTGTGCCCCAGCTGATGGCCAATCTACTTCTGGAGCGGGCATGGATTGTGGGTGAGTGGGCAGAGTCAAGTTCTGTGCTGTGTGTGCCATGCTGTCCTCTGCCACAGTTGTATCACTAAATCTGTATGTGTTTTTCACACCTAGGTGACTCTGCATATCCCAACAGACCTTGGTTGCTGAGCCCACTACGCAGTCCTAGGATACCGTCTGAAGTCCGCTACAACAATGCCCATTGGAGAACACGTCGGGTGGTGGAGCGAACCTTTGGTCTCCTAAAATCGAGATTTCGCTGCCTGGACAGGTCCGGAGGGGCACTCATGTACTCACCCAAAAAGGTGTGTCAGATAGTGGTAGCATGCTGCATGCTGCACAACCTGGCCTTACGGAAACAAATCCCCCTGATCCAGTACGATGATGACCAGCTGAGGCCCCCACCTGCGATCCCACAAATGTCCAGTGACGAGGATAGTGGAGAGGAGGAAGGTGTCGACCAGCGTCAGCAGCTCATCAACCGCTACTTCACTTGAAGGTGAGTGACAATGTACAACTGGTCCATTGTCTGTTGATGTAGTTGTTTGCGTAAAGGTCTATGTGATCTTTGTGACTGCATCCTGTTGGTGACTCAGTGCTGGCTGCCTATGTGTTGGGTACAGGGTAGTTTGGCACAGCTACAGGATGTCTATGTTGGTACTGTTGCACATTGTAATGTGTGCATATTGGAGAACGTTGATGACATGTGTTGTGTGATGGCTGTGATGCCACCACCTGACTAGTGACTTTTGTTCTGTTGTGTTTTGCTAGGTCCCTTCTGCCTATCCTTGCCTACAGAGAATCCATGCTCCTGTGACATTGTAACCATGGTAAACATTGCACATACTGTGATAAACATGTAGCAGACACAACTACATTGGTGCGTTATTGTTGTTTATTTTCAATGGGTATATGTGAGAGGGAAGTGGATATTTACATAAGTGTGAATGGTGAATCAATGAGTTGGCAGTGATGGTAGATGAGACAATCGAGTAGGCACCACATTGATGTGGTGACACACTCCAACAGACGGATGCCATTACCATGGCAGTGTGGGTACGGACAGTGTACAAAGTCAATGGCAGGGTGTAGAGTGTTGCCATCATGGCTGGCTCTTTGACTGGCGTTTGGCAGGTGCTTTGCCACGGATGAGTCCCAAGTTTTTCTTTGGACCGCCCCTTCTTCTTTTGGCAGGGGGGGCATCGTCTGCTGGGCCAGTGGGGTCTGAGGAGTCACCCCTCTCCGTGCCCGCAGGGGTGGATGATGAACTGTCATCCTGCGTGGCAACGGGGGGAGGAGGAGGTGTGGTATGTGGCACTGGCCTGTCCCTCTGTACCGCCAGAAACTGGCCCATGAGGTCCACGATTTGTCCCATACGGTTGTCCATGGACCTCAGCAGACGTTGGAGCTCCAGGGCATCTTCGTGGACCTGGCCCATTTGTGCCTGTGTGTGTTCATAGGCACCAACAACTCTGGTGATGTTAGCCAGGGCTTCGGTCACAGTGTCCTGTGGTGTTGGAGTCCCACTTGTCCTCCCACCTGCCCTGCTATCACTGACCTGTTGCCTCACCACTCTAGGCACACGCCTACTCTCCCTGCCCTCCGCAGTTGTTGGTGTGGGCTGGGCATCCTCTGGGGCAGGGCGAGTGTTGCAGGCAGCAGTGGTAGTGGTGGTGGTGGCGGCACAGGTCGTTCCAGCAGGGGTCAGCGTTGATGTTGTTGCTGAGGGTGGGGGGGCAGTGGGGTAATGTGACCGGTTGCGCCCTGGCACACCATATGGGCCGGCTTGGAGCTCCTCATCCAAAGAATCCAGGGACTCCGCATCAGAGTGTCCATGTTCCGGGGGAGGAGACTGGCTCTGCAGGTTGAGGTTGTCGGCCTGTGCAGTCAGTTGTTGGTCGTCTGTGGGACAGAGGGTACATAGTCATTGACTTACACCCATCAGGCTTGCAGTGTTTGATGTCTCTTATTTACATGTTATGCAACACACAGTTAAGTATTTCATAAATTGTATGTCTGCACAGTGATGTGCGTCATGACATGATGTGGAGATACATACATCTTTTTCCATGGTGTGACAAGTCATTGGCTACCATGCCCCACGTGAAGCTCTTAGTATTAAACTGAAAGGTTGTCATCTGACAACTGGCTGCTATCCAACTTGATGTGATGCATCTTTGCTGATTACTCTTCCTGGCAGATGTTACATGTGCACATGTACTAGCCATTGTACCATTGTTATCTCATGCATACTTTGTAATGTTTTGTGCTTGGATTTCATTGTTCAACAGACCATGCCTGTTTATTGTTACTATGGTCCTTCATGCTCAGCACCCATGGAATTTACAGATAGCATTCGGTGCAGTGCATATATGGTCCCTGATTTGCTTACACATGGGTTTAGTTGAGTCACAGTTCTGTTTCTGTCACAGTTACATACGCTTAGCTGTCTGCATACTATCAATTGCTATTTTATTGGGGTGTATTTTGTTGTGATGTGAGGCCTTGTGTTCTCATTAGCTCAATGCTTTTGTTGAGGAATGGTGGGGTGCATGCACTGTCTGATTACCTGTCCAGTTGTCCTTTTTAGGTGGACTTTCTGACACATGCTTCTGGGTGGGGGGAGTGCTCCTCCTTCTGAGAGGGGGGACAGGGGTGGCTGGTGGGAGTTGTGGTGCAGGCCTCCCACCCCCAAACAGCCCTCCCTGGGAAGATGGATACCTACCTGTCAGTTTGTTTGTGGTGATACAATGTCTACCACATGCTTCTGGGTGGGAGGGAGTGCTCTATCCTGCTGAGGGATGGGGCAGGGTGTGCCTGGTGGGAGTTGTAGTACGGGCCTCCCTATTCCAAACACACCTCCCTGGAAAGATGGCTACCTACCTGTTAGGTGAGGGTGTAGCACACAATGGCTGCCACATGGTTCTGGGTGGGGGAGTGGTCCATCCTGCTCAGCTGTGGGACAAGGGGCCTGGTGGGAGTTGTAGTGCAGGCCTCCCTATTCCAAACACACCTCCCTGGAAAGATGGCTACCTACCTGTTAGGTGAGGGTGAAGCACACAATGGCTGCCACATGGTTCTGGGTGGGGGAGTAGTCCATCCTGCTCAGCTGTGGGACAAGGGGGCCTGGTGGGAGTTGTAGTGCAGGCCTCCCTATTCCAAACACACCTCCCTGGAAATATGGCTACCTACATGTTAGGTGAGGGTGAAGCACACAATGGCTGAGACATGCTTCTGGGTGGGGGGCAGTGCTCCTCCTTCTGAGAGGTGGGACAGGGGTGGCTGGTGGGAGTTGTGGTACAGGCCTCCCACCCCCAAACAGCCCTCCCTGGGAAGATGGATACCTACCTGTCAGTTTGTTTGTGGTGATACAATGTCTACCACATGCTTCTGGGTGGGAGGGAGTGCTCCATCCTGCTGAGGGATGGGGCAGGGTATGCCTGGTGGGAGTTGTAGTGCAGGCCTCCCTATTCCAAACACACCTCCCTGGAAAGATGGCTACCTACCTGTTAGGTGAGGGTGAAGCACACAATGGCTGCCACATGGTTCTGGGTGGGGGGAGTAGTCCATCCTGCTCAGCTGTGGGACAAGGGGGCCTGGTGGGAGTTGTAGTGCAGGCCTCCCTATTCCAAACACACCTCCCTGGAAAGATGGCTACCTACCGGTTAGGTGAGGGTGTAGCACACAATGGCTGCCACATGGTTCTGGGTGGGGGGCAGTGCTCCTCCTTCTGAGAGGTGGGACAGGGGTGGCTGGTGGGAGTTGTAGTGCTGCTTGCCTGGACACATACAACACAGTTGATGTTGTGTACCTTTGTGATGATTCAGATGGGGTGAATGTTAAATCAGTGAGACCTGTGTTTGGTATTGGGGTGCAGATGAATGTACTTGTGCTTCAGAGATGTAGCTTTGTAGTTGTGCAAGACAGTACATGGCAGTTTCCTGGTATACATTAGTTGGTACTTACCAGCTTCCACTCCCCCGGGTATTCCTTCAAGACTCTCTGGATGCAGTATGGCAAGCACCTTCTCCTCCCACGCAGAGAATGGTTTTGGTGGGATGGGAGGGCCTCCACCAGTCGCATCAGCCAGCTCACGGTTCTTGGCCCTCTTCTACTTGACAACACTCTTCAGGTCATGCCACCGCCTCTGGATTGCCTGCTTGTTGCGGGGCACGTTCCCTACTGCATTGACCTTGTCCACTATCCTTACCCACATGTTTGTTCTTGTGGCTAATGGTGTCTGTTGGACCATGCTACCAAAGAGTTGTGGTTCTACTCTAATTATCTCATCTACCATTACTGTCAACTCAGTGTCTGTGAATTTTGGCATTTTCTGTGGTGGCATGGTGTGTGCTGAGCTGATGTTTTAGGGTGCAGTTGTGAGGGTGGTGTGGGTGGTGTAGGTGGTGTGTGTGTGTGTGTGTTGTGGTGGTGGTGTGATGTGTGCAGGTTTGGCTCTCCTTAGTGCTCTGGTGTTGTTTCCTTCTGTTGAGTCGTTTTGCAAAGGATTGTGGTCAGGGAAGGGGCTGGTTTTATGCTCAGTTATGTGGGTGTGTCAAGATGGTGTAATGCTGTCAGGTGTGCTGTGTGGGTTGTCCTGTGATTTGTGTGTTTGAATTTGCCATGGGGGTGTGTCATTGGGATGTTTCAGGTTATTTTGGGGGCAGGGCTAGTTGCCTGTGTGCATTTGGTGGCCTTATTGTGTGTTTCTTTCCTTGGCCGCCATTTTGTTGACGGAGCATCCGCAGCGATGGCTATGCTGCAGGCCTTCCGCCGTATCTCACATTCATTACTGTTAGCGACCGCGGTGGTCGGATACAGTGGACCGTACCGCTGTGACACCGGGGATATCATAATATCATTGGCGGTCACTCCGCGAGCCTGGCGGCGGTTTTGTGTGTTTACGCTGTGAAACCGACCGTCGCGGTTGGATTTTCCCCTTCTCCGCCGTCTACGGGAGGTTTTTCGATGCCTCCTACCGCCGCGGTTGGAATATTTTGGCGGTTGATCCTAATAGGGTCGGAGGTGTTTCCGCGGTACCTGCGGACGGTGATTTTCCGCTACCATGGCGGTTGGATTTTTTTCCGCCAGTCATCGTAATGACCCTCTATGTTTGGTGTTTTATTGCAGATTTTCTGAAGATGTTTCTGTTGGTATAAAAAAAGATAATTTTAATACTTTTGTTTTATTGTGTAATGGATGGTGGGGAATTTGGGAGAAAGTGGGGCTTTGGGTGGGTATTTTAGGTAACTGTTTTATAGAACAGATTTTATACTTACTTTATTTTAGCTTTTATTATTCACGCTGTTCTTGAATTGTTTTGATGTTTTCAAAAATTTCTGTAGAGGAGATATAAAATTAAAACATAGATATTAGGTATTTATTATATTTAAATATTTTGTGTTGAAGAGTAGTAGTACAGTTAGATTATAAATGGAATTTTACTTACTTTGTGTAGTTCTAAGTTTTATTTCTGTAACGAAGTCTTGCGTTCTGGCAGCAATCTGGCAGAGTTTCCCCTTCTTATTTATTGTAGGTGTAAGGTGTAAACTAAACATTATTTTTGTTTGGTTTATATAGTGTTTATTTAATTGATTGTTTTCTGTGATTGGGTTATTTTATTAGTGTGAGCCTTTTATTTGTTGTTGTTTATTGTTTCAATTGTTTTGGCAGTTGTTTTCCATATATGGTAAACGCTAATTGAGAAGTAGTTAGTGTTAATTTTTTTTTATAACGGATTTTGTGTGTGACATGTGTATAACATTTTGTTTGATGTTAAATGCTGTGTGCTTATTAGTTGTTTCTATTTTAAATTATAAATATTAGTGTGTTTACAAAATATTTTAGGGTTTTATACTTTAAAAAATTAAAAATAGATCGTGTATTTTTTTTGTGTGGAGTGCATGTTTATAGTGAAAATAAAAAAATTGGTGTTAAACCCTTCCATGCTTCCGTCGGCCAACGGCCGTCGCGAGCACTACCTCGCTAGCGCTGCGCACGTCCGTTGGCCGACGCAGCCCCGCCCACTCTTTCAAGCCGCCGCACCGCGGCGGAATTCGCACCGCGGTTAAGCGGTAAATATATGTTATTTTTATCTATATTTAAGTTGTCGATATTTTTAAGAAAACTATATTTTTGCTGTCTATATTGTTGTTATCGATATTTTGGACATGTATATTTTTAAACTAAGTTCGATATTTTAGTTAACGATATTTATGTGTTCGATAATGGTGTAAACAATATTTATGTTTGTCGATAATATGGTGTCGATATTTGTGTAGTTTTTTAATTAAGTATAGGTTGTCGATAATAGTGTAATCGATATTTTGGTGTCGATAAAATGGTAGGTCGATATTGTGTCTGTCGATATTATGTCAGTGATCTGTGAAAGTTAGCCTTCTTGGCCTCATCTATAGGCTCATGATGACGGAGGAAGAGGGGGAGGCTGAGGCACGATCCATTTACAGAGTGCTGATTAAAACCACATCACTCTGTAGGTGGATGTCTAGGTTGTGCAAGTCTGAGGAACTTATTTCAACTCCAATGCCCTCACACAGCACAACCCATTTTATTTTAACAGACTTACTGTACATGCCTCAGGCAGCACAGTATATCTGTTAAATGGGGCTGTCAGGGCATCCCAGAGGCGAATGAGGAGCCAAACAGAAGAGAAGGGGTACAATCCTCATCTCTGTCCCAGGTTCTGATAGTGCTGTGCTTCCAAGTGTATTAAAAAGCAGGTTAACTGTTTGAGGTGAGTCCTCCACTTAATCCTGGCACTGCAGCTCTGTCTGGCTTCTCGTTGGGAATCATGGCTTGCCATTCCAATGTTCAGTGCTGGATTCCTACTCCATTGCTGCCAGGGAGCCACCGAGTTGCCAGTAAAGGAAGTAAAAAAAGTGTTGTTTCTATTTGTGTGAGTGTGTGCGCATGTGTGTGTGTGTGCGCGTGTGTGTGTTTGTGAGTAAATGAGAGAGAGTGTATGTTAGTTTGTTTGCAAGTGTCAATGAGAGTGAAAGTAAGTTAGAATCAGTGGGAGTGAGAGATGGTGAGTGAGTATGAATAGGTGAAAGTAAGAGTGAGGGCATGATTGAAGGAGTGTGAGTCAGTTAGAAGGGGTACGTAAAGGGAGATTGTGAGAAGGAATGTGAGAAGTGAGCCAGGGGCTTCGTTATCAATGATACATCAGGTTTAGTTGCACCAGGGCCCAGAGGCCTGAAGGGCCTAATGAATCCTATTTATTAAACAGACCACCGGTACATTAGGAGTCCTGAGAGAGACTCAGTGAGTATGCAAGAGTGAGTGTGTAGGGGTGTTTGCGAGTAAGAGAGAGAACCAGTGAATGTGTGACTATGTTTGCGTGAGAGTGAGTATATGTGAGAGAGTGAGGGGGAAAGAGAGTGAATGAGAGAGCAAGTGAATATGAGTGACAGTGTGATTGAGTAAGATTCTGTTTGTTAGTGTTTTTAATGCTCGTAAAGTCTGCCCCTAGCCATGGTATACACAAGATAGTTCTTCCCTTATGGCGACACCTAAGTTAGCATGCTACCACTGACATATTGAAGGTAATTCTTGGCATAAAGGAGGGCACCCATGGCAAAATGCAGGCCCTGACTTACTGGAAGCAATATTTGGCATAGGGGAATCCTTGGAAAAATGTTGGTGCTGGCATGCCAGAGGAAATTCTTGGCATGGGAGCACCCATGGCAATATTCTGGGCCTTTGAAAGTGATTCCTGACATAAGAGAGAACACCAATGGCAAAATGCAGACCCTAAAATACTGGAAGGAATACTGGGCTTATACAGACACCTATGGCAAAATGCTAGTGTTTGCACACTGAAGGTCATTCTTAACATAAAGGGAAAACCCAAGAGAATGTTTTTTAAAAATGGAGTGAACTTGTGGTAAGCATTACACCCCACCACTTTTCAAGATCATGAGACCTCTGAGTTTAGGCTTCAGCGGGACCCTGAATTCAACATATCCAGACAAATAGAGCTCATCTTAGCCACAGTGTCCTCCCTAACCCCATTGGAGTATTCTGACTTCCGTTTCAGAGGTGAGATTCGTAGGTTAAAATCCTGACCAGTTTGTTGACTAGGGTAAAATTATAAGCTTTACCCGACAATCACTCTGCCACAATCAGCCATGCAACAGCAGCTAACTCCCGGTAAGGCCATGATTCCTCACTGAAAATTGCATTAACCATGTAGGCACCATAGGCCGTATCATACAAGGTACTCTCAGGATGCAACAGGAATGTGTGCCCTCTTTTTCCACCCCAGGGCACTTTCGTATTACAGAAGATGCCGCACATAGTCACGCACCCCATTCTGCAATATGCATCATGCCTGAGAGATCTCAAGGGGGTGCTCCTTTATTTGCATGAGTGTGTGGACCCATGCCAATGAGAAAATCCTTTGCGCCATATTACAAAAGGCAAAGAGGCTGTTACCAGGCACATTGACTGTGCACGGCAAAGAGGGGGCACACAGTCAATGCCACCCCCCCTCCCTCTGAGGGTGTCCCATGGAGGTTCTCACGGGGATGGGACCCCCCTCAGGTATCCCAATGTAGGTGGGTACAGTCAAGTGGGAAGGAATAGTGCAGACATCCTGCTATTTATCGAACTTCCAAGAGATTAAGAATGTCTTTATTTTCAGCAGGAGAGCTAAATACGTTTGCTCTAATTTTAGCCTGGTGCATTTTAAATAAATATGAAGCAACCCCTACACTCCTTTGGTAAGAAACAAATATGTTTCATGTTGGGCCAGCGCAAAATATATTTATTGTGGCCCAATGTCATTGAAATGTGTGATGAAGCACAACTAGGAAACATGCATAATACGCCCAGACGATCAGAGCCGCTTATGTTTTTCATCTCCTTGTCCGCTCCTTGCTGCAAACCTCAGCAAAAATCCATCCAAGCTAGCTCCTCATTTTATCCAGTCCCAGGGTAAGGGATTGAGAGTGTAGATCTTTATGTTGTAGAGTAGTGCCAAATCTTTGTGCTGTTGGCTCATCAGTGGCTAACAATGCGAGCTCCTCAAACTTCTCTTTAATTCCATTCGCCATGCTGACCTCACACCTCCAACCACCTCCAGCACCTTACTGCCCACAAATGTCAGACCTTCACACTGCCTTCCAGTGTCAGCTTCTCACACTGCCCACCGTTGCCAGCTCAGACATTGCTTACCACTGCCCACTCTTCACACAGCCCGCCAGCGACTGCTTCTCATACAGCCCGTTATTATTACTCCATACACTGCCCTAAAATCCCACCCTCTCAATGCTCATCACTGCCTCATCCTCCAGAAAAATGCCAGCGAGTGCCTGCCACCTTTTCCACCTTCTCAATGGTTATCACTGCCAGGTCATCCTCCAGGCAAATGCTGATAAGATTGACCATAAGCTCCATCGCTGCTTTCTCGTCTAACTGCCCTCCACCACCAGCTCTTCACTGAAGACAAATGTCAATTTAACACTGTCCAACAATGCCAATTCCTGACACTCAGTGGTTTTAGTTATTTTTTTATTAGGTTCTTATATAGTGTAGCTCTACCCAGGAAGGGCGACAGTGCAGTTTACAAAGAGCAAAATAGAGCAAAACAAATAAGCGAGATACTACACAATATCATGTTACTGGCGAAGGAGAGACATACAGCAGAGATGCAAACGCAAATTTGCCACAAGAAAGGTAAATGAGAAGAAGGCTAACGTTGCAGTTGAAGAGAGGTGTCCGAGGGGCAGTGAGGGCCAAAATGAGACTATTGCTATGCTGAGAAGGATAAGAGTCTATTAAGAGTCTATTGAGCATCCATTAGATGGTTCTTCAATTTAGACATGAACAGTGGGAAAGAGGGGGCAGTGCACAGATCCACAGTAATAGCATTCTGTGTTGTAAGCACATTACTGGAGGAAGCTCTTTTCATGGTGGATGCTTTCTTTTAATCTTCTGAGTTTAAGGTGAAGGGTCTCTTGACCACTCAAAGTTTCAGCGCCTGGATACCCTCACTGGTGATTAGCTGCACTCTGCAAATTCACATTACATAACAAATTCACACAACAAAGTTTTCATTCTGCCGTAATGATGAGTCAATTTGGAGGCTGAACTTGACGGAGATTCTGAACACAAGGCCCACTAAGTGACACAAGCAGTCTTGAAGGTGTTGTAAGCCTCTAGGGGTAGCTCTTTAGAGACTTTGGAACTGGACTGCACTGAGCAAGGGTGTCATGGGCCCCAATGTAAACAGTAAGAATTGTCCTTCCTGTTCCCACTTAGATATTTAAAGATAGCCATAATTGAGGAGCACCGAGCAACTCGCATCCATAGCCAGTGCCAGTGTACCTGCTGTACTAAATAGCAAGACTCCTGCTCACACTTGCTATGGGTGACAGGTCCCTGCACTACCTACCATTAGTGGCTTTCACACTACTCACCATTGCCAGCACCTTCTACAGCCTGCCAGTGTCTGCTCTTCACAGTAGTACCAGCGCCCGATCCTCTTACTATTCACTAGTGCCTCCTCTGCATGCTGCCCATCCGTGCCAGTTTCTCTCGCTAATACTAGTTTCTCACACTGGCCACCAATGTGAACTATTCAGGCTGTATGCAAATCTGACTTGGTCCTGCCCTAATAGGAATAGTCCACCCAGAACTGCCAGGCCTGGCCTTTCCTACACGCTTTACTTTGTCTACTATTGGAGGCTCCTCACAATGCCCAGCAGTGCATGCTCTTGACACTGCCCACTGGTGCAGTTCCTTACAACGTCTCCTAGTACAGGCTCCTCACATTTTCTTCATGTGGCAGCTCATCCCACTGCCCATCATCGAAAACTCTTTACACTGCCCAGCCACACCGGCTGCCAGTGAAAGGCCTTGATACTGCTCGCTAGTACCAGCTGCTTATAGTGCCCAATAGTGACTGCTTGTAAGAAAGTGCCCTCTTTTTGCATGGTTACCCCTACTTTTTGCTAACTGCTGATGTACTTTGACTGAGTGTGCCCTGGGCTCCTGCCAAATAGGTACCCAGGGCCTATGTTCTTTCCCTAAAACTACATTGAAAACAAAACCCAATTGGCACTCTTTGGCCCAGGTCAGGCCTTTGTAAATGGTACCTCAGGCACCAAGGGCACTGTGGCCAGGGAAGGCCCCTAAGGGCTGCAGCACTTATTGTGCCACCCTTAGAGGCCCTGTACCTTTACACACACACACTGCCTTTGCAGGCTGCGTGTTTTGGTGCAGAACAAAGTGAAGAGTCGACATGGCACACATCGCTGTGTGCCATGCCTACAACCCACTGCCCTGGCATAGATCAGCCACCCCTCTACCTCGGTGCACTATAGCAGTGGTGAGGGTACAGGTGCATGAGCCCTGTACCCCTACAGTGTCTAAGCCAATTCTTAGACATTGTAAGTGCAGTAATGCCATTAAGAGTATATGGTGCTGGGAATTTGTCATTACGAACTCCACAGTACCATAATGGCTTCACTGAAAACTGGGAAGTTTGGTATCAAACTTCTCAGCACATTAAACCCACACTGATGCCAGTGTGGGATTTAATGAAAAATGCACACAGAGGGCATCTTAGAGATGCCCCCTGAAAAACGACCTAACACTAGTGTCCAGGCTGAGTGGCTGCTCGCCAGCTGCCACCACCAGACATGTTTCTGGACCCCTGGGTCGAGAGCCTGCTGCTCTCAGGGGTCTGAAACAATGCACATCCTGGGATGAGGTGCCAAGCCTCCTCCCCCCGGATGGGCAGGGTCCACGAAGGGGAAGCTTCTAAGGCTTCCCGCCTTTGTGAGCTTCCCCAGGCCTTTTGCTGCTTCCAGCAACTGGCCCCCACCGGTTCTGACCCCCACTTTGGGCGGGAGAATCGGCGGGAACACCAAGTGAGGAAGGAAGGTGTGCCCACCTTTGCCAACCCTACCCCTCAGATGGGGGAGGCGAGGTGAAGCACAACTCTCAGTCCCCGCCATTTGCATATAGGGGGACCCAGCCAACCAGAGTGAGGCATATGCCCCCCTCCCACTGGAGGGTGGCATAATAGGGGGTGTACCCACCCCAAGGAAGGGACCCATTGGTCCCAACCTTTACTTTCCTGTAACGCCAATAAATCTAGTATTTAGGGGCACCCCTGAACTTTGCCTCCTCAGACAAGAACCGACCAAGAAGAAAAGAAGAAGGACCGAAGAGCCGCACTGAAGCTAAGAAGAGGAGGACGCCCACTGACTTGGCCCCCGCCCTACCGGCCTGTCCCCACCTCTTAACCTGCAGAAGCGAAATCCCGGTGTGTCCTGCTGCTAGCAACCTCAAGAACCCCTAGGATCTGCCCTGCCTACCACAGAAAATACTTTATCTCCCGTGAACACCGTATTTGTTCACCCACAGACTCTGGCTCCGGCCAAATCCCCGAGTCTGCACCACACTGCACCCGTCGCCCACGGCCCGAGTTCGAGTGGCCCAACACCACGAGGAGGTCTCCCCGGTGATCCTGACATGAGATCTGGTGATCTCTGACCTGCCTTGAATCTCCCAGCGAAGCCTGCAGCCTCTTTCTGGAGGATCCCCCCGATCGCGACCGGAGCTGGTAAGAGAAACTCGACGCCTAAAGACACCCCTGCACCCAAAGTCTAACGGCCTTGGGTGGCCTAACCGACGGTTTCCCAGCATCCCCAGGCATCCTAACATACCTCTCCAACCGGTGGTCACCTCCCGAAGATCTTCATCTCCGAGCCTGCAATCTTTGTTGAAACCGGAGAATCCCCATTGAAACAAACAGGGCACCCGATGCCAAAACAGCACCCGGCACCCAACCGCCCCTGCGCCGCTGCGGGTGTACTTTGGGTGCTAACTCGGATCCCCCTTTGCCCTGAGCCTAACACCAGGAGCTTTGCTCCCACAACCCTGTGGCCTGCTCTTGAGCAGCCACCAACCGGCGGCCCACTATCCCCCATTGGAGAACATTGGGCCTCAGCACTCTGTACCCGGCCGCCCTAGTGCCGCTGAGGGTGCTTTGAGAGTGCCTCCTTGACCCTGGGGGAACCCTTGTTCAAACCCCAGAAACTCAACCCCAAAGACTGAGTACTTACCCGTTAACTGATAACTTCATTTCTCTTCACAGGAATACATTGACTGTTTTCCCTTGAAAAATGTTCCAAGTGTGGAGTTGAATTGTATGAAAACCTGAAAAACTACAACTGTGCAAAACTGATTTTACTTACCTTTTCTCTAGGAAATGTCCCAGTGTGATATCTAATCATATCACACTGAGGAGAAAAAGTAACTTAAAAAGTAATCTGAAAAGTAATCTATACAGTAATTTCGAATCCTTGACTTATCTGTATTTCAAACATCTGCATTTGAACTTGCATTCAATTGTAAACACTGCATAACATTTTGCAAAGCATTTATTTCATTTACCTGTGCCAGGTTTGGCTTGGTTCTAGAAATAAAATAACTTAATAATATTTTTATACAAACAAAATTGGTCTGAGTTCAGTCTTTGAGTGTGTGACATCATTTGCTGATTGAGTGTGTACAACAAATGATTAACACTACCCTCTGATAAAGCCTTACTGCTCGCCCACACTACCACAAATAGAGAGTAAGGTGCTATCTACTTTTACCTCTGCCTACCGTTGGGGTTCCACTGGACTCTGTGCACACTATACCTCATTTTGGTACAGTATATACAGAGCCAGCTACCTACACTGCTCATCACACTACACACCAGTGCCAGCTCATCACACTGTCCATCAATGACAACTCCTCACAAAGCCCAAAAATGCATGCTTCAGACAATGCCCACCAGTTCCAGCTTGACAATCTAGTGAATGGTGCCACAGTCATACTTTGCAGTATAGTATATAGAATTTCTCTGTCACTCGAACGTTCACCGCTGACCAATAAGGTTGTCTAAAGTTACAAATTTGAATCCAAGCAAGGCAGACTCAGCCTTTCATACTTCCAAGGACGTTAAACTGAGTACCTGACAAAAACCATCCTTTAACACTTTAGCTGCATTGTATGTGTGCTGTACAATGCAGAATGCATGCAGTGTAGGAAAAACAAGGAGAAAATAAAAAAAATTGAATTTCTCATTGTTATGCCTGTCTTGAGCGGGCATAAGATTTTGGCACAATTCCCTGTCTACGAATGTTTGTAAATAGGGGTTTGCATTAAAACCCATGGATGGTTGCACGGGAACACCCATGTACCACCCGTGGAATGCCCCTTTGGTGCAAATTAATGGAAAGCAGTGATTGGTGCAACTTTGCTTTATTTTGGGAAACTATCCAACGCAAAACCTGCTATGTGTTGAGTAATAAATCCGAGCATAACGCATTGCTTCTGGTTTGCGTTACAAGTAATGAAAACCCAGCACAAGGAGTTACTAAATCTGGGCCTGGATTCTTTACCACAGGAACTCCCTGTTGAATTATCCCAAAGTTGTGAGGCCATAAAAAAAGTGCTGGAGGCAAATCCAAAAGGCCTCAATGAGGACTCACAGCTGTCCCGCTTTAAGGAGGATCCGAGTGTCACCCATGCTCATGTAGAAGGTGTAACCAAATGACGGGACAAAGAAAGTGGGAGGGGGCACATACATATGGAATGACTAGAGAAAAAAGAGTTTTTATAAAGCGTGCTGGCACCTAAGAGGGAGTCCTGGCCCTGAAAGAACTGATTCAGCCAGAAAGAAATGGAGTCGTGGAATATTTGGTAAGAGATCGGTGTTGAGTGATTCCTGGAAAGCAAGGTAATTAGCTGGAAGTCGAAGGGTAAGAGACAGTTTGTTCCACATGGACCACCAGCTGTTGTGCCTCAGTGCTCACTAGCGCATGGCCCTAGCGCTGCCCACCAGTGCTACATCCTCACGTCGTCCACCAGATTCTCGCACTGCCCATTGGGGGCAGCTCTTCCCAATGTCCAACAGTGTTACATCCTTAAACAGACCATCAGGGCTAACTCCTCACACTACCAGTGCCAGTTCCTCAGAATACCTCTCAGTTCCCACTGCTGCCATCATCTCACACTTTCCACCAATATCATCTCCTCACATTACCCACTAGAGCCAATTTCTCACAGTACCCACCACTGTTAGTTCATCACAGTGCCAACCAGTGCCAGCTTCTCACAGTGCCCACTAGAATCACTCACTGTCCATCAGGGGCAGCTCTTCACACTAACCAGCAGTGCTGCATCCTTATCAGTACAGGCAGGAGGTAATAGTGGCTTAACAATCGCACCTCATTAGAACAAATGTTTTATGTGGGTACAGTACAGTATATGTCACAGATTTATGGGATAGTGCTTTTTAGGTATCCCACACCCAACTACCAGAGGTGTGTGTTCACATTGGACCAAAAAGATCCAATGTGAGTAAACTATCAAATAAGCAAACCATAGCACTCAGTCATTAGTCCCCCAAAAATTATCATAAGGTCCAAACAGCTCGGACTTGTGTTGAGCACAACTTTTATTCAAGAAATCGGGAATTTTGCGATCTTGAGTACATTCACATTATTCATAATATTCTTCGGAACTGGACAAGAGTCGACACGTGTTTCATCATACAGTGACTTTTTCAAGGCTGAGAGGTTATTACAAATAAAGTTCAAATTAAAAAGATGTCTAGAGAAAAATAAAGACAAGCGTATTGGGTGAATATTATATCAGAATATACTAAACCTTAAGAACACGATTTTGATACAAGATCCTAGGTGGGAAAGTAATAGTCATCAGTTGTTTGGAGAAAGTAAAGTGGAACATTTTCCCCAAAAGTGAATCCTCCAACGTATTAATCTGCTTGTGGAGGAACAGGCTAGCCACCAGTGATGAGATGCAAAGTACTAAAGAGCATGTGAATATTGGAGCTAAAGAGTGAGAACAAGCACATTCTGTGATTAAAGTATTAAGAAACAACCACACACGTGATAGAAAAAGAAATGTCCAATGGGAAGACACAAACTATAGGAATCAACCAGCCTTATATCAGGTATAGATGAGATCATAAATTCCATGTGAGTTGACCTATGTGCAGTGATAGGTATACAGTGTGATGCTCTCAGGAAACAGCACTTCTGCTAGATGTAGCGTATAAATAAAAGGACGCAGCTGGTAAAGAAAAACAGCTTGTGTTCATCCATCCGGTCATGAAGTGAAAATCTCAACCCTTACTCATATGGGTCTAGTCACAGAAAAGGAAAGAAGTAAAAGTTGCTATTTGAAAAAAGGGGATGATGAAAGGAAAAGAGCAAATAGGTTTATCTAGAGCCTATAAGTATAAGCTTCTATTGGTTGTCATGTAGTATGACCTCTCCGTGAGCTCATGAAAAGTACTTATTATAGGAACACACCCGTTAGTGTGTAGTAGCCGTGGTGGCCGGTAAATATGTACGCGTCATCCTGTAATCGTCCTTTAGGTTTGGAGCACAATGTGTACCTGTGACTTGTTGGAACTATTAAAAAATTAAACAACAAAAGCCAGGTAAGGCCTAGAAATAGGAAACACGGTAAAGGCATTTCATAAAGAATCCTCAGTGGGGCCCAAGTGATGGTAAAATCAGGATAACTTACCCAAGGATCTGTATAGTCTTTGCATTATGTCCAACGTCCCAGGGTAAGGTTGTGGTAGATCTATGTATCGTCCTAAGCGTTTTAAAACAAACACTGAGTGAGCCTATTACTTTTACACCTAAGGTCTTGTATAAAAATCGTGTTTGTAACGTTTAGTATATTCAGATATGATACTCACCCAATAAGCTTGTCTTCGTTTTTCTCTAGACATCTTTTCAATTTGGACATTGTTTGTAATAACCTCAAAGCCTTGAAAAAGTAACTGTGTGACGAAACAAGTGTCGGCTGTTGTCCAGTTCCGAAGAATATTATGAATATTGTGGGTGCTACATCCTTACACAGACATCCGGGCTAGCTCTTCACACTGTCCATCTGTGCCAACTCCTCACAGAATCCACCAGTGCCATTTGCTAACATGGTCCGTCAGTGCCAGCTCATCACATTACCCACTATAGCAAATTCCTCACAATAACCACCAATGCCAGCTCATCACAGTACCCACCAGTGTCAGCTGCTTACACTAGCCACCTTTGGCAGCTACTTTCACTTCCCATTTGTGCCACCTCACACATTGCTCACCACAGCCAAATCCTCCCACCACCCACCAGTACTTTCGCCTCACCTAGGGGCATATTTACTAAAAAATGACGCAGCGCGGTGCTGCAAGCCATCTTGCTGTGCCGAGCTGCGTCATCAGGAAAGTGCAGGGATGCATCATATTTACAGCAATGCAATGCATTCCTGTGCTTTCTTCTGTGCTGGCACACAATTGGCTCCCTAGTGCCAACGCAAGCACCCTTGCACCATGGTGCAAGGATGCCTGCGTTGCAGGGATGATTGTTTTTGTGTAGGAAGGGACACCTTCATGCACAAAAACAATCATTGATGGTGTTTTCCTCCTTGCAGAATGCAGCACACATAGAAAGAGAAAGAAACTAGGCGAAATAAAAGTATTTCTCCTTGTTGCGCCACTTTAACGCCTCCCCTTGGGAGGCGTTAAAATCTGATGCATTCCCGGTTTACAAAACCTTGTAAATCTGGGAATGCATCAGAATCCATGGGTGTTGCGTGGGAACACCCACAGCAACACCCATGGAACGCCCTGTTCACGTAGAGTAATGCGTGAAAGGTGGCCGTATTTACAAGGCCATAAAAAGTCACGCCGGGTAGCTTTGCGTGGCCTAGTAAATATGGCTCAGCATTGTGTGCCAACGGAGCGTTAAAAAAAGTCATGCTCCGATGGCGCAGGTGCCTTGGAAATATGCCCCCTAGTTTACCAATTTCAGATACTCACAATGCCCTCATGTGTTGCATCAAACCTGCTTACAAGGCTGATGGAGTTAGACTCCGTGACCAGTCAGTCCTTGGCCTCTCCGCTAAAGTGGCAGCCAGTATGGCCATTGTATATATGTTTTATCTGATGCTCTCTTTCGAGTCTCCTTTCTGTAACATCATCTTCTCACTACCTTTCTCCTGCTCCCCTCTATCCCTTTCCTGCTTTCTTTATTCCTTTCTCTGTCCTCAATCTTTTTAGTCTATCGAGTCACTTCTGTCCCTGTATTTTTGCCTCTTCCTGAATCCTTGCCTCGTTCCTCGAACTGTCACTTCTCGGCGCCTAACTCCTGCTCTCTTCTCCCCTTTCCTGTTTTTCTTCTCTCTTCTCTTCCTTCGCCTCTCCAGCTGTTCCATTTCCTCCCTCTAGCATTTTTCTCCCATGAAAATAGCTCTTTGTCTTCGCAGCTCCTCTGCCCGGCGCGTCACCCAGAATTCTTAAGGCTCTCTGCTCTGCTTGTTGTTGTCTACCGGCTAGAGTTGTCGGCTTCAGCCCTAGGAGCCCTAGTTGAAATCCCTCGGCAAAGCGGCCTGTGATTTTTGGCAATTCATTTAATATCACCATGCCTATACAGAGTGTAACTGCTAGGGTTCTCTGGTTAAACCTGCTTGTGATTACATGTAGAGCATTGTCTAACCATGTGTTGCAGATGTTTTTCTTTGCAGAGGACCATCTGGGTATTTTAGCCGTGCTTTCTGGAGATTTTCAGTGCTGTCAGCTGCCCTGCTTGCTAATAGGCTTGTTGCTACTGCAAGCTTGAGTTACCTGACACATCTGGCTACCTAAGCTGAAAAGGAAGAGCAGCTGTTAAGCTCAGAATGATTCTTCGCAATATAAACAAGACGAAAGTGGGAGGATGCAGGCCATTCCATCCGGACACCCTGTGAATGGCTGCACCCATAAAGGGACATCAAAGTTCTCCATCAGCCTTACACATGTCTTCTTTCCAGTACTGGTATGAATGTTTGGCAACGCTGTCTGCCAACTGTCTTCAGTCACATTAACAGCTCAGGGGGCTGGGCAGAGTAACTTATGTTAAAATGGTGCTAGCTCGGAGTTGGGGATTCCAATGTATTTACAAACAGGTCTGTTTCGCAGCGCAGCCCTGGGACACTTCGTTCGAAGTAACTATGCGCTTTACAAGTGTCATTATTATTATTTGAAAGTTTCTTTTATCTCGGAACCAGTTGTTTTGAATTTAAACATGTAGAAAGCAGAACAGTGCAGGCGCCTGAAATACTGGTGTGAAATTTGAGAAGTGATAGTTTATTAGCTCAAGCTTTGTAAATAATATTCCTACGTTATATGGAATATCTTTTCCGGGTTCGTGTCTTCACGGTTTACACAATTGAAGGACCTTTCATGACTACCAACAGACACAATACTAAAGGGGATATTTGCTAATTTTTCACCCAACGCGGGCAGCAAGCAAAGTTGCTGCGCTGTATTGAGTGAAAGGGAGGCAACAGAAATGTGCCATATCCCGTAAGATATGGCATTTCTGCTGTCTCATAGCGCTGGCGCACTGTGTGCTGCATAGTGTCAATGCAGGCTCCCTCCCTGTCCCCGTCTGAGCTCCAAACCACAGCGCTCAGACCAATCACAACTCTGCATTGCAGCGTTGTGATTGGCTCAGGGAAGCCTGTATGACCGGGTGCTTTCTGCTGCCCGCCGTGACTGGAGACAGGAAGAAGGAAGAGGACGGAGGAGGGATGGCGAGAGATGGCGGCCGGCCATTTCAGGTAAGTCCTTTTTTTCTTTTTTCTTTTCATCCCCCGCCCCACCACCCCCGTCGGGTAGCAGCCGTTACTGGCAGGCACACCGTGGTGCAAGGGTGCCTGTGTTGCAGGTAGGATTCTTTTTGTGCAGGAAGGGATACCTGCCTCCTCAAAAGGAATCCTTAAAGGAATTTTGCTCTTTCTATGTGTGTTGCAGAATGCAGCACTCATAGAAAGAGGGAGTAACAGGGAGAAATAAAGAGATTCCGCCTCTTTATGCCTGGTTCAGGGAGGCGTAGCATTTTGGTGCAATCAGGGCCGTTTCTACCACTAGGCAGGACTAGGCGGCTGCCTAGGGCGGCAAAAGGTGGAGGGCGGCCGTCGGCCGTGGCAAAAGTTAAAAACATGAGAGTTCTTCTTTACTCTCTTCTCCTGACTTCTATTGAATGAATCTACCAGGTAGTGTAGCGCGGGCGCGGCTCGCCTTCAAATTAGAGACCGTCGACATGACCAGGGTGACGTGACGTGAGGTCACGTTCGGCGCCACGGCGGCCGCGGGGGCTGTGCCTATGCACGCGCGGCCGGCAAGAAGAGGCAGGCAGAGCAGAGAGAGTTACCGCGGCGCTGCGGCCCGCCTGCAGGCCTATCAGGTACCGGGGGGAGGCCGGGATGGGATCCGGGTCGGCTGGCAGCGGCAGGCAGGGTAGATCAGATGTAAAAAAAATATAGGGGGCTAATTTAAGGCCTGGTCAGGTACGCGCTGTACCAATGCCAGTCACAATAAGCGTTCCTTGAACAGAATGCACCGGCTAAAAATCTATTTACGGGCAAACTTATGAAACTTCCTGCTGGTCGGGTAAACAACAGCCCGTTTAGATTTATCACGCATATTATTTGAATGTTTGTAAGACTGCTCACGGGAATGCCGATTACATACAGGGAAGTATTCACTGGACAACAAGAGACAATTGTGTTTTTAAAAAAACATGCTTCGAGGCTGTGATTTATGAATACCTTTTCATTAACAAAAGAAGGACAAAAATGCGAGGGTAAGCAGTAAGACTCAGTTAGGTCCTCCTGGCTAAGTAAAGTATGACTCTGTTTGCTAATGTTCTTTACAACACACGCTTTTGGCGACGAGTGGCTCGAGCCCATTTGAGCCCTGAACAGCATCTGAACAACCGTTTGTTGGCTTTCATTAACGTTCAGGGCTTCAGGCAAGTGCATAGTTCGGCATTTCTTTACCAAAGCTGCGGTGCGGAGCAGTGCGGGACTACTTTCAGGCAAGTGTGGCATTTATTTGGCAGTGCAGGACTATTGTTAGGCTTTGACTGCCTGTGCGGCAGTTGGGGGGGCCCCAGGCCTATGCGTGAGCTGACTCTACAGGCAGCATTAAGGGATGTCAGGGCTGGTGTTGCCGCTCTACTTACTGTTGGCTCCTACCAGTGCACGTGGTGTTTGCGCGAGTGACAAACTCAATCAAAACGTTTGTCAAGGAAACTCCACAATTGTTAGATATGCCAAAAGATATTGTTTCCCATGAATCCGTAAGACACACAACCTAAACTAAAGGTCCCAGAAGTAAAACAAACATGCTCTCACGTGATAATTACTGACTTTCATTTCTAAGAGATTGTGGGGAAACCGCCAGAGCTGCTGACTTTAGAACTGGGAAACAGGCCGGAGTCTCAGCGTCGGCTCAGCAGCCTGTGATTCTGAGCAAATCGCTTAGTCTCCATATGACTTAAAAAAACTAAAATGAATGTTTCCTTGTGTAATATAACTGGTGCTCATGTAAAGTGCTCCAATACCTTTGGGCCAAGTTTGCGCTATATAAAACTGCTAAAACAAATACCATTGGTATTAAAGTTTCCTGAAATACATGCATTGAAGACTGCAGATAGACACACCACAAGAGATGGTCCTGGGTGAGAAAGTCCATTTTGGATTTTTTAAAAGTACAACAATGGGTTACTCCTCTGTTGGGCAGCTGCTCCTGTAGAAGTGGGTTTGTCAATATTGTCTAGGAACAGAGTAACCACAATGACGGGTATAGACAATGTCTGCATTGAGACATATAACGTAAATGTAATATATACTGAAGCAACGGTAGATAAGAGATTATTAGATATTGCCGAATGTAAATCAAATGGATTACTAGAGGAAATGGTTTATGAAAAAAGGCAATTTACTTCGAAAAATTCTGCTTATTAATTATTTAACTTCTTTACCAACTCTATTTAATAAAGTGTATAACTAGTATTAAGTGTCTGCTCCCGGTGAAGCCCCAGTTAGAGCAATCTGCTTAGTGTGGCCCTTTTTACAATCCATGAAATTCCTTTTGATAGATCTCCGTGGAAAAGCAACTGTTATATTACCCTGGCTTGCAAGTGCCTTTTAGGAGCCTGCAAAATCAATACCGTCCTGTAAATAAAAGAGAGCTGGGAGCCGCTGCAATAAAACTATACACTGGGCAGCCAGAGGAGGTATTTTTAAACCACCAAACTTGCCTTTAGAAATGAATAAGCCATTGATATTGGTGAATTATCAATAACCCGGCATATTTACTCGTGTAGACCAGACTTTGAACCGAATCTTGGGATGTTTGACGTTTGATGGCGAGGATTTCCGAAGTACCACAGAACTGGGCTTCTTCTTGTAAGCAACATTTCTAAATCTGCACGTAAGCTCCATTGTGAATTTCTCGTCCCTTCCATTGTTTCTCTACGTTAGTCAAATACAAATGCAGACATTTATAGTAATTATATATTTTTATTTATAGAGTTTTTATAGCGCAAACTTGACCAAAGGTATCAGAGCCCTTTACATAGATGGCAAAATCTTAGTTACAAGAGTTAAACATTATGTAAATATAAACAGGTAGTAGGCACAATATATAGCCACAATATACACGAAAGGTATAAGATAAACAGTAGTAGTTGCACGAGTTACATGTGGAATAAATGTTTAGCCACAATATACACAGGAAGTATACAGTAAACAGTAGCAATAGCTCGAGTTACATATGGAGTAAATGCAGTCATAAGGAGTAAGCACAGATACATAGCAACAGAGTATATGGGACGTATATGGTGAACAATATGAAAAGTGGTCCGTAAGGTTCTGAGGTAGTTACGCCAGAGTGTGTTGACTTGGGAAACAGTGTATGCAACATTGTGCATAGGGGGTATTCGATAAACAGTAGCAGTTGCACTAGTTACATAAGGAGTATATGTCGGTACATGGGGTAAGCTCAGATACGTGGCAACAGAGTAAGCTGGAGGCATGAGATGGACAGTAGGAGATGTGGTCTGTATAGGTTTGAGGTAGTTATGGTAGGGTGTGTCAGCTTAGACCGGCGCGCTGGTTGAGGGATGCTTTAGGTTCTGTTTTCTACAGCCGTATGCCTGGAGGGTTGTGTCTACAAGTTTGTGTTACTGCAGTCATTATAATATATGTATTTCACAAATTGAAATGACTTACTCATTATATAACACCTTGTTAAAAAAAAATCCTTCATCCAGGACAGCTGACACTTAGATAACAGAATTAAACACGTTAATCAAATGCATTGCTCATAGATGTTTGGATCCTATGCTGGCCCTTATCTAAACCTTAGTGCTTATGTAATGGCAGGAAGACCTTAAGCTGTTTAGACCTGCCTTTGTGCCTAATTACATCCGAGGAGCCCTGCTGGGATTGAAAAAGGTAATTTGCAGTCTGCGCATCTTTCATTGGGTGATCAGTATTGTTGTTTCAGAAATGAGTCCATGACCCAATATTTTATGAGGTTGCTCTGGTGTTTGCACTTCCAAAAAACACGTGCAGATTTTGACAGTCAGTGGCTCTTGTGTAGGTCTTCTGTAATAGTTCTCCCATTTAGGCCATAATTTTGATTGCCCGGTGCATTCCTGCGGCTGCGGGTCTGAGTTACGGCAGTTACTGGGCCTATTGAAACTGAGGCCCAGTTTTTAGGAGGGCATCCTAAAACCTAGTGTGAAATACTGGAGATAAGGGCAAAAGCTGCAGAGAAAAACTGAAAAACAGACCGCTTAAATAAGTAAAAAATAGACTCATGAAACTGAAGAGAGAAACTTTTTCAAGGATTTACAGAAGGAGTGATGGTTGGTGCTGCGCCTAAGGGAAGGTGGGAGAGTATTCCAGTGTTTTGGCTACCAGGTAGCAGTGGAAGAGCGTGTGCCTGTCTGGGTTTTCTGAATTGCAGGGAGCCAAAGTAGATGGTGAGAAGCATAACCGAGGATATGAGAGGGAACATATAGCAAATAGCCTCTAGAAGTAGAGGGGGCAGTTTTTCTAGACCTTAAGAATTGAAGGGGAAGTGAGGAGCCCGGATTATAGTTACTGGGAATCTAAGGAGCCAAAGAAGGTTCCTTGAGGAGTGGGACTACCATGAACAGTGCTTATTTAGTTATTTATTGTTTGATGTGTTTTTTGTTTAATGTTGAATGCAAGTTCTTTTATATCTAATGCATTAATTCTTCTAGCCTGGATGAACGGGGGAGAGAGTGATGGTAGTAAAAGGGAGGGGGCGGCATTTTTCAATTCTCGCCTAGGGCGGCAAAACACCTAGAAACGGCCCTGGGTGCAATCCCAGGTTTACTCACTATAGTAAATCTGGGATTGCGTCAAAATCCCTGAATGGATGCATGGGAACACCCACGTTCCACCCATGGAATGCCTCCCTGATGCAAAGTCAGATAAAAGAAAAAGAAGAAAGAGTAGTGATTTAAAAGCACGACTCTTTTTTTTTCTTTTTCATCTGCCCTTCTGGTTTCTACAGAAATAAATCAACAATATACAAATGACGGCTGTAACAGGGTACTTTATGAACAAATAACCATTTTTATTTTAACTTTACTTGGTATTCAGTATTCAACTGCTATTACTTGGTGATTGCAACTGATTTATTTGCTTGCCACATGTCTTCCTCATGTGCACAGTGTGAGATGGCTAGGTTCTGAGGAGAACCCTGCATTGATGTAGAATGCCATGGTGGAATGTGAATGTAGAATCTCATGGTGTGAGTCAGTTGCCAGAGTGAACCGGATGGGTGAGGGGAAGGACTTACTTTCTTCTTGAACCTGGCCTCTCTTGTGGGTTTTTCTTTTCTTTTTTTTTTTTCGAGTTTTATATAGCGCAAACTAGACCCGAGACATCGGGTATCAGAGCGCTTTACGCGAGCACCAGTTTCGTTACAGATGTACACATTCATTTTTGTTAGGCACGGGGAGATTAAGTGATTTGCCCAGAATCACAGGATGTTGAGCGTCATTGCCGAGACTCAAACCCAGTTCCCCAGCTTCGAGGTCGACCGCTCTAGCCGTAAGGCTAGAGTTTGCAACTTCACACACAGGCCGTCTCAACCTTCTTTTCGTCTTGAGCCCTGTTCACTCGTGGCTTCAGCTTTCTTTTAGCACTTTGAAACTATGGATCCTAATAAAGGGCAGCACGTCTCTGCCCTCTCAGTTGTCACTTTTATTTCTCAGTACTGATTTGATGGGTTGCACAAAATTATGCTATATTTTTATGTTAGAAATGAATATATAAAGGATGGTTCATATATTTTTTCTATTTTTTATATTGCAGCCTTGTTAAAGTCCGACAGGACGAAACACGTGTCAGCTGCCCTGATCATTTTATGTAATCAACTTCTGTTCCACAATGACTACATAAGTGTGGCTCCCTGCAATGAAGAAAAAAGAAATTGATGCACCAAACTACATGCCTATCATAGACTTCATGATTACTTTTGTAACTGATTCTATGTGTGTTCCAACCTTTTTCTTATGTTTAGAGTGGACCCTTAATTTTTAGGGCTCCAACACCTACACCAACAGACCATGCTCGCAACCTCAGCATCATCAACAGCCATCTCACCATGGAACGACAAGTCAACGCTGTCACCTCCTCCTGCTTCCACATTCTCTGCATGCTCTGCAGACTCTTCAAATGGATCCCCATTAATACCAGAAAGACCGTCACACAGACCCTCATCACCAGCCACTTCGACTATGGCAATGCTCTCTATGCCGGAATCACCATCCAGCTTCTCAAAAGAGTTCAGACCATACAGAACACCGCAGCCAGACTCTTCCACGACCACCCCAAGCAGACTCGCATCACCCTTCACCTCAGAAACCTCCACTGGCTCCCCATCCAGAAGAGATGCCAGTTCAATATCCTCATGCACGCATACAGAGCCCTACACAATCAAGGGCCATCATACATCAACCATCCACTCAATTTCCTCCAGCCCTCAAGACACCTGCGCTCTGTATCTCTTGACCTCGCACACACCCAGGCATCCATCTCAGCTGCAGCGGGGGTTGCTTCTTCTCCTTCATTGCTGCCAAGACCTGGAACGACCTGCCCCTCCACCTCCGAACAGCCCCCTCCCTGGCGGACTTCAAAAAGAAACTCAAGACATGGCTTTTCTACGGAGACATGGCACCCTCAATGTCCAGATACCCTTAGGGGTGATAGTGCTGCACTATACAAATATTGATTGATTGATGCAACACCTGAGGTAGCAGAGTGTTTTAGTTTGTTTAGAACACTGTTGTTTTATTATTTAAGATCTCATTTCGGTTGCTACGGTGCCAGTTTCTCACTCTACTAATGTCACACACTTGCAGTAGGTAGCAGGGTGTTTTGGTTTGTTTAGAGTATCATTGTTTAAATTAGTTTAGAACTAATTTCGATTGCTATGGTACCAGTTTCTCTCTTTACTAATGCCACACACGTGCAATAGGATGTGCAACTAGTTTTTTATCACTGCCGCCATTGTAATTGCAAAATGTTAGAAATGTTATTAAATGTGGGCCTGAATGTCTCTCCAACGTTCAAGACAAAGAATTAATTTTTTATTTGGAGCAGTGGGGAGAGGTTATTTAGCGTCTGTACATGCCACCTTATGTCATGCACTTAATGAACATGTTTCTGTCATGAGAACCATGCCTATGCAATTCGATCTCCCAATAGGATGATAGATTTTTGTAGAAACCCTGTTGTAAAGCATAAGCAAATGTGTTAGCACAACTACAGCTATTTTACTCCAGGTAGTTTTTTATCAGTGTCCCTTTGAAGCGCTCTCTCATGACAGCATTTGACTGTTTTACCATGCTTTTCTCAGTATACGATACTGTAAGTAAAATCATGACCCTTTCAGAATCTACTTAAGATAACCATGAAATATACCACCTTCAGCCCAAGCCCAGGTGGCCCACTGGTTCCAGCAAGGCTCCCCAGCGCTCCAGAGCCCGACTCCACCATGAGCTGACCTCTCCCGGACTCCTCGATGTCGCCTGCAGCCTCTGTACAGAGACCCCACTTAACAGCGACCTGCTCCGGTAAGCCGTTTCCGACACCAAAAGGCACCCCTGCACCCATCCGTCCTGGGCCTTGGTGAAGAGGACACTAGGTGTGCCCACGTCCTGAGCATTGCAACCTACCTATACACCTATTGGTTTCCTTAGACCGGCCTCCTGGTCTGAGCCTGCAGCCCTTTCCTGATTTAGCCTTTCTCCATTGCTTTTCATTGGGCACCCGATGCTGTGTTGGCACCCTGCACCCGGCCGCCCCTGTGCTGCTGGTGGTGTAGTGTTGGTGGTGCCTTGGGCCCTGTCCAGTGCTGGCCTCATCCCCCGGAGACCGGTCCCTTAAGCCGCTACTACTTACTTGTAAGCAGCCCCTGTCTGACAGGCCCAGTTCCCATTGATTTCTATTGGGCACCCAACCTTAAACTTGCACCCTGCACCGGGTCGCCCCTGTGCCGCTGGTGGTGTACTGTTGGTGCTGGACTGAACTTTGCCCAGTACTGACCTTAACTTCCGAAGACTGGTCTCGTATGTCAATGTTGCCTATACGTATGTTGAATATTTTCTTCCTCCCATTGGTTAACATTGCAAAGTCTGAAAATTGCACTAAATGTCAACTTTTCACATTGAAAAGTATTTCTATTGCAAACCATATTTACCTGGGATGAAGTTCTGTGCTTCTACAAAATAAAAATAACCAAGTATTACTTTTTTATAAATTGGTC
Source organism: Calotriton arnoldi (assembly GCA_963921515.1). NCBI lineage: Eukaryota > Metazoa > Chordata > Amphibia > Caudata > Salamandridae > Calotriton > Calotriton arnoldi. The sequence goes on from CAWUFW010001383.1 coordinate 121,967, forward strand.
TCTGATTTATTCATTGAGTGTGTGTGTCATTTATTACCACCGTCTGTACAACAAATGCTTAACACTACCTTCTGATAAGCCTAACTGCTCGCCCACACTACCTCAAAAGAGAGCATTAGTATTATCTACTTTAGCCTCTGTGAAGCCTCTGGGGATCCACTGGACTCTCTGCACACTATACCTCATTTTGGTATAGTATATAGAGAGCCAGCTTCCTACAATCAGTTGTTGGTTTTCAAAGAAGAGTGGATTTATAAAAAAAGTTTATTTAATTTTATTAACGTGATTCCAAAAATTCAAATCATCCTTGTGCAGCACAACACTCTGTACACATACCAAGTAACAATAAATATTTGACAAGAGTAAAACACGCAACAGCTGGATTAATATTTAACTTTACTTCATATACAGAGGTACAACAATTGTTTCAGTTATGACCTGAAATAATACTGAACTCAGTTGTCTAGTACTACTGACCATAATGTCAGAACTGTAGTACAACAATCAAAATAAATTGTTAGCAGGTCAAAAACAGCATGATAAATACATCTGTACTATTTGTAAAACTACTTAGCATGAAATAATAATACTGAAGAGGCACAGAAAAAGGGAAAGGAGACTCATTCATCCACGTATAATTATGTCTTTATTCGATACTTTCTGAAGTTTTTCTAGTTAGTTTTTTCATTTAAAGTACAAGTTCATCTTAAAGCTGAAGTAAATAGATTTTGTCACAACAAAAGATATCTAGGTTGTTCTTGCTCTTCCAATTAGACTAAATCTTTTGAGCCTCTGAAATAATTTTTATACATACTGATCTGACCCAAGAATATTTCAAGACTTTATGTAAAGGAACGTGGATCTTAATAGCAATAATGGTAAGAAAGAAAGTAGGTGCTTTTTTCCTTATTGGTTTGCCCAAATCATGGTGAAGTTGAAGATATTAAGAAGAAGGATCTCTTAGATAATCAGAGGTTTCCCATTCTGTTCAATTGAGAAGGAGGCACACGAGCTGGAGTGTCAGTTGGCAATGCAGCACCAGCCAATGGGAAGTCAGATGGGGCACAAACGGGGGCTGCGCTGTTTTTGATGGTGCAAGTCAATGCGTTGGATTCAAGGGCCGCAGTGTGGCTGATGGCAATGCGGCAAGCGCAAAACTAGGACAACCCATTTGTCACCTCAGACTGATTGTGATCAGTACCTCACTGTTCTGAAGTCTATGCTCAGAATGGTCAGTAGTCCATTACTCTGGATAGTCTAAGACTGACTACTGGACTAAGGGTTGGGGAGCCATAACATTGTAACCAAACCCAGTGTACGAAACCCAAATTCAAGCGACAATACAGTGATGACTCAGTATTATCCCTAGATGCCATCTTGCTGCTGAGACGTTACCCAGGCCCGGGAGATGGAGGGAGAGTTACAATACAGGGTCCCTGCCTAACCTAACTATCACTAGAAAGCTGGAGAGAGAACTTCCTGGTACCTGTCTGGCATCCAGAATATAAGTAGATATCTTCCAGTTTAGGGAAGAATTCCATATTGAGTTTTAATGATATAATGCTAATTGGGCTGACGTAAATCAGAGTTATGCCTGGAAACATCTGAAACATTTTGGTGACTAAGACCAACTGGATGCAACAGAACCCTATGGACAATGATGCCTAGGGAACTGCCGGGAATGACTTTAAAAAAAAAAAATCTATTTAGTAATTCCAGCAAATTTAAACGTCATAGTATGTGAATAATAAAGAGCTAAAATGTAATGACATGAAAGCAAGTTTTCAGCCGGCATTTGTAATGAACCAGAGCATAAAATTACATTCATTATAAGTACTATACAGTCAGGCTTATCAGTCTAAAAAAGAGTCTCAAATGTTCTTAAACTTAACCAGTCCCCCTTTATGCTAGGTGAAGGTGCTTTCTTTCAATTTGACTCTAAAACCTTTTTATCTTTCCAATCTCCATATCTTGGCAATGAAAATTTGCTTGAATTCGGTATTAGTAAAAGCCCCTTAAGATGAAGGACATAAAAAAGCGCGACCATTGGATTTGGCTTTATGATCATGCCCAATCTTGCGCTAACAAACTTAAAGACCATACTCCAATATTGATTTAATTCAGGGCAAAGCCAAAACATAAGTAGCTGGACGCCTAATACATAATTTCAACATCAAAAGCAACTGAGGTTGTTGATAACCCATAATTGTTAAAGAAAGGAAGATGCAGGTGCCAATACAGTAAAATACTAATTTAGTGTGAAAGTGCATCCAATGAAAATTAACCACCTAGGTGCAGTGAAATTAAGAATATTTATGTTCTCTAATAAATAATCTGTGACAACCAGACCAATCACTTTTTCCCCTTTCTTGGTAATTTTACTGATTGTGGTAGTAGGGGTATATTTTTCCAGAATTGTATACCAAAAACCTTTTCTTATTGGGTTTTGTTGACTAGTGTTTGACAAACAAGTGAACTCCAAGGATCAGTTGGCTGATCTCCTATCTAAGCTACAGAGCCATAACAAGCTGTAAGAGGCCTTTTCTTGAAAGTACCCAACTGACCAGTGACAACTGGACTTGAGCTGGATCCTGCTGTTGGCTTCTTCTTGACACCCTGTGAGATCGAACCTGGTCCCTGTATCTGACCTGTGCTCTATCACGGGCAGCCTTAACTTTTGACTTTGACCTGGTCGAGCGCGACCAGATACCCATAATTGGCGTTTTGCACTTTTTGGTGCTAGAAATATCTAAAACTTTGAAAAATCATATCTCTGGTTTTCTACATCCGATTTATGTCATTTTGGTGTCTATTTGCATATTAATATTTTCTCTATTTTTATAATTTGGAGTGAGATTTTTATTGTGTTGTCTACTTTTAAACTGTTATGTTACAGATAAATGCTTTACAAATTTCTCCTCATTTAAGCAGCGTGCTCTATGCTACAGATACCAAAGGTTGAGCTCCGGTTTAAATTATTGAGACCTAACTAGACCTAGTAAGAAATAGTGCCATAATTACTTGAAGAGTACTAGCATCAACTTCAACTAAGGGTAGCGTGATTAACACCTGTGAGGGGCTGTGTGACTCAATTGTTGGAGAGCATAGGTTCAGTCCTTGTTTTCCAGAGCTATGTCAACACCCGGTGGAGTGTGAGTTCTCTGATTCCAGGGAGCTTGCACTGGAGGCAGACCTTTTGGTGGATTCCAGAGGGTCTGATGAGGCTTTTGGGAGTGATCCTGAAGGAGGTGGCTCAGGTTTTCCCCCCCAGCAGGTGAGGTAGGAGAGGTTGGTAGTAACCCAGATAGGTCCCAGTGTAGTGGGATGGGTGAGGGGTCCCATGTCCTACCTCTGAGTAGAGGGAGTGGGGGTGGGCTGAGTCCCAGGGTGCCCGAAACCCAGTCCCAGAGCCTGGTTGGTTCCATGAGTGAACACCAGGAGGGGGGCTAGTCTTTACCGGGAGGCCATCCCCTGGGGTTATCCCAAGGTGGCCGGTGAGCTGGGGGGCGGCTGCTGTCCCAAGCCTCCCACCAGTTCTTGTGTCTGGCATCACCACTCCAGGTGGGAGGGTGCCTGAGTCCAGAGAAAGGGATGGGGGGACAGTCCCCAGTGGAAGGGCCAGTGGGTCAGGCGTTGCTAGCTCTGAAGTCAGAGCACCCCAGGACTGACCCTGGTGAGGCCACTTCTGGCCTGGGGGGTCTTGATGCACTGTCAGGTGGACAGGAGGCTGGATATCTGCGCCAGGCAGACTCTTGCGCAACTCATGAGGAGTGTGTTTCCCTTGGGGGCGGGGAGGGGGTGGTCCTGGCTTGCTGGGTACAGGTCCTGGCTTGCTGGGTACAGGTCCAGCCTCCGGGTTCGAGCCCTGGGTTGGGGGGCCAGGTTCAAGGTATACCCCCTGACCTGGTGGAAGGGGTGACTGCTAGTAGTGCCCCTACCAGTTTGTTTTCTGGGGGTACTGCTCCAGGTGGGAGGGTGCAAAGCCCCAGGGATGAAAGGGTGTGGGAGAGCCCACCCCAGTCGCCTGTCCAGCCTCATGGAATAGACCCCGGGCTGGTGGGTCAGTGTCAGGATGCCATCCATGACCTGGCAGGAGGGAGAGTGAACAAAGGGTGCCAGGCACCTGGGGCTACCGCCCCTACTCTCTGGAATCACAGAGGTTAGAGAGCCCTGAGAGGCATGAGGCCTGGCTCTCATCACTAACAGATGTCAGTGGCCACTGTGGCTTGCTGTCCTAGTGGACAGAGTTGCCTCTGGGAGGGAGACAGAAGTCACACCCTGGGGGCGGGCTGGGCCACACCACTGTTGGCCATGTGGGTACTGTCTGCCTGCTGGGACACATCTGTGAGCAGAGTAAGTTTAGGTGCTGCACAGATGCAGGAGAAGGGTTCCCCATGGGTCAGCTTAGTGGGTCCTGAGAGTATGGACAGAGGGATCCAACTGGGTTCAGGAAGGCGTGGAACTGGAATGTGCCCCTGCTGTTGCGGGCCCGGGCCATGTTCTATCGCCACAGTCATTGAAGTCCATCAGGGTATTGATTGGTCTCCCCTGGGTTTAGGCTGGTGGGGGGTTGTGTTAGACCTGGCCCTTTTTGCAGGTTTATCCCAAAACGTTTTGCCCTTTGCCTCCTATTTTTCTGACACTTTTTGTGTTTGCTATAGGATTCTGGGTACTTTAACACTGCTGATCAGTGCTAAAGTGCATATGCTCTTTGTGTAAATTGTGAAGATGATTGGTTATCCATGATTGACATATTTGATTGACTGGTAAGTCCCTAGTAAAGTGCACTGAGTGTGCCAGGGCCTGTAAATCAAATGCTACTAGTGGATTTGCAGCACTAGTTGTGCCACCCAGATGAGTAGCCCTGTAAATGTGTCTCAGACTTACCACTGTATTGTCTGCTCACGCAGTTGTAGACTGCCATGTTGACCTGGCAAATGCACCCACTTGTCAGGCTCTAACCTTTCCTTTTCTTAAATAGAAGACACCCCTAAGGTAGGCCCAAGGTACCCCCATGGGCAGGGGGCAGTGTATTTTAAAGGTAGGACATGTACTGTTGTGTTTTACATGTCCTGATAGTAAGATACTGTGTATTTCTTTTTCACTCTTGAAAGGCTGTCTGTCCATAGGCTATCATTGGGGCTGCACTGTAACATTTTACATGTGTAACTTTTAATTGGAACTAGATAGAAAAATGGAGTTCAGGCTCTCTGAACTCAGAATTTAATAATGCACCTTTTGGTAAAAATAGTTTTTAAATAGCGTTTTTGAGAAAGTGGGCATTTTCTTGCTTTACCATTTTGTGTGCCTCTGACTGTTTGTGTATTCAGCGTCTGGTTTTGGAGTGACAGGAGCTGGGGATGTGCATTCACTCTAGACAGTTACAAGGGGGGGTTAAGGTGTGTCCTGCCTTGCCTGGGTCTCATCGCTGGCCAGAATAGAGCTGGTCTGCATTAAGAGTGGTGGGAGGAGTTTCTTTAGCACCTGAATAGGCTGTGTCTCCTTTGCACCATGCTGTCTCCACCCCCTGTGGTCTTGCTGGACCAGGGAGTACAGAACTGGTTTGGACTGAGCTTGGAGACTCTGAAGCAAAGAGAACAATGACAAAATGAGGTATAAGTATGAGGCCTAAAACCCCAAGACTGTGGATTCACTTCTGGAAACAAGAGGACCCTGCCAAGAAGAAGAGTGGAAGAACTGTGTGAGGAGCGCTGCCTTTTCTGTCTGAAGGGTGGGTTGGCCTGCAGTTGCTGCTTCTGTTTGTGGTGGAAGAAAAGGACTGACTCTTTTTGCCCTGCTGTGGTATCCTGCTTGGGAAGATATCTCCAAGGGCTTGTGTGTGCTTGTGTCCTGTTGCAAGTCTCAGGAAAATCAAAGACTTCACGAAAAGATCCTTGCTGGATCTCAAGGGAAACCTGTCTGGAAAGAAAACTGCAGAACTGCGTGAGGAGCGCTGCACCTGATGTGTGTGGGGTGGGACGGCCTGCAGTTGCTGCTCTTATCTGGAACAAGAGGAGGACTGGATTGCTCTTCCCCCTGTTTATTTTAAAGCACATGTGAAGTGCTTTAGTGTGCTTCCCTAGTCATTTATTTGTGCTTAAAGTAAAAGTGAGTGAGAAGCGCTTTTTGTGCAGACCATCACGTGTAGGACCGCTTCACTTCGCATCGGGCAGCGCTGCACTGTGTGCCGAGCTACCAATTCAACATACAGCAGGGGCTCTGCTGAAGTGGCCCCATGCTGTGCAGGACCCGGAGTGAGGAGTGCTCCAGCAAAGAGGAGCACTAGCCCAACGTCAGCCAGTAAGGCTGCACCAAGGGAGGAAGCCTGGACGCGGCCCCTGCAGGTTGCTGTAGCAACGAGGGAGCCGTAATAGAAACCAGCCACACCCAGAAGGAATCGGAGCCTCGCGGGCTCCAACCAGCCGCCTCCCACCTTGGAAGGTCAAGAGGAGGGCACCCGTCCACTCTGGGTCTTGCCGGGAGACTGAAGGAGGCCGCACAAGTTCGGGGCTGGTCCCCCGCAGCCTAGTATGCGCCGCAGGTGCACCGCACTTTTGGGCACCTGCCATTGGGATCATTATGCCTGCGCGGGACCCACCGAGGTCTTCCTGCCGACGGCGGCAGGGCGTGTCTGCACCCCATCCTAACACATACCTTGGGGGCATTTCTTTTTCTGTGCCAGCGTTGCGGGGTGGAACCTCGACAGAGGCCCCCTCCTAGGAAGGATTACCACCTCACCTATAAAACAAGCGCAAGTGCGCTGTGGCTCTCTTGTCAAGGGCAAAAAGGGGTAATTCCTGGGCCTCAGTCGTTATAGTGCCAATACCGGCCCCAGCAGGGGGATGGAGATGTTTCTACTGCATTTTGATGCCCTGATGTGTTTATGCATGTCGTGTTTGCCCTATATGGTCGGAATAACAAGTACAGTCAATTCCAGAATATCATTACAGTGATGATGCTTTCATGACATGGGCAAGTTATAAGTATTTGCTTTATTGCCCTAAATATGGTGTCATGACAATTGCCTAGTTGGCAAAGTAATCTATGGCCTAGTTGGTGGATGATCTATGTGATGTCGTGACAATTGCCTAGTTGGCAAAGTGATTTATGTGATAGTGGTCTATGTGTTTTATATACAATATATGAGATATTTTTATATGACCTGGTGTGGAGTCTCCTTTTGTGGTGTATGTTGTGTGTCACTAGTGTGTGTTGTGCAAACGCTTTACACATTGCCTCTGGGATAAGCCTGACTGCTCTGCCAAGCTACCAAGGGGGTGAGCAGGTGTTGTCTTGGGTGTGTAACTTCCTTACCCTGACTAGAGTGGTGGGTTCTGCCTGGCTTAAGTGCATACCCTAGCCAACCAGAAACCTCATTTCTAACATCCATTCATTGACACTTTGTGTTTCTCTGCGCTATTGCTACTTACAACTAAAACCTCATATCTCCGGTTCCCCCTATTAGATTTTTTGTCATTTTGATGTAATTTTGTTTATTAAATTGTACTCCATGTTTCTAATTCGGTTTGGGATTTTATTGTTTTGCATTTTGACATTTATCACTGTTTTGGTACTGCATAAATACTTTACACATTGCCCTAAGTTAAGCCTGTCTGTTTTGTGCCATAGCTAGAAGGGGGTTGAGTTCAGGTTAATTTATTGACTTTGAGGGTTTGCTCTGAAAAGGATTGTGATTGTTCCTTGAGGTGCGTAGTCAACCACCCCAAATAATAATCCAATTTCTTATAATAAATTGAAATTAACATTAGTAAAGATGGTTTTCTTAGTTCATCAAAGTGCACCATTTAGCTACTTTTTGAGAACTTGGGTTTCCTTTTCGTGGCCTGCAGGCGATGTTGTGACCTAATGTTGGTCAAATAGCCTAGATCCATGGTTGATCATACAGTGGATAGGCTTTCGGACATATAAGACATAATAAAAATTCAGTAATGGCCTGTTAATTGTGGATCGTTCGCCTTTTATGTACTCGTTCACTGCCTTTTGGAATTTGTGCATTTTTAGATTTATAACACTAGTCTTAAAATCTGTGTATAAAAGTAAGTTTCGAGAGGTACATAGAATGTGGAAATAAGACTCTGGGCCTGATTATGAGTTTGGTGGTCATGGTACTGCTGTCGAAACGGCATGTGATTCACCGCCACCCAGCTGGCTGTCCGTCTGCAATATTACAGTGCATGCAGTTTCACAGACAAAAGACCGCCACAGTCCCACCACCGCCGCCAGGAAATCCTGACTGCGGTGGCGGCAGGATAGGCCAGAGCGTCTGTCGGAGGGTAGATCGCCAGTGTTCTCACTGGCCCAATCACGATGTGCCTTGCCGCCGACGTGACTGTGGCGGTCAGACTTCCACAGCTGAGCTGGTGGAAAGTGATGCATATAAGGCTGAAACTCACCTGTACTCAGCTTCACACGTCCTGTGCTGCTGTAGAGCTGATCCTACACGTCCTGCCGCTCCTGCTTGATGATGTCCAAAACCAACACCGTTGTGGACGCAACTGATTGTAAGCCACACTCTTTCCGATTTCCTTTGACTCCTCAGCTAATAGATACCCACCATGGATATGTCAAAGGGTTTGGGGTCCCTGGGCCAAACATATTTGTGGGCCCCTGTTCTTAATATTTCTCAATGTATGATCCAATTACAGCTCCATGATGCCCTCTTTGGCCAGGTCACTGACACTGCACAGGCACACTCTACCAAAGTCGACACGTGTTTACATCTAATAATCATGGGTTGCTTTAAATTGTGTCAGACAACAGCACCTCCTCATCAATATCACAGCTATTAATCTCTGTGACACCCTCACATTGCTCACATGCTAGGGCCTGTTTTGATATCAAAGATACATCTGTATGGGTGTGTCATTAAACTGAAACACCTTTTCTGCTAAATTTGTTTAATGGACTCTCACACATCACCCACATTTAAAGGTAATATTAGATAAATGGGATTCAAAATAATCAGTGTGAGAAACATTAAAAGTTCACAATGTAAATACTCTTTGAAGATTAGGTTTTCCTCTACCAGGGGGACCCATGGAAGGCTGGGGCACTGGGCCACAGTCCACTTTACACATGCTTCAAAACCTCTATGTGCACAGGACCTATGGCTTGAACTATATCAGGGACAATCAATAGCATAAACAAGTGCCATGCATATATAGGTAATGTGTAAGTGCAAGTCTTGAAAGCAAACACAGCAGTAACAGCATTTGTTTCACATTAATATAAAGCAGGTGTAAGGTACACACACAAAAATGGACAAGTCAATTACAATTTCTAATAAGGTATGACAATTTAACACCCTCCAATTTAACTTGTACACATCAAACACATATTCAACCTACATCATAAGGAGAAATGCAAGCTAAATGATGTTGACATCGGCTAAGCTGAAATACTTACCATATGAAATACCTCCCAATCCAATGCCCGCCCCAATTGGATTTCATCCCACATATCCATCCATTGAACATTTCCCCTTGTCCTGTGTAACTCAAGCACTGGTTCTATTGTCAGATCATACTAACCACTTCAAATGGATCAGCAATCAGGAATGAAACAACCACAACTGTAGTCACACATCACAAAGTATCCAATAACATCAAATAGTTAGAAAAGTAATGGCAGGACTAATGTGTTCTAAACAAAGCAGATATTTAATTTTGCAAAACCAATTAGATGTATCAAACCAAAGGCCAATGACAGTCCATTTTCACATTGTGTGGTCCAGCACACTGTTGTGCCACTACACTTGCCCTTCATTGACACTGCAAGGGAACCTCCTCACAAAGGGGCATCCATTGGGCCTGGCAAGCACCCCTAAGATGTTACTTGGGATGGGGACTTTTGGGTTTGGGAGGGGTGTCCTTGGCTTTGGAAGGTGGGGGTTTGGAAGAGGAAGGGGTGGACTGACGTTTAGGAGGGGGAGGGGTTTGGGAGTCGGAAGGGGTGGTCCGATGTTTTGAAGTGGGACCCTTGAAAGGGGTGGATGGGTCTGGAGGTGGAAGTGGTGGGTTTGGGTATGGCAGGGGTTCGAACCTTGTGGAAAGGGTGGTGGATAGGTGGGTTGGGAGGGCAGAGGGGCAGGGGAAAGGTTGGATCCTTAGTGGAGAACATGGGAAGGGCTTTGAGGTTGAGTGGGGTCTTGGAGGTAGAGGGAGTGTCAGTGTCTAATGTGTTTGGGACTGTTGCGGGTGCAGGTGCAAGTATTGGTGTGTCTTGTTTCTCAGGTGCCTGTTAGATGCGTGATTGTTTCTGTCTGTGTTTCTTAGGTGTGTATAGTGTAAGTAATGTGTCTGTGGATGTTGGTGCAGTGGAAGTGCAGAATGTGTGTGTTGTGACTGCTGATGTGGTGGTGACTGGGTGTGGATGTCTGTGTTGTCTGTATGGATGTGATGGTGGCTGTGGTGGTGCATGTGGGTGTGAAGGTGTCTGTGCAGGGTGGGGATGCGGTGGTGGGGGTGTGGTGTGTGCATGCATGTGTGTTGTCTCCTGTGCTGTGTGGAGATGTGATGGGGGAGTGATGTGAGTCTTAGGTTATGGTGTTGTCAGTGGTGTGTGTGATGTCTGTGCATTTGGATGTGTGTAATTTCAATTGTGTGGGGGTGCTTGTGTGTGTATGTGCTGCTTGGGTCTTTATGGGTGGGTGCATGGCAATGTGTGTGTGTGATTTAAGCAGGTTTGGAAATAAGGTATTTGGATGGGTATGGGCCAGGGGGAGGAAGGTTGAGGTGGACGAGAGGCTGCGGTGAGTACGAATAGGCTGGGTGGAGATCGCAGAGTTCCACTACACAGAACTCTGCGAAGTGACCGAAGAACTCCATCATGCTACACGGAGTTCCGCAAGCGGCGGAGTGAGTTAGGTTGAGCCTTTCACACTGATTTTTAGTGCTGGGTGTTTGTCTTGCACTGGAAAATCAGCGCGAACAGCACCATGCGCAGCGCAAGAGGGTGCTGCTTCTTTATGCTGCTCAAGTAGATTTTCTACGAGCAGCAGCTTCCTCAACACGAACTAATGGTTTCTCAATGCGAGCGGTCGCAACAAGCAGCGACCGTCCACATTGAGAAATCTCGTTGGGAAGTGGTCTAGCGTTGGATTTTCCTCACTCGTCAACTTAATATTGGTGAATGCAATCGATAAAAAATCTCTGCTCTGTGAAGAAGAGTTTTTCAGAACTTCACGTGCTGCACGGAGTGCAGAAAACTCCACGAACTCCGTGAATGGAGCAGAGTTCACCGCCCAGGCTTAGTGAGGAGGCCAGAGCCTGAAAAGATCTCTGTAAGCCAGACAAGGTACTGTGAATGCCCTCCAGGTAGGCCACCGTCTGCTGCAGATGGGTGCCTTGCCCCTGCATTGCATTCAGGAGTGCAATCTGACCAACAGAGATGTGCCTCAGGAGGTCAATAGCCTCCTCACTCAGCGCAGCGGGGTGGACAGGGGCAGGGTCTGAGCTGCCTGGAGCAAAGTAGATGGCTCCCCTCTTGGGGAAATGGGCCAGGACAACTGTCTGGGGAACAACAGGGAGGGTGGCGATGGAACTGGGGTTGGCACACAAGGATGAAGGTGGAACTTATCCTGTGGGGTCTGGTATCACTCTGGAGTTTCCACTGGAGGATAACTCTGCTTCTGAAGAACTGGAGCTTGTGTCCTCTGTGGCACTCCCTACATCCTCCTAGTCACTGGGTCCCTCCATGTCCGAACTGTAACGTCCAGACCCACTGCGCTCAGCTGTGTCTCTACATCGTTGGCCCCTTCTCCTTCACATGCCCTAGATGAATCTGAAATGACATGTAAAATTGGTTTATTGCAACTGTGTTTCCACACCTGACCATCACATATCTACAGAAAACATTAATTAAGTGCGCATATCACACCAGATTCATGGTTCACTATATAGGCTTCAACATTAGCATGAGCACATGCATGCATGCTACATAACCTGGAAACAGTTGGTTCCAGTTATGTCACAACCGCAGACAGCTCCAAATGCATTGATGGACTTGTCTACACTTCATCCTTATGTCCATACTAGGATAGTTGATCACCTTGTATACTTTGGCACTTGTTTATACCATATTAGAACATTGGAATGTGGAGCTCTCCATTGAATACAATGGAGTGCTCTGAGCTTCTACGGGCCGGTAAAGGCCCGCAGAGCAACATTCCAATGTTGCTTTTGTTCACAGCTATTGCTGTGAACAAAGGCCTCTCGGAGCTCGAGGGGATTTAAACCCCCTCGGGCTCCGAGAGGCCTTTGTTTTATTTGTTAGAACATTCTGCCCTGTAGTGGCAGAATGTTCTAATAGCCTTATAGCCCTTCGTAGCTGGGCTATACCGGCTATTAAAGTCCCGCTCCCTTGTTAAAGGCCCTTGCCTTCGGCTCGGGCCTTAAACGCTGGAGCAGGCCTTAAATAGCCGTATAGCCCGCTACAGCGGGCTATAAGGCTATAGTAAAATAATGTTACCAAATAGGATGGCTACAAAATATACATTTCCACAATGTTCACACAAGGCCCAGATATCACCAAATGCCTATTTACCTTACAACACATCATGATGCCATGAAGGCCAAGTTAAAGACCAATGTACCATCAATATGTGCTGTAGCTGAAATCATGTCACATGCAAATTCTCATTGCACACTGATGATACTTTTGACTTGAAACTTCATCATATATCCACTTCCGAAAAAGTCTAATGAAAGCTGTACTGAAGTAGTTTAGCTACGTATCACATGTAGTATACAAAAGTCGCCTGGGGACATTGAGGGCCAAAGTTTTGAGAGATAGATACTCCAATTGCACACAGCATAAGACTACTTATAGCCATATGAACATCCCCAATCATGCCTGGTACAGGTGATAACGCCATTCATAAATTGCATTCCTACAGGCCAATACACATTCAAAGGTTGTTGTGTGTCAGTGAATATCTATGACATGAAGATGTGGGATCACTATAGTCCTAATGGGATGGCACATCACAGCACTATTTGGTATAGCAAACACAAATTGTCTTTTAAGGATGAGTGTAGACATTCACATATGATCTCTACATTTCCACATCTCACTCCCTGATGCATGTCATCAGTCAGTGAATGAAGTTTGAAACACTATTGCAGATGAACTAACAACAGGCAAATGTACACTGGGCAACATGTAGGCACTAATGCTGATGGCACCAGTAATGTTTGCATACTCATGTCACAGTTGAATCCCAACTTACCAATGGAAAGTGTTGTCCAGTCAAAAGTCCTTGATTTTATTTTCTGGGCTTCTCATAATTTCTAACAGAGGGAACGATTCCATTCTAATGCTCCCTTTAGGGAGCCCTTTTATTCGATTCTGTATTTGCAGGTATTTAAAGCATGAGTTCTGATGTATGTCAAACCCTTGAACTAGTTCTATAAAAGCCTTTCTCTCTTTATTAGAATATAGATCAGCCAAAGATACGATCCCCGCTTGCTCCCACTTCTTGGCCATTCCATCATAAAATGCTAATGTCAGGAAATCAGAATGCCAAAGTGAAGTATATTTATTATACCTACTAATTTGGCTGATTTTTTCCACTTTCTTCCAGATTTTTAGCGCACTCTCAATACATTTATATCGATATTTTTTATAATAATTTGGGTCGCTTTGTCGCTGCAATAATCCCACAGCAGCATCCCCCATGGCCAGTTGATATATAGCAGGTATTCTCAGCTGCTCCGTCCCTTCAGTTTGAAAAAAATAAAGAGTTCCAAACTGCTGCAGGGCAGTGGCCCAATAATATAGCTGTATATTGGGAGCTCCCCAACCACCCCGTCAAGGACTTTTATCAAGTGTTACAAAAAAAGAAACCAGATGATATAGCCAAAATAGAATCAAAGTGGGCCGATAAGCTTGAGGATGGGGAGGTAGATATAGATATGGTTTTAGAGATCGGGATAAGGGTCTTTATGTCAGCTAATCTTAAAGCTCAACAATATAAAACTGTATATAATCTCTACTATACGCCTGCCAAGTTATTTGGGTGGGGAAAAAGACAGTCTGATAAATGCCCGAGATGCTTGTTGGGCCCAGCAGATAGTATACATATGTTTTATTCTTGTGAAAAGCTGGGTCTGTTTAAAGAAGGTATCGAAAAGTTCTGGCTTCAGTTATTGAACAAAGAGTTAAAAATCACATCAACTCTGATGCTATTAGGGTATGACATACGGTTGAACTTAGATCCAATGGAGAGGGATTTTGTGTTTCTAACAATGGCGATAGCTCGCTTATTGGTTGCCACTGTCTGGAAGGATAGTGAGCCACCTACATATTATCAATGGTTATACAGACTAATATTCATAGGCCGCCAGGAAATCTCTCTGTATAAATGCAAAGGTGTAAGAGCTATGAGGAAAGGCAGGAATATATGGGGACCCTTGATAGCCTGGATGGAAAGAAATGATAGACAAGGGATTGGATGAATATGTATAAATTTAGTGAAAATACAATCAGGATGTATAGCAACAATGATGTATGAACATTTAAAATAATTGTCAATTGTTAATTGTGTTATTTTGGTTAATATGAAAGTATTAAATTTGACAAGTATCTGTAATAATGTTACAAGATATGTATAAGATGTCTGATTTCAATAAAATAAAAAAAATAAAAAATAATAAAAAAGGAAAGTGTTGTCCAGTCACTGCATAAAGAGTGCACTGTAAGTCATGTCACATGAAAATAGGGCCACCATCACACGAGAGACAGTAGCGAGGGAACATCTCTCCTTAAACAAGGAAGACAAGTGGCCTGTTTTGTACAATTGTCTCCCAGAAAATGAAAGAACATGAGCTAATTTATTAGTTCACTCAGCCACATGTCTGCTAAAGACAGTAAATTGTTAGAGGACAGGACTCTGCTGTGTTCTTGGTCATAAAGACAATAGACACAGCACATCAGCATGCACCTATTACCAGACCTACACAAACAGTAACTCTTCTTGTACGTCACACATGGGCCACCCCCAATATTGATGGGGAAATGCCTGCCTGTAATACACAAAGTTGGCAATGTAACATGTATGACTGGTCAGGACTCACCCCCTTGTAGCTGATGTCGGGCCCTCAACTACCCATCAAGCTCCGGGTAGGCCACCTCCAGTATGCAGGCCGTTGGGGGGGGGGGAGGTCAGGGTCCGGTGCGTGATCCATCCACATTGGGAGTACATCCCCAGCTGGACCTTCCAGGTCCGCGCCTCAGGACTCCTACTTCTTCCTTGCAAGGACACTACACCGGTATAGACCCCCAGGGTCTGCACCTTCCGGGCGCTGGCTTTCCAAATGGGTTGCTTTTAATGGGCGTTGACCTGTATGAATACAATAGATGAATACACAGATTATAACTGCATGTTTTGGGATATCTATTTGGTTGACACACATTTTATTTACATCTA
Organism: Calotriton arnoldi; assembly: GCA_963921515.1. NCBI lineage: Eukaryota > Metazoa > Chordata > Amphibia > Caudata > Salamandridae > Calotriton > Calotriton arnoldi. Next base: position 137,415 of record CAWUFW010001383.1, read on the forward strand.
GCACAAGCCTTAATCAATAGTCAACACACTACATGTGTAGTTCTCACATGCTGAGCACTACAAATACATGAATGCACACTTTTGGAGTCATCTGCTGACTATCCTCAACCCTGGTCATGTCCTACACTTACTAAGCCAGCCCTTTAACATCATGTAGCCCAGGGCCATTCTACTTGTACTGTGATGTGAGCTACTATGAAACACAACGCACTATTGTGACCTTCTGAAGGGTAAACTACTTTTGCATGATTGTACAGACACCTTCACAGCCAGGCCCATTGACCTGATGCATACGGTCCATGCAGCCTGGTACCATAATGTAGACTGCATCTTTACACTTAGGTCACAAAGAAAGGGCTGGCATGTGTGTCAATGAGAGCTTCCTCTCTGGTGATGTGTGGAAATGTGAACTACTTAACAGGATATCATAATACATCTGATTGAGTTTGTGAGGTATGTACTTCCATCACAGCACACACTTTTTGCCATATGTGGCACTGGTACAGGGATGACATCAATATATTATTGTATTTATTGTTAGTTTGGTTTAATGTAACAGCTGGTTATCCACATATCAAATCCTCTTCAAAACTAACCAACTTTCTGCCCTGTTACTGTGTCACATGTGCAATAAGCCTGTACATTGCAAGCATGACTTATGGAAAAGTGACAACAGACCTATGGGAGTGAGGGTCCTGTCATAAGTAAATGACATACATTGACAATGTGGGTCAATGGAAAGAAGTATCAGATCAGGGGGTTACCTCAGTTACCATTACACATGTAGTCCATGTAAAAGCAATCAGGGCTACTATTGGTTCAGATAACTCATTTTGGGAACATCCATGAATCTGCAGGTCTACAGGGAGATTACCCTGTACATCATTTTTATTGCCACAGTACCTCTGCCCCAGCCTGGGCCACCACCCATAATGGGCACAACTCATTGTGAGGCCTTGCTTTCTTCAGGCTGAGCATACTGATCCCACTTGAACATCATTTTTCCACCACTTGAATACATAAAAGTACATCTTGTGGCCATCCAATACGTGCTCTCAAGGTTGTGTGGCACTCTGAAGTAGTCTGTGAGGTATAGCAAGCTCTCAGACAACATTTTGTCGATAAACACTGGTCTGCTGTGCATTTATCATTTCTACTGTGCACACAAACTAATGAGCCAAATAAAGATATTTCTGATATCAAGATATAGAGCTCCTGGGTGCTCTAACATACCTCCATGTAGTGTCTTATACCATGATCTCATCCTCAGAACTGCTTCGAAAACATATGGTTTTTGAGTCTATGTATTTGCAAAAATGCCCTTAGACATGGATTTCTGAGTCAATATGATTTCAGATGTTCTTTGGTAGGGGACAATCCTCTCACCAAGCATATATTCTCTCACTTAAAGAGGCTTGGCCTGATTCACAAACTTTTCTGAATACCCAAGTGGAAATTAGGTGGGTAGAAAATGAACTTGCAGTTCTCACATCCTGAAACAAAGAATCTGGATTAAGGAATTTATGAATAAATTGCACTTACAGTGGTGCAAAATTCAACATGGAGGATTGTCCTCTGTTCTAAACTTAGGGTTAAGAGTGGGGTAGTGAACATTAAAGAGGAGACCCTTCAAAATTAAGTGAATACCCATGAGTATCAAAGTTCGTGGGTATTCACAAACGTTGCAGGTAGTAAGACAGTCTGTAAACACATTTAAAAGAACTCACGTAAAAGGAATGAGTACGTTTCTCTTCATGGTGAAAAGGGAAAGGAATGCTCTGTATTTTGTAGGGGAGTGGAAAAGGATTTCAATGTTTTGGCTGTGCAATAAAAAAAGTTATACGCGCCAATACACATTCCTGCATAATTCACTCAGGCAGATTTTCCCAAGGTCATAACTTTGCATGAGTTAACAATGCCTAGTAACATCTATGATATCTATCATAGTTTGTTTGTTAATCCCCAAAGGTTGTAAAACCAAACCAAAACCACTGGAGTGGATTTCTGACTTTTTAAGCCCTGTTTTCATAACCTAGCCCAAAGTTTGCTTGCTCCCTGATTCTGGGTCTGTTCACAAAACACTATTGTTTTGGCGAAATGCCATTGTTGGTGAGGAAAAGTCCTCTGCATGGTAAGAGACTTGTACCCCTGCCCTGAGTGCCCAACAGTACTGTTGTCTGGGTCACTAATGCTGATTTTTTTGTCATAGGTGAACACGGATCATGCGTGTGCACCATGACATAGGCCTGTCTCACGGATTGCAGTCTTGTTGGACCAGGAGGGGTGTCCAAAGTGCTTCCCTTATAGTGGTGGATGGCTTCTGCCTTCACCAAGAGTTAAGCAGCACTAGCGTGGTGGGGTTACAGCATTACGTGTAGTAATCAGTAGAAGTGAAACGGTCCCTTTTATCCTCTGTCGCTGGAGTGAGGCCTACAGGCTCTCTCACCCTTTTAAAAGTTCCACTGCTGTGTTCTTAGCTCACCCTTTGGCCTACATCAGGTAGGTGTGGTGTGCTAGAAAACGCTGGAGTAGTGGCTGCATGTATGTGGCAGGAGGAGTGACTGCATGTATGTGAGCCTGGGAATGGTACAGGTCAGGGATAGAGCAGTACTGTGCAGTGCATGTGTGGTTAGTTCATGTATGCCTGTGAGGAATACATTTCATGAGAGATGAAGTGCTGTGCAGTGCGTGCACGATGAAAGCATGTGCAGGGTGTGTGAGCTTGCTTAAAGTACAATACACAAAGTTTGAAGTGTTGTGCAGCGCGCACATGGAGAGTGTGAGTGGTGGTAGTGTGTGTGTTTGTATATAGCCCAGCCTGGTTAAATATTGAAAAGCTTCAGTGCTGAAAAGTGCTTGCAAACTGAGTGTGTGTGCTGAATGCATGTGTACTTGTAATGATACAATGCATGGAGGTAACATTGCTGGACAGCAAGTGTGCTGTGAATGTACAATGAGTAAGTGTGCCTGCAATGGTACATTAGATTGAACACCCTGGGTTCCATTTTGTGAAACCCAGGCCTGCCTGGTGAAGACATGAGGTGGAGATGAATCCACCCAGACAGATTTGTGTAATAATGCCAGTGGCGACCGGCACAGATTGGTGGGGGTGGGGGGACGGTGGTGTAAGGGGGTGTAAAAAAGAAAACAAAAACTTACCTCCTAGCCCCGTCTCTCCTCTGCCGTCCCTCCGTCGTCTCTTCCGGCCGGAACAGAACAGGAAGCACCCAGGCTCCCCAGAGCCAATCACAATGCTGCAATGCGGCGTTGTGATTGGTCTGAGTGCTGTGGTTTGGCACTCAGCCAGGGAATGGGAGCCTGGGCATGTTCTCTATCCAGGCTGTAATGCAGCCTGGGTGGCGAACATGCAAAGTGCCCATGACTGTTTGGCCGGCCCCAAACGGCCGGCCAAACAGTCATGCGCACTTACAGTTTGCTATCACTCCTCCCCCTGCTCCTCTGTCACCAGAGCAGCCCCGCCCGCAAAGCTGCCGCAGCAGGAATGAGTAAAGTAATAATAACCTCGAGTTACTATCATTTTATTTTTCCTTTATTTCACCGCTGCAAAGCAGTGGAGTGACGCTCCTCTGCCTTAGCGGAGAAACTGCCACTGATTGCTGCATTCCTGTGAGATGGGTGGAACACACACTAGAGGAGAAAAGGAAGAGACTCCCTTTACACTTGATAAGACTGCTCTTTGATTCAGTCGTAGATCACAAGGAACGGGGCCTGGACACATCTTAGGAAAGGAGATGCGGTTAATAAGGGAATCATAAAGAGCAGGCCTGGGAGTCTGGTATTAACCTTTTGATGTAATCTTTTGCTGCACATAACTCTGTGGCTGACATCCAGGTCGAACTCCCATGAATTGTGTGGTAGGACAATCAGCTTCAGAGTCTTGCCTGCTGTGACAGACAGTCTTTCATGAAGAAAGAAATGAGAGAAGTGTCTATTTCAAAAGAAGCAGAACCCCAACATAAAAATTCAAAGACTCAGACTCTGAATTACTTTTTGGTGTCTTGAAATGGACTATAAGAAGAGAAGGTTGAGACCCCAAACTTTATCATCTGCCAAGCAGCCAGACAGGCTGTGTGCGAAGGAGAACCTCCGCAAGACCTCTGCCTGTGACCAGGACTGGGAGCAAAGGCCTGCAAGTCTCCCTACTGGGTGAGGGGGTATCGCCTAGGAAAACCAAGACCACCTACCCTGGAAGCTGGAGGACTAGGGCCTGCCAAAACCAGTTTGTCCTATGAGGAAGAGGAGAGCGTTGAAGGGAGTGAGGTACAGTGGGGAGCCTACCATGAGAACTTCCAGAGAGAGGTGTGAGCATTCAGCTATGCACTGATCAGGCCGTTGCCCATGTGGTGTGTCGGCTCGGAAACCCCTGTGTGCCACGAGAGGGCCTCCGTGGACTGAGCCATGCATTGAACTCCGTGTAGGTCTTGCTAAGCTGGTACCGCCGCGTTGCAGAGACCCCATATGCCAGAGGGGGCCACCAGTAATGTTGCTACTTTGAGAAGTGCCAAGACTTTCTATCAGGGGCGGCTCCTCCATTAGGGCGGAGGGACATTGCCCGACTGCTTTCTCGCAGTGCGAGAAGCAGAAACATAAAATAGTAAAACTACCATTTTATGTTTCTGCTTCTCGCACTGCGAGAAAGCAGAAGTGCCTGGTTGGGGGCGGGCGGGTGGGCGGTCCTGCTCGAGGGCAGGGGGGGAGTGGCTTGCCCACTGTTGTGGGCCCTAACTGTTTGGTCGGCCCTCTGGGGCCGACCAAACCAGTCATGCGCACTCTCCCTTTTTCTCTATGTAGGATGCATGCAGCCTACATAAAGAAAATGGCCTCCCTAAAGGCGCCCGGCTGCCATTGCAGCGTTGTGATTGGCTTAGGGGAGGGGAGGGAGGCTGCCTGTGGAAAACGCAGGCCAGGAGCTGAGGCGGCGGCGCGTCACCCGGGGGAAGGTAAGTTTTTTTAAAATTGCAATTACCGTCCGCTCCCCCGCATGACCCTTCCCCCCCCACCCCCCCGAACCCGTGCGTCCCATGACCCCCCCCCACCCGTCATGCCATGACCCCCCCACACCCGTCATGCCGGCCGCAACTGCAAGAAGGAAAGGGAAGTGGGAAGAACAAATGATCATTCCCCTGGACAGATCCCTGTCCGTGTTGAGTTAGGGAAAAGAAAGAAGCAAAATGAAAGGGAAAGACAGACAGACACGTTCGTCTGCCTGCTTTTTGAAGGTCGGACATAAAGGAATTATGTTTACACCGCAGCATCGTTTCAACTACAGCTGCAGTGCTAATTGATTGACAGCGCAGCTATACTCTCAACACACGCATCGCCAGAAACAAGCCCTCTACTCTTTTACCAAAGTTAACAAAACAACCTATTGGGAACAGAGATTTAGCTCTGTTTTATTTAACTATTCTTTTTTTGTTATCCTCATAGAGCACGCCAATAGTTTCACTAATATTCGTATAAGAGGGTATTCTCTTTACACTAGAAGTAAAAGGCGCATTTTATTTTCATGCTGATAAGGTATGAAAGATGCATCAATGCCTGCATCCTGAGATTCACATCGCCGTTTTTATAACTCGCATTACAGCATATGTTTTGTATTTTTATTGTGCAACCCAAACATTCCGTACTTGATGGTTAATTTCCCCCTGAGAGCTGAGCACTAAGCTTTGAAGTTGAGAGTAGGTGCTATGTAAGCCGTAGGGCCCCAAAGCGCGTGCGCATCCTTTTCGTGCCCACTGCACCTATGCACTCCTTCGCACACGTACAACTTTCACACAATTTACGAATCGCAGCCAAGAAGTGTAAAAGCCGAGCTTAAACCAGCTTCGTGTTGATGGAAAGCTCTGGTCTCAACCCCTTCAGAGACACACTGCACCTGTTCAACCAGAAAGAAACAATTCGTTGAACTTGACGGGTGCATGTCTTTGAAAAATATTTTTAACATTCTTGAAACCGCCTAACCATCAATTAATCTTCCTATCGCATGCATATGTTTGTAAATCGTATACCCGCAGAGAGTCCATTTGCACAATCAAGTGTGTTTTAATTTAATACCCCCTTCTCAGCCCTCCATCTTGGAGTATTCAGATCTTTGCAAATATAGGTTTTACAAATATGCATGGTGAACAAACGTACTAGTTTGATAAATATTTAATTTCAATCACACTTCAGCTTGTTCTGCATTAGGTAATATTATAGCAGAACCATACTTTCTTTTTCATTTTAGGCACAGGTACATTAAGGAATTTGGTCAGCATCACAGGATTTGTGCCGAGATCGGGACTCAAGCCTGGTTCGCCATATGCCAACGTTACCAACTTTACCCTCTAGACCACAGCTCTTCCTCAACTATCACTTTACCATTATTTTCCAAATTATTTAATTGAGATTCTGCAGAGGGGCAATCCTCAAAGCCATTCTACAACTCGAATATTTGAGTTCTCCCAGTGAACCAGGTGCTAAAGGTTCCCCATGGCCCAATTCCCTCTTCCACAAACTCCAGAATCCCTCTCTTTGCTGCTTTGGGATTCACCATTCCCATCCATATAAAAAAAACAGCCCTTTTTGCTCAGGCAAGAGAGGGCCGGTGGTCCCCTTGACACATAACCAATCACTGGTTTTCAGTAAAAGAGTACTGTTTCCTCTAACACATGTAGGTTCTTGATCCTCCTGTGGCATTGCACCAAGAAGGAGTGGATCTCCCATCAAGCTCTGCCAGGACCCTCAGAGCTCTTGCCATTAATCTGAGAGTGAGCACATTGGGAGTGAGCAGGACCTACAGAGTTCTGGGTTTGAGCAGGGTCCCTTGGATCTTTGTGTGAGCAGAGCACCAGTGGAGCTGAGGGTAAACAAGCTGCCAGGAATCTTATGGCAAGCGTAGAGTCTCCAGGTAATAGTGCACAAGACCTACATGGCATAAGGGAGAACAAGGATATCATGTGGCCTAAGAGTGAGAAGGATTCCAAGGGCACTAACATAAGGAGCCTCAGGGAACCAGAGAGTGAAAATAAGCTTATAAGTCCTACCTCGGACCCTGGGATGACTTTTCTACTGAGAATGGGAAACAATAACATGGGAAGCCTTTGCTGTTACATGCAGGCACTTTTTTACACAGAGTACTACTTGAAATGCATTCATATTTTCTGCACTTTTTTTAAAATGGCGTTTCTTGCATGAAAACCGAAAATTAATTTAAGGAAATAGTGTCATCATATTGATGTACAGCACTGCACAGTCAATGAATGTATTTATTGTATAGTTAAAACCATTACAAGAGTATCAGTGTGTTCAAAAGTTAATATGGGCAAATGATAACATCAGCATACGCAAAGATTGTCCTCTATAGCTCATAAAAATTGGCAATTTCTTAAATGATAAATAATTCAATCGTATTGCTTTATTAACCTTCCTGCTTCCTCAAATTTGCTTGAAAATGCACCATTTGTCCACTCTTTTTTCAAAATTTTCTCGGGGGGGAGATACCCCCCGAAACCCCAGTAGGTTGTTCAGGCAGTGCAGTACGACAATAATTTTACGCCTCACCACTTTCAAATGTCAACAGCCACCACAGCTTTCTATCATCTTGGCAGGGCTACTTGTGTTGAAGGAGCCTGTGCCTGTATTATCCTGTACTGTGGCAATCCCGTATGTCAGGAGGGGCTGCCGGTACCAACGTTGCCAAAGGATTTGGGCCACCGTCTAAAGGAGAGACTGAAGCTACATTTGATGGGTTGGACCTCCATTGTGAAGTAACTGCACTCGAGTCAACCTGAGGACTGCTGAGGAAGCCGAGGGCAACGTCGCACCATCGCTGGCTTCAGTGGGGAGCTGAAAAAGGACTTCCCCACCCCTGCTAAATAAAGCCGACTAACTGTGTCTTTGCAAGTTGGGAGCTGCTCTAACAACTGAGAGAACTCTGGCAGCACTGCTCAGAAGAGAGAGCTTGCGGCGCTGGGCATGGCAACATGGGCTTCGGGCAGCCTATCTTCTCAAGGTAGAGCAGGACTCGCGGGTACTCACCCTGCACCGCTGAACTCTTCCGTGCTGCGAAAGAGGGTAAGACGTGAACTGGGCTGATAGGAGACTCACTGCTGCACCACCATCGACACTTTTGATCAAAATCTGAAGAGTCTAAGTGGAACTCTTGAGTATGGCCTAAAAGTGAGCATTCCCTGAATGCGACCACCAGTGAACAGTTAAATAACCCCAAACATGTAACACGAAGGAGGGTGGGACAGGGATTTGCCTGACAATTACTAGAGCTCCAACCTCAAGGGGATTATGTTTTTGCTTCTGAATCTCGTATTCTTTGCATGCGTAGAGTTAGAAATAAAATACTACTTTTTCTTATAAAAGCAAGTATTTGACTAGACATTGATTTATTGTTCATACTGTTTGCACTTTGATTTAAGAGTCGTGTTCACTAATCTGCATCTTCAACTCCCTCTCCATTGGAATCTTGACTGCTCTACCACAGCTAACACTGAGAGTCATGTGCAGAAGGGGTACTTGGCCCAGTTGCTCAGGGTCCAAAGAAAATATTGGCCGAGGGATATCAGGAGTTAAAGGCCTCAACCACCACGGTTGGGCCCATAACCCCTGCGTGTCCCGTGGTCCTCTGAAAGAGGTTCCAACTGTCGTGAGTGTTGAAATAATGGGCTAACCTTTCTTCCAGAGCTTATTATAATGAGTACCACTAAGGTCTAGAAAAACTTTTCATAGAGGCCTTGTGAAAACATTCTCTAGAAAATTGGCAATTTAGCGCTTTTTAAGAATTCTGTGTTTTTTTTTACATTGTATATTTTTGGTGATATTCGATCAACCTGAAAAGAACCAAATGAGCTAAAATTCTAGATTAAACTGATTTGCAAAAGAAAAAAATGGAGTGAAGTAAGGTGTTCATGGTGGCATGGAGTCATCTGGTAACCCTGTGCATAGGAGTTAAAAAGATAACCCAAACCCTCTAAGAGAGCTAAATGATCCATCAGAAACCATTGTAGCTGGTCAACTGTAGTTTTTACCAGGGACTCTCTTTGTTTCTTTCAATAGACATGCTAAGCCCATCCTAAATACATGCAGCTGTTCTGTGAGCACCCTAGACTCCGCCATATTATATAAACAGCAAAACGATAGAAAGAATGTTTAAATTGAACTCAGCCACTCGCAATCACTTCGGACCACATTCCACTCCATTGTTTTATGCTTACTATGCCACGTTAGACAAGTACCAGCCATTTGAACATCAGTTTTGTTCCTGTTACAATAGAAATAGTTCAGCCTCAACTGCCAGGTCAGATCCCCTCCAGATAGGAGCATAAGCAATTCCAGAATGATTTTGGCCTATCTAGTCCTCATCCATAAGGTATAGCTTGAGTCCTGAGACATCATAATCATGGGACCCACATCCAGGCATACCAGTCGCAGTTAGGGCATCTACAACAACAAAGAACAAGGTGATGGAAGGAAGATGGAAGGAAGACTTGAATTAAAATCAGCTACTGGCTATTGATCGGGGCTCTCATTTCACTCAATCATATTTTGCCCACTATCCTACTCTGAATATGACTCCTTTTCCCGCTTTCCCTCACCCCGCATGTTATTACAACACAGTCGTTACAACGACCGCATTGTAACAACGCAATACCATTACCCCGCAAGTTGTTACCACGACTTGCGGAGGGGGACGCTGGATGTTGGAATAGTATCATTTACGATTCCAACTCCAGTCTGTGCGGACAGTAGGGAAGGTGTTGGATTTTAAATCCAACACCTTTTCCCCCCTCCGCAAGTCGTGGTTTCGACTTGCGGGGTAATGGTATTGCGTTGTTACAACGCGGTCGTTGTAACGACCGCGTTGTAATAACATGCGGGGTGACGGATGCGGGGTGACTGATGTTTACCTCCTACCCTAGACGAGACCTGCAATATGCATATCCAAATCAGTCTTGGTCCTGCTACAACAGAAACAGTCCAGCCCAAATTGCCAGTATATATATATATATATGTGTATATATATATATATATATATGTGTATATACGGCTGTTTCAAGTACTGCAGGAGGAATCTGTCCATACCAATTAAAGGCTGTTGTCTTGCTGCTGTTGCCCGAGTGCTGCTCGACTGGTGGACAACCTTGGAGCTGAATCTTTAACGCAGCCGTCCTGCCGCGGAGCTAGCACCACCCCGTGATTTGAGGGGGCCACGCGATTTGGTATTGACCGAATAGCAAATGTGGGGCAACAACAGAGGATTTAGGACAGACCCGTCTGCGGGGTCCATTGAGGACTTAATCCAACAGGATAATATGTGTGTGCATCCATTCATGGACATTGCCGAAAACTACAATCCCCATCATGCACAGTCTCATAAGAGCGGCCCATGCGAGGGCGTGTAATATTCAAATGTGAATGGGATTGGCTTATGCACACATCCGTTCCGTTAAAGCCTCTGAGGAGAAGTTGAGGAACTTCGAAACGCGTCAGGCAGTCCTATACGGAACGGCTGTTTCAAGTACTGCAGGAGGAATCCGTCCAAACCAATTAAAGGCTGTTGTCTTGCTGCTGTTGCCCGAGTGCTGCTCGACTGGTGGACAACCTTGGAGCTGAATCTTTAACGCGGCCGTCCTGCCGCGGAGCTAGCACCACCGCGCGATTTGAGGGGGCCACGCGATTTGGTATTGACCGAATCGCAAATGTGGGGCAACAACAGAGGATTTAGGACGGACCCATCTGCGGGGTCCATTGAGGACTTAATCCAACAGGATATTATGTGTGTGCATCCATTCATGGTCATTGCCGAAAACTACAATCCCCGTCATGCACAGTCTCATAAGAGAGGCCCATGCGAGGGCGTGTAATATTCAAATGTGAATGGGATTGGCTTATACACACATCCGTTCCGTTAAAGCCTCTGAGGAGAAGTTGAGGAACTTCGGCAGTCCTATACGGAACGGCTGTTTCAAGTACTGCAGGAGGAATCCGTCCATACCAATTAAAGGCTGTTGTTGCCCGAGTGCTGCTCGACTGGTGGACAACCTTGGAGCTGAATCTTTAACGCGGCCGTCCTGCCGCGGAGCTAGCACCACCCCGCGATTTGAGGGGGCCACGCGATTTGGTATTGACCGAATCGCAAATGTGGGGCAACAACAGAGGATTTAGGACGGACCCATCTGCGGGGTCCATTGAGGACTTAATCCAACAGGATATTATGTGTGTGCATCCATTCATGGACATTGCCGAAAACTACAATCCCCATCATGCACAGTCTCATAAGAGCGGCTCATGCGAGGGCATGTAATATTCAAATGTGAATGGGATTGGCTTATGCACACATCCGTTCCGTTAAAGCCTCTGAGGAGAAGTTGAGGAACTTCGAAAAGCGTCAGGCAGTCCTATACGGAACGGCTGTTTCAAGTACTGCAGGAGGAATCCGTCCATACCAATTAAAGGCTGTTGTCTTGCTACTGTTGCCCGAGTGCTGCTCGACTGGTGGACAACCTTGGAGCTGAATCTTTAACGCAGTCGTCCTGCCGCGGAGCTAGCACCACCCCGTGATTTGAGGGGGCCACGCGATTTGGTATTGACCGAATCGCAAATGTGGGACAACAACAGAGGATTTAGGACGGACCCGTCTGCGGGGTCCATTGAGGACTTAATCCAACAGGATATTATGTGTGTGCATCCATTCATGGTCATTGCCGAAAACTACAATCCCCATCATGCACAGTCTCATAAGAGCGGCCCATGCGAGGGCGTGTAATATTCAAATGTGAATGGGATTGGCTTATACACACATCCGTTCCGTTAAAGCCTCTGAGGAGAAGTTGAGGAACTTCGAAACGCGTCAGGCAGTCCTATACGGAACGGCTGTTTCAAGTACTGCAGGAGGAATCCGTCCATACCAATTAAAGGCTGTTGTCTTGCTGCTGTTGCCCGAGTGCTGCTCGACTGGTGGACAACCTTGGAGCTGAATATATATATATATATATATATATATATATATATATATATATATATATATATATATATATTCACTGAAAAAACCATAGGTTTCAGGCACGTTATAGTTAGAAATTAGCATTTAAAAAACCTTAGAAATTCACTGAAAAAACCATAGGTTTCAGGGGCTTTATAGTTAGTTGGACATTTCACTCGTACAAAACCATAGAAATTCCCCCGTTATAGTTAGTTCAGCTAACTATAACTCGCGCGCCCGCAATGCACTGCTGATGACGTCACATATTACATCACTCATGACATGATCAGTGACATCACTCATGACATCACTGATGACATCTCAAATGACATCACTGATGACATCACTGATGACATGATCCTTGTGATAGAGTGGCAGACCTCCTCTCACCCTAATATAACCTTTGATACACACACTCAAAAATCCAAACTAACATTTTCAAAACAATGGACATACCAATACCAGTTACAACACACCTATTCAGTAATTCCAAGATCTACACACACATCCACTCATTCACCAACAGTCCCTATACAGTCACTCATACATGTACTCACTCATCATATGTACTCATACACCTATACATCCTGTTACACACCGCCACTCATCCATAGAGTTACTCACACACATAGTCACACATGCAAACAAAGTATCAAACATCCATTTACTTGCATATACAGTTATACACACACTACCACACTTACTTCTACAGAAACTTACACATACTTACTCTCTTAAACAATCACTTATAGAAACACCTACTTATTTGTACAGGAACTCTTCCAATCTCTCACTCTCACATATACTCACTTATATATACCAATACTCACATATACTAGTTTAAAACATATGTAGTTACTCATAAAGACACTATTGAGGCAGTCATTCACTCACTAACACACCCATACACATACTCATCCACCTATACAGTCCTGCACACATGCTGTCTTCAACACATACAAACAGTGAGTCACTCATTCATGCATCTATGCACTAATACCCCCACCGAACCATACAGACACTCAGACACTCATACTGATACTCAAAAACCAACTAATAACCCATATAGACACTCATGTAGCTACTCACCAACCCATGCAGCCACTTATACACAAAGTGAGAGACTGATACAGATATTTTCATATTTAAACATTACTCACTAACCCATGTATTCACTAAGATACACTTAGTCAGTATACAATCAATTTTACAAAACAAAATCATCCATTTAGACACTTATATACCCATTTATTCTTCCATCGACCTTGAGATATACATATATAAAACATGTTTAATTTTCAGAAAAACACACATTCACTGGATGATGTCATCAGTGATGTCATCAATGATGTCATTTGAGATGTCATCAGTGATGTCATGAGTGATGTCACTGACCATGTCAAGAGTGATGTAATATGTGACATCATCAGCAGTGCATTGCGGGCGCGCGAGTTATAGTTAGCTGAACTAACTATAACGGGGGAATTTCTATGGTGTTGTACGAGTGAAATGTCCAACTAACTATAACGCCCCTGAAACCTATGGTTTTTTCAGTGAATTTCTAAGGTTTTTTAAATGCTAATTTCTAACTATAACGTGCCTGAAACCTATGGTTTTTTCATTGAATTTCTAAGGTTTTTTAAATGCTAATTTCTAACTATAACGTGCCTGAAACCTATGGTTTTTTCAGTGAATATATATATATTTATTATACTATGTATACATGTGAAAATGTCTCGGTCCTCTGTTTGCCTCGGTGGCACGGAAAAAATGGGTGGAACTGACGTCAGCACGCCGACGAGGTCCTCTTATGACTCCGATGACGTCATACGGTGTCGCGAGCGGAGCCGTGCTCGTTGACGTGGGAGAGCTAGGAAAGAATTTCCGTGGAATGCTGGTGCAGGGGATATTCACCTAAGTGTTCAGGCTAGTCCTTTGGGAGCAACTGTTTATGTTGCCACTCCAGAAACAGAAACCAGTGATCCGAGGGCAGAGGCCCTGCAGATGGCACACGAGGTGGGGTGCCCAGTCGTGTGCACCGGCGGGGCAGCGAAGTGACAAGCACCACAACCCACAAAAAGGTAACGAGGGCACTGAATAACACAGGATCTTCTCTTTGTATCTGGCAGGAACAACGAAGTTAAAATGCCCTAGTACCAAAATGTAGAATTAGTGCTACAACGGTCTTCAAGAGGACCTACGATGCCGCTTCTGCCTCCCGTACCCTGGAGGCGGCACATGGGTCACGCGGTACAGTCATACTGCGGTGGGACGCACACTCGTTGACCTCTCATGGCACTGCTCCACACTTCAGGGAGGACACTTTCCATTAGCTATGTTTTCTGATGACATGTCGCGCCAGCCCCGTCCAACAACAGAACTCCTTTAGATCCAAACAGACTCTTCCACTCTCTCACCGGAAGTGAAACCAGGCCACGCGGACACTTTCACAATACAACAGCCGGGAATGCACTTTTCGGTAAAAAACCACATTCCTTCCTCCTAATTAATCAAATAAACGTCTCACTGAAGAACAGGGGCCAGCTTCGATCGGTAAACAGCCGTTACAACGACTTTTTACTTTGCGATACCATTACAACGCATGCATTACAACGCATGCGTTGTACATCACGAAGTCATTACTACGCATTTTTTAGAACGCATGGTCATTTACCACGCATGCCTTTACAACGAATTTTGTTGTAAAGGTATGTATGGTAAATGACCATGCGTTCTAAAAACATGTAGACGATCCATCTCGTTGTAAGGAAACAGAGGCTGTTCCGTTTCCTCACAACGACGTGCACCGCCCCTCAGAGATGACGTGAAGCAGGAACCACGAGGAGAGAGGAACCATGAGGAGTGAGAGGTAAGGGGATTGGGCATGCGGTGGGGGTTTCTTTTCTAGGGTTTAGGGTAGTGCAGTGGTGTTTGGGTGGTGTAGGGGGTCGTGCTGGGGTTAGTGGTTTAGGGTAGTGCAGTGGTGTTTGGGTAGTGTAGGGGGTCGTGCTGGGGGTAGATTTAGGGTTTAGGGTAGTGCAGTGGTGTTTGGGTAGTGTAGGGAGTCGTGCTGGGGGTAGTGTTTTAGGGTTTAGGGTAGTGCAGTGGTGTTTGTGTAGTGTAGGGGGTTGTGCTGGGGGTAGTGTTTTAGGGTTTATGTTAGTGCAGTGGTGTTTGGGTAGTGTAGGGGGTAGTGCTGGGGTAGTGTTTTAGGGTTTAGGGCAGTGCAGTGGTGTTTGTGTAGTGAAGGGGGTCATGCTGTGGGCAGTGTTTTAGGGTTTAGGGTAGTGCAGTCGTGTTTGTGTAGTGTAGGGGGTCGTGTTTTAGGGTATAGGGTAGTGCAGTGGTGTTTGGGTAGTATAGGGGGTCATGCTGGGGTTAGTGTTTTAGGGTTTAGGGTAGTGCAGTGGTGTTTGGGTAGTGTAGGGGGTCGTGCTGGGGGTAGTGTTTTAGGGTTTAGGGTAGTGCAGTGGTGTTTGTGTAGTGTGGGAGGTCATGCTGGGGGTATATTTAGGGTTTAGTGTAGTGCAGTGGTGTTTGGGTAGTGTAGGGAGTCGTGCTTGGGGTAGTGTTTTAGGGTTTAGGGTAGTGCAGTGGTGTTTGGGTAGTGTAGGGAGTCGTGCTGGTGGTAGTGTTTTAGGGTTTAGGGTAGTGCAGTTATGTTTGGGTAGTGTAGGGTGTCGTGCTGGGGGTAGTGTTTTAGGGTTTAGGGTAGTGCAGTGGTGTTTGGGTAGTGGAGGGGGTAGTGTTTTAGGGTAGTGCGCCCAACCAGCCACAATATCCGTGGACAAAGGGGATCCTGAATCTTTGGAACGCTCCGTCAATTGAATAATTTGGGTCAAGGGCCCTACCACGTCCAAGACCTATCAATTCCTTTCTTGGGATCCCTCATATACTTGGAGAAAAAGGTACATAGTTTCTCATCAATTTCAGGCGTGTGTGCCACCTTCCCCTTCAGTGAGGGCCTGGGGCATTCTCCCCTCATCCTATTCCTGACCTCCCTTTCAAGGGGTTGATGGATTTTCCCCACCACATACTCTGCCACTTTGGCGTCAGGTGTCCACTCTGCCGACCTAGGATGGTAAATTTGGGTAGGCTCGAACATGTCCGAGTGGACCCCGTCCCCAACCGGGGACTGAGAGGAGTGGGACTCTGGATGCCAGGGACGCCCCGAGCCCTTATCCTCATCGGAGGAGAGATCTTCATCCGATACACCCTCTCCCTCTAAGGGAAACCCGTCGTCGGGGTCTACAATAGTGGTGACAGTGTCGCAATTTTCTCCGGGCCCCTCCTCCTCCCGGCAGGGTGCATGTTTTAGCGTTCGCGCACTCTTGAGGAAGGTCTCCGTAAGTTTAGCAAATCCTTCCAAGTGCCCCACGTTATGCTTAATGGCCCTTTTATTCCCCATCTGGGAGCTACTTGGACCCGCCACCACCAGATCTGGGTCACTGAACACCCCAGGGATGCTTTTTGCCAGCTTATCAACCTGATCCCTAAGAGGAGCCAGCGCCCTAGAAATAGCCAGAGAGAGGGCTTGGTCCACTGCTGGAGGGAGAAGTTGGGGGGTCATTCCTCCTCCACTTCCTGGTAGGAGGAGTAAAAATGGTCTTCTGGAGAAGACATGATAGCAGAGGGTGTGAGCACAGAACAAATGCCCTTAAAATCCTTAAGACAGCCCCCTCGCCGGTGCTCCAACAGCTGGGCTTTCCCCGAAGCTGTTATAAGAATAGACTGAGGCGCAATACCAATTACCACCACCAGGTGGCGCTGGTCACTAACGTGGCCGTGTGGGGAAATCACCGCATAGCGGTGTCAAAATTAGGCGAGCGTTGGTTGGGAATCAAGCGGACACTAAAGGAGTGACCGGATTCCCAAACGCGCGTAAAGACCAGCGGGAGCGCTCGACGGAGCTGCCTCGCTCGGACCAGACGCGCCTGACAGGATCTCACCGCGCGCAGAGCACACAGCGGGAGAAACTGCGAGGGGGAGAACGCGCTCGGGCAAGAGCCTGCTGCGCAGGGAATATGAAACAATACCAAGGCAATAATGCTAATAACGTGCACAAGAAACCGCTATACAAACAGCAACAACGTCAGATTAAGCCAAGAATGTAAGGAATTCACTTAACTGACGAGCGGTGAAATAAGAGGAAGCAGAAGGGACGTCACAATATCATATACGATGGACTGTGATATGATTGGACTATAGTTGCTTTGGAGACTACCCCCCTAATGGTTCATGGGTTGTGTAGTCTTTTGTTTAATGATTGTTGTGTTACGTTTTCTTTGAACTGCTATGCAAATAAAGTGAGGAAAGATGTGCATAATCCTCGCCTCCGTCCTGCCATAGAATTCATTAAACTTTATTTGATCTGATTTAGAAACATAGATCATAAAAGTGTACATAAAAACAGTAAATCCTCTTTCCTAATACAATACAGTGAGAATTAATTAAAACCAGTAGGTAAAAACGGGTGTTACAAAGCCTGGTTCAGAGCAACTTCAGGTTAACAGAATCGTAAAGTTCAATGTTTCGCAAGATCAATCTCATTTACTTCGTGGAAAATACGCAATAAGGGGTCCAAGTAAGATGTAACGCTCCAATACCTGACCAGTTTGCACTATATAAAACTGCAGAAAAACTAAAAATAAAAAGTGTTTTGCACACTTCTGTCATTGGGCTATATGTGGGCTACATCTGGGTGATATTGTGCTACATTTGGGCTCTTTTTTCTCTGGTGGCCATCTTGGGAGACTTATTTGTTATGAAGTTTCCTAATTTCGTCGTTTACTGCAGTCTCCTCAGTAGGAAATGCTTTCAGTTTTTTACTTTGATTCCATCAAGAAGGCATTCAGATGTGTCACACATTTGCCATAAATTCAGAATGTTAGCACTCTAGTTGTTCATTAGATCACTGTAGTAAAGCTACTGCTCACCAGGGAGTTAACTGGAGTCTACTGCTGGTATTGAAAGTGATTGTTTCAGTCTGCATGTCAGAATTTTCTAATGAAATAGAAGAGGATTTGAGATCTCACTTAAAACATGCCCTAAATTTTCTTTCTGCAGCACTAACCATAATTTCTATGGCAAAATGAACCCCCTCATTTTGTTCCTTTTTAAATTAAATGTTTTAAGTGTTACCAGTTTATTCCAATCAAGATGGCTTCAGGTGTGCCATACTTTTGTCATAAGTAAGACTGTTATCGCTCTAGTTGTTCTTTAGAACACTCTGGGAAGCTGCAGTAGAACACAAAGGCATCAACTGACAGGCTGCTCCTGTTGAAATATAACAGGAAGATATTTGAGATCTTACTTAAAACATGTCCTAATTTTTCTTTCTACAGCACTAACCATAATTTCTATGACAAAATGAACCCCATCATTTTGTTCCTTTTTAAATTAAATGTTTTAAGTGTTACCAGTTTATTCCAATCAAGATGGCTTCAGGTGTGCCATACTTTTGTCATAAGTAAGGCTGTTAGCACTCTAGTTGTTCTTTAGAACACTCTGGGAAGCTGCAGTAGAACACAAAGGCATCAACTGACAGGCTGCTCCTGTTGAAATATAACAGGAAGATATTTGAGATCTCACTTAAAACATGTCCTAATTTTTCTTTCTACAGCACTAACCATAATTTCTACGGCAAAATGAACCCCCTCATTTTGTTCCTTTTTAAATTAAATGTTTTAAGTGCTACCAGTTTATTCCAATCAAGATGGCTTCAGGTGTGCCATACTTTTGTCATAAATAAGACTGTTAGCTCTCTAGTTTTTCTGTAGAACATTCTGGGAAGCTGCAGTAGAACACAAAGGCATCAACTGACAGGCTGCTCCTGTTGAAATATAACAGGAAGATATTTGAGATCTCACTTAAAACATGTCCTAATTTTTCTTTCTACAGCACTAACCATAATTTCTATGGCAAAATGAACCCCTCATTTTGTTCCTTTTTAAATTAAATGTTTTAAGTGTTACCAGTTTATTCCAATCAAGATGGCTTCAGGTGTGCCATACTTTTGTCATAAGTAAGGCTGTTAGCACTTTAGTTGTTCTTTAGAACACTCTGGGAAGCTGCAGTAGAACACAAAGGAATCAACTGACAGTCTCTGCCCTTATTGGATCTACATGTCTTACTGAGAATGTCAGACTTCATTCTCACATGACTGAGAAAGATAATGTGAATTTACAGAAAATATGCTCTCATGTTAGCTTCTGGAGCACCTTCCAAAACTGTATGGGACAAGCATGTGAAAATAGTTTTCTCTCAAACATGATTCATGATATCCCAGCAGAAGGTTTTTCACAGGGTAAAATCACCTTAGAACACACCACAATTCCTGAAATTAGTATGGTACCATCAACTAATGAATTCTAATGTAACTAAAGTCTGTTATCACCCTTTATAGTTCTCCTTTTGGTAACCCTCAAATTCTTCGATTCACTACAATGCATTTCAATGGGGTACTATCATTTATATTGGTCCCAAGATGGCTGCCAGCAATTCCAGGATGAAGTGCTGACAGCCAATCAGATCTCACGATGACATGTGTGGTTAGGCTCCGCCCAGATATATATGTGTTTTCTTTTTCAAATTTCTCAGGAACTACTGAATGGATTTACACCATTTAACCAAAAGGCACGACTCTGAACCAAGGGCTACCTTTTGCCAAATTTGGTGTAATTCCGTTCAGCAGTTCGGGCTGTAGCTGCGACTAAAGGTTCCTATGGAAAATTGCATGGGGAAAACATGTTTTGGGACCCCCCTTTTTTCTCGGCCCCCACTTGATGAATCACCCCGAGACTTTTAGGATAGGAGCAGACTGGAGCGCCCCACGAGTTTTGAAAATTTTGCGAAGATTCATCAACCGGCGCCAAAGTTATTGGAAATAGAATGTTGTGAATTTCCTATGGAAAATAGGTCCTAACTATAACTACCTACTGGCGACCGCCAGTAGGTAATATATATATATATATATATATATATTCACTGAAAAAAACATAGGTTTCAGGGGCGTTATAGTTAGTTGGACATTTCACTCGTACAAAACCATAGAAATTCCCCGTTATAGTTAGTTCAGCTAACTATAACTCGTGCGCCCGCAATGCACTGCTGATGACGTCACATATTACATCACTCATGACATGGTCAGTGACATCACTCATGACATCACTGATGAAATCTCAAATGACATCACTGATGACATCACTGATGACATGATCCTTGTGATAGAGTGGCAGACCTCCTCTCACCCTAATATAACCTTTGATACACACACTCAAAAATACAAACTAACATTTTCAAAACAATGGACATACCAATACCAGTTACAACACACCTATTCAGTAATCCCAAGATCTACACACACATCCACTCACTCACCAACAGTCCTTATACAGTCACTCATACATGTACTCACTCATCATATGTACTCATACACCTATACATCCTGTTACACACCGCCACTCATCCATAGAGTTACTCACACACATAGTCACACATGCAAACAAAGTATCAAACATCCATTTACTTGCATATACAGTTATACACACACTACCACACTTACTTCTACAGAAACTTACACATACTTACTCTCTTAAACAATCACTTATAGAAACACCTACTTATTTGTACAGGAACTCTTCCAATCTCTCACTCTCACATATACTCACTTATATACACCAATACTCACATATACTAGTTTAAAACATATGTAGTTACTCATAAAGACACTATTGAGACAGTCATTCACTCACTAACACACACACATACTCATCCACCTATACAGTCCTGCACACATGCTGTCTTCAACACATACAAACAGTGAGTCACTCATTCATGCATCTATGCACTAAGTAATACCCCCACCGAACCATACAGACACTCAGACACTCATACTGATACTCAAAAAACCAACTAATAACCCATATAGACACTCATGTAGCTACTCACCAACCCATGCAGCCACTTATACACAAAGTGAGAGACTGATACAGATATTTTCATATTTAAACATTACTCACTAACCCATGTATTCACTAAGATACACTTAGTCAGTTATACAATCAATTTTACAAAAAAAATCATCCATTTAGACACTTATATACCCATTTATTCTTCCATCGACCTTGAGATATACATATATAAAACATATTTAATTTTCCGAAAAACACACATTCACTGGATGATGTCATCAGTGATGTCATTTGAGATGTCATCAGTGATGTCATGAGTGATGTCACTGACCATGTCATGAGTGATGTAATATGTGACGTCATCAGCAGTGCATTATGGAGCGCACGAGTTATAGTTAGCTGAACTAACTATAACGGGGGAATTTCTATGGTGTTGTACGAGTGAAATGTCCAACTAACTATAACGCCCCTGAAACCTATGGTTTTTTCAGTGAATTTCTAAGGTTTTTTAAATGCTAATTTCTAACTATAACGTGCCTGAAACCTATGGTTTTTTCAGTGAATTTCTAAGGTTTTTTAAATGCTAATTTCTAACTATAACGTGCCTGAAACCTATGGTTTTTTCAGTGAAAATATATATATTTATTATACTATGTATACATGTGAAAATGTCTCGGTCCCCTGTTTGCCTCGGTGGCACGGAAAAAATGGGTGGAACTGACGTCAGCACGCCGACGAGGTCCTCTTATGGCTCCGATGACGTCATACGGTGTCGCGAGCGGAGCCGTGCTCGTTGACGTGGGAGAGCTAGGAAAGAATTTCCGTGGAATGCTGGTGCAGGGGATATTCACCTAAGTGTTCAGGCTAGTCCTTTGGGAGCAACTGTTTATTTTGCCACTCCAGAAACAGAAACCAGTGATCCGAGGGCAGAGGCCCTGCAGATGGCACACGAGGTGGGGTGCCCAGTCGTATGCACCGGCGGGGCAGCGAAGTGACAAGCACCACAACCCACAAAAAAGGTAACGAGGGCACTGATTAACACAGGATCTTCTCTTTGTATCTGGCAGGAACAACGAAGTTAAAATGCCCTAGTACCAAAATGTAGAATTAGTGCTACAACGGTCTTCAAGAGGACCTGCGATGCCCCTTCTGCCTCCCGTACCCTGGAGGCGGCACATGGGTCACGCGGTACGGTCATACTGCGGTGGGACGCACACTCGTTGACCTCTCATGGCACTGCTCCACACTTCAGGGAGGACGCTTTCCATTAGCTATGTTTTCTGATGACATGTCGCGCCGGCCCCGTCCAACAACAGAACTCCTTTAGATCCAAACAGACTCTTCCACTCTCTCACCGGAAGTGAAACCAGGCCACGCGGACACTTTCACAATACAACAGCCGGGAATGCACTTTTCGGTAAAAAACCACATTCCTTCCTCCTAATTAATCAAATAAACGTCTCACTGAAGAACAGGGGCCAGCTTCGATCGGTAAACAGCCGTTACAATGACTTTTTACTTTGCGATACCATTACAACGCATGCATTACCACGCATGCGTTGTACATCACGAAGTCATTACTACGCATTTTTTAGAACGCATGGTCATTTACCACGCATGCCTTTACAACGAATTTTGTTGTAAAGGTATGTATGGTAAATGACCATGCGTTCTAAAAACATGTAGACGATCCATGTCGTTGTAAGGAAACAGAGGCTGTTCCGTTTCCTCACAACGACGTGCACCGCCCCTCAGAGATGACGTGAAGCAGGAACCACGAGGAGAGAGGAACCATGAGGAGTGAGAGGTAAGGGGGATTGGGCATGGGGTGGGGGTTTCTTTTCTAGGGTTTAGGGTAGTGCAGTGGTGTTTGGGTGGTGTAGGGGGTCGTGCTGGGGGTAGTGTTTTAGGGTTTAGGGTAGTGCAGTGGTGTTTGGGTAGTGTAGGGGGTCGTGCTGGGGGTAGTGTTTTAGGGTTTAGGGTAGTGCAGTAGTGTAGGGGTCGTGCTGGGGGTAGTGTTTTAGGGTTTAGGGTAGTGCAGTGGTGTATGGGTAGTGTAGGGGGTCGTGCTGGGGTAGTGGTTTAGGGTTTAGGGTAGTGCAGTGGTGTTTGAGTAGTGTAGGGGGTCATGCTGGTGGTAGTGTTTTAGGGTTTAGGGTAGTGCAGTGGTGTTTGTGTAGTGTAGGGGGTCATGCTGGGGGTAGTGTTTTATGGTTTAGGGTAGTGCAGTGGTGTTTGGGTAGTGTAGGGGTCGTGCTGGGGGTAGATTTAGGGTTTAGGGTAGTGCAGTGGTGTTTGGGTAGTGTAGGGAGTCGTGCTGGGGGTAGTGTTTTAGGGTTTAGGGTAGTGCAGTGGTGTTTGTGTAGTGTAGGGGGTTGTGCTGGGGGTAGTGTTTTAGGGTTTATGTTAGTGCAGTGGTGTTTGGGTAGTGTAGGGGTAGTGCTGGGGTAGTGTTTTAGGGTTTAGGGCAGTGCAGTGGTGTTTGTGTAGTGAAGGGGATCATGCTGTGGGTAGTGTTTTAGGGTTTAGGGTAGTGCAGTCGTGTTTGTGTAGTGTAGGGGGTCGTGTTTTAGGGTATAGGGTAGTGCAGTGGTATTTGGGTAGTGTAGGGAGTCATGCTGGGGTTAGTGTTTTAGGGTTTAGGGTAGTGCAGTGGTGTTTGGGTAGTGTAGGGGGTCGTGCTGGGGGTAGTGTTATAGGGTTTCGGGTAGTGCAGTAGTGTAGGGGGTCGTGCTGGGGGTAGTGTTTTAAGGTTTAGGGTAGTGCAGTGGTGTATGGGTAGTGTAGGGGTCGTGCTGGGGTAGTGTTTTAGGGTTTAGGGTAGTGCAGTGGTGTTTGAGTAGTGTAGGGGTCATGCTGGTGGTAGTGTTTTAGGGTTTAGGGTAGTGCAGTGGTGTTTGTGTAGTGTAGGGGTCATGCTGGGGGTAGTGTTTTATGGTTTAGGGTAGTGCAGTGGTGTTTGGGTAGTGTAGGGGTCGTGCTGGGGGAAGATTTAGGGTTTAGGGTAGTGCAGTGGTGTTTGGGTAGTGTAGGGAGTCGTGCTGGGGGTAGTGTTTTAGGGTTTAGGGTAGTGCAGTGGTGTTTGTGTAGTGTAGGGGGTTGTGCTGGGGTAGTGTTTTAGGGTTTATGTTAGTGCAGTGGTGTTTGGGTAGTGTAGGGGGTAGTGCTGGGGTAGTGTTTTAGGGTTTAGGGCAGTGCAGTGGTGTTTGTGTAGTGAAGGGGATCATGCTGTGGGTAGTGTTTTAGGGTTGAGGGTAGTGCAGTCGTGTTTGTGTAGTGTAGGGGGTCGTGTTTTAGGGTATAGGGTAGTGCAGTGGTGTTTGGGTAGTTTAGGGAGTCATGCCAGGGTTAGTGTTTTAGGGTTTAGGGTAGTGCAGTGGTGTTTGGGTAGTGTAGGGGTCGTGCTGGGGGTAGTGTTTTAGGGTTTAGGGTAGTGCAGTGGTGTTTGTGTAGTGTGGGAGGTCATGCTGGGGGTATATTTAGGGTTTAGTGTAGTGCAGTGGTGTTTGGGTAGTGTAGGGAGTTGTGCTTGGGGTAGTGTTTTAGGGTTTAGGGTAGTGCAGTGGTGTTTGGGTAGTGTAGGGAGTCGTCCTGGTGGTAGTGTTTTAGGGTTTAGGGTAGTGCAGTTATGTTTGGGTAGTGTAGGGTGTCGTGCTGGGGTAGTGTTTTAGGGTTTAGGGTAGTGCAGTGGTGTTTGGGTAGTGGAGGGGGTAGTGTTTTAGGGTTTAGGGTAGTGCGCCCAACCAGCCACAATATCCGTGGACAAAGGGGATCCTGACTCTTTGGAACGCTCCGTCAATTGAATAATTTGGGTCAAGGGCCCTACCACGTCCAAGACCTATCAATTCCTTTCTTGGGATCCCTCATATACTTGGAGAAAAAGGTACATAGTTTCTCATCAATTTCAGGCGTGTGTGCCACCTTCCCCTTCAGTGAGGGCCTGGGGCATTCTCCCTCATCCTATTCCTGACCTCCCTTTCAAGGGGTTGATGGATTTTCCCCACCACATACTCTGCCACTTTGGCGTCAGGTGTCCACTCTGCCGACCTAGGATGGTAAATTTGGGTAGGCTCGAACATGTCCGAGTGGACCCCGTCCCCAACCGGGGACTGAGAGGAGTGGAACTCTGGACGCCAGGGACGCCCCGAGTCCTTATCCTCATCGGAGGAGAAATCGTCCTCCGATACACCCTCTCCCTCTAAGGGAAACCCGCTGTCGGGGTCTACAATAGTGGTGACAGTGTCGCAATTTTTCTCCGGGCCCTCCTCCTCCCGGCAGGGTGCATGTTTTAGCGTTCGCGCACTCTTGAGGAAGGTCTCCGTAAGTTTATCAAATCCTTCCAAGTGCCCCGCGTTATGCTTAACGGCCCTTTTATTCCCCATCTGGGAGCTACTTGGACCCGCCACCAGCAGATCTGGGTCACTGAACACCCCAGGGATGCTTTTCGCCAGCTTATCAACCTGATCCCTAAGAGGAGCCAGCGCCTAGAAATAGCCAGAGAGAGGGCTTGGTCCACTGCTGGAGGGAGAAGTTGGGGGTCATTCCTCCTCCACTTCCTGGTAGGAGGAGTAAAAATGGTCTTCTGGAGAAGACATGATAGCAGAGGGTGTGAGCACAGAACAAATGCCCTTAAAATCCTTAAGACAGCCCCTCGCCGGTGCTCCAATAGCTGGGCTTTCCCGAAGCTAGTTATAAGAATAGACTGAGGCGCAATACCAATTACCACCACCAGGTGGCGCTGGTCACTAACGTGGCCGTGTGGGGAAATCACCGCATAGCGGTGTCAAAATTAGGCGAGGGTTGGTCGGGAATCAAGCGGACACTAAAGGAGTGACCGGATTCCCAAACGCGCGTAAAGACCAGCGGGAGCGCTCGACGGAGCTGCCTCGCTCGGACCAGACGCGCCTGACAGGATCTCACCGCGCGCAGAGCACACAGCGGGAGAAACTGCGAGGGGGAGAACGCGCTCGGGCAAGAGCCTGCTGCGCAGGGAATATGAAACAATACCAAGGCAATAATGCTAATAACGTGCACAAGAAACCGCTATACAAACAGCAACAACGTCAGATTAAGCCAAGAATGTAAGGAATGCACTTAACTGACGAGCAGTGAAGAAAGAGGAAGCGGAAGGGACGCCACAATATTTTATACAATGGACTGTGATATGATTGGACTATAGTTGCCTTGGAGACGACCCCCCTAATGGTTCATGGGTTGTGTAGTCTTTTGTTTAATGATTGTTGTGTTACGTTTTCTTTGAACTGCTATGCAAATAAAGTGAGGAAAGATGTGCATAATCCTCGCCTCCGTCCTGCCATAGAATTCATTAAACTTTATTTGATCTGATTTAGAAACATAGATCATAAAAGTGTACATAAAAACAGTAAATCCTCTTTCCTAATACAATACAGTGAGAATTAATTAAAACCAGTAGGTAAAAACGGGTGTTACAAAGCCCGGTTCAGAGCAACTTCAGGTTAACAGAATCATAAAGTTCAATGTTTCGCAAGATCAATCTCATGTACTTCATGCAAAATACGCAATAAGGGGTCCAAGTAAGATGTAACGCTCCAATACCTGACCAGTTTGCACTATATAAAACTGCAGAAAAACTAAAAATAAAAAGTGTTTTGCACACTTCTGTCATTGGGCTATATGTGGGCTACATCTGGGTGATATTTGTGCTACATTTGGGCTCTTTTTTCTCTGATGGCCATCTTGGGAGACTTATTTGTTATGAAGTTTCCTAATTTCGTCATTTACTGCAGTCTCCTCAGTAGGAAATGCTTTCAGTTTTTTACTTTGATTCCATCAAGAAGGCATTCAGATGTGTCACACATTTGCCATAAATTCAGAATGTTAGCACTCTAGTTGTTCATTAGATCACTGTAGTAAAGCTACTGCTCACCAGGGAGTTAACTGGAAGTCTACTGCTGGTATTGAAAGTGATTGTTTCAGTCTGCATGTCAGAATTTTCTATTGAAATAGAAGAGGATTTGAGATCTCACTTCAAACATGCCCTAAATTTTCTTTCTGCAGCACTAACCATAATTTCTATGGCAAAATGAACCCCCTCATTTTGTTCCTTTTTAAATTAAATGTTTTAAGTGTTACCAGTTTATTCCAATCAAGATGGCTTCAGGTGTGCCATACTTTTGTCATAAGTAAGACTGTTAGCGCTCTAGTTGTTCTTTAGAACACTCTGGGAAGCTGCAGTAGAACACAAAGGCATCAACTGACAGGCTGCTCCTGTTGAAATATAACAGGAAGATATTTGAGATCACACTTGAAACATGTCCTAATTTTTCTTTCTACAGCACTAACCATAATTTCTATGACAAAATGAACCCCATCATTTTGTTCCTTTTTAAATTAAATGTTTTAAGTGTTACCAGTTTATTCCAATCAAGATGGCTTCAGGTGTGCCATACTTTTGTCATAAGTAAGGCTGTTAGCACTCTAGTTGTTCTTTAGAATACTCTAGGAAGCTGCAGTAGAACACAAAGGCATCAACTGACAGCTGCTCCTGTTGAAATATAACAGGAAGATATTTGAGATCTCACTTAAAACATGTCCTAATTTTTCTTTCTACAGCACTAACCATAATTTCTATTTCTTTTTTTTTTTTTTGTCCTCATCTCACCAATAAGCTTCTGCGGATCTTTACAAAGCCAATATTTCTGTCTAGACGCCCTTTGACTTACCGCACTTGCTTAGGTCGCCCAGACCGGCCCAAATTTAGTTGGAACTTGGTGTAATCATAGGACTGATTATATTAGTCTCAGGTTATGACCCCAACTCAAAAGCGGCTGCCAGATATTAGTCGTGCTTTCCCTGCACCAACCAAGTCGATGCGCAGCATAGCAAAAGCAGCCTTCAGCCAGTCATCACTCTTCGGGGGTAGGGGTCTTTCCATTTCTTACAAACCTCTCTCCGGGCGAGAAGTATCAAGTATAATAACAGTCCACGCTGTAGCTGTGATGCATTCAAACTGAACGATCCATCGTCGCCAAAAAACACTAGAGATAGGTTGACTTCAACAGGCGCTTTAAAAATGCCACATATAGCGTCTCCCACCTCTTTCCAAAACTTTCTCAATTCAAGACACTCAAAAAAGAAATGGATATCATCAGCTTTGGAAGTCATACATCTGGGGCATTTAGGAACAGATTGCAGGGCAAACTTGGCTATTTTGGCTGGCGTATAGTAAAGCCTATTAATAACAAAAAAGTGATTCTTTTTAGGCATGCTGGTTTAACAAATTTGTATAATATTTTCAGGGAGGGCTCATACAGGTCATCGATGATTGATTCAAAGGGAGAGTGATTCCACACTGAGGACTGTGATGGGATCTCCTGGTCTTCCGCATCCAAAAACTTGTTATACCACAAAGAGATCTCCTTCTTTATTGGATGCGGTGTTTGAAGAGAAAACTCCGTTTCCCAGTTACCTCTAACCTCCTCCTTTTCTGCTTCAAACCAGGAAACAAGTTGTAAATACTTAAACCTGGAGAACCCCATACCGATCTTGGCCTTGAGCAGTTCCCAGGGATGGATCCCCTCTGTGTCTAACAGTTCCGACCAAGTATTAATGCCCGCCCTCTTAATAGGTACTGCCAAACTATCCCGCAAGCATTGGGGGGTACCGGGGAGTCCCATATTGGAGCGAAGTCTGAATAATATCCAATCCCCCATCTACACTTCACTTTATGCCATGTTTCCAAGGCTGCCTTAAGAACTTTGAGACGTACTCGCTTAAAGTACTTTGGGGCCCCAAATTTATACAAAAACCCTCTCCACCTCCACCACCCTCCATTGTAACCATTTCCCCCAACAATCTTCCCCACGCTGACTCCTCCGGTTTTAAGAGCAACATCCGAGTACCTTTAAATTGGAACGCAACCATATACCACCTAATATCCGGAAGAGCCAGGCCCCCTTTAATTAGCTTACGCCTCAGCTTTTTCCAAGAGAGCCTCGCGCCTTTCTCGCCCCATATAAAACTCCCAATCTTGCTCTGAACCTTACTTAAGTTCTTACTTGGAAACCCCAATGGGATCGCATTAAACAGGTAAGTCAATTTAGGGAGTATGACCATCTTTACCAAATTTACCTTCCCGTAAATAGTCAAAGGAAGATTCCTCCACCTACTAAAGAGTCGGTCTATTTCCTTTGTAATTTTATTTAAATTAATCAAGGGGATTTTATCCAAATCTTTGACAATATGGATACCTAAATACCTAAAGTCACTACTGATTAAACCCCTCCATTGGTCAATGTTCCAACACATCACCTCGGTCTTTAAGGTATTAACTAGGTAACCAGAGAAAGAACCGAACTCCATTAGTAGGGCTTCAACCCGAGGGATAGTCGCCTCGGGGTTGTTAGTATATAGAATCAAATCGTCAGCATATAAAGCCAACTTACAGCTATACTGTTGAGACTTGAAGGGGTAAATTAAATCGTCCAATCTGATAGCTTGGGCTAAAGGCTCTATATAGAGGTCGAACAAGAGAGGGGAGATGGGACAGCCCTGTCTTGTTCCTCTCTGAATATTAAAACTGGCGGTTAACATGCCGTTCAGAAGAATCCTAGCAGTGGCCCCTTGATAACAATTCTTTAAGGTTTGAATAAAGATAGGGCCAAAGCCCATTGCTTCTAATACCTCCCAGAGATACACCCAACAGACCCTATCGAAAGCCTTGGCCGCGTCCAGGGCCACAATGGCCAGAGGATCAGATCTTCCAATGGCCAGGTCGATGTTACCTATTAACAATTGTGTCTGTTCCTGGATGTACCTCCCCGCTATAAAACCCTTCTGATCGGCATGAACCAGATTTGGTGCTATTTTAGCCAATCTCCCTGCCAAAATGCCCATAAAGATCTTATAGTCGGCATTCAGCAGGGAGATTGGACGATAGGAATCAGCTTTCAAAGGATCTTTCCCTGGTTTTAGTATCAAAACAATAGTCGCCTCCTTCCACGATTTGGGGACTTTACCAGAAAGACAATATACTGAGGCGAAAGTGGCACCCAAAGCTGGAGTCAATTCTTCCACTAGAAGTTTATATACTTCGTTTGGAAGTGCATCAGTGCCTGCTGCCTTTTTGCTCTTGCATTTTTTTATTTGATCTTTTATCTCTTCGAGCGTAATAGGAGCCTCTAAAATGTCCCGACTTTCAACTGTGAGAGTTAGTAATGATTTACTCTTCAGCCAAGATTGTATATAGCCTATCGACGGAACTAAATCTTCTTTATAAAGGTCTGAGAACAGGGAAAGCAGACACGCTTGCAAGTCTTCAATATTACAAGACTTATCTCCATTACTGTTTATTATTAATTCATTGATATTATTTTTTGAGCGGTCCACTCTTGCTTTCCAAGCCAAAAGGGCACCAGCCTTCTCCCCGTATTCAAAATTTTGCATACTCTTTATAAGCCATTGTGCCTTACATTTTGCATCTAATATGCCCCTGTATTCTTGCCTGGCACATTCCAGGTCACCCTGAACTTGGGACAGCTTCCTTGGACTACCATGATTTAATTTATTCCTCTCGTCCTCTAACTGGAGTATTCTCTCCTCCATGGTACGGAGCTCTCGAGCCTCGGCCTTTTTTTAAAAGCTATAAGTCCAAGAAGCCTACCCCGCAAGTTAGCCTTAAAGGCATCCCAGATAAAATCCATAGAGGTTGAACCCATATTCAAAGAGAAGAATTCTAAAGATGATATCTTAATGGCCTGAATTATCTCTAAATCCAGGAGCATGGCTCTATTTAGAGTCCATCTAGGTAGAAATTGATATGTTTTACTAAGATAGGAAAAAAGAATTGGGGCGTGATCAGAGAGATGGCTTGGTAAAACTAACATCTCTAATAAGCCGACCAAAGTAGGCCTATCTGTTAAAATATAATCGATCCGAGAGGAGTGACCATATTTTTTGCTGTAATATGTAAAACCCTGCAGGTCTCCCTCCCTTGCCCTCCAAACATCTACCAGATCTAAGTCGTGAAACATGTTTACCAAAGCACGACGGACTCGGGGGCCCCTACGTAATGACTTAGATTGGATCTATCTTTTAATGGATCTATAAGGACATTAAAGTCACCACCTATAATCAATGGAGGAGTTACCAATAGCAATTTAGATTGTAACTTACATATACATGACGGATCGTCAACATTAGGTCCATAAAATGATACACATATTAACTCCGACCCTCCAAGGTCCATCTGCGCTATTATCCACCTCCCGGACTGATCCGTCTGTACTGATTTAATTAAGCAATTAACCCCACGCTTAACCAAAATTGCCACACCTCTACTATTGATTGTCTGTTGTGAAGTGCAATAACATTGTATCCAAGACACTTTTGAAAATATTGCACGACTTTCTATGAAACTAAGATGGGTTTCCTGAATGATACATATCTGAGCTGAAGAGAGTTCAATATACTTCAGAATCAATCTTTGCCTACGGGGCACCTTAGGCCGTTCACATTCCAAGAGATAAATGTGACCTTTTTATCTTTTAGTGAAATACCTGCCATTAACTTGCAAACGTTTTATACCAACAGAGCAGACCTTCTTCAAAATTATGTGAGATGAGTTTCCATTTTTTTTTATTTTTTACCCACAGCTCCCCACCCAGTGAACCTCTCGCCCCCTCCCCTTACCCATCCCCTCCCTCTGTGCCCCTAACCCAAACCCCGCTTTCCCGTGAGGAACCCTCCCTTCCAATAGGCGCAGCCTATTCGGTCTCTACTCCTCCGGGGCTAATAAAATATATTAAGTCTAAAGTCTTACTTGGGTCCAGCTGCCTATTAGTTACATAGCTCCTTCCCCCCCCGCGGTCCCCCTCTCTCCCCCTGATCCAATTTAATTTTTGCGATGAGGGCATCAGCCTCTTCGGTTGTATAGATCTGATGCATATGATTATTCCACATTACGCGCAGGAATGCGGGAAACTTCAGCTGAGCCTTTGCCCCCATATTATTTAACTCCTCAAGCCTTTTCCCCAACTCCCACTGCCTTACTGCAGTAATGTGGGAAATATCAGATCTTATGAGAAATGAGAATGGACTTAAACCCTCAAATTTTATTTTGCCTTCCTTAAGGGCTAAAGACAAAATCTCCTCCTTAACGGAGTAAGACAGAAAATTGACCAAGATCTTCCTAGGTTTTTGCCTAGCTAGATTCCTCTTAAACGGATCCCGATGCACCCTTTGTATCTCATGGACTAAGTCCACTTCAGATGAATTCTTGAGAACAGTCCCCTTTAACAAAGAGATCACAAAGCCTTTAATATCAGACCCTTCAAGGGCTTCGGGTACATTCAAAAGCCTTACATTGTTCTTCCTTGAGTGGTTTTCTAGACGTTCAAGACCTTCTTTAAGTTCCTTATTCTGAACCAATAGCTTGGCCACTTCTGAAGAGGTTGTACAGATAGTCTCTTTGATCTTAGGGATCTCTAGCTCAATTGCATCAGTTCTTAAGGTGACTTCATCTAATCTCTTGGTCAGTACTTCGCAGGAGGCCTGAATGGCAGCCTGATTCGCCTCAGAAACCAGAAATCTACTGGTCATCTCAGCCTGGTTCGTCTCAGAAATAGTAAATCTACTTGACATTTCATCCTTCAATGCAAGTAGGATTTCTGCCAGAGGACGTGTTGTATCTATGGGGTCTTTAATCGCGTTGTCATCTAAAATTTCCAACGTACTCGAAGATGCTCCCTGAAGATCAAGTGCAGCCAAAACGGAGTACCTATTCGAAAGGCTCACTTCTGAGTGCACCACTGATAAATCTTCTTGTTGAGCACTTGACATCTCTGCGCTTACTATACATGCTTCCATCTGTGAATGAGGGGGAAGATGACTTATAGATGCCATCGGCGGACTCAAAGAGCTATATTCACCCACCTGGGGGCTCACTTGGCTCTTATTCTTCAGGAGATCACAGCCGGAGGCAGTTGAAGTATTCATGGAGGACATAACCTTGTAATATGTTTTCAATGAGGGAGTGAATTTAATTTGGGGGAGTGATATCTTCTTACCCCTGCCTCTGCCCTTCTTCTTACCTACTTCCTCCCCTTGGGAGCAACCTCACCTTTCGTGTCACCTTTCTGCTTGCGCTTTCGTGCAAAGGCTTTTATTTCAGAGACAGGTGGAGAGACTCTAGGAGGAAAATTAGATTTGATGATATCAATATTGTTGGATGAATGCGCCACTCTTGTCCGCAAGATATACCTATTTATTTTAGGTGGTGAGGCGCCTGCTCTCTCTGTCACTGTATCACCACTTTTCTCCATACAGTATAGGTGAACCTCCTCCACTGTGAATAATTTCGAGATGGAAATAGCCCTTTTCCTTGGGAGGTTGCCACTCAAACCTCCACACATGCCTCCCAACAGGGAAAAGAAAAAAAGCCTTCTCTCACCTCCACTCCGGCCGGCTCTTCCAACTGGACAACACCCCAAATCTGCAGCTCCTACCTGGGTATCGCAATCCAACCTCCACCCGCGCTCCTCACGAACCCAGGAACAGGAAAGCGCACCAGCTCCAGTGCTGGCTCTGCCCCCGCCGACCCGGAGCCTACGCCGAGCCGAATCCGATCTTCCAAGCCCAGACGCCGCTTCCTCCCAGCGCCAACAACAGATCACGCCGAGCTCCTTGCAGGTATCTCGGTCCAAGCCCCCATCGGGACCAAAAACAGGGGGGTCATCGTGCATGGCCGGGGGGTGGGGGGGGACCTTATAGCTTTAAACTGCAGCTAGACCTGTTAGGACATTACGATCGTAATACCCCGGAGAGCGGACCGCGGCCGTTTAGCTTGCGGCCGCCATGTTCCTCTTCCGAGGTCGATCCTTCCTCGTGGGTCCACTAACCATAATTTCTAGGGCAAAATGAACCCCCTCATTTTGTTCCTTTTTAAATTAAATGTTTTAAGTGTTACCAGTTTATTCCAATCAAGATGGCTTCAGGTGTGCCATACTTTTGTCATAAGTAAGACTGTTAGCTCTCTAGTTGTTCTTTAGAACACTCTGGGAAGCTGCAGTAGAACACAAAGGCATCAACTGACAGGCTGCTCCTGTTGAAATATAACAGGAAGATATTTGAGATCTCACTTAAAACATGTCCTAATTTTTCTTTCTACAATACTAACCATAATTTCTATGACAAAATGAACCCCCTCATTTTGTTCCTTTTTAAATTAAATGTTTTAAGAGTTACCAGTTTATTCCAATCAAGATGGCTTCAGGTGTGCCATAATTTTGTCATAAGTAAGACTGTTAGCGCTCTAGTTGTTCTTTAGAACACTCTGGGAAGCTGCAGTAGAACACAAAGGCATCAACTGACAGGCTGCTCCTGTTGAAATATAACAGGAAGATATTTGAGATCACACTTGAAACATGTCCTAATTTTTCTTTCTACAGCACTAACCATAATTTCTATGACAAAATGAACCCCATCATTTTGTTCCTTTTTAAATTAAATGTTTTAAGTGTTACCAGTTTATTCCAATTAAGATGGCTTCAGGTGTGCCATACTTTTGTCATAAGTAAGGCTGTTAGCACTCTAGTTGTTCTTTAGAACACTCTGGGAAGCTGCAGTAGAACACAAAGGAATCAACTGACAGTCTCTGCCCTTGTTGGATCTACATGTTTTACTGAGAATGTCAGACTTCATTCTCACATGACTGAGAAAGATAATGTGAATTTACAGAAAATATGCTCTCATTTTAGCTTCTGGAGCACCTTCCAAAACTGTATGGGACAAGCATGTGAAAATAGTTTTCTCTCAAACATGATTCATGATATCCCAGCAGAAGGTTTTTCACAGGGTAAAATCACCTTAGAACACACCACAACTCCTGAAATTAGTATGGTACCATCAACAAATGAATTCTAATGTAACTAAAGTCTGTTATCACCCTTTATAGTTCTACTTTTGGTAACCCTCAAAATCTTCGATTCACTACAATGCATTTCAATGGGGTACTATCATTTATATTGGTCCCAAGATGGCTGCCAGCAATTCCAGGATGAAGTGCTGACAGCCAATCAGATCTCACGATGACATGTGTGGTTAGGCTCCGCCCAGATATATATGTGTTTTCTTTTTCAAATTTCTCAGGAACTACTGAACGGATTTACACCATTTAACCAAAAGGCACGACTCTGAACCAAGGGCTACCTTTTGCCAAATTTGGTGTAATTCCGTTCAGCAGTTCGGGCTGTAGCTGCGACTAAATGTTCCTATGGAAAATTGCATGGGGAAAACATGTTTTGGGACCCCCCTTTTTTCTCGGCCCCCACTTGATGAATCACCCCGAGACTTTCAGGATAGGAGCGGACCGGAGCGCCCCACGAGTTTTGAAAATTTCGCGAAGATTCATCAACCGGCGCCAAAGTTATTGGAAGTAGAATGTTGTGAATTTCCTATGGAAAATAGGTCCTAACTATAACTACCTACCGGCGACCGCAGTAGGTAATATATATATATATATATATATATATATATATATATATATTCACTGAAAAAAACCATAGGTTTCAGGGGCGTTATAGTTAGTTGGACATTTCACTCGTACAAAACCATAGAAATTCCCCCGTTATAGTTAGTTCAGCTAACTATAACTCGCGCGCCCGCAATGCACTGCTGATGACGTCACATATTACATCACTCATGACATCACTCATGACATGGTCAGTGACATCACTCATGACATCACTGATGACATCTCAAATGACATCACTGATGACATCACTGATGACATGATCCTTGTGATAGAGTGGCATGTGATCAAGGCAGGGATCTGCCGAAATGCGTCATGGCGGACAGTCTCTTTGGTGTAATAAATAAAATCTGCACAGAATTTGGGTCTGCTCTTGTTTATATCCCCACGGAGAGGATTTGTAAATAACGAGCAACATATATATATATATATATATGAAACAAAGGTTGCCCTAACCGGTGAGGTGCACTCGCTGGCGGCAAACAGCTGACTGTCACAAGAGGCTATCGGCACATCAAAACCCCTCCATGTAAAATTGCCGACGTGTTTCGGGCTTGGAACGCCCTTCATCATAGGCAGACATCACAGAGAATGGCAAACAGCTCCAAGGACATCCCCTTTATTGTACATGCGATAGACATCAGGTGAGTATTCATCGCTGAGAATTATGGGTCTTGAAGTCCAATATACTCCCCAAGTGGGTCGCCGCCATTCCCTATGAGTAAAAACAAGTTCTTAAAATGAGGCAAAAAGACGCACTCCAAAGGCTCTTGTCTTAAAGCAGCTTCCGCTAGCTCCGCATTGTAGTCACTGTGATCAACTGCGGACCCCCTCAGATCTCGGGGTGGTGCTCCTCGTGACCTGGGCCGGCTTCAAGACCCATAATTCTCAGCGATGAATACTCACCTGATGTCTATCGCATGTATAATAAAGGGGATGTCCTTGGAGCTGTTTGCCATTCTCTGTGATGTCTGCCTATGATGAAGGGCGTTCCAAGCCCGAAACGCGTCGGCAATTTTACATGGAGGGGTTTTGATGTGCCGATAGCCTCTTGTGACAGTCAGCTGTTTGCCGCCAGCGAGTGCACCTCACCGGTTAGGGCAACCTTTGTTTCAAATATATATATATATATATATATATATATATATATATATATATATATATTCACAGAAAAAACCATAGGTTTTAGGGACAGTTATAGTTAGTTGGACATTGCACTCGTACAAAACCCGTGAAATTCCCCCGTTATAGTTAGTCCAGCTAACTATAACTCGCGCCCGCAATGCACTGCTGATGACGTCACATATTACATCACTCATGACATGGTCAGTGACATCACTGATGACATCACTGATGACATCTCAAATGACATCACTGATGACATCATCAAGTGACTGTGTGTTTCTGTAAAGTTTAAATATTTTTAATATATATAGGAAAAGACGTATTGAAGAATGAGTGGGTGTGTAAGTGTCTGTATGGATGATTTAGTAGGTGCGTGACTGACTCTATAAGTGAGTGATTTAACGTATCTTACTGAATGCATGGGTTAGTGACTAAACTGGGTGAATGTCTGTATCCGTCTGTCTGTTGCTGTGTAAGTGGCTGCATGTGTTTGTGAATAGCTACATGAGTGTCTATATGAGTTATTGAATGCTTGTCTGAGTATCTGTATGGGTGCCTGAGTGTTTGTGTGGGAGGGGTGTGTGCAACTCTGTGCATAGATGTGTGAGTGGGTGATTCACTGGGTGGATGGTTTCAAGAGTGCATCTGTGATAGACTGTATGGGTGGGTAAGTGTGTGTAAGAGTGTGTTAGTGAGTGAATGTATGTCCCAGTGGTACATGTGTGAGTAACTACATATGTGAAAGGCAGTATATATGTGTGTTGGAGTATATAAATAGCTCTAAGCGAGAGTGAGTGATTGTGATAGTGGCTGTATGGATGAGTGTGTGCTTGTATCAGTGATTGTATAAGAGCGTAACAATGTGCTACTATTTGTATGATTAAGTGAGCTGGTGTGTGTATAACTGTATAGGTGAGTAAATGGCAGTGTGTTTAATTATTTGCATGACTGACTAGGTGTGTGAGTATCTCTATGGATGAGTGGCGTTGTTTGAGTGTCTATATAGGAGTAAGAGTGCATATGATAGTCCTGTACTGAGTGACCGTAAGTATGAGTGACTGTACAGGTGAGTGAGTGGATGTGTGTGCGTAGACCTAACAATCAGTGAGTGGGTATGTAGTTATTGGTGTTGGAGTGTCTATGGTTTTGCGAATGGCAGTCTGTAATTTAGAGTGGGTGTATCAAAGGTTATATTAGGGTGTGAGGAGGTGCATCAGATTATCACGTGGATGATGTCATCAGTGATGTCATTTGAGATGTCATCAGTGATGTCATCAGTGATGTCACTGACCATGTCATGAGTGATGTAATATGTGACGTCATCAGCAGTGCATTGTGGGCGCGAGTTATAGTTAGCTGGACTAACTATAACGGGGAATTTCACGGGTTTTGTACGAGTGCAATGTCCAACTTACTATAACTGTCCCTAAAACCTATGGTTTTTTCAGTGAATTTCTAAGGTTTTTTAAATGCTAATTTGTAACTATAACGTCCCTGAAACCTATGGTTTTTTCAGTGAATTTCAAAGGTTTTTTAAATGCTAATTTGTAACTATAACGTCCCTGAAACCTATGGTTTTTTCAGTGAATTTCAAAGGTTTTTTAAATGCTAATTTCTAACTATAACTGTCCCTAAAACCTATGTTTTTTTCAGTGAATTTCAAAGGTTTTTTAAATGCTAATTTGTAACTATAACGTGCCTGAAACCTATGGTTTTTTCAGTGAATTTCAAAGGTTTTTTAAATGATAATATTTAATTGTAATATTTGTTACATGTATTTTTTGATACTAATTTTCTACAGATGTTTATCTGTTTAATTTACATATTTTTTTTTTTAAATATTTATATATTTTTAATATAAATTTCTAAAAAAATGTTTTCAAAAATATTGAAACATAAATATTTTTTGTTTTGTTAATAAATGTAAATTTTTTTTTTTTTTTTGGAGTCGCGCACCGGCAGCGTACCTTACAAGATCAGTGCGCGAATTGTAGCCGCCATTTTCTGAAAGTCGTGAAGGATCCACGTAGGGTGTGCGATGGGTGCGTGTTTTACAGTTACGTGATATACGTATGTTACGTGTTGTGCGTGATTAGTATGCGACCGGTTCGCGCTTCCTACGTTTACACATTCGTGACACATGCGCATTATACTACGCGGCGCTTGCGCGGACACGCGCCCCGCGTGACGTCATGCGTGCTGTACGCGCTGTGTACGCGACTCCCGCGAATTTTTATATGTTCTAAAATGACATATATATGTCTTTAATACACATATTAGGGCCAGACATTATCTTACTTATGCATAAAAATAATATATTTTTACATGTAATAAAGTTATTTTACTTTTAAATGCAATTTCGCAACTTCGCGTTGGGTGCGTGCTGCGTGTGCGCATGGTACGCGGATCCCATGTGACTTGAAAAAAACTTTTGATTGGTTGATAACATTTCCCATTGTAACTATTGAAGGACCCCACCCATTTCCATCATTCTTCTTTGAGCTTCTTTGGAGACACATCTCTACATTCAACAACTACTGGGATTTCTGAAATAAGAAGATGGCTTCTGCACAACAGCAACAAGATAATTCAGAACATTCTTCAGAAGAAGAATTTGTGCAGGAAAATCCACGTCCACAAAGGCCTGTGTCGCTGGTGTGGAAGTTTTTACTTTTCCGGAGGGCCAAAAAAAGGTGAATGCCACAAAAGTCACCTGCCGGATCTGTGAGAGGGTGTTGTCTAGAGGTAGTGCCGAGAAGAAATATTCTTGTGGTACTGCCTCTATGTACAAACATTTGAAAACCATTCACCCACTAAACCTGGCTCGGGAGGAGTCTCGGAGAGCTGCAAGGAATGAACCACGTGCAGTTCCTTCTACATCTGGCACAGCAACAACATCAACATCACTGGACATACGTCCTGAATTTGCATACTTAAAGCAGCACTGTGTTAAGTGCAACAAACTTATCTCTTATGGAGAACAATCCGTTGAAGCTGTTTGTGCTGCACAGCGCAATCATCATTGTTAGACTTCTTCTTTTTTTTTGTGTTTTCCAGGAATGACATTTAATTCCTGAGGTTTCCTGTTTTTTTCCTTTTTTTTGTTTATTATTTCCGAAAAAACACCCAAAAAAAAAAAAATAGTTCAAAAAATACAAAAAAATATAAAAGAAAAAAGAAGAAAAAAAGTTCTTTTCAGAACTAACTTCTCTGGTTAAAGAAAGAACTATATTTCTATGTTAATGTGTGAAAGGTTGGTTGAATGTATATCTATAACTTAATTGACTGAAAGAATGCATTAATAGTACATTGTGAATGTATAGCAGTGTGACAATGTAAGCTCTTTAGCTGCAGTGTCCTGTGCTACTTCTGATGCACAGGGATGCAACGTAAGTAAATAAATATGTTGCAACTGCATGATTCCCTCTGCAGCGCTGCACAAATTGCAGACTTACAGTGACACAGGCATACTTACAGCATGGTGCAAGTATGTCTGTGTCGTGAAGATATTGTTTTATTGTAGGGGTTTCAAGCAGTGTATGTGCTAAGGCCTAGGTCACTGAATGAGTACTTGGGTACTGACTGAACGATTAGAGTAGTACAAAGAGAGTGCCTGGGTGAATGTATAAGTGTTTTGGTTTTGGCGCAGCGAATGGCTTTGTAGGTGTTGCTGAATGAGTCAACAGAGGACTGCAAGGGTAGTGACAGGATGTTTGCTGTAGTGTATGGTTAGTGAGTGGGGATTTGAAGGTGTGAAAGACAAGTGTGTAGGTGGTTAGAGAACCGCATGCATAGTGGTTAAGGGTTTGAACCAATCTATGTGCTAAGGCCTGGGTCACTGAATGAGTACTTGGGTACTGAATGAACGATTAGAGTACTACAAGAAGAGTGCCTGGGTGAATGTATAAGTGTTTTGGTTTTGGCGCAGCGAATGGCTTTGTAGGTGTTGCTGAATGAGTCAACAGAGGACTGCAAGGGGAGTGACAGGATGTTTGCTGGAGTGTATGGATAGTGAGTGGGGATTTGAAGGTGTGAAAGACAAGTGTGTAGGTGGTTAGAGAACTGCATGCATAGTGTATAGGGGTTTGAAACGGTGTATGTGCTAAGGCCTGGGTCACTGAATGAGTACTTGGGTACTGACTGAACGATTAGAGTAGTGCAAGGAGAGTGCCTGGCCGAATGTATAAGTGTTTACATTTTGGCGCTGTGAATTGATTTCTAGGTGTTGCTGAATGAGTCAACAGAGGACTGCAAGGGGAGTGACAGAATGTCTTCTGGAGTGTATGGATAGTGACTGGGGAATTGAAGGTGTGAAAAACAAGTGTGTAGGTGGTTAGAGAACCGCATGCATAGTGGATAGGGGTCTAAAACAGTCTATATGGTAAGGCCTGGGTCACTGAATGAGTAGTTGGGTACTGACTGAACGATTAGAGTACTGCAAGGAGAGTGACTGGCTTAATGTATAAGTGTTTTGGTTTTGGCGCAGCGAATGGATTTGTAGGTGTTGCTGAATGAGTCAACAGAGGACTGCAAGGGGAGTGACAGGATGTTTGCTGGAGTGTATGGATACTGACTGGGGAATTGAAGGTGTGAAAGACAAGTGTGTAGGTGGTTAGAGAACTGCATGCATAGTGTATAGGGGTTTGAAGCAGTCTATGTGCTAAGGCCTGGGTCACTGAATGAGTACTTGGGTACTGACTGAACGATTAGAGTACTGCAAGGAGAGTGACTGGCTTAATGTATAAGTGTTTTGGTTTTGGCGCAGCGAATGGATTTGTAGGTGTTGCTGAATGAGTCAACAGAGGACTGCAAGGGGAGTGACAGGATGTCTGCTGGAGTGTATGGATAGTGACTGGGGAATTGAAGGTGTGAAAGACATGTGTGTAGGTTGTTAGAGAACGGCATGCATAGTGGATAGGGGTTTGAAGCACTGTATGTGCTAAGGCCTGGGTCACTGAAGGAGTACTTGGGTATAGACTGAACAATTAGAGTAGTACAAAGAGAGTGCCTGGGTGAATGTATAAGTGTTTTGGTTTTGGCGCAGCGAATGGCTTTGTAGGTGTTGCTGAATGAGTCAACAGAGGACTGCAAGGGGAGTGACAGGATGTTTGCTGGAGTGTATGGATAGTGACTGGGGATTTGAAGGTGTGAAAGACATGTGTGTAGGTGGTTAGAGAACTGCATGCATAGTGATTAAGGGTTTGAAGCAGTGTATGTGCTAAGGCCTAAGTCACTGAATGAGTACTTGGGTACTGAATGAACGATTAGAGTACTACAAGGAGAGTGCCTGGGTGAATGTATAAGTGGTTGGGTTTTAGCGCAGCGAATAGATTTGTAGGTGTTGATGAATGAGTCAACAGAGGACTGCAAGGAGAGTGACAGGATGTTTGCTGGAGTGTATGGATACTGACTGGGGATTTGAAGGTGTGAAAGACAAGTGTGTAGGTGGTTAGAGAACCGCATGCATAGTGATTAAGGTTTTGAAGCAGTCTATGTGCTAAGGCCTAAGTCACTGAATGAGTACTTGGCTACAGAATGAACGATTAGAGTACTACAAGGAGAGTGTCTGGGTGAATGTATAAGTGGTTGGGTTTTGGCGCAGCGAATGCATTTTTAGATGTTGCTGAATGAGTCAACAGAGGACTGCAAGGGAGTGACAGGATGTTTGGTGGAGTGTATGGATACTGACTGGGGAATTGAAGGTGTGAAAGACAAGTGTGTAGGTGGTTAGAGAACTGCATGCATAGTGTATAGGAGTTTGAAACAGTGTATGTGCTAAGGCCTGGGTCACTGAATGAGTTCTTTGGGTATAGACTGAACGATTAGAGTACTACAAGGAGAGTGCCTGGGTGAATGTATAAGTGTTTTGGTTTTGGCGCAGCGAATAGATTTTTAGGTGTTGCTGAATGAGTCAACAGAGGACTGCAAGGGTAGTGACAGGATGTTTGCTGTAGTGTATGGTTAGTGAGTGGGGAATGTAAGGTGTGAAAGACAAGTGTGTAGGTGGTTAGAGAACCGCATGCATAGTGATTAAGGTTTTGAAGCAGTCTATGTGCTAAGGCCTAAGTCACTGAATGAGTACTTGGCTACAGAATGAACGATTAGAGTACTACAAGGAGAGTGTCTGGGTGAATGTATAAGTGGTTGGGTTTTGGCGCAGCGAATGCATTTTTAGATGTTGCTGAATGAGTCAACAGAGGACTGCAAGGGGAGTGACAGGATGTTTGGTGGAGTGTATGGATACTGACTGGGGAATTGAAGGTGTGAAAGACAAGTGTGTAGGTGGTTAGAGAACTGCATGCATAGTGTATAGGAGTTTGAAACAGTGTATGTGCTAAGGCCTGGGTCACTGAATGAGTTCTTTGGGTATAGACTGAACGATTAGAGTACTACAAGGAGAGTGCCTGGGTGAATGTATAAGTGTTTTGGTTTTGGCGCAGCGAATAGATTTTTAGGTGTTGCTGAATGAGTCAACAGAGGACTGCAAGGGTAGTGACAGGATGTTTGCTGTAGTGTATGGTTAGTGAGTGGGGAATGTAAGGTGTGAAAGACAAGTGTGTAGGTGGTTAGAGAACCGCATGCATAGTGATTAAGGTTTTGAAGCAGTCTATGTGCTAAGGCCTAAGTCACTGAATGAGTACTTGGCTACAGAATGAACGATTAGAGTACTACAAGGAGAGTGTCTGGGTGAATGTATAAGTGGTTGGGTTTTGGCGCAGCGAATGCATTTTTAGGTGTTGCTGAATGAGTCAACAGAGGACTGCAAGGGGAGTGACAGGATGTTTGCTGGAGTGTATGGATACTGACTGTGGATTTGAAGGTGTGAAAGACAAGTGTGTAGGTGGTTAGAGAACCGCATGCATAGTGCATAGGGGTTTGAAGCAGTCTATGTGCTAAGGCCTGGGTCACTGAATGAGTTCTTTGGGTATAGACTGAACGATTAGAGTACTACAAGGAAAGTGCCTGGGTGAATGTATAAGTGTTTTGGTTTTGGCGCAGCAAATGGCTTTGTAGGTGTTGCTGAATGAGTCAACAGAGGACTGCAAGGAGAGTGACAGGATGTTTGCTGTAGTGTATGGTTAGTGAGTGGGGAATTTAAGGTGTGAAAGACAAGTATGTAGGTGGTTAGAGAACTGCATGCATAGTGATTAAGGGTTTGAAGCATTGTATGTGCTAAGGCCTAAGTCACTGAATGAGTACTTGGGTACTGAATGAACGATTAGAGTACTACAAGGAGAGTGCCTGGGTGAATGTATAAGTGGTTGGGTTTTAGCGCAGCGAATAAATTTGTAGGTGTTGATGAATGAGTCAACAGAGGACTGCAAGGAGAGTGACAGGATGTTTGCTGGAGTGTATGGATACTGACTGGGGATTTGAAGGTGTGAAAGACAAGTGTGTAGTTGGTTATTGAACTGCATGCATAGTGGATAGGGGTTTGAAGCAGTCTATGTGCTAAGGCCTGGGTCACTGAATGAGTACTTGGGTACTGAATGAACGATTAGAGTACTACAAGAAGAGTGCCTGGGTGAATGTATAAGTGGTTTGGTTTTGGCGCAGCAAAAGGATTACAACATGATGCTGGATGGCTGATTAGAGAATTGCAAATACAAAGACTCACTAGTCTGGAAGCAGTTAGGTGACTACATACATTCTACAGATTTCACTACAACACTGCTAATGTGAATGCCTGACTAATTGTGCGAATCCATAAGCAGTAACTAAGTTCTACTACTACTAAAACTTGACAACAGGTTAGGTTTTTAAGCAGTTATGTGTCAGCAAAGACATAAAGTAACCACAAGCTTCTGTCACAATGGTTTCACAAGTGCACACATACTCACAGTGTGATTCTAGAAAACCAAAACTATTCCCTGGGCTTTAGCAAAAGAGACGCACTAGTCTGGAAGAGGTTAGGAGACTGCATACATTCTACACATTTCACTACAGCATTGCTAGTGTGAATGCCTGAATAATTCTGCGGATCCATAAGCACTGACTGAGTTCTAATACTAGTGCAACTTGACAATAGGATAGGTTTTTAAACAGTTATG
Organism: Calotriton arnoldi; assembly: GCA_963921515.1. NCBI lineage: Eukaryota > Metazoa > Chordata > Amphibia > Caudata > Salamandridae > Calotriton > Calotriton arnoldi. The sequence goes on from CAWUFW010001383.1 coordinate 182,007, forward strand.
TGTTAGCAGAGACATAAAGTAACCACATGCTTCTGTCACAATGGTTACACAAGTGCACACATACTCACAGTGTGATTCTACACAAGCCAAACTATTCTCTGAAATTTATCAGAACAGACTCACTAGCCTGGAAGCAGTTAGGTGACTACATACATTCTACACATTTCACTACAGCACTGCTAATGTGAATGCCTGAGTCATTGTGCAAATCCATAACCAGTAACTAAGTTCTACTACTACTACAACTTGACAACAGGTTAGACTTTTAAGCAGTTATGTGTCAGCAAAGACATAAAGTAATCACAAGCTTCTGTCACAATGGTTGCAGAAGTGCACACATACTCACAGTGTGATTCTAGAGAACCAAAACTATTCCCTGTGCTTTAGCAAAAGAGACACACTACTCTGGAAGAGGTTAGGTGACTGCATACATTCTACATATTTCACTACAGCATTGGTAGTATGAATGCCTGAATTATTCTGCAAATCCATAAGCAGTGACTGAGTTCTAATACTACAGAAACTTGACAACAGGATAGTAGAATAAATAATTATTCAACTATTCCTTTCAACACAGTTAAAAATATATATATTACTATACAAAGGGGCAAATTTACAAGCCTCTTGCGCACATTTGCGTCACTTTTCCCATGTTAAAAGTGACGCAAAAGTGGCACAAGAGGCTTCTAAAACTGCCCCATACTATTTTTTAAACAAACATCAAATTCAATAAAAATAATTAAACTATACATCAGTACATTTAATAATATATTTAAAAAAACACAGTTTCATTAAAGTATCAAATCTTTTTAAATAAACGTCCAAAATATATAACTCACCTATTAAATAAATCTGTTGAATTAAAAATCTCACACACTCAGTCAGGATTTTCTTTTTCGCACAGAATGTAGATAAGCACACTCTCCAATATAAAACCAGTAATGGCAAACTTTCCCTCTAATTTTTCATACATATACACATGACTTCCCAGTGTTTTTCAAATTGTAAAACGAATTTCCATTGGTCATAGCGAATAATACTTTTCAACTGACATCTTTCCCCCTTGTTCTGAATATCAGTTTCCATAGCAACAGCTCATGCAACATTCAACTTAGCTGCCAGGTCACAAGTTCACCCCACAATGTTGCAAATGACAACAGCAGGTGTGGTTGGCTTTGCAAAGCATTCACTAATCCTTTCTGCTGTACCTTGCAAACTTTTCATTATAACCAATAAAAACATGCTTTCTAAACAAAGAAAAATGCACCCTATATTAGAATGTAGAGTGTTCTTAAACAGCCAATCAAATCTCTACTTTCTTAAAAACAGCATGTTGTCCACCATTTTAGATAGATTTCATATTCCCTCCTACCTACCTCAGCTACAGACATCTTTTTATTACCTACATTGATCCCTTCAAGATGCTTTCAGTGTGGATTGTGGGACACAGCTATGTTTTCTGGTGCAAAAGGTATGCTGAAAGCAGAGGTATTGACAAAGATTTAGCTTTGCCAAATGTAGACATTAAATGGATTGGTCAGAGAGGATTAAAGTGGCACCAATTGATGCCATTGGTTAAATCCTTTTGCATCTCCAACACCCTGACCTCATAATTGTGCACTGTGGTGGCAATGACCTAGGCACTTTGACTGGGGTAGGTCTGGAAATGCTTATGAAGGACACCTTTGCAGAATTCATGTCACTTTTCCTCTCAAACTGCCTTTGTCTATTCGAACATATGCCAAAGACAGAAATGGCAGTGGTCCAATCATTTTTGTCCACAGTTTGAGAAAGCTAGGAAACATGTCAATAAAGCTGTTTCTGCTTATCTCAGAGATTATAGGATGGGGTCCATTTTCAACAACAATCTGCGTTTTAATATAGATGGCATCTATAGGAGAGACGGTGTTCATTTTACAGATGAGGGTAACCGAATCTTTCTCATCAACTTTAGACTCTGCATCGGTACTTACTTGCAGGTACCATAATCTATCAATAAACACAAGGGCTCTTTTTAGAGCCACCCAAGATATAAACATATATACTTCATGTATATTTACTGTTTTTCAAAAAATATTTGGGGGATTCGCGCACCCAACGCGTTTACCTTGGAGTCGCGCACCCAACGCGTTTACACCAGGGGGCCGCGCTGGGAGTCACGCACCCAACGCGTTCACACTAGGGGCCGCGCTGAGCGGCGCGCTGGGTGCGCGACTCCTTATTTCTCCGTAACATTTTTGATAGCTCCTACCACTAATTTATATTCTCCCCGGGGACCCCATCCCCCGGGGCCTATACATAATAATGGAGACCGTGAGGGGAGCCCCAATGCCCCCACGGTCCCGCCGGCTCCCGCGTCCTTCGGGAGCCGGCATTGCTTTCCACATGGGGAGCTGCTGACATGCAGCTCCCCGTGTGGAAAAGCAATTTGCTTTAGATATTGAAAGAGAGAGCAGGTTTCCCTGCTCTCTCTTTCAATATCCAAGCAGTTTGCTATGGCAGGACGGGAGCCGCAAGGCTCCCGTCCTGCCATAGCAAACTACAGTGTCCCGGGGTAGGCACCCCGGGACACTGCAGGAGCCGGCCCTGGGGGTGGCGGTCCCCAGGGCCATCAAGGGCTCCAGGAGGGGGCCGCACGGCCCCTCCCTTAAATTGCACAGCCCCAGGGAGGTGGTGGTCCCCGGGCTCTGGGGGTCCGTAATGGACCCCCACATTTATTTTATAAGTGCCCCGGGAGGTGGTGGTCCCGGGGCAAGTGGGGGCTGGAGCCCCCACACCTTATTCAAATAAAAAGAAGCCCCGGGGGTGGCGGTCCTCGGGGCTGCGGGAGGGCAGAAGAGCCCTCCCGCACTATTTTTTCAATAAAGCCCCGGGGGTGGCGGTCCTCGGGCTTGGGGGCCCTTTGAGGCCCCCACACATAAAATTATCCCCCCACCATGCCCCCGGGACTTGGGCCACCCGGGGCAAAATACACCGAAGCGCGGGAGACCGCGTCGATTTTTTTCGATTTTTTTTCCGGCAGGATTCGCGCATTTTTGCCCAGGGGTCCTTGTGGGACCCCTGAGCAAACCTAGGGGTCAGGGTGTTTCTACCCTGCTCCCTTTGTGCGCTTTGCGCACTTGTTTCTGTCCCTCGGTTCTACCGAGGGACAAAATGGCTGCCAACATTTCCTGAATCGGAATGTTGACAGCCAGCTGACAGCCAATTAACATGCAGCTCGGGACGGTGCGCGCAGGGTGCGCTGAGGGTACGCGGACCCTACTCGGCCATAGATATATCTATCTTTTTACTTTTGATTTTCTCAGCAACTACTGAACGGATTTACACCATTTAACAAAAAGGGTTCTTTCTGAAACAAGAACTACCTCTTTGCCAAATTTGGTGTAATTCCATTCAGCAGTTCGGGCTGTAGCCGTGTCTAAAGTTTCCTATGGAAAATTGCATGGGGAAAACGCGTTTTGGGACCCCCTTTTTCTCGGCCCCCGCTTGACGAATCCCCCGAGACTTTCAGGGTAGGAGCGGACCGGAGCGGGCCATAAAGTTTGAAAATTTTGCGAAGATACGTCAACCGGCAAGAGAGTTATTTCAAATAGAATGTCGCGGATTTCCTATGGATAATAGGTTGTAACTATAACTATCTACTGGCGACCGCCAGTAGATAATATATATATATATATATATATATATATATATATATATATATATATATATATATATATATATATATATATCTCCTACTGGCAGTTGCCAGTAGGTAGTTATAGTCTTGCCCAAAAAGTGTCAAGTTAGGTCTTGTGCATGGGAAGGTTCGGGGTATCCGACGAGGAGGGACTGAGAAAAAGTCCCATAGACTCTTTAGACACTCCTGCAGCCCAAACCGCTGGACGGAATTACAGCAAATTTGCCAGAAAGCTAGCTTTTGGTCCACAGATTGTGCTTTTTGTTTTTTGGTGTAAATCCGTTCAGTACTTTGCGAGACAATAAAGAAAATCTTACATTTGTATATCTGTGACTGCTACTACTTCGCGAATAATAACGAGCTCGTGCAGAGATCAGCAGAGCTCTGATTGGTTGTTAACGCTTCAGCCAGGAAGTGTTGGCAGCCATCTTGGGACATGGCTTCAGCTGAGTCCCGAAAACAAATGCAGAAAAAAAGAAAAGGGGACAGGATACGAATGCCCTGACCCTCTAGCTCTGGTGCTGGGATCCCATAGGGACTCCTACAGGGCAAAAAAGCATTTTATTTAAATTCACGCTCAAATTTGTGAATATTCGTGAATATTGCAGTGAATTTTAAAAAAACAAGCAAGGCCTTCCACGCTTGTTTTCAAGAAGCTACCGGGTGGGCAAGGTCCTGGGGGCATGCTGCCTTTAATAAATGGGGAGGGGGCACACAGGCCCTGCTTCCTAGGGTTTATTTATGCCCCGGGGACCACCACCTCCCCAGGGCAATAAATAGAAAAAATCAATAGGGGGGTCCACGCGGACCCCCCTATTACTGACAGCTCCCACCAAGCTCCCACCAAGCAAAATCACATGGCCCCCTTCCCCATTGAACTGTGGCAGCCCCTGGGGTCCCCAGGGCCAAAATCGGCCTGGGTAGTGGGGCCACGCAGTCACCCTCCCCCATTATATTTTGGCCAGACACTGGGGGATGGGGGTCCCTGGAGCCCAGTCGGCCCGGGGAGGGGTTCGCACAGCCTCCCTCCCTCATTAAGTTGTGGCCGGGCTCAGAGAGGGGAGCCACTGCCCCCCTTCCCCATTGAATTGTGGTGGACCCAGGGATCCTAAAGCCAAAATCTGCCCGGGGAGGGGGCCGCACAGCCTCCCTCCCCATTAAGTTGTGGCCGGGCCCCGGGGGATAGGCTCTCTGGGGCCTTTCTGGCCATGATGTTCATTTCACAGGAATTAAACCTCAACAAGAAGCACTTACAAATATAAACATAGCACGTGGGCCCATTGAAGCTCCACTTCTGTAAAGGACAAATGATCCTAACTTCTGGGCTTGGCGAAGGCAAAGCAAGTGTGTTTTCTCGGCAATTCCATATTGAACAACAATCTGAAATCCTTCGTGTAGGTGAATGCATCATTGATCTATTGGAGTGCAATCTGTAAGTGACTGTGACATGTGTGTTCTTTGTTGTCGTGGTGAGAGTCTATGGTTCTCCCTTCAAATTGCAAGGAGTATGCAAATGTGGAAATCACTTGGAAGCTTTGCTGTTTGGCCTAGCCCACCTTAGTAGTAAGCAAAGGTCTTCCTGCCTTTTGCCAGGATAATGAACAGCTTAACAAGTGGCCCCCCCAGTGTGTTGCTCCCCAATTTTGGTGAGGAGTTCTTGATACCAAGGAATATGAGGACATCTCCACCATACAAAGAAGCACTTACTTCATATAGTTAAGAGGAAGGACCCTTGTTTGATGGAGATTTACATCTTTGTAGTACTGTTGTCTTCTCTAAAGGAGGATTCATGTTATCACATATTTCTGGATAAAGATGTACCAGGAACAATCACATTTCTAAAACGCACACAAGGTCACTAGTGACATTTCCTTGTGCTCCATTATGCGGCTGTAGTGTAGAATACATACTGGAAATTTACCCAAGGAGGTAGCACTTAGCAATTAAACAGTAGAAAGAACTCCACTTGGGTAGATACTTTGTGCAAAACTGTGGACTGAACCCTAGCCCCCAGACGGGTAAGCAGCCCCTCTCCAACCCCAGCACCTTGAGACCCTCACAGGTAAGTAGCCGCGCTATACAAACCCCTGATTGATTTATTGATTGACTCACAGACCCACTCAGAGACTAATGCACCCACTCACAGATACACTCATGCGCTCGTTCACAGACTGACTCACACACCCGTGGAGGCACTCACAAACCCACTCAGACACTCTTACACCTACTCACAGACACACTGAGACACTCATTCAGGACCTCATGCACCCACTCAGACACCCATTGAGGCACTCATGCACCCACACACACACACAGTGAGACACTTATGCAGCCACTCCCAGACCTATACCGACACTCACACACCCACTCACACCCATTGTGGCACTCACAAACTCCCTCACATACCCACTGAGACACTCTTGCACTCACTCATACACTCACTTTCTAGGTAATAGGTAGGAAATGCAATTTTAAAAGCCTTAGAAATTCACTTACAAAAACCAAGATTACAGGGATGTTATAGTTAGGAAACAACATTAAAAAAAACCTTAGAAATTCACTGAAAAAAACAAAGGTTACTGGGATTCTATAGTTAGGAAATAGGATTAAAAAAACCTTAGAAATTCAATGGAAAAAACAAAGGTTACAGGGACATTATACATAGGTTCACATTTCACTCGTACAAAACCAGTGAAATTCAGCAGTTATAACTTACGCTCCTGCAATGCACTGCTTATGACCTCACATACTACATCACTCATGACATGGACAGTGATATCACTGATGACATCTCAAATTACATCACTGATGACATCATCCAATGAGTTTAAGTGTTTTCTAAAAGTTTACGAGTGTCAAACATGTATGCTAAGTTACTGGAAAAGTTACATTTGTATACTTTGTGTACTACTAATGAGTGATACTATTTCTAACGTATATTATGTGAATTTCTAAGGTTTTTTTTAATGTTGTTTCCTAACTATAACGTCCCTATAACCTTTAGTTTTTAAAGTGAAAAAAATAAAATATATATATATATATTACATATTACATATTACCTACTGTAGGCCAGTAGGTAGTTATAGTTAGGACCTGGTTTCCAAAGGAAAAGCGTTTTTTTGGTTTGCCAATATCTTTGGCGCCGTTTGACGGATCTTCGCGACATTTTCAAAACTAATGGGGCACTCCGGTCAGCTTCTGTCTTGAAAGTTTCCGGGTGATTCGTCAAGCAGGGGCCGAGAAAAAAGGGGGGTCCCAAAACACGTTTTCTCCATGTTAATTTCCATAGGAACTTTTGTCGCGGCTACAGCCCGAACTGCTCTCGCTTCCAAGAAGCAAAGCAGAATTGCTATTGGACAAGGGGAGCTGCATGTTAGCAGCTCCCCTTGTCCAAAAGCAATGCCGGCACCCGCAGGAGGCGGGGAGCCAGCTGGGACTGCGGGGGCATTGGGGCTCCACGCGGTCCCCAACGTAAGGGCCGACCCCGGGGGATGGGGACCCCGGGGCCAGAAGTGGCCCCCCCTTTAATATATACCTTTTTTTTTTTTAAACGGAAGGCCGGCTCTGGAGGATGGGGTCCCCGGGGCCAAAATTGGCCTCAGGAGGGGGGCCACGTGGCTCCCCTCTAAAATAAAAAATAAAGGCTGGCCAGGCCCGGGGGATGGGGTCCCCAGGGCCAAAAGTGGCCCAGGGAAGGGGGCCACGTGGACCCCGTCCGTAATATAATTTAAATTAAAAACGAGGCAATGCCCCCGGGGATGGGGTCCACGCGGCCCCCTTCCAGTTTTTTTCAAAATATTTTTTTTTTTTAATGGCTCAGGTCCTGGGGGATGGGGTCCCCAGGGCCCACAAAATGTTAAGAGAAGGGGGGCTACACAGCCCCCCTTCTAACCAAAAAAAAGAAAAGCCGGCATCTAGCTGGAGGCCCCGCCCCCTCACTGCACCACTCTGCAAATGCGCCTCCTGGCGTGTTCTGGGTTGGGGGATTAAGTCCCCTTGAATGCTAAGGGTCCTTAGGGGCCAACTAGCCCACCAGGTACCGCCAGTAAGCCCCACACAGTGGGTTTGCTGAGAGGTGGTCCGAGGCCATGCCCCTTTTTACACCAGTCTGCAAACGTGCCTCTTGGCGCACTGCTGGTGGGGTGGTGAGGTCCTCTTGTGTCCTGAGGACCTCAGGACTGAAGTGGACTTCATCCCCCGAGCAGCAGTGTGCCAAGCGGTGCGTTTGCAGAGTGGTGTAAAAAGGGGGCGTGGCCTCGGACCACTCTCAGCAATCCAGCTGTGTGGGACTTACTGGAGGTAACAGGAGGGCTAGTTGGCCCCAGGGACCCTCAGGAGGCAAGGGGACTTTAATCCCCATCCAAGAGTGCACCAGGGAGCGCGTTTGCAGAGTGGTGGGGAAAGGGGGCATGGCCTGTTTCCACCTCTTAGCAATCCCACTGTGTGGGGCTTACTGGAGGTAAATGGTAGGCTAGTTGGCCCCTAAGAACCCCCAGCAGCAAAGTGGACTTTAATCCCCATCCAAGAGTGCACCAGGGAGTGCGTTTGCAGAGTGATGGGGAAAGGGGGCGTGGCCTGCTATGAGAACTTAGCAATGCTGCTATGTGGGACTTACTGGAGGTAATAGGAGGGGCAGTTGGCCCCCAAGGTTGTCCTTGGGGGCCAACTACCCCTCCTGTTACCTCCACTATGTCCCACACGGTGGGATTGCTAAGAGGTCTTCGGAGGCCACGCCCCCTTTCTCCACCACTCTGCAAACGTGCCTCCTGGCACAGTACTGGTTGGGGGATGAAGTCCACTTTACTCCTGAGGGACTTTGGGGGCTAAGAAGCCTTCCTGGTACCTCCTGTAAGTCCTACGCAGCGGAATTCCTGAGCGCTGATTGGAGGCCCAGCCCCCTTTCTCCACCACTCTGCAAACGCGACTACCAGTTAAAGAAGCATTTGTACTGTAATAGGTCTCGCATTTGCAAGAGTTAGAGCTATTGGCGTTGCAAACGTAAAAGTTTTTTACTAATGTTTTTGGAGTGGAGTGGATGTACGTTGTGTGTAGTGGAATTATGTGGTATGTTGTGCAGTAAAATTATGTGGATAGAAGGTATGTGGTATTTAGGTGTATAGGAATTATGTAGAGTGGGATTATGTGTTATGGAGAGTAATTATGTGGTATGGTAGTCTGTGTTGTGGAGTGGTAACCTCAGGTTTAGTCTTCCTCATTTCTATAGAAGCTAAACTTTGAACTCAATGAGACAAAAAAAAGAAGGAATCACTCAGGAGCACTCTAGACCTAGTCAGAGGTATGAGCAGGGCCACTGGAATTATGCGATTGTTTGGCTGCACCGACTTTCGCACAATTATACATTTTCCGCATTAGCCACATAATCCATCATCTGCTGCCTAATCTGCAGATTTGAACAAAAAAAGCCTTGTTTCTAGCTCAAACGGCTCAAACGTTACCAAAAATGCAGCGACAAGTGTTACAGTGTGGTGGAAGGTCCTTTGCAAACCTAGAATGGTCACCTGTTACTTATTGCTAAATGTGGGTGTTAAATTGGTACTAATGGTGTGCAAGCCACTCTTGCTTCTTTCTGCGCCTCTCTTGCCTCTTTCTGCGCCTCTCTTGCCTCTTTCTGCATTTCTGTTGCTTCTTTCTGCACCTTTCTTTCTTTTTCTGCACTTCTCTTGTCTCTCTCTACCTCTCATCCCTCTTTCTGCACCTCTGTTGCTTCTTTCTGCACTTCTCTTGCTTCTTTCTGCACCTCTGTCCCTTCTTTCTGCAACCCTTGTGCCTGTTACTGCACCCCTCTTCCCTCTTTCTGCACCCATTTTGCCTCTTTCTGCACCTCTGTTCCTTCTTTCTGTACTTCTTTTGTTTCTTTCTGCAACTCTCTTGCTTCTTTCTGCATGCCTCTTGCTTCTTTCTGCACCCTTGTGCCTCTTTCACACCCCTCTTTCTGCACCCCTCTTGCCTCTTTCTCCACTCCACTTCCCCCTTTCTGCATCTCTCTTGCTTCTTTCTGCACTTCTCTTGCCTCTTTTTCCACCCCTCATCCCTCTTTCTGCACCTCTGTTGCTTCTTTCTGCACCTCTGTCCCTTCTTTCTGCAACCCTTGTGCCTCTTTATGCACCCCTCTTGCCTCTTTCTGCACCTCTGTTCCTTCTTTCTGCACTTCTTTTGTTTCTTTCTGCAACTCTCTTGCTTCTTTCTGCACGCCTCTTGCTTCCTTTTGCACCCCTTGTGCCTCTTTCACACCCCTCTTCCCTCTTTCTGCACCCCTCTTGCCTCTTTCTACTCCTCTGTTCCTTCTTTTCACACTTCATTTGTTTCTTTCTGCACCTCTCTTGTTTCTTTCTGTATCCCTCTTGCCTCTTTCTCCACCCCACTTCCCCCTTTCTGCATCTCTGTTGCTTCTTTATGCATTTCTCTTGCTTTTTTCTGCATCTCTCTTGCTTCTTTTTGTGCCCCTCGTGCCTCTTTCTGCACCCCCTTCCCTCTTTCTGCACCCCTCCTGCCTCTTTCTGATTCCTCTGTTCGTTCTTTCTGCACTTATTGTTTCTTTCTGTACCTCTCCTGCTTCTTTCTGCACCTCTCTTGCCTCTTTCTCCACCCCTCTGCCCCCTTTCTGCACCACTGTTGCTTCTTTCTGCACTTCTCTTGTCTCTCTCCACCCCTCTTCCCTCTTTCTGCACCTCTGTTGCTTCTTTCTGCACCTCTCTTGCTTCTTTCTGCACCCCTCATGCCTCTTTCATACCCCTCTTCCTGCACCCCTCTTGCCTCTTTCTGCACCTCTGTTCCTTCTTTCTGCACTTCTTTTGTTTCTTTCTGCAGCTCTCTTGCTTCTTTGTGCACCCCCTTGCCTCTTTCTCCACCCATCCACCCTCTTTATGCACCCCTCTTCCCTCTTTTTGTACCCCTCTTGCCTCTTTCTGCACCTTTGTTGCTTCTTTCTGCACTACTTTTGCTTCTTTCTGCACCTCTCTTGCTTCTTTCTGCAACTCTCTTGCTTCCTTCTGCACCCCTCTTGCTTCTTTCTGCACCCCTCGGGCCTCTTTCACACCCCTCTTACCTCTTTCTGCACCCCTCTTGCGTCTTTCTGCACCGCTGTTCCTTCTTTCTGCACTTCTTTTGTTTCTTTCTGTACCTCTCTTGCTTCTTTCTGCCCCCTCTTGCCTCTTTCTCTACCCCTCTTCCCCTTTTTTCATCTCTGTTGCTTCTTTCTGCACTTTGCTTGCCTCTTTCTTCGCCCCTCATCCGTCTTTCTGTACCTCTGTTGCTTCTTTATGCACTTCTCTTGCTTCTTTCTGCACCTCTCTTGCTTCTTTCTGCACCCCTCGTGCCTCTTTCTGCACCCCTTTTCCCTCTTTCTCCACCCCACTTCCCCCTTTCTGCATCTCTGCTGCTTCTTTCTGCACTTCTCTTGCTTCTTTCTGCACCTCTTGCTTCTTTCTGCACCCTTGTGCCTCTTTATGCACCCCTCTTCATTCTTTCTGCACTCCTCTTGCCTCTTTCTGCACCTCTGTTGCTTCTTTCTGCACTTATTTTGTTTGTTCCTGCACCTCTCTTGCTTCTTTCTGCACCCGTCTTGCCTCTTTCTTCACCCCTCTTCCCCCTTTTTTCATCTGTTGCTTCTTTCTGCACTTTGCTTGCCTCTTTCTCCGCCCCTCATCCGTCTTTCTGCATCTCTGTTGCTTCTTTCTGCACTTCTCTTGTCTCTCTCCACCCATCTTCCCTCTTTCTGCACCTCTGTTGCTTCTTTCTGCACCTCTCTTGCTTCTTTCTGCACCCCTCATGCCTCTTTCATACCCCTCTTCCTGCACCCCTCTTGCCTCTTTCTGCACCTCTGTTCCTTCTTTCTGCACTTCTTTTGTTTCTTTCTGAAGCTCTCTTGCTTCTTTGTGCACCCCCTTGCCTCTTTCTCCACCCATACACCCTCTTTATGCACCCCTCTTGCCTCTTTCTGCACCTCTGTTCCTTCTTTCTCTACTTCTTTTGTTTCTTTATGCACCTCTTGCTTCTTTCTGCACCCCTTTTACCTCTTTCTGCACCCCTCTTCCCTCTTTCTGCACTCCTCTTGCCTCTTTCTGCACCTCTGTTGCTTCTTTTTGCACTTCTTTTGTTTCTTTCTGCACCTCTCTTGCTTCTTTCTGCACCCCTCTTGCCTCTTTCTCCACCCCTCTTCTCCCTTTTTTCATCTCTGTTGCTTCTTCTTGCACTTTGCTTGCCTCTTTCTCCGCCCCTCATGTCTTTCTGCACCTCTGTTGCTTCTTTCTGTACTTCTCTTGCTTCTTTCTGCACCTCTCCTGCTTCTTTCTGCACCCCTTGTGCCTCTTTCTGCACCCCTCTTCCCTCTTTCTGCACCCCTCTTGCCTCTTTCTGTACCTCTGTTCCTTCTTTATGTACTTATTTTGTTTCTTTCTGCACCTCTCGCTTCTTTCTGCACCCCTTTTACCTCTTTCTGCACCCCTCTTCCCTCTTTCTGCACTCCTCTTGCCTCTTTCTGCACCTCTGTTGCTTCTTTCTGCACCCCTATTGCCTCTTTCTCCACCCCTCTTCCCCCTTTTTTCATCTCTGTTGCTTCTTTCTGCACTTCGCTTGCCTCTTTCTCTGCCCCTCATACGTCTTTCTACACCTCTGTTGCTTCTTTCTGAACTTCTCTTGCTTCTTTATGCACCTCTGTTGCTTCTTTCTGCACCCCTTGTGCCTCTTTCTGCACCCCTCTTCCATCTTACTGCACCCTTCTTGCCTCTTTCTGCACCTCTGTTCCTGCTTTCTGTACTTCTTTTGTTTCTCTCTGCACCTCTCTTGCTTCTTTCTGCACCCCTTTTACCTCATTCTGCACCCCTCTTTCCTCTTTCTGCACCCCTCTTGCCTCTTTCTGCACCTCTGTTCTTTCTTTCTGCACTTCTTTTGTTTCTTTCTGCACATCTCTTACTTCTTTCTGTACTTCTCTCGCCTCTTTCTGTACTCAAATGGGAAGTGCAAGCTGTCATGTTTAAAGGTCTGCGTGCTCTTGTGACTGAGGTATATGTCTACTTGTATATGTATTCTCACATGTGTTATGCATCTGAAGATGGTAGCTTAAAAAGTGGGTAGCTTCTTCTATAGGTGGTTCTATAGGTGGTTAAATGTTCTCACTTCTGCTCTGTCATTCAGTTGCACAGGCAGACATGTCTTATGTATATAGGTGTTATAGAGCCCCTCAAATATACTATTGAATACCCATGTCCTTGTATTATGAGCAGAAAGAAATAGATACACCTTTTTGTACACATATTTACAGAGTATGCTGTTTGAAACACAGGTATTCAAGTATTTCTATGGTTATTTTTATGTAACATGTCACTCCGTAAAAGCAGAGACACGCATGCATACCTTCACAACTTACAACAGTGATATGCTTAGGATTGCTGTTTTATATTTGGTAGGTAGGCCAAACATTCTGAGCAGTCGATTAATAGTGAATCTTCAAGAGAAAAGTGAGGTTTAAGACATCTTGCAAGAAGGATTAGTGATAAGGCTACTTTGTATGAGTCTGTTTTAAGGTACAGTCAAAGTAGGCCTCTTTCTGCACCTCTGTTGGTTCTTTCTGCACTTCTCTTGCTTCTTTCTGCACCTTTCTTCCTCTTTCTTGACTTCTGTTGCCTCTTTCTGCTCTTCTCTTGCTTCTTTCTGCACCTTTCTTCATCTTTCTGCACATGTCCTACCTATGTATGCATATTTAGAAATTAGCATTTAAAAAAACTTAGAAATTCACTGAAAAAACTAGTGGTTTCAGGGACATTATAGTTAGGAATTAGCATTTACAAAACCTTTGAAATTCACTGAAAAAACAATAGGTTTCAGGGACTTTATAGTTAGAAATTAGCATTTAAAAAACCTTAGAAATTCACTGAAAAAAACACAGGTTTCAGGGACGTTATAGTTAGTTGGACATTTCACTCGCACAAAACCAGAGAAATTTGGCCATTACAGTTAGTTGAGCTAACTATAACTCGCACCCCCGCAATGCATTGCTGATGACGTCACATATTACATCACTCATGACATAGTCAGTGACATCACATCACCATTCTTGAAACCATAGACACACCAATACCAGTTAGTACATACCCACTCACTGATTCATAGGTCTACACACATCCACTCACTCACCAATACAGTCACTCATACACGCAGTCACTCATCAATACAGCCTTTGATATATGCACTCATACACTCATACAGACACTCACATACTGCCACTCATCCACAGAGATACTCACACATCTAGTCAGTCACCCAAAGACTCAATCACACTGCCATTTACTCACCAATACAGTTATACACACACCACCTCACTTATTCATACAGATACTAACACATACTTACTCTCTTATACAATCAATGACACAAGCACACACTCATCCATACAGCCACTCTCACATATTGTCACTTATATACTCCAACATTCACATATACTGCCTTTCACATATGTAGTTACTCACACATATACCACTGAGACTTCCATTCACTCACCAACACAGCCATACGCACACTCACTCACCCATACAGCCCCTCGCAGACGCACTCATGAACCCTTACACCCACTGAATCACCCACTCACACATCCATGGAGGGAGTCACACACACCCCCACCCACCCACACAGACACTCAGGCACCCATACAGGTAATCACACAACCAATCATTACCCCATATAGACACTCATGTAGCTACTCACCAACCCATGCAGCCACTTACACACCAACTGACATACTGCTACAGACATTCACACAGGTTAGTCATTCACCCATGTACCCATGCAATCTCTCACTTAAACAGTCAGTCATGCACCCACTAAATCATCCATTCAGACACTCATACACCTACTCATTCTTCAATACACCTTTGCGTATCTATAATTAACATTCTTAAACTATTAAAATTCACCCAGTCTCTGGATGATGTCATCAGTGATGTCATTTGAGATGTCATCAGTGATGTCACTGACCATGTCATGAGTGATGTAATATGTGACATCATCAGCAGTGCATTGCGGGGGCGCGAGTTATAGTTAGCTCAACTAACTATAACGGCCGAATTTCTGTGGTTTTGTATGATTGAAATGTCCAACTAACCATAACGTCCCTGAAACCTGTGGTTTTTTCAGTGAATATATATATATATTACCTACTGGCGGTCGCCAGTAGGTAGTTATAGTTAGGACCTATTTTCCATAGGAAATTCACAACATTCTACTTCCAATAACTTTGGCGCCGGTTGATGAATCTTCGCGAAATTTTCAAAACTCGTGGGGCGCTCCGGTCCGCTCCTATCCTGAAAGTATATAGATATATATATCCATCCACAGAGTGATCCTCATTAACTCATAGCGCTCTGCAGTGGGTGCTCTGCATAGGGGCCGGATCCTGGCCCTAATTCAATTTTAAGCAACAAAAGAGGCAGCACTCTGAGCAGGCTTTTAGCTTGATTTATTCCTCGTATCACACTCCACCAACGCGTTTCAGCCTTACACTGCTTTTCTCACGTAAGGCTGAAACGCGTTGGTGGAGTGTGATACGAGGAATAAATCAAGCTAAAAGCCTGCTCAGAGTGCCGCATCTTTTGTTGCTTAAAATATATATATATATATATATATATGTATATATATATATTGTCCCAGTTTGGTTCATCCTTTCGCCAGACCCGATAACGCTCAGTATGGGTGCGAGCTCCCGCGGCTGAACCACGCCGCTTAACACATCTCCCAAATCCTCTTTCCAGAAGAAAAACGGTCCGCACTCTTGCAGGTTTTGCGATTTTTTTATTTTTCTATCTCCTTCGTTAGATGTTCATATATGCAAACAGGAATACAGGTGAAACAAAAGATCTACGCGTTTCGGTATTACAAATACCTTGCTCACGATCCAGTATTACTCTTCAATATGTATATTTGCAGTTGTGCAGAGTGTAATGTGCTATATATTACCAATATTGAGTGTGCAGTGGGGCCATAATTCATGAGAGGCACAGCTTGTGAGACATGATCTGTTAGTCATGATACCCTTCCCCTCCCTCAACAATGATAATAAATACCATACTATACTCTGGGCACTGCATAAATGCTTTATGGCATGCTATTTTTTCAGGTGTGCTTCTTTTAACAAAAGGTATGTTACCAAAACCAGGATGCATGGGGGTTAAATTTGGCAACATTGTAAAATCACATTTAAGACAGCTGTTGCCCTTTGTAAAGCAATTGTTACATACAATCTGTGAAGCTGTGAAAAGTGTTTTCACATGCCAATTTTGATGTACTCTAATAAGAAAGTTACATTTAGCCATTGATCTATAGTAATAAATATGCGAATGTGCATTTATTGGTACAGTTGCCCTAAATAACGTGTTATTTGGCCACATTTATTTCCATTGTCATACATTTTTGAGGCAGAGATAGTGCCTCTTGTTACAGTTAAGGCATTATTTCTTTTTTTAAAAATGCACTTTGGGTTCTTCATGGCAACTTTCTTGCAGATACCTGAAGCTGGGGATTAGAAATAGAGAATTTCCAAAAGAGACATTTACTATTTTAGCTTCCATAGTATTCTGAGCTCCTCGACACAGAAAAACAGCTTAACAGAATTAAACCACACGTGGCATGTAAATAGAACTTTACCTCGTTTGATGCAAATCCATCCAGTTTGGAAATTAGCCTCTTCGATGCTCATGACGAGCTCAGCTCGTCATGCTGCGCGGTGGGAGTGTGCGCATGACGAGCTGAGCTCATCACGACCACGCCCGCGATCAGAATGTCCAGCACCTGAGCGGAATTCCGATCGCAGCGAAGGTGTTACCATTTCAAAAGTGTTCTGGTCAGGGCATGAAGTGAGGTCAAATCTTAGAGATATCCGAACAGTTAATTCTCGGATCCTCCACTGATTTGCAAATACACTGAGGATTTGTGAAACCAATCCAAAAAAAAAGGATAGTCACACCTTTGGACTATAGAGCTTTTTCTCCTGTCCTCCATTTTGAATTCACTATTCTGGCGGCCAATTTGCGAAAACTACTGCACTCTGAATGCCAGGCCATCATAGAAACATTTCAATTATGGCAGCCATTACCCAACATGGTGCACCACAGGGCCTGGCCAGATAGCAGGCCTTGCCATCAGTCCGCCACTGAGCATAGCTAAACATCATGCATAGCTCTGATTGACCATGCATGGAGGGTTGGATACCCAAGGCCAAGCCCTGGGGCCTGTGCACACAGCTATGCAAGTTATAACTTTCACACCAGTTGCAGTTTTTATGAACTCACAATGTTTATGCCATATAACAACAACTAAAAGTGAAATGCAATTAAACAACAGCACATAATCACACCAATTGATGATACTACATTCATAGTCTTCTCTGTTCAAGAGGTATGGGTAATATGTTGTATACTTTTATCTGTGAGATGATTTACAGCAGTTGCAGCTATTTAATTAAGAGTGAGGTTACGAGCATTTATTTTGTGTGTGAGTTATGGATTGTGTTCCTAACCACAACTTGTGAATTTCAGTGATTTTTCGGTTTTAATTCATAATCATAACTTCACTTTAACTGTGTTTGTTTTTTTAGGGAATTTCAGTTTTTTTAAAGTATATTGAAATGTTATAACCAAAGGCAATCACACCTTCACTTTCAACTTAGATTTTTTTTCATTGACTATTCCCATTTAATACTCAGGGACATATGTACAAGGAGTTAACGCCACAGTTTAACATGAACATTTATAATGTGTCACTCGATGTACATTTGGATGGATTCACTGCTCAGACATTATTGGAGACTTCTATGCCTGAATGGATATGATAAACACATGGCCAAAGATCCATATCAGACCACATTATAAGGGCAACAGGAAAGAGCTAAGTGGCACATAGCCTGGAGATGCAGCAGGCTGGCAAAATGTCCCCCTTGCCTCAACACCACGCTCATACAATTGTCTGCACAGGGCTGCTTCTCTTTGATGACAAAATGAGGATGCACTGTGAATGCAACAGATGATGTGCACAAGTGAGCATGCCAACACCGATGTCAGCACACATGGTAAGTGTCTGACAGTGGACTTGCACTTAAGGCTAAGTTCCTATTGCCAACACAGCTTCACTGAAACAGACATTGTGATTCCAATAGCACGTGGGCAATATGTGCCATAACGATTCGACATCTATGTGCATGTGGTGTGCTCTATCTTGGAATGTGACATGCAATGACCCCCATCACAACAAGCTTTGTCCATCCCGTGCTTGATTTCTTATGTTTGTTTTTATATTTATTACTATTTGTCGTGCATTGCCAGGGGCCCAACTCCCAAGACGCACTACACAACATTTCAATCAATCAATCAATCAATCATGTCACTTATAAAGCGCACTACATACCCACGAGGGTCTCAAGGCGCTGGGGGAAGAGGGGGGTGGTGCTGCTACTGATCGAAGAGCCAGGTCTTGAGGAGTCTTCTGAAGGCCAGTAGGTCTTGGGTCTGTCGGAGGTTGGTGGGGAGGGTGTTCCAGGTCTTGGCGGCGAGGTGGGAGAAGGATCTGCCGCCGGCTGTCGTTTTCCGGATGCGGGGGACTGTGGCGAGGGCGAGGCTGGTCGAGCGGAGCTGGCGGGTGGGGGTGTAGAAGCTGAGTCGTCTGTTGAGGTAGGCTGGTCCGGAGTTGTGGAGTGCTTTGTGTGCGTGGGTGAGGAGCTTGAAGGTTATCCTCTTGTTGACAGGGAGCCAGTGCAGGTCTCTCAGGTGGGGTGTGATGTGGCTGCGTCGGGGATGTCGAGGATAAGACGTGCAGAGGCGTTCTGGATGCGTTGCAGCCGTCTCAGGAGCTTAGCCGTCGTTCCTGCGTAGAGGGCGTTTCCGTAGTCCAGCCTGCTGGTGACGAGGGCCTGGGTGACTGTTTTTCTTGTTTCGGTGGGGATCCACTTGAAGATCCTGCAGAGCATTCGGAGGATGTTGAAGCAGGATGAGGAAACGGCGTTGACCTGCTTAGTCATGGAGAGGGTGGGGTCGAGGATGACCCCTAGGTTGCGTACGTGGTCGGTGGGTGGCGGGGCTGTTCCCAGTGATGTTGGCCACCAGGAGTCGTCCCAGGCTGAAGGGTTGGAACCAAGGATGAGGACCTCCGTCTTGTCCGAGTTCAGCTTCAGGCGGCTGGTCCTCATCCATTCGGCGACGGCCTTCATTCCTTCGTGGAGGTGGGCTTTGGCGGTGTGAGGGTCTTTGGTGAGGGAGAGGATCAGATGGGTGTCGTCGGCGTAGGAGATGATGTTGAGGTTGTGCTGTCGGGCGACGTGGGCGAGGGGTGCCATGTAGATGTTGAACAGCGTTGGGCTGAGGGAGGAGCCTTGGGGTACGCCGCAGATGATCTTGGTGGCCTTGGATCGGAAGGGGGCGAGGCGGACGCTTTGTGTTCTGCCGGAAAGGAAGGATGTGTTTCAGTCCAGGGCCTTCTCTTGGATCCCGGCGTCGTGAAGGCGTGTTCGTAGTGTGTGGTGGCAGACCGTGTCGAAGGCGGCTGATAGGTCCAGGAGGATGAGGGCTGCTGTTTCTCCGTTGTCTAGCAGGGTCCTGATGTCATCGGTGGCGGCGATGAGGGCGGTTTCGGTGCTGTGGTTGCTGCGGAAGCCGGACTGGGAAGGGTCCAGGATGTTGTTCTCCTCGAGGTAGCGGGTCAGTTGTTTGTTGACGATTTTCTCGGTGACCTTCGCGGGGAACGGGAGCAGAGAGATGGGTCGGAAGTTCTTGAGGTCCTTGGGGTCTGCCTTGGGTTTCTTGAGTAAGGCGGTGATCTCGGCGTGCTTCCAGCTTTCCGGGAAGGTTGCTGTCTCGAAGGAGATGTTGATTATTTTCCGGAGATGGGGCGCGATGGCTGTACTGGCTTTGTTGAAGATGTGGTGAGGGCACGGGTCTAGCGGTGAACCGGAGTGGATGGTGTTCATGATCTCGCTGGTGTCCTCGTCGTTGATGTTGGTCCAGGAGAGCAGGCGGTTGGTGGTTGTGGGGGCAGTGGTCTCGGTGGTTGCCGGGCGGTCGTGGTGTTGAAGCTGTCGTGGATGTCGGAGATTTTGCGGTGGAAGAAGGTTGCCAGTGAGTCGCACAGGTCTCGCGACGGCTGGATGTCGTTGGTGTTGGAGCTGGGGGTTGGAGAGTTCCTTCACGATGTTGAAGAGCTCTTTGCTGTTGTGTGCGTTGTTGTCTAGGCGGTCTTTGAGTGAGGCCCTTTGGCGGATCTGATGAGGTGATGGTGACTGCGGGTGGCGCTCTTGTGGGCGGCGTAGCTGTCCGCTGTCCGTTCGTGGAGCCAGATCTTCTCCAGTTTTTGGCATGTTCGTTTGGAGGCCTGGAGGTCTTCGGTGAACCAGGTGGCTTTCTTGCTGGTGTGGCTGTTGGGCGGATTCTTGAGCGGGGCGAGGGTGTTGGCGCAGTCGTCGATCCACTGTCTGAGGTTGCGGGCGGCGGTGTCGGGGTCGGAGGGTTCGGCGGGTGGGCTCAGGGCGAGGGTTGTGGTTAGCTGGTCTTCCGTGACTCTGCTCCAGCAGCGGCGAGGCATTTGTTCGGTGCGGTGGTGCGTGGTGGGCTTCCTGTAGGTGAAGTGGATGCAGTGGTGGTCAGTCCAGTGGGGTTCGGAGGTGTGGTTGAAGGAGACGTGTGGGCTTGCGGAAAAGATGGAGTCTAGCGTGTGGCCGGCGGCGTGGGTGGGTGTAGTCACGAGCTGTCTGAGTCCGAGGGTGGCGAGGTTGTCGATCAGGGTGGTGGAGTTGGTGTCCTTGTTGTTCTCGAGGTGGAAGTTCAGGTCCCCGAGGAGGATGTAGTCCGTGGAGGCGATGGCGTGTGTGCTGACGAAGTCAGCGATGGAATCGCTGAACTGTGGTCGGGGTCCGGGGGGTCTGTAGATGAGGGTTCCTCTGAGGGTGGTGTTGGGATCGGTGTGGATCTGGAAGTGCATTTATACAATACATGATAAAAAACAGACAATAAAATATATGTCACATGTGCTTGGTCTGGGTATCAATTTCCTTTTTAATGTCATCCGTGTCCCTCCATTGAGCAGTCCCAAATATCCATTTGCAGCTTGTCAGATCCCCTTCAGTACTCAAATGTGCCGTTGTTAAGGGTTGGGATTGTTTTCACCGCCTTGCCTTAAAAAACTAACAGAACTAAACAGTAACTGAGCTTGACTAGCATACAATTGAAGTCAAAGATGCATTTAATATAACAGTGAAAGAAAGTCTTTAGTTTATGAAGTAAATGCTGCCCTCTATGGGACTGTGGCTCTACAGAGGGCAAAAACTACCAATCTCTGTCTTTGCTTGCTTCAGTGCTCATAGCATGTTTATAAAACAAACCGGAGGCCTTCTTATCCACTCAAGGGAATTTTTCCATGTAACGGTTGCTTTTAAAAGCTCGCTTTTTATTTAAAAGCTAAGAAATAAATACTTGTGTGGGCTACTTTTTGTGATAAATCGTCAGCTTTAAAAGAAATAGTTCAAATGAGCATAATCAAACATTTAAAAATGTAAAAATCACAAAATTTGTACACACAGAATTAAATACATATGTTTTGATAATGTGATCACACACTTTTTAAATATCGGCTAACTGTAACTGATTTCTCTTGAATGTGTCATATGACTCATTTTACCACATGATCCTCGTGTCGTGAGGCACCCTCTGGCACGAGGCCGCTTACATCACACCCCCTTGTGGCTTCAGCATGGGTAAGGTGGGGGAGGTGGAAGAAAGACAAACACTCATATCAAAACTGTGCAAGCACCGTATGGGTGCGGAGATTGCTGTATTTCTGGCCCGTGGTTGCCCCCAAAAACAGAGAAAAATTTGGACCCGATGGGTGACATAGCGTGGGATCGATCTTGCCCCCTTACCATCCTCTGACCCCTGACAGGAACTACTACCTACGCACATATCCAATGACCAATTTGTTACATGCCATGCCATTGCCCACCATTCGGTGAATGTACCACCTGCACTTTTGCTGGGATCTAGCACAGTCTGCATTTTGTTTATGTTATATCACCTGCATGTTTCGCAGGTATTACCCACTTTTTCTACAGCACAGCTATTGTTTTTTTATATATATATACGACTTTTCATGACTATCAGATGTGCCCACAATATGTGGCTTGTTGGGACAACATTATTATCCATGCTTGATTAAATTCTGATATGATTTTTAATCTATGTCATGTATATGTCTTGTGATTGTATGCAATGATATTTTTATGATACATTGTTTATTGTATTTTTGTATGTTTGTGTCTAAAAACAATTTTGTCTATGTCTTATAATAAAATTTACTTATTTTAAATAATATGGCTGTACACTGATCTTGCTCTCATTTAGTGACATTATTTAGACTTGATTTTCGACAAGTTTTAAGTTGCCTAGGATTGTTTATATTATATTTGTTTCGCAGGTATTGCAACTGTTTAAAAATGTTGGTATTCCTGATTTATTTTGCTTCTCGCAGCTATTTGTAGGGCTATGGCCCAAAAACCAAATAAAATTTGTTGTTAAAAAAAAAAAACTGCAAGCACTGAGGAGGGAATCTCTTTTAATCATAGATGTCATTACTTAGGTTTCTTTGTGAAGTGTGTTAAGAACTGAAATATATTCTGAATATCACGCATTCTGTCATGTATTACCATAGTGAAAAGGTCAAATTCCACTTTATTACCACAGTACAGTGAAACTGCCCTGGCAAAAGTATTTATTGCCTCACAGATTGCACATTTTATAATGACTTCATGCAGAAAACCAATCTGCTAATAGTCATGAGGTCTCAATCTCATATTTCGCCATCAATATCATTTAAATTTAACACCCACCCAAATTAGTAGAATGCATATTTTTCGCATTGTTTATTTTTAATCTTAGTTTTCACATGCTTGATCAGATGTAACATTTCCATTTTAGGTGTCTGTATGGTCAATGTTATAAAAGGTGTAATAATATTAACAAGAAGAAGGTTATGTGATGTTTATACATACTGTATTTGTAAAAAATATTGTTTATTGTATGTTTTACAGTGTGAATGAACTATTTCAGATTCCAAAATGAGTTAATTACTGTATTGCATGTCTTCTTTGATTTTTTTATGAAGTGTTACCATATTGTCGTAAAGTTTACTGAATAATAAAATAGGATGGTGTTAACATTTTGTAGCATGATGTGAAAGTTACTGTTTAGCTTTGTGTATAAATTATAGTTGGTGATATATGTATAAATAATGTACAACTTATTGTTATTAAGTATTATACATGATATTAATAGAAATATGTGATTGAATAATAATGAATTTATACTGCTTCAACGAATTCCTGCACATGTTTGATCTCAGCATAGTAAATGATCTTTTAACTCCTTTTTTACCTTTGTCATACACCTTCAACGGTCGAGGCTACCGTTCTATAATAGATTACATGCTAGTCTCTCACCCCCATTCATCAAGGCTCAAAACCTTTAAATAGGGGACATAGCAATAAGTGCCCATTTCCCCTTTGTTTATCACTTACGCCCCCTGATCACTCACGATGAGCATAAGAATAACAGAGGCATTATTTTGCCAGGAGATCTAGTATTAAATCAAATAAACGGATATTCTATTCAATGGTCTAAGGTGGACCCCGTGGCGTTGACTAAACAACTGATCTCCACTAGTAAACACGCTATGGATATCTGTCTGAATGAGCATGCTCCTGCGATCAGATAGTACAATCCTATTTAGAATTATCTAAAGAGGTGAAGAACCTCTTGTGGGTTCAATTAAAAAATAAACAGAATACTGTGGGTTGGTTTGACAAAATTTGCTCGCAAGCCCATTCCAAGCTAAAGACGGCGTTGCATAAAAACCCGAGGTCTATCCCTGAAGTCAAAGCAGCTAGGTTTGATTACAAGAGAGCAGTTAAGGCAAGAAAGAGATGCCTAAGGGAAGAGGCATGGGAAGCACTCCAAACAGCTGCACTGCAGAAAAACAATATGGCTTTTTGGCGTATAGTTAGATCCCCCTGTTTGACCCCAGCTGAGGGACCCTCTATAGAGATAGCGATCGCAGAAGAGGATTGGGTAACTTTTTTCTCTAATGTATATAATGATAACTTGGATGATGACCCTAAAAGGTGTGGGAATAATGGCTTTCAAGAGGCCATTCACCTAGAAGCAATGCAGGTGACATTAGAGGAAGTGATTACGGCTCTGTCACAGAGCAAGGGAGGTAAGGCCCCAGGACCCGACGGGGTCCCAGTCGATTTGTTTAAAGATAATGTCAATCTGTGGGGTCCCGTAGTTACTCAGGTAATTAACGCTAGCCTTAGGTCAAAACCGCCCAACTCCTGGGCAGAATCGACCATAATTCCAATATTCAAGAAGGGGGAGAGAACTGATCCGGGGTGTTATAGACCTATCTCCCTCCTTGATTCAATGGTGAAAGTGGTAGGGCGGATTATATTAGAGCGATTGGAAACATGGGCAGATGAAGCCGGTATCCTCTCGGACCTACAATACGGTTTCAGAGAAGGACTGGGCACGATTGAGCAAAGCCTGAACTTATCAATGCTAGTAGGGAAGTACACAAGGGCAAAAAGGGCCGTCTGTTTATGGCCTTTGTGGATTTAACGGCCGCATTTGACTCAGTGAGACACTTTAAGTTATGGAAGATCTTAGTCTCACTGGGTGTGGATCAGAACATAGTAAATTTTTTACAGCAATTGTATAGTGATGCGGCAGCTAGGGTCCGATATAGTAAGGGAGGTGAATGCACTAAAGCCTTTCCAATTAGGAGGGGGGTCAGGCAGGGTTGTGTCCTGGCCCCTTCCTTTTTAATTTGTATATTAATGAACTAGGTAATGAACTTCTCAAGAGCGGGCTAGATTTTCCTCAGGTGGGAGGTAGCTCGATACCTACCTTACTATATGCGGACGACGCAGTATTGATGGCTCGCACGCAGAATGGTCTCCAAAGGGTTTTAGTTCGATTTAACGATTTTATGAAGAATCTGGGTTTAAATATTAATATTACTAAAACTTTTATAATGAGTTCTGGTCATAAGAAATTTAGAGGTAGAGGCAGGGAAATATATCTGGAGGGTAAAAGGGTATCTCAGACTCTAAGTTTCTCATATTTGGGTATATTATTCAATGACGACGATACTTGGGCAAAAACTGTAACTGCAAAAAAATTAGCCTTCATGAGAACCACTAGTGCACTCGTCACTTTTTGTAGGAATCTGGGACGCAGGCCACCAGCTGAAATCATACAAATTTACAAGGCAAAATGTCTCTCGGTGGCTATGTATGGAGCAGGGGTTTGGGGTTTTACGAACACACACGAGTTGCAACTAGTGGAAAATGCTTTTCTACGTTTTCTGTTATCGGCCCCGCAAAGTACTTCCACTTTTGTGTGCCATGAGGAATTGGGTCTTATGCATGTCTCGGATCTAATTAAATTGGAACCCATACTCCTCTGGCACAGAATATGGACTAGGGAGCAGACTGTGTTAAATAGAACCATTATGCAGGACATAATGAGACTGGAGGGGGTTCATTTGATACCGTGGGTGAAGTACGTGGAAACATTTTTATTAACATTAGGCCACCCAGAGTTTTATACAAACCCCGCCTTAATGTCCAGACTCTCTAGAAAAGATTTGAAATTAATGGGCTTAGCATATTTGGGTGAAGTAAGATCGGCAGGAGAGCTATCGAAACCTAGTGCCCTGCAACATCAGCTAATTCGCACTTCGGAGGGGTTGGAGCCCTATCTGTCATTTGTTTCCAGCGGGTTTGATAGAATGATATTATTTAGATTTAGGATGGGTACTATCCACAGACTCCTGTCTTTCCCGAAAATGAATGACTGGTCCCGCACTTTACCTCTCTGTCCGTGTGATTTGCAATCAACTCAATCTACATCACACGTGATGTTCTTTTGTAAATTTTATATGAAGCAAAGAAAAGAGTTACTGATCCCAGTTTTAAAAGCTTACGGCCTTAAACATTGTCGCCCAGCACTAATCCGCCTGCAATTTCTGGAAAATGCTCATACTGCATGGAGGATTGCATTATATATTAAAAGAGTCCTACGGCTCAGAAAAACTATGATCTGGGATAGCAATGAGATGATGGGTCAGGATCGAGATTGTTGACTAGGACTTTGGACATACATTCTTAAATGTATTAACCGCTATGATTGTATCCAATAAGTGCTATGAACTTGTTTTTATGTGATCTTTTATGCTTCGGGTGACAAGTACATTGGATAGATATCTTTTAACGTATTAGTATTTATGATTGTATGTAATCAGTGACATGAATTTGATTTTATGTGCCTTTTATGCTTTTATGATTGTCTTTGTAACAGTCGAATAAAGCTTATTATTGACTGATTGATTGAATTTATACAGTGAAATTATATTTTGAACAATGTGTTTAATTTTAAGTATGGCTTAGACAGGAGTTAAGACTACACTATTATGTTGGTGGTTAGTGAGGGTGCACGTTCACTTTTGTATTTTCTGTCCTTTTTGTTATAGTGCATAGCTACTGTCAAATATTAGTCAACATCAACTTTCTTTTGTTTTTGTTGAGAATTTCATTGATTTTTTTAGTTTAAGGTTTATTTTTTTAGTATATGCTTGTGCGATAGTAACTGAGTTAATGTATGCCAGCTGGTGGAGACACTAAATTCTTCAGCCATCTGGCATACACATTCCAAGATTGTACAGCCCTGATTGGGTGCCTGGATCCTGCCCCTGCACCGGCCCTATGTCCCCCAGTGACTCATGCTATGAACCACTGCCCTCCAATGCATAGATCCAGGCTCTGCACTTGTGCACTGCCACAGAGTGCTGCCAACTGTTCCTCGCTCACACACTCTGCAGCCCTGTTAATGCATGGGTCTCCAAAACAGTGTCTGTTTCTATATGGAGGCATTCCAGGGATCTACACAGGTGAGTGGGCAAATAATGGTGAGTGTACATGACATTGATTTTGGGTGTGTGGGTGTTTGATAGTGGGTGTTTCTAGGCATCTAAATGTGGGTGTTTGGGCTTAGGTGTCCTATGGTGTGCGTGGATGTCTAATGGTGTTTGTGCGGGCATCTGAATTACCATGGCCATAGGCAAGGCCTGAAAGGGAATAAAACAACCCTCCCAACATTGGACAAGTCTACCTGTATGTCAAATACATTTCTCCCAAGCTGCTCTGTAAATTCCATTACCACTGGCCTGACAGGATAGGATGTATGTATAAACCCTCCTGGTACTCGTCAGGCCTGATGCATAGGTGTAAAGGCCCCTTTTTTTCCATCTCTCCTCTGCCTATGTAACAGTCCATGAGAGATTTGAATAAGTGAGCGGCCAAAGCTCTCTCACTTATGCATATTTCAGCTATGATGCTGCTTTTTTTCTTTTTATCTGTTCATTTTTATGGTCTTGATGGGGAAAAGGAAGAATGTGTAGGGCGTATGGCCTTAAATGATACATGTACATTGTTTTTTTAGTGTACACAATTTATTCTTCATTTTTTTAACTTGCGATCTCAATCAGTTATGCATCACACCTTCATATTTTGTCTTATCTTTCTGATAGGGCTGGTTGAAAATTCATGAAACCAAGAAAATTCATTAAATAATAGCAAAGGCGCTATGCCATTATTTTATCTAGAGGTCTTGATCAGGCATGCATCACTGTTAGACATTACACCCTTGGGTGGTAGTCCCCTAAACTTTTTGCCTTCACCCCTCTTGTTTTTCTGAATTCGGTTTTGTTGGTTTTAGGACTCTGTGCTCTTTACCACTGTTAACGTGCTTGTGCTCGCTCTCTAAAATATGGTACAATTGGATTACACCTCATTGGCACATTTAATTTATTTGTAACTCACTAGTAACTGGTACTAAATGTACTCAGAGCCTGTAAATTAAATGCTACTAGTGGGCCTGCAGCACTCGTGCCACCCACTAAAGTAGCCATCTAAAACATGTCACAGGCCTGCCACTCCAACCTGTTGTGCAGTTTCAAACTGCCATTTCGACCTGGCAAAATAAACCTTTTGCCACATTTAAACCTTCCTTTTTTATACATATAAGTCACCCCAGGGCAGGCCTTAAATAGCCCATAGAGCAGCATGCAGGGTATTTAAAAAGTAGGACATGCGTTTTTAGGTTTACTTGTCCTGGTAGTGAAAAACTCCTATATTCGTTTTTCACTACTGTAAAGCCTATCCCTCCCATTGGATAGCATTGGGTTACATTATTATATTTAATTCGCATAATTAGGGGCATTCTAGATGAATAGTAAGGGCTTTGTGTAGAGAGGAAGGAGTTAAAGTTATAGTGAATAAGGCTGTATCTTGTATATCTTCATGGAAGGAGGTCGTAATTTCGTGTACATTGCAAAAACTCCGAGAGCAGGACAGCCCACTGGGGAGATATAGGTCTTTTGTGCTGGCCACGTACCTCCTCATAGCGGAGGGCATCTGCTTCTGCTGTTCCCCATCTGCAAACCGCGTCATACCAGGCCTCCAATGGGGGGTTGTCAGGGAGCACCAGTTTATAGTGAGAGTGTGTTTAGCAAGGAGAAGTGTCAGGGAGGCAAAGCGTGAGCGTACTTTGTGAGGTCTACGTCTCTTAAAGATACCGAGTGAGCATGCCTCCCATGTGTGGATATCGGGAAGTTCCATAATCTGAAGGAGAATTTAGTGTACATTGAGCCAATAATGGTGTAAGTATGGACAGGACCAAATCATGTGTTGTAGATCCGCACCCGAGGCGTGGCATCTAGGACTCTCAGCATCTGCTTGGGGGAAAATGCAATTGATTTGGACCGGTGTGAGATATGCGTGGTGTAGCATAAAGAATTGTAAGTTCTTAAAGCGAGAATTGCAGGATACTTGTCGTGGAAACTGTAAGGCTAATTCTCATTCCTTATCCGTGTAGTGCACATCCAAACTCTCCCTCCCATTTGTGTCGAAGTGCTTCTAGAGAAAGCATGGTCAGTTCACGTATTGCTTTATACAGCCAGGTGACTAAATGATGGCCATGGTTAGGATTGTCTGTAGTACCGGGTTTGCTGCAGGCTCAGTTACCGTGGCGTTACACATGATGCAATATTTGTGTGTGAGGTGCCGGTGTCAGAGAAACTGTCTAATAGGTAAACCATACTCTGTTGTCAGCTGATCAAAGTTAAGAAATTGCCTGTCTTGGAAGAGGTCTCCTGTTGTGTGAATCGAGCAAGCGGTCCAGGGAGCTAGGTCATGCCCTGTGTGAAATCCAGGGAATTTGGGTAGTCCCGTCAGGGGGAGGGCTGGGGCATATGGGGGTAGTTTGTGCGACATTCGGTGAATGCGTGACATGCAGGTGTTAGCTACAGCCACTTGTTTGGGTGGAGAAGTGGAAGACGGTGTTTTCGGTAGAAGGAGACGGTGAATAGCCTGAGAAGTCTACACTCCGTCTGTACTGCAGGTCTCTCCTAGGTATCTACCATCAGTCCAACATGATATTCATTGTAGTTTGCAGCGAGGTAATATGCCTCGAAGGATGGGGCTCCCAAGCCACCCCGATCTAGCGGGAGATGCAGTTTGCTAAGTGCCACACGACATCACCCATTACCCCAGATAAGAGCGCCCAGCAATGAATTGAGCTCTCAGAAGAAGGAGTGAGGGAGGACCACAGGAAGATTGACAAAATAATAGAGCAAGCAGGGTAATATAATAATTTTTGCTGGGGCAATTTTCCCTATGGGGGTAAGTGGTTGTGAGCACCAGAAATGCATTTGCGTTTTAATACCCTGTAGTGCCATCCAGACATTATTGTTGAATATATCTGAAGGGGTGTGGTAAAGGCGGATCCCCAAATAGCGCAGGGCCGCGTCCTGCCAATGCCGGGGCACAGAGCCCAGTGAAATGGACCAGAGTGCCTGGTCAGGGTGAAGAGGATATATCACTGATTTGTCCCAGTTGACACGAAGCCCTGCAGTCTCCGCAAACACGTCGAGTATGGCATGTAGTGGGATGAGGTCACATGTAATGTCTTTCACATAAAGGAGGAGATCATCAGCGTACATAGATATCACATGCGGTCTGTCCTCCAGGGTTATCCCCCAGTCTGCACCCTCCCTTCGTAAGTGAATAGCCTATGGTTCCACAGTAATGGTGAAAAGCAATGGAGAGAGGGGACAGCCCTGTCGAGTTCCCTTACAAACAGGAAATGACACAGATGCAAGGTGTCCCAACTTGACTCGGGACGACAGGTTAGTGTATAGAAGACACGTATATGCAAGGAGTTGGGGACCAACCCCAAATCTAGTCAAAGTCTGGAAGAGATAGGTCTGGATCAGACTTTGGGCCCTTCTTGTGTACAGGAATGAGTTCCACCACTTTCCATGAGGTTGGTATCTCACCTCCAGGTAAAATAGCATTAAAAACGCATGTAAGGTAGGATGCCCAGATTACTACTTGGATTTTAAAAGGTCCACCTGGATTCTATCTAATCCGGGTACCTTTCCTGTCTTCTGAGATCTGATGCCCACAAACACTTCAGCCTCTGTAAATGCCCAACCAGTATTACCAGTAACTGAATTAGAGGCGGAAATCATCCTGGGTATAGGGGTCTGCATGAGACCAGGAACAACAGGGTACTCAAGGGTTACTTGGGGGGCTACTATATAGAGATTTAAAATGGTTCACCCAGTCTTGTGGAAAAATGTTTGATTCTGGCTTTATCTTAGTTGTCTTTGCGCCATGTGCTATTATATGCAATAACGCTGCCTGGTCTCCTAAGCGGATTGCCGATGAAATTTCGCTCCAGATTGCTGTGTCCCATATAGATTTTGCCTGTTTTAAGGCTAGTTTATGGTCTGCTCTGGCTGACTTTATGTCATGAGGAATCCCTCTTTTAAGGGCACTAAGAAGCTTACTCTTAGCTGGCTTACAAGCCCTGTTGTACCATGTGGGACTAGCCTTCTGTGGGAGATTCTTACATGGGGAAGGTTCAGTAAAGAAACTCATTTTCAGTTTCTCGAACCATTTGCTATGCGCATCCATGATCATATCGGGAGCTAACTCTATGTTGGCCATGTAGGACAGAATGGGAACTAGGTCATGGTATAATAAAGTATGCTTGGACTCATTGTCCGCCGTGCTCTCCCACTTAATTCTCCTCTGATTATTACTCACTGAAAGGACACCTTGAGGCAGTTGATGGGTCCCACTCCCTCCTTCACAACTTCCACTAAGGGAGAGGTGAAGACGGAAGGTTGAGACTGTCTTCATGAGGAGGAGGCTGCCCTGGTGTTCCAAATGAGCCGAAGCCCTGACTGAGGACTAGCACCAGAAGCGTCGCATCCCCCCACCTGTAGGGAGGATCTCCCAAAAATTACCAGCATCAGAGGAGCATCGAGGACCCCAGCTGCTGAATCTGCAGGACCTCGTGTGAGGAACTTGAGAAAACCCGACCACTGCTCCTCCCGGGCCGCGTGGGAAGAACTTACTGGAGAACTACTGCAGCTTCAGTGCAATCGAAGGGGGTGTGCTTGGTGACGCTGGTCGTTCAGATATTGCTGGTGCGGATAAGACTGATTTTTGGGCCAGGTGGCCCAGAGGAACTTACCTGCCATATAGAACGCCAGCACTGGAGCACTTTTGACTTTAATAAAGAGTCGGAGAGGACTCCTGAGACTCGGAGTGCTAGTGGGGCTTAAACAGAATGTCGCCTATAGTGAATGGGAAATAACCACTACTGCTAGCCAGAGGAGGTGGAACTCAGGGACCCACCTGTTAAAACACTACAGCCCTGACCTCAGGGGATTGTGTGTATTGTTTGGAACTGCCGTATTTTACTTTGTGTTCCTATATAAAAACTCCTTTTGTCATTAAAGCAAGTATTTGACTGGACAATCATGTTTTGCTGCTGCTGAACGTATTTTGAGTTGTGAACCTATGTTCACTGCTCTGGGGCCGATTCCGATCTCGGCCGGTAGGGCTCCGAATCGGATTCGGATTTACCGGATCCGATTCGGATCCCTGTTTCCCGACCGAATCGTACGCGGGTCCGGCCGAGCGAGTACGATGCAGGCACCCGCGAAAACTCCGACCGACTCGAACGCGGCTTCAACACGCTCCGACCGACTCGCATGGACACGACTCGCACCGCGCTATGGAGACGTTTCCCGGCCGGGTAAGTACGATGCGCGCCGCGAGCAGTCCGATCGACTCGCGCCGTCCGGCTCGAAAAAGCTGTCGGAGCCGGACTTTGGGGGTCCGCGTCGGACCTCCTGTACGCGTAGGGCGCGCGAGTCGCACACAGGGGGACCCATGGGTTCCCTCTACCTGTGCGTGTACGGCGCGAGTCGCTCGCCGCATACACGCTGTAGGGGGCGCCTTGTCCGCCTCGCACCCATTGAGTCAATGGGAGCCCGCGTACGCGTTGTACGACCGGCTCCCATTGACTTCAATGGGAGTCCGACCGACTCGAGTCCGATGGCATACGTGCGCATCGTACTCGATCGGTCGGACTGCCAGAGTCCGATTCGGTCGGAAATCTCTCCGGGTCCGGCTCGGTCGGAGAGATTTCCGGCCCGAATCGGAATCGGCCCCTCTGTGTCTACCACTGAGAGTCACGTGCTGAAGGAGTACTTGGCCCAGTTGCTCAGGATCTAGATTAGGCTGGCCCCGGGACATCAGGAGGAGAAGGCCTCAACCCCGACGGGGGGGCCCGGTAGCTCCTGCTTGCCTTGTAGTCCTCTGAACGGGGTTCTGACAGCGATATTGATTTTTAGACAGTGGCTTTGTGCGTAAGAGACTAGACTAGCTTCAAGACCACTGCAAAGGCCAATGGGTATTATATCAAAAATAATAACATTGTCTGCACATGGCAGTGTATGTAAAGCTCTGCAGGCTAAACGTGGAGGAAACTTTGCAATCCCAAGAAACATCTGTAGAAAATCATGAATGCAGAGTGGAAACAAAAGCAGTGCCAGGAGGCATCCCTGTTTTACCTCATTCTGAGTTGTGATATGGGCAGTTAGGCCTTATCCGAATCCAATAATTACCTGCACTTCGTATCTGTAAGAGTGTGTAAAAGAATACTCCTGTCGGGTAGTTCCCACTAATCCAAGGATCGCGGTAATAGATCTAGAACCCTTTCGCTCAATCACTCGTGCACTCTTGCTCTCAGAGAAATATACAGAGAATACACAATGGGGCGTTTTCAATATATTTATTGAACCAACGTTATTTATGTGTAGAGTACATGTGCTGCGATAATCAGTAGACAGAAGCATAAGAAAGTGATTACAAGCACCAAAATAGTAAGTATAGTTCCACCATGGTGCTAAGAACAGTGTATATATGAAGGCATATAAAACAAGGTGGTAATCCCTACTCTATGTGCGTCTAGGGTATGTGTAGCTGTCTATATGTAGAGCCAAGAATCCCCCAAACGGTATGATCTAACCCCATTAACTGGCGGGACAGAATGTAGGACCATGTCTTGGTCACGAACTGGACACCCCTCATAAAAATGTCAGGCAGCTGCTTGGCGAAGCCTCAGCAGAGAGGGACCTCTCGATGTCAGCCGAAGTGTCTTCTCTGCTAACCCCCGGAAATGCTTATTTATTTATGATAAAAAGCATCCTTGTGATGTATATGCAGATTAACATTGTTATGGATATGTAGATACCCCTGTCGCCCTGTGAGGATGAAGATCAACAATATTTGTACAGCGTGCGTAAAGGCCTTGTACTCAGTGTTCAAGGCATCATGATAATGTTGCATGAAGCCAGATGTTTAAGCAAAGCAGTTTCAGAGAAACTAATCCAACATTTTCACCATGCAAATATATGCAAAACGTCACAGTAAAATGTTATTGTGCAGTAAGGGGACAATGTAATAAAATGCGCAGCATTGCTACATGGACCTAACCCGGGCACATAACACTACAGTAGTATTACTTCATGTAGTCCCAAAATGGCTTTGTGAATAGGCCCCACAGTTTGTTAGGGACTACTGATAGGAAATATAAACAACTTTTAATCAAGCAAATCAAAGTTGTAACAAGAAAAATTAAAAGACACACATACTGAAGACAAATTGGTAGTATAGATCAGAACAATACTTCACCTGTAATATAAACAAATGAATTTGTGGCGTCCCAAGACCATCAGCAACGGTGCCTGAAATATGGACAACTGAAGTAGTCAGTCAGTCAAGGAGCACAGGAAAGCTATTATAAGAATGTAATAGTAACATATACGGACTGGGGTACAAGAGCTAAACAAATTAAGATGCTCAAATTAGTGTTTCCGAATCAGTCAGGACAAAAACAAGGGACATGGCATAAGAATGAGTTATATATGCAGGAAAAGTCAACACTGCATTGGGAACTTCTCTCATATGCTGGGGATGTACCAGAAAACGTAGCACTGCTGGCAACAAGTTGCTGCTATTATTATTATGATACTTGATACAGACAGCAATCTTCGATTCTCCTCTTAGATTTGGGGATATAAGAACAAACAACATGTCCAAAGTACAAAACAAGATAGGTCCATAGAAGCACGCCTACAGCATGAAAAGATCCTAAGGGGACAAAAATCCACACCTCGATTTTCAGTCGAAATGGATAAATGACTTAATGAACATCTCTGTTCCCCTTCTTAGGTTATAGATATTATCAGAGAGTACTGAAAACAATAGATTTAAAGGTGGTCTGTCGTATGACACTGAAGTGCTTCTACTATTTGAAGGATATATAGTCATTGTGTCATGATAATGCATTTCTTTACGCTGATGGGTTATTATTTGTATAATTTGTTTTCAACTTGGCTAAATTTATTGATACAGTTTGATTTCCCCACTTCATACTTTAGTCATTGCGTCACATTGTTACATGCGTCTTGCAAACCATCAATTTTGAAGGATCGCTGATCAGAAGCATTGTATTTCTCATCCACACTGGATACAAGTAACTCCATAATTAATACAGCTATTTTTGATTGTCGGAATCACATTTAATAGCCCAGATCTGATGATATTGGGCCAGATGTAAGACCAGTTTTTGCGTGTGCAAACGGGTTTGCGACCCGTTTGCGCACGCAAAAACCTACATGGCCATGTACAAACACTATTTTGCGACTCACAAAAATTGCGACTTCGCAAAATAGTCTTTTGCGACTCGCTATTAGGAAGGGCGTTCCCTTCCTAATAGCAACTCTCTAGCCATGTATGAATGTTTTGCAACCGCAATTGCGGTCGCAAAACACTCGCAATTTACCGCCCTCTTCAAGAGGTTGGTAATAGAGTCACAAATGGGAAGGGGTCCCCAGGGGACCCCTTCCCCTTTGTGACTGGCTCTAAAAATATTTTTCAAGGGCAGGCAGTGCTCCAAGGGACCACTACCTGCCCTTAAAAAATGAAACGAAAACGTTTCATTTTTTTTTTTTAAATGCAGCCCGTTTTCCTTTAAGGAAAACGGGCTGCATTTAAAAAAAAAAAACTGCTTTATTGACAAGCTGTCCCAGACATAGAGGTCTGCTGAGCCCAGCAGGCCACCATCCCTGGGAGGGCCAGCCATTTCCAATGGGGTCGCAAATTGCGAGTGGCTCATTAATATTCATGAGCCTCTCATTTTGCGACCCCATTGGGAATCGCTATCAGTGTCTCTGACACTGTTGTACATTCCAAATTGCGACTCACAATTTGCGACTAGCAATTGAGCGCAAATTGCGAGTCGCAATTTGGAATGGTCGTACATCTGACCCATAATGTACTGTGGCAAAGACCTGCATATTTAAAAATGTATTACGTGCTTTTCTAAAAACATTTTTACACCATGTGCATTACAATACTCATCTTATGGCTATAAGTGAGTTGGCACTCCCAGTTGATATCTGATATGATCCACAGCTCACCAGTTTGAATCTTATTAAGCTCAACTCACCCAACATCGTTAAATAGAGTGTCATTACACCTGTTCTCCTTGTCCTCGTTCCATTCATTACTAATGAGATGTCTACCATACAGAAAAAACAACAGAGGAATGCTCAAAGATATTGCCCCTCCCCTTTCTGCTGGGACTTTTGTAGGAAATTCCTACCCAGCATTCTGTCTGTTCTTTTTTCTGTCTCCGACAGTGATGCATAGGACAAGGAGGGTGACTCGAGCGGGACTCGAGCTGCCGGTGTGTTCAGGTAATCGGCCGTTTTTTTCAGCAGGGTGGGGGAAGTGCCTGTATCAGATATGCATACCCTGTCTGCATGGAGCAGGCGGAAGTAGAAGGAGTACGCGTTGGAGAGACGCCATTGCTCCTTCCTGGTTCTGGGTGCTAAGGTGCATGCGCGGCCAGGGCATTTGTCAGGCATGCTTCGGTCATTCTCTATTCTCCCGACAGTTTGAAGGAAACTGGAAGTATATGGGACTGCGTATACGGTAAGTCCGCATAGTGGATTTGTTTGAGTAGTTGTGCTGGTGTTTAAGGATTGCGACAGGAGTTGTTGTTCAGCAGCTGGATCCTGGTTGGGCTGTTTTCTGAATACTGCATAATGGGAAAGCATTCAAGGAAGAGGCATTATGTTGAGCCCTTTTCCTTTCCGGAGTCTTGCTCTACTTCCTCTCCACCTTCCAAGAGGAGCAAAGAGGGTGAGGAGGCTAGAAATAAACAACTTATTAAGGAAGCCCTGGTTGAGCTTGCCCCTAGTAAAGGAAAGAGGAATGATAAGCTCCCTCGCTTGTCCTCTGCTTCTTCTGAATATGAGGTGGGGCTGCGAGCACAGAGGAAATCATGGGGAAGTATGTTTTGAAGGAATGTTTGCCTGGCTTGTATTGTGTGGTCAAACACAAGTACTGGATCCCACCACTGCGCACCAAATGTTGGAAGTTCATTTATTAGTAGGTGTAGGTAGGTACTTACAACTAGTAATAACACCACAATCACAAATAAGGACAGTCAAGTTCTCAATAAATTAATCTTTGCTCAACCCTTGGTAACTTGGCTGCGAGCAGACAGGCTTAACTTAGGAGACAGGTGAGTAAAGCGTTTACAAACACCAATACATTAAATAAGTAAGACACAACACACAACAAAAATCCAACACCTATTTATAAATATAGGATATATTATATTTTTATGATTAAAATGGCACCAAAATGGCAAACATCCAATGTAGGGAATCAG
Organism: Calotriton arnoldi; assembly: GCA_963921515.1. Classification (NCBI taxonomy): domain Eukaryota; kingdom Metazoa; phylum Chordata; class Amphibia; order Caudata; family Salamandridae; genus Calotriton; species Calotriton arnoldi. The sequence continues at coordinate 218,892 of CAWUFW010001383.1, forward strand.
AGATATGAATTTTTAAAGATTTTTAAAGTAAAACTAGTGCTTAAAAGCAAATAGCGCTCAAAGGCTTAAAAAAAGGTTGTGCTGGACTGGGACAAAGTCAAGAGTTCAGGTCGCTCGCGATGTAACACTTTTACACTTACTTCCAGAAATGTTTTTGATGCAGGAAAGTGGTCCACATCACCAGCCAAGGGTTCAGAAGCTCTGACTTGCCTCTTGGGTTCTGAGACTACAACTCCCACAATGCACCTGGTCAATCCAAGTAAAATCCAGGTGAAGCTTGTCAGCTTGAGCTGTCCTTGTTGATGTTGCAGGTAGCCCTTCCAGCACTTTTCTACCTGTTGCTGACAAGAGAGTCCACTCCTTATCCTTTAAGAAAGGCAAAGTCCTTTTGTCATGCAGCCTTGTGAGTGCAGCAGGTGCAGTCCTTATGAGTGCAGTCCTTTATGATGCAGTCCAAGGGTCCAGCAGGGCAATCCTTTTTATCCTGATGTTACTTTTGGGTCTTTGATGGTCCACAATACCAGCCAAGGGTCCAGAAGCTACGATTGCCTCTTGGCGGTTTGGGGCTACAATTCCCATAATGAACCTGGTTAAATCCTTTAAAGTCCAGGTGAAGCTGGTCAGCTAGGCTTGCCTTGATGGAGTTGATACAGGTCACTTCTTGAAGCTCTTTTGTACCTGTTGCTTTCAGTGAGTCTACTCCTAAATTGTTTTGAAGCCAGGCAAAGTTCTCTTTTGTGAAGCCCAAAGTGTGCAGCAGGTGTAGTCCTAATGAGTGAAATCCTCTTATGGTGCAGACTAGGGGTTCAGCAGGGCAGTCCTTCTTCTCTTGATATTTCCAGGCAGGGGTCACATACTAGGGGTTCAGAAAGGCAGTCCTTCTTCTCTTGATATTTCCAGGCAGAGATCTCAGTTGCTGGGCAGCTTTTCCATATTTATCCAGGCTTCTGGGCTGGCAAGCTGTGAGGGGACCCTGACCAATGGGCTGCAGGGTGCCACCCTCAATGATGATCACTTCCCCTGAAGTGTGGCAAATTCTTGTCCCAGAAACACTGTTCTTTAAAATCCAAAATAGAGAAAATCTCTCCTGGAGCTTAAGGTCTGGCTAACTCAACATACAGGTATGGCTAAATTTCTCTAACACTCCCCTTCCAATCCCTCTGCTAATTCAATTACAGGGGCTCCCATCTGACTGTGGGTGCAGGAAGTGGGGGCCGGCCTAGTGTCTGTCCTCACTGTCTTTCTTCCCTTGAAGAGCAGTTTGGCTACTGGGCCTCTTTCCTGCCTTTTGCTCTGCAGCAGCAGATTTCCTCCCACCAGATGTCTCCTTCGTCTTAGCCCAGGCCACTTCACATCTAATCAAGAGTGCTTGGCTCAGCCTGTCAAAGGCTGGCCAATCACAAGCGTCTGCTACAGGGCTGAATTCAGGCACATCAGAAATGCAAGTTCTATAACTTCTTTTCTGCACTAGTTATAATAAATCCAACCTTGGCAAGTTGCTGGATTTACTGCAACTATCACTTTCATACTTTGAAGTATTATTTTGGCTCACTCCTGTCAATAGTTAGACTTTATTAAGGTTAAATAAAGCCTTCCCATGTTAGCCTATGAAGCTAATGCTCTACAATGGGGAAAAACGAAATTGGCAGTGTCTCCTTCATCAGGGCTTATAAAACATCTTTTATAATGTCCCTGTTTACTTTAACATGGCACCCTACCCTTGGGGCACCTATGGTAGACCTTAGGGGTGACTTATATGTAAAAATAAGGTAGTTTTAGACTTTGGAAGTACCTTTAATTCCAAAGTTGAATTTGGACTTAGTTTTATTTTAAAAGCAGCCTGCAAGGCAGGGCCGGCTTTTAAAATGATAGCAGGGGGGGCGTGGCCAAGATGGCGATCTGACTGGTCGCATAGCCCGTGGGCTCCTCGTCTCCGGCCCCTGAAACCGGCCATATCTACTCGCAATCCCCCTCGGATTGAGCAGCTCGTGGGGGTAAACTTGCCAGAAGATCGGCGGCAGCACTGCGGGAACTGTCGGTCGCGGTGCCTCTCAGACGGGAGCCTGCGGGTTCCGGCGGTCGGGGACAGCAATGGCGCCTGGACCGGGGCCAGGGCCCGCCGGCCGAGTGGTTTCGCGGTGCCAACCCTGCGGAGGTGGTGACGGCGCGGAGAGCAGGAGACACTCCCAGCCCCTACGTGAGTGAGCCTTCGGAGCGGCGGCGCACACAGCAGAGGTGGAGGCGCGCAGCAGAGCGGGCCTGCGGAGATTCGTGCCCTCACCCCACAGCTACTATAGGGCGTGGCTTCAGGCCTACGGCGCGCGAGCGCAGGCAATCACCTCCAGCCAGAGGGGCGGCCAAGGGCGGTGAGGAGCAGGAAGAACGACGCTGTGCCCCTGACTTCGGTGTGACCATAGACTCAGCACTCCGGCGAGAGGCCGTCCGCGCCGAGCTGGGTTGTCGAGGAGCCTGAACCCAGGTAGGCAGAGCCGGGGCCGGGGGCCTACGCCGCCGAAGGGGAGTGCCCTCCTACCTACGCCTACAGGACCGCGAGGCCTTGATCGAGAATACACACGGGGGCAGCGAGCACTTAGGGGATACAAGGCACTCGGGGACAATTAGCCGACGTTGAAATACTTCCCACCCCGGCGGAGTGGAAGACACTGAAGGAGACCCCTGGAAGCATACGCATTGGCGTCCATCCGCCACTGGTGGAGCGGGGGGGAGAGGAGGCCCGGAGGCCTAGACCCCACCGACAGAGCCCCAGCGAAGCAGCAGCGACTAGAGGGGCAAGCTGCAGATAGTGCGCAGCGCGACTCCTGCCCCGAGTGGTCGTACCCTGGACCAGTAGACTGACGGAACACCAGGGCCCTAATTCTTCCATAGCGCCTCTTGGAGTATCACTCTACCCCAAGCCACAGGCGACACACGAGGAGAGACCTTCAGCCCCTAAGGCGGGGGACCGCCAGATAAACGATCCTCTCTCCGTGGCCGCTGGTTCTACCGAGACATTGCCTGCGCCACACGACGTATATCTTACCTAGCCACTACAGGGGTGCGTCGTGACGATGGCCACAGCCCGGAGGAAGGGGGAAAGGTCCCTAAGGGAGATGCTCATCAAAGGGCCCTTGCCGGGGACAAAGGCAGCAGAACGCCACCCACCATAACTACCCCTGAGGGAGCGGAGGGCCGAGATGTCCCGATCACTCGATCCTTTCTGGAATCCCTGTTCAACGTCCTACGTGACGATTTCCAGACGCTTAAAAATGAAGTAGCGGGCGAAGTAAAAGAAATTCGACGTGACGTTGATGAAAAGGGGGAAAGAGTTGCGGCAATCGAAGAAACCGAGCTGGCCAAAGGCAAAGAGGTTGCATTGCTCCAGCAGGAGGTCATCCGCCTTCGCGACCAACAACTTGACCTACAGGTACAAGCGGAGGACCTCAAAAACCGCTCACGACGCAATAACATCTGCGTCAGAGGGGTCCCGTCGAAGGCAGAAGGGGCTGATGTGACCCAATATCTCCAGGGTCTCTTCCGAGACATTTTGGGTGAGTCGGCAGATTTCGACATCCGTATTGACAGGGCACACCGAGTGGGGCTGCAGAGGCGGGCCCCTGTTCCGCCGCCGGACATTTTGGCCTTCCTGCCTGACTTCCCCCTGAAGGAGCGCATTTTGCGAGCGGCACGCTCGAAACAGCCCCTTACATTCCAGGGTAACCCTGTAGCCCTTTATCAAGATTTGGCCGCTATCACTTTACAACGGAGGAAGGCCTTCAAGGCGGTGACCACGCACCTGAGAGAGCAGGGGGTGGCATATTCCTGGGGGCATCCCTTTCGCCTGATTTTCAGGTGGAACGGTAAACTTCACCAGCTTCGTTCCCTCCGGGAATCATGTCAGATCCTGGGCTTGGAGACCCAGAGTCCGGAGAGCTCACCGCAACGCCCACAGAAGCTACCCGGGGCGGGATGGCAACGTGTGGGCCGCAGACGCTCACCTGGCGGGGAGATACGCCCGGATCCCAACGCTTTGGCGCAAGAAAGACAGGCAGCTGTTGAAGCGGTCTTGAAGGACACTGCATCTAAGACTACTTCATGAGGGCGCGAGGGGAAGTGATGAAGCAATGACATGGCAATGGTCGGGGACGGGGTCCGGGGGCGGGGGCCCGGGCTACTTGGTCCACACGTACACCCCGATTCTTACTTACCATGTGCCCCCATCTACGGATGACGGGCACGGGACAATGACTGAACTTGGGGACTACTTGGTTGGGGTTAGGGAGGGGGTGGGGGGGGTATGAGGGAGGGGGTCACAGTGGAAAACACAGACCCCAGTTTAGGGTGGGGGGGTTGTTGGGTTGGGGGGGAGGGGGAGGGGAAGGTTTGGGTGGGGTGGGTGGGTTGTCCGGTAGTTCGGGAGCTTGATATCACAGATAATGCCTCGGCGCAACACTATGACAGGGCTTCGACACATGAAGACACACTAGCGCGTTGGGTCAATGTAGGTCATGGCGGCTAGGGAGGTTAAGGTCCTTACCCTTAACATTAAAGGGCTTAACAATCCAATCAAACGACGAGCTATACTGTCATATTTGGAACACTCGGGAGCAGACGTATGTCTTCTCCAGGAGACTCATCTCTTGGTAGGGGATCACCATCGCATGCGCTCCAGGGCATTCCCGCACCAATATTTTTCGTCCTCGGGGGGGAAAAAGGCAGGGGTTGCCATACTCGTTGCTAAACGGTGCCCGGGAGCGATACTCGAGAAGGTGGCCGAAATAAAGGGGAGGCTACTGGTTCACAACTTGCGGATTGGCCCACACACCATAGTGATAGGCTCTATATACGCTCCCAATATAGGACAGGAATCCTTCCTCAAACAGGCATTAGCTGACTCGCTGGCGTCCCAGAATCGCATGACCCTCATTGGGGGAGACTTAAACTTAGTGATGGATGCAAGCAAAGATAGAACCCAATCCATATACTCTCCGAGCGGGGAGCTCTCAAAGGGAGGGAAACAATGGCTGCGGGAGATGGGTCTCGGGGACTTATGGAGGGAGGCACACCCGACCTCGCACCAGTACACCTTTTTTCCCATGCACATAAATCCTATGCTCGCATTGATTATTTTCTCGGCACACAGGATATTGCTAGGGTGATTGGATCGGTGAGCATTGAGCCAGCGGCGTTATCGGACCATGAGGCAGTGGTGGCAACCATGTCATTCCCTACGGGACCCATGCGGGTGGGCCAGTGGCGGCTCAGAGAGACGATGCTGCACAAACAGGCCGTGGAGCAGCAACTCATCGGACGTATCCAGGACTACTTGGCTCTTAATGACACGCCAGGTATAGGCCCCACGACTCTTTGGGAAGCGTTGAAAACGGTCATCCGTGGCGAATTGATAGCTATAGCGGCGGCAGACAACAAAGAGCGCAAGGAACTCTGCGCGACATTGACCGCACAGATGCAGGAGCTTGAAAGAGTCCACAGTAGAACTGGGGCACCCCGCGTGTGGCGCCAACTCAAGGCCGCCAGAGCGCAACTGGAAGGTCTGGACTTGGATAGGGCTGAATACGCGGCGGTCCGATTAAAACACTCTTATTACGTAGGAGGCAACCGCACGGGCCGCTTACTAGCTGCTAGACTTCGGGCCCAGAGACAACAAACGCAAGTATCCTCGCTGCGGGACAGTGATGGGGAGGAGATAATGGGAGATCAAGACCTAGCGAGGGCCTTCCGAGACTTCTATCAGAAGCTATACACGGCCGATGTATCAACGGACCAGGCGACACTAGATTACCTTGACTCAGTTGAAATGCCCACACTTACGCCCGATCAGACGGCACGGCTAGATGCCCCCATTAGAATAGAAGAAGTCATCACTGCGATATCACGTCTTAAGTTGCTCAAGTCTCCCGGCCCAGACGGGTTCCCTGCCCTCTACTACAAGAAATTCTGTCACTTACTGGCCCCGCTGCTGGTCCGACTGTTTAATTCTTTTGAGGGGGAGGACGCGATTCCCAATACAATGCTAGGGGCCGCCATAGTGGTCCTGCCGAAGCCCGGCAAGGATCTGCAGCAATGCGGCTCATACCGCCCAATATCGCTTCTCATTGTTGATTTTAAGATATTTACTGGAATACTCGCGGCCCGGCTAAGCCCATGCATGCTCAGTTTAATTGAGCCAGATCAAGCTGGGTTTATTCAATCCCGCCAATGCGGAGACAACACCAAACGGATATTACATCTCATTGATAAAGCCAACCAGACAAAACTCGATGCGATCCTCCTGACTATAGATGCCGAAAAGGCGTTTGATCGTGTAGATTGGCGCTTTTTGGGACACACGATGGCTAAATTTGGTTTGGGTGAGAGATTTAGGGAATGGGTGGGTTGTTGCTACAGTGGTCCTACAGCCCACATTAGAGTGAATGGCTCAACTTCGCAGCCCTTCGCGATTCGGAGGGGGACACGGCAGGGATGCCCGTTGTCCCCACTCCTTTTGCATTATACATCGAACCCCTCGCGCAAAGAGTCTGTGACAACCGCACCATCCGGGGCGTTTCATTTGGGGGAAACTCATCCAATCAGTCTCTATGCAGATGATGTGATAGCGGCGCTCGAGGAGCCTAGGGTCTCCCTTCCGGCATTTCTGGAGGAGCTGGAGACATTCAGTGAAGTGTCCGGCTTCAAAGTTAATGTTGGGAAATCGCTCATTCTGGATCTACACCCGGCACCGGCATTGCTCAAAAGGCGAGAGAGCGACATGTGCGGCATCCAGGTAGTGGATTCAATCCCATACCTGGGGTTAGAACTAGCGCCGTCAGTGAATCAAACGGTGCACCTGAACTACGCCCGTTTGGCCCAGCAGGCAAAAAAAGACCTGAGTAGCTGGAGTAAGCACCAGCTCTCCCTCCTTGGACGAATTGCGGCGATTAAAATGTCCTTACTGCCCAAAGCCCTTTTCTCTTCCAAACTCTCCCAGCGCTGCCACCTCCCGGAGTAATAACTTCATTGCAACGCGACATCAATCGTTTCATCTGGGCGGGAGCGTGGCCACGCATGGGTAAAGCGCTGGGATACCAAAGACCGGAGCAGGGTGGGTTGGGGATTCCAGACCTCCTTGGCTACTACAAAGCCGCGCAGCTGAGATATCTAGTGGAGTGGGTCCGACCGGAGTCGGAAAACGGTGGCTTTTCCAGGATAGGGCCCTAGCCGGGTACCACTCTGGAGGGTTCCCTTCCTGAGGAAAACGCAGCGCCCACCCGGCCTCATGCGCTCCCCCATCACTAAATCGATGATGTCGGTGTGGGAGGGGGTGGCGGTCCGCAGAAAGTTTACTACATATCCTTCGCCTCTGACTCCATTGTTCGGGAACAGCGATTTCACGCCGGGCTGGTCCGATAAAGCGTACACAGCATGGCATGGCACCCCCTGCCGCTCAGTGGGTCATCTTTTCGACCTGTCAGGAATCATCCCCTTTACTCAGCTGAAACAAGATTATGGGATCCCAGAAGAAGAGCGGTTTCGATACATGCAATTGAGGCACTGGGTACTTCAACCGGACATAAAAACAGAGGGGGGCCGCATGTTAACCCACTTCGAAAAATGGCTGATTACAAAGACTACGGATAAGGGCTTGGTCTCCAATATATACGACATGCTCAGGCACACCACGCAACCACGAACCACACCGAGCAAGAAAAGATGGGAGCAGGAGTTAGGAGGGGAGCTCACGCAGAAGGACTGGGAGGGGATCTACTCCAGGGCAAAGCGCACAGGTCGCAATGTGGCTAGCATAGAGACCGCCACGAAAATCGCTACCTATTGGTACCTTACTCCGGTCCGCCTACACAGGGGCAACCCGCAGCGCAGTTCTGCCTGCTGGAGGGGCTGTGGTGGAGAGGGCACGCTACTGCACATCTTATGGGACTGCCCGCTACTCTCCCCTTACTGGACCAAGATCCTCGATGTGGTAGACGAGCTGTTCGATACACAGATCCCAAGGCTCCCGGTATACGTGGTCTTAGGGCTTCCAAATCCAATCACATATCCACTTAAGAGCGTGAAGGGACGCCAAATGGGGTTGGCATTGGGGGCCGCACTGCAAAACATACTGTCTCACTGGGGTACCTCTACTTTGCCCACTCACACGGGTTGGTTACACAGACTCTGGTTCATCCTGGGCATGGAGCGCATTTCGGCCACCCTGACTAACTCCACTACTTCGTTCCAGACAGTGTGGGCCCCTTCTTGAAACTGTTATCGTCTGAATTTAATGAGGTCACACAACCCAAATACCTGCGGGTGCTCCGATTGTCGGATCTATGGAGACCCCCATAGCTCTCGCAGACCCTTTAACTAACGCTATAACAGCACTTGCTTCACAATGGCCCTTCGAGGGCGTAGGAACTACCGGACGGGGAGGGGGTGGGTGTTATTGTTATTGTTTTTAGTTTATTACAGAATGAACCGATTCAGGGTGTGGCCTTCGCAAGGGAGAGGAACACGGCATTATACAGCATGCATTATTCTTTTCGGACATACCCTCCAGGCTATGTTTTTCACCATAAGTTACCTGATACTGCACCATGAATATTCTACTGCCATCTCTGTATGTTGTGAGTTTTTTTGTGAAAATTCAATAAATACATTTAAACATAAAATGATAGCAGGCACCACAGCAGTGCACACATAAGTGCATTAAATCCACTGGGTCACTAAACCAATATGCCCTACCATATACTAGGGACATACAGGTAGGTTGTCAGTACCAATTGTAATTATACCTAATCACCATGTATCTTATACACAGAGCACAGGCTCTGGGTCTGGTTAGCAGAGCCCAGGACACAATCAGAGTCAGAAAACCAGCATCTATTAGTCAGAATGAGGGCAAAAAGTGGGTGGACCCCGCAAAGAGCCCTGGTTTCTCACAGAGTTACAGTGGTGGACTATGCCGGGATCCCTTTCCAGGGGAATGACTCTTCAGCAGGATCCCCCGAAGGTTTTCACGACCGATGCAAGTTTGTTCTGTTGGGAAGCCACCCTGAGGGTCTGGTCGCTGCAAAATAAACGGTCTCTGCAAGAGAACAGATGTTCCGCCAAATGGAGGGAACTCATGGCTGTGTACAAAGCTGTAACGGTGTTTCAACAATTTCTAGTTGGCTGCAACCTGGTGGTCAGATCAGACAACCTGGTGGCAGTGGCATATCTGAACAATCAGGGGGGCACGCATTCCAGTTCTTTGAACGATATAGCTACCAGCCTTTTTCAGTGGGGAGCGCTTCCTTATGGTCTCTGGTTGAAGTTCATATCAGGGGGGTGGACAAAGGAATACCGGATTCCCTTGGTTGTGTGTTCCCCTCCTCACAGGAGCTGTCTTTAGGCAAGGGGCACTTTCATTAGCTATGTGAGTACTTTGCTGTACCTTTCCTAGACCTCTTTGCTTCCCTGCACAATGCTCAGATTTTGTTCACGGAGTCCACAAGTGGAGGTATTGGGAGTGGATGTCCTGTCTCTGCCATGGCCGGATCGTCTGTTGTATGCATTCCCTCTGGTTCCTCTCATTCCGCGGCTGTTGACAAGGTTATTGAGGGAACACAGGGTGATGATAGTGGTGGTCTCATTCTGGCCCAGATTGTCATTGTTTCCGATACTTAGATCTCTAGCGAGCCAGGGTTCTTGGTTGAATCTGTATTCTCTTTCTCCTCTCAGGACAGTTCCTGTTCTGTCTCTTCAGAAGCTTTGGCTCTCGGTTTGGAAGTTGAGAGGAGGGCATTGCAGAGCAGGGGGTTGTCCCAGCATTTGGCTGTAGCAATTCAGCAGTTGTGTAAACCTTCTACGTTGAAGTCTTATGAAAGACGCTGGGGCGTTCTCAGAAGTGGTGTTTACCTCTACATATTTCTCCCAGGATTGTCAGCTGAATTATGTTCTGCAGTTTTTGTGGGAAGGTTTTGAGAAGAGTTTATCACTCTCTAACTTGAGGGCCCAGTGGGTGGCTATTCAAGCATTCAGGTTTCCTTGGGGTAGTTTGGAAGATGCAGAGAGTTTTGGTGTCAAGATTGTTGTGAAGTTTTTCTTTGGCTAGACATTTGAAGTTTTTCTTTGGCCAGACCTTCGGTTAAACTTTTATTTCCCTTGTGGGATCTCCCTCTGGTGCTAAAGGCGTTGGTCTTTTGAAACCTTGGAAACGGTTGACATCAAGTTCTTTACCTTTAAGGTTGTATTTCATTTGGCAATAACTTCAGCTAGGCGAATTGGTGAGTGGGGGCTTTTATGGCAAGAGAGCTTTTTTTTTTTATGATGGAGTGGTTCTTTGTCTGGATTTTTCCTTTGTTCCTAAAGTGGTTTTCCAGTTCCATAAATCCCAGGAGGTTATTCTTCAAGCCTTGAATGTAGAAGGGTGTTCTGATTCTGATGTTCTGTGGTGCCTCTTGGATGTTAAGAGGGCACTTTTGGTTTATCATGATAGGACATGGTCTTTTCATAGGACAGGCTCTTTGTTTGTGTCCTTTGGGGCCTCAGCTAAAGGAGATAAGGCTTCCTCTTTTTCCATCAGTAGGTGGATAAAGCAATTGATTTCTCTGATGTATTCTTTGTTTGGGACTTCTCCCCTGGTTGGGATTCAGGGTAGCTCCACCAGGGCAGTTGCTGCTACCTTGGCCTAATTGAAAGGAATTTCCATTTCAGAGATCTGTCGGGCAGCTACTTGAGTGGCTTTGAATACTTTTTTGTAGCATTATCGCTTACAGAATGTGTTGAGTGATTCTGATAATCTTGGGTTGGGAGTTTTGCAGCCTGCTGTTTATTAAACTCTGAATATTTTGTGTTCCGAACAAATCACTATGAGTTGTTGCATTGTTATAGTGGTCTCTATCTCTGTTTTTAGGTCGAGCATCAGCGCGTATGCTCTGTTTGCAAGACCTGCTGTAATCACTCCACAGGAGTGAAATTACAGCTGCTGCTTACCATTGGCTGACAACTCTATCGCTGCTACTTATTGGCCGATGCTCCCGATAGATCACTTCTGTTTTTAAACCAGGAGCACCGGCCAATTACAGTTTCCTGACACCGTACGTTTTAACTGGACTATTTTTTTTGTTCTTCCTTTAATGACAACATGGCCAACACATGCATGCAGCCACATCTCATCTCTGTAGTACTCCCGAAATCATTTTGTCACGGCTTGGGACTGCATCTATATCAGAATAGCTGCAAAATTTGAGACTATGCGAGATGACCCTTATCAGCTAGTGCCTTGGATACAGATGGTCAATGATGTACGAGCCTCATACCCTGCAGGATGAACCTCCGTAACTAAGAGATGATAGTTTACGGTGTGTACAAAATAGGTTTCTTGTGTCCTCGCAGGACAAAAATACGCTAAAAAGATGCAAATATGAAACTATTTATCAAGATTAACCTCCTTCAGCAGTGATGGAAATGTTATCAATAAAGTGTTTAAATAAATATGGATGGCGTTTCAAAATTTGCAGTATGTTTGAAGTGTGACCAGCACCAGTCCTTTTCATTGAATGGTATTTTTCACTTTGATGTGAAGCTCTTTTCTTCAAAGAGAGTTTCCCATAAACGCTACATATACAGATAACTGGCATTGGCCGTACTTCAAACTTACTGCTAATTTAAAAACGTTGTGCATATTTTTGGCTTAGTGAAATTGCAATTTATTTTGCTGTTCTTCTTGCTGCGCCTTACCTTATTTTACTGACTGTCTATAATAGGGTGAAGTCAGCGGTTAGCTCTAGAAATGTTTTAGTTCTTGTGTTATTAGCCTATTGCTATATTTGTGCGAGGTGGCTTTTTATTCGAATTTGGTATGTGTTCCAATTTTGAGCAGCATGTTTGTTTTAACAGTAAATGTAAATCTGTATTTGTAAAGCACAAACTACTCACCCTTACGGGTCTCAAGGCACTGGGGCCGTCGTGGAAATTAAGTGAGCTATTGCCCAGAGTCACATGGTGCTGAGCTGAGCTGCCGCCGGGGATCAAACCGTGAGCCCTGTGCTCTGAAGTCAGCTGCCCTGGCCGCTGCACCACACCTCTCCAGTAACATCTTGTTTTCACCTTGTGGAGAGTACTGAATAGAGCTGGGTCCCAGTTGGAACCGGTGTTTTTTTATAATTGGGCTAAAGGTTGCTGCGTGTCGTTCTAATGTTCTAACAACTTGTGCAAAACGCATCATCGACTAAGACTAAGCTCACAGACAGCCCATCACCTAGGCCTAAGAGACAATGGTATAAAGACATTTTCTCCCACTAAAATTAAAGAGCAGCAGCACGTTGCTTGACACCACTACATGGAAAAAAGTGCAGCTCCTGGTACTACAACACAAGGACAGAAACACTTGACACTAAAATTCGGAGACTGTAGCACAGTGACAGGCACTAAAACACAAAAGTAGCACCTTAACGCCTGCCACTATCATACTGGACTGCTGGATACTATCTGCCATTTAAACACATGTACAGTAAAGCACATATGGTAGCACATCTCTTCGCACTACAAAACCAGAACAACATCACAATGTGTGACACCAACATACACAAGATCGGACTGGGCTATAGGGCAATCAGGCAGTGCCAGAAAAGCTGGTTTGACAGATCAGAGTATGGGCCATTTTTGGGCTGTTTTAAGGTCTGCTGGACCTGTTTTAACTGTTGATTTCCCCAATATTTCCACAACCATTGCCTGCAGCAAGCACAAATGCATGCAGTCTTCCATACCTTGCAAAACACATATACAGCATACCTTTATAAGTTCAAAACTGCCCGGATTTGAAGACCCCATTCACTTTTTTAGCCATCTAATTCACCAATCGGCCACCTTTATTTTAGTGCCCAGGCCTAATTCCTATCCCAATCTGACCCTGAATATACACTGATGTAGCAAGAAAGCACGTGTCGCTAAAACAATGTGGCCTACAGCAGGGAAACAGTACAATATTCCACCGATGTACACTGGGCCAGCACCACCAAAGGGAGATAAACATAGGAGCAAGCACCTCGCACAAAGACAACGCAACACCTAACGCTGGGGCAGCTGCACTGCGGCTGAGACAAAAACTCTAATTGGCATATTCTTTTTTTTTTTTAAATAACCTTGAATATGTCAGTCTGCCCTGTTTTGTTTGTATATATCATGGCCACTGCTGCCACAATTTTTTAATTATTCTTCACTTCCACTATAATTCAGATGCTCATTGAGTGCACTAATGCTCCTAGTACATATCAGAAGTCCTTAAATATGTCACTCTAGTACTGGTCTTTACATATTCCAAACTGTTTCCTGTGCTCCCCCAAGTGTTGGCTTCTCATTTCATTTAATGCATTACTGTTCCTTTCCATTGTTTATGCCTCCTGGGCCAGTTTAATGACTTGTCTCCATTGTTAGGGTTTCCGTGCAGACATTTGAAATGTTCCTAATGTGCCTGTATACGGTCAGAGTAGATTTAAATTTCCATTTCTCCAAACTCGGTGTTACCTGATTTTTGCCCCCTCTGGCTTTCCTGTTGTGACCTGCAAGGCAACCTGCATCACACCACATACCTTCAATCTACACCACAGATTTCCATATCATGCCACAAAATTTCACTGCACACCACATAAAGCAACTCCAACACCATGACACTCCACAACACCAATACCATTCCACATAATAAACTCCATAACACACAATCTCACTCTAAATAATTCCAGTACACTCAATACCATTTAATTACTATCCACATAATTCCACAGCACACCATGCAACATATTTCACTACACAACTCCACACCACAACACACAATTCCACAACAAACAAATCCAATACAACCTATATTTCCCTCACACTTCCACAAACCACTGTCATCTCTTTCCCACACAACCACTACCCCTCTCATCTCCCTCTCACACTACCACTACCCCATCTCGCAATTCCACTGCCCCCTCTCTCCTCTCTATGCTGCCTGCTCACACATGCTACCTTGCTGTACCTCCTCATGCTGTGAACTGGTCCACCTCTCGCCCCCATAAGTCTAGGTACCACTCCCACTCGTCCTTCCTTTTCTTACTCTCTCTCACCCTCTCTCTCTCTCACTCACTCTTCCCACCTCTCTCATATGGTTGACTTCAGGTCTCCGAGCACAGTTTCTTTCCTGTGCCTTTTCAAGGTTTATGTCTTTCAAACCCACGCTCTCCTCCTCTTGTAGGGTGTTTTCTGCATTGACAGGTGCTCCCTCAAATGCATCTGTGGCCTGCTCTCCCCGTCTTTCTCTCTTTCTCACACATTCTTTCTGCTCCTCTATATGGAGTTTGTTTACCACTTTGAGCACATACTACCTATCCCTCTCTATCTTCCTCTCTATCTAGTCTGTACCCCTCTCACCGCGATCTATTCACCATACCACATAATCCCACTACACAAATACAGTACACACCACTCAATTCCACCCCATACAATTCCAATTTAACACACATAATTCCACTCCACATACGCTCCACTTCAAACCAAAACACATTGGTAAAAGACACTGTGATTTACAATGCCAAAAGCTCTAACTCTTGCAAATGCGAGACCTATTGCATTGCAAATGCTTGTTTCTCTTTGGCTACCATATGAATACCGGAGAGCACAGCTTGGTCATTCCTTATTAGTGATGACTCAAGAACTTCCGACCCATCTCTCTGCTCCCGTTCCCCGCGAAGGTCACCGAGAAAATCGTCAACAAACAACTGACCCGCTACCTCGAGGAGAACAACATCCTGGACCCTTCCCAGTCCGGCTTCCGCAGCAACCACAGCACCGAAACCACCCTCATCGCCGCCACCGATGACATCAGGACCCTGCTAGACAACGGAGAAACAGCAGCCCTCATCCTCCTGGACCTATCAGCCGCCTTCGACACGGTCTGCCACCACACACTACGAACACGCCTTCACGACGCCGGGATCCAAGAGAAGGCCCTGGACTGGACCACATCCTTCCTTTCCGGCAGAACACAAAGCGTCCGCCTCGCCCCCTTCCGATCCAAGGCCACCAAGATCATCTGCGCGCGCACCCCAAGGCTCCTCCCTCAGCCCAACGCTGTTCAACATCTACATGGCACCCTCGCCCACGTCGCCCGACAGCACAACCTCAACATCATCTCCTACGCCCGACGACACCCAGCTGATCCTCTCCCTCACCAAAGACCCTCACACCGCCAAAGCCCACCTCCACGAAGGAATGAAGGCCGTCGCCGAATGGATGAGGACCAGCCGCCTGAAGCTGAACTCGGACAAGACGGAGGTCCTCATCCTTGGTTCCAACCCTTCAGCCTGGGACGACTCCTGGTGGCCAACATCACTGGGAACAGCCCCGCCACCCACCGACCACGTACGCAACCTAGGGTCATCCTCGACCCCACCCTCTCCATGACTAAGCAGGTCAACGCCGTTTCCTCATCCTGCTTCAACATCCTCCGAATGCTCCGCAGGATCTTCAAGTGGATCCCCACCGAAACAAGAAAAACAGTCACCCAGGCCCTCGTCACCAGCAGGCTGGACTACGGAAACGCCCTCTACGCAGGAACGACGGCTAAGCTCCTGAGACGGCTGCAACGCATCCAGAACGCCTCTGCACGTCTTATCCTCGACATCCCCGACGCAGCCACATCACACCCCACCTGAGAGACCTGCACTGGCTCCCTGTCAACAAGAGGATAACCTTCAAGCTCCTCACCCACAAAGCACTCCACAACTCCGGACCAGCCTACCTCAACAGACGACTCAGCTTCTACACCCCCACCCGCCAGCTCCGCTCGACCAGCCTCGCCCTCGCCACAGTCCCCCGCATCCGGAAAACGACCGCCGGCGGCAGATCCTTCTCCCACCTCGCCGCCAAGACCTGGAACACCCTCCCCACCAACCTCCGACAGACCCAAGACCTACTGGCCTTCAGAAGACTCCTCAAGACCTGGCTCTTCGATCAGTAGCAGCACCACCCCCCACTTCCCCCAGCGCCTTGAGACCCTCGCGGGTATGTAGTGCGCTTTATAAGTGACATGATTGATTGATTGATTGATTGATGAGAGGGACGAGGACAAAGGGAAACTGGGGGTAATCTTCATTACTGATAGGTAATGAGACATTATGTTTGGTAATAATGGCACCTGCTGCTTATAGCGCCTGGAAACAGCAGGTGTGCGGTATGAAGCACTATTTCAAATCTACTCATTGATATAATTCGGTCCCATAAAGTACAGTCTTTCAAACTGCTAAAATATCTAATAAAGCGGCCTTCATCCCGCCCTGTGTGATTAAACTAAACCCCGAAAGTTACAGTTACCAGCAAGCCAGAAAGAGAAATGGGCCCTTTGTGTGAGCGCTGTCGAGGGAGCGCGCTGGAGAGACATACACTAGGCGAGCGCCGCGTCGTGCTGAGGTAATACTGTAGCTGGCTTGCGCGAGTGTGCGCGCGCACAGCAGAGCAGGGGCGCCGAAGAATGAGCTCGCGGGGCTGCAGCTAGACAACCGCAAACTCAGCTTTTATTACTCGCTGGAATCAGCCCTGCCACATCTGGCCGCTTTCAGACCGGCCCGCAGACTGTGAAATCCGAGACAATCCGCACCTGTCTTCACAAAGTAACTTTTCTGTAAAGCAACCTTTGAGAGATTTTTTTCCCCCTGAAAACGAGCGAATGAAAAGATTTTGTGGCTCAGCAGTAAAATTTGGCAGCCTTAAATTTAAAAGAAAATATTGGAAGACGTAGAGTGCACGGCAACGTGTTAATGCTCAAACAGTAGTTCAGAATTGTTCTTTATGAGAGGGAATAAATATGTGCCAAGTCCTGCAAGCTTTCCTGCACTCGTCTTGCATGCTTTAATGTTTTGTTTTATTTGCTGCGCAGCTTGAGAGAGTTAATCGAAATAAGGATCACAAAGTGTTTGATATGAGCAATATATCCGCACCCTGGGTAAGCAACCAAACTTTTGGGCACGGTTTTTATCCCGCTGCCTCGGAAACGCAGAAACCTGCCTTTCATAGTCACGCTGCTCAGTAAATTCTCTCATAAGAGACGCGTTCCAGCTCACAGAATAAACTCGCTGTGGCTTCCTTTGTCAAGCACTTGAGAAAATGACGGAGCTTTTTCTGAATGTTATTTCCTGAACTATGCCGTCCATTTTTCGAGTTTACTTGTTAAGTAAGATGTGCACCAAATATTAACCGACGCCAAGTTAGTACAAATAACGGTAGTATTAATAACTTTGCCACAGAAACAGCGACAGCAAAATGTGCGTCCAAAACAGCAGGATTGCTAATATGAATTTGAGTAATTTATGTCAAGTGTTGTTAAGTAAAGGACATTTATAGAGCGTAAGTTCACAAGCGCTGAGGGATATAGCTACTAGGAAGGAGGTGGGCGCTGAGGGCCTGTTTACAGAGATTCCAAGGAGATGGCTAGTTATTGCCAGAATTAATACTGCAGTGATATGCGCAGGTCACAAAACTGTATGTCAGTCGAAAATCTGCCTAAGTTAATACATTTCTTAGCTCAGCACTATATAAAGCAGTTCCCTTCAACATCCACTTTCAGCAGAGCACAAGTCCTAAAAAAAGAAGTGGGGGGATTAACCAAGTGAGACAGTATGCAAGTGACATCATGGCGCAAGATATCACAGCGTGTGGAATCATGGCGCGTGACCGCACGTGGCATCAGAGGAAGTGGCAGCACAACCCACGACCTCGCAGGAAGTGACATCACAAGAAGTGACTTCAGATATTAAGACCTCACACATATGTTTAGCAGGTCTATCAAGACTACAGTTGAGCGCATTACAATATTTAACAAATGAGATTTTGAGTCGGCTAGTGCCAAAAATGTGATGCAACCCAGATGCTAAATCTGGGTCTTAACTTATTCTTTTATTTTTTAAAACCCTTCCACAAAGAAATTAACAGCAAGTAGAAATGTGGCAGTAAATCTGTTCTGTTTAATTGGTTGCAAACTCTACATTTTAAAATATTTTATAGGATTAAGGCACCTGCTGAGGAGATCTTTCTGTGTCAACTAAATCTCAGGAAATAATAATAATAATGGTAAAATAACTCTGGAGGATAATGTATTTGCTGGAGAGATCTGTGTTTTGTCTAATCCCAGTTTTGAATCAAAGTAACATACAGGGTTTATATGTCTCCTGCAAAGCACATTATGTTATACACAGATGACAGATTTTTATTTTATGTAAATGGATAATTGGGTTACTGCTTTTAAGACAGAGCTCCTTTTGTTACTGGCAGTTCATAAATTGTAAGCCTTCTAAAATAGCACAGTGAGCTAAGAAGGACAAGTGGCTCCTACACCTTGTAACCCTCACTGTTTTATGCAACACATCCTACACATTGATTTACACTCATGATTTATCGCCAATGTATATGTGTAATGTAAAGCGCTCTGACGCCCTTCATTGGGATAAGTAGCGCTATAAAGGAAAGAAAACAGAATAGTGGTATTTAAATTGTTAGTTGTGCTAATACTGGGACAGACCAACAAATCTGACATTCTTACAGTGCATGCATATCTCTTAAGTATAGGGACTGAACAAAGTCAAAAGCATGCCTCTCTTAAGTACCTGTGACATGATAAGCTGTGTGCCTTTGTTTCCCCTCCATTGCATTTAGGTGTGAGCCAGCTCCCAGCCAGGATACTCCAACTAAAGGAGGCCTGAAGGCCCCTTAACTTCGGCCTTTGTTATGGACCCAGCTGGAAACTGATGAGCCCTTCTTCGTCTGCTCCTTGCTGCTCAGCATATTTCTGAGGGGCCAAGCCTCTTAGCAGGGTAGACGGCGTCCACCCTGTGAAAAGAGCGGGTAAACACCGTCTACCTGCATGTACTCTCGACTTGTGCCCAGACTTTCAGTGGTTGCTGTCACTGCGGAGAAGGTGGTCAACCATTTTCTACGGGTTTTTCTATGGAAGGTTTTACAGGCGATGGGCATGGACTTTATCTGCATTTACAGAATTAAGGCCGCCACAAAAATACATTGGTAGCTAACAATATGAACGAGGGGATGTAACGTCCTCTCTATCCTATCTGATCCAGGTTGTGAATAGCCAAAGGCAGTCTTTCTTGCCTCTATTTTACAATGTATTTGTAGCACACCTTGCCCAATCTGTAGGAAGGCAGTTAAACATCCCCACATTTTAATTTAATTGCTTTATACTATTGATCTCAAATGCAATAGAAGCATATTCCTGTCAACTGAAAGAAAATAATCAGTTTTGCATTTGATGTAAGTACATGGTTAACATTTGTAAATTGGATGTCATGTGCTGGATGACTCCGCTTGTAAATCAATGTCTACAGTATTTGAGTGTTCAGATTTGTTGCAATCACAGGACAGGATCTATCTCATGTTCAATACAATAGAACCTCTAGTGAGATTGGGAAACAATTGAGAGGCTGCAATATTGTGGGAATATCCAACCTAATTAAAATGTACATCCCCTCAAGTCTGTTTTTAATTGAATTGTTTTACCTATCTATATTCCACAGAACTCCCAGGATGTCTCGGTACTGGGCAGAGAGCTAAGGGCCTCTTCCCTGTTTGGTCCTGCTAGGGATAAGAAGGGCCACGGGCCAGTCTCTTGTCCCTCTCCCCCTACTCCTCACCACAGTTCCACTCTCCAAGTTACCTGGTAAGTACTAAATCCCTTCATAGCCTGGCTTCTTCAACCAGGAAGCCAAGATGTCTTTGAGGGTCATACATCCACTGACCCTTTATAACCTTGTCATCCGCATGTCTTCCAGTGGGCTGTGTGTCACCATTGCTGGGAGGAGCACTTCTCTGGAGAAGACCATCAATTTATAAGTCTCTCATCAGCTCCAGGATGTTGCACCTTTTGTTGGGATGTTCCTCCTCCATTGCAGGGTGGTCTCCTTAGAGCTTCCAATCTGATGTTCAGCCAGCTGCATCTCCTTGTTGCACCAAAACCCTTGGGTTAATCCAATACATTCAAGGTATATTTGGGACTAGCAGGGAGCACCTCTTAGTGGCAGTTCATCTGTCTTGCAATAAGTCCCTCAGATACTCCATCCTTAGATGCTATACCTTCCAGTGCATTGCACGTTTGCCATTTTTGGGTAGACATCATAGTGTCATCACTTTGGTTTTAGAAGTCATGTCCTCCAGTGGGTTACTTCTCCGGAGCTTGTGGATAAATTCCTACCTCACTGGTGGTATGGAAACTGGGGGTGCCTTGCAGTAGGCCGCACCCCCACTGCTCCTAGCCTGACTCATAGTCTCTTACCTCACTTGGGGGCATATGTACAAGGACTGGCAATAACTATCGCTAACGCTAGTTAGCGGCAGTTTTTTAATCGCCGCTTACCGCTGAAAACTATCGCCATGTTAGCGGCGTATTTACAAGCCGTCGCTACATGGCGATAGTATCAGGGATCGGCGGTGAAAACTGCCGCTAACATTAGCGCGATGGCGATAGGAATTCCGGTGTTAGCGGGCGAAAACTACCAATAGGCCCATTAACGGCAAAAAAAACTCACGCTAGTCAGCCCAACGTGAGTCCCTGCTACATCAGCTGCATCGGGAGGTTCACCAGCGGACTTGGCGGCGACTACTATACCCAGACTTGTGAAATCACACCTGGCTGAGGCTCCAGCTGGCTGAGTCACAGATTTGGAGAGAGTGCAGCGGATTGCGCCACAGTGTCAATGTCCAGGTAAGGAGAAGGTGGGACGCGTAGCACAGGAGGCCTGGGGGTCGAGTCGCCCAGGCCTAGCACACGTAGATTTATTTATTTATTTATTTATTTATTTATTTATTTATTTATTTATAAAGCGCGACATTCATCCCTTGAGATATCACAGCGCTGAGATAACGGACTAGTGGTGAGTAGGGTCTGAGAATCTATTCGATATGACATCAGTCTTTAGGGAATAGGTGTGTTTTAAGTTTTTTCCTGAAGGTGTTGTATTCTTTAATCAGCCTGAGTTCGCCTGGAAGCTCGTTCCAGTGCAGTGCTGTGAGATGCGAAAAGGTACGGCCTCCTGCCCTGGACATTTTTTTTATCAAACATGTTTTTATTGAAGTTTCCGATAGATACAACCAAAACCTTTTGCATCAGATCTCTCATCGCAGTGAGCTATTGTATAGAGCTGTTAGTAAGGGTTCGAGCAGTGACACGTAACAAGGCATCTGTCCCAGCCAGATCTTCATAAAATAATGCGTAAAGGGAGTGTACAGCGTCTAACATTATAGTGACTTGGAACAGATCACTTGCCTAATGAAAAGGGAAATTGTCAGCTCAACCCATCTTTCTTTTGCGATGGGATTCTGTAATTTCCTTCCAACGGGAAGGAGCTCTCTAAGTATAAGTAAATTCCCCTAAAATAACTCCCCTGGAAAGTAAATAACAAACCCTCCCTCCCCCCTCCCACAAACCAATGGTGGCGGCATAGGTTTCCTGAGGCGCTCAGCAACGGGCAGTCGTAAGTGTTTTAGAATTGAAAGAGGTGCATGTCTCTAATGGAGGGAGGACAGACAGCTAGGGGTAAACCTCGTGAGAGAAAGGTAACCAACGGTCCCCATTTATATTCAAAGTTTTTATACTCGTCTCGAAAGATATCAGACATTCTTTCCATGCTAAGCAGTTTCCATAGACGAGATTGCCAGAGGGAGATCGCCGGGGCCTCTTTCCGTTTCCAGGCTGCCGCAATGGTCACTTTGGCAGCCCCTATGCACATCCACATGATAGCTTTATCAGCTCGAGTCTGGTGTTCGAGGGTTGGGTCACGGAGGCCTAAGAGGATCTCTGCCATGGTAGTCGGGACGGTGTAGCCTAACATGTCCTTAATATGTGCAAGAATTTCTTCCCAAAATGGGCGTATGGTGGGGCAGTCCCACCATATATGTTGGAAGTCTCCTAGGAGCCCGCATCCCCTCCAGCATCTATCAGAGGTGTTTGGGAAGATCGTCTTAAGCTTGGAGGGATAAAGGTACCAGTCCATCATGGGTTTAAGATGGGCTTCCCGAAGCTCTGTGGAGTGGTTGAATTTCAGGATGTCAGACCATAATCCCGACTATTCCCTGTTTGAGATGTCTCTGTGAAGTATGTCCTACCACATATTCATGTAACGTGGCCGCGGGGAGTGTGAGGTGGTGAGTAGGTAATTGTATACGAATGAGATCACCCCTCTCATGGTAGTGGCTTTTAAAATATAGGTCTCGAATTTTGTGATGGGGCGAGTGGCCGCCTGTCGTATGGGCGGAGTGAGGGCCCAGTGTGTCAACTGCAGGTAGTGGAAGTGCTCCGACCTCTCTAGTCCGTAGTCCCTTCTGCAATTATCAAAAGTGAGGGGGTCGGTGTTGTGGAAGAGGTGTGTCAGAGCTAGGCATCCTCCTTCACGCCAGGCGTCAAAGGGACCCTCATGTAGTGCCGGGGGAAAGGCTGGGTTAAAGTGAAGGGGCGTGTGTGGCGAGGGGAACGAGGTCCACTGTTCATTACTGGCAAGTGAGTCCCACACTTTCAGAGTAGTGCGAGTGGGAGTGCTGATGTATGCGTTCTTGGGTCTTTCCTTTTTGGGGCGCCATATGAGATCCCAAATGGTTCTCCCCGCTATAGAGCGATCCATGTGGAGCCAATGTTTATCGGACTCACGCTTGGACCATTCCGTCACCACTCGTAGCTGGGCTGCCTTATAGTATAGAGCAAGGTCTGGTAAACCCACTCCGCCCTCTGTACGGGGCCGACGCAATATTGAAAAAGAAAACCGAGCGTCCCCCTTGCCATATGAAGTGTAGAATCATTGATTTGATTTTAGGGAGGAAGTCTCTTTCCAGCTCAACAGGTAAGGCTTGGAAGAGGTACAAGAGCTTAGAAAGGGGCGTCATTTTAATAGCGTGGATGCGACCAAGCCAAGATATGAAAAGTGGCTTCCATTTTGCAAGATCTGTTTGTATGCGGGAGAGAATGGGTGGAAAGTTAGCACGGAAGAGCCCCTCCACCCGGGGCGTTAACTGAATCCCCAAGTATTGTAAAGAGGAAGAGGTCCACTGAAGCGAGGTTTGTTTCTGTAGGTCACGCACCTCAGAATCTGGAAGGGTAAGATTAAGTATATGTGATTTACCTAAATTTATCTTAAAACCCGACACTTCTTCGAATCTCGCTAGTTCTGATTGCAATGATGGAAGGGACTTGGACGGGTCAGCGAGGGACAAAAGCACATCATCTGCAAAGAGTGAGATTTTGTGTGCGTCGCCGCTAAAGGGGATTCCCTGGATCTCTGGGGCTGCCCTTATGGACATCGCGAGGGGCTCGATGCTCAGAGCAAATAGCAGGGGTGAGAGTGGGCACCCCTGACGAGTGCCTCTAGAGTGGGGGAAGGGGGCCGACATCATTCCGTTGACTTGAACTCTGGAGCACGGTTGGATATAATTAGCCCGAATCATGTTAATAAATTTGGGCGCGAACCCGAAGCTTGTAAGTGTGTTAAAAAGAAACGACCAGTCCACCCTGTCAAAGGCCTTCTCGGCGTCAAGGCCAACAAGCACTGCGGGAATTCGTCGTTTGGTAGCTTTCTCTATCAGGTGGAATATGCGTCTAGTGTTGTCATGAGTCTGTCGGCCCTTGATAAATCCCGATTGATCAGGGTGAACTAGGTCGGGCATGAGGTCGTTGAGGCGGGTCACTAGTATGGAGGAGTAAAGCTTCGCGTCCAAGTTTAACAGGGCAATGGGGCGGTACGAGGCGCCTAGCTGAGGGTCTTTCCCCTGTTTGGGTATTACTGTGATCACTGCTTCGGTCATCGATCTGGTAACCACCCCCTCCTCTGCCATTTTATTAAAGAGCCGCGTGAGGTGCGGTATGAGATCTGGGGCGAAGGATTTATAAAATTGGGCGGTGTACCCATCTGGACCTGGGGCCTTGTGTGGTTTGAGGGCTTTGATGGCAGCGTCTATCTCTTCAGGGGATATAGGGGCAGTGAGGGTGTCGTTCCAGTCTTGAGAGACCTGAGGGAAGCGTAGCGTCTGAAGGTAATTGAGTTGAGCAGTCACGTCATGCTGATCTTTAGTGTAAAGGGTCTTATAAAAGCAGCCGAAAGTGTTAGCTTTGTCCTCGTCCTTATGTGTTGGTTCCCCGTTTCCCCCTCGTATGCCTCCTATATATTCTTTTTCCCGTTTCCCCTTCAGTTGTCTGGCGAGGTGTTTACCAATCTTATTGCCCTGAGAGTAAGAGAGGTGGCGAAGGTTAAGAAGAGTCAGTTCAGCTCTATTGTTATAGATAGCTCTAAGTTTACCCCGCAGAGCGGTCTGGTGGCGGAGAGATACTCTAGTGGGGTTTGATTTATGGGTATGTTCGGCCGTGGCCAACTCTATTTCCAAGGCTTTCCTTTCCTTAGATCGCTGTTTATTCAGGGCAGAGTTCAGGGCAACGCATTTCCCCCTGAAGACTGCTTTAAACGAGTCCCAATTGGTAAATTCAGAGGTGTCCTCGGGGTTGTTTAAGTTGAAGTATTCTGTGATTGTTTCCCTCAGTGTGGTGCAAAGCAGTCTGTCTCTTGTGAGGGCCACCGGGAAGTACCATCTGGGGGTTGGTGAAGCATTATTGCTCCATATCAGGCATATGGAGACTAGGCTATGGTCTGACAGAGAGAGGGGGAATATCTTGGCCTCTCGTAGTGCGCCCAGTAGGTTCTGGCTTACAAAAATATAGTCAAGCCTGGAGTATGTGCGGTGCACATGGGAATAGAAAGTATAGTCGCGGGACTGAGGATAAAGGGTGCGCCAGGCATCCAGAAGACCCAGGTCATGCAGCTGTTGCTTGGTGTCAGCGGTAAACGAGCCCTTTTCTGAACGGTGTGTGTGTGCTATCTACATCTGGTTGCCATGTTAGGTTAAAATCCCCCATAAGGATCGTTGGTCCCTCGGCGAAGTCTTGAATTTTCCCCACCAGCGTGTTTAAAAAAGCTGTTTGTCCTGCATTGGGGGCGTATGTTGCTATGAATGTGCAAAGTTTGCCCTTCAGGGAGCCCTTGACCATTACGAAGCGGCCATCTTTATCGGTCCGGACATCTAGTGGTTGGAATTTCGTGGAAGTATGAAAGAGGAGCTCCACCCCCCTATGTTTAGTGAGAGCTGAGGATCTGTAAATCAAGGGGTATTGCTTGTGGCTAAAGCGGGTGTCTTCCGCTCTAGCCAGGTGGGTTTCCTGTAAAGCCACTATGTCAAGGTGATGGTCGGTGAGGTATTTCCAGACCTTTTGGCGTTTTTGAGGTGAGTTAAGGCCCTTCACGTTCCATGAGCCGATAGTTATAGCCATTTAGTGAGTATGGGCATCCCTCCCTCTCTTTGATTGCTAGGCATTGCATTGTATCTCTGGACCAGGTTCAGCTCGGATGGAACAAAGCTCCCATGCAAGTGTTGCCTGATGGGATGTCAAGACATGCATAGCCCCCGCACATGAGCGTTAAAAAGCCGCCACCATCTCCCTCCCCCACCCTCCTTTCCCCCCAAATAAAAGAAAAACCAACATTACTAACATCCGCGGTCGTGGGACCGCTAACAGTTTCCCAGAGGAGGGTGAGGTAACCCCCATGAGTACGGTGGGGGGACGGTACGACCGAGGTCCCCGTCCGCGCCCACCCCGAACATCGTATAAAGCTGTGATCAGTAGAACCATGTGGCTGAACTTGTATCCCCATTCCTGTGAGTCTGCTCATGGAGTAGTGTTGCCATCAGCTCTGCTTGGCATGCCCAGGTCTCTAGGTGGCTCTGTGGGGTACTAATGTCTGTAGTGATCTCAAGGTCTAAGCGACTAGACAGTTTCGGAATCTCTGGGGCATCAAGCTGGGGAACTCGGGGAAGCAGCAGGAATGAAAGAGAAGTTGAGTCACCCCGCGCGGGTCAACGAGGGCTGTGGGGCCTGTCCCAGAGTGTCATTGTGGCAGAATAAATGTCTCCGCGGAGAGCCGCAGCAGTGTCATTTGTCGTCGCTGTCAGCGTATGGCAGGAAGGCGGCCGCAGTCAAGGCCTCGTGGTTAGCGAGTTTAGCTGTTCAAGCATCTACCCACAGACCTTGGCCAGAAAAGGAAAGCGTTCTCTTGAGCCTCATTTGTAGGTCCTGCGTGTGCGTGTGGACCAAGAGGTAGCCGAAGGACCATCCCTCAGAATATCCTGTGTTTTGTTGTGCGTGGGGTCAGACTCCTCCGTGGAGAGTCCCAGGAGCTCCAATCCGTCTTTCAATTCAGAGATGTGACGCTGTTTATTATTGAATTCAAAGTTCAGCCCAAATGGATATGTCCATCTGTATCTAATTTTATCTTCTCGAAGCTTCGAGGTGATGGGCCTGAACGGCGTCTCCTAGCCAGAGTGGTCAGAGCTAGGTCTTGATAGATGGAGCAGGAATGATCCCGGAAGGAGATCGACCCCTTCTTCCTGGCCGCCAACAGCACTGCTTCCTTAACTTTGTAAGAGTGAAATTTAGCTAACACGTCGCGTGGTCTCCTCTTTTCTCCATGCGTGAGGCTTCCCACTCGGTGGACTCACTCCAATTTTATTTTGAGAACTTGGGGACTGAGGATCTCCGCGAAGAGCCCCTCCAGGAAGGCTTCAAGATCGGGTCCCTCCGCTCCCTCCTCCAGGTCCCTTATTCGTAGGTTGTCTCTCCGTGCCCTGTTTTCAAGGTCTTCTGCTTTGAGTTGGGTCTGATGTAATTGGTCCTGGAGGGTGCGTACATCTTCACGCAGCGCCGTGGTGTGCTTGTCATATTCCTGGGTTTGTGCCTCCAGGTCCAACACTCTAGTGCCAACTGAGTCCACATCTTGTTGGAGGGTGGTCAGTCTCTCTGTGAGATCTGACCGCAGCTGTTCCATTGAAGATTTAATGTCCTGGCTGAGGTCGTTCTGGAGCTCCGTCTTAAAGTCCCTAAACAAAGTCAGGAGGTCCTCCTTCGTAAGGGCCATGGTATCTGTTCCCTTGGTAGGGCCCGGCGGCGGGCGTTTATCCGGTAGCGCGAAGAAATCTGAGACCTTGTTGGGTGTCTTGCTCGACGATTTTTCCGGTGGCATAAGGGCGGGTCCAGGAGGACCCCGGTCGCTGTGACAGGAGAGGCGGGGGGATGCTGTGATCGGAGTCTATTAACCTCTGAGTTGGTGGGTTGCGTTGGCGAGGGTTAGTGGCGTCTGCTGTGCTGTCGTGTAGCAGAGGCTGTAGGCCAACTAGAAGTGCCTCGCCGCCGACATCTCTCGTATAAAGAGAGTATGGTGCTTAAGCAGTCCGGCTTGGATGGTGCTCAGGTGGGCTGAGTGGGCGGCCACCGAACCGGTAGCAGGCGCGGTAGATGGCTAGGGTTGCCCTCCGCACCGCCCTCCCCCGAGGGCTGTCAAGGTGTCGATTGGAGCTGGAGGCCAGGTTTGGATGGTGGGGCGAGCCAGCTTACGTGAATGCATCGCCTCGGGCGATCCCCACGGGTCCCACGCGGCGTGGTCCACTGGTTGGTGCTGTCAGCCTGTAGAGTGTCCCCTAGGTGTTGTGGCGAGCGGGCCCGGTATCGGGGGCCTGTATAGCCTCTCACTGTCCCTGCGCAACGATCAGGCCGTCTGGGGGCCACAGGAAGTCTCCCTTTGTATGTTCTTGCTCACCGTCTGACCGCCATCTTAGGGTCAGGCATGGAGGGTAAACTGCTTCGCATCGGATTCTTCTGGGGGTGTCCATGCCCCGCGATAGTGTTGCTCTGGGGGCCACCCAATGCAGCCCCACTCCCCGGATCCTCCGGGCGTCCCCCCCCACAGCGCCCACGCACCTGGTAGTCCCAGCGTGTAGCGTGTCCTGGAGGAGCTCTGGTGTGACGGCGCTCTCAACTACGGGCGCCCCTCCCACAGGCCAGTCACTGAACAGGCTGAAGACTTCACCCCTGGTCCCAGTGGCCGATACTGCCCATCTGTGGCCGCTCGCAAGAGTAGGGAAGCCTCGCCTCTCAATGAGGCGCCATTTGGGTGAGCGGTGGCATGCCTCGATGGGGTGGCGCTTGATGCTGAGAACCAGGTCGCAGGATGTCTTCGCGCCGCGTTGTAGCCCTGGGGAATGTAGGGTCTGCTCGGCCGGGTCTGCGGAGCAGCGAGCAGGGCGGCGGGCCGCAGGGTGGGAAACGCCAGCTAACGCGGCCTACATGGACAGCCGGACCGCCATCTTAAGATCAGGCGGAGCTCGCAGTGCTGAGCAGCGCCGGGGGACACTGCCTCACCAACCCGGGCGACAAGCCCCTGGGGATCAAATCTGGGCGGCAGGTGTACCGCCGGTCGCCGGTCTCCTCGCTCGCCAGCCACGCACTCGGGGAGTCCCACCTGGCCACGCGGCGCCGCAGGGTCCGTTCTGGTGAGCAGTCCGGACCAGCGTCTCCCTTCTCGGTGGAATCTGCAGGGCTCGCGAAGTCAGTGACGTTCCCATCCAGCCATGGTGAGTGATGTTCCCTGTTGTCCCAATTCACTGGTCACTTCATCGGTCCTGGGAAGGCTCCGGCTCCAGTAGGGTGGCGTCCGCCATTTTGATGGGCACCGGCGCTGGGCTTCAGAGCCTCACTGCTGGCCATGGGGTTGTGGAGGGTTCTATTTATTGCTCACGGTTTGTGCCCTGCATCTTCAGCCGCTCGTGGGTATGCTTCGTGACTGGAAAATCGCTAATTAGCTGCAATCATCAGTTCAGGAATAGCGCGCGGACCGGGAGCCGAGACGAGCTACGTCCGTTCGGCCATCTTGCTCGGCCACGCCCCCCCTGCCCTGGACTTTTTAATCCTTTTCGTTTCGGCGAGTGCTTGGTGTTGTGATCTTAGGAGTCTGGTGGGCGTGTAGAATCGTATTTTGTTCTGAAGGATCTTGGGGCCTGTGTGGTGGAGTGTTTTGTGGGCATGCCCTAAGAGCTTGAAACGTGCTCTTTGGCGCATAGGCAACCAGTGAAGTTGTTTTAGGCAGTCCTTCACTGAGCTATGTTTGTCTTTGTTACACACCAGTTTGGCTGCAGCATTTTGCACCACCTGTAGGAGTTTGAAGAGGTAGTCTGGCATGCCTACAAAGAGAGCATTACCATAGTCCAGTCTACTGACCAGCAGGGCCTGTGTGACTGTCCTTCTGCTTTCTAAGGGGATCCATGGAAAGAGCCTTTTTAGAAGCTTCAGGGTGGCGAAGCTTTTTCCACACAATGTTCGTACATGGCCCTGCATGGATAGTTTGTCGTCGATTGTTACACCCAGGTTTTTGGCATACTGCTTGGGTGCTGGGGCGTCTTCAAGTGAGTGGGGCCACCAGGATGCGTCCCAGATGTGTTTGGCTTCTCCGAGGAGCAGGATTTCGGATTTGTCTGCATTTAACTTTAAGCAGTGGTCCGACATCCAATTTGCCATTTCGGTGAGACAGCTGTTGAGTTTTCTTTTGGTGTCATCGTGCCCCTCTCCAATGGCGATTGTTAGTTGCGTGTCATCCGCATAGTAGCACACACCAAAACCCCACTTTGTCCCAATTTTTGCCAAGGGTGAAACATAGGCATTGAACAGCGTGGGGCTGAGGGATGCTCCCTGCGGGACACCACAGTTTAATTTTTTTGGTTTGGATGAGAAGGCACCTAGATGACGCACCCCTAGTGGCGGCTCATCCGCTATGGCGGAAGAGCGTGGCCCCACTGCTTTCAAGCAGTGTAGAAGAGGAACAACCACTGATGTAATCGTGCTATGTTTCCTTTGCGGGTGGGAGGGTGGGTAGGACTGCTCCAAGCGCAGAGCAGGGCATGGGTGGATTGGCATGCCCACTCAAGTGCGCAGTGACTGTTTGGTCGGCCCGCTCAGGCCGCACAAAGCAGTCATGCGCACTGTCCTGCTCGCAATGCAGGCTGCATTACAGCCTGCATGGAGAACATGCCCACACCTCCAGCCCCTGACTGAACGCCTCGTCCCGGCGCCAATGACCAATCCCAACGCCGCATTGCAGCGTTGTGATTGGCTTAGGGGAGGGAGACTGGCTGCCTACTTACTGTTCCTGGAAGCAGACTCAGGAGAGCAGAAGCAGCGAAGACACGGGAACCGGCATCGAGGTAAGATTTCCCTCATTTAAATATTTACAACACCCACTCACACACACACACCCGCGTCCACGCCCCATCCAGTGTTCTTTCCGGCCTTTCCCACCTCCCAGCTGTCCAGTCCCCCCCGCAGCACTTCTCAATGGCGGCCGCTGTGCAGCCATGCGCAGTGGGCGTACCACTGGTGTGCCAAAGGTATATATGAAGTTACGACGCATACCATTACATCGCATTCCATTACAATGCATACTAATACTAGGCATATTGCAACAGGGAAGACGTTGCATAGCGGAGATGTAAAACTTACTATTCCCACTTCAGTGAGTGCAACCCTAAAACTAACCATTGCACCCCAAAGCAAACCGTGGACCCTAAAATTCATCTGTGAGCCCCCAAAACACACCCTAAAAATCATATTTGACCCAAATGCACACCCCAAATTTCATAATTGACCCCAAAACACCCCCCAAATTTCATAATTGACCCCAAAACACACCCGATTTTCAAGAATTGACCCCAAAGCACACCCCAAATTTCATCTCCAACATACGAAACCCATACCCACCCTAAAACTTAAAAATACCCCATTACTGACCTCACAATGCGTTGTAATGGAATGCGATGTACAGGCACCTGCGTGGTTGGAGTAGCGTTGTAAAGGCATTACGATGTAATGCCTGCGTTGTAATGGACATCTCCCGTGCCAAAGGCAAGCCATAGGCAAGCCCGTCTGCGACCGTCTGCCCCTGGACCGCGCTCAGCACCAAGGACCCTTCCTCTAGTACACTCCACCGCTACGACGCCAGCACCCTCCTCGCCATCAACACTGGACGCCACATCGCCTGCCAGGACCAACTTCAGCTCCGGACCGGACATCGCCATCACTGACGGCTACTGAATCACCCGCAAGGACCACCCCGACCCTCCAGGAGGAGGCATTGCCATCACCTACAGAAGCACACTCCGACTGACCACGCACTCTAATGACCCAACGGTGACCATGGAGCACCTCAACTCCCAGATCCGGACCAACCCCAAGCCCATCCTCTGCAGTACCCTCATCTGCAGGCCCCCCCGGGCCATGGCCCCCCATTCTCCGATACCATTGTAGACCTCCTTGCACCCCAGGCTCTCCCATCCACCGACGACATCCTACTCGGTGAACTCAAGTTCCACCTGGACAACCCCAGTGACCAGAGCACCGCCACCTCCTGGGGAAGCTCACCAACATCAGACTCAAGCAACTAGTCACCGCAGCAAGCCACATAGCAGGACACACGGTCAAGCACGTCTCCTCCGCCAGCGGGTACTTCAACTACAGCCACACCACCAGACTCTCCTGGACCGACCATCATTGTGTACATCATGTCTTCACCATGCCCACCGTACACCACCGCCATCATCGCCCCCCCTCGGAGCTGGATCAAGGCCACCGAAGAACGTCTCGTCAACTCCCTCAGCACCACCACTCTGCTAACGCTTACAGACGATGACACCGCAGTGCGCAACCGCCACCGATGGATCTCCAACTGCGCCGACACCCTGGCACCCCTCAAGAATGGACCAGGCAAAACTAGCACCATGTAGCGCCGTATTTGCAAAGTGACGCATGTAGGCATATGCATGACCTTGTGAAGCCCTGTGCCACATCATACCTGCATCCGGTATGATGTGCGCAGGGTGTGCGTTCACACGCGACAAGGCCTCATAGGAGTGGCACAGTGAAATCCCTCAGATTTCACTGCGACTATTGTAGGACGGCACTGCGTCAGTACCTTACGCCTGCCTGATGGCAGGCGTAAGGGTGACGCAGTGCCACAGGGATAGGCTGGCCCCATGCATTGCTGGAGTTGCGTCATGCTTGTGACACAACAGCAGCAATGCGTGACATTAGCGCAGACAGATACGTCAGGATTCCAGACGTATCTGTCATTACTTGCGTCATGCAGCGCTGTCCAGTGAAAACAGCGCATCCATGGAGTCGCAAGAAGAGCGTAGGGAAAAGTGTTGCGACACTGTCTTGTCGCAGCGCTGCAACACTTTTCATGAGTGAGGCCCAGGAATGCGCACTATCTGATTGATGGTGCGCATTCCTGCCCTGTAGTTTTGACGCAGGGCAGCGCAGCAACAATGCTTGCAGCGCTGTCCAGCACCAAAACCTGCTAACATGAGGCCCCAAGTGTTATCTCCATTTTTAAGACCAGCTATTTTCTGGTCTTAAGTCCCAGCCGCTAACGGGCTTTAGCGCTGTTTTTTTAACGTATCGCGGGTCCGGGCGATCATTGTAAATATCGCGTAGTGGGGTTAGCGTGCGTTTTTGCACGGGAACGCCTACCTTGCATATCATTAGCGATAGTTATCGCTAACATAGGTGGCAATGCTGGAAACAACCGGTATCGCCATAAATCTGTCGCTAACGGCTGTTAGCGACAGCTTGTTAATAGGGCGATAAAAATATTGCCGCATTAGCGGCAGAAAAGTGCCGCTAACGCGGCGGTAACTCCTTTTACATATGCCCCTTGGTGTTAGGGGACTACATGTCCAGTAGGTTGCACCACTTCTGCTCAGGTAGGCCAGGAATTGCACCAGATTTCAGACTCAAAAATATCTTGAGACAATAACATTGTGGTCAGAATATCAGGACTTCAAAAATATTGTAGAACAGAATATTGAGGATAAGTATATTTTTTATATTTGTAAAAAGTATTGATGCTTAACATATTTTATAATTAAATATCATTATATATAATATGGTATCTATGTATATTATTATTTTGTGATTTAATATTGAAATGTATATATAAATATATGTTAACATTTCGTTATTTGAATAATTATTTCTAAATATTTTTTCAGTTTGTTTGGCTTATTGGGAGAGTAGGAAAGTAGGGTTTTTAATGTTATTGTTTGTGTTCTATTATTATTTAAGCAATATAATGTAATTGGATGTAATTGTTCACTGACAATACATACACTATCATTTTTACAGTTTACAGGGTTTAGTGAAGGATGTGTTTTATAATAATTGAATTAATTAATTTAATATTTACATAATTATTAAAATATTGGCAACAATTATTTAATCAATGGCTCAAAAAATGAAATTAATATTGGGGTTCAGCTAATTTACATAAGCATTGGGGTAAAAATGCTCCCCCCCTCCCCCAAAATATACTTTTGTATTTTTAAAACCTTTATTTGAAGTAAAGAAAATGTCCAAACTAAATTTAAGTTTAAAAGTCCACCATGACAACACATTATTACACTGGTCTCCTTCGGTTGCCTTTAAAGCACCTACCCTCTCAGCCCAGTCACCTCACAAACACTCCGCCCCTTCCATCCTCTGATCAGTGGTCTTTTACTATATCAGAGTGGCTCCACCATTGTCCCCATATTTTATCATGCTTTCGCGGACAGACTCTGGCTCTGTGTATGGGTTCTTCGAGCTTAGCACACCAGTCCATAGTGGAAGTCCATTTAGAAATGCTGTGGGCTGCGGTGGTGTTCCAGCAACAAGCTATGTTTCTTTTAACCAGAAGTGAGGCAATGCCCTCAAGTGTATGTTTAGCTCAGGAAAGACCCAGGTTCTCCAGAATGCCCAGCAGAGCAACCCCTCGGGGTTAGTTCCAAAGGCTTCTCCAAGACTTCTGTCATTGTATATTCTATCTGTTCCAATATTTCATGACAACAGGGCAGGACCATACTATATGGAAGAAGTTTGCATCTGGGGAGAAACACCAGGCGCAGTTAGATTAATTGCATTTGTCAGCCCCCCACCGTTGTCTGGGTATAAGGTAGGTTATATGTAAATAATTTAGTTGGATCAGTCGTAAGCCGGCTGGGGTGGCTATAGTACGAGGGCCAATACAGGCATCTTTCTGATCTACCTCCTCAATAGTGCCAACTCATGATTCCCATTTTAGTTTAAGCAAGTTGAATATGAGTGTTTTGTAGATCTTAGAGATCCCACCTTTTCCTAGTAGACCCTGGAGGAGCCTGGCTTCAAAGCAGTTAAAATTCCGTGAGGTAATTAGTATTGCCTCGGTAACAGGAAAGTGGGTGTCTTAGCTGTAGATATTTATGAAACTGGGTGGGGGCAAGAGAGAATTGGGATTAGAGCTCTTGAAACATTTTCATAGCTGAACTTCACCAGACATCTCCTAATTGTATGAGCCCTATCTTGTTCCATTTGGTATAACCTTCCAGCTGCAAGACATGACTCAGCTAATTATCAGCCAGAGAGGGGTCTGTTGTGTGAGTTTATTGTTCCAGCCCATCATCCATAGAAAAGCAAGCCATGTCTGGACCACTACCTTGGTGTGTTCAGGGAGCCCTCGGTGCAGTGGACCCCCATATAGTAAATGTAGGGTGTTGTCCAGTACCAGGGAAGTCGGTTGTAGTCTGCATGCAGGGTCCCCTCAGCGTCCTGTGAAGCAGTCATTAATTACTAGAAGTTGGGATGCCCAGTAATAAAGCTGTATATCGGCCATGTCCATGCCGCCGTCGTATAACAGTTGGCAGCACTTGTTGAAAGTTGTGCGTGGAGGCCTTCCTGCCCATAAGAAAGAGTGGATTTGGGAACTGAGAATGTGGAACCACCTTGCAGGAATTGCTAACGGGAAGTTTTGAAGGATGTAGAGAAAGCGCAGGAGAATAATCATTTTGAACAGTGCCTCTTTGAGTAAGATGTGGAGATGGGGAGTGGAAGCGATGCCCAGACTTGGAAATCTCGTCTCATGCAGGCCTCTAGAGGTGCTATGTTGAGAGACCAAGTGAGCTCCGGAGGTATGTATGCCTAAGTATTTGAAGCTGAGTTGTCGGATTGGGATTTGGTTCTGCCACGCGCTGGCATTCAAACTTCCTGTTAAGGGAACTAGGAGGGATTTGGCCCAGTTGGCACGGAGACTCAATGCTTCCTCATACAGCGAGAACAGCTGCATTATCCTGGGCCCGACATTGTGGGCTTACGGACATAAAGGAGTACATCATCTGCATATAATGAGATGTGATTATCCTCGTTCATGCTTCAGTGCTAGCTTTACAGTTGAGCATCCCAGCAGATAAGTTGGGCCAACGGTTCGATTGCTAAAGTGAAGAGAAGGGGTGGCCCTGTCTGGTGCCCCGGCGGATTGGAAAGGGTTTCGCGGGAGTTACGTTGATGCTTACCTGTACTTCTGGGGAGGAGTACAGGATGCTCACATATCTGCAGAATCTAGGACTGAAGCCCATGCGTTC
Organism: Calotriton arnoldi; assembly: GCA_963921515.1. Taxonomy (NCBI): domain Eukaryota; kingdom Metazoa; phylum Chordata; class Amphibia; order Caudata; family Salamandridae; genus Calotriton; species Calotriton arnoldi. Next base: position 254,193 of record CAWUFW010001383.1, read on the forward strand.
CAGTATGGCCTCTAAAAAAGACCAGTGAATGGAATTGAAGCTTTTTAAAAAATCAACCAGTAGTAACGCACAAGCATCTGTGATCTTCGACATACGGGCTAGTGCAAGTGCCTGATGCAGCGTCTGATGCTGCGACCTAGTTTAAAGCTGCATTCGTCGGGATGAATTATATGTGTGAGTACCCAAGTGAGTCACTGGGCCAATGCCTTGGCAAATATCTTTAGCTCGGTGCTGATTGGTGAAATCAGCCAGTATGAGGCACAGCTTTTGGGGGGGCATCCTGTTTTGTGAATAACCACTAGAGGCGCTAAGTCCAGTCCCCTGTAGAACATGTCATTGGATTTAGCCTCCATGTACAAGTTTAGTAGTCGGGGTGTATGTAGCTCTCTGAATTTCCTGTAATATTCAATTGGATAACCATCAGAGCCAGGCGTTTTGCCCGCATTTAACTCGGTTAAAGCATCCCCAATCTCCTCTACTGTAAGTGGGGAGTCGAGATTGTCTTTATGAGAGAATGGGGGTTGAAGGGAGATATGAGGTACTATGGGGCTAGACTTACCTGCCTGGGACCGGGGCAGTGGAGCATATAGAACTTAATAGTAGTCAGTGAAGTATTCAGCTATTGCTGAAGCTGTTCGGTGCCGTTAACCTGTACAGTCCACGATTTCAGGGACCATCCTTGACATTATGTTTCTGGTGGCCAGCCAGTAAAACAATTTGCTGGATTTATTTCCATGTTCGTAGACGCATTGTATGGAGACTCACCAGGCCTGCCTGGCCTCCTCCCGTGCCAGTTGCCATTGAGAGGATTTCTCGAGATCCAGTTGTTTCAGGAGGTAAGCGAGGGGGTGATCACACATTGCCTTTTGAGTTGGAGGATAAGTATTTCAAGATTGGCTGTATGGGTTTGTTTCTTCTTTTTGGCACGGCAGAGGTGGGACACAGCCCAGAAGGTGCCTGCGGAGGCAACTGAGCCTTGGTTTGTTTCGAAGTATGCTTGGATCTCTGTCTCCAGGGTCTCAGAGTAGTAGAAATCAGACAGCTGTCAGACGTTAAGACGCGAAATTGGCTGGTCCGTAATCTCTGGAGTCCTGAGGTGTAGTAGAACTGGGGAGTTGTCAGAGATCAGTGGTATAGCTAGCCCTTGTGCCGCTTTTGCCGGCTTGATACGGGGGCAACATGAAAGAGCGGGGGGTGCTTGTCATTTTTTGTGTGTTGCTGCCTGTGGCAGCTGTATTAAAGTGCGGGGCGGTGGGGCCGCCCCCTAAACTCATGCTGCCTGGGGAGGAGCACCCCCTGCCCCCCCTTTGCTACACCCCTGTCAGAGATGCCACGTGGGAGGATTTCTACTGCTGTCGTGTGTAACACATTTGTCGCAGGGAGGAGGAAGAAGGCAATTCGGGAGATGGTCTTGCATATCGCTGAAGTGTGCATGAATTCCTTTCACTGGGGATGCCAGACTCTCCATATGTCGCTAAAGCAAAGACAGGACATAAGGTTTGTTAGGAATTTTGAAGGTCGTTTACGATGAGTTGTTGGCGAGGCCATAGAGTCTAGTGTGGGGTCTGGGACTGTGTTAAAGTCTCCTCCTATAACAATGATAGTGAGTGTGTGAAGGATTGTTCTAGATTATAACAGCCATTTAATAATATCTCAGTTATTATGTTAGTAAATGGAAACTCACAATGGCCTGCCTATGAAAAGGTAGGAGGTAAGTAAACCTGAGAGAACTGCTGTGGGAAACAGAAAAGATTGTATTCTGGATCAAACACTCATATGAAAAATTAAACGATCCATATAACAATTCTCCCCATTTAAATAAACTAAATAATAACATGTCATTAATATTGTATGTTGAGTTGTTTTCCACTGCTCCTGAAAAGAATATCAGTATGCCACAGTTAACATCACCTTGCAAAAACGGCAGCCCTATTTATGAGCTGGTTTGCCTCACTCTTGCACTACGCAACGTGGTGCAAGAGCGACTCAAACCTTAAATCAGATTTATGAAGTCACGCAAGGCCACATTGCGTGGCCCTGAGTAGCTTCATAAATCTAGAGTAAGGCAAAGCAGTGCAAATCGCTGCGTTGCTTTACTCTGCCCTAGGGAGGCGTTCCATGGGCATGGTTTTTGACACATTCACAGATTTTCCAGAACTGGTAAACATGGGAATGTGCCAAAAAGATACGCCTTCCCAGGAGAGGTGTAACAAGGAGAAATATCTTTATTTCTCCTCGTTATTTCCTCTTTCTATGTGTGCTGCATTCTACCACATACATACATACAGGGATATGCCTCTCAGGATTGTTTTTGTGCAAGAAGGTTTCCCTTCCTGCACAAAATCAATCCTGCAAACAACACAGGTACCCTTGCACCATGGAGCTAGGGTTCCTGCATTGGCGTTAGGATGTCAAAAGGGCACCAGTATACAGGAAAAGGAAGGAATGCGCTGTACTGTCTTTAATACGGCGCATTCCTGCCCTTTCCCTGTCATGCCGTGCAGCGCAGCAAGGTGACTTGCTGCACTGCTTGACGTTTTCATAAATAGGCCCCTCAGTACGTAACAAATCTTAACGTCATGGACCTATTAGAGGTGCAGCAGTTCGAATCATCCTGCCACATTCTAACCGGTGAATAAATCACAGTTTCTCACCAGAAAAATCACACACCACAATGATAACTTATCCTAAGGTTAGATGGTGTCTGTTTGATAAGTCAAATCCAACTGATGATTGTCAGTGAATTGTTTACAAAGACAGACTCACATACATACTTCTAGATCTTCATATACGTTCCCAAAACCGTAATTAGAATTGGGTCCAACTGGTCTTGATTCAAACATATAAATTGAAGTAATTTAAATTTAGCAATGGTTCAAACTCATGTGTTGTAGACACCAATACAAAGATAAAGAAGATTGGAAATCAATGCACAATCAACTTCTCGTACCTCACTGAAATTCTGTAGCACTTAAATTCTGCTTGTTTCTTCATTGTAGCGGAAGCCTTGCAGAAGTTCTCTGTTTTTCCTATGAAGGTCTTCAACATCAAGAGCAAATAAGTGGACGTGACTCCCATTTATTCAGGGAGCCTCCCAAGATGGCCGCTGCAGTCTAAAACTGCAAACCCAATGCTTTTCTTGAGGTTGCAACTGATGTTTAAGTCAATAAATGCCACTATGCGAGCACAGCTGTACAGGGTGGAGACTAGGAACAGGCATAAGCAACAAAACCTGAAAATGTACTGAATAATGATGACCTTTAGCCTATGAATCATGAGTGTCACAAAAGGTGATGCACCCCGTTGTTATTACTATGAAGAGCTTCTACACCTAAGAAGAAATCACATCATAATCCCAAAAGAATAGTTCAAAGAGCGATAAAAAAAAGCAGAAGAAAAGAACAGAGATCTAATTTTCATACCAAAAAAGAACTAGGGGGCAGATTTACAAGCCCCTTGCGACACATTTGCGCTGCCGTTGCATCACTTCTGTGACGCAGCGGCGTCGTAAACAATGCGCCACGTTGAAACATATTTACAACATGACGCATCTAGGGAGATGTGTCTCGTTGTAAAGCCCTGCGCTACATTATACCTGCGTCAGGTATAATGTTTGGAGGGTGGGCGTTCCATTGCAAGAAAGCCTCATTTAGGTGACGCAGTGAAATCTACAAGATTTCACTGAGTCACTTTTACGACGCCGCTGGGTCAAAACCTTACGCCTGCTTGAAGCAGGCGTAAGGAGTGACGCAGCGCAATAAGTATGGGCCGCCCCTGAGCATTGCTGGAGTTGCATCGCGCTTGTGACACGACTCCAGCAATGCGCTGCCCTTACGACAAAAGATGCGACACGCATCTGTCTATCCTTGCGCCACAGTGCGCCGCATTGTAAATGCGACGCATCCGTGGTGGCGCAAGGGTATTTTTGCACGTCGCATCTTTACTGGCACATCCCTGCTAATATGCAGAGATGTGCCAGTCCTTGTAAATCTGCCCCTAAATGTTATGCCACAAGATAAAGAAAAAAATGACACATTCTTATATACTCCAAAGAAAGCAATGATATAAAATAATATCGAGGAAACATTTTAACCTAATAGATTATAGAGAGATTAGAAAAATGTTAACACATAGTCTAGAAATATCATATAGAAGAGCACCTTCCATTCAAAATTGACTAGCCACTTAAAAAAAGAACTGCAAAATTCAGTAGTTGGGTAACGAAGGTAGAATATGGATTTTGGAAATCCACAAAATGCAAAGCATGTAAACTGAAAATGAATACTAAGATGTACAATATCAAAGAAACAAGCCCACACTAAAATATATGCTCAGTGCAATCTGTCAATTGAGGAAACAATTGCAAAACATATAAGGGCAGTAGAAAGTGATGACTACTCTTATTTCGTGGCCAAACATTGCAAACATTATCACAATAATGATTGGACAACGTTGCGATATTATGAGCTCAATCAAGTCACAAGAAATTAAAGACGTGATGACAGATGGAAACTATTGAGAAATCGAAAAATATAATCAAGTTACAGACTTAGTTCCCATTTGGTCTTAAGTCAGATGAGGAAATACATGTCAGTTTGGCATAAAAATGGAAGCGAAAGAAAAATCAGTACCAGCAATAATAATACGTCTTCATCATGCATGATATAGAAAGAACAGTGAAGTAAATTAAAGTGGTTAATCCCTCCAGCCAAGTAGGAACAAATATGATAATCTGTAAAAAAGTGTCAACTAAAGATATCAATTATGAACGGCATATTATGCCACCTAATTAGCCCAATGAGGGCTTTATCCACAATCAGAGATATTATGTTAAATGAATTAAATGACCAGGCTACCTAAAAGATAAATAATAACTGTATCAATGTTAGAATTAATTAACTGTTTTTTTTATCATTAACAATAAATGAAAACTACTGCAGGAGTACTATTTACTTACTACAAAATGCAAATCACAAGCCTAAGGATGAAGTTCTTCACCTACAAAGATGTAGGTATGCTTTTTTGCAGTAAATGTGGCAAGGGCAGGGGGAGTGGCAAGAAAATGGGTCTTTGTACTTCACAACTGGTGGGGGTAATGGAATATCAAGGAGAGGTTTAGGGAGAGAGATGCTAACATAAAAAACACACAATTCACAAAAATACACTTTACAGCTCTAATAGTGTCAAAACAGGCATAAAAGTACTCCTGCCCAGCCTTGAGTCAAGTGCCGCACATTGCCAGCCACTGATACTGCAACACACTCCTGTAGAGAACAATAGAGGTAGGAAATTAAAAGAACACCCCATAGGAATTATAGTTAAATGAATGAAAATAATACTAAGACTAAAGGCCTTTCGCCGCATTGGGCTAGCTTCCCATGGCAAGTTAAATGCAGAATCTGGTCAGAGACCAAGGCCTGTGCCCAACCCCACTCTGCGATGTGCAGCAGGGGTGTTGGCTGAATATAATTTAAAAAAATCTAGAAATTCATTAAAAAATCAAAAGTTAAAGTGAATTTATAGTTAAGTGTTCAAATAAGATAAACACTAACATTTAAAAACCAAACAGACACTGAAATTCACTAGTTATAGTTTACTGAGCAAACTATAACTTGCACCACTGCCATGCACTGCGTGTGACCTCACATAGTGCATCACTCATGACATGTTAAATGTCACCGTTGATGACATTACTGATGGCATCTCAATAGGATTCGTGAACTTGAAGCAATTTAACATGCTACACCTGTGGCCAGTGCTTTTTTGTTTTCAAACATTAGTTTTATTCCAACACCTAACTATAATGTCACACACATATATATATATATATGTGTGTGTGTGTGACATTATAGTTAGGTATATATATATAAATATATATATATATATATATATATATATATTCACTAACAAACATAGGTTTCAGGGACGTTATAGTTAGAAATTAGCATTTAAAAAACCGTTGAAATTCACTGAAAAAACCATAGGTTTCAGGGACGTTATAGTTAGGTGGACATTTCACTCGTACAAAACCATAGAAATTCCACCGTTATAGTTAGTTCAGTTAACTATAACTCGGGCCCCGCAATGCACTGCTCATGACGTCACATATTACATCATTCATGGCATGGTCAGTGACATCACTGATGACATCACTGATGACATCTCAAATGACATCACTGATGACATCACTGATGACATCATCCAGTGACTGTGTGTTTCTGTAAAGTTTAAATATGTTTTATATATATGGCAAGGTGTATTGAAGAATGAGTGGGTGTATAAGGGTCTGGATGGAGGATTTAGGAGGTATGTAACTGATTGTATAAGTGACTGATTAAACGTGTCTTACTGAATGCATGGGTTAGTGACTAAACTGTGTGAATGTCTGTATCAGTCTGTCTGTTGTTGTGTAAGCTGCTACATGGGTTGGTCAGTAGCTACATTAGTGTCTATATGGGTTATTGATTGTTTGCTTGAGTATTTGTATGGGGGACTGAGTGTGTGTGCTGGGTGGGTTGGAGGTGTGTGACTCTGTGCATAGATGTGTGAGTAGGTGATTCACTGGGTGTATGGGTTCAAGAGTGCAACTGTGAAGGGCTGTATGGGTGGCTAAGTGTGTGTATGGGTGTGTTGGTGAGTGAATGGATGTCTCAGTGGTACATATGTGAGTAACTACATATGTAAAAGGAAGTATATGTGAGTGATGGTGTATATAAATAACTATATGTGAGACTGAGTGATTGTGAGAGTGGCATGTATGGATGAGTCTGTACTTGTTTCAGTGATTACATAAGAGAGTAACATGCTACTGTCTGTATGAATTAGTGTGTGTGTGTATAACTGTTTAGGTGAGTAAATGGGAGTGTGATTGATTCTTTGCATGACTGACTAGGTGTGTGAGTAACTCCATGGATGAGTGGCGGTGTGTGAGTGTCTGAATAGGTGTATGAGTGCATATGATAGTGTTGTATTGATAAGTGACTGCATGTATAAGTGATTGTATACTTGAATGAGTGGATGTGTGTGCAGACCTAGGAATCAGTGAGTGAGTATGTAGTAACTGGTATTGGTGTGTGGATGGTTTCGAAAATGGTAGTGTGTATTTTACAGTGGGTGTATTAAAGGTTATATTAGGGTGTGATGAGGTGCATCAGATTATCACGTGGATGATGTCATCAGTGATGTCATCAGTGATGTCATTTGAGATGTCATCAGTGATGTCACGTGATGTCACTGACCATGCCATGAATGATGTACTATGTGACGTCATGAGCAGTGCATTGCGGGGCGCGAGGTATAGTTAACTGAACTAACTATAACGGTGGAATTTCTATGGTTTTGTACGAGTGAAATGTCCACCTAACTATAACGTCCCTGAAACCTATGGTTTTTTCAGTGAATTTCATAGGTTTTTTAAATGCTAATTTCTAACTATAACGTCCCTGAAACCTATGGTTTTTTCAGTGAATTTCTAAGGTTTTTTAAATGCTAATTTCTAACTATAACGTGCCTGAAACCTATGGTTTTTTCAGTGAATTTCAAACGTTTTTTAAATGCTAATTTATAATTATAATGTTCATTAAACCTATGGTTTTTTCAGTGATTTTAAATTATCATTCCATTCTCAACCTAGTGAAAACAGCCGATATCGCCAGTTTTCCAACAATAGCTTCCGCAAAAAAATTCGCCACAAATGAGAGCGACAACTAACGCTAATAATATGCAGAGTTGGCGTTCCCGTGCAAAAATAACACGAAAACACCACTTCCCGATATTTTCAATGAGCAGCCAAATCTGGGGTGCGATCCAAAAACAGGCGATAAGCTGCGTTAGCAGTAAGAATTTAACATCTGCCTTTTACTGGTGTAAAGCAGGACGACTACCTACAGTGTGAAAGGGAGCCCAGCCCATAACCACATCTAAAGACCAACACATGTCATAGAGCTACTGACCATGCAGCTCCGACACCCAAGAAGGCCACAACACCCACTGCCATCACCCTCCGGACCTCCCCCCGCACCACCCCTATCCCTACTACCACCGAGGCAGCGCAGAACAGGACAGCGGACCCTCCAAAAATGGCATGGTCCCTCAGCCACACAATAGCTGAATGTTGGGAGATGTGGCAACCAAGTATGTGTGAAGGACGCAAGTCACCCATCAATAAAAATGCACACAATACCAAGTGTAGCGGTGATGTGGTGGACAGACCTCACTATGCAGAGCACAAACATCTCCACGTGGACATATACTGCTGGTACTTGTAGTGTTGTGGACAATAGACGCAACCATGTTACCTCAGGCAGTGGGGAAGATCTTGGTCATGTAGCTGTGTTGTCACCCCCTGGAAGCGGAAGCGGAGTGGGCTGGTCCAACGTACCCCACTCCAGCGTAGGAGTATGAATAAATAGGCTGGGGCTCTGGGCGTGGTTCACTTGTGGGAAGGCCAAAATGTCTGCCAGGGCGGCAGCCCTCACCCTGCCACGAGGCCTCCGCAGTGACCGCCGGCCTCCTCGACACAGGCCCCCTGCGAACCCAGCAGCAGAGCACCACAGACTTATGTCTGTACAGAGTACTGCCTTCGATCTACACTGCGGACATCAGGGCTCACAATTCAGATCGAGTCCCGATTGCAGATGACGCAGTCCAGTAGGCAAGAGACATTGCTCCCAGTGCGGCCCACCCGGACCACGCATCATCGCAGGCTGCGCACACGCTGAGTGCTTCAGGTGCCACTAACTCAGTGCACCACAAGTCATCGCCACGTAGCCTTATTAAGGCAGAATTCATTAGACAAAAGACATTGCTACCAGTGTGGCCCGGCCGGACCACGCATCATCGCAGGCTGCGCACATGCTGAGTGCTTCAGGTGCCACTAACTCAGTGCACCACAAGTCAACGCCACGTGGACTTATTAAGACAGAATTCATTAGGCAAAAGACATTGCTACCAGTGCGGCCCGCCCGGACCACGCATCATCACAGGCTCCACACACGCTGGTTGCTTCAGGTGACACTAACTGTACAGCTCAACTCAACGCCACGTGGCTGCGGGCCCTTGCTGACCGCTGCCTCCGGCCTACACTGCGGTCATCAGGGCTCACATTTAAAATTGACTCTTTATTCATTAATTGCAGAGTCCAGTAGGCAACTAAGTATTACGTCCCTAAAACCTACATAATATCCTTTTAGTATCCTTGCTTCAAGAACTTGTTTTATATCAGTTATAGCTTTAGTATAATGACCAACTTCATCTTGCAAGTCCAAAGGAACACTGAATGGCAGTCTACACTGCGGACAGCAGAGCTCACAATTTGAATTCAGTCTTGATTTATTAATTGCAGACAGAATTGTACTCTATGTCCTCGAATTTTGTCAAGAGGAAGTGACAAAAAGCATTCCTCGATGTCTGTGCTGACTAGTGCCTTCGATCTACACTGCAGTCAGCAGGGCTCACAATTCAGACCGAGTCGCAATTGCAGATGACGCAGTCTAGTAGGCAAGACACATTGCATCATCGCTGGCTGCGCACATGCTGAGTGCCACACCTACCACTAACTCTATGCAGCTCAAGTAATCGCCACGTGGCTGTGGACTCTTCCTGACCACTGCCTCCGGCCTACACTGCGGTCAGCAGGGCTCACAATTCAGATCGAGTCGCGATTGCAGATGACGCAGTCCAGTAGGCAAGAGACATTGCATGATCGCTGACTGTGCACACGCTGAGCGCCACACCTACCACTAACTGTATGCAGCTCAAGTCAACGCCACGTGGCTGTAGGCCCTTCCTGACCGCTGCCTCCGGCCTACACTGTGCTCAGCAGGGCTCACAATTCAAATTCAGTCTTCATTCATTAATTTCAGAGTCCAGTAGGCAACTAACTATAACGTGTCTGAAAGATACATATTTCGACAGTGTATTCCATAAATGTTTCATCTTTTGATCCATACACCTACACTGCGGTTAGCAGAGCTCACAATTTAAATTGAGACATGATTTATTTATTGCAGACAGAATTGTACTCTATGTCCTCGAATTTTGTAAACAGGAAGTGACTAAAAGCATTCTTCGATGTCTGTGCTGACTACTGCCTTCGATCTACACTGCGGTTAGCAGGGCTCACAATTCACATCGAGTCGCGATTGCAGATGACTCAGTCCAGTAGGCAACAGACATTGCTGCCAGTGCGGCTCGCCCGCACCACGCATCATCGCTGGCTGCGCACACGCTGAATGTTTCTCATGCCCCTATCTCAGTGCAGCACAACTCATGGACCCTTTATGATACAATGTTTTGTGTATAATTTCACATCTGCTGCCCCTACCTCAGTGTACCACAAGTCATGGACCCTTTACGATATAATCTTCTATGTATTATTTCACATCTGTTGCCCCTACATTAGTGCAGCACAAATCATTGACCCTTTATGATTGAATCTATGTGTCTGATCCAATGATTACTGTTGTACTTGTTGCCAGCACCAACCATTCCCGGAGGGCTGGCTTACACTCACCCCACACGCATCCAGCACAGACGTCACTGGACATGTGACCCTGGTAATAAAAATGAGTCTAGCGCACGTGCCCGTACCCAGTTCCACTATCTATCTGTGTCTGTGTGTTCATTATGTATGCAAGATGCCGTCCCTGGGCCCTACCACATTACATTGTGCTGTGGACAGTGTATGCAACCATGTTACTCTGGCAGTGGGGAAAACTTTGGTTATGTAACTTTCTCTCGGTCATTGTACAAGTACGTACGTAGAGACTGGATCATTACAGTACTGCAAGGAGAGTGTATAGTGAATTTATAAGTGCTTGGGGATTGGCGGAGTAATTATATAAGTATATATGTTGGCGCAGCCTAACCCCGAACACAAGCTTGGCTCTAATTGGCTGCCCTCCATGTGCCAAAAACGGAAACTTAAACTTTCCATGGCCCTGTATTGCTACAGCTGCAACACTCCACTGAATGTGCAATAAACATTCATATCCACACAGATGTGTCATGTCCTCCATCTTTCATGTGTGGAACTATGGATGAATGTAGGGTCAGTGATTCCCCGTACCTTCCATGTTGGCCATGTTGTGGGACTTGGCTCACAGAGTGACACATTGGCGCTTGCGACCCGGGTGACGTCAGCACTACAACAGGGACACCCACATCAGTTGATTCCTCATACAGACCAGGACGGAGCCATGCCCATAGCTCCGGAGTCATTCTTCACAGCCTCACGCAGGACTGGCATACGCCAGGCCAGCCCACTCCGCTTACGCTTACAGGGAAGGACAACAACGCTACATGGCCCAGATTTTCATTACACTGATCTGCTGGTCACACCCTAATTGTCAGTACACCACAGCCACTCCCTCACGGCTAGTATACACCCACACAACACCCATCCAGCACACGCGTCACAAGACACGTGACCCTGCCAATAAAAAAGACCGGGCGCACGTGCTCGACGCCATTTCAGAGTTGCTCGCACCGGATACACTGCGGCCGGCACAGGCACACCGGCACGGGACGGTGACTTTCAGTCCACTGAGGTACGGGTACCGTAACTGCTGAGCGGGTGTGCAGCCTGCGGTGATGGCCCGTCCCGGCGGCCTGGACAGCTCAGGTTTTGTGTGCCCTGCTGGACCGCAGTGTAGGCCTGAGCCATCAGACAGCACAGGCCTACCGCCACGTGGCGTCGCCTCGCTGGTCACAGAGTTAGTGGCACCGCAATGGCTGAGCGGGTGTGCAGCCTGCGATGAAAAGCCCGGTGCACTGGTATGTCCTCTGCCATGGCGAAATCAAGACCCAGCACCAAATGTGAGACCTGGTGGCCTGCGAAGCGGGGCTGCATGACATGCAGGATGCGTGTCCGCGGGCCCAGGGCTGGGGGCTTGCAGCGGCACAAAGTAGGCCCTCTTTTCTACACGCAAGTTGCGAAAGGTGAGCAGAGAGGCTTGTTAGTGCAGCGGCGGGCAGTCACCTCCGGGCAGTGGGAGTGGATGGGGTGCAGCAGCCTGGGTGCGCAGCGGCGGACAGTCACCTCCGGGCAGTGGGAGTGGATGGGGTGCAGCAGCCTGGGTGCGCAACAGCGGGCAGACACCTCTGGGCAGTGGAAGTGGATGGGGTGCAGCAGTGGCGAGCAGACACCTCTGGGCAGTGGAAGTGGATGGGGTGCAGCAGCCTGGATGCACAAAGGCGGGACAGAGAATTAGGCGTGTGCAGTTGTATGTACTCTGCCATTACTGATTCCATACTACGTTTCAGATGACTAAGCTTGAGGGCTCCACCCCGGCACGTGGTTGGAGACACACCGGTGACGGAAAGGTGAGCTGGGAGGGTTTTGTCCACAGTGTTGGCACTCACTGTCCCTCTCCATCTCTTCCTTTCTCTCCCTCACACTCTTTCTCTCTCTATTCCTCTCTCTCTCACTCTATCTCTTCCTCTCTCTCACACTGTTTTTTTCTTTCTCTCTCTACCTCTCTCTCTCTTTCACTCTTCCTCTGTTTCTCTCTTCCTCTTTCTCACACTGTTTCTCTCTTTCTCTCTCACTGTTTCTCTCTCTCTTCCTCTCTCTCTCACTCTTTCTCTCTTTCTCTCTGTCTACCTCTCACTTTTTCTTTCTTTCTCTCTCTCTTCCTCTCGCTCTCTCCTTTGATGGACGCATGACGCACAATCCTATCTTGCTTTTTGTCTAGCAGGCTGTGATTCACAGATTGACGACCCCCCCCGACACGGACCTCCCGCCACGAGGCGATGACTTCAGTTCCACTGAGTTAGTGCCACCAGAGCTGAGCGCGTGTGCAGCCTGCGATGATGCGTGGCCATCCTGCAATCAACACCCGCTCTGAATTGTGAGCTCGGCTTGACTGCGTGTACGCAACTTGCGCCTGAGGAGGTTGCTTCAGCACGTGGTGGACCCTCTTCGACACACGCCGGTGGCGGAAGGTGACCAGAGAGCCTTGTTTCCGCAGCAGCGAGCAGTCACCTCTGGGCGGTGGGAGTGGATAGTGTGCAGCACCCTGGGTGCACAAGAGCGGGCAGACCCCTCCGAGCAGTGCAAGTGGATGGGGTGCAGCAGCCTGGGTGCACAGGAGCGGGCAGACACCTCTAGGCAGTGGGAGTGGATGGGATGCAGCACTCTGGGTGCGCAGGAACGGGCAGTCACCTCCGGGCAGTGGGACTGGATGGGGTGCACCAGCCTGGGTGCACAGCAGCGGGCAGACACCTCTGGGCAGTGGGAGTGGATGGGATACAGCAGCCTAGGTGCGCAGCGGTGGGCAGACACCTCTGGGTGGCGGGAGTCGATGGGGTGCAGCAGCCTGGGTGCACAGGAGCGAAACAGAGAATTAGGCGTGTGCAGTTGTATGTACTCTGCCATTACTGATTCTATACTATGTTTCAGATGACTAAACTTCAAGACTCCACTATGTCCCGGCACGTGGTTGGAGACACACCGGTGGCAGAAAGGTGAGCTGTAAGGATTTTCTCCACAGTGTCAACACTCACTCTCACTCTCCCTCTCCATCTCTTCCTTTCTGTCACTCACACTCTTTCTCTCTCTCTCACTCTGTACCTCTTCCTTTCTCTCTCTCACACTCTTTCTCTCTTTCTATGTCTCTTCCTCTCTCTCTCATTCTTTCTTTCTCTCTTCCTCTCTGTCTCACTCTTTCTCTCTCTCTACCTCTCTCTCACACTGTTTCTCTCTTTCTCACTCACTTCCTTGTATCTCACTCTTTCTCTCTTTCTCTATCTCTTCCTCTCTCTCTCACTCTTTCTCTCTTTCTCTGTCTTTCTCTCTGTCTCACTCTTTCTTTCTCTGTCTCTTCCTCTCTCTCACTCTTTCTCTCTCTCTCTCCTTTCATGGACGCATGACGCACAATTTTATCTTTCCTTTTGTCTTGCAGGCTGTGATTCACAAATTGTCGAGGGATGACACGCCATACCTGTACCTACTTTTATTTTGTTGTTTTGTTTAAATAAAATGTTTTATATGTAAATCTATAGATGACTGAGATTCTTATTTGTCCAACCTCACATACATCTTCTTTACTATAATTGTGCGACATCAACCAATTTGTTACGTTCCAGATTTCCTAACGTTGCTGTCACATTTGTTTGTGTGGGGGGGAGGTGAGGGGGCGATGGCAGACAAGGGGCTGGTGGCGGGGGGTGTCGGAGCAGTGTTGGGTGTCCGAGCTGCATGATCGTTGGCTCCATTGCGTCTGTTGTCATTCACGTATGGCTCTGGGTGGGCTCCCTTTCATATTGCAGGTTGTAGTCCGACTTTACACCAGCTCAGAGCAGGTGTAAACTTTCTGCTACTAACGCACCTTATCACCTGTTTTGTACTCTCTTCGACGATCTTGCTGGTGGTTGAGACACTTGCGAAGTGATGTGTTCGCTGCTTTTTGCACGAGAACGCCTACTCTACATCTCATTAGCAATATTTGCCGGACTCATCCGTGACGATGCTTTTTGAGGCTGCTATCGCTGGTAAACTGGTGATATGGGCTGTTTGCTCCAGCTTGTGAATGGTGCGTTAAATTTATCACTATTTTGGTTGCGATAAAGTGCCGTTAACTCGGCGATATGTCCTTGAGAATATACCCTCGGTGTTTGAAAGACTTAAGAAGTACTCGAGTGCCGCGCTGAGAGCCGCGCACCCATCGCTTTCACAAGTTTGCTATGACAGGGCGGGAGAGAGCGAGGGAGAGAGACGGAGTGAGATAGCACAAGCAGCGCAAGGCCGCACGGGCACCTGGCTCCACATACCAACATGTGTGTGTGCATCGCCATCCGTGCACAGGCAATTCCCCCACAATGCAGCCCACACACATATCAATCACAGAACATCACCAATGAAGGCAATGTGGTACAAAACTCCCCTCATACGGGTTCTCTGTCCGGTGTGTGTGGCGGGGTGATGGCTGCATGGCTGTGTTCCCCTGACACATCAGACTGCGTAGGTGATGGGGCTGCATCAGATGTCATCCAGCACCTATGCAAAAACAATGTCTGGCTCACAGAGGCTGAGCTTGCCAAAGGGATACACCCCGGCACATAACACACCTTCTTAATTTCTAATTTACCTTCCTAGTTGGTATGCAGATTTCGAATGTCACAAACGCATGCAATTCTTTTCTTGTCACACAGTACATGTAATGCACCGCTTTCATCAAGAATGGAACCAGTAATGGCACAATTTCCCTGTTGCTCCACACATAAATCCATGTAAAGAACAAATCAGAATAGTTCCTTATTTTTTTTAGATTGCAAAACCTCTCTTTATTGCTTATTTTTGAACTTTCCATATAAACTGTTTTGTTAAGGACACATACAGGTGAAAAGTTCAAGCTATTGTATCAACACTTTCTAGAACATTCTACACACGTGCAGGTTAAAAGTTCATCATTTTTTTAAACCTACCGATATTTTTTTTTGCAACATTTTCTCAAACATTTAACGGCACGTGGAGGTCAAAAGTTCACCATTCTTTCAAGTTTGAACTGCACCTTCCAAATACAATTAGCAGGTGTGGTTGAGCTGAGCAAATTTCATCCTATAATATGTACTCCACGTATAAACTGCTTTTTTATTAACCAATCACAAAGATGCTTTTCATCAAAACTAATATACACCCTACTTTTTAGGACACAATACATTTCATCTCCCAATCCGTTAACGTTTTGTATGTAAAAAAAAGTAGTTCCCCATGTTTAAACATATTTCTTATTCTACGAACGGACTGCATGAGCTACAGACATTTATCCATATCTTCTAGCCATACCTTCAAAATGCTAGTGTGGATTGTAGGACATAGCTATGTTTTCTGGTGCAAGAGGTATGCAGAACAGAGACGTATTGACTTAGACCTAGGTTTACAAAATGTGTACATTAAATGGTTTGCACAGAGAGGATTGAAGTGGCACCAATTCCTCCCTTTGGTTAAAACCTGTTTGCATCTCCAACACCCTGATCTCATGATTGTGCACTGTGGTGGTAACGACCTAGGCACATTCACTGGGTAGGTTTGGAAATGCTTATGAAGGACACCTTTGGACAATTGATGTTACTTTTGCCTCAAACTGTCTTTGTATATTCCAATATATGCCAAAGACAGAAGTGGAAATGGTCAAACCAATTTTGTCATAAGATTGAAAAATCTAGGAAGAATGTCAACAAAGCTGTGTCTGCATACCTCAGAGACCATAGAATGGGGTCGATTTACAACAACAACATACGTTTTGATATCGCTGATATCTACAGAAGTGATGGAGTACACTTCACAGATGAGGGAAACCGAATTTTCCTGATTAACCTGAAGCTGTGCATTCGCACTTACATGTAGCTCCAACTAATAAACAGAAGGGCTATTTTTAGAGCCGCCTTATATTCCCAATTTCGACTCGCAGAGTATCAGCTGCGATTCGGCTAGCAGAGGGACACCTGCGGGCCGCCGGGCAGCCTCGCAGAGGAAGAGCTGCGGCCCGTGGGCTCAGCTCGCAGAGGGAGACCTACGAGCCGTTGGCTCGCAAAAGCACAGCACCGTACTGGCTCGCAGAGGGAGAGCTGTGGCCTGACTCGCAGAGGGAGACCAACGGGCCAACAGGCCTGCTAGCAGACACACAGCTATGAGTTAACGGGCTGGCTCACAGAGATACAGCTGCGAGCCCTCCGCGCTGCAACCCGACGGGCTAACTCGCACAGGGAGAGTAACGGGCCGACGGGCCTGCTAGCACAGACACAGCTACGAGCTAATGAGGTGGCTCACAGAGGTACAGCTGCGGGCCCCACGGGTCGCAGACACAGAGCTTCGAGCCGACGTACTGGCTTCTAAAGGCATGGCCGCGAGCTGATGATGTGGGGAGAGGGAGCGTAAAAGGAGTATCTCGCACAGACAGACCTGCTGGATATTTTCAGGATTGCCTCGCAGAGGTAGAATTACGGATCCAATGCCTTTGAGAGGGAGAGATGCGAGCTGACGGACTGAGTCACAAAATGGCTCACAGCTCGCAGTCGCATAGCTGCGAGCCGACGGACTCGCTTCTAAAGGCATAGCCGCGAGCTGGTGATGTGGGGAGAGGGACTGTGAAAGGGGTATCTCGCACAGACAGAGCTGCGGTATACTTTTAGTGTTGCCTCGCAGAGGTAGAACTACGGACCTGATGCCTTGTAGAGGGAGAGTTGTGAGCTGACAGACTGAATCACAAAATGGCTGCCAACACTTCCTAGTTTCAACAGTTCGCAGCCAATCAGCCGCAAGCTCGTGCTCATAACGCTTCAGCCAATCAGATGTCCGAATTCTTAAATATCGATATCTGGAAAATTTGATATTTCTCTAAAACTACTGAACAGATTTACCCGATTTAAACAAAAGCGTGCTTTCTGGACCAAGACCTTTCTCTGTGCCAAATTTGGCATAATTCCGTTCAGCAGTTTGACCTGTAGCCTTGTCTAAGGTTTCCTATGGAAATTGCATGGAGAAAACACGTTTTGGGACCCCCTTTTTCTTAGCCCCCTTGACGAATCCCCCCAAACATTTAGGATAGCAACTGACCAGAAAAGAGGAACTTTTTAGAAAATTTCGTAAAGATTCGTCAAACGACGCCAAAGTTATAAGCACATCAAAAAATGCTTTTCCTATGGAAACGTGGTCCTAACTATAACTATCTACTGGCGACCGCCAGTCGATAACATATATATATTTATATATATATATGTATATATATATATATATATATATATATATATATATATATATATATATATATATATATATATATATATATATATATTTCACACCAACAACACTCTCCGAACCTCCACACCGGCGAACAGAGAGAAACGGGCCCAGATAGTGATGGCAGGTAAGATGTTTATTTCCTCTCACTCCGTGACGCGTTTCGAGCACTCAGTGCCCTTGTTCACACACATATATATATCCTACTGGCGGTCACCAGAAGGTAGTTATAGTTTGGACCTAGTTTCCATAGGGAAAGCGGTTTTTGACTTGCCTATATCTTCGTGCCGTCTGACAAATCTTCCAAACATTTTTTTTAAAAGGTGCACCGATAATTCTAGTTGTTCATGGAAAGGTTCAGGGTGACCCGTCAAGCGGGGCAGAGAAAAAGAGGTGGTCAAAAAAAGTGTTTTTCCCATGTTAATTTCCATAGAGATTTTAGACACGACTACAGCCCAAACTGCTGGATGGAATTACACCAAATTTGGTAGAAAGGTAGCTCTTGGTCCATAAAGAACCCTTTTTGTTATTTGGTGTAAATCCGTTCAGTAGTTTGAGCTATTTAAAAAAAAACGAATTTGTATATCTAGGGACGTGGATCCTCTGGAGATCCGACAATCCCTGTGCTGAAATCTGATTGGCTGCCAACACTTCAACCAGGAAGTGTTGACAGCTATTTTGGGACACGAGTCCTTGCAAAAACGCTAACAAAAAGAAAAGGGGGAAGGGTAGGAATGGGAAACAGCGTTTACAACGCTGTAAACACAACGCAGTAGTTTACAACGCGGTCGTTACAATGACCGCGTTATTACCACGCGTGCAATTACATCGCAAATCGTAACAACGACTTGCGGTAGGGGGCATGCAACACCAGGGAATGTGTTGGATTTTAAATCCAACACCTTCCCTGCTGTTGCACAAACTGGAGCAGGAATAGTAATTAATACTATTCCTAAGTCCAGCACGCCCCCTACAGCAAGTCGTTGTTACGACTTGCGATTTAATTACACGTGTGGTAACAACGCGGTCGTTGTAACGACTGCGTTGTAAACTACCGCGTTGTGAATGCACGCGTTGTAACGTGCTATATTCAGTAGGAATACCCTGACCCCTTAGCTCTAGTCCTGGGGTTCCATAAGGACCCCGCCCGGGCAAAAAAGCATTAAAAAAAATGTTTTGCTGAAAATCACAGCGGATTTGCGACTCCTTCAAAAAGATGTTTTTAAAACAAGCAAAGGCGCTTGCGCTTGTTTTGAAATTAGCCCGAGGGTGGGCCAGGTCCCAGGGGCATTGTTTAAAATAAGCAGAGAGGTGCATGGGACGCCCTTCCTGACGCTCTTGGAGCCCCGGGGACCACCTACTTCCTGGGGCCATGTTTTAATACTGGGAGGGGGGCCACATGACCTCCTTCCCAGGCCATATACGGCCCCGGGGACCACTACCTCCCTGGGGCCGGCCCGTGCAGAGGAAAGGAGGAGGGCCCCCCTCCTGGAGCCAATAACGGCTCTGGGGACCGCCACCCGCCAGGGCCGGCCCCTACTATGTCCCGGAGTGGCCACCCCCAGGACATGGCTGTTTGTATTTCCTTGGCAGGAGATTTGACAGCCCCCACCAAGCAAACGCAAACACTCCGCTTCATCTGTGGATGATGTCTTCAGTGATGTCTTCAGTGATGTCATTTGAGAGGTAATATGTAAGGTCATAAGCAATGCATTGCAAACGTAAGTTATAGTTAGCTCAGGTAACCATAACTGCTGAATTTCTGTGGTTTTGTATGAGTGAAATCTGAGCCTAACTATAACGTTCCTATATATATATCAAAGTCACCTCCCAGTTCCCCATTTCTCATCAGATGCCGGGACTCAAGGAATCAAGCGGCAGGGCTCCATAAGACTAGAGTTTTTTCTTTATTTATATTTAGCCACTGTACAGGATAAAATGAGAAAGACTGACGCGTTTCGGCCTTAGCCTTCCACAGGGTCATAGAGTGTATGTGCAGTTTGTCCCTTTTAAAGGGACCACCACCAATTTCACACTGTATGATTTAAAAACAACAAAAGATAGGGCCACTCAATTTGACATCAATTCAATGGCATTTAACATTTGCCACATTCTCATGTCCCAAGTTTCACATCTGCAGATAATTCAAATTGTTACAAAGTATAGTAGTAGAAAAGCTGATACAGCAATGTAACCCCACTTTGCAGTTCACTTTTAGAGCATATGTAGTTATGAGCCAAAATTCATTCACATTAGCAAAGCCTTAGTACTTCAGTCAGCAGAGTCACAGTGCACATAAAACATTTGGCACTCTTTTAAGGATCCCGTATCAATATGACAAATTCAAAGTGCATTGTTAGTGGAAAACCCAATACAGAGGTACATTTCTGTGAAGTACATTCACCAATGCTCATCATATGGCGTCAGGCACTCTTTAAGATTTGTGTGCAGATAAAGCATATTCAAAAGTGTCACTACTCATACAAATCACAATACCAGATCATATTTCATTTGATGCGAAATATGTTCACAAGTTTGCACCCTGTGGCGTTAGGTACTCTTTGAGGGTTTTGTGCAAACTTTGCAAATTCAAAGTGTCATTGCTAGTGCAAATTACAGTAGAGAATACAATTGTGCAAAGATGGAAAGTTCGATAAAATATCTTGCTGTGATTTTGCATCAAGCGAGTCGCAATTTCCAATGTACAACAGTGTCTGAGACACTGTTAGCAATTCCCAATGGGGTTGCAAATTGCATGCCTCATGAATATTAATGAGGCTGTCGCAATTTGCGACCCCATTGGGAATGGCGGGCACTCCCAGGGATGGTGGCCTGCTGGGGTCAGCAGACCTCCATGTCTGGGAATGCTTTTAAAAGTCAAGCCTCTGATCTACAAACAAAACTTAAAAAACTTAATTACCCCGCAGCAATTATCAACAAAGCTATGAAGAGGGCCAGGAACAACAACAGAGACGCCCTACTGGAGGACAAACTGCCCAAAGAACAAGAAGAGAGACCGATTTGTGTCACCATGTTTAATACCTACTCCAATCAGGTATCTAAAATTGTGAACAAACACTGGAGACTACTGAATTGTTGCAACCAAAAACTCCCGAAACCTATGTTTGCACATAAGAGGGGAAGGAATTTAAGGGACATGCTAGTCCACACGAGACCACGTACAGGACTACCAAGGAATTCTGACAACCCTCTTCTACCACCAGTGCAGGGCCACTACCCCTGTGGCAACTGCAGCACATGCCACCTTACTAGGAAGAGTAAACACATCAAATTCAGGAATGGCACCAAATGGGAACAGAGGAGGTTCACAAATTGTAACAGCAACAACGTAGTGTACATGGTCACCTGTCCATGTGGTTTGGAGTACATTGGCATGACGACGAGACCAGTCAAGATTCGCATTGGGGAACACAGGAGCAACGTTCATTGCAAGAGGAGCACAACCAAGATGGCAACCCACTACCTGACTATCCAGCATACTGTGGACAATTTACAATGTTCGGTCATCGAGCAATTGAACAGCGAAAATGGCTTATTTGAAAAAGAACAACGATGGGTGTTCCGTCTGGGGACACACATCGAGGGTCTGAATGATGAGATACCTTGGGGTCATTTCACTTGAACACATTTCAAAATCCTGGTCTATCCGCCTGACAGGTTGCTATTAACGAAGGGGCATTCTAACGACCACTCTAAGTTACGTCATGCATCTATACTTCCACATCTTTCTCTTCTGCTATGGTCGGTGTTTTTCTTCATATCATGAACAGTTTGACATACCCGTTTCAGAGATCACCCCATGTGTTGATCCTTTGACTTAATCAGCATCTGTCGATCAGGGAACACTGATCACCCTTCTCCCTTTCATCATTTTTTCTAGAAAGAGATACATAGGTTTGGTTCCCACACAGCCTTGTCATATATTAATTTCATCTTAATTTTGGAAGCTGTCTATCTCCTTAACCATGACGATACTGACTTTTTAAGGGTTACGTGTTTTCCACGCAGCCCTGATAATTTGCAGTATGACAAATTACGAGCACGATGACATGTGTGGACATGGTCCCTGATAATACTACTTTTTTAGCCGTGTATACTGTCTCTTGTGCTAGGTCAGTAGTGGCCCATTTGTTTTGTGGACATCCTTTTGCCTATATGTATATATATAAAAAAAAAATGTATATGTGACAGGAGGTTGCGGACGAGTATTATGCATACCTCCATCCGAAATCCACATATCCCGTAACCGGAAGTAGAACTATTTCTCTCGCGTATGGAAACGAGGTTAGCACAAGGAGGCGGTACAACGGAAGTAATATGCTTCCGAGCCTCGCAGCCAGTAGAGCAAACCAGTCAGGAAGTAGATCTTCCGGACTTTCGCCGGAGTTGTCAGCCGTCTAGCAGTTTATCCCAATTAAGCTGAGATTTGGCGGCAACAATACCAATTACCAGTACTACTTAAGGCCAGTCCCCCCGCAGTCTCACCGTTCCACGGAGCTGCGGGGAGGCCAGATTAAGGAGAGGCTGTGTCCTTGGAGTTGTGAGTACGGCATAGCCGCGGGCACCAGAAGGACTATATCTGACTCTAAGGGAGAAGCGGTATAGTTTAACTAGCAATGTTCTTTTGTTTTTTCATCTACAGTGTGTGACTATAGGCACCCTTCCCACCCGTGTATAAGGCTCATTGGGTAATTACTCCAGAGGGAACAAGTACGTGCAGTATTTCGCTATGTTTTTTTCCATCCCCTTCTAGGCACTACTAGCTAATCTGAATACCGTATATTAGCAAATGCCGCACTTATCATTATTGACTTGCAAAACTTCCGTTTTTTTCATAGAGTGTGTGTTTTATGTTCATTGTGTGTTCGTCCCTGTATTGTCTATTTCCTACATATTTAGCAGAACACGGCACATGGCTGAGCATCACTGCTAAAGATAAAGAAAAATATATCACTATATATCACCTTCCTTACAGGTCACCACCTATTATGATGGTTGATGGACGTGTTATGCTTCTTAATACTTTAATACTGTGTTCTTTTCTTCCAGGTCTACATTAAGTGGTATACCTATTGGGGTATTGTATGTTTTGCGTGTTTATTTGGCATGCTCATCACGTAGTATTACCTACATGTACATACACTATTCTTTGATACTTATTTTCTATAGTATTTATTTGACATTTCTCATCATTAAATTGTGAGTAGAGAAGGGATCTTTATGGTCCTGACGAAGAAGCCAGGGGAGGGCTTCGAAACATGTTGACGACATAGGAGTAACTGCTCATTATAGCACGATACCTCCAAACCATTCCCCACTTTTAATAGTACCAGCTCCTAGGAATATTAAATTGTTATAGTCCATAGAGCCAGGTATTTTTTAATATAGCATCACTCACTCCTGACCCTTCCACTCACTTTCCTACACTACACATCGTTTTTCAAGAACAGTGCTCCCGCGTAGTCGTAGGTCGTAGCACGCCCCGTCCCGCAGCGGGGCGGGAAGACCCCCATGATGAAGCATGACACCAAGGGCCCTTTTGGTGTGTGAGGGGTATTTTAACTAAACTGTGTGTTTTCCACCACTTTAGGAAACATGCGTAGTCTGGGAGGACACAGTTATATATCAGCTTGAGGGTGGATCTTTTTGTTTATTATAGGGGTCAGCAGACCTCCATGTCTGGGACTGCTTTTAAAAAAAGCATTTTTTTTTAAATACAGCCCGTTTTCATTAAAGGAAAACGGGATGCATTTAAAAAAAAAAATTTACTTTTCATTTTCATTTTTTAAGGGCAGGCAGTGGTCCCTGGGGCCACTGCCTGCCCTTAAAAAATGTTTGTGCATGCATTCCTAAAGGGGAAGGGGTCCCCTGGGGACCCCTTCCCGTTTGCGAGTGCTTTACCACCCTCTTGAAGAGGGTGGTAAATACGAGTGTTTTGCGACCGCAATTGCGGTTGCAAAACATTCTTACATGGCTTGTGGGGTCGCTAGTAGGAAGGGAATTCCCCTTGCTAATAGCGAGTCGCTAAACACTATTTTGCGAGTCGCAAATTGCGACTCGCAAAATAGTGTTAGTACATGTCCCACAGGATTTTTGCATGCGCAAACGGGTCTAAAACCCATTTGCGCATGCAAAACTCTGTCGTACATCTGGCCCTGTGTTACAAATATCCCAGTAGAAATCATAGGACAGACTCCTTTTAACATCAATTTCAGCAGGACAATAATCCAACAGGAAGAGTAGAAAGACAAGCTATGAATGCACCAAAAATATTTGTAGACATTCTTGCCCATCTTAAATAAGCACTCAAAAAAGCAGATTTTATTCTGTGTGATAATCCTAATAATGAGGCAAGAATAATAGTTTTCAGCACATCTAAAAATCTATTAAATCTAACATAACGTACCATCTGGCTATTGGATGGTACATTTAAATTCTGCCCACCATCCTTTACCCAGATATATACCATCAGCAGCCAGTGCCACTACAATAATATACCTTTAATGTTTGCTCTCCTTCATGTTACTTACCATGGACTGTTATCAATGACACAACAAAAAACAAATAATTATGTCCCTGAACTACACAATTTAAAAAATATACTGAGAAACAAACTGAAAAGGTATTACTTTAATTTTATTATGGCCCAAAACTAAGCTTGGAGTATACAACAAATAGTGAATTTTCATTTGAAATAAATAAACTTATAAACTATCCTTTGTTCCTCCTAATGAGGCATCTTAACACTATGGCTTAACTACCTGACTCACAATTCGACAAAAATAGTAACGACGAAATAAATCCCTTTCTTGTACTACCTTGAAGACACGTGGGATGAACGCATGCATTGCTCAGGAAAGAGATGTCAAGCCAGGTTCCACATACCCTGATGGAATGCCTATGACAGCACTCTAAACCAAGAAGCAAAACAAACATTGTGGTGGAAGTGTGGCATAACTCCTGCCAAAGTACACTGGTAAGGAACCCCCATACCCTGACTCGATTTATTGAGATTCTTAAAGAGGAACACAGATATCAATATTCAAGCCAAAAGCAGTCACCTGCCTAAAATTAAGCAAACAAAACAAATGCATGACATACTGTATGGAAAAATTCAGCTATTCGAAAACAACCAGATTACACTGCTTAGACACCATTGCATACACATTAAAGTAACCCACGCCCAAACCCCAAATATCACCAACCTTCCAATTCCAGAAAACAATCCTAAAATAGAACTTTGAGTATTGAACAATGATTTAAAATTATGTAAATTATCTGGTTTTAAAAAAAATTATTTTTATTGCCATTTTGTATAAAGGTTCCAAAACAGTATACTTTGACACGTTACAGAAGGGTGTGCATTTAAGGCATACGCTCAGAGGAGCATGTGCTTGCAGTTCAACAAATTGTGGCATTGTAGACAAGATGGGTTAGGCGTTCATGTACACACAGTAAACGTAGGATGCTCACAAATAGAGCACAAATGCTAATTACCCTGACATTTTAAACACCACTGCTTAATTCCTCATGTGCTTGTTGATTCACGCTAATATTTGGTCTAACATAGGCTGGCTACTGCCCTCTGAGTTCCCCATAATTTTCCGCCACCTAGTTGAATAGGACTCGCTGCAGATTTCACAATTGCTGTTTCACCCTGACCTTGTAAGCTCTACTGTTTTATTTCTTCTCTTTGCTGCAGAATTCACGCTAAAATTCTCAAGCCTTACCTGCACAATAATCGTAGAGACTATATAATCAATCTCTGTGCATGTTCCCCAGTCCACTTCAATCGCCTCCTGAAGTCCATCTCCCTTTACCCCTGCTTTTCCTGTTCTATGTAAAAACTTCACTCATACGGATCAAACACAAGTCTCTTTCGTACAACTACCAAGGACTCTCCAGAGAACCCTTGAAGTACCCTAGTCTCCGCATTGGTAGCTCTCGCATTTTGACCTGCTTAACTGTCTCTTACACTGACCCATCGCACCTATATCCTCCTAATATTGACTCTTCCCTCTCTCAAATTTTCCACCCTCTAGTTATCACACTCCTTTTCTTGGATCTTTATCTTTCCTCCACCCCTCTTTCTCTCCCCCCTATTCCCAGCATACGTCCGTACACGTTTAAGTTTCACAATTTTGAGGTTTCTCTCATCGTTTTTCATATTCCCAACTGTTCTTCTCTTCGACTCATCTCTTCCTCTTCGCCCCTAGCATTGCTCCTCCTCTCTCTTTAACTGTTGACCAACCAACTACCTCTCCCCCCTTTCCTGTTCCCATATATCCCTCCTCCTCCTCCCTCCTCCTCTCTCTTTAACTGTTGACCAACCAACTACCTCTCCCCCCCTTTCCTGTTCCCATATATCCCTCCTCTCTCTTTCCCTTCTGGTATCCATATATCCTTCCCCCTCTTTCTTTCTTTTCTTAGATCCACTTTTCCTTGCACACGTCTTCCTTTCCCCTCTGTCCCATCTAGCGACTGACCATGGACCCCCCCAATCTGCTCCCCTCTCCCCCTGATCCTGCTCTCTCCAGACATGGCCCCAACTCTTGGAACATCCTATACCCGTCTAATCTCTCCAAAAGTGCCAGAAATGTTTTTAAACACAAACTTTTGATGCATCACCCTGAAACTCTAATAGTTGACACCTACTATAGCCTCTCCTCTCCTAAGAAAACTAACTTTATTTTCTACTCTAAACGCCCCTCTAAATGGAAAAGCACCTTCCTTCACCACCTTACAATCTCTAAATCAATCAAAATCCCTTATGGACTCAAATTATCTACTACCCCATCGCCTGCCTTTCTTGGTGACATAGACATTTCCATTTTCAAAACTGGTAACATTGTTATTCAAGCCTCTGAATACCACCTCAACATTTTTGACAACCACTTTAGCTCCCTATCCTACCAACAATCTCAACCAGTTCTTAACCCCTCCCCAGCCCAATTGCCAGACACCAATCTATCTTCTCCCACCCCCCCGGTCCTGACCTTCCCTCCTCTACACGTCGCAACCACCCCCACCATTGATGATGAAACCCCAATGCTTCGCGCTGGATCCCTCCTCCACTCTCCCCCCATAACTTTGGCTCTCTCCCCTACTCAAAACATCGAGTTCTACCATTCCGCCCCTTCTATCTGCCTTGACTCCTCCCCCAACTACACCCCCACTCCCGGGCACCTTCCCGAGTCCCCTCCGGTCCTCTCCCCTTTGTCCAATCCTCCTCCTCCGCCTCCTACTCCTCTCATTGATTTCGTCAGTCCCTCCTCCGACTGCTCCTCACCCCAGAATCTCCCATGAAATCTCCCCCAACTCACCTTCCTCCACTTGGAACCCCTCCTATCCTGTCCGCTAGTCCTCACGTTCCATTTCTTACTCTCTCTAACGACCCCCCCTCATACCCCTACTTTCCTACCTTTCTCTTCCTCTAACCTCACTTTGACTTTATGGCCCCCGCCCCTGGACTATCCCTTTGTTCTCTCCCCTATGCCTAACCCTCCATCTCCTAACGGCATCCTCCCCACCCAGCCCGAAGTGGTTGATCCCGGTATCCCTCACTCTCTCTTGTCCTCTCCCAGAACTCTTCCTGATTCTAATACTGTACCGCCCCTCTATACTCAAAATACGTTGTTCAATTGCACCCTTCCCACGCAACCCGATGCGGTTGATCCCTGCTTTCCTCACTCTCTCTTATCCTCTCCCATCACATTTCCTGATTCTAGTAATGAACAGCCCTTCTCTACTCAAAATCCCTTTTTCAATAACCTTAACACTGTTCCTAATTCCGCCGCCCGCCTCACCCCCTCTCCACTCATTAGATTACCCTCTTCTGTCAACACAAACTCCCCTTCATACCCCCTCCTTCTCCACTGATTTCCCCCTTTATCGTATAGCACAGACACTAGCCAACATAGACTGCAAACTCTCAGCTATGACGACAGAACTTTCACGTCTCAGAGAGGACTACTACGCCCTCAACTCCAGGACATACCCCAATCTTACTGATTCATGTAGACCTTGCTCCCAGAACATTTCCCATCACATCCGATGGCGCGCCATCTCCCTCCGCAGTCGAACTCACAGGCCATTCCGTGCTGCTAGCTACCTCTCCACTTCTGACCTAACAAACCTAGTCAACTCCTACCTTTCTAAGCCTTTAATTACTGATCACCCTCTCCCCTACTCCAGCATCCCAGTGATTATGGGCATTAACAGAATACCTTCCTCGTCCACCTCTCCTCGACCTCCAACTCAACTTACCTCTATCCACTCTTTCAAACCTGTCAATATCCCCGTGATTATGGGCATTAACAGAATCCCTTCCTCTCCCATCTCTCCTCGACCCCCAGCCCAACTTACCTCCATCCACTCTTGCAAACCTTTCAGTGAAAACCCCAATCCCCTTTCTTGCATGCTTGTTAATTGCCAATCGGCAGTCCGACATGCGACGGAAATTTCAGAATCCATCCTCAGTGAGGCTATTGACATCGCCCTTCTCACAGAAACCTGGCTCAATGAACACTCTACTGTTATCCTTGACTTACTTACCCCCCACCCCCCCGGCTACACCATCATTAGGAAAGACAGACCCGACAGAAAAGGGGGTGGACTAGCTATAATCTACAAAAATGAACTTCAACTCTGATCCTTCTACTTTTGAATACCTTGGCGCTGTACTCACCATTCAGGGCTCTCCTCCGATCAGACTACACAACATCTACCATCCCCCTGGTGAACCTCTTCTCTTTGCCGATGAATTTTCCGACCTTCTTTCCCACGCCTCCCTTTCCGACTCGAAAAACCTTTTCCTAGGAGACTTCAACATCCACTGGAACAACCTCGAGGATCCCACTGTCATGCGCCTCACTAACCTTCTAGAGATTAATGACCTGAAGCAACCTTGTCACAAACCAACCCACATCAAAGGGGCCACACTTGATGCCATAATTTCCAACAATGACTTGACGTCCCTTTCCAACATCATCCCCACCGACTGGTCTGATCATCACCTCATCCTGTTTAAGATTGCTACCAAGGCCCCACTACGCCCTTCTATAAATATAAATACCAAACACTTGAAGTGGGCCAGAAACCTCAAACAAATCCCCCCGGTGTTCTTGAATCTAAACTCCAAGCACAACTTCATCCCCCCCCTCTCTCCCAAAATGCTAACGAACTCACTGAACACTTTAGTAAGACAATTAGCGATGTCCTAGACCAAATTGCCCCTCTCAAACTGAAGCCTCAAAGAAAAATTCATTCCAAATCTTGGTTCAATCCGGAACTCAATCTCGAAAGACGACAACTTAGACTGGCAGAAAGAACATGGAGACAACACCCCTCTCCCTCTCATCTTGCCCTCTTCAGAGTGGCTCGATCAACTTATAAGAAACACATTTTCACCGAAAAGGCATCCTTTTTTCGAGCTCAAATTGAGCGTTCTAAAAATAGGCCCAGAGAACTGTTTAATATTGTTAGAAAACAAACGTCCTCCACACCTCCTGAGTTGATGGCCTCAACTGAAAGATGTGAGGAAATTGCTAACTTCCTCTCGGACAAAATCACAAAAATTGACCAATCTTCCATCTCCCTCTGGTCCCTACCAGCTCCCCATTTGCCCCTAACGTTACCAATGACCCGCCCCCCCCTAATAACTCCACCTAAACCACTTAATCCTCCCACTTACCTACCCACCACAAATTTTCCTGATGACAACCCTCCCAACTTACCTCTGAAAAACAATGCCACCTGG
This sequence comes from Calotriton arnoldi, assembly GCA_963921515.1. Classification (NCBI taxonomy): domain Eukaryota; kingdom Metazoa; phylum Chordata; class Amphibia; order Caudata; family Salamandridae; genus Calotriton; species Calotriton arnoldi. The sequence goes on from CAWUFW010001383.1 coordinate 283,712, forward strand.
AATAATTTCAGTCCTATGACTGAGCTCAAAGTATTCAATATCATCTCTAAACTAAAGCCAACCTCGCATACTAAAGATCCTCTCCCCTCGAACCTTGTTCATGAACTTAACCACATCATTGCCCCTTTTTGGACTAATATCATCAACTTCTCCCTTGCCACTGGCTGCGTCCCCGACTACCTCCAACTCAGTCAAATCACTCCCATTCTGAAAAACTCCACCGCTGACCCCAACAATCTCCGCCCTATCTCTAACCTCCCACTTCTTTCTAAAGCCCTTGAAAAATGTGCATTGCTCCAATTGGACAAACACATAGGTCATTTCAATTTACTTGACTCCCTTCAATCCGGCTTCAGAAAAGGTTGTAGCACAGAAACCGCTATGCTAAATATAGTAGATGACATTCAATGTTCCCTCGACAATGGTGAGACCTGCCTTCTTATTCTCCTCGACCTCTCAGCAGCCTTTGATACTGTTAACCATTCTTCCTTACTGAACTCACTTAAAGCTCGCTTCGGCCTCAATGGTCAGGTCCTCAAATGGTTCTCTTCTTTCCTTCAACACAGAACACAGCAAATCAAAATACAAGACTGCCTCTCCAAATCTACCCCTGTCTCCCTGGTCATCCCCCAGGGCTCTATTCTCTCCCCTCCCTATTTAACCTCTTTATGGAACCCCTTACCCTCATTTTGAAACAAGCTGGAATCAACTACCACTTCTATGCCGATGATACCCAACTCTATTACAAGATTAGATCCCACTCAGACATACTTCATCTCAACAACACCCTAATTAAGATCCAAACCTGGTTCTTCTCTAACCATCTCAAACTGAACACAAAAAAAACTGAAATTATTCTCTTCTCGCCAAAAAACAACTGTCTCCCCATCCAAAGCTGGATCTCGGACCTCAATGCCCTTAATTGCCCACTCTCCTTATCCAACTCGGCAAAATCACTGAGTTTCACTCTTGACAATAACCTTACCCTTAATGACCATATAAAAAACTCGGCTAAAGGAGCTCTTTTCACTCTCAACACCTCAAGAAAATCAAACCCTTAATTCCATTAGATGACTTCAAATGGGTTGTCCAATCCCTACTTCTCTCCAAACTTGACTATGGCAACGCTATCCTCACTGGAACCCCTAAAGTACACCTAGCCACCCTTAGATCTGTGCTCCACTTGGCAGCCAGGCTCATCACTGACTGTAAACGATTTGACCACATCTCTCCGACCCTCAAAGCCCTCAATTGGCTACCCATTGAAGGTAGATGCCTCTACAAGACTGCATGCATCACGCACAAAGCTCTTCACCAACAAACCCCGTTATGCCTTACAAACAAACTCAAGAAAGCTGGGTGCTCCCGACCAATGAGAAGCACCAACGATCTCCTCCTTGTCCCCCCATTGTTCAAAAAGAAATCCACCCAATCTCGCTCCTTCTCCGGGAACGCCCCGAACATCTGGAACTCACTCTCTAAGGACATGCGCTGTAACCCCTCCTACGTCAGCTTTAAAAAAGATCTTAAATTCCACCTCCTCAACACATACTTTGGTTCATAATCTTCTCCTCCGACCCTACCCGCTACCTCCCCTTTATTGATGATCCCCTGTCCCTCCCTTGCTCTCTCCTTGCTCCCCACTTCACTCATTTACCCTCCTTACTGCGACCTGTCCACCTTTCTGTCCACCTTTCCTGTCCACCTTTCTGCCCCCTCCCCATGTCCTCCTACCATTCCCCCCATCACTTCCTTTATCTTTTCTCCTCTCTTCTTTTCCTTATAACTGTCCTTCTCTACTTTTATTATTTAGCTGTACATATCACGTTAAGCCACCCAGATTTTTGGGCCCCCCACTTTACTCAATTGTTGAGCTCTACCTGCGTGCTTTTATTCCCGTTGTAAAATTTAACCTACCTTATTTCCCTCCTCTCATGTAAATTGCTCCTCCCTGTCCCTTTTTTCTTCCAATCCAATTGTGGTGTTTTTAACTGCTATTTCAATTTGTGGTGTTGTTATTTGACTGTTTATGTTTTATCCTGAGCAATTGTTTTTATTTCTTGTACTGCTTCTGTCTCCTGTAAAGCGCTCTGATACCCACGGGTCTAGCCAGCGTATATATAAAACCTTTCAAATAAAAAATTCAGAACCATCAAGCTCAAAATTAGACTTACGTGGCGTACCCCGCTCGAACGCGGGAAAGGAGGCAACTCCTTTTTGTTAATTAACCCTCACACACCCTATTGGTGTCAAGCTTCATCATAGGGTTCACCCTGACTCCTAAAGGTCAGGGTGGGCTTGACCGTATTTCAGGGAGCGCTTAGAAGATGTAGGCCAGGGGGTCTAAAGATAAAAATCCTACTGCGTTCCCCAGGTATCCCTTTATTCGCGGGGACGTAGCGGATATTAAAATTAAATATATACAAGGGGTCGTTTGGAAGTATTGGTCCTATGTCCCTAAGGATGTGCCAACTTGTTTCAGCCCTTGTTTTATGGCCTGTTCGGTCCTGGGCTTTCTTCAGGGCAAAACAAATTTCCCTCCCTGGAATTAAATAAGGAATGTTCCTATATATGTTTATTTGGCGGAACAGAAAGCTGTTCCCTCGTGAAAAGTGTATGGAGGGTATACTTATCTCTCCACCCAGAAAGAACGCAAATTCCGCCTGTAAGGAAAAAATGAAAGGAAACAAAACAGACAATTTTTTCATTTCATTACATCTCATTGTACATAAATATGCACTCCCATTGTGCTCGGTGTGCTTTCATTCCTTTCACTCTGTGATCTGTGACCATGTGAATCAGCTATTGTTGGGTATACTTGACCCCAGACTGCCACTCGCAGTATGCGTCCAGTGCTCGCATTCAATTCTACTCGTAAACCGTGAGCACCTATTCACCGTTAAAAACAGAAACAAACTCCAGTATTCCACCTCCACTATATGATTGTATTAGTGGAACCATAAACATCTGCAACATTAATCACTCCACTCTTCATTGTACTGTCCATCATCTTTTTTGCCAAAGTTATATCGGGATATACCCTTACCCGATTGTGGTGGAATAAACGATTCTCATGGAGATCGGGAAGGGGTAGCCTTATAGTCAAACGCTGTGGGAAAGTGAAATACACCCCAGCGTTAGCAATAAATGCCCCCGTAATTAAATGGATATTTTTTACCTTGGTTCCGTAGTCTCGCTCGCGGATGACACTTACTACTCCAAAGGTCCTGCCCCTCATGTAACCTATTAGGCTCCCGCGTCTCCCGGCATTAGCATTTGACATGCCCGGGTCGCGGCTTTAAATAGGAAAGACTGTTTGTGTCAGCGTACTCAGAAGGGGTGCGGCTCCGACACCGTAGCCCGCATGCGACGTCATTTCCTGCACACTCACTGCTAGGACTACAGTTCCCACAAGGATCATGGGAATTGTGTTTTTTTTTGGTAAGACGGACACCGTATTAAAGATGACGGTGCTGTTTGTCACTCAAGGAACGACTCTATCCCCAAGAGGTCCAAACAACACGACTAATTGTCATGGTCCTGACCTACAAATACACTCACATGGATGAATATATACATCATCCCAACACACATGTATCTAAAGGAGATATTTACTCACACCTATATTTCTTATGGAGCTGGGCTCTGAGGGTGACAGATTGAAACCTTGATCATCATATCTTTTGTGAGAATGGGTATCTGGGTCCTTGTGTATCATCACTGCGATGATGTTATTGGGTGTTCTTTGTATATGGACCACACATTTAGCATGATAAAAGGACAGGCATGTACATGTTATTTGATAGCTTGTGTCCTTCTACCTTCGGCTTAGTACATTCCATGGGATAGAGTCATTCAACCCTTGATGGTCAGTTTTGAGGTTATAGACCCAACGTTGTTCCTTTTCCAACAACCTTTTTGAGACGTTGGGTCCATCTTTTACTCTTTCAATAATGGTCCATTCCAGGTCGCTATCCGTGTGGCCTTTCTCTACAAAGTGGGCTGTCAGTTTTGTTGCTGTGATGGCTCGTCTAATAGAGCTTCTATGTTCCCCAATCCGCAATTTGGCTTTCCTCGTCGTCATTCCGATGTATCTGGATTTACACGGGCAGGTGATCATGTAAATTGCATTGGAAGAAGTGCAATTCGTGTGATCTCTCTGTTCCCAATCGTATCTCATGCCTAGGTTGATACTCGTAGTATGTTTGGTAAAAGGACATACTGCACAGGATCCACATGGGAAGTGTCCTTTTACCTGTGGTTGGTTCCACAGTGTGAGTTGTGTATCCCGTTTAGGATCCCAACTATCCGTGTGGATGAGGGTGTTCCTTATGCTCTTGTTTCGTTTGAATGAGAACATAGGTTTCTCGAATGTTATTTTATTTGAAGTCAGGATACGCCAGTTTTTGTTAATGATCTTTTTTATGTTGTTAGAAGATGAAATTGTATGTAGTAACGCATATGAGCGTCTTAGTTTCTGCTTTGGTGTTCGTTTCCAACAGAGCGTCACGTGGTGTATTCCGCGATCTTTTTCGTGCTTGTTCGACCACTTTTTGGGGTATGATTTCTCTTTCAACTTTTTTGTCAGTTTTTCAGCTTCCTCGTTGTAATTCTCCAAGTCAGAACAGTTTCTCCGTATCCTCAGATATTGTCCAACGGGAAGGTTTTCTCTTAGAGATCGAGGATGTGCACTGTCAAAGTGCAACAAACTGTTGCGGTCGGTGGGTTTTGTGTACAGCGTACTCTCCAATTTCCAATTTCTAGCCAGGATATTAATGTTCAGAAATTAAACCATTGTGTTATTGGAGGCCATTGTGAATTTAAGAAAGGGATCCAAGTTGTTGATCCATAATCCGAATTCGACTGTGCTTTCTTGATCTCCATGCCAAATGATGATGATGTCGTCAATGTATCTCAGCCATTTCCGAATCCTCACAGTGAAAGGGTTGTTGGACCAGATGTGTCCATCCTCCAGGTGGCTCATGTATAAACATGCAATACTAGGGGCAAATGTACTGCCCATGGAGGTACCATGTACTTGCAGGTATAGTTGGTCCTCAAACTCTAAGCGCTCCCTGAAATACGGTCGAGCCCACCCTGACCTTTAGGAGTCAGGGTGAATCCTATGATGATGCATGACACCAATAGGGTGTGTGAGGGTTAATTAACAAAAAGGAGTTGCCTCCTTTCCCGCGTTCGAGCGGGGCATGCCACGTAATTCTAATTTTGAGCTTGATGGTTCTGGATGTTTTACATTTACTTTAGTTAACTCGGGAGGGTGTATCCACTTCCTTGTAATACCTCTCTTACCCATTGGTGCTGGAGGAGTACACTCCTCCATCACTTGTGGTTAGTAGTACTTGTGCAGCGCGTAGCCGTGGGGTATAAGAAAATTTCCAAAGAATCTCCAAATAAGTGAACCACCTAGAATAGTTTACAGTACTTACTCCACCCCACCCAACCTTTTTGCCCTGTCAACACACATTGACACCCATCTTTTTACTCGTGTTACGAAGACTGTGATCAGTCTAAACTCTCCCTACATCAAGATGGCCGAACTATTAGGAATAGGATACTCTGATGACATGGCATCAGCAATCCTTGCAGCTCCATCACTGTTGCCTGACACGAATATCACTCAGTGTCTAAACCAATCACAAAATTGGGACGAACTTAAAGAGTTGAAACGGAACCAAATGAAGATCCTACTGCATGGGGCCATCATGACCGAATATTTAAGAGGAAATGCGGCCCCTACAGGACTAATAGTCAGCAACGAGCCCCGCATTTTCCTTGATGACCTAATCTTCAAGAAAGAATGGTCACTCATTGAGTAGAGGTGCACACGCGATTGGTTAATTTTAATTATCAACACGGCCAAACGCCTTTCGGAAGCACTCCTCATAAACATAAAAACAAGTGAGGACGCCCTAAGCACACAGATAAAAATCACAGTCTACAAGAAGAAACTTGAAGAAGTGAACAAAGAGATCAGTGAACATAAGGACTTTCTAATGCAAAGTAAAATTAACAAACTACAAAAGGATCTGAAGAAATTTGCCCACGAGAAGGTCTATCCTTACATCCGAGACGACTATACCAAACAACCAAATTGCGACACTGGATACTCACATAGGGGCGACTCTGGCTCCTCATACTCTGACCAGGATGAATGGTCCAGCGACAACTCCACCAAGAGTTGGAGAGATAAACCACGAAGACAAAGAAGAGGTGACCAAAACCAGGGTACCCGCCACAAAGGTACCCATGGCCCGGCCCGTTTAACCATCCACAATTTCAAGGTCCACCTCAATACCGTGGAATGCCCTACTTCCAGCCTAACCAGAATCAACAGTATTTTTTAGGCAGGGGCGGGAGAAGAGGCAGACGGGGCAGACGTGACAACAGAAGAGTCCAATGGGAAGACGACACACGAGTGATAAACACAAGAAGTCAGACGAAGGACCAGCAGGCAGGTCCAAGCTCAAGGTAGAGCTTGTAGTGAACCTCACTGATGTGGTACTGACCAAGGAGGAAGAAGAAGTACTCAACAAAGGCCTGGGATTTGTCCCTACTACCCATATTGACAAGTTTAAGACCCGCTGCGAATTGAGCGAATTCTTCAGGAAAATCCGGGTGAAAACCTTTTTTGAGGGACAACCACAACAAGAAAAAGACACTGGATATACATCCCTGCGACAGAAATCAACGTTCTGCCCACCATCATCCCTTATGCCTCCTGAAGTCATGGCGTTTGAAGAGGCAGTTACCAAAGAGATTGAATTACTCCAACCCAAACAGAATTCCTTCAGCAATCTGAGCAAAAAGGAAAGAGAGGCCCTTGAATCCTTAGCCAAACGGAAAAACTTGATCATCAAACCAGCCGATAAAGGTGGAGCGATCGTAATACAAGAGATGGAAGCATACAGAGCAGCATGCATGTCCCTCCTCTCGGATGAGAGAAATTACAAAAAAATACAGAGAGATCCCACCCCCGACTACAGAAGACCATCTCTGCCATTACCACAAAAGCACTGGACAGGAATTGGATTACCAAGAACGAAAGGGATTTCCTTAATACTAAAGAACCTAGAATACCGTTGTTCTATACCATTCCTAAAATACATATGTTATGTTAAAAGGGTTTTGTAGAGCGCTCGGACACCAATTGGTTTCATGGCGCTATCTAGGAAGGCGAGCCTAGTGGTTCATTCGTAGGCCTGGGTAAACAGCCAAGTTTTAAGAGACTTTCTGAAACTCATTAGGTTGGTACTGGATCTGATTTCCAGAGGGATAGAGTTCCACAATTTTGGGGCTAGAGTGGCGAACCTACAGCCCCCTTGACGCTTGAGTTTAAACGTAGGGACATTCAGAAGTAGAAGATGAGCCGATCGCAGGTTGCGAGAGGGAGAGCAACGGGAGATAAGGCTATCCATGAATTTAGGGCTTTGGCCATGCTGGGATTTGAACAGCAGGCAGCCAGTTTTGAAGGCGCAGCGTTGGGGAATGGGGAGCCAGTGCAGCTTCTTTAAGAGGGGGGAAGCATGTTGCCACCTGGGTTGCCTATAGATCAGTCTGGCCGCTTGATTTTGTACCATCTGGAGCTTTTTAGAGAGGTAGAGTGGTATGCCGAGGTAGATAGCGTTAGCGAAGTCGAGGCGTGATAAGACCAAGGCTATCACCACCTGTATCAAAGCTGCTTGGGTGAGGAGTCTACTTATTTTCCTGATTTTACGCAGCTGAAGGAAACAGGCGGAAACCACAGATCCAACGTGTGTTTTTAGCGATAGATTATTGTTTATGGTGACTCCCAAGCTTTTTGCTGAGGAGGCAGGAGTCGGGGGGGGGCCTAGTTCATTAGGCCAATAGTGTGGGCCCCACGAGCTTAGACCGCCACCGGTCAGAACTACTTCGGTCTTGCCAGGGTTCAGCTTTAAATGGTTGCAATCCATCCAGTGGCAAATAAATTGCATGGTGGACTGAAAGTCAGAAATTGACTGAGGGGAATTGTCAATGGTAAAAAGTAGCTGCAGGTCGTCAGCATAGTTAAATGTGACAACATTCCTTTCTTTCAGGGATCGTATCAACGGTAGCAGGTAAAGATTAAAAAGGTGTGGAGAAAGCGAAGATCCCTGTGGGACACCACAGGTGGTTTCCAGTTTAGGGGCCGTGAAATGACCAATACGGACTGCCTGGGAGCGATCTTTCAGGAAAGAGTTGATCCAGCTGAGGGATGGACCCCGAAGGCCTGCCTCCCTGACACGGTCCACCAGCGTACTGTGGTCGACTGTGTCATAAAAGAAGAGTTCCCCCTCCTGGAAGACCCATCGTTTCTGGGATTGGGTCTGTCCTGGAACCTCTTTCGAAGTACGCTGATTGCTTCCTCCGCCCCCTTGTTACTGAGAACAGGTCATACGTTAGGGACACAAAACACTTACTAAACATCTTAGCTGAAGTGGACTATGACCCCCTCAATGAAACAATGATTTGTCTAGATGTTGAAGCATTGTATACAAGCATCCCACAAGAGGAAAGCCTAAGGGTCATTGAAACAATACTGCACAAACAGGATTGGCCTTGGGAAGCCCCGATTACATTCATTATGGACCTAATGCGCATTGCCCTTACGGAGAACTTCTTCAGGTTTGAGGACCAACTATACCTGCAAGTACATGGTACCTCCATGAGCAGTACATTTGCCCCTAGTATTGCATGTTTATACATGAGCCACCTGGAGGATGGACACATCTGGTCCAACAACCCTTTCACTGTAAGGATTCGGAAAATGGCTGAGATACATTGACGACATCATCATCATTTGGCATGGAGATCAAGAAAGCACAGTCGAATTCGGAATATGGATCAACGACTTGGATCCCTTTCTTAAATTCACAATGGCCTCCAATAACACAATGGTTTAATTTCTGGACATTAATATCCTGGCTAGAAATGGGAAATTGGAGAGTACGCTGTACACAAAACCCACCGACCGCAACAGTTTGTTGCACTTTGACAGTGCACATCCTCGATCTCTATGAGAAAACCTTCCCGTTGGACAATATCTGAGGATACGGAGAAACTGTTCTGACTTGGAGAATTACAACGAGGAAGCTGAAAAACTGATAAAAAAGTTGAAAGAGAAATCATACCCCAAAAAAGTGATCGAACAAGCACGAAAAAGATCGCGGAATACACCACGTGACGCTCTGTTGGAGACAAACACCAAAGCAGAAACTAAGACGCTCATATGCGTTACTACTTACAGTTCATCTTCTAACAACATAAAAAAGATCATTAACAAAAACTGGCATATCCTGACTTCAAATAAAATAACATTCGAGAAACCTATGTTCTCATTCAAATGAAACAAGAGCATAAGGAACACCCTCATCCACACGGATAGTTGGGATCCCAAACGGGATACACAACTCACACTGTGGAACCAACCACAGGTAAAAGGACACTTCCCATGTGGATCCTGTGTAGTATGTCCTTTTACCAAACATACTACGAGTATCAACCTACGCTTGAGATACGATTGGGAACAGAGAGATCACACGAATTGCAATACTTCCAATGCAATTTACATGATCACCTGCCAGTGTAAATCCAGATACATCGGAATGACGACCAGGAAAGTCAAATTGCGGATTGGGGAACATAGAAGTACTATTAGACGAGCCATCACAGCAACAAAACTGACAGCCCACTTTGTAGAGAAAGGCCACACGGATAGCGACCTGGAATGGACCATTATTGAAAGAGTAAAAGATGGACCCAACGTCTCAAAAAGGTTGTTGGAAAAGGAACAACGTTGGGTCTTAAAACTCAAACTGACCATCAAGGGTTGAATGACTCTATCCCATGGAATGTACTAAGCCGAAGGTAGAAGGACACAAGCTATCAAATAACATGTACATGCATGTCCTTTTATCATGCTAAATGTGTGGTCCATATACAAAGAACACCCAATAACACCATCGCAGTGATGATACATAAGGACCCAGATACCCATTCTCACAAACGATATGATGATCAAGGTTTCAATCTATCACCCTCAGAGCCCAGCTCCATAAGAAATATAGGTGTGAGTAAATATCTCCTTTAGATACATGTGTGTTGGGATGATGTATATATGCATCCATGTGAGTGCATTTGTAGGTCAGGACCATGACAATTAGTCGCCTTGTTTGGACCTCTTCGGGATAGAGTCGTTCCTTGAGTGACAAACGGCACCATCATCTTTAATACGGTGTCCGTCTTACCAAAAAAAAACACAATTCCCATGATCCTTGTGAGAACTGTAGTCCTAGCAGTGCGTGTGCAGGAAATGACGTCGCACCCGGGCTACGGTGTCGCAGCCGCACCCCTTCTGAGTACGCTGACACAAACAGTCTTTCCTATTTAAAGCCGCGACCCGGGCATGTCAAATGCTAATGCCGGGAGACGCGGGAGCCTAATAGGTTACATGAGGGGCAGGACCTTTGGAGTAGTAAGTGTCATCCGCGAGCGAGACTACGGAACCAAGGTAAAAAATATCTTTTTAATTACGGGGGCATTTATTGCTGACGCTGGGGTGTATTTCACTTTCCCACAGCGTTTGAATATAAGGCTGCCCCTTCCCGATCTCCATGAGAATCGTTTATTCCACTACAATCGGGTAAGGGTATATCCCGATATAACTTTGGCAAAAAATATGATGGACAGTACAATGAAGAGTGGAGTGATTCATGTTGCAGATGTATATGGTTCCACTAATACAATCATATAGTGGAGGTGGAATACTGGAGTTTGTTTCTGTTTTTAACGGTGAATAGGTGCTCACAGTTTACAAGTAGAACTGAATGCGAGCACTGGACGCATACTGCGAGTGGCAGTCTGGGGTCAAGTATAACATAACATAACATGTGTATTTGTAAAGCGCACGTTCACCCCAGCAACGGGGCATCTTGGCGCTGAATAACAGATGTTTATTGTTACCCAACTCAATGGTACTCATTTTATCGACCTCAAATGGATGAAAGGCTGAGTGGACCCGCCGGGATTCGAACCTGTGACCATGAGGTCGAACACAGGCCCCTGCAGTGGATGCATTAGTCCACTGAGCCACCAGACCCGGCCTTTACCCAACAATAGCTGATTCACATGGTCGCAGATCACAGAGTGAAAGGAATGAAAGCACACCGAGCACAATGGGAGTGCATATTTATGTAAAATGAGATGTAATGAAATGAAAAAATTGTCTGTTTTGTTTCCCTTTATTTTTTCCTTACAGGCGGAATTTTTGCGTTCTTTCTGGGTGGAGAGATAAGTATACCCTCCATACACTTTTCCGTCAAATAAAAATATATAGGAACATTCCTTATTTAATTCCAGGGAGGGAAATTTGTTTTGCCCTGAAGAAAGCCCAGGACCGAACAGGCCATAAAACAAGGGCTGAAACATGTTGGCACATCCTTAGGGTCATAGGGCCATTACTTCCAAACAACCCCTTGTATATATTTAATTTTAATATCCGCTACGTCCCCGCGAATAAAGGGATACCTGGGGAACGCAGTATGATTTTTATCTTTAAACCCCCTGGCCTACATCTTCTAAGCACTCCCTGAAATATGGTCGAGCCCACCCTGACCTTTAGGAGTCAGGGTGAACCCTATGATGAAGCATGACACCAATAGGGTCTGTGAGGGTTAATTGACAAAAAGGAGTTGCCTCCTTTCCCGCGTTCGAGCGGGGCACGCCACGTAAGTCTGATTTTGAGCTTGATGGTTCTGGATACTTTACGTTTACTGTAGTTAACTCGTGAGGGTGTATCCACTTCCTTGTAATACCTCTCTTACCCCTTGGTGCCGGTGGAGTACGCTCCTCCGTCCCTTGGGGTTAGTAGTCCATGTACACACGCCAGGTTCATAGGCACAAATAACAGTGCAATTAGCAAATGGTAGTGGAAATAAAAAACACAGAAACAAGGTCCGTTGGACTTCAGAAGTGTCAAGCAAAGCAAATGCCATTAATGTTATGAAACCAGGTTGATAAATAAACAATAGGTGAATGAAAAACACTGAGAAACAGAGTGGGGACGGCACTCTTTTTGGTCGACAAAGGAGGGCAATGTAATGATCGAATACACGGAGGGCACCATCAGGGCTAAGCAAGGGAGTGGCAAGTGGTATCGAAGATCCAGGTGTTGTAGTGAATACATGATGTAGTGTGATAAGAGAAAGGAGAAGTGAGGAGAAAGAGGGGAGAGGAGGAGGAGTGTAATATGTAGGGGCTTCCTCAAGTGGGGTGTTGAGTAGTGGGCGCCCCCTCACACAGCTTCTCCAAAAGTACATTCCACGTCTCAGAAATGGAGTATTTGAGAAGACCCCTTACCTCTTTTCTGTGCAGCAGTGCACTTTCTGATTGGGCACACAATGTAAATTATAATTTATTTTATTACTATCTATGTTTTTTTTTTTAAATGAAAGCTACATATCAGAATAAAATAAAGCAGATCAAACTACCTACAACACTTTAAATTCTTTATTTTTTAATTGTAATATCAGATGCACTTCAATTGCAACAAACTAAAACAAAACATTTCTGAACAAAAACTGTTGCAGGGTAACTTAAAAATGAAGCAAAAGACAGACTCATCTTGGCAAAGGTAAAACAGCTCTTTACTGTTGCGGAAGAGAGAGTGACCATCTTCATACAAGTAAATAGCCGGTCTCAATTTGCTGCTTCACAGGCAGCTATTTATAAACACAGTTAAACAATGTTAGTTACAAAAGCTCAGACAATAAATTACTAGGCAGTTACACATTGGTACACATTAGTTCTAGAAAAACATGAGGTCAGCTGTGATCCTAGACTTTAACCTAAATCGTTACACATCCTTTATTGCAGTTCTAACAATGCTTAACATACTAAGTATTCTACTTCTGAATGCATGTGTGTTTGGGTTGAATGCACATTTATTTGTGTGTGCGTGCTCTATCATTGTGCTCCTAAGACCTCTTATTAGATTCTGTGTGTTCTTGTCTAATTTAATCTTCAGCTCCCATTGTCTAATCATGTTTCAATCTATTGAAACACATAATATGTGCCGGTGTGCCTATGTGCTAAGGCCATAAATTCCTTCAAGCTTGTCAATCACAGGTTTTCCTTTAACTATGACCTTTCAGGTCATGCACTCTGTTCTCAAGTAAACTCTTTACCTCTTTTTCATCAGCACAAGTTATTGGCCTGCACTGCTATTTCACCACGTGTAGCTGTGTGACGCTCTCTCCTGTTGTCTGCTGTTGCACTGTGTTTTCATATTTTATTTTTTCCATAACATTCTTCCCTCTAGTTGATACTTCAACTACTGAATCTAAACCTAGATCTACACTTGGCACTAGGTGGTACATGTTGCCCGGAGCATCTACTACACGTGTTGGTGTCCTAACTGGAAACATCCCTCCCGCATTGGTACCAATCCTTCTACAACTTGCTAATTGGATGGTAGAATATGCCACTATTAGGACCACAATAGCTGGCAACAAGACTCCCAACAGTCCCGCCATCCAGGATGGCAGAAAATAAAACCACCTGGTAAGCCAATTATCTGGGCCACCTCCTTCACGTACCATTTTCTTCTGTAGATTATACAAAGTTCGTATATCCTCTGACAAAGTTCCATTGTCCACATTGTTTCTGGGATAAAAGTAGAGCAAGCAGTTCCTATCTTGGCACATACCGCTCCTTGCATGGTCGTCATAAGGTCAAGTACATAAGAGTGCTATATTATCATCACTCTCATAGCACGCAGCTCTTCCTTTATGATTTTAATCCATCTTTTGTAGTATTGATGCACTTGAGGAGCTCCCATTGAGCTATCTGCAGCCATCAAGCTGTTGCCTCAGCCTAAACAAATGGCAGCATGCTCCCAAAGAATAGCTGTTCATCATTAAAAAAACAATACTCTTGAGGAATGTTGTTCCACGTGGTGGTGCCATAATACTCTGCAGTTTTCTTCCTTTGATAATGATGTAACAAAGTCGTTGGATGGCTCGTGGGGTGTTCATGTAGAGTTGATACATTAATTCCAGGAATTACCAAAACAGGGGCGTGCAATGTGGCCAATGTGCAGAGGCCATCCCAGTTCGGTGATAACTGGGCGTCCAATAGTACTCCACACTGCCAATAATAGTCCATGAGGCTGGAGGTGCCCCCCTCCATGTCAACGTTATCTATTGTGGCTCTACAGTTGGTATTGTGTCCTACATTAACAGTGCCATTTCCTCTGAAACACAAGGAAACAGATGTTAGTCTCATGGTTGTCTGAGGACTAACTGTACTACCTATCCAAGTGTAACGTGCAATGTTGTTAACCCAAATTAGAGCACACTTTTTTACTGCTTCCTGACAAGCATCAGTACCATTCCATAAAGACATGACCCTACAGGAGAATTCTTAGGAAATCCAATTAGTTATACGCATTCCTTCTTGTGTTTCACGCAGGTCGACAACTTGGCAGGGGATCTACGCACCTATCCACAAGGGCCCTCTCCCCTTTTATGATCAGAACACTATCTTGTGCAATTGAACCAAATTGGTAGGTACGGTCAGGAAGTGGGATTGGTTCCATATCATCTCTGCAAGGCCTAACATCTCTCCAGGTAAGAGACGGCTACCAATATTGACATTCACATACAAAAATCTAGCCCAGTCAACGCGTTTCATCCCTCCAAGAAGACTTCATCAGGGATAAACATATTTCTGTCAATACTCTCAAACTCTCTCCTGTATCCTGGTTACATTAGAACATATGTATGCGAACGGTGAAAACTTTTGGCGGACAGTTTATTGGTGACTGTTCACTGCATGGTGGTTGTTACAAGCTTTTCTACAGGAGGGAGTTTGAGAGTATCACCTTCGTGTTTTATCAAGCTGCTCAATCCAATAATAACACATTTCAGATCACAGAGTATTCCCCTTCCCATTCACCACCCCCTTCTTATTGTCAGCAAAATGAACAATGTTTTTATACCTTATTTCATTCCAAAGAGTTTCTGATGTAAATACTTCGGATATTTCAGCTCAGTGGTTTACTTCTTCTGGTGTGTTCAATTTCCAAGAGAAGAAAAACTCAAATGTTAGCAGTGCAGTATCCTGCTTTTCCTGATCAACCAAAACGTTGTATAGTTCGATATTTAAAAGAGTATGAATACAGAACGGCTTCGCTCAGGTCCTCTCAGGGTCAGCTTCTAATTTCCTCAGCAACCCTCGCCCATTGGGTTAAGTGATACATGTCTCAAGCAGGCATACATGACCATTTTTGGATCTCATTCATCTACCGGAACTATGGCTTCTAAGACATTCAGGTCCATAGCCAGATGTGAAGGCATACTAATAGCAGCCAACTGATCTTCGAATTCTACATTTAAAACATTTTGGTGCAAGCCTGTTTCTCATGCCTCTTTTGCTTTAAAATAGCATAATACGTGCCTCCAGTCTTGACATAAAATGATGATTTTCCAAATATTCATGTAAGAAAGTCCTAATTTTATTAAAGACAGGGAGGCGAGCATTATCCCACCGCTTTGCATTATGTATTAATAATTTATTTTGCCCCCTTACAAAATATTACAGGTTCCTTTTTAGGTCTCGCCTACGCAGCGCGCATGCGCTGCTAGGAAAAAGACCTTTTGGAATCGATTCACTTTTCGCCCTAAAAACATGCACGCGTTGCATTGCTTTCAATGGCAACGCGTGAACGTTTGGCGATTCCCTTGCGGGAGCGAGCTTTGGCACCATGTGTTAGCAATTATCGCTCCTGGCGCTGCTCGCTCCCGCAAGGGAAACGCTTTCACTTTTGCCGACACTTTTTTTTTTTTACTTTTAGCGCAAGGCGCGCGCGCTTGTCTTGTTTTACAATTACGGACGTTGTAGAGTATATCCTTACTACAACTGAAAAACGTGACAAATGCCGTCATAGTCTGTAAATTATTGGGGGTTTAAAATGCTTATGTTGGTTGAGTCATTCGCCATAACTTTAAAAAAATAAAGGGTACCTACCCCGCATTATATTTCTTTTTGGCTGTAAAGCAAACACAAATGTTTAATGTAATGCTTTCACAGCAAACAGTCCCTGAATGCAATACAACTTTTGCTGCCATAGAGCACCAAACACTTCTTTAAAGCCAAGAAGTAATCCAGGACAAACATGTAGGTTTCTAAAAGCAACACAAAACAAATAATTGTATCAAGAGAAAGGCTATATTAGCTTATAGAAACACCACTGGTAATGGCTGTGTGTTTATAAGACACACGCACTAACGCTAATGTTAACCACCTCAGCAAAGGGAACAGCAAAGGACAAGAGAAACAACGCAGAGGTATTGGAATGAGTTTAAATTAGTCAGTTGGGTCAAAAGCCCCAAAACCTGAATGTATTCTAACTAGTAATGAGGCATCATAAACCCAGCAATTGCTGTTCTATGATTAGGCTTGTATTTAGGTAATTCATTTTTAAATGAATGCGGTTTGAAATTAAGAAGGGCCATTGTACATCAAAATGACTATTGGCAAACTGAGTACCAGGGCATAATACTGTGCTAACCACGGCCTGCTTGTGACCAGTTTAGATGCACAGTATTGTGGCACCTGAACCTTGCCTGTATTCCACTGGTCAAAGATGTACATTATCGCAGTTCTTTGACCTAACTTTTTTCTTGATAAGCATACTCTGAACCTCACAAAAGGATCTGTAGAGCACCCAATGTGTTGTATTTTAGTTGCAATTATATAGCGCTTTGCATCCCAGATGAACTGCTGACGCACATAAGTGGACAGGTAGCCTGCAACACCATGGGCGAGTGCTTTAGTTGGATTGTAGAGTGGCCTATGTGGTAAGGTTTTTGCTGTTGTGTTGATTCCCCAGAGTGCTGTTCTTGCCTTGTATTAGGTAGTTAGTAGTGTAATATAGATGTGTAATGAGACCTTTCAAGAAAGAAGTTAAAGCGCTACTTATGAACACATTTCTGCCTTAGATTCTAGGATCTCCTCTCCTCGTACCTTTCATGACACGTCAATCACTCCCATGACTACTGCTTTCCTGTTATATTTTTGTTTTTAACTATTGGTCCTGACATTATGTTGTACCCTCCCTTATCTAAGGTGCTACCATATCCTATCCTGTATTTTTCTTGACTATGCTATTATTGATTCTATTTGTCTTTGCTCTCTGAACAATTGTAAAGCGCTCGGATACCCGCAAGGGTCATGTTCGCGCTATATAAAACTTTTTAAATAAATAAATGAAGTGCATGCATTTTAATTTCCCTACAGAATTGAGCAGGTCTCTGTAGAATCCACAGAGGAGACACTAGGAAGCAGCCTGCCACATCCTCTGGATGCATGCAGTTTGGGCAGATAGCCTATTTAATCTATCCTAAATTGAGAGGAGAGTGACCCGCAGACCAAGACTTTATATAGTCCACCATAGTGAGTGATTTTTTTTCCCCCTGTCACTGGTCCAGATTGCTGTGTGCACTGACCGGCACCCAAGCGATCGTGTTACCCAACCGTTTTACTAGCTGCCTCAATAATTGGGAGCTTTCCAATGTTTGGGGCGCTTTACATCCCATGGACTGGGATTACTTATGCTATTCACACGTACACACTCTGCTTACTATAATTGACTTCTTTTTATGTACTATGATCCGAAATGGCACTCACTGAGCACTTTAGTAAGACCTTGTCTGAACACTGCCTGTTTACATTCTCATGCTGAGTGATGCATGTTTCAAGGGTTCCATTGTGGTGCCTACAGCAAGCAGCATTGCTCTCCATAGAAGCAGTCTCTCTGTACTGCTGTGACAAAATCTTTTAATAAAAAAGTGGTATGGCTGGGCATGCAGCAGTAGCATGGGAGGCTTTTAAGGCAACAGTCCAGGAAGTTAAGTATGGTAGTTACGTATAGAATGCACAGAGACTTGGAGCGTTGCATCCGTAAATTGCTGGACACCTCAAAGAAGCCTGAATTCATTGCTGTCACAGACTCTGTGGCAAGACCGAGATTGGTGCAGTCCAGGCAGGAACACTTGGAGGCCATTTATAGACTTAGTTCCCTTAGTTATAGGTGATTACTAAATTAGAAACTGACTGTAACCGGGGCCAGGCGTATGCATCCAGGTCTGAGACAAGTGGCGAGCAAATCCTTGGAGGAATGGGAAGCAGGCATGGAATAAGAGCTGAAAGCAGTAGTTAGGTGCCACAAGATGCTGGAAAGGGCTGTGTGTCTCCTGTTTGAAGAGAAGAGAGGAAACATGAGGTGCCATTAAAGGCTTCACGGAGCTGGGCAGTGAGTCGTGCCTAAGTGTGCTGCATGGTGCTGTAATATGAAAGGTGCTTGGTATTGCAAGGCATGGAAGAGCTTAATGTTTACAATCGAGAGGGAGGGCAGGAGCAGGAAATTATTTCTGAATCCGCAGCAACAGTTGCTAGCAGCAAGCTCCTCCACCTACAGACCAAGGGAGAAAGGGTTTTGTGCATCTCTGGCTTGACCACACAAAGTTGGTCACTATGAAGAACTCCAAAGAGATACTGCACGATGAAGTCTTTATTTCAGAATGCAAGATAATTCCTAGCAAAATTGCTAAATTCAATTATTATTATCACATGGAAGAATAAACCCAATGCATTCTTCAGAATATTTATGGCACAAGCCTACATACGACATTCGCTAAACTAGAACAGTGAAATGTTGGGGATATGTATATGTTTTACAATAGATAGAGTGTAAGCTGTGTAGATCAATCACTACACTTTCATTACATGTAAACTCTTAGAAAAGGGGGACTTAGCTTTTTCACCAACCAAGATTACCCAAACAAGTGTCTTCAGAGCTAGTCAGTGTGCTTAACTCCTTAACTGCAACCCTCCCCCGCGGAGCCCTTTTTAGGTCTCGCCTACGCAGCGCGCATGCGCTGCATAGGAGACCTTTAGCCATCGTTCTGCTCTTTTTCGAAGCACATACTCGTGCTTGTGGCGGCATACACCTTGCGGGAGCGAGCAGGGGCGCGCCACAAGCACGAGTATGTGCTTCGAAAAACAGCAGACTGCGCGCTCACGCACACACGCACGCACCTTCTCACTCCCTCTTTCTCCCGAGCCGCCTCCCTCTCTGTGTCTGCCTCCCACTCTCAGATGGCGCCTTTACAGCACCTCCCAGGACTCATGGACAAGGCACACCTCCCATTGGCTGCCGCCTGGTGTGGACTGCACTACAAGTCCCGTGATGCCCCTTCCGCCTCGCCCCCTGTAGTCTGTGCCCGGGCTTGGATCGATGGAAACCTGCTGGGCTTTGCTGCTCGCTCCGTTCCTCCTGCTCCTCCTCGCGGCGACCTATATCAGGTCAGTGCTGCTGCTTTTAAGCTCACTCCGTTTCTGAGCCTGCCCAGTGACGCGCATTGTACACACTGAGTGCAGAGCGCTTCATTCATTCACTGTGCGCGCTCCCAGCAGTCACCGCCGAGCAGAGAGGGTACACAGCCTGCACAGGGGCCATAGCGTGCATCTGTGGGCACAAGGACCGCTTCTTCGATGCGTCTGCACACCGCACAGCAGAGCACCATTCCTTGCCATGCACGGGACGGGAAGCAATGCATGCATAACTCACCACCGTAGATCGAGTGCACCGCACAGCAGAGCATTTCAGAAAACCTGGTTGTATGCCTTACATCATATTAATTTTGCAATTTTTAGTGAGAGACAGACAATGAAAGATAACACCCCAATATTAAAAAACTACCTGCATGTCTTGAACATTCTCGTAGCAAACTAACGTTGTAAACACAATCACCCTTCTATAGTAAACAAAAACTATTTATTGCGGAAGGTGCTGGTCCCAAACAATTGAAATACAACTATTTTCTGTAGTCTGCGAATAATGCCTTTCTAAACATCTTTTGTTTTTATGCTTTATTAGCATGCATTATACGTTTTGTGTTTGTATTAAATGTGAACTGGCTTTTCTGAAAACAGATATTAAAATTCAAAGAATAATGAGTTTTCTGAAAGCCTATGGACATGAGCTAATCAAGGCAAGGACACAAACATACAAAGGGAGCAACAAGCCTACAACCAGACTAGCCTTCCTTCTTCATGCCACTAACACTTGGTCATGCTGCCTGAAGTGTTTCCCTTGTGTATTCAGTGAGGTAACAAGTGCAAAATTATGAGGTACGGAAAGAAACAGAGTGACCAAAAACTTCAAGGAAAGCTGCTGGGGTTGGTCCTGAAGAATTAGATTATCATTCCAACATGCTCGTGTTTACTTCCATACCTTATAAACAACGAAAGAGTGTGCCTTATATTTACAAATAGAGCACAACAGTAGAATCCAAATAGGTTCTTAATAAAGCCCTCACTCACCAACCTGGTTGGTGACATGCTTCATCATCGGGCCCCACCAGGAGCGGCCGAATGCCACCCTGGTGTGCTTCGACGCCAGAACTACTGCGGAGCTGGTTTAAAGGGGTCCGTTTTTTGAGGGATCGCATAGGTACACGGCGGGTGCCTAGCAGTGCAGGCGGTGTGCCATTGTTGCTACCACCCCCCTCCCGAGACCCATGGTGTAATTAGTGATTACACCCCATAATAAACTCGGTTCCTCTCAATACGAGGGACTCCAGAAGTACATCTTTTTAATTTTTCACATTTAACCTCAGGTTAGGGTGGGCCGTAGTGTGCTCATACCGCCGAGGTTTTACACGTCTTTTCTGGTCCTGACGAATGCCTGTTAAATTACAACACATAGGCTGAAACATGTTGACCATATCTTAGTGGACCTTGCTGAACAATTTATTCGGCTTTGTTGTCCTACACTTTGTTTTTATCTATGTCTGATTGGCTTTTAATAAAATCTATTGTTTGACACAATCAGACATTTTTAACAATCACCTTCACTATACACTGGACACTTTAAACCAGCTCCGCAGTAGTTCTGGCGTCGAAGCACACCAGGGTGGCATTCGGCCGCTCCTGGTGGGGCCCGATGATGAAGCATGTCACCAACCAGGTTGGTGAGTGAGGGCTTGATTAAGAACCTATTTGGATTCTACTGTTGTGCTCTATTTGTAAATATAAGGCACACTCTTTCGTTGTTTATAATCATATCTACCCTGGGGGATTGAGAGTGGTCCTTACTTTGTATTCCCTCCCTCTCTTGTTGTTTTCAGCGTACTTCCATACCTTGCCATGCACGGGACGGGAAGCACTACATGCCACTTAAGCTCGTAAACACACTACCAAGCATCAACACATCAGAAGTTTTAAATATGAAATTATGAAAACACTTTATTTTGAAGAATTATTTAAACACGTACAAAAACAATGATTCAAAAAATGTGTTCAAAGTTTAAAAAATAGTGGTTATATATAAGGTAACAAAAATGCTTAAAATACGTTTTTATTATAACTTTTCAACATGTTGCACAGCACCCACGCTGCTCTACAACATAGCTTAAAGACACTGACAAAGCCAATAGCTCTGCCTAAACACTTACAAGACCCCAAAGGCGAGGCCTATTGGCTATGCCAATGCTTGTTCTTCTAGTTCTGCAATCAACTGTTCCACAAACTGCTTTAGGATCCAACAGAGCATCAGGAATGGATTGTGTCTTTACTCCTATTGAGCATTTACATTTTCTTCATCATTTTTCCATTCCTAAACTGATCAATTGCTATCAAGGAAGAGAAAGAACAACATGATGGAAGTCCTAATGCGACACCCATGTTAATATGGAAATCGATGCGTTCATCGATAAAAATAAAATCTTGTTTTTATTAATAGAATTGCCTGTTCTGAACTCCACATCAACTTCGACTCATATGTAGTCACGCAGACCCTGAGACCTAGGCTCGGGATTACTGGATGATAGGTCACAGGTGGGAGGGGGCAAAGCTGGCAGGTAAACACTCAGACAGGAAACTCGTGATCAATCCCACAGATAGGCGCAACGGCATTACATGGTCAGCGGAGATTGCCCCAATAAAGCACACATCGTAAAAGTAAACATAGCCAAGCCCCTGGCATGCACTGTGTGTAAAAAATAAATCAGAATAGGCAGCCTCTATAATAACATCAGCTTATGGAGGCCAGACTGTGCCCTCTCCCACCTCTACACCCTGGTGCATTGCACCACCTGTACCACTGCAGGGTTTGTGAAATATGTTCACAGAATTCGGGTTCATAATAATTCATCGCAATTTGCTTTGATCTGGATATAAATTATGGGAGTCCTCAGAACTGGCAGGTAATCTATGACATAGCTGGCAGTAGCAGGTGAATTTTAAGAGCCCTTGTTCGCAAAGGTAAACTTACTCTTTTGTGTAAGTGTACTCTTTTTTTGGTATTCACAAACAATGAGTTAATACTAAGTTTACGGCTATGGAGGATCTGCAGTCGGCGGAGTACTCAGCACATAAAAAGATAGGAATTCCGCCCCGACTGCGGAGTCTCCACAGTCGTAAACTTACTATTAGCTCGTTGCTTGTGAATACCAAGGACATTTCTTTATTTTTATGTGTGGAGTTCTCCGCCCTGACTGCGGAGTCTTCGCAATTGTAAACTTACTATTAGCTTGTTGTTTGTGAATACCTATCTTTTTATGTGCGGAGTTCTCTTCCCGACTGCAGTACGGAGTCTCCACAGTCGTAAACTTACTATTAACTCGATGTTTGTGAATTCCCCAAAAAAAGAGTGAACTTACACAAATGTATTAGTTTACCTCTGTCAATCAGGCCCTAAGACTGGTGGCACGTAAATACCTGCCTCGGATAGGGTGGAACAAATCAGCGAAGCAAGCAAGCCCAACATTTTCTAGCAGAATTTGGGGGGAAAAACCGGTCCATTTTACAAACTAGTTTCACATAAATTGACTAATAATCAATGAATCTGTATTACATATTGCAATACTTTTGTCAAGTGCCACGCAAGACTTATCCTCCCTACGAATGTTGGGATTCAACCCCTTCAAGGAAACTGTGATGTGAATTTTTCAATTTAAGTTCTGTAAAAATTAGCTAGAGAGATATATATGTTTTACAGGCAGTTAAGGAAAATATAATAATGCAGTGTCCAAGACCTTTCATGTTATAAAATATATGTTGCATTTTCAAGTAATTTTTACATCCCGCCCCTTTGGTGTAGATGCTCAGTCCTATGTTATGACTCAGTATCTACTTGGGAAGATGGTAAATCAAATCAAATCAAATCAAATCATGGGACATTTGTAAAACGCTCATATCACCCGAAGGTCTCATGGCGCTTACAGGCATCTCCAAACTAAAACAGCTGATAGAGGAAAACAGGGTGGTCAGTTGTCAAAAGACCATGTTTTTAGTTCCCTACGAAAACGGTGGTAATCAGCCGTAGCGCGGAGGTGTAAAGGCAATTTATTCCAAAAAGTGGGGGCTAAGAATGAAAAAGATCTTCCTCCATTACGAGTTGTGCGAATTCTGATAGAGGCAAGGAGGTGCTGATTGCAGGATCTGAGGGGCCGGCTTGGTTGATACCAGTTCAACTGGTAAACAAAAGTACTACAAATCTCACAATCACAGGCCAGAGCTGAACAAACACGCAGTATCATAGAGAGAGCAATGCTACTTCTCAGCTATTTAAACCGTACAGGATCAGACAAACACACAACTTGCAGGGGCCTCCACCAACAGTTGATTTAATATCACAGAAAGCTTTATCATTGTAGATGATGAAATCCTCCAAACCCATAAATCATGAAATAACAGCCACAGGAGTAAGTGTAATTTTGTACCAACCAACAAAAACAGCAATAAGCCTCCAGAAATCAGTATGAACTAGCCTTTGAATGCCAACTTTAAACAGATTTTGAAAATGCAGTAGTGTTTTTTTCTGAAATACCTTCTTCCCAATTTCAGATTTTGAAAACACAGACATTTCACTGTGACGTACATCATTTTTTTAAATTTTGCATTCGTAACTTCAATTCCCCCAAGCAGAAACTTGATATTTCAAGAAAAAATATTAGTTTTAACCCGAAATACAAACTTTCTTTTTTTAATAAGTACATATTTAATTCACAAACAGCAGTCTGTCCTTTCATCAAGCACTCATGTGTATTAGTGTCATGTAGGGACCGATTCTTTCATGCATATTTATAATTAAATATCAGAAATGTCATCACATGAAAGGGTTACACTTATGCAACAGATAGCCACAATTATGTCGAGGACACACAGGGTATGTAAAAAATGGGTATGGTTGCGGCATCCTTAACCAGAATGTCGTCAGAAAAGCTCACGATCGGCACCACAACTCATGTGACCCACATCCAGTCCCATCCCACCCCCAGCCCACTGTAGCAAACACACATCCAGCAGACATCTTAGTCATTCAGGCTCACATACATCACACAGGCAGACACACACATACCACACTGACAGGCACACACGTTCTTCCTTCTCTTTGTAAGCATTCCGAAGAACTTTACATCCGTTCCTTTTCTCTTATCCATCCTTAGTTTTTAATGTATCTTTTTTATATTGTTTTTTTTCTTTTATTGGTCTTTATTAAGTGCTTTCCTCCTTACCCTTTTCCCTTGCCTACCACCTACATTTATACCTTCCTTCTCTCTGCCAATACTCCCCTCAGTCATTTCTTCATCTTCAGTCTGCTCCTGATGCCAACACAGCTCGTCTTACAGCTCCCTCGTAACCCAAAGATCTCCACAGATCATTTTATATCACAGTTTACATCACAGCTCACCCCGGGGCTCGACACACACACACACACACAACCCATTCCATCTGACATGTAAAGAGTGTGTAATCCATGGCTGTGTAGAACACAATGAACCAGGTTATCTCTGTTCTAGTGGGGTTCTTGAATTAAAAAGTTTAACCATTACATTTGTTTTTAGTCCCCCTCTTCCATCCATTAAAGAATGAGGAGACAGCAAATTCACGCCTACTGACAAAGTGATTGAATAAAACTGGTGTTGCCTCAAGCGCACCATCCTCTGCAATACCCTCTCCTCTGTGGTTTTTTTTTAAGGGTGCAAGCACAAGGTTAGAGTCAATCATAAATGATTTTTTTTTCAGTTTGTAGTACAAAAAATATTCACAATTTGATTTGTGTTCCTGCTGTTTGTATTTGTCTGATGCACCATAAGCCAGAAGTACAAGGCTTCAAGTTTCAGTGTATAAAGCATGAACCACATGACACACATTGCGTGGAAAGATAAGCCCAGGACACACTGCAAAAAACATGCTTGGAGAAATCCTATGAAAATGTCATGCTATTGGACATGCTATGCAAAGCATACACCTTTAAGCAACATTGCACATGGATTGCCCTGGAAAAATTGGGCAATATATGGAGTTGATTGTACAGGAGATGCCACTGGAGATGCTATGCAGTCAGTGGACCAGAATGAACCGTTCAAGTTATCAAATCACCTCGCACACCAAAACACCTACACCAGGTGCACAGCGATGCTAACAACTGTGCAGAGTGCGATAGACGAGGCAGTATTCAGTTTCATTATAAAACTCTTAACTTGGAGATATCACTTTTACTTTGAAACAATCTAATTTAACGCGGTTATTATTGTACAACTACAGGGCCTCATTTATAAGGTTTTGAGGTAGGGCTGCGCCGCAAGGAAACTTGCTGCGGTGCCTTACATCAAAACAAAAGGGCAGGAATGCACCGTATCTACGAGATACAGTGCATTCCTGTCCTTTTCCCCTGCGCTGGCGCACAATTGGCTGCCATGCACCAACTTAGGCATCCATGGTGCAAGAGTGCCTGCGTTGGGGGGCGGATTGATTTTGTGCAGGAAGGGACTCCTTCCTGCACAAAATCAATCAATTCAGGCGTTTTCCTCTTTCTATGTGTGCTGCATAATGCAGCACACAGAGAAAAATAAAAAAAAATGAAGAAAAATGAAAACATTTCTCCTCATTGTGCCTGCTAAATCGTAAATCTGGGAATGCTTCAGATTCCTTGGGTGTTTCGTCGGAACACCCACAGCAACACCCATGGAACGCCCCTTTCACGCAGTGCTCTACATGAGAGGAACACATATTTACAAGGCCATGGAAAGCCACGTAAACGTCATCGGAACGTCATAAAAGTGACGCTCCTGCGGCACAAAAGTGCACTGGGAGCCTCATAAATGACGCCTACAGTTGTTTGGATAAGGTCGCTTTATGAGCAACATCCATTCTTTATGCCACTCGTCTAGCACGGGTATTTACTTCACTTGGCACTCAAATGTATGTTTAATTGCAAGTTATGTGTACTTGTGTGTAGAGCATATAGATGTAGATACATACAATGTTGGGGAAAAAATATGTACGTTCGTGCGCAGACGAGTTTGCCTTTGCAGAAATATTCATCTTTTATTGAATCTTCCGGGGCTTTGGTCTCCGACGAGGGCTGGGAAGGAAGTCTCTTACACCCCCTATGTCCGAGGTAACTGCACATCCAGGGCTGCTTTATGACTTCAGAAACTCGGCCTGGCTATGGGTTGGAGGGGGAAGTTAACCAGCCGGGCTATATACTTACCTGCTGACACAGGAGTCATTGGGGCTCCTCTTCTTTGCAAGTGTGTGATTCTCTTGCTTCAAGATAGAGCAAAGCGTTACCCTTTTTGACCCTCATTCTATTCTGTCTTCTGATAAGGCCTTGAACGACAGTGATGACATTTTCTCACTGCCCGAGCAGGAGCCTGGTCTTTGACATGCTGCGCTGCACAGGGCATGCGCGGCACACCTAAGGATTGTGATTCTGCGAACGGGGCGCAACTGAAAAGCCCCCCTTACGCATGAGCAGTCCACGAGCCCCGCTGATGCCCCCTCCCCTCTACTGCTGGCATGTGCACTTTGTACTTTCAGGAGCACAGGGCTCTTTAATGAAAAGAGACGAAACAGCGGAAATTTAATTTCGTTGCTTACATTTCTGCCATTCTAATCAATATATATACTGCAGCTACTACTCCTGTGTCTGCTGGTGCTGGTGGGCCAGTGCCGTAGCGCCCCCTATGCACCAGCCTCCACTGGGGTAGCAAGGACTCCTTGGGCCTTAATGCAAGCTAGGAATCTGAACCCATATCCCCTTGTTTGGTAGTAGGAAACAGCTATTAGCTGGGGTGAAGTGGGCTCCTCAGACCCCTGTACCCTGGTGCCACTTTAGCTGTTGCATGACTGACAGCTACGCCACTGCTTGACAGGAATATTTAAATGGCACGTGTGAATTTCAAGGGCTGGGGAATATAGGAGACTTCTAAGACCTGAGTCATTTAATTTTCAAAATGAGTGTAGAGACGGGTGGCGCTAGACAGCCGCATCAAGATGGCTGCGGATTGAAAGATCTCCAGCGGCCGACACATAAACAACAGCAAAATGCCCGCTTACTGACAGTATGTCTGTGTAAACAAGATGACTTTGGGCCTGGGACATCCTAGAGCCCTGAAGCCCTGAAGAAGCCTGGCTTTGGCACTGTGCTGCGAGCAGGGACTGTGGTCTGGAGGCCTGAAGCAGCAACGCCAAGAGGAGCTGGCATAGTCATTCGGCCAGAGGGAGAGGCATGCTCCAGAACTGGATATTAGATCTATACTGTTGGAAACGCAAAATAGATTGGCCTCCATCGATGGGAAGGTAGATGCCCTAACAACTCATCTTGATGGGATGAAGAAGAGGATGGACAAATATGCAGGCCAGTTAGATACTGTGGAACAGAGGGTCTTCTACGTGGAGGATGATAGCCCGGTGGAGAACATTCCCATTCTCCCCAGGCACTGCCTGAAAGGCCAAACAGGCCGCTCAGACCAATCATGACGCTGCTCCGGCAGCGTCGTGATTGGCTGGCAGAGTCTGGAAGCATGGGTGCTTCCGGTGCAGGCTGCAGGCAGCAGCTGGGAAGAAGACAACAAGACGGAGGAGAGGCGTGTGTCGGAGCCGGCGGCAAAGCAGGTAAGTCTATTTTTATTTTTTTTCATCCCTCCACCACCCCCGGTCAGAGGCAGCCGCCACTGGAAATGGAGAGCACACTGGAGAATCTCCAACTTCACAATGCAATGAAGACTTGGAATCCCAATTCCAAAAGGGCAATATATGAGTTGTGGGACTCCCTGAGACAACAGAGACTGGGGAAATGAAGGACTTCATTGAAACCATGCTAACTTCACTGTTTGGAAGAGACAACCTGACTTGCATGTTCATGGTCGAGCGTGCACATCGCTCACTTGCTCCACAACTGATACTTGGGGCACCTGCGAGACTGATCATAGCTAAATTACTGTGTTACTGAGATCGAGACAGACTCTTACAACTGGCTAGAGAAAAAGGAACCCTGGAATACAATGGCAATAAACTATCAATATATCCGGACTTCACAATCTCATCCAGGAAGCATGCTGTAAATGTCTTATTGTCAAGAAAAATCTTAGACACTTAGATGTACACTAGTCTATGATGTACGTCGCACAACTGCATTTGCATATGGGCCGGGAAGGTGCAGATCTTCACCAAGACGCAAGCAGCAGCAGAATTCCTGAATAAGTATGCTCATAAACAATCTTGCAGGAGTAGGACCCTGGAAACATTGAAGCAACATAACCTGAGGGCTATAGAATGAAAGCTGCTGGATGGTGTTGTACGTCCGGCCACAGAGACGTGCTTCAACACTTGTGTTGCTATGTACTGCCTAATATAGTAACTTATGAATAGGGGAATGCTACCCATATACTATGCAACAAGATCACAGGGGATGTGAAACACACTTCACTTCCGGACTAAAGACTTAGATTATGTTAAAGATGGCTACACATGCCGACGATACCCTTGAGAGAGGATGCCCCGACATGCCAAGGGGTGCTTCGCTATGCACGCAGATGGGGCCCAGAAGGGGCATGACTGCAAAATCCGATAGGCTGAGGAAGTCACCAGATTTTCCATATTTTGGTTTAGGGCAGTAAGGAACACTGATATCTCTCACCACCCACCAGCAGCCATGACTGCCCATTTGGAAGCTTTAAGTCAACAGTTATGTTTGGTTTGCATTTCTAGGTTAAGTTTTGTAAAAAGAAGAAAATACAATTCATTGGAGAGTTGAAAATCACTGTGGAAGGTGGATGGGATAGGAATAACATGGTCACTGTTCTTGCTGTCACGATCAGAGAGTCATCAGCCATAGCGGTATACAGAGATACCACACACACTTCCTGCATGGTGTTACTAGTGGATTTCAATGCAGACTGTGAGAAGCTGGCCTGGTATATGATGTACACCAATGTAAGTGGACATCTTGCACCAGTCCAGACAACCCTTATGGTGATTTAAGAGGTCTTAGACAACCTTCAAAAGCTCTCTAAGTGGTAGCTGTGGAGAGCAGCCTTCAGACTTAGTCCAGAAGGAGTGTAAAGCAGCTTGTTTTACCAGAATGTAATCTTATAATATAGATTAAGTGAAAAAGAACCACACAAAGTATTTATAAAAATATGTATTTATTATATAATATTCTCTAGCACACAGAAATATCTGCTACCTGGAGATATGCACAATGCACACAATACTTTAGCAAAGAAACACAGTAAATAGCACGAAATACACAATGGACCCCAGGGGGGGGACCAAACTATTTATTAAGAAAGTTGTATAAGAACCACGACTCGGGTCAAGACAATGTCGAGAGGACATAGAAGGGCTGGGGACCCAAGGAACCACCCAAGGTGAGTAGATAGGAACCCCACGGAGAGCGTGTGCAGTGTGGGAACACGACTGCATGCTCCGTACAACTCTACGTGTACGTTGCGGTTGGATTTTTAAAGATAAAAGTCCCTTCCCAAAGGACCCTGAAGAAACCCCGTGGAAGACAGAAGGTTGAAGAGCCACCCCACCCGTGGATACCCTAGTACCCACGTTACCTACACCAGGGAAGCCGGGTGCATACGTGTGAAGTGGTGTCGGAAACCACAGTCGAACCCATTGGAGGACTTCAGGAAAGTGCCGCTGCTGAAAAGGAGAAAGGATCCGGTGGAATCCGAAGGTGGATTCTAGATGAGAGGTACCTGCAAGCAGAGGGGACAGAGTCTATGTCACTCAGGAGTGACCAGGAGACTTGGAAGACGAATGCCCTCCGATGTCGGGTGTTGCAGGATAGATGATGATGACCTTGACTCTGCAGCTGTGAGGACCAGGTGATGCTAAGGAGAACCAGGAGCTGTGCATGAGCTGTCCCACGAAGGATGTCGAGTGCTGAGGGGTCGGTGTCCGGTGGGAGCACCAACAAGCCTTGGCAAATGCAATCAATGCAGGAATTGAAGAAGGAGCAACGTTGGGACTAGCAAGGTCCCGGGGGCTCACCAAAAGCAGGGGAGTCAGGGCAGGCCCAGAGAAATCAGGGGAGCCCAAAAGAAACAAGTGTGACCCTCAAGTAGACCCACAGGCCGGAGGCACTGGAGTCATGAGAGGACCTCAAGCAGCTCAACAAGAGATGCAGGCCACGATGCACACAATGTGGTGTGGGTGAAGATTCTGGTCACTGGAGGTGCTCGAGGTTGGGGCTACTTGGAGCCCGAAGATCTTCTTGGAAGGAAGCCAACAAGCCTTTGCAACTGCAAGTTGATGCGGTGCACAGGGGTTCGATTATTGCAACCCCCACGAGGGATACTGGCCTCAAACTTCGTGAGAGGGCAGGGCAGGCCTCAGGAGCTGTAGAAAACCACCACCTGTGTTCCAGAACCTTTCGGAGTCCAGAGGAGAATAGGATCAGCAGACCGGTCAACTTAGTTGCGGTGCCTCCTTCACTCCAAGGGAGATTCCTTCAAATGTCTCTGATGCTTCACAGGCGGTGGAAGGTTCCTGTATGATGCACAGGCACAGACGATGCAGCAGACTGGAAGGAAGACGAAGTCAGGCCCAAACGAAGTCCAGCGAAGTCCAGAGTGCCCAGACGGTACTCACCCGTGAGGGTCTCAAGGCGCTGGGGGGCAGGGGGGCAGCTCCGGATCAGTTGAAGAGCCAGGTCTTGAGGTCCTTCCTGAATGTGCGCAGGGTCGGGGAGCGTCTGATGTTCACAGGGAGCTCGTTCCAGGTCTTGGCTGCGATGTAGGAGAAAGCTCTCCCGCCTGCTCTGTTTCTGCGGATGCGGGGGACCTCTGCGAGGGCGAGGTCGGCTGAGCGGAGGTTCCTCTTGGGTACGTGGAAGGCGACTCTCTCGTTGAGGTATTTGGGTCCGATGTTGTTGAGGGATTTGTAAGTGTGGATGAGGAGCTTGAAGGTGACCCTCTTTTCGACGGGGAGCCAGTGGAGGTCTCGTAGGTGTTGGGTCATGTGCTCGTGACGTGGTGTTCATAGGACGAGTCTGGCTGCGGCGTTCTGGATGGTTTGGAGTTTGTGTAGAAGAGTTCTGTTGATTCCGGCGTACGGGCTGTTGCCGTAGTCCAGTCTGCTGGTTATGAGCGCGTGGGTAACGGTCCTTCTTCAATCGGGGGGGATCCATTTGAAGGTCTTGCGGAGGATGCGCAGGCAGTTGAAACTGGTGGACGCGACGGCGTTGATCTGGCGGTTCATGGAGAGGGAGGAGTCGAGGATGATGCCCAGGTTTCATGCGTGGTCTGTAGGGGTGGGTGGCTTCCCGAGGTCGGAGGGCCGCCAGGTGTTGTCCCAGGCAGAGGTGCAGGGGCCGAGGGGTACATTCACCCCAGTACAGAGATCTGGGCCTAAATCCACCGTTTTGTTGCTCACCATGCCATTCCAGTTTGAACCCAGCCATATGCAAATCAGTCTTGACCCTGTGCCCAATGGGAACAGTCCAGCCCAAACTGCCAGGCCAGGTCCTCCCTGGACTGAAAACAAGCATCCTAGGACCAGTTTCGGGGTTTCACCCCTCATCAGCCAGGATAGCTTGACTCCAGTGGCATGGAGAGCACGGAACTCAGGTCTGGGCATACCCGTCCCACTCGGGTGACAAATGCAAAAAGAACAGTTGATGGACAGAATGCAGAACAATGTCATACATTCACCCCAGTACAAAGATCTGGGAATAAATCCATCGTTTTTTTGCTCACCATGCCATTCCAGTTTGAACCCAGCCATATGCAAATCAGTCTTGACCCTATGCCCAATGGAAACAGTCCAGCCCGAACTGCCAGGCCATCAATTGTGTGTCTTTTGCTTTCTCGCCCTAAGTGCGCCGGGTATGCCCAGTCGTGGGTCCCGGGCTCACTGTGCCACTGGATTCAAGCTATCCTGGCTGATGAGGGGTGAAACCCCGAAACCGGTCCTAGAATGCTGGTTTCCGGTCCAGGGAGGACCTGGCTTGGCAGTTCGGGCTGGACTGTTCCCATGAGGCACAGGGTCAAGACTGATTTGCATATGGCCAGGTCTAAACTGGGGTGGCATAGTGAGCAAAAGAATGATGGATTTAACCCAGATCTCTTGACTGGGGGTGAATGTCTTGATTTGTTCTGCATTCCGTCCATCAATTGTGTGTCTTTTTCTTTCTCGCCCTAAGTGTGCCGGGTATGCCCAGACGTGGGTCCCGGGCTCACTGTGCCACTGGATTCAAGCTATCCTGGCTGATGAGGGGTGAAACCCCGAAACCGGCCCTAGAATGCTTGTTTCCGGTCCCAGGGAGGCTTGGCAGTTCGGGCTCGACTGTTCCCATGAGGCACAGGGTCAAGACTGATTTGCATATGGCCAGGTCTAAACAGGGGTGGCATGGTGAGAAAAAGAATGATGGATTCAACCCAGATCGCTTGACTGGGGGTGAATGTTTTGATTTGTTCTGCATTCCGTCCATCAATTGTGTGTCTTTTGCTTCAGGATTGCAAAGGCCTGCTATAGGTTTTAAGTGCAGTGACCCTAGATATAGGAAACCTATATCTTTCGTAAGTGGTGCTAGCACCAGCTTACACAGGCTGCAATGGCAGGCCTGTAGTTCCATTTTGAATGGTCTCTCATGGGTGGCATAATACATGCTTCAGCCCATGGGAGACCTCTGAAATACCTATGCCTGGGTACCTTAGTACCATATACTAGGGACTTATAAGGGTACCAGAGTATCCAATCTGGGATGTACCTAAGTACTGAACACTACAATTTAGGGAGAAAGCAGATAGACTGGGTCCTGATTAGTAGGATCCCAGTCAGACTAGTCAAATACAGCTTAGCACCAGGCAAAAAGTTGGGGTAACCATAGAAGTAGATCCTACTTTCCTACACAGAACAATAGCGAACGTGAGGTGAAAGACTCCCAAAAAACAGTCATCACAGCGCTAACAATGTCCAGACTGGACTATTGTAACAGCTTATATTTCAATATCCAGGAAGGACTGCTGAACAAATGACAGATCCTGCAGAATGCAGCGGCCAGACTCCTCACCGGTATACCTAAATATGCCTCCATCTCGGCGGAGATAAAAAACACTCCACTGGCTGCCGGTTAGAAAACGCACCCGATTCAAAGCCTTATGTCTGGTCTTCAAAGCCCTTCATGGAACTGGGCCAGACTACCTTCAACAGAGATTACGCTGGTATGCACCAAAAAGATTTCTGAGGTCATCAGATGCAAAAATGGTGATGGTGCCACGTGTGAAAAAAGCCAGTTGGGGGGCAGAAGTTTTGTAGCCAATGCTGCCAAGGCATG
This sequence comes from Calotriton arnoldi, assembly GCA_963921515.1. Lineage (NCBI taxonomy): Eukaryota > Metazoa > Chordata > Amphibia > Caudata > Salamandridae > Calotriton > Calotriton arnoldi. Next base: position 317,376 of record CAWUFW010001383.1, read on the forward strand.
GAATGACCTCCCAATACATCTAAGAACTATGACCAATCTAATGGCCTTTAGGAAAGCATTAAAAACATGGCTTTGTATGAAATAATATCGGTGTTGCTTCTTCCACTATTTTAGCTTTCAGCAGGACTTCGTACAGCGCCTGGACACCTTCGGGTAGCAGTAGCGCACTAAAAATGTCAATAACAATAACAAATTACTCATTGGGAAGGTTTGGGGCCTAAACAACCCCAAAAAACTCAGCAAATACTGGCGTATGCAACATGTAACGCCATCGACATATTATGCCTACAGGAGATACACCTGATTAGTGCTCACAAGCACAAAATAGCTAAACACTGGAGATCACATAGATTCTTCACCTCATACTCAGCCTATGCCAGAGGCTTATCAATATTTATTCATAGGGGACTACCAATCACACACAAACAGGACATCGCAGATCCAGAGGTAGATATGTGGATATACAGGGATGCCTATACACGAATATGATGACATTAATTGGTTCCTATGGTCCTAATTATGATGCGGCTGACTATTTCTCAGACCTCTTTCCAAAAGTACATCAGACGCACTCCTCACTTTTTGCTGTGAGTTGGGACTACAATGTGACGTTGCATCCCACATGAGACAGCAACAGAGATAGAGGGAGAGTCCACTCTAGTGTGAAGGAGACAATTCACAATCTAATACAACATCATGATTTGGTAGATCTCTGGAGTGTACATCACCCATGCAGACAGAGTTACACATGGTATACGTAGCCTATGGGATCGGTCTCTAGGCTGGATCACTGGCTGGGATCGGCAAATATAGTTGAATGGATGTTGGACGTAAAACATATGGCGCGCACACACTCTGACCATTTCCTGGTAGCATTAACACTAATAGTACCATCCCGGGCTGCACATGTGTGGTATCTGGCACCTACACTCTACCATGCTTTTAGACCCACATTCAGTGAAGAGATAAGGCAGAGAACCACAGACAATTTCAAAGACAATACAAGAACGTGGACACTCATAGTATGCTATGGGAAACCTATAAAGACTTAATTTGTGAGGAACGCATGGCCAAGGGACACGGTATTTACTAAAATCGATCATACCCTAGACAGACTTGAAGAAGAGCTACAGAGATTGGAAACTATACACTGTGAACAGGGCACTCCTAACATGCTACATGATTTGCATACTTAAAATACAGGAATACAGGGATTTGGTAGACAGAGAGCAAAAATTACTAGGTAAATATACAGTAGCTAGGACATATGGCAAGGGGGACAGACTGGGACACACACTAGCCGCTCTCACTAGACCTATATGGGTAACCCCCTTTGTTGTCCATATAATAGCAGAAGCCGGCACCACCAATTCACAGACCACTGCCATTATGCAGGAATTTACTGACTATTACATAAATGTCTACAAATCAGAGGCGGACGATTCTGTAGCTGACATCAGGGCCGGACTGGCTACCGGGCGTTTTGTTGTGCTGCCGAGCTGGGGGCTGATTTAGTTGATGGGGACCTGCGTGTGCTTAAAAACATTAGTTTTGCTTTGTTTATTTCGAAGTTCACGCAGGTCCCCATTAACAAAATCAGCCCCCACCGCAGTGAAATCAGCCCCCAGCTCGGCAGCACAACAAACCGTCTGGAACGTGCAACTTTGGCCTGGGTGGAGAAAACTGAGCAGGAGACCCTCTGTGCACCGCTTACACTTGCAGACGTACGAGGCGCTATAAGACGCTCAAGAATAACAAAGCACCTGGGATGTGCTCATGGGTAAATTTTATAAAGAATTACGAAATTGCCCTGGTCTTGCTGGCAATATACGAGGAGGCACTGACCACGGGGTGCCTGTCACCAACAATGAGAGAAGCAATGGTGACTACTCTTCCTAAACCGGGCAAACCTCCGGAACGATGTGAGTCATCCCACCCACTATCATTAATATATTGACAATAAGATATTAGCCCAAATTATAGCAGTGAGACTGGTACAGCTGCTGCACAGATTAGTATTGCCAGATCAATCGGGGTTTATCCCTAGTAGTTCAATGGCGCACAACCTTAAAACGCAATTCGCCATCACACACCAAATAAACCCAGCTACTAGGGTTGCTGCTTTTGGATGCAGCTAAGGCCTTTGATTCCATTGAATGGCCTTTCCTCTTCACCACACTGGAAAGGATGGAATTGGAATGTGATCTTATAAAATGGGTCAGAGTACTATATAATAGGCCTGGGTGGTGAACTCGGCTCCGTTCGCGGAGCTTGCGGAGTATTCCGCACTCCGCGGAGCACGCGGAGCTGGGAAAAACTTTGTTCTGCGGAGAGTAGTTTTTTCCTCGCTCGGCCTCGTCAACGTTAAGTTAGCGAGCGTGAGCAAGGAAAATCCAACGCTAGACCACCTCCACGCGAGATTTCTCAACATGGGCGGTCGCGGATGGTCACAACCTCTCGCATTGAGAAACCATCCGTTCGCACTGGGGAAGCTGCCACTCGAGTAGAACATCTACTTGAGTGACAGAAAGAAGCAGTACCCTCTAGCGCTGTGCATGGTGCCATTCATGCTGATTTTCCAGCGTGGGACAAACACCCTGCACTAAAAATCAATGCAAATGCGCACCACTTAACAAACTCCGCCGCTTGCGGACTCCATGTAGCGCGGTGGAGTTTTTGGGTGACTTCGCGGAGTTCCGCTTTGCAGAACTCCACGAACTCCGCGTAGGCCTATTATATAACCAACCGACTGCTAAGATCAAGATGAATGGGATGCTATCTGAGGCAATTCCTATACAGAGTGGGACCCAACAGGGATGTCCGCTGTCTCCAATTCTACATTTTTTTTTTACATTTGCGTTGGCACAAGAACCTCTGGCGAGTATCCTGCGAGAATACCACAGTGAGGGAGGCATTACATTTGGCAGGTATAGGGTACTCTTATCGCTAGAATACAAACAGAGGGGTCCCCAGGTAAACCGATAATGGAGCATACCGAGAAAACTAAGCAAAACAAGGAAAGAGCAGCCCACCTCCAACAACACACTCTATATAGAGTTAAAAATTGAATTTAGCATCTGAAGAACTTATTACAAATGGAAATATCTCTTATTTCTTTTGTTTATTTGGAACATGTATTCACATTTTACAAAAAATGATTAAAGCATTAATATGTACTAACTGCCTTACCCCCACAACTAAGGTAACTATCACTTCACACTAGCAAACTACATACATGCCACTCATACCTTATGTGCCATCCTCAAAAGCAAAAGCATTAAAACACACATATAGTCAGTATTAAACAGCGCCCTATTTAATCATGTGGGCACCTCCTAGAGATGCTCAAATCAATGCAGTATCTGTATATAACATCAAATACAGCGTATAACACACATGTAAACCAGATAATGGAATTTCACATGTCTAGCAGGGCATATGTTCCTGTACACAGAATGTGTCTATATTTTGTACATCAGTCATAAAAGTAGGAGGAAAAACATATCTCATAGAAACAATATAGGCTTTTTCTGGTGTCTGTATGACTTTAACACAGGTGCTGACCCGCGTTTTGCTGTCAAGTGGGCAGCCGAACACACACCTTCTTCGGGGCACAGAATGATGTATCAAACGTTGAATAAAACCAAGAGAACGGGGTAGCTCAACAATTGTCTGTAGGATACTTGAAGAAGAACATAGTCCGTCTGATCCAAATATGGTCTTAAGAAGCATTGGGCGTTTGCTATTGAATAATACTAGGAGACCTGTCTTCCTTTTAATCCAGATTAGAATTGGAAAACAGAAAAGGCTGATACAAATATTCAGCTGTCCAAGCACAGGAGTGGAATAGAGGGTCCCCCGATTGAGACCTCCAAAAGAAATGTTTATGTACGAAATCAGGTGGATAAATCACCTACAGGATACAACAAACTTCAAACAGACCGTGGCATGACCAGCGCTACTGCAGTATCCAAATTAAAGGCCGAGTCCACTAAGACTGTGACTTTAGAATACCCGCAAATTTGGACTAAAGAGCTGATCAGATACCTAGGCATACAATATCATAGAAAGCAAACACAAGGAGATGATGGACGGAGTGCTGAAACTTTTCAAACACTCACCCCCAGTCACAGATCTGGGTTGAATCCATCATCATTCTTTAGCTCACTTTGCCACCCCAGTTCAGACACAGCTATATGCAAATCAGTCTTGACCCTGTGCTAGCCTGGCTGATGAGGGCTGTTAGCCCGAAACCGGTCCCAGGATGCTTGTTTCCGGTCCAGGGAAGACATGGCTTGGCAATTCGGGGTGGACTGTTCCCATGAGGCACAGGGTCAAGACTGATTTGCATATAGCTGTGTCTGAACTGGGGTGGCAAAGTGATCTAAAGAATGACGATGGATTCAACCCAGATCTGTGACTGGGGGTGAGTGTCTGAAAAGTTTCAGCGCTCCGTCCATCATCTCCTTGTGTTTGCTTTGTTCGCCCTAAGTTGGCAGGGTATGCCCATACGTGGGTACCTTGCTCACTTTGCCACTGGATTCAAGCTAGCCTGGCTGATGAGGGCTGTTAGCCCGAAACCGGTCCCAGGATGCTTGTTTCCGGTCCAGGGAAGACATGGCTTGGCAATTCGGGCTGGACCGTTCCCATGAGGCACAGGGGCAAGACTGATTTACATATAGCTGTGTCTGAACTGGGGTGGCAAAGTGAGCTAAAGAATGACGATGGATTCAACCCAGATCTGTGACTGGGGGTGAGTGTCTGAAACGTTTCAGCACTCCGTCCATCATCTCCTTGTGTTTGCTTTACAATATCATAGAGAAATTGCTACATTACACTGTGCCAACTATGGGATAGACATAGAGAGACTGAACACAAACATAGACAAGTGGAATAAATTACCAATCTCTTTGGCTGGCAGGATTGGCATAATGAAATGATAGTCCTCACACAGTTACTCTATCTGTTTCAGAGCTTACCACTACTGCTGACATGTCAGTTTTTTCACATATTGAACTCACTGATGGTGAAATTGGCTTGAGGTGGAAAGACGGCCAGGGCAAATTGGAAGACTATGCAACTACCATATGCATCCAGAGGATTCGCCAGACCGAATTTTGAAATAAATTATTTTATCGCCCACTCAAAATACGCACACCATTGGGTTCATCATATTCAACAAGCACCTCGCTATGAAATAGAAGGAGGATTGGCGGATCCCATCCCATTAAATACAGTACTTATGAAGCCACCCATCAGATCCAGTAAAGAAATAAACACTGTGCTGTGCGCGCTATGGGCATGGGCATCTTCTAGACCAGTGATTCTTAACCTGTGTTCCACGGACCCCTGGGGGTCCATGACTCCTACTCAGGGGGTCTACAGAAAATTAAATAATATTAGTAGAGCTGGCTTTAGGGTTGTACCACTGCACTAGGCCCCATGTTCAGGAGCACTTCACTTTAAAATATCATACTGGGTTGCAGGCACATGCTGCAGAGTTCTTCCTGTGACCTGCAATTATTAGGTGATAATAAAAATGTCAAGTTAACTGTGTTGGTTAATATACTTGATGGCGAGGTCTGAGTTTTGTCTAGTGGAAGTTTTGATTCATCACGAATGTAAGCAGACATCTCGGACACTGTTGCACTCGCTTCGAATTTGCTCTTTGCACATTACTTTTTAAACTGTCTAATCTTGTTTTTAACTATACTGATTCTGGATGTGTTTTAAACAAACTGTCGTACCTACCTCACAGCAGTAAACTGCCTCTCCCCGGTCCACCGCGGGATCATCCCGTTTGTTGTGGAGGGATTTGGGCATCTTCCGGTTTCAAGGGAGGTTGGCGTTTTAGCAGCCCCTGCCTCCCTCGATAAAACCGGATGCTTCACAGAACGCACAGCGGGCGCGCCAAAGGCAAGCCCGTCTGCGCCCGTTCGTGCCAGACCGGGCCTAGGGACCAGAACCCCTGCAGGTATGGAGCACCAGAAGAGAATTAAATATTCAGGGGATGATTTACTTAGATTGGATAAGCCTGTCTCACCAAAATGCAAAAAACAATGTGAATGCTGACAGAAAGTCATTAAAATGCGCACATTGTAATTATAACCTAATGAGCTGGAATCATTCCAAGAAACAGGATAGAAAGTTGTGTTTAATGCTATTAAACTGTCGGTCTATGACTAAACATAAATATGAGATTTGTGATATTTTAAAAGATAAAAATCCAGATACGTTATTTCTAACAGAGACCTGGCTAAATGACAGCTCTGATCCTGATATTTTTAACGCACTCCCAGAGGGTTATGATATACTAAGGCAAGATAGGGAACAAAGAGGGGGGGGGAATTGCTATAATTCATAAATCCTCCTTGAAGTGTAGTATAAGGGAAGCAAAGATAGAACACTGTGAAGCACTCCTCTTTAGACTCTCAGCGGCGGATGATATGACCATAGTAGGTTTCCTAATATACCGTCCACCAGGCCCAGCTGCCCAATTTATAGCAAGCTTAGGAGAAAGGACTGTCCAACCAGCCTTACGCTATAAAAATTTCTTTATACTTGGAGATTTGAACTTGCACTTCGATAACAAAGAGAACAAGGAAGTCCAATCCCTATGTATGGATCTTATGGCAATGAACCTTATTCAACAGGTGAAAACAGCAACGCATCAAAAGGGCCATATTCTTGATCCCATATTTACTAACCAAAAGGAAATAGAAGTGGAAATACCGTGGCCTATCCCTTGGACAGACCACTCCCTAATCCCTTTTTCAATATCAGTGAGCAGCTCAAGGATAGAGGGACCAGGGCCGAAAGCCACATACAGGAAATGGGCCGGCTTCAATCCCAGTTCCTTTTCACAGGCACTGGCAAAAAATAAACCGATATTAGGTACGGATATAAATACGGCCAACTCCCAATTCGAGAAATGGGTAACAGATGCCGTAGATGAGATAGCACCTTGGAGTGATAGGAGTCCTAAGAGACAGAAGGCATCAGCTCCATGGTATAATAAAACTCTTGCCAAATCAAAGAAAGAATGTAAAAAGTTGGAGCAGACTTGGCGTAAAAAAATTTGTAACAAGGCCAAGGACTGTTATAAAAGAGAAATAAAAAAATATCATACATTAATTAAGAAAACGAGGTGCGAGTTTTACACGGAAAAAATAGAAAGAGCGAGGAGTTCCTCCAAAGAAATGTTTTCTATACTAAAGTCGCTCAAATCCTATGAAAACCAAAAGGAGGAAGGAACTCCCTCAGTAGAAAACTGCAATAAAATTGCCGAATACTTTGCAGAGAAGGTGGCAAAAATATATAATGTCTTCCCAGCATAAGCATGCCAGGGGAAGAGCTTAGAACCTAGGAAGGAGAAGAAATTCACAGGGAAAATGTTCAATGAATTTAAAATGTTAGAACTAGATGAACTAAAAACTATAGCCAAAGGAATTAAATCTGGCTCCCCACGAGATCCTGCCATCCAGAACAACTACTGATGGGAGGAGATCTTATCATGCCTTATATTTCTGAGCTAATTACTACCTCCTTCCAGAAGGGAGAAGTTCCCACTAGCTGGAAACAAGCGATAGTGCGTACGTTGGAAAAAAAACCATTAATAGACCAAGCAGTCTTAGAAAATCTACGCCCAATTTCGCTGCTACCATTCGTCGCGAAGATCGCGGAAAAAGTAGCAAATAAACAGCTAACCAACCATATTCAGAAAAATGATTTACTACACCCCTCCCAATCTGGCTTTAGAGCAGCCCACTCGACAGAATCAGCTCTGCTCCTGGCTACTGACACAATGAGACGCTGTGCGGACGAGGGGCAGACAGCGGCAATGATCCTGTTAGACCTAAGTGCGGCTTTCGATACCGTCTCACAGACTAGAGGAATGTGGTATAGAAGGTACCGTATTACGCTGGATGACATCCTTCCTCTCGTCACGTAGTTTTCAAGTCCTACAGCAATCGCAACTATCTAAGAGTATCTTATTGCCCCAGGGAGTCCCACAGGGATCAATTCTGAGTCCCACGCTATTTAATCTATATGTGGGACCACTGGCAGAGCTAGTGGAAAAACATCATGTTACTATCGTATCGTACGCTGATGACACTCAGTTAATTGTGACATTATCAGGAAACAATAAACAGACAGCGCTCAATTTTACTAGGTGTTTAGAAGAGGTAGCAAGATGGATGTCTAATCACTGCCTGAAGTTGAACGGGAATAAAACAGAGGTAATGATAGTGGGCAATGCACCGAATATATGGTCCTCTGCATGGTGGCCGGAATCACTGGGACAAGTACCTACTCCCAAAACGGAAGTAAAAAATTTGGGAGTTTGGTTCGACCCTAAACTGTCTTTCGATGCCCAAATATGGAAAGTAGTGGGTAAATGTTTTGGCATTCTAAAAATTCTGAGAAAAATTCTTGACCTACTACCACCCAATGCAAGGAAAACCATAGTGCATGCCCTGGTGACTGCACAATTGGACTATGGGAACGTACTGTATCTGGGAACACCAAAAAGGGGCTAGCCAAATTGCAGGTGGTGCAAAATGCGGCGGCCCGGTTGGTACTGGGTCTCCCAGAAGAGCTTCTACAAGGAAAGCCCTGCAAGACTTACATTGGCTGCCGGTGGAGAAAAGGGTTCTATTCAAGTCAATGTGTTACTTCCATAAAATTCTTGCAAAAAAAGGTCCGCAATACCTGCACCCTTTCATAACACAATATATTCCAGGCCGCAATTTGCGATCGGAAGGAAGGGCGCTAGTGAAGGTTCCAAGAGTTCAGAGGGCAAGAATGGGGGCACGGTCCTTCAGATATCTTGCGGCAAAATCTTGGAACGGGCTCCCGGAAACCCTAAGAATGGAACCATGCGAAACAAAATTTAGAAAAAAGCTAAAAACATGACTATTCTCCTCTGCATCTTAAAGTGAATGATAGCGACAGGATTGTGTCGGTAGGTAAATCAAGTGACGTGTCTAGGGCCGTCTCTTACTAGCGAGTCCATTCAGCGCGGGGACACGCCGGTTGGCGTAACCATGCGCTTTAGAAATGGTTAAATAAATAAATGTGCCTGCTGCAAAACACAACGTTTAACATGCAGATCATGGATTGTATTTCATGTGTAGATAACCCAGTGGGTTAATGATTGTGTCATAGAGATCCTTTATTACTTGCATAAAATACAATCCCTCTAATACGGCATAGTAACCAGCATCAAACAGCTGAACACAAACGTCAATGCATTGGTTTAGAAACTTATTGTTTTTTCCCTCTCAATTCTTTTTTTTTATTCTGAGGTTCCTAAAAATGGTGCCTTTGCATAGTAATATTTTTTTATTAGGGCAGACAACCCCAACCACTGTGTTACATTTTATATTCTGAATGTCTTACTTCAGGCCATGCACTCTTAACATTCAATGTCTACCAGTATGGATGATATGCAACTCATACACCCTGTAGCCCTCATTTCCTATGTACTGATTTACACACTTGTATGAATCATTGTCTTTGTGTAATATGTGTTTGTGTGAATGTGATGTAAAGTGCTCTGACACCCTATATTAGGAGGAGTAGCACTATAAATATATATATATTTTTGACTCATTTAAGCTGAAGCGTTGTGTGCAGACTTTCCTAGCCTCAGTACCTTTTGTGGTTTGGATCTTCAACCATATGTAACGGGACTCGCACCCACTTTTCCGCACCAGCCCCGATTGGTGGACGTGGCCGGGCTTTGTCTGCGAGACACACGTGAAAGAATATATCCTTTGGATTATGTGCTACACGAACTATGTATGCCTACCGACTTCGGGTGCTGTGTAGTGATTTGCATGCTTTGATGTTGGGGCATTATGGGAATGGTAGTCAGGACGTAACTTTGAGGTCGGCATTTGAGTTTTAAAGGCACACACTATGTGTCTTTAGCCTCACAGTTTGTTTTAGCCTAAAGCTTTATTTCCCTAATATGCTCAGTGCGCATTTTTGTCATCACACAAACTGACACCGAACAGCATTACTTCCAGTTTAATAATACAAGCAAAGGTCACAGGCCCTGCCCGGAGGAGTTTTTCATACCAATTAATGAAGCATTTGAGGTCAAATAGGTCTCTTCAGTGTTACACACATAGGGGCAGATTTACAAGCCCCTTGCGCCACTTTTGCGTCACTTTTCCCATGTTAAAAGTGACGCAAAAGTGGCGCAAGGGGCTTGTAAATCTGCCCCATACTTTTTAACGCGCAGCACGTTTTAGTTTGTTAGCAATGCCTGAGGGGGTTTGCGCTAAAACATTGGGTTTTTAAATTTGGTATAAATAGTATTACATGTCCCAACATAAGAAGAAGTTACCTTCCCTGCGCAGTAGTCAATTGTGTATATATTGTATATATGGTAAAGTGGCAAGATGATGCACTATGCATTTAACTTGTGTATTTTAATGCACTATGCGTTTTTATGTCTTTAGCTGCTATAATATCCACTAACCATACTTAATATACTAAATGTGTAGGTATCTCTCGGTTTTTTTCACATAGCATGTGATTTCTCAATGTGTGACAATGGAATTTTTTCCATGTCTATGAATTGTTTCTATGTCTATGAGGGGGTCATGTTATAAATGTTTTAATGAAATTGGCGCTTACCAGATTGAGAAAGGCTGCTGTGTCAGCCGAAACGCGTCTCTCCAGTCGCTGGGTCGGTGGAGGCCCTATGAAATAAAGAAGCCTTAACCCAAGAAATGAGGGGCACTGTTGTTGGTTGTTAGTGAGAAATCCATGGAAAAGAAGGTCATTGTGGGAGTGTCGACAAAGACACCAGCTAAAGCCACCCCTGGATTGATAACATATATACACATAACAAAGCTAAATTGAAAATGTTAAAATTCTCTTTAAATGTGAAGGAATTTATAACTGGAGGCTAAAAATTAAGTTGATATCTTTAGCTTGACTCCCGGAAACAACAAAAGTACTTCAAACGTGATTAGTGGCCTCAATTGAAGCACTAGCTGCACTGACAAAAAGAGTGGATGCATTATTAGCACAAAATACAAAGTGATACGATGGAGCATACCATATAGCTGTCTTTTAGAAACAAATCAAATTCTAAAAAGCTCCAACCTTCCAATTATAGTTATAATTTCAATTTTTGTATGTGAATTAAAGAAAATATTTCATAATTTGTGTATTTGTTTGATGTATACTTTTTCTATAGCTGTGTATTTTTTTGAGGTTCACATCCTAGAAATTGTTTAGGCTGGGGTCCCTGGCTTCCACTAGTGATTCAGTGGGGGTCCCCGGAAGTCAAAAGGTTAAGAACCACTGGTCTAGACTGGCGACACAGATGGGAATAGAATAGATATACTCACTGTTATGACCCTGATAGACAACCCACTCCACCAAGTAACGTGCGAGCCAGCCGCTAGGAAACATCTGACTAATAGACAACTCCAGCCTATGTGAGATCTGTACAAATGTAAATGTAAATGTCCAGTATTTGTAAAGCGCACAGCTACCTCCGGAGAGGTGTACAAAGCGCACAGCTACCTCCGGAGAGGTGTACAAAGCCGAGGTCTTTCTCACATTACAGGTCTATAAGGCACTAGGACTGTATACTGCAACAGATATATACCTCTATGATAGACTATGTTGCTCAGTACAGGACCCCTGCAGAACCAAAGGAATGGAAGCTGATGGCACTCCTGTTCTCAAAGGGACTTCCTTCCAAAATGATATCCTTGATGCATGCTATGGTGATGCAAGGGATACCCGGAACTGACAACCAAACCAGGTTAAGAGAACTTGGCCATACCCTAACAGATGACATGCGGACTTACTGTTGCTTCCAAACACAGAACGTGCAGCAAATGGCAGACATAGACTAGAGCATTTTAAATTCTTATATAGGGTGTAGCACACTTCATTAAGCATGCAGAGACAGGGACTCACAACAGACACACGGTGTCAAAGGTGTGACGTGCCAGAAGTAGGTTTTTTACATTTAGCATGGGAATGTCAAGCTATTAATAACTACTGGTGGGACATCTTTGTTACGCTAAACAGTTTGATGGGATATAACCTGGACCCAGAGCCGTTACTGGCGTTACTACGTTGGGTACGAAATGTCCCTAAAAACCATAGAAAGTTCATGCATTGGCATTGTTGATGGAAAGAGTCAAGTTGCGATGTATTGGGGCAGGGCACCTGGTGTGGTGTAACACACAATCAGAGACATATAGTGAACTGCTACCACGACAGTCCAGACCCAGAGACGTCTGTGACCCACTAAGACAACACCTACTGGCAGAGCCCAATGACTCCGGCACCGAGGGTGATGCAGGGTCAACGTAGATGAGACTTTGAAGAAAATGTGGGCATTCTCCCACGATCTCTAAGAGGTGTGTGGCATGCTGTTACTTGTTGTGATGATATATGATACACTGCAGTTAACCTATCCACTTTGGGATACGATGTAAACATATACTACCACTGAACATGACCTTGCATTGGGGGGGTATTCTTGTTGTTTCGTGCAATGTATGTACCTTAAAGTGAAACTCAAAAATAAATCATAAAAAAAGGAAAACAATGAGTGAAAAGACAGCAGCTAAAAAGTCATTCACAAATTATATAGGTAGGTTTGATCTCGAAAAGTGACGGACATATGTGGTACCAATGTGTGCAAATGTCACCAGCGTGTGCAACAACTTACTCCACATCACCTATTATTACCAATGGCATTTACAATACTTTATATATTTATCTGATGGGGTGCCTGATTATGTGTGCACTGAAAAATTGCGATCCCTCTCTAATCAACTGATTGTGTAAGGAATGCATTTATAAGTGGCACAATGTTTATTGCGCCCTTTAGTTACCAGATGCGCTAATGTTCTTACCACATTCATTTTTGACAGGTCAAACCTAATGGAATTGAAAGGGTGAAAAATGCACCATAATTAATGGGACATGCGAATTCCCAAGCAGTTAGCAATACAATCTGCATATTATACCCTCATTTTAAGGCAAAACTTGTGATAAACGAATTTATTTCACCCAATGAATTTCAAACTCATGGGTATCAGATTTCAATCAGTTGCAAAAAATGCCGTGTACCACTACAGGGTTCTCAGGTCCTTTGTTTTTTATTAACTTGTTATGCTATCAATATTTTATATAGTGCAAACAGCTCACTCCAACAGGAGTATCCCGATAAAGGTGAATAGCAGGCAAATCATAATAGGGTACGATTGGGTAAAATAGCCAAGTTTTTGGCAACATTTTGAAGACAATAAAACTCTGACATGAACAGGTATAAAAGAGCAACTAATTCCAGTGGTAAGGTGCAAGGTGAGAAAAAGAGCTTCCAACATTTTTAATAGTTCGTATGGGGGGGAGGGTGGCTAGTTCAGTGTCAGATGATCTAAATCTCCTGACTGGCTTGTAAAACCTGATTCTTGTCTGAAGGTAGACTGAACCCTCACCATACAAGGCTCTATAGGCATGGCAGTGAAGATTAAAAATACAGCACTTCCTGACAGGAAGCCAAGTAAAGGGATCTCAGAATAGGACTTGTGGAGGTGCCAGATGGAAGATGGCAAACCAAATGGGTGGCTGTGTTCTGGACCACTTGCAGGCATGACATAAGAGACTTGTTTGCCGGAACCAGAAGAGCATTACTATAGTCAAGGCAGCTGGTTATGAGAGCCTGATTAATGGTATTTCTATAGTTCAGAGGCAGCCAGAAGAAGACCTTTTTAAGCATGCAAAAGATTCCAAAACGAGTACTACAAATAGCAGTAACTTGACTTGCCATTGTCATCCAGCAGAATACCAAGGCCCAGATGCATCAAGCTGTTTTGCGATCGCAAACAGTGTGATTTGCAAAAAATGGGCGTTTGCGATCGCAAAATAGCAATAAGCAATGCATCAAGCAAAATTCGCAGAATCTCCCCGTAATTCGCAATTTATTGCGATTACCTATTTTGCGATTTCCAAATCTGCGAATCCCTATTTGCGAATCGCAATTTCAAAGTCGCAAAGCTATGCATGAAAAATTGCAAATTGCGAATATGTAAGAAATCGCAATTTTGCAATCGCAAAATACCACCAAATCAAACTAGGTGGTAACCAGGTGAAAACAATCAAATCAGGTGGGAAACATTTGGGAAAGTATTTAAACAGGCCCAGAAGGCCTCAGAATGTTTCACAATGGCAGCACTCTACGTCATGGCGAGGAGGATGAGGCTAAGAGCAGCAGCACAGAGGAGAAGGAGGATACAGGAGCGCATTTTCAGAGTGCGCGTTACTCTGTTGGGGCAGACAGAGGAGGAAATCCATGACAAGTATAGATTAAATGCAGCAATGATACAAGATCTGATTGCAGAATTAGACCCACTACTGCGGTGTCAGACTCGCAGGACACATGCCATCCCCACCCATGTGCAGGTCCTGTGTTCCCTGCACCTCCTAGCGTCAGGTAGCTTCCAGGGGGTAATAGCTGCAGCTGGAGGTGTATCCCAAAGTTCACTATCACGTTTCTTTAACGCGTTCCTGGACGCTATGTTGCTGAGGATGCACCACCACATAAGATTCCCAAATACCCCACAGCAATTGCTTGAAACTAAAATGGACTTTTACCAAATAGCCAACATCCCCCATGTAATTGGTTGCATAGATGGGACACATGTAGCTATATGCCCCACCTCAGTGAATGAGTACATTTTCAGGAATAGGAAGTGTTGTCATTCACTGAACATACAGGTGATATGCAATGCTAAGAACATCATCACAGACATAGTGGCAAGATACCCAGGGAGTACGCATGATTCCTACATCTTCAGGCACAGCGGCATACATAGACGTCTCCTTGGGGTGAATTTGGTGAAGGATTCCTGCTTGGTAAACACATGTCACTCTCTTACGCAGATAATCATTTCCGTGTGAGACATAGCAGTGACTAATCTAATGGCTGTTTCTCCATAGGTGACAGCGCATATGCTGTGCGCCCATTCATCTTAACACAATACCTGAATCCAAGTACACCAAGTGAACAACGGTTCAATGCAGCACACAGGACAACGCGCAATGTGATTGAGAGGACCTTTGGACTGCTGAAAAGTCGATTTCGCTGCCTACATAAAACAGGCGGTGCATTGCAGTACAGGCCAGACACCTGCTGTAAAATAGTCGCCACTTGCGCCATGTTGCATTACATAGCAACTGCCAGAGGCGTACCACTTGAAATGTCGGATAGTGATCCCGACGAGGACGAGGAGACATTACAACTACAACAAGCAGGAAGTGCATCGAGGGCAGCTGAAGGAAGACAGCGACGTGCAGAAATTACACAGAATTATTTTTGAGGTGGGTATTTATCAAATCCAACACAACATTGTTGCTTTGACAACTAGATTTATTAAACCCAAAATCAAACAGTAGTGTTATTGCACACATGCGAGGCCTAAAAATTATGATGGGTAGACATAAATGTTTGTCATGGTACTTTACATCAGTCCAGACATATATAGTTTCTGGTTGCTTCACCAAAAACGAATCCTGGGGACATGTCCACACTATTCCCTGCGTCCTCGCACTGCCATTGCCCGTTCTGGGTGCTCAGACACATCCCTTTGAGGGCTCTCTGATGCTGGCGTATTACGTGTGCTGCGCCTCCTGCTTTCCGTCACTGGTGCCAAGCTGCTACTGCGGCTGGAGGCATCCTCACTACCCCCCCCCCCCATGACACTACTGGCAGCAACAGAATTGGTTTGCATCTGCTCCACAGCATTTGTGACTTGGATCAGTCCCCTGGCGACATCTCCACAGCAATGGCTCATTTCCAACTGCATGTCTATTGCACGTCGGGATAGTTGTGCAGTTGTTGTGCTAAGCCGGTTGATGGCCCTAGTGTACCCATCCAAGCGTCCAAGAAATTGGTGGTGTCTTTTGCGATGGGACACCTGATCATTTTCAACACTTTGCATAGGTCCCTGAGTGCAACAGTCAACTCACCAAATTGTTCATTGCTTTCCCTGCGACCTTCCTGCACAGCTGTTGTGAGATGCTTGATACTGTCACTCATCTCCCCCATGTTGCTTGCAAGAGTGGAAAGGTTTGCCTCCATTAACCCCATGTGTTTTACTTGCAGGCACTGTACCCTTAACATGGCATTCTCTAGACCAGCGTAAGATGTGGAACTCTCGCCTTCGTCAGCTCTCATCATTGCAGCTGCCCTGCGGCTCCTGATTCTCATGTTCCTAGGTTGCAGCTGTACACGTGTTCTTGCTGTGGGTGTATTCACAGGCTGTGCTGTTGTAGGCTCAGGTTGTCCCTCATCCCCTGTTTCAAGTGCAGGCAATGGGGCCACTGTGATCCTGCGTCTTTTTGGAACTGGTGTTGTGGGTGCTGGAGAGACTGCTATGTCTTCTCCTGACTGGGACTCACTCTCTGGGGGTGCATGTCCTTCACTGTCCTCTGACTCCTGCTCACGTGCATCTGTGAAATTGAACAGTGCAGAACTAGTTAGCATATTTGGACGTTTTCACTTTTGTCCATTGTATTGTTGAAAAAAGTTTTTTTGACACACGCAGTGTGTGTAGACTGACTTGCCTGTCACAATTGATTGAAACTATTCTGTTTTGCTACCCACCGGCCTTCCATTGTGGTATTGCTGACTGCAATTCCCATAATGCATTTGTGTGTTACAAGTAAAACATGGTCTGGAATACTATGTTCTACACTAAGCCAGATCAGACTTACGCAGTTTGTTTGTTAAAACTAAAATTTGGATGTTGATTTGCATGCATCTTACCTTGGGAGGTACTGGGTGGTGCTGAGGAATCTATTGTAGTCACGCCAACAACTGCCTCCGGCTGCAGGGTGGACTCCACAAGGTTCTCGATGGCTGTGGGTGATGTTTGGGTATGGCCCGCCTCCTGTTTTTTTGGCTTCAGCAAGCCTTTCTGCAACCCTTTCTTTGGCACGACTCCGCAGGTCATACCACCTTTTGCGCATATCCGGATGCTGCGCTGAGAAACTCCCACTGCATTTATTTTTCTTTGCATTCCCAGCCACAATTTTCGTTTTTCAGACTCTGGGTCCTGCAGTGACTGTTTGCCAAACAGTTTTTCATGGCTCCTCACCACTTCTTCTATCAGTATCTCCAACTCCTTTTCACTAAATTTAATTTTCCTTTTGCGCTCCTTCTGTGGTGTTTCTGAAGCCATGCTGGTAACTGCACCGGTTTTAAAGTTCCAAAGTTTTCTGAAATGCTGTTCTCCAACAGTCTGCTTCCTCCTCCTCACTCTCAGCACACAGGTAACAGCATGGGTGTGGTCACTTCCTGATTCTGACATCATCATGCTGAATGGTATTATGGGAATCGCTATTTGCGACTCGCTAATAGCGTATTCGCAAAAATTGCAAAAATTGCGAGTCGGTATTTTAGAATCACAAATAGCGATTGCGAATATTACCGAGTCGCAAAATAATAGCGATTTTTTTGATGCATTCTAATTTGCGATCCCCAAAGTGCGATTCGGTAAAAATCGCAATTTGGGAATCGCAAATCGCAATGTTGATGCATATGTCCCCAAGATTCTTTTCAAGCTTTTTTGGGCAGGGCGGATTGCCCAATTCTGTGGGCCACCAGTCATTTAAACAAAATTGAGACGCGCCGCTTTGCTTCTTCTAGCCGTGAGGGGAACGGCTTCAGTAGCTTGCAGGCAGCCGTGAGGGGAACGGCTTCCGCAGTTTCACCGAGCCGTGAGGGGAACGGACACCGCGACTACATCCCCCAGCAGCCCCTGCAACCTCGCCTGCTCCCTGACGCAGCACCACGCGCCTGGAGGCGCAATTAAAAACCCTACCGGCATCCCGCAGCACGGGACGCGCCGCTTTGCTTCTTCCAGCCGTGAGGGGAACAGCTTCAGTAGCTTGCAGGCAGCCGTGAGGGGAACGGCTTCCGCAGTTTCACCGAGCCGTGAGGGGAACGGCCACCGCGACTACAGCCCCCAGCAGCCCCTGCAACCTCGCCTGCTCCCTGACGCTGCACCACACGCCTGGAGGCGCAATTAAAAACTCTACCGGCATCCCGCAGCGCGGGACGTGCGCGGGCGTGCCTGGGCAAAGCCCAGGCCAATGGCGGGCCCATCTGCGCCCGTCATCGCCAGGAAGAGGCAGGGCCACCCCTCTTGGCTTTGTGATCTTCCAGGGAATGAGTGGACGTTCTGGACTAACGAACTGCAGCCAGCGTAGAAAAGCCAGTGAGTAACTAACGTAGAAGCATAGGACACTATTATTTGAGGTTGTGTTGGGTGTTTGTTATTTGTCCTGCTACTACGGATCACTCTGGAAACGAACTGCGGTTGGACATAGTTATTGTCATTTTTTTATTTTAATTGTGTATTAACTTATAAGTAAGCGAGCTATAGATTTAGCTAAGGTCTGTGTAGCATAACGTATTTTATTGTCTGTGGACTGTATCTTTTATATTTTATAGTGGTACCTAGCCCTTTTAATTATCCTTGTCCCTGCGGTATATATCCTAGTACTCTGCATTACGCACTTTTATTGGCACTTTTGCACTTTATATATCTGGCACTCTGTAGTTTTGCACATTGTACGATCTGTACCGGGTATTTATTTTTATTTTTTTTGGTTTCTTTCCCGGTGTCCTGTCTGCCCCTTTACCCTAAGGTCACAGTGTCACTGTAGTAACTAGTAGGATGTCGAAACGCAAATTACATAAAACCCATAAAGCTGTTGTTGCTCAACCATGCTCTACCATCGACTCCTACTTAGTACGGGCTGTTAGTGCTATTAATGTTGAAATTGATAGGGCGGAACGCCGCCTCTCATTAGGCACAGGCTCGGGGATTGTAGAAATAACGGGGCTGGTTTCTGGGATCCCCCAGCATGAAATTGAAACTGCCCCGAGCATCGAAAAAGTTACCGCCCCACCGGACAAAGTGTGCTCAGGGACGACAGTCATTGATGTAGATATTTTGCCTGATGTGCCACTACAGCATTCACCTACTGGTCCTCCTACACCGAAAAGGAAAAGGGGCTGTAGAAATAGCCAAGCGAAAACAGGGACTATGAGCAAAAGTAAGGCCCATCACCAAATACTATTGTTAAAATACCAGTAAAACCCTCTGATTTGGGGCCTTCACAAATTGATCAGATTGTAGCCCTTTTTAATCAGAAACTTGAAACACTCATCAGCCCACTTCATGATAAAATAGATAAACTTAATGAAGTAGTTGCAAAACTTAGTGGTTTATTAAAAAAATAATAACGAAAATCAAAGGGCGAATGCTAAGGGGTCACAGGGGGGATTACTGGAACAAGTGCAACTGGGTATAACCGCTGTGGAACCTGTAGTCAGTACCCCAAGTGTCAACAATAGGGATAGCAGTGGTCGGGGGGTCTTAGGGAACAACCTGGAAGTGCCCAACACAAGTATCAATTTGGCTGTAACAGGCTTTAGACCGAAAGCGACGATGAGTAACCTACCCTGCCACAATAGAGGGGATAGGGTTAAACGGGCAGAGTTGTCCCAGGTGCCTAGCGATCACAGGGAGAGTAGCGGGCCAATGGGAAGAATAGGTATACCGATAAACCTACCCCCAGAATGCTGCCCATATGTGGCAGTTATGGTAAATGTACCCCAACTTGAGCTGGGCCAAAAGGAAACAGATCATTCTCTTAAAAATAAAGTGGTGCATTGGTTATACAAGAATTGCAGCTATCCAGTGTATCATGCTGACCAGATTCTTTTAACCAGAAGAATAAATTGGATCGGACCCTTAAAAAAGACACTACAAGGCGATTGCGTAATTATTAACTTTAGGAACCCTAATTGGGCCAGAACTTCCCTGGAAAGAGCGGGCGCAATAGTACGCAATGATCTTGACGTATCACTTTTACCTCTGGGTTTTTTTTATAGACACTTAAGGCCTACCCCCAACAGAACAGGAGAACAGGAGAACTGTAGGGCCACCTCGGCAGTGTTAGCGCAGTCACATTTCACATTACCCACCTTCAATAGATTCCTACCATTAAGCACTCTTGAAGATAACGATTGACAAAGCGTTTTCTGCCCATCTGTTGGGGAGGCGGGATACAAAAGTATGTGGGGGTTGGATGCAGGACTCCCAAGTGAAAGGGTATCTAACATTACTGAGCCTATATCTAATACACTTAAATCTCAGCCTAAAGGTATAAATTCTCATGCCCTGCACCCATTAAGCACTGAGAACAAGTCTAGTCTTGATGTCCAGATAGGCGGCCAAGAAGGGCAGTTTATAGAATTATTGCTGGACCCCCCAGTTCTGGACCCTCCTACTAAGGAGGGAGACGTTAGTACGAGCATAGGTGAACGTCCCTTTGATGGACTAGGGAATTTTAAATCTAACGGCCTCACTATCGCTACTTGGAATATAGCCGGATTGGCTAGTAAAAAGGACATGTTGGGTTGGGAGGACTTTATTGGCAAACTCGACATAATTTGTCTACAAGAAACCTGGAGTACAATCTATGTTAATTTTGAAGGGTTTACTTCTTATAATTTACTAGCTACACCTGCCCGGCTGGTAGAGCGAAGGAGGGCTGTTAATCCTTCTATCGAATAAACTGCCTTTGGTTGTTAAAAGGGTTATCAAAGTAGGACAACATTCACAGTTGTTATGGTTACACCATAAAGATGGTTGGGATGTCTTGTGATCAACTATTATAACAACATTTTTGACTCATAACGTGGTCATTGAAATAGAAAAGGAAATAGATAATTTGGTCACAGCCATAAACACAAATTTTGCCATTATATGGGTCAGAGATTTTAATACTCCAATTTGTACCTTGTCTATGACCAAGGTTTGTGGATTTAGGAGTGATGAGGGGGCCGATTGTATACATTTTCCGCATAACATCTATGGAGATACCTTAAATTTAGTCCTGGCGACATATGATCTTGATGTAATGCAATGTGCCTTGGACGAGAATGGGAGGGAGATACCTACCTTCACTGGAAGAAATGCCAACACTTCAATTGATCATATTTTAGTATCCACCAATATCGTACACCTATGTTCTACCCCATGGATAGCCGAATTGTTACTTAGTGACCACAACTGTATTATCATGCCATTGGTTGTGTGGGGCAACAAAGTTGATAAGCAACAAACGGTTATTGGTAATATTAAACCATGTAGACCCAATGGAACTAGAATTAGGTGGAAAGGTATTAACCCTGCTAACATCCTAAAAAATATTGTTTTGGAATGTGACAAGGAGATTTATGATAGTCTTGATATGGAGGTTGAACCAACTACGATATTAACTAATTTCCAGTAAAATCAACAATACCATTAATAAGCTATTAACTGCACCTCCGAGTAGGAAGCAGTTACAGATTCAGGGTTGGTTTAACCATACCTGTATGAACTTGCTGAACCAGTTAAAACATGCACTCTCCACTAGACCTAGGGATAAAATGTTAATACAAAAACTAAGACTAGATTACAAACTAGCACTAAAACGGAGGAAGTGGGAGCTCCAAGAGGAGGCTTGGGATAACCTTTCACTGGCTGCGGTCACATCCAACAATAAGCTGTTTTGGGAAATAGTCAATTCATCATTTTTTAAAAATGATACTCACCCAGAATTTTTAAGCCATGTTAGCTGCGAGGACTGGGTGTTACATTTTTCTAATATTTTTAACCCATGTGATGAAGACTTTGAGGTTCTTAATATCCCCAGGAAATGGCCCATTATCCCTCTAAATATCACTCTTGATGAGGTCGAGTTAGGAATTCGAGGCAGCAAAGGAGGGAAAGCGCCAGGCCCAGACGGTGTACCCATAGATATCTATAAAACTGTGCCTGATCTATGGGGCCCGATACTTACCAGAGTCTTCAATGCCGCAGTCATAGAGGAAGTTCCTATGACATGGGGTCAATCAGTCATTATCCCCATCTACAAAAAGGGGAACAAATCGGAAGCCAAGAACTATCGGCCGATTTCCCTTTTAGATTCATCTGTGAAGGTGATGAGCAGGGTTTTACTTGTAAGATTGGAAGAGTGGGTTGTAGATAATGGGATTTTAACGAAAGCACAACTTGGTTTTAGAAAAGGGCTAGGCACGTTGGAACAGTGTATTAATTTGCAGCTTTTAATTGGCAAATACACATGTGCTAAACAAGGGGGTCTCTTTTTATGTTTTGCTGATCTTAGCAGCGCTTTTGATTTAGTGGATCATGCAATACTTTGGCCAGTTTTACTTAACCTTGGTGCTCCAGAGTCTATTATTTATTTTCTTGCGAGGCTGTACGAGAAATTATTGACTAGTGTCCGGTATGGCCATGGGGGCGAATGCACTCCAAATTTTAATGTCAAACGTGGCATCCGCCAAGGCTGTGTCTTGGCACCATTGCATTTTATTTTATTTATTAATGAAGTAGACGCAGTCCTTAAAACGATACAGGTGGACGCCCCCCAAGCAGATGGCCAGGATATACCGGTCCTGCTCTACGCAGATGATGCAGTACGTTTATCCAGGACACCGATAGGCCTACAGCGTCTAATTGATGGGTTCGTAGATTTCATTAAGGGAAGGAAGCTGCTGATAAACAAGGCCAAAACATATACAATGGTTTGTCGAACAAAACCCAAGAAAACAAAATGTTATTTTATAGACAGGGAAAGAGTGGAATCCGTCAACAATTTCTGCTACCTAGGGATAACTTTCTCGGGTAACGGCAAGTGGTCACGTGAAATGTCAAATGTCCGGGCCAAGATGGCAAAAAGTGTGCATGGGGTGTTTAGTTTTGCCTCCAAATTAGGGGATCGCCGAATTAAAGATATGACCTATATATACAAAGCTAGATGTGCCTCTATTGCACTATATGGTGCAGGGGTATGGGGCTACCACTCTAGCCAAGAAGTGCAATTAGAGGAAAATTCCTTTTTAAAAAAGCTCTTGTGCCTGCCTGTCTCAGCATCCTCAAAGTTAATCCATTGTGAAGTGGGGCTTGACCATTTGTCAGACCTGATTGCAATGAGACCATTTCTGCTGTGGAGATCAATTTGGTCTAAAGAGGAGACCATATTTACACAAACCATTATAAAGGACTGCCTACGATTAGACAATTGTTTTAAAATCCCATGGTTGAATTATATCTCAATTGTATACAAAGATATACTTAAGCTTAAGCTCCCAATTCCGGGAAATCCGTCAGATGTGATAGGCCTGTCCAAACAGGAGATTAAGGTCATTTTCTTGGCTCACAAAAAGGAGCGCAGGATGAGAACTGTGGAGAAACAAGCTACTTATCAGCTGTACCATCTGTATATTGACACTGTTGGCTTCCAAAGCTATTTATCACTTGTCTCAAGACCCTCCCACCGTTTTGTACTAACGAGGATGAGACTAAGGGGCATATTAGCAAGACCCACGTTAAAATTATCGCCGTTTTAGCGGCAGGAAACTGCCGCTAAAGCGGCGATAATGGACTTGCTAATATGCGTTATGGAATTCAATAGAAGCCCAGGTTAGATGTGCAGGACATCTAACCTGGGCTTCTATTGGAATTCCATACGCATATTAGCAAGCCCATTATCGCCGCTTTAGCGGCAGTTTCCTGCCGCTAAAACGGTGATAATTTTAACGTGGGTCTTGCTAATATGCCCCTAAGTCTTGTTCATTATTTAGTCGCTTTTCCAGAAACGAAACAGCGCCCAGTCAGTCCTTGCCCATGTGATAAGCACACTAAACAGAGCACCATGCACTTTTTATTATTATGTGAACTGTATCTGAATTATAGAATTGTTTATCTAAAACCCTTTGTTTAAAAGATATAATGTTACAACTATCCAAGCTGCTATGAGTCTACTGTTTACATTAAGAGACCCGAGATCTGTTTTTATACTGCGACATACATTTTAAAATCAATTTATGCAAGAAAAAGTTTAGTTTTTTTAGAATGAATTTATAGATTATAATCGTACTGAATTGATTGTGTATGTTTATTTATAGTTATATGAAATTGTAATTGAATTTTAATGCTTGTGTATGTATATTTGCTTTTATGGTTGCTATCTGAACCGAATAAAGCTTACTAAACGAAACGAGTAGCTCTGCCAATTAATATTTCAGTTTTCGACCCATTAAGTTGAAGACAGTTCTGTTTCATCCAAGATGCCAGAGCTCGCAGGCAATCGCAGAACCTGGTTCTTGTTACTTCCAGGTTTGTCCACTCAATATCACCAACTGGGTTTCAGTAGCATATGGCATAAACCTCAGACTGAAAGACCTGACAACCTCTGCCAGAGCGCCCACATACATATTCAAGATTAATCACATTTTAGCTTTAGAACACATATGTTTTGATGTAAATGGTGTCACTTACATTACCAAATATCGTACATGTGCATCCAGGCGAGGGTGCAACTAATGCAGCAGATATTTTCTGATAAAGGAAGTTGCATTTGAACAAAATGTAGAGGTAGTATTGTTTCTGGCATGGTAGACCACGGGACACACAGGAAACGACTGTATGGTTCATCATAAAATATATATTTGGCAATTTTCCTTTTGAAGGAAAGGAAACAGATGGGCTTGTTGTCATTAGAAAAGGACGACCTAGGAGAAACGAAAAAGCAGAAATATTTTCTCTTCGCATTTCTTGCTTTTGGAAAGGCACACTGAAGGGTGCACTTAAGGGTGCATTTCATTCTTTAAGCCGCTGGCTTTCTATCCTCTCACTCCCCTAACTAGAGACCGCTGGCATTACCTTTGTAAGATGCGCTGCCAAACCTGCAGTCTGGCCTTGCTAGATAAGCTCTCTGCCTTCTACACTCAACTCATACATCGACACACCCACATGTACTTCGTATGGATTTGGTATTACAATGCTGCAATACATTTTAATTCCTAAAAATAAAATAAAAACATATTCATGGCATTGACAAAAACAGGATTTATAAGTAAATGGAAAAAATAAAATAACAATATCACAGCACAGAGTGAAAGAAACAGGTTTTTTCCCAATCCATACTGCAGAAGATGAATTTATGATTTAGAAGATTGCACGTTACCTTGGTCAATGTCACACCTGCCCTTACATATGTCAGTGGAAGGTGTTTTCTTCATTATGAAGTTCACATAAGTGGGATTGCTTGGAGAGATGGTGGGAAAAGTTTTACACTTCGTCCAACTTTACCCAAGGCAAAGTTAATCCCCCCTGCTCTGCTGAAACCCAGGGGCTTATTTACGAGCTCCTTGCGCCGCCGGTACGTCACTTTTTCCCATGTTAAGTGTGACGCACCAGCGACGCAAGGGGCTTTTAAATAAGCCCCTCAGTTTTTTTCTTTTTTTGGCACAAGATGTTCCTTTGGAGATCTAGGTAATTCTTCTGGTGACTGCTGCACCATCTGCCATGCAGGAAGGCAACCCATGAATAACTGTATTCTATGATAACTAATACAATTATCTGATAACATAAGTTCAGAACATTGAGCCAATACATATGTAAACAAGAAATAAGGTGGTATAACTAGGAATGGTCAATAGCTTAAAGATAAACCTATATGTATAATGAAATCTTACACATGTGCTATGTCTAACAAATTTAAAGCATAAAAAGGAGGCCTTTGACCTCTTTTGAGAAGTGGGTACTCCTTAAGACTGATGATAAACGTCTTATTACTGAACTTTATGCCCTGCTGGGCAAGGAGCTATCCCGACTAAATCTAAGGGGCAGTTGAGGTGGGAGAAGGAGCTGGGTAGAACTCTTTCTGTCAAGGAGTGGAAAGATATCTAATACAGAGTACACCACACAGCACATAATAGGCAAGTGCCGAGACTGCATATAAAATTGTGCCATAATGGTATCTGACCCGAGCGAGACTCCAAACATGGAACACAGGGCACTCAAAAGAATGTTGGTTGGGGTGCAGGGACACTGGAACGCTACTCGACCTTCTATGGCATTGTCCAAAACTAACCCGTTACTGTGATCAAATTTTGGAAGATATTGACCTTCCTTTTAATACCTCAATCCTGAGGTTCCCGGCCTACACTATACTTAGGCTCCTAGACCCCTTGACCTACCCACTCCCCTCTATTCGAAGGAGACAAATGGCTCTAGCCATGGGGGCAGCTCATCAGGTGATTCTCTTTAGGGCACTGACAAGACCCTTGACTATACCTCCTGGCTACACAAACTGTGGTTCATCCTGGTGAAGGAGAAACTGTCCCTGTTGGTTTACCCAAATCGTACCTCCTAACCCGACCTGTGGGCGCCCTTCATTCATATTCTTTCTTCCGAATGCCGTGAACTGACATGCCAGACCTACCTGCGGCTGCTACGCTTTATTTCGGACACTTCCTTTATGGACAGTTAGTTTCTACCTGACGTTAGAACACATTGCACAAACCACATCATGCCATATTGACACGCTAACATTACGGACCACGTAGCTACTTTCACAGAAGGAGAATTAGGGGTGGGGGGCGTGTCTGAGTGTTTATTTCTTGTTTCACACCTAAAACTGCCTAAACTACGCTGTTGGCCCCAGGGTTGTAGGCAGAGAGCTGTGTTTATTACAACTCATGTTTCATTGAATGCTGCTGGCCTCCTGGGTTGTAGGCGACTAGCTGAGTAATTGTTGATACAACTTTAATAAACAGAATTGTTCCATAAAGCATAAAAAGGTAAAAACAGGCCTATCAGAAATGCACCAGATTAAGGGCGTTATTTACTACGGTTTGTGTGATTTTTTGTATGGTGCTGCACAATTTTCTACTGCGCTTGTAGGCTTTTATAATGGTAAGTAAATTAATGTAATACTTTACACCACTTTGTGCCATGAGCAAACCCTTAATGAATAATCCCCAATTGTTGGCCTTATATGATTGAACTGTTGGGGGTAAAAAGTTTAAATTGATTTTGGTATTTACTTTTAAAAGTGTGCCCAAAATAATAGCATATAGCCACATTCACATTAGTGAGAACAGTTAAATTGTTTACTTACATGAAATTACTTGTTGATTCCTGTATCACTGTCTCTCTTTCCCTGCAGCAACTCTGCCCTAAACCTGTGGAGGAATGCAGTGTTTTCCTGGAACAGTTGGCAGGGGCAAAGAAAGGAACCCTGCTGCAAACAAGGAAAATGTCCACCACCCTATGTGTAGTGTTCTAGTTAGTAAAATGTGAATAGGAATGTTGGGCTAGCATTCTTTCTCGGCCATTCAGTAGCGGCGGTTGGTGCGTACCGATGGTTTCTTTGAAGGTGGATGTCCAAGCTGTCTTCTTGAGGATTAAATCTTCTTCTTCTACCCTCGTTGTGCCCTGTGTGATTCTTACATGAATTGGCAACGACTGGGATAAAAGAAGAAGACAGTGCTCACCTATTTTGCCGTATTCTGGGTGAAGTTGTTCAGTTGTTCCTATCCGAATCTCCGTGTGTGCTGCAATTTCGTGGGCATACTCCTGAAACAGCCGTGAGTCCCCGGTGGGGAGTTTATGATTTATGCCAAATTTGGAGGTTGCTGTTGCTACATGCTCGGCGCGCGCAGTTAATGCGTTTCAGCGCGAGTTTTGGATTGAAGGAGGTCGTGCGGTGACATCAGCGCGTCGGACCACGTTTCCTGACGGCCATCTTGGATTGGGCTCGGAAATGTATCAGTTTATTGGAGTTTCCCTATTGCTTGATACTGAGGATATGCAAAAGGCCCGTTTTTCCACAAGTTAAAGGTTTCTCGCATTCAGCTGGCCTGCACTGTCGGTGACAGGCACACCTGTGTTATACTACGTTCTACTGTGTCGGTGACAGGCACACCTGTTTTACATCTATTGCAGTGTTTCCCAAACTGTGGTCCGCGGACCCCCAGGGGTCCGTGACACATTCCCAGGGGGTCCCCAGGAGGCAGTTTTAAAAGCACTGCAAAGTTCCTTGTCTAATTAGCAGTTTTCGAGCAACAATAAAAGTGTCAAAATAACGCCAGTGATTAATGCACCTGCTGGAGAGATGAGAGTTTTGTCCAGTTGCAGCTTTGAGTAATCTAACGTAGCACAGAGGGTTAATATGCCTACTGCAAAGAACGTGTACCATGCATTTTAAAAAACAGTGTTTTATGTGCATTGGTCAGTGGGTTACTGCTTTTGTCACAGAGATTTTTTGTTACTCTGCAGTTCATAAGTGACAATCGTAATCTAGCACAGTGACCTATAAACTGTCATCAAAGAGCTGCTTGCAAACTGCATGGTACAAGTTAGTAACTTATGTTTTTTCCCAGTCTTTCATTATCCTGATGCTGCTAAAAAGGTTTATTTGGGCGGAAATACATTTTTATTTTTTAAAGTCAATGCTAACCACTGGCTGATGTTCTGAATCCCAAGTTTGCGCTTCTCCGGATCAAGCACTCTTTAAAAATGCCTACCAGTATGAATGGCATGTGAATCCTACACATTGTAGTACCCTTTGCCTTATGTAACATTTTCTATACACTGATTTACACGTATGATTCATTGTCGCTATATGTGTGTGATGTAAAGTGCTTTGACATCCTACAATGGTATCAGAGATACTATAAAACAAATGAAATACATGTGACAGAGAGGCTATGGAGAGATGAGAGGCACTGTTGAAGGGTGATAATAAGGGAATCATTGAGGAACCCTAACAAAGATTGTCGTATCCTGGTGCATAGTAAGGTCTTCATTTACTATTCGTTAAAAGCCAATACAATTGAATATATAATGATAAATGTGTTTTAAACTGCACCAATGTTTCCTAAATTTCTTGGGGGAGAGCCTCCCAAAGCCCCCTTTGTAGTGGTCAGACTCACACACTGCACTTGGTGTGCACCGTATGGTGACTGGTCTGAAAACATTTGCCAGGGCTGCTTTGGGTTTCCAGTCTGGCCCTAGCAGGAGCAGGAGCCTCGTACTGCGAAATAAAACCAACCATTTAAAAGTTAGTCACGGAGATGCAGCACCAACTTTCCCATTAAAATGTTTTGTTTTTTGCAAATTCTTTGAATATAAAATACTAAGGGGATATTTACAACAGAAGTGGCGGAGCGTGTCGTTAGCCTCCTTGGCTTAACAACACGCTCCGCCACTTCGGAAGCACTAGGGCTGCACCATATTTACAAGAATATGGTGCAGCCCTGCGTTTTCCCTGTGCTGGCGCTACACTTAGCAGTGTAGCGCCAACGGTGCACCCTTGCACCATAGTGCAAGGGTGTGTAGATGCAGTGGAAGATTGTTTATGTGCAGGAAGGTCCCCTTCAATCTTGAAATTCCGTTTTGTCACTTCTATGTGTGCTGCTTAATGCAGCACACATGGAAGTTACAAAATGGCATTTTTAAAAGATTGTTTATGTGCAGGAAGGGTCACCTTCCTGAACATAAACAATCCAAGGCGTTTGCTTTTTCCATGTGTGCTGCACAAAGCAGCACACATTGAAAAAGCAAAACGAGGAGAAATAAAGGATTTCTCCTCGTTTTGCCAAGTTAAGACCTGGTTTTCCCTGGCTTAATTTTGGCGCTCCCTCCTATTTACGCTGCCCTTGTAAATAGGGGGCAGCGTCAAAATCAATGGATGTTGCGGTGGAACGCCCACCGCAACACCCACTGCCCACCCCTTTCACGCTAGGCATTGTGTGACAGGGGGCTTTATTTACAAGGCAGCGTTAAGCCATGTTAAGTGGCTTAACGCTGCCTTGTAATAAGGCGAAGCCTCTATCGCCACGGGAACGTTGCAAAAAGTGACGTTCCCATGGCGATAGGGGCTTCTAAATATGCCCCTAAAATCCTTAGTAATTTGAGTATTTGTTTTGTGTGCACGTGTGTTTATTTTTTCTGAATTACTGTTTTAATGTTTGAAATTTAAATCATACAAATTGCTTGGGGGTCCCCGGCTTCCAGTGGTGACTCAATGGGGGTCCTCAGGAGTCAAAAGTTTGGGAACCACTGGTGTAAAGAACTAAAGGAAGATGGTGTGTTGAGTAATGTCATAACTTTGGTGAAATCAGGATGTGCAAAAGAAAAGTCTACAGAGGTTTCATTAAAACCCTACAGCAAAGTAGCAGATGAGTTGTCTTTGGAAGGTGGGCTCTTAGTAAGAGGGGTAAAAGTTGGTGCCACCTATATGTTTTCGTGAATAGATTCTTGAGACAGTGCATGTAGGGCATCTAGGTATGACTGCCATCAAACAAAGAATAAGGAATGATTTTTGGTGGCCAGGAGTAGGCATGGATGTAGAAAGATTAGTCAGGAACTGCGTGCAATATTGTTCCGGTGACAAACATTTAGTGACCACTGTGCCAACACCCATACCTGTGGTTAATCCTAGCAAAGTATGGCAGAAAATTGCTGTAGATTTTTTGGGGAACATTTCACATACTACCTCCAAGGATGAGGTATTTTATACTGCTAGTGGATCATCTATCAAGGTAGGTGGAGGTGT
Source organism: Calotriton arnoldi (assembly GCA_963921515.1). Taxonomy (NCBI): domain Eukaryota; kingdom Metazoa; phylum Chordata; class Amphibia; order Caudata; family Salamandridae; genus Calotriton; species Calotriton arnoldi. Next base: position 347,856 of record CAWUFW010001383.1, read on the forward strand.
GAGGTGTAGCTGAACGTAACATGGATTCTGTGAGTAATTTTTTCTGAGATGCTTTCCCCAGGGAAGGGACTCCGGAGGACAATGGAGTGCAGTTTACCTCTACTGCTATGATGGAATTTTTGCAGAGGTATGGTGTGAAACATTTACGCACCCCTTTATATCACCCTCAGGCCAACTGAAAAGTTGAAAGATTCAACAGAGTGTTGGTAGAATGCATTCAAAGTGCAGTAAGGTCTAAAGTGAATTGTGAATCTGCCATTAGAGAGTTGATATGGGCTTACAGATCCACTCCTCATTCAGGAGCTTTTGAGAGGGAGAACAGTGGTGTCTTCTTTGTGCCCAGTTTGGAAAATGGAAGTGATGGATCAAGGTTATGATGTTTCAGGGCTGAGCCGCCGTGCAAATACTTTTTTCAAAGCGAGGGAACTGGGAGCTTTTGTGGAGGTCCTGCACAGCGCTCCTAGGGTACACTTGAAACAAAGATACATGTGCAGTTCCTCAAGAAAGGGAAGGTGAACAGGTCTCTTATGGAATGCCCTCACACACCCCGAAGGATGTCATGCTTCATCATTGGGCTGTGCTCCTCGTCGGGCCGGCGCTGCAATGCCCAACGGGCTCCCGCGAAGGGGCTCTTTGCCGGAGATCTTTTAAGAGACAGCCGTTAGGTGCGTGAGGGTAAGTGAAATAGGTAGTGTGTGAGTGTGAGTGGTGGAGTAAAATAGGTTTTAGTACTTCCCTAGAGGGAATTAATTTTATTCGTGGGGTGTACTAACCTAATTAAAAGAAATGTGAGCCCTGGCTGGATTATCAATGATCCTACAGGGTCTGATATGTGTATGCGGTCAACATGTTTCTCGCCTTCTGCCCCTAGCGGGTCAATCGGCAATTCTTCAGGACCAGAGTCTACTGGAGTAAGTGCTCCTAAACTCTTACACTACCGCAGGGCTGGTGCTGAGTACTATGTTTGTCACCAGCGTAGTAAGTAAGGATCCCGGGTGAGGACCTGGAATCAAGAGACCCCCAATAATGAGGTCAAGGCTAGACGGGGTGGCCGTTCGAGCACTTCGTTGCTCGCTATGAGGGGGGGCGCGCAACTAGGGTAGGAGCATCGCTAGCCTTGACCTCATTATTGGGGGTCTCTTGATTCCAGGTCCTCACCCGGGATCCTTACTTACTACGCTGGTGACAAAAATAGTACTCAGCACCAGCCCTGCGGTAGTGTAAGAGTTTAGGAGCACTTACTCCAGTAGACTCTGGTCCTGAAGAATTGCCGATTGACCCGCTAGGGGCAGAAGGCGAGAAACATGTCGACCGCATACACATATCAGACCCTGTAGGATCATTGATAATCCAGCCAGGGCTCACATTTCTTTTAATTAGTTTAGTACACCCCACGAATAAAATTAATTCCCTCTAGGGCAAGACTAAAACCTATTTTACTCCACCACTCACACACTACCTATTTCACTTACCCTCACGCACCTAACGGCTGTCTCTTAAAAGATCTCCGGCAAAGAGCCCCTTCGCGGGAGCCCGTTGGGCATTGCAGCGCCGGCCCGACGAGGAGCACAGCCCAATGATGAAGCATGACATCCTTCGGGGTGTGTGAGGGCATTCCATAAGAGATCTGTTCACCTTCCCTTTCTTGAGGAACTGCACATGTATCTTTGTTTCAAATATGATGTTTCAGGGGCCTGTGAGAATGCAAAAATGTTGAGTGACACATACAACTATAAGCGTTGTCAGAAAGATTTAAAAAGGTATGGATAAAATGATCAGAAAAGCTAGGGTTTAAGTACGATATATGGTACGAATTAAAGATCCAGTGTTGCAAAAAAAGGCTTATCCAAGTTTTGAGATCCTGTTAGAGTCATTGAAGTAAGAGGCAATGCAGTGCAGGTGTCAAATGGACAATGGTGGCACTTGTCCAGAATTGCCAAAGTAGAAAGGCATGATTTGGAAAACACTGGAGCTGTTCTAGTTGCTGGAGATGGGTCCAATTTCACTACAGAAAACAAGCATGGTAACATTGTGATGTGTCCAGATATTTCTGTGTTAAGAAAGAGTAGCAGAATAATCAGAATGCCTAAAAGATATGTTGATTACATTTGTGGCTTGGCTGTAGCTTTATTAATTGCAAAATTTTATATGATGAGTAGTCATGTTAGATTATCTGTTAGTATTATTAGGATTATGTAACACACATCCTTGTAGTTTGGAAAGAGATGTGTGGCATATGTAGATAATTGATGTGATGTAACATGGCACAATTGTGTTACATTATGGAACTGTTATTGTTGTGGTTTGATCTGTGTGCCTTTTATATGTTCATTCTTGGCCCTTTTGTACGAGCTATTAATTCCGAGCTTTTCATCAATAAAGAAAACATGAAGCAAAGCTTTTCACACAGTGTTGTTCTGTTGTCTAATCATTTTTTCTTTATGATAATTTTGCACATCAATGTAGAATATCTTTCCACACAACAGCAGCGGCTATCCTGCTGCTACATTTCACTCCATTCACTGTACAATCTAGCTGTACATCAAGGAAAAATTAGTGCCATACGTACATAAAATGCGACCTTATATGCATGTGATTGCCTCATGCTTGAGCAACACAATGCAAACAAGCAGCGTCTTGCTATTGTTATGCTATAGAAGTATACTGACTTTCTGCAACAAAACACCACGTGCAAGATTGCTATCACACAGTGTACCACTAACCAGCATTTATTAGTGAACAAAAGTAATAAGGGAAAAAAATGTACACTCACAAACACTTTAAATGAAACAGAGCGGAAAAATAAAGGTGCAACACCTTATTTAATCCGTCTGCATACATATGTACAGTGTAAAAAATGAAAGTCGGCAAGGTTGAGCTTTCAGCTTGCAGTGTGCGCTTGTAATGGGAAATTCACTTCTAGTATGAGAATACAACAAAAACGTCAGGACTTGATAAGCTACTTATTTTCTGCCATCACTATGCGGCCACCTACTGCACATCAACCTGTTATTGTTCTTCACTCTGTCATGGCCGGACTGGAAACCAAAAATAGCCCTGGCAAAATGTTCAAACCCATCCTACAGGTGACCGCAACTAGAATAAGGCCACAACGACATTGGTAGAACAGTGGAGTCCATTATTCTGTGAAAGCATCCCCCTAACCTGCAGCCCACCGGTAAAATGTCAGGGGCCCTGTTATAGATAGGGCACACTTTTCCTGTTTGCGCCACGGGCGGTGCACCTTTAAGCAGGTGCGTCGGGTGCAAACAGGAAAAGTGCGCCCTATCATGTTGAATGTGCTGCCCTCAGGGCAGCTGCGAACTCGCGCTACCCCCAGGGGGGCGCAATCAAGAGAAATAGGGAGCAGCTGTTTAAAAGTTGCTCCTTGTTTCGCTGTGCAGGCGGCAACCTGCCTGCACTTGTAAAGGGGAATTGAGATCCCCTTGCAGCGGATGCAGTGAGTGACTGCACCCGCCTGCAAGGGGATTTCTGGGGAGCCCATATGACCTCATATCCCTCCTCCAGAGGGCTGCCATCAGGGGATGCACTGACAGTGCACCTCCTGACTGCTTCACAGTACTCTCCATATTATTTGCAAATTCTCTCATCCAAAACAGTATGTGGTCTGATTTTTCTTGCTTACCTACTTCAGATAGCATGTGTGCTTATAAACATTAATTTATAGTTCACAAACGAGAGTCAGTATTTCAAATAGTATGTGCATAGAAAAACATGATTATACTTTGGATACACAGAACTGGTTTGTGGTGGCTTCCTTTTTAAAGTGGCTCTCTAAGCTGTTGTGTAGACCAGCCTTTGTGCAGAGTGACACTCCTCACAGCAGTGTTGTCTCCACCTAGAGTACCCACAACGGAGACACAAAGAGGTGTGAACTATCTGCACCTGGCTAAGAACAGCTAAAAAGACAGTGATCATGAAAAAGAGGCAAAAGGCTGGCCTCACCTAAAATACCCTTCTCACTTTGAACAACAGAGACTACAGCCCCACACTATACCCCACAATCTAGCAAGTGCCAGTGCTACAGGAAGACTGATTAGCAGCTCCTCTCAACAAAAGGATCTAGTTGGAGACCTGTCTCCTTTGTCCCCACTTCAGTGTCTATGTCTTCTCTCTCCTATTTCCCTCCTGGTACACGTCCACTGTCTGGGAAAACAACCTCACCCCATCTTGTGTACAGGAACGGTCCGGGAGAACGCCGAGTCTGAGGATGACATCCCAGAACCTACAGGGAAAGAAATATCTGCCTTGCGAGACCTACCTGAGCTAGCAGGGTGGCAAGCTGCTCAAGGACCGTTCCAGGCAGAGTTCTGCAAGGCGCAGGAAGAGTGCCCCACTTTTGAGGGCTTACGGCGACTGGCTAAAGCACAGGCAAATGGCACACCTCTGGTGATCACCACATTGTTGGGAGAATGGTTGCCTGTATAGTGAGCCTAAGGCCCCCCGAGCCTGGGTTACCCCGTGTTCCTACTGGAGTTGGCTCATGACATCCCCCTGGCATGACATCTGGGGTAGGCCAAGATCTTTGCCCGACTGGTCACCCACGTTTATTGACCCTGGATGAAGATCCACTCAGATGCATTCTGTAGGTCCTGTGTTACATGCCAGGTCAGTGGTAAGTGAGGGGTAATGCATTAGGACTCCCTGCTACCTTTCTCCATGGTGTAAACACCTTTTGAGAGGGTGGGCATGTACATTATAGGGCATTTGGACCCCAAGGCAGCCTTAGGCAAGAGGTTCATCTTGGTCTTGGTGGACCAAGCCGCAAGGAACCCTGATGCCATAGTCGTGACGCCAGTGACTGCGCTTGTGGTGGCCAGGGCACTGATGTGGATCTATACCTGAGTAGGTTTCACCAAGGAGGTTGTGTCTGACCGGGGCACCAACTTCATGTGTGCCTACATGAAGGCCATGCAGGATGAGTGTGAAGTTGCCTTCAAGTTCTACACACCATACCACCCCCTAACAAATGGCCTTGTCGAAAGATTCAACAAAATCCTGATGTACATGATTATGGGCTTGTCAGAGTCCCTGTGACATAAGTGGGACATTCGGTTACCATGTCTGCTTTTTGCTTCTAGGAAGTGCCTCAGAAAAGAGTGGGTTTCAACCCATATGAACTTCTGTTTAGCAACTCTGTTAGAGGACATTTCAGTCTTGTCAGGGAGTGGTGGGAGAAAGCTCCCAAGAAACATCCTCAAGTTGAGGTAAGCTACATGTTAGTTAGCACTTATGTCTCAGATGAAGCACTTCTGGAAGGAGGCCACTAAGAACTGGGAGGTCAGTCAGAAAGTATTAAAACAGTGTAACAACCATAAGGCCTCTCTGCTGGATTACCAACCTGCCAGAAAGTGTGGGCAATGGAGCCTGTGGAGCCCTGAGTCTTGAAGGATCAATGTAACGGGCTCTTTGAGGTCTGAAAAAAAAAGGGAGGTCAGATACCTGGTAGATCTTAAAACATCCAGGAATCCCATAAGGGTCCTGCATGCGAATCACCTCAAGCCCCATTATGAGAGGTAAAAAGTGACTATGCTCTTGGTGACAGATGGTGGTGAGGAGAAGGAGAGTGAACAAGTCCCCAGCCTACTGTACTCCAGTGAGCAGGATGGGTCAGTGGAGGGTGTCATCCTCTCCCCCACACAGACTGCTGAGCAACAGGGATACTGTCATCAGTTGCTGGGACAGTTCACCTCTCTTTTCTCCATTGCCCCTCAGCTTACTGACTGATGTACCCATTACATAGGTGAAGGAAACAGCATGCCTGTCAAAAACATAATGTACAGGCTGTATGACAAGGTGAGTGCCAGCATCAAAGATGAGGTCTCCAACATGCTGGATTCTGGGCTGATTGAGTCCTCCTGTAGTTCCTGGCCTAGTCCAGTGGCACAGGTACCTAAGGCTCCCCCACCCCTGTGAACTATAGGAGTCTCAATACAGTCACCAAGAGTGATTCTTACCTAATCCCCAGAGTTGATGCGCTCATTGATCGTTTGGGGGCTGCAAAGTTCCGGAGTACATTTGATTTGATCTAAGCGTGCTGGCAGATTGCTCTAACTGAGGGGAGGATGCGGGGGCAAGGAAATGTCAGCATTCTCTATCCAAGAGGGGCACTTTCAGTTTGAACTGATGCCTTATGGGTTAATGAATGCCCATGATACCTTGCAGAGGTTGGTGAATAGGGTCCTAGCTGGGTTACAAAATTTCAGTGCAGCCTACCTGGATGACATTGCTGTCTTCAGCTGGGATGAACACCTAGACAACTTCAAAGAAGTGCATCAGTGTAGGAAGCTGGCTCTGTATATGTTATACCAAAGTAAGATATAGTGTGCACAGAGTCAAGGGAGTCCCCAGAGGAACAGCAGAGGCTAAATTAGATAAGTACTAACAGCTCTCTTTGTGGTAGTGTGGGCGAGCAGTTAGGCCTATCAAGGGTGTGTTAAGCATTTATTGTAATCACTCAATCAAGGACTGATTACACAAACTCAGAGACAGAATCCAGACCAATTGGGTATGTATAAAAAAGGGATACTTAAGTTTTACTTCTAGAACCAAGCAGGACTTGGCACAAGTAAGTGAAATATACTCTCAAATGCAAACCCTTACAAGGAAATTCAGTTGTGGTTGAATTTGCAATCGTTACAGGTTTGTATTGGGTTTCAAACTGTTTAAATTACACAGTAATTAATTTTGGAATACTTTTAGATTACTTTTGGATTACATCGACTACTTAGGGTGGTATGCCTAGATACCACACCATGGACCCTACAGTAGAAGGTAAGTTAGACTTTTTCAGTTTGCAATATAGTTAATTTTCTTTTCATACAAAAAGTTCAACTCGAGACAACAATTTTAGGAACAAACTCGTAACATGAGTTCCTATGGGAAAAAGCCATTAGCAGTTTCTCTGGTAAGTAAACGACTTACGAGGGGGAGTCTTGGGGGCTAGGACCAAGGTTCCCCAAGGTCCAGTTGGGCACTTAAGTTGCACCACCAGTGGCACTAGGGGCGGCCGGGTGCAGAGTGCAGGGACACAATGTTAGCCAATGGGGCCTTTGGTCAGGGACTGCTTACCAGCAGGTCATTTGGGTGTGGGAGCAAAGCTCCTGGGGTTAAAATCAGCACTGCCGGGGCCAACAATCAACACAGGAGCTGTATCACCAGCCCCACAGGGGCGGCCGGGTGCAGAGTGCCATGGAGACGTCGGGGACCCTGTGGATTCCAATGGAGCCCTTCGATTCGTTAAAGATGGTGCAGGCTCAGGCAGGGAGACTTCCTGAAGGCGACCACCGGCTGAAGAGGTAAGTTGGGTTCCCGCACCAAAACACGCAGCCTGCAATGGCAGTGTGTGGGTGTTAACGTACAGGACCCCTAAGGGTGGCTCAATTGGTGCTGCAGCCCATAGAGGTCTTCCCTGATCACAGTGCCCTTGTACCCATGGTACCTTTTACAGGGGCCTTACTGTGGCCAGAGATGTGCCAATTGTGGGTACAAAGGTACAGCTTTGGGAAAGAACACAGGCCCTGGGAACCTGATTGGCAGGGACCCAGGGCACACCAAGTCAAAGTGCATCATGTGTCAGGCAAAAAGTGGGGGGTAACCATGCAAAAACGGGCACTTTCCTACAATCAGGCCCTGTAACAGGCAGGCCTGACTATCAAGGCCATCAAGTGCCAGATAGGGCAGGGTTCAGTGGTGTATTCAGGCCACCAAGTTGGAGGGGGCCATGTATAACCTCCACAGCCCAAGATACAGACCATTCTGGCTTGGGAACCTCCCAAAACCCAGACTGAAGTGAGAACCTGACTGGATACTACAGGAGATTTGTCAACTAACCTCTAGAATGCAGCCAAAGAAGGTGATCTGGACAGAGGCATACCGCCAAGATTTTGATGCCTTAAAGGAAGCCATCTGTTCGCCACAAGTGCTCAAGGCACCTGATTTCTTAAAAGAGTTCATCATTGTAGGAAATGGGTTACTGGTTGAGGGGAATAAAACCCTACTCAAGCAACAACCACAATTCTGGTGAGGGTGAAACACAAGCAAACCCCCAAATTAACCTGTGCTTAATCCTCTGGTAACTTAGCACAAAAACAGTCAGGCTTCACTTAGAGGCAATGTGTAAAGTATTTATGCCGTACTTCAAACAGTAATAAAGTGTAAACACAACACAAGAACAGTCCTACACCAATTTAGAAAAATAGAGTAAATTGTAATTAATTAACACTAAAATAACAAAAATTCAATTAGTAGAACCAGAGTTATGCAATTTTAAAGGTTTTTATAGAAATCATAAGCTAAGAAGCAAAAAGTGCCAGCTGCTGTTATCTGGTTGCAGGAGACCGGGTCCAAGTCACAGGTTCAAGCCCACAGTGTTGGAGCGCGGGCCGGATAGAGGACTGAGGTCCACATGTACAAAGCATTTTTGTGGTTGCAAACGGGCCGATTTGAAGAATCGGTCTGTTTGCAAATGCAGAAAGGCTTTTTAAAATGTATAAAGCCCTATTTGCGATTCAGTAACCTATTATCGAATTGCAAATCGCGTTTGCGATTCGGTACTAGGAAGGGGCGTGTTTAGGGCGTCCCTTCCAAAACCCGAATCACAGTGGTATGTGTAAATGTTTTGCGACCGATATGCGGTCGCAAAACATTCGCATTTTACTGCCTACTTTAAGTAGGTGTTAACCCATTCAGAAATGGCAAGGGATCCCCAAGGGACCCCTTCCCCTTTGTGATTGCTTGGAAAACATTTTTTAAGAGCAGTGACCACTGCCTACTCTTAAAAAAAAAAGAAATCTCTTCTTTTTTTTAAATGCATCCCGTTTTCCTGGAAGAAAAACGGGATGCATTTAAAAAAAAAATATATATTGTTTTATTGAAAAAGCAATCACAGACATGGTGGTCTGCAGACCCCAGCAGGCCACCATCCCTGTGATGTTTGCGATTCCCAATGGGTTGCGAACCAAGACCTACCTCATTAATATTCATGAGGTAGGTCTATTTGTGACCCACTCAAAATTACAAAATGTGTAAAACACACATTTGTACATTAGTGTTTGCAATTACCAAATAGCGAATTGAAAAAATTGTTAAGTGTGGAAAAATATTTTCTTTTTAGGACGAAAACCCTCACCCACCATCAGGTGGCATGCTTCATCATTGGGTTCTCGTACCTGGTGAGACACGGCCTCCCTCGGGGGTAAACGGCTTGTACCCTGAGCCTCTTGCCTGGGACACCTCGAGAGGAGTCATTGAGACCCAACTTTTGAGGGTCCTTGAGAGGTGGATTCCCATAAAGGTCTGGTGACCACTGATGGAGCAAGGTTTCAAAAATGAAACTTGCTTGTACGCAATCCTCTTCATAGTATTAATTTATTAAACTTGTATTGTCAATACTAACTTTTGCATTCACAAACACAAGAGGGACAGAAGCTTGCCTATGTGTTTTACTAATGAATAACGCTTGTCCGTAATTCAAAATGTCCGCTAAAGCGCGGGAACTTCATTGCGCATGTCGCAACCTGATCACATGGTGTGACGTCTTTCTTTGCTTGGTGGGAAACTTCTGCTTCTGCGCAGTGTGCACTAAAATGGCCGCTAAATGTTTCCACATGCTTCAGCTTGCTCTCATGTCATTATTAAATTGTCGTTTTCTTAATGATACTAATGCAGGATAGTATTATAATTAATTGGGAATAGAGTAGGGAAAGTGGGCATACAGTGAAACATTTTATTTGTGATTTTAATATTTTCTTCTTGCACTTTTAGTAATTCGTAAACTTGGGCCTGGGTTGGTGAATTGTAAATCGAGAGACAGATGGTTCTGCGCATGTGTCCTGTGTGCCTGCCAAGTGAAGTCAACTTGGACGTCTCCCAAGGCCATGACCCATTGGCCGAAGATGCTGTACTTTATGTTTCCGGTGGACAAAATGATACTTTTCCCCTGTAAAATGTATAACATTTGTCGTGAGACGGGTGGGAAATAAAGTGAATGTATTCATTTGAAGGGGCGGGAAAGTAAAGACAATAGGCTTTACAATTTAGGCCAAATCGATATGGTGCGAGAATCCACCCCCTGTCCCTGTCCAATCAGAAGTAGTGGCCCCATATTTTAGCAACATTAAGGGGAGGTACATGGGCGTAGAAGGGTATAATAGAATATAGCATTAGTTAATTAGTCAGAGCATGCTTTCACGAAGAACAGGCGTCCATGCTGCGAGAGAGCTCTTAGATCCAGACTGCCATGCTGATCGGTTGCTGACTGAATCCCTGTCCAGAAGAGGTCCTGAGGAGGGGGCGGCGGAGTCCATTAGAACGGGAGAATCGAGGAGAAGTCGAGAATCAGAGAGGGGAACGGCGCAGGCGTCGTTGTAGAGAGGTCACCGGTCCTGTCCTGATCCTGGAAGAAGTCTTTGCTCTTCATCCTTCCTGGGTCCTATCTTTTCCAACTCCTTGGCCGAGGGGCTTGGTTCTCGCATTTAGGTAACTATACTGCAACCTTTAGTTGCGCTGCTGTCTCTATTCTCTTCCTTTCCTTAAACACCGACATTGATTAGCAAAATCATTTCTATGCTTTTTCTTGGGTATTTTCAATCAAATACCGTGTTTTCTGTATTTTACTCTGCTAAAACTTTAGATAAACATTTTAAAACTTCCTGACTCAGTGGTTATTTCAGGATTATGAACTATATTGAATGTCACTCATTTTAAATTTCCCAATTGGCAAAGGATCCATTGGTAAGTTATTACTCTTCAATCAGAAGGTAATTGGTAGCAGGGACTTTGATAAAAGAGTACATCTGACACCCAGCGTAAGTATTAGTGTAGTGTGAATGTATGGGCCCAAGTGAGTATATGGTGTATGAATGTTGTTGGCTAATATTGCGCTGGATCAGTTTTCTGGTAAGCAGAGGACGGTTATGGTTACTCTTTGTTAATTGGGTAATGAGAATTTTTATTTTTATTTTTATGAACTAACATCCGCTTAAAATTTTGAGTTTGTTTTATGTTGTCCAGAATACCCCGGGGTAAAAAGAAGAGTGGGTGGCAAGTGGAAGCCATACTGCAGTGAGGTTATCTGTCAGGCAGAATTAGTACTGAGAAGTTAAGCAGGACTTTCAGTACTCGTTAGGGACTCTATGCGTGTGAGTAATAGCAAAAAGAGTACGCTGATAAAAATTTGATGTTATATCACCTAGTAAGGGTAACATTGGAGAAGTAACAGGTACTTCTGGAGCTTGTGTGAAGAGTAGACGGAAGTGTTTTACTCGTAGTGTATGTTTTAGTAAACGGAAAAGTTTTACTAAGTGTGAGAAGAAACTATCTTTTTCGAATTCAGAAGAAACTGGCACGATAGCGAATGTTTTATGTTGTTACTGAAATTTAATTAAGATTTATAGAGAAAATAAGTTTGCGTAAATTTTTGTAAAGGGAGGGTCAGTTGCCGGAGAGGGAGCTGACGTCACAAAACGCCGCGCTGTGGTAGGTTGAAACAGCGGGTGTGGAAAAGCCCTTGTAAAGGAGGGGTCAGTAGTCAGGAGTAGTACTGACGTCACAGGTGCCGCGCTGGGATTGGTTAAACCAGCGAGGACAGAAAAGAGCAGATTGTAAAGGAGGGGTTGACAGAGAAACGTCATCAAAAGGCTGCGCAAGGATTGGCTCGGAAATAAAAGATAGCAGACATTTGATTGGTCGAAATTATAGAAGCAAAATTCTTAGTGGATAAGGATTGCATGTTAAAACGCGATCCGACTTTAACAGGAACTCGTCCGGATAGGAGATTCCTAGGTTTTGCAGAATATAATTTTGTACACAGAAGATTAGATAGAATGTACGGAGAAAAATGTCATTTTTGCAAAAGATTAAGAATTATTTTAAAAAGGACAAACCAATCAAAACTAGAGAAGGAATTATTATTCCACCAGCCAAAACGCCAGGATCATTTATGATGATGGAGAGAGGTTATCATACTTGTGTATGGATGGAGAATTGGATAGAATACACCAAAAATGATGGAATATTAGCATTTCCCCAGAATGGCACGTTCAATGGGCGAATTCTTCAAAATTTAAGATTGAGGATGAATGACTTAGAACCCAGACCTAGATTAACTCAGTACGAAGCTCTAGAGGAATGGGAGACCGAGGCATTTGAGCGGGATAGATCTAGAAGTAATAAGAGTTACCCAGGATTTTTTCCCAGATATTTACGTGAGTCGAGAGAGGGTGAGATGAAACAATGGAGAAGGGCAATGATTACAGAAGGACTGTATCCATTATTCACAGAAGGAGAGAAATCAGGAGGCAAATGTACAGAAAAGACAAAACATTTAATGAGAAATGAGGAGTCTGAAGACGAATTTATGGAGGAAATGTTAAGACATCCCCCACCATATCAGGAAGGGACAAGTGGATGCACCCCAAGTGCACCACCAAAAACTCCATTAGTGCCACAGGTAATGCATGAATTCACCCCGAATAGAATACTACATGATAAAGAAAAAGAAGCCCTAGAAAAGACCAGAGCAGAATTAATACAGAAAATAACTCAGATAAAAGTACATCCCGATTCGTTGACCATACCTGTAACAATTGGTCCAGTAGTTCCATTATATGGTACTCAGGGAAATTATCCTAAACCCATACTTGCACCTACTCCTGTGAGTAATCCCAGACCTGAAGCTCCAGTTATAATTGAGGATCAATTTAGTGACTGTGAATCCACAATATCACTTATGGACTTGCCTATTCGAGGTTCTGTAAATAGTAATCCAAGAAAAGATGTACCTGGAGGTTCAAAAGATGTAAGTTTAGTAACTTCATCAGGAGCAAAAAGTGCTACCATAGTAACACCTGAAGATCTAGAAAGATGGGTGCAAGGGTCAGTTAAACAGTGCACACCTCCGAAAATAATGGACATTCATAAATTAAAAGTCGAATTAGAAGAAATAATAGAAGGAAATGTAGGACTAGAACGCTTAAATACCTATGATGAAGAAGAATTATTGTTCCTATGCAGGAGTATCACCAGAAATGTAAGGTTATTTCATGAAAAATTGTCCAATTTAGCATTACAGATGGGAATAGAAATAGGGAGATCAAAAGTACTACAGAAACCCTATAGAGCAGAATTTTCAGACAAAGATTTAGAAAATATGAATGCCTCTGGAAGAAGATTACAAATAAGAGAATTAATGTTAGTTTTGCAAAATGGGGAGACCTAGATAAATGGAAAACTAGGTGGGCCAAGAAAAAGGAAGAAGCACGAACAAGTAGAACAGCATCAGAATATGTGATGAAGGAAGCAGGAAAAGCAGACCAGATGTATCCAATGCGAGAAGTTGCGGGAGGAGGATATGTACATGTCCCATGGAGCAGACAGGATATTTTATCATTTACGAATGATTTTCCAAAGCTGAGGGAAAAGCCAATTGAATGGTACAAGCAGGTTGAAAGGTTTGTGAAGGTGTCAAAGGTATTGTTGAAGGATTTAGATGGTTTGTTTGACATAGTGGTACCTGCCGATTTATGGACAGATTGTAAGATCACAGTGGATTGGCCAAGTGATGAGTATCCCAGAGATCCGAAAACAGGTGCCCCGTCAATTGATTTGATGAAAAAGTATCAGCAGGTGATAACATACCTGAAAGGGAAAATACCCCCGAAAGAAACAGATTGGGTGAAAATAGATCGAACCACCCAAGAAGCCAGTGAAACAGTACATTCCTATTATGAGCGTCTATTGCAGGTGTTTAAACAGTATAGTGGATTTGAGGACATTGGAGACAAAAACATGAGTCAGTTTGTGTATCGGTTTGTTTACAGTCTGAAGCGAGAGATTTGCCAGATGATTAAACAGCATATGCTGTGTTGGCAGGGAAAGCCCATAGATGAGATTCTGAAGTATGCAAAATATTGTGGAGACGATATTGAGGATAGACACAAGAAATTGCAGGAAAAAGTGATGTGGGCTCAGGTGAAAATGGCAGAGAAGCAGGGAATTAATTTGGAAAATCCGAGTGAAAATCCAGGAAAAGATTCTGGAACGAGTGGTGATACGGGAAATGGTGGAAAATTTAGAGGACGAATGAGTAGAGAAGAAACTAAAAAGAAATTTCCTTGTCATGGATGCGGAAAATTGGGGCATTGGAAGGACGAATGTAAAAAGATTCGGAATAATAATGGCCCAAATCAAAACTTAAATCCACAGACACAGAATGACTCACAGAATGACTCACAGCAGGGTGTAAATCCCCAGAGTCAATTACCACCTCCACCTGTTCAGGGTAATGTAAGCAGAGCAAAGCATGGTACAGACATTGGATACCCAGGAGGGAGTGGTAAGAATGATTATATGACATCACAATTTCTTTTGCAGGACAATTACTGTGAATTCAACTCATGACGGTGCCTAGGAGAGGGGAAGAAGGAGTGCGTACTTGGCGCATCCTTACAGGTAGATCAGTCTGGTCCATATGTTGAAGGAAATGTGAAAGGTAATGATATTACTTTCCTTTTGGACACTGGTGCTACCAGGTCTACGGTGAGATCAGCAGACATCCCAGACCTTCCTCTCTCTGGTGAAGATATCCAAGTAGTAGGGGTAGCTAATCAAAGAATTAGAACGCCTCTTACAGAACCAAAAGGAAGTCAAAATTGGAAACTTCAGAGAAATGCATCAATTTGTAGTGTGCGATTCTAGCCCAGTGAATTTATTAGGTAGGGATTTATTGTGCAAAATGAACTGTACAATTTTGTGCTCACCAGATGGTGTGGCAGTTCAGACACCAGATGAGGACCATGTATATAAAATTATGGTTGCAAAACAAGTTACAGAAATAGACGAAATGTTTTCGTTAATAACAAGAGATGAGTTACCAGAAGAATTAAAAGGTACAGTAAACCCAATAGTATGGGATTTCACTGGAAAAGAAGTAGGACTTATGGCAAAAATAGATCCAGTTCAAATTACGGTAAAAGAAGGTGCAATTTTCCCAAATACCAGACAGTACAAAATGAGTGCAGAAGTAAAAGCAGGAGTCATTGAAGAAATAAAACGAATGGTAGAACAAAACATCCTAAAAGAAGTAATGAGTAGCCCATGTAATTCACCAATCATGGGACTAAAGAAACCTAGTGGAAAATATAGGATTGTTCAGGATTTGCGTAAAATAAACAAGATTGTGGAACCATGTTGTCCCATAGTATCAAATCCTGCAGTAATTCTATACCAGATCCCTTGGAATGCAGGATGGTTCACAGTAATTGATTTGTGTCAAGCATTCTTTTCAATACCATTGCATCCAGACAGCCAGTATCTTTTCTCATTTAAATTTGAGAACAAAGTCTATGTGTGGAATCGTGTTCCTCAGGGGTACACAGAAAGTCCTTCCATCTTCAACCAAATACTGAAAAAGTGCCTGGAAAAACTAGTGATGCCAGGAAGCTCAGTCTTAGTCCAATATATCGACGACTTATTAGTGGCGTCGACCACCAGAGAAGACTGTGTTGTTGATTCCATAGCATTATTAAATCTTTTGGCTGAGGAAGGACATAAAGTCTCACCTGAAAAGTTACAGTTTTGCAGGACAGCTGTTAAATACCTGGGACATCAAATTGAGAGGGGAAAAAGAAGAGTAACCTCTGAAAAAGTAGAATTAATAAAGAGAATGCAAATGCCTGTAACCCAAAGACAAGTGCGAATGTTCCTAGGAATAGTAGGCTACTGTCGACAATGGATACCAAATTTTTCCATGTTAGCTAAGCCCTTAATTAACATGACGAAAAAGAAAGCAAAAGACCCTGTGGAGTGGGAGGATGAAAGTGTAGAAGCTTTTGTAAAATTGAGAAACGCACTTTGTTCAGCACCTGCCTTAGGCATGCCTGATTATAAAAGAGAATTCGCATTATTCTGTCAAGAGAGAGAAAATTGTGCACTTTCTGTCCTAACTCAGAGACATGGACTAGACAGACGTCCTATAGCGTACTTTTCTGCTACATTGGACCCAGTAGCAGCCGCGTTGCCAGGATGCTTAAAAGCAGTGGCAGCAACTTGTTTGAGCATTGAACAAAGCGAGTCAATTGTGATGGGACATCCTGTAAAAGTGTATGTTCCACATGCAGTTGTCATTCTGTTGACTAGAACCCGAACTCAGCATCTTACTCCTAGTCGGCTGACTAAATATGAGAGGATAATAATGGGTGCTGAAAATGTGACCATGGTAAGGTGTACAATAATAAATCCAGCAACTTTATTGCCGGACCCATATCATTAAACAAATAAAGATGACGAAGAAGATGAACATGATTGTGTACAAATTACAGAATTATGTACAAAACCACGCCCAGACATAGAGGAACAGCCTCTTAAAAAGCCAGATAGGGAGCTATTTGTCGATGGTTCATGTCAAAGACATGAAGATGGTAAACTAACTGCTGCCTATGCGGTATGTGAATTAACTGGAATAGTTGAAGCATCCTATTTACCAGGAGTCAAATCTGCACAAGTAGCTGAATTGATTGCTTTGATAAAAGCTTGCAAAATTGGGAGGAATCAGAGAGTGGCCATATTTACAGATAATCAATATGGTTACGGGGTTGTGCATGATTTTGGCCAACTGTGGATGCAGAGGGATTTCATGACTTCTTCAGGATCCCCCATTAAAAATGGACAATTTGTAAGGGAATTGCTAGAAGCAATACAATCACCAAAAGAATTGGCTGTGGTGAAATGTGCCGCACACCAGTCAGGAGATGACTGGGTGGTAGTCGGCAACAGATATGCAGACCTGGTGGCTCAACATTGTGCCAAAACCAGAACGTCAGTCAATAAGAGGGTGGAAAGAATGGGAATCAGCTGCCAACTTATGCTGTATATGCCACCTGAAACATGGAATGAGGTGAAGAAATTGCAAGATGAGGTTGATGAAAGTGAGAAAAATTTGTGGATTAAAGTGGGTTGCTCCCAAAGAGGAGAAGATGAAGTGTGGATCAGTGCAGATGGCAGACCAGTCATGCCAGACTGTTTACTCTCACAAATGGCCAGAATGCATCATGGAGACACACACATAGGGAGAGATGCAATGATTAGGCTGTTCAGACAAAATTGGTACGCTCCCAAATTCAGGCCTGTTGCAGAGAGTCTTTGCCAGAGATGTCTAACTTGCCAAATGCATAATCCAGGCAGGAAAACGATAATTGGGTTTGGAAAGATTGGAAAGGCAGAGGGCCCATTTATAAGACTCCAGTTCGACGTCATACAGTTACCACCATGCAGAGGACTAAAATATGTACTAGTGATAGTATGTCTGTTTTCAAAGTGGGTGGAGGCTTACCCTACTAGGAGAAATGACAGTATTACAGTTGCAAAACTGTTGTTACGTGAGCTCATACCTAGGTTTGGTTTCTCAGTATCTTTGGAATCAGATAGAGGAAAACATTTTAACAGTGAAGTAATCAAACTAATTTGTGAAGCATTTCAAATCAAGCAGAAATTGCACTGTGCCTATCGCCCAGAGGCTTCTGGAGTGGTTGAACAATTAAATGGCACTATAAAGTAAAGATTGGGAAAAATGTGTGCATCAACATCATTAGAGTGGCCAGACGCATTGCCACTTGTCTTGATGGGACTCAGAAGTATACCTGACAGAACGACAGGATTAAGCCCCCACGAAATAATGATGGGAAGAGCAATGAGACAAACACATGTTCCCACAAACAAATTAGTAAATATATCTGATGATATGGTTCTGGATTATTGCAAAGGATTGGCTGACCTAGTGCGTTCTGTCTCTCATCAGGTTGGAGAAGACGCAGTTTCCAGGCAGCCTGAACTAGAACATGATCTGAATCCTGGTGATTGGGTGGTAGTGAAGAATCACACCAGAGAAACGTGTTTATCACCCAGGTGGAGCAGACCTTGTCAAGTTATATTGACCACCAATACAGCAGTGAAGTGTGCAAGATGTCCTAATTGGATTCACGTAAGCCACACAAAGAGAGTACCAGACCCTGAAAAGGAGAATTCACAGACAACACCAATCACTGAAGAAGCTGAAGGTTGCCCAGCAGAGGAATCTCAGGATCGAGGTTCGAGAGAAGCTGACGGAGAACAACCGAGCACAAGTCAGGATTGGATACCAGTGGTAGAAGTTCCTGAAGTATACCACAGAACGAGAAATCAAACTAAATTGGAAGAAATTGAAGAAGATCAGATAGGTGAAGAAGAAGCAGTTCAGGATCAAGAAGAAAAGACAGTAAAAGATCCTGAACAAATTAAGATAGGGAAAGAAAATTGGACACAAAACAGTGAAGATTTGATAGACTTTACACAGGGACAGACAGGTCTAGAAGAATCCGGTCAGGCTGCAGAAGTTCACAGTGCAATAAGCACTGATCAGAAGCAGTTAGATCAAGAAGAATTCACTAAAGAAAAAGGGGTTGATACAAATGAACATAAAGAAATAAAAAGAGAACAAGGTCAACATCTTGAAAGACATTGTGGAGCTACTGAAGAAAAACAAATTAGACCTGAAAAGGAGCAAACAAGAAACACAGTAATTGAAGAAAAAGAAACAGTGCTAAAAAGTGAAATTAACGAGATCCCTGAAGACGAAAGCAAAGAAACAGTGCCAACAAAGAAAACAAGAAAAGGAGATCATTGGCCAAGTGTTATTAAAAGAGTAAAGTACCACATAACAACCAGAAGTGAAGATCAAGAACAAGTACCTGAAGTAACAAGTCAAACTGATCAAGAGAAAAAGTCAGGAAAAGAAAAAGTAAAAGACTGAGACTTGTGAATAACAAATTCAAGGGTCCTGACTGGACTTATATCATTCTTGAAGATTTTGAAAGCTCAGAGTCAAGTGACAGTGGTGGCGAAGGAACAAGTGCAGAACTAACATACGAAGAAGAAACAAGACCACCCTGACTAAACAAAAGAATCCTCTAAAGAAAAGAAGAAGAGATAAGAAGAGAAATCTTCCTTGTCGAAAAATGCCTGACGATAGAGTTACTGGGAGACCAAAACGAAATTGTTGTAGGAGATGCTGTGCAATCTGCATATGTAGTCTAGTATTGGTGCTTATAGTATGGTTAGTCCTGATTGTAGCAGTTCCTTACCTTATGATAATAGATAAGAAGATTAATAATGAAACTAAAGGAAGGACAGCAAACATGAAGGGCAATAGAGTAGAATTAATGGCAGAAGATGAGGCAGAAATTCATCATGAAATAGCTGATAACGACACTAGTTTAAATGTTTTCACAAAGTTATTGTTTCAGTATGTAGACACAATGGAAGTTAGTAATTGTTATGTCTGTATGAAGTTACCTGAATCAGTAGCGGAAGGATTAACATACCATCATTTACCACTGACATATGGCATCTCATGTAGTGTATTAACAAGTTTATTTTATAGAACAGGTAGACTGCAGTATTATTATTCAAACTTAGATGTGATATTTTCTGAGGTTCCGATTCGCAAGAATATGAACCCAGTGCTTAGTAGTCAAGACGCACAGTTTATGGGAGAGTTTTTCTTAACAATGAAGTCGATAGACATAACACATGCACATAGACACAATCTAACATGTTCTTTACTAGAAGAAGAAAAGATATTTTTGAATTTAGTAGAAGATAGAAGACATGATTTTCAAAAGAAAGCTTCAGAGCATAAGGCTCAGTTGCCACCTTGGGCGGAGAAAGAAGGGAGTTATACACCTGGCAAAGCTCAAGCTGCTATGGCTCTGGATTTCGTAAAGACAGGGAAAATTTGTCTTCATAGGTTAAAGACTGATTATAACAATGTTTTCATCGGTACCAGTGAATGTGAACACAATTTTTTAATTCTGGGAGGTTGGGGACTCAAAGGAGGAACAGATTCAGTTTTTCCTGGAATCTATTATGTATGTGGGAATAAGACTTACTTTAGGCTTCGTGCACGGTGGTATGGAAGTTGTTATTTTGGAATAGTTTTTCCAAAGATATACCACGTAAAAAGAAACACTGGAAGCAATGAAAACAATAATGAATTAATACGTAGTAAAAGAGCTCGTTTTTCAGAAATTGTAGGTGATATATTTGGTGCATTGATACCTTCAGTGGGAATAATTCTGAACTCAAGGAAAATATGTAAATTGTCTACAGTGGTTGATCGTTTATCAACGGATACTGCTGGAGGTTTTCTAATGATTAATACAGAGATGGTTGCGATTAAATCTATGGTAATGCAAAATCGACTTGCTCTTGACATTCTATTGGCAAAAGAGGGAGGAGTCTGTAAATTATTGAAGACGAAACATTGTTGCACTTATATTCCTGATAAGAGTGCAGAAATTGGAACGTATATTCAGAACATAACTAAACTTGAGAAAGAACTTAAACCACTGGAAGTTGATAGTGTATGGGAAAGATTGACAAATAGTATTGCGTCAATTGGAACCTGGTTTGCTAATATAGGAAAAGGACTTATAGGTCAAATATTAGTACCCCTAGCAGGGATAGCAATAATAATATTGGCAATAACAATATGGTGCAAATGCTGTAGAAAGAGTGGAACATATAAAGTGACAGGAAAGGGAAAGAAGAGAAAACTAGATGAAATAGAACTTGAAGAATGGAGAAGTGAATTATACAAAAAGCTGAAAGGGGATGTGAAAAACAGAAAATGTAAAAATGAGAATGAAACGAATTGCTAGAAGTTGGCATCTGATTGAGGGTAGTATTTTGATGGCTCAGAAACGCCATCAGAGAGGGGATTGATGGAGCAAGGTTTCAAAAATGAAACTTGCTTGTACGCAATCCTCCTCATAGTATTAATTTATTAAACTTGTATTGTCAATACTAACTTTTGCATTCACAAACACAAGAGGGACAGAAGCTTGCCTATGTGTTTTACTAATGAATAACGCTTGTCTGTAATCCAAAATGTCCGCTAAAGCGCGGGAACTTCATTGCGCATGTCGCAACCTGATCACATGGTGTGACGTCTTTCTTTGCTTGGTGGGAAACTTCTGCTTCTGCGCAGTGTGCACTAAAATGGCCGCTAAATGTTTTCACATGCTTCAGCTTGCTCTCATGTCATTATTAAATTGTCGTTTTCTTAATGATACTAATGCAGGATAGTATTATAATTAATTGGGAATAGAGTAGGGAAAGTGGGCATACAGTGAAACATTTTATTTGTGATTTTAATATTTTCTTCTTGCACTTTTAGTAATTCGTAAACTTGGGCCTAGGTTGGTGAATTGTAAATTGAGAGACAGATGGTTCTGCGCATGTGTCCTGTGTGCCTGCCAAGTGAAGTCAACTTGGACGTCTCCCAAGGCCATGACCCATTGGCCGAAGATGCTGTACTTTATGTTTCCGGTGGACAAAATGATACTTTTCCCCTGTAAAATGTATAACATTTGTCGTGAGACGGGTGGGAAATAAAGCGAATGTATTAATTTGAAGGGGCGGGAACATAAAGACAATAGGCTTTACAATTTAGGCCAAATCGATATGGTGCGAGAATCCACCCCCTGTCCCTGTCCAATCAGAAGTAGTGGCCCCATATTTTAGCAACATTAAGGGGAGGTACATGGGCGTAGAAGGGTATAATAGAATATAGCATTAGTTAATTAGTCAGAGCATGCTTTCACGAAGAACAGGCGTCCATGCTGCGAGAGAGCTCTTAGATCCAGACTGCCATGCTGATCGGTTGCTGACTGAATCCCTGTCCAGAAGAGGTCCTGAGGAGGGGGCGGCGGAGTCCATTAGAACGGGAGAATCGAGGAGAAGTCGAGTATCAGAGAGGGGAACGGCGCAGGCGTCGTTGTAGAGAGGTCACCGGTCCTGTCCTGATCCTGGAAGAAGTCTTTGCTCTTCATCCTTCCTGGGTCCTATCTTTTCCAACTCCTTGGCCAAGGGGCTTGGTTCTCGCATTTAGGTAATTATACTGCAACCTTTAGTTGCGCTGCTGTCTCTATTCTCTTCCTTTCCTTAAACACCGTCATTGATTAGCAAAATCATTTCTATGCTTTTTCTTGGGTATTTTCAATCAAGTACCGTGTTTTCTGTATTTTACTCTGCTAAAACTTTAGATAAACATTTTAAAACTTCCTGACTCAGTGGTTATTTCAGGATTATGAACTATATTGAATGTCACTCATTTTAAATTTCCCAATTGGCAAAGGATCCATTGGTAAGTTATTACTCTTCAATCAGAAGGTAATTGGTAGCAGGGACTTTGATAAAAGAGTACATCTGACACCCAGCGTAAGTATTAGTGTAGTGTGAATGTATGGGCCCAAGTGAGTGGCTAATGAATGTTGTTGGCTAATATTGCGCTGGATCACCACTTCTAGTATTGCACTTTTTTTCTGTTATTTTCTTTTGCACTGATTGGTACATTGACAATGCATAGCAGAGTGACTTTCTATAGGTCCTGACGAATGTCCCTGATCTGATTCCGCCTCAGTCCCTTTGCAGGCTTGGTGTCCTCTGTCCTCTGCCCCATATCTTCTACGTGACCTCCTTGTGCCTGCCAGTGTACCAGCCTGTCCTTCCACACTTTTCTTCTTGTCTTAAAAGTACTTATCCCAGGACTCAAAAAAATGCCTTCTGAAACCCACTAACCCACCTTTCCCGTGACTCGCCCCCATGCCCCTCACACTCATTCTACTTTCACACTCTGCTGTGTCCCATGCCCCCACCATCTCTTCTTCTCATGCTGTTTGGCCTTTCCGCCTCCCATCTTCTACTCAGTGACCTTCTTTGTCTTTTCTATCCGTCCTCCTTCCTCTCTTTTTTCCAGCTGATCACTGGCTCGTCGTGTGGCTGCTCCCCTGTCCTTCCCCATGGGCTTGTACTTACTGCCCTAGTGCCCTTTTGTCTTTTGCAGTATCTGATACTTCCTCAACTGCGCCATCCCACTCTCAGCCATCACCCCCACACATCCCTCCTCCCTTTACCTTCTTCAGATCCCTGTGAACATGCATTGCCCAGTGCCTGTGCCACCTCCCCACCGTCTCTCTATGCACTTTTCCTGGCTCCACTGGACTCCTCGTGCCTCCCCAGCTCTCGTGGATGGGGGGGGTCACCTTTTGCGACTGCGTCTGGCGCCCTCTAGAAGTACGAGGCCCGCACTTCCCCGGGGCCTCTATGTTGTTGATGCCACAGGCTGCCCTTAATTCTTTCCCCCAGCACCCTTGCACCAGCTCCCTGTGGGCCCCACTCTCTCTTTCTGCCCTAGAACTCCTGGTTGTGTCAACGACCTCGGGACCATAGACACAGTGACCCCTCTCCTCGGGAGAAGGGATGGGGGAGCTACATCCGAGGACCCTCGCTGACGCTACCCTTCTCAATCTTAGCTGGGGCTCTGCACGCATGGGGGACCAATGAAGCAAAATATCGCGAAAGCAAGGGAGTGTGTGATGGGGAGATGTATGCATGGATAATGAAGAGCATGGATGGAGAGAAGCATGGATGATTGATGGATACACAGAAGGATAGCTGGAAAGAAGAGTGGACGGATGCTGAGAAGAGTGGATAGGTAAATTGAGAGAAGGATGAATGGATTAAGAGAAAAATAATAAATGAATGGATTTGAAGAAAGAAGGAAGGAAAGATGGATGCATGGATAGAAAGACATACGGATGCATGTATGAATGGATCCATGGATGGATTGATAAAATGATTGAGGGATGGAGAAGGAAAGAAGGAAATGAACACTGAAAAAAGACACAAATTAGGATGACGGGCGGAAAGGAAATTCCATAATTCTCCCAGGGGGAGCAATTCCTAGAACAATTGTCGGGCTCGTCTTGCTTATTTGCTCACTCATAGCCATTTGGGATGTTGTCCATAGTGGGGGGTATTTTCTTTTTCAGGTTACTTAATTGTGTTACACAAACAACAAAGGAGGTAGAAATGTCCATCTTGTAGCATGAATGCAGTGCTCCTATGTTACATACAATAAAGTCTTCAGTAGGATCCTAAAAGTATTTGCGGTGGCAAATTAAAATATCTAATGATTCCACTGTTACCCACCCTCGATGTACTTGTCTGCATACAAATCTGTGACCCAGGGGTTACTCACCTCGCCAGCTGGTGCATTACTCAGCGTCTCTATCCGTCCAGCATAGATAGAGTGTCGCGTGCGGCGCAGGTTTAACGTTTGAAAACGAATGCTCTTATTCAGAATGACGTCACGTGGCTCCCATTCTGATGTTAACGAAAGACCACCCAGAAGAGGAGCAGCGATTTCTAAAGATCGTCTACTCAAGCAAATCTTCCACAATGTTAGGTTAAACTGATGATCAAATAATTTCAGTTTGAGGGCAAGGTTGTCTGTTCGCCTAGGAAAATGAATTCCAAACACAATTGCTGTTTTCTTTCCTGACCTCAAAGATGGCGGATCCTGCCTGATTTTATTGGTATGACTAATGGCTGTCGAAGAAGGCGTTAAAGAAGCATTCTTTTTTTCATTTGCTTATTCAAATCTCTCCTATTTAGCCCTTTATTGCTTGACGCATTAACAAAATCTTCATGTGGTTAGGTGACAATGAGGTTTTTAATAAATCTTAAAATGTTAGTGTGCTCGCGTCTCTTAACGTGACTGTATGCGGCTTATATTAGTTGTATGAAAAATGAAAACTTCATAGACTTAAAGGCAGTTAGATTTCTTAATGGAGAGCAATGTCTCAGTTGAGGAGAGAGAATTGAAAAGTTGTTTTTAGATCAGAGGATTTGATTTTGAAAGAAAATGGGTCAAAAGGTCTAAATAATTGTATTTGATTCTCCACTAAGGTCGCCACCTGGCTATTAATTTACATAGATGGCTGGTATTTTTATGACCGGTAAACGTTTTGAGAAAATCGATATAATTTTCCCTTTGCAATAAACTTAAATTCCTAGGAATTGATGCACACATGTTGGAATTGCTTGCACAATGCACATATGTGAACGGACCCTATTCAGTTGGGAGACTACCGATTTTTAAAGCCAAAAAATGCCTCATTTTATCTGTCTCCCACCTAAAATTGCCTTTGTTTCAATGTTAGCCAATGGGGAAAGCACCATTGCTACGGCATCAGATTTGGGAAATGATCCAAAACCAAAGCCTCACTGGCACTCACTGGGTGGTGCTAACATACATAATTATAGATGGGCATCAGTGAACAACGGGGATGTTTTTTTTACCGAGGGGTTCTAAGTGACATCAAATAGACAGCAACATTACAGTTTAATGCCATGCATGACTCCTAGTCTAATCTATCCCAGCTTTCAACAACTATGCAGGGGTAGAGGCCTCTCCTACCTCAGCACCCTTGTCCTGTCTTACACCTGGTATCCCAACACCCATCACTGTCTGGCATCTCTCCCCCTCCCAAAACTAGAAAAAAATAACTCACTGCCGGCTCCCAGACTGGCCAGCACCCTCACGTGTGGCCGCGGGAGCTGGCTCTTCCATTCTGGTCTGCCCGCTCCTGTGGGCAGACACGGAGGCTGCCGCTGGTTAGGGGGGGCCTCGGGGGAGTGCAACAGCACTCCCCCTCCTTCCTTCCCGCTGCTGCGGGGGAGTGCGGCGGCACTCCCCCCTGTTCTCACATCACACCGGGGTCCGGAGTTGGGGATCCGGGACCCCTAGAGCAATTTTCAAGGGGAACGCGACAGCAATCCCCGACTTCCGCCTTTTCTTCGGGGCCCGGAGTTGGGGTCCCGAGCCCCAGGACATTCTTCGTGGGGAGCGCAACGGCACTCCCCGGCTTCTACCTTCGTCGGGGCCCGGAGTTGGGGGTCCCAGGCCCCTAGAATTCCTTCGCGGGGAGCGCAATGGCGCTCCCCGACTTCGTCTTCGGCAGGGCCCAGGGTAGGCTCCTGGCACCCCCTTGGGGCACATTCACGCGGAGCGCAACGGCGCTCCCCGACTTTACTTCGTGGGGGCCCAGGGGAAACCTGGGCCCCGTAGGTACCTTTCCGGGGGCACAACGGCGCTCCCTGGCCTCTCCTTCTTCTGGGGGCAGCCCCTGGGACCTGACCCACCCTGGGGGCACATCCAAGACCGGCGGCGGAGCCCCACACGCTTCGTCGTCGGTCACAGCAAAGGTCAAAGGTCGCCTACCTTCTGGGGGCATATCTTGGCCCCGTGCGGCCGATTTTGACAATCTTGGCCTCTTCTTGCTCCTGGTGGCTAGCCCTAGCCACCTGGAGCCCTCTTCACCACTCTCCTGGCCTCCAGGAGGGGGGCTCGGCAAGGAGCTGTCTTCACTGGCTCCCTGCGCCAGCCTTTCACCTGGCTGTCCTTCTGGGCCTCTCTTCTTGTTGCGCAGAGTCACAGGCTTCTCCTCACTGGCCCTGGACTCCCTCAAAGGCACAGTCCAGGGTCCTGGGACAGTCAGGGGGTTCCTCCTTCCAACTGCCCATGGCGCAGGCTCCAGCACCAGTCTTCCTCAGCAAGACCACACCCCAGAGAGAGCTCCTCTTCCTGTGCAAGACCTTTTAAAAAGAGCTGGTAGGGGGCTGGCAGTAAGGCACTTCTGCCCTATCCGGCAGCGACACATCACCTCTCTGCCCCTGCTCCCTCCTTCTTGCACAGACCTCTGGGATACTTCAAGATGGCGTCGTCCAGGGTCTCATGCCACATGGCCTCTGAAAAGCCCTCTTCCCCCCCTTGCTGACTTTATGGCCCGGGCCCGGAGCAGGCCTGGTGCCTGGAACCGGGTGACAGCTGCTGATGGATAACCTGCAGCTTCACCCCCATCTCTCCCTCCTGGAGAGAAGACCTTCGCCCTTGGAATGCTGGCAGTGAAGGGCTAGGCCTCTAATGCTCCAGCTTGGGGAAGAAGGTAATTAATCCAGCCTGGCAGGGTTACACCCGGCCAGGCCCTGGTTATGAGCTGAGTCAGAGGAATATGACATTTCTGGATGACCCATAAGCAGTACAGATATGGCTTTGGACTCAGCAGAATACTTCTTTTTACACAACTTACAGTGTACTTTGGTGCGTGTCTGGAATTTGTAGGCCCTAGGGAAGTGAAACTACCCCATGTGGTCTCTGTCTTCATAGGAGAGTAATGGAGTGTTCCTACAGTGTAACAGTAAAGCACACTGACTTTCCCATACATGTGTCTCTCCACATTATAAAGCCTATTCCATGTCACCACCAAACTCTGCATAATTCCTGCCACACCATTCTATCTGTACCTGCTCCTGGGCAGCGCATGACAGGAATCTCCCCCGCGCAGCCCTTACACGGGTGCACACGCGTGTGCACACATGTCTACATGTAACCAGTCCGGTGCCCCTTACCCTGGCTGCAGCGCAGCGGCCTTCTCTCACAAGGCGGACACCAGTGAAATCCACATGCAGTCTATTTTAGCATGAGATCACTGTGGGTGTGTCCCAGCTTATGAGGCTCTTCCACAGTAAAAGCTCAAAAATTAGGTGCTTAAAAAGCAAAAAATCCGGGCGGCTCAGATGGTCAGAACCACCTTCTAACAGGCATCCTGTAACCCACCCATGCCATTGTCTCTTGACATCCTCCCTCTTTCCCCACTCAACTATAAAAAATATAACACCTAGTCTTCTGCAATCCTCCCATAACACTGTCTACTGCGTCCCTCACCCTGCTGTGCCCGAAGCTTTGCTCTCTGCTCTTCATCGAAGTAAGCAGGCAGTACTTCACTGACAGGCTGCCAGAATAGACTGAAATTCCATGTGACATTACAACAATGTAAAAACAACTTTTGTGGGGGCGCTAGAGGGCGCACGGCAAGATGGCCGCACCCTAGTGCTGCTCTGCCCGGCCGGGCCGACATCCGCCCATTATCTGCTTAATAACGGTGCATCCACCTTCTAAAACGGACCGGGTGTTGTTGCGGTGGGGTCCTGAGGCGGCTGAAGCAGTCAGACACCGCGTCGGATCGCTGTATCCGCTGTAAACGCGGACATCTCGGCTGCCTGGGGAGCGCGCGCAAAAGGGCGCCTACCGCGTACCTCTGAGTCGCGGCGACTCGGCAAACGGCTGTTTGGTGTGGTATCAGGTTCCCGTCCCTCATACAGCTCGTGAGGGTGCCTGCTTAGCCGATTTGGAGAGCCCATGCCTGCTGGCTCCCGTGGCGTGACCCGGATCGCTGGTGGTGGTGATATCGAGTGCGGGAGCTCCCGCTGATCTCCCTGATTGCCCGGGCTCCGGCAGACGGCGGACTGAGGATCGCGGGCTCCCTACAGTCGGCGGTGGTGAGTAGTGTGTGGCGCCGGCTGGGCTTGTGGCTGCGTAGGCGGGTGGAGGCCCGGGCTCGGCGCGGTGCGCTGCGAGCTGCTGTTGGGCTGGCGGGGGGGGGCCTGTGGATCTGCTGAGCGGTGAAGCGGCGGAGCGCGAGGGCTGACAACTACTGAATGCCTCTGCTGTATGAGCTTCCTGATGAGACGAGGGGGCTGAGCTGAGCCCGTGTCCTACTGCATTTGGTGGCTGCGATTGCTGCGGCGCTGGCGGGCCACGCGGCGGGGTGCTGCAGGGTGTGCTGCTGTTTTGGCAGGCTTTGAGGGCCCGGATTGCCTGTGGATTCCCTGCGGCCTACCCCCATAGGTGGTTCCCTAGCGCTGAGTGCCCTGATCTGTGCACTGAAAGAACCCTGCCTAAGTTACTGCGGTGGTTAGTGGCACTTGAAGAGTTGGATACCCCTGGTGCTGGGCTTCTTGTGGTGTTGTTCCACAGTCAGGGGTGCAGGATTGTGTGCGCTGGCCTCTCACCTGAGATCTGTTTGCCGGCTACGGAACGAACTGTCTGATAATAGCATGGGGCGCACAGATAAAACGCAGACTCGCCTAACGTTTGATGCTCGCAAGACCCCTAAATCCACGCAGCGCGCTGCTTCGGACTCTGAGGCGGATGTCCACAATGATGCCCCCCCCTCGCTGGAAACCACGTTGTTGGCCATGCAGCGCAGGCTTCAGTCTATTGAGGGCACGATGGCAGCAGTCAACCATCGCCTTGGTCACATGTCTGGGCAACTGGAGAAGCAGAATGCCCGTATGGGGGAGGTGGAACAGCGCGTGTCAGCTGCGGAAGATGGCCTCAGTGCAGTGTCCGGGAAAACACTGAACATGGAAAAGGTGCTCTCCCTCATTCAGGCTAAGAATGAGGATTTGGAGGCACGGTCCCGGCGCAATAACATCAGACTGACGGGGCTGCCGGAGTCCACCAACGTGGGGAAAATGGAGACTTATATGGAAGCCCTCATTAAAGAGCTCTTTGGCACGGAGCACCTATCCCACATGTTTATTGTTGAACGTGCCCATCGGTCTCTTGCGGCCCGGCCGCCCCCTGGTGCGGCCCCTCGCCCCATTATAGCGAGACTTTTGAATTATAGGGACCGCGACTCTATCTTGCGCCTGGCCAGGGACAAAGGGACGATTGAACATCAGGGCAATACATTGGTGTTTTTTCCCGACTTCACCGTTGCGGTGCAGTCTGCCAGGAGGGAGTTTAGCGCGGTGAAGAAGTTCCTGCAATCTGAGGGAGTGCCTTATACCATGCTGTACCCTGCACGCTTGCGTATAGGGCCTGAGGGAGACTTTCGAATTTTTGCGAACCCTAAGGCGGCCATGGATCACGCTAAACAAGTCAAACGCAAGCTGCGAGAGGACAGCACGCGTCTCGATGAAAATAACTGAAGGGCGGAGCTGCATTGGACATTTTGTCAGCTGCGAAACGGCTGTTGATTTTCAGGGATTTTCTGTGATTCTCTTACCTTGTGCTCTCTGCTTTGTCCTATGGTATGGATTGGTCTCTTCATGTGGCGGCTTGTAGCTCCCACGTGCTTTCACAATGGGGGTGTCTCCGCTGCAGTCTGTCTGGGAGATCCGGTGGGGGGTGGGATGGGAGGGGGGGCCGTGCTGGCCTCATGGCGCTCAATCCTGAGTCTTTAATTTTTCTCTTGATATGTACTTCTAGGATGGGCTTCTTTGTGGGTAGATTTCAGACACCTTTGACAATACTTGTCCTGGTGGTGCATGTTGGTCACTCCTTGCAATGTGGGGGATACAGATCCTATTATTGGTCACTGTATGATGCATTTATCTCTCCCTGTTGGTAGACCTCATTTCTATATTCACTGTTGCTTGTACGTTTCCAATCTTCAGGCTCTCGGGCTTGGTACGGGTCTTGGTGGGCTGGGCCAGTATGTTGGTCATTGTTCATGATGGGGGACGGGACGTACGGTGTGCTGAGTGCCGCACATCGAGAAGTTCTTTATTTTGGCATA
Organism: Calotriton arnoldi; assembly: GCA_963921515.1. NCBI lineage: Eukaryota > Metazoa > Chordata > Amphibia > Caudata > Salamandridae > Calotriton > Calotriton arnoldi. The sequence continues at coordinate 378,122 of CAWUFW010001383.1, forward strand.
TACTTAGATCTGCCCGGCCACCTCCTAGTTGTTGGGAGGACAGTAGCACTCTGTGCCCCCGATTGGGTGTACCCCAAAATGCTCTTTTTGTTCTCAGGGGATTGTTGGGGGGAGGGGGGTGTTCGAAGGGGATGGCTTTGGCAGGTTGGGGATGCTGAAGTGGGTGGAGGGTGCGGGGGTTGGTTCGGGGATGGCAGACAGACACTGTGATTGAATTGGGTGCTACTGGTTCTGGAGCACTCTGGAAGGGTGGGCAAATTGTATTTGCTTTATGGTATGAGTGGCTTGCTCTGAATGGCTGTACACTATGAATAAGTCAATCAGGGTTCTCACCTGGAATGTCCGTGGGCTGAACAGTCCCAAGAAAATACGTTCCGTTTTTGCATACTTGGAGCGCATGAGAGTGCAGGTGGCTTTCTTACAGGAGACGCATTTGACCAGGGAATCAGAAAAAACAGTGGGTGCACGCTGGGCAGACATAAGGGTGGCATCCTCATATTCTACTTACTCCAGGGGTGTGCTGATTTTGGTGAAGAAGGGTATTCCGTTCAAGGTGACTCGCACAGACACGGATGAGCATGGACGAGTGGTGATTGTCCAGGGTCAGCTGGGTGATAAGGGGGTGCTCTTGGTGAACGTGTATGGCCCCAATGTGGATGATCCATCCTTCTATTCAGATGTATGGCGTCGCATTTCGGCTTTCCCTCCGGCCTCGATTATCTGGGGCGGGGATTTTAATGTTTGTCTGGATGCCACTATGGATAGAGTTGTGAGCGGGGAGGTGAGGGCTCGACAAGCTGCGGAATTGATTAAGGGATTATTGGATACAGAACAGCTACATGACATCTGGAGGATGCGGAATCCCGCGGGCTGGGAAAGCACTTTTGTGTCTTCAGTTCACGGCTCCTGGTCCTGTATAGATTACTGGCTTCTATCGGGGGAGGTGTGCCCCTGGGTGGTGGGAGTGACTCATGAGGCTCGTACGTTGTCGGACCATTCTCCGGTCACCTTGGAATTGCAGGTTCCCACTTGCGAGAGACCACCCTTCACGTGGCGGCTACAGCCGTCTGAACTAACGGATATAGTCTTTCGTCAGACCGTTGCAGACGCAATTACAAACTTTTTTAGGGAGAATGAGGGGTCGGTGGATAGTGCAGGGGTCCTTTGGGAAGCATTCAAGGTTACCATCCGAGGGGTCTGTATAGGGGCGCAATCTGGGGTGCTACGGGATCTTCGGCGCCGGATAGGGAAACTGGCGTCTGATATATCAGTATTGGAACGCGCCTATGAGTCCGATTCCTCTCCAGCAGCCCTGGCACGGATTCGCGATCTCATATCAGAACATAATGCCACGGTTGATCAGGAATTACTGCATTGCTCTCGGCGGAAAACTGCTCGATACTACGGTGAGGGGGGCAGGCCTGGTCGCTCCTTAGCACAGAAGTTGGCGGAGCCACGAAGCCAGGAGCGTATCCCGGCGCTGCAGGATATCGATGGGGTTACCCGCTGCTCGACTGCTGAGCTTTGTGATATTGTATTGCGGTTCTACACCCGGCTCTATGCAGCCCGGGATTCTCCGCCGCCGGAGGAGATTGCTACATATTTGGATGATGTGGCGCTGGGGTGGCTCTCTTCCAGACATCGGGAACACCTTGTACAGCCGTTCACGGTTGAAGACGTTAAGCTGGCTATAATGGCCTTGCCCACGTGTAAGGCTGCGGGTCTGGATGGGCTGCCCAGTGAATTTTATAAAGCCTACGCTACGGATCTGGCGCCTCGCCTACTGGCGGTATATGCGGAAGCATATGAGACGGGCACATTACCGCCCACCCTTCGGGAGGCCTTGCTTGTGACGCTATTGAAGCCCGGCAAGCCTCCGACCCACTGTGAGTCGTACAGGCCCCTCTCGATTATTAATATTGACGCAAACATTTTAGCAAAAATGATCGCCACCAGGATACAGCCTCTGGTTCCACTCCTGGTCTTGCCTGACCAATCGGGGTTTGTTGCGGCTCGCTCCACGACTCACAATTTACGTACGATTTTTTCCACCCTGCACTACTTTGGGGCTGACTTTCAGGCCGTTGCTGTGCTGCTTGACGCAGCGAAGGCCTTTGACTCTTTGCAATGGCCCTACCTGTTCGTGGTCCTGACCAGGATGGGTTTTCCACCGTTCTTCTAACAGTGGCTCAGGGTTCTTTATGATAATCCGGTTGCCCGGGTGAGAGTAAATGGGTGGGTGTCCGCGACGATCCCCATCGAGCGGGGCACGCGGCAGGGTTGCCCCCTGTCGCCAATGCTCTTCTCGCTCACACTGGAGCCACTCGCTTGTCGGCTTCGCCAGTGGCATGTGGAGGCGGCCTTGCGATTTCAGCAGCGGCCGCTGATCGTCTCGTTATACGCGGACGATATGTTACTCTATGTCCGTGAACCGGCGGTATACCTTTCTGCACTGCTTCGGGAATATGTGCGGTTCGAAGGGTTCTCTGGTCTGGGTATAAATTGGTCGAAGTCAGTGGTGTTTCCTCTGACAGAGCGCACTACGGAGGTGTCATTGGACTACCCCCTGGCCTGGACGTCGGACCCGGTGAAGTATTTGGGAGTGTGGTTACACAGAGATCCAGAAAAAGTAGTTTCTGAAAATTACGGCCGAACGATAGCGCGTATTACTGAATTGGCGGAACGTTGGGCGCATCTGCCCCTCTCATTGGCTGATAGGATTGCGGTTGTTAAGATGGCCTTTCTACCTAAGCTGCTCTACTTTTTTATTAATATTCCCATTAAACTGAACAAGGCATTGTTCACGTCGCTCCAATCGTCCCTTCTTTCGTTTGTGTGGGGGGCAAGAAACCCCGCTGTCGGTGGGATGTTTTGACTCAGCCTTTTGAGAGGGGAGGCTTTGAAGCCCCGATATCAGACTCTACTATCTGTGCGCTCAGGCGCAATTCGCCCCATTATTGGCATTTCCCCCAGCGCTTTCAACCTCATGTTGCTGTTGAGTCCGATGCGGTCTCCCCAATGCCATTGCAGGCGGCGGTCTTGATGGGTGGTTCGGGCGGCCCGCGGACTGAGATCAACCCCGTGCATTGCACGGCGTCGGCTTGGCGAATGCTGGCTAGACGGGCTCAGGTGCCGTATCTCTACGCTCCGTCGCTGCCCTTAGCTTCGCACCCTGATATCTCTGCGGCGCGTGAGAAACCGACCCTGCGCGAATTGGCTAAGGTAGGCATCTCCCGGCTGGGAGACTTTTATATAAATGGCCGTTTTAAGACCTTGTTGGAGGCGCAGAATGGCGAGGAGCGCGGGTTTATGTTTGGCTTTACCTATGTGCGGGTTCGACAGGCGATTCGAGCGGCCTACCCGGACTACCCGGCGGAACCCACTGCTCTACGTGCATTGCAGGCGATGCTGTCGGGAGCGGGGCGCAAGGGCCTTATTACTAAACTGTACAACGCTTCCATGCGTGAGCGGGACTGCGGGGACCATCCCTCCTTTTTGCGTTGGAGGGCAGTGCTGGGAGGTACTCTCGTGTCGGAGGATTGGGCTGCGTGTTGTAAGCTCACGGGCCGCCTCACGGCGAATTGTAATCTTCGAATAATTCATTTCAAATTCCTTCATCAACTTTATTATACCCCGTCTCAACTATGTAGATATGGGTTGCGAGAGACGGCTGCTTGTGTGCGGTGTGGGATGAATGATGCAGATTTTCTGCATGTAGCATGGACGTGTGCAGGTGTGCTTACCTTCTGGACTGCAGTGGTGAAGATGCTAACAGACATTGTATTGGAACCTGTGCCGTGCACTCCGGAGCTGTGCCTTCTTGAGATGGTACAACGTCTTAAACCCTGTAATAGGCGGATTGTGGCTGTGGCTACACTATTGGCAAAGAGGGCGGTTGCACAGTGTTGGGGGGCTAAGACAACCGCTACGGTACAGAAGTGGCTTCGGGACCTGTTGTATTGCAGGGACCAGTTGCTACTATATGAGGAGGAATTGCCGGAGGCCTCACGCCCAAAGGACTTTTGGGCCCCGCTGTCTGCATACCTCCTGTCCCGCACGGATATGGAGTGATGGTCCCTGTGTGTCCGTGACTTCTGGGGGATGGTTCACTCTCCACCTTGGTTTCTACAGGTCACTGTGGGCTTAGGCCTTATGCTCCTGTTATTTGATGTGCACTATGAATACCCTGTATATTTCATCTACTGTTCCTATCGATATGTCTGCATATGCCTCTCATATGGTGCTCAGGTCATATATGGTTGCCTTGAAAATGTTGATGCTGTCTGCCTGGGATAGGGTGGGGGGGTTTGCCACGTTGCTTTCTTACATGATATACTGTACGAGACCTAATTGCTGTTGGCATTTGATTACTGAAACTCAATAAACATATTTAAAAAAAACAAAAAAACTTTTGTTTTCCTACTACTGTGACGTGGCAGCAGTGAATAACTGGTTTTTGGAAAAGGTATTCACACTACTGGCTCACAATGAGATCTGTAAATAAAATGGCACCACTTCTTGGCTTGCTACTCTCCCTTTTACAGTGTTTAATTACGGTATGCCAAGGTGAACGTGTTCAAGGAGAGGTCTTTATCAGGCCGGGTCAACAAGTGGCTATTGGGCATCTCTCTAGTGAGGACCTGTCTTTCACCACAGGTGTCACAGGGTCTTGTGTACTATTGCATGTCTTATTCAGTGGCGGCTCCTCCGCTATGGCGGAGGAGCTTCGCCCCCTCTGCCAGCAGCCCTCAAAACTCAAAAAATAAAACGATAATAAAACAGGTTTATTATTGTTTTATTTTTAACACGAATGAGTCTTGGGGGCGGGGCCTGATGATGACCGGCTGGAGGTGCAGTGGTAGGTACACTGCCATCAATGTGCATGATGGTTTGCCCGGCCATCTCAGGAACGCCAAACCGCCATGCTCACTGTCGAGCTGCGTTGCCGGGTTGGAGACAGCAGACACAGACTCCCTGGGAGTGCGAATCGAGGGCGCTCAGCAGTCGCGGCCGGTATGACTCGTGGGTGGGTGGCTGCGGGGGACGCGCAGGGAGGGGGTCGCGCGGGGGGGACGTTTAATTTAAAAAATAAAAAAAAAGTTAAGTTACCTTACCTTTGCCAGCCCGTCCCGCGTCACCGATCTGCGTCGTCCTCTCTGCAACAGGAAGCAGCCACAGGCAGCCTCCCTCCCCTAAGCCAATCACAACGCTGCAATGGCAGCGTTGTGTTTGGCTGGGACGCCGACCCCACAGGCGTCTATGGGGAGGCCATTTTCTCTATGTAGGCTGCATGCAGCCTACATAGAGAAAATGCGGAGTGCGTATGACTGGTTTGGTCGGCCCAAACCATACCCTGCCTTCTGCTTTCTCGCAGTGCGAGAAGCAGAAACATAAAATGGTATTTAAAATACCATTTTATGTTTCTGTCTCTCGCACTGCGAGAAAGCAGTGAAGCGACGCTCCGCCGCCCACATGGAGTAGCCGCCCCTGGCGCTCAGGCCAATCCTGATGCTGCTCTCATGCATGAGAGCAGCGTAAGGATTGGCCGCTGTGGAGTCTGGGAGCCTGTGCAGTGCAGCAGAAGAGCACCGAGTCGGCGATGCAGTGATGCGGCAAACAGCAGGTAAGTGTTTTTTTAAATTAATTTTCGTCATCCTCCATTCGTCCACCTTCCCTCCCGCCCTGCCACTCTGCCCTAACACCAACCGCCACTGGTCTCATTCTACCACTATGTGCATCTAAAGATGGAAGGACTATGAAATCTCATACTTCTAGAGCACACTGACTAAATCAATTCAGTTTTGCACTATTTCTGTGAAATAATATTTTTTCATTATTTTAACAGTAATCTGCTTCAGCCATGTTTTTCTGCTCATGCTAGCACATGCCTAAAGGAAGTGTTCATCGCTTACGTTTCGAGTCTTTCTTTCATATCCAGACTCGGGGGATGAGAAAGTGTTGATCAGCTTGTTACAACTCTTTGCCGTCCTCTTCCCCTTCTCATGATCTCAGACTTTGGATACCTGTATACTCATTTTGTTTGACTCTGATCATCTGTTCCCCATTACAAAACAGTTTATGAAATTCTATAAATATGTGTCTTGCCTTTGCATGTTGAGCATGGTCCGTCCCAGCTTTCCCAGGGACACTCTGACCGGTTAGACCTGTGATTCACAGGCTAGTATTTTTTTATATACTAATAAACTAATAAACTTTTTTAGACTTGGAATGGAGTGTGAGACGATTTTCTTTAATATTTCTTAATGTGTATAATTCTTTAACCCATCTGTGCTTCATAATGTGGACTCTCTCTGCATATCGCTGACGTGTCACCCCGCATATGTAATTGCTGGTTTTCACTGCATTTTGCTGACGTGTCGCCCCTCTGATTAATGTACATACCCTGGTTATGTCCGAATGTAGTCACTTCCCTCTATCCCTATCCGTGTTTTTTTGCCTGTGTCAAACCTGTATACAACGTGTTTTCACTGTAAAGCGCTCTGATACCCAAATGTAATACAAGGCTGCGCAGCGCCACTGTAGGGACCAGATTTACTAATGCTTTGCAACAGGTTTGCATTACTTTTGTAATGCAAACCCGATGCAAAGTGTTATACTGGGATTTACTATCCAAAGCAAGTCAGGATTTGCATTGGATAGTTTCCCAAAGTACCACAAAGTTTTGCTACATGCTGAAATGCATTTGCATCAAGGGTGCGTTTCATGGGTAGCGCATGGGTGTATTTGCAAATAGGACATTAGGGGTGATATTCTTTGCTAGCATTAGAGCAGAGAGAACCCTTGCTGCAGAAGGGACAACAAGTGTAGCTATTTTTTCTGAAAGGTATAGTGAGCCTGTGTCAAGACTGGAGTGACGGCCAGGCATGGAGGGGAAGGGGTGAAAGAGGTACACGTGACCGCCTGCTACTCAGGAATGCATATATCATTAGTGAAGCATTTGGTGTTGTATTGGGGCCCAGGAGTACGAGGGGCTCACAACTCCCCCCAATTATGGGGAGCAGTGTTTGTTGATCAATTTCTGTTTTTGTTTCAAGCATTTACTCCTTTATAAGTCTGACATTACTGTGGGTTATGAGCTACAGAAAAAGTACCCCTGAAATGGTCTCACAAGTCCAAACCTCTGTGCTCAGCCCTGCCCCTCCAGCTCTTCCAGTCCTTGCCATAAAGTTTTGGAGGAGGGCCCCGACTTCAAAATATTTAGCTTAGGGGGGCTCGGTGCAACAAAGTTTGAAGACCTCTGCCCTAACGGGTCAAGTTTGCGCTCTATAAAACCTTAAATAAATAAATAAAATCTGTTGTTTTCAAATCGATTTGGGTCAGACCGCTCTGGAAGAGTGAGGTTTATAACCCTTCCAAGCCTTCTGCCCACAGACACTATGACCCCAGAGGGTGCTGCACACTGGCTGTAGCCTTCATGAATGTCTTGCGGCAGTCCTCGTGCACCCACAACTGCTTGGCTTCACCCTGCGCCCAGATTTTGCTGCATACAATCTTCAGCCATGTGCAGTGAGTCACTGGTACATAGTGTGGCCTTCAGCAATCCCCTCCTCCCAGAGCCTCCTGTGCATGTACGTAGTCACGTATGGCAGTCTGTCTGCAGTGCTTAGGCCTAGGCCCCAAGAGTGCCACAGGGTCATCTAGTAAAGGTGAAACGGTGCTGCACATTTAATCCTATCCTCTCAAGATTGAATTTAACTTTTTTTCTTCCGAGCTCAAACAAGTATGTGCCATTCTGTTGAACACTGATTCTTTAGTGCTTAGAGAGTTGTTAAGCAGGTTCAGTGCTAGGTAGCAGCGTGCATGCAAGAGCCTGAGACTCCTGAGTGGAGGATGTTTTTAGCTGGTGTTGCAGGCTGTTCTGCAGTTCGAGTCGTCCACATTTTATCCCTCTTTGTCATGCTGTCCTGCTGTTTCCCGCTGCTATTGCGTGCTCTATACCACCTGCTTTCTGCTTGCATAAACCTGTTGATACCTAGTGCTGCATTACTCTTTTGAGTACCAGCAGCCTTCCTATTTGCCAGTCTGACAACTGTCTGCCTCCTACTTGTCCCACTCCCAGGCAGCAGTTGCTGACTCTAGATGAGCGAGCTGGTAGCTCAGGTATTGAGGCACGAGGCGCTTGTTGTGCTGAGTTGGGGCTTGAGTTGGGTGGCTCGTTGTAAGTGTCTTGAGAGTTTGCAGTGCAATCTGTGAGCCTGGCAGAAGCAGGACATGAAACAGAACCCCTTAATCCAAATAACTGACTAACATATCCACCACTCAAATTACTTCATACTTCACTATACTAATTTTCAACACTAATCCTTTATGGGTTCTGGATAGCGTGCTACTCGCCAGAAAAGCGCTTCAAAACCCCATCAAGGGGTAGAAAGCGCTATATAAATACAAACCTCTTTCCCTCTTCTATCCCGCAACCTACCCTTCTCTATCCAAATAACTGAATAACATATCCACCACTCAAATTACTTCATACTTCACTATACTAATTTTCAACACTAATCCTTTATGGGTTCTGGAGTAGCGTCCTACTCGCCAGAAAAGCGCTTCTACACCCATCAGGGGTAACAGGTGCTACATGAATGCAAACCTTTCTTCCCTTTTATCCCTCCGCTACCCTTCTCACTCCAAATAACTGACTAATATCCACCACTCAAATTACTTTCATATTTCACCATACTAATTCAGCACTAATCCTTTATGGGTTTCCGGAGTAGCGTGCTTCAACACCCCATCAGGGGTAACACGCGCTATATAAATACAAACCTTTTTTTCCCTCTTCTATCCTTCCGAATCCAAATAACTGACTAACCTATCCACCACTTAAAATTTACTTGCATGTTTCACTATACTAATTCAACACTAATCTTCTATGGGTCCCGGAGTAGCGTGCTACTCGCCGAAAAAGCGCTTCGACGCCTCGTCAGGGGTAGTAAAGCGCTATATAAATGCAATTACAATACAATACAATACATAGACTGTGAATTCTAGGTATGCATGAGGTCCCAGGGGATTACTAGAACCCTCACTATGGGTCCAAAAGAGCTCAAAATGGTCAAGTTAACTTATGCTTACACATTAATTTATTTACCTATTTTATGTTCATTTGCAATGTGATTTTTAATTGTGGATGGCACACCCTCTCCTCTTTAGGTTTCGACTGCACAGCGCTTTCACTGTGCTTGAGAAATCTATTGTTTTTAATATAAAATTAAAAGGGACTTACATCCCGCCTCCTCTCTTTCCTGGCTTCTCGTTGGTTCCTGTGCTTGCCACTTACCTTTTCTCCATTTCTATTGGCTGTAGCATATTTTCCTGCATTTACCAATGCTTGTTCCTCATTTGCTTCTTTTACCAGTTTCCCGCTGCCGAAATACTGTTAACATCTGCTTTGGTGGAACTATATTTTCATATAGTTTTGCCTTTTACTCCTGCAGCATATTCATATAACAGTCTATCACCCGGAGAGATTAAGTGATTTGCATAGAATCACATGATGTTGGGGGGCGCAGCCGAGACTTGAACCGGGATCCCCAGCTCTCGAGTTAGTAGCTCTGACCACTGCGCCACATCCTCTCCACTTCCGTGTTATCTGCCAGGGAGCTCTTTCCTTCTTCCGGACAATGATTGATGAAAACATCTCTTTATTCATGTCTGGGAGAAAGTTGCAAGGGAAAAGGAGAAGGAAAAGTACCAGAGCAGAACTGGCCAAGCAGTGCAAAATTATGCCAATGCTCGTTGGGATGAAGAACAGCGTAGATGGAGGAAAGCTATTATTGAGGGAACTAGATTATATCCAGTATTCACTTCAGAAGTTGCAAATAAGGAAAAGAATAAGTCTGCCAGCAGGAAAGAAGGGGATGAGTCAGATACTGATTCAGGGGATGAGATATTAGAACAGATGTTGAATTTCAGACCCCTGCCACCACATACTGCCCTTCCAGAGCAAGGAGATTTAAGTCCCAGTACTAGTCAAACAGTGGCTACTGCGCCTGTGGATCAAAGTTTAACACCAATTGAACGACCCTTATAAGTCTTGCCGATTGTACCACCAGTTATGGCTCGACTGCCAGCTGTAGTCCCCACTAGGACAACTGCGGTTGCTGTGCCTACCACAGCCCCAGAACCTATTGTTAAAGTCCTGATTGCATCCCGAGTAGTTGCGAGTACTCCTGTCTCAGCAGAACTAAGGTCAGAAGTACAGCCAGTGGCTATGTCTGGATTTGTTCCGACTTCCCAAAATTCACATATAGTTTTGTGGAAGCCCCCACAAACTCTGCAAGTTCATGCCTAAGAGGAAACAATGGCACACTGAGAGCAGCATATGCCGTGCACACTATAAATGATGTTATAGAAGCATCATGGCTTAAAACAGGGTTCTCTGCACAAGTTGGTGAGTTAATTGGCCTAACCAGAGCCTGCAGTTTAACCGCAAAATTGAGATTTACCCTATTCACTGGCAGCTAATACTGGTTTGGAGTAGTCCATGATTTTGGACAGCTATGGTCTCAGTGTGGTTTTCTTACTTCCGGAGTAATGCCAATACCGAATGGAATCCATGTCAAGAACATGTTAGAAGCATTAGAATTGCCAGGAGAAATTGCTGTAGTTAAATGTTCATGTCAGCAAAATGGAAGCAGATACGTTGCCATGGGCAACTGATACGCTGACTCAGTCGCACGGTATTACGCACTGTTGGCTTGTTCTTTTAATGGAGCTTTACCATGTGAATCTGATGAGAGTTCTTTTGCCATGTTGATGAAAGTCACTAACACATGGGACAAACTGAAATGAGTACAAGAAAATGTGTCAGAGGCAGAACAGAATGGATGGGTAAGAGGTGGATGTAAGAAAGATGCAAATGACATTTGGATGTCAGCTGACGGGAGGCCTGTGTTGCCCGATAGCTTCTTGTTTCCAATGACACAATATTATCATGGATACACACATTTGGGGAGAGATGCCATGGTGAGACTATTCAGACAGAGTTGGTACAACCCCAGGTTCAAAATGTTTGCACAAGAGATCTGTCACCAGTGTGTAATATGTCAGCAATTGCATGCAGGGAAAAGAGCACGTCACATTGACACACATAGGGAGATCAGGTGGTCCTTTTAACAGAATGCGGATGGATTTTATTGTGATACCTGTTCATAACGGGTTGAGATATATCCTGGTGATTGTCTGTATTTTCTCGAGATGGGTCGAAGCCTACCCATTGAGAAGAAATGAAAGTCTGACTGTAGCCAAGCTGTTTTTGTGAGAACTGATTCCTAGGTACGCCATGCGATTTCTCTTGAGTCAGAGGAATTCACTTCAACAATGAAGTGATGCAGATGATTTGTACAGCCTTACAGATTGAGCAAAATCTACTCTGCAGTTACAGGCCAGAAGCATCAGGTATCGTGGAGCGAATGAATGGTGCCATCAAATCTAAATTGGCAAAGGTCTGTGCTTTAACCTCCCTAAAGTGTCCAGATGCTTTACCTTTAGTGTTAATGAGCATTCAAAGTAACCCAGACAGAAAGACAGGACTATCACCACATGAAATCCTAATGGACAGGGCAATGAGACTAACTGCCGTGCCTGCAAATGCCCTTTTTGAATATTACAGACAACATAATCGTGGATTACTCAAAAGAATTGGCTGACATGGTTCTTTCTGTCTCTCATCAGGTATCAGGGGCCTCACCAGACTTCCACCAAGAAACGTGCCATGACCTTAATCCCGGTGATTGGGTCATAATTAAGAAGCATGTCCGAAAGACCTGTCTTGAACCCAGATGGAAATGCCCCTTCCAAGTGATTTTGACAACGAACACTGCTGTTAAGTGTGCTGGAGTTGCAAATTGGATTCATGCCTCACACATCAAAAGAGAAACCAGAAGAAGTGCCCTTGATCATCGATCCTGGAAGAACAGCTTTGGTGGTCACACTGCCAGAAGAAAGACCACCCAGACCAGCAGCACCACCAGTGCCAAACCAGCCTCAAGAAGAAGAAAGGAGTGAAGATCAGCAAACAGAGAGACAAGTGCCTGAAGTGACACAAAGTGGCATTGAGATCGCTAACAAAAGTGAAGCAAAGTTCAAGGCACAAGTTGAGAGTGATCAAGGAGTGGTGCAAGGAGACGAGAACGACCCAGGTGAAGGCACAATCATCGTAGTAAGGAGAACAAATCAACAAGCAGAGTGGTCAAAGAGTTATGAACACAAGACCCCAAGGAGGAGTATCTCAATAACTCGGATTCCAGAGATTGTACCTGAAGAAGACGAAACAGACAACAAAACTGGTATAGATCCAAATCAACAAGTAATACAGAAATCCAAAAGAGCACAAGTACTTTGTCGCAGATATTCTGCAGCTGAAAGGCCCTATTACGTGAACACTACTCTAAATGTTAAACTAGAAGATTTGTGCAATGTAAATCCTGAACTATTTGAGCCACCCTGAAAGCTCAAAAGATACCAGAAGTGAATTCTGAAAAAGGTTTTGAAATAAAAGAAGTCGGGAAGATACTTTGAAATATACTTGATAGGTTTATTATTTTAGTTAATTGTTCTTCAGAAGACTAACGTAGGCCTGAGAAAAAGTTACAGAAGAGTTAGGGATAACAATTTAGAATAACACAGAGAAGGTTTAAGGATTGTCATTTAGAAATCGAAACCGCTGAGAGAGAAAAAAAACACTAATTGTATTGAAGAAGCCATTCACAAAAAAGACTCAACTAAGCTTTTGTTTGACTTATAGAGAATGTGTTGTATTAGAAATAAGTGTAAATGTATCATGGGATCGATTTTTGTAATAATGATCACTTTAGTACTAATAGGGTTATATTTGACATCTGAGTCAGAATTTAAAGTAAAGAACCTTACTAATACACACACACTTGACCTTAGAGGAAATTCTCTTATACTTTTGTAAGTTATAAAAAGGACGAATATTATACTAATGTTTATATTAGATCAGTTCAAGAATACACTAATGCTACGGATGCAAGGATTGCTTTGTTTGTGCTCATTTACCCACTTCTGTTTCTGAGGAGGTTACATACTATCACACACCTCTGTCTTATGCTGTTTTCTGTATTATTTTATTATCATTAGTTTAGAGACGAGGACATTTTGAATATTTCTATTCTAATCATGCTTTAGTACTTTCTAGAGTACCCTTTTTTGTGTAAACAGATTTTATTGAGGTTTTCAAGTATCAGCTGGGTATACAAATACATCTCTTTTGTTGTCAATAACTGTAAGAACCTCCAATAAACAGGGCAACACAGCCTGTTCCAGCAGCTCAACTCCCACCCCATCCCCCTTGAGTTGGTGCATTGCCTTCTACGTAACATTAGCAATGTTAATCCCAAGTGTACTTTATCTGTGGGTCTTGGTTTCCAGGAAGGGAGGGTATCCCCCGTGCCCATGGTCAGTCCTGGTCTAGTCTTGTGAGGGAGCGGGGAGGGGCGAGGCCCCAGGTCCAGCCGCTCAGGGCGTCCGGGGGACCCCCGGGAGATCTCGCCGGTGTCTCTGGCTCCGGATTGGTCAGACAGTCCACCAGTGCTCCCCACACTCGTGCGCCTTCTATTTTACCCAGGCCCGCTGCACGTCTCTGAGCAGGATTCTCCCTTCACATCCCGCCCACTTGACCAGCTCTCTTCTCCACACCCTCAGTCGTGGTCCCCCCACTGCTTTCCAATTACGAGCTATCTGGCGCCTGGTGAGGATGTATGCTAGGTCCTGGAATCTGCTTGTGATCTTAGTCTTGACCGGGTGAGGAAACCAGCCCAGGAGGCAGTGTCCAGGGGTGTACGGAACCTCCCTCCCAATGCACTCCTCTGTCGTTTCTATGACTCCCTCGCAGTAGGTGCAAATTGCGGGGCATTCCCAGAACATGTGGAGGATGTGAGCCCCCTACTACTCCACATCTGGGACAGGCCGCATCCGAGACCCGGAAATGCCAGCCTATCCATTCGGGCGTCAAATATGATCTATGTAGCACATAATAATTTATCAGCTTATACCGTGCTTTTCTAGAGACCTTAGGTTCTTGTTCCATTATCCTGTCCCAGTCTTACGGCTCAATAGGGGTACCCAAGTCCTCTCACCATCTAATTCAAAGCGCATGTAGGGGGATCTGTTGGTCCGCCCTCAGCTCTCTGTAGAGGCACAAACCGTTTTAATAGTGCCTGCTGATAGTGCTATGTATCGGCAGCTCTGGCTTGATACAGGCTCTTTGGTACCCCCCCAGTGTTTGCATATCGCTGACAGAACCACCCCATGGGGCAGGAAATGCCCTTGGGGCAAATCAAACCCTGCCCTGAAGTCCTTAAACGGGAGCAGCGCTGAGTCCCTGTATAAGTCCCCCACTGCTGATACCCTGGCTTCCATCCATAAGTACAATCCCCTCCAGTCGCCCCCGTGTGGAAGTGCATGCAGGAAATCTACTGGCATCTAAGAGGAGTATGGGGTCTTGATGCACATCCTTTGTATCCCCCTGTTCCAGCACCGCGCTAGAGTGCAGAGCTCAGTAGAGTCATTATGGCCGGGGCGCTGCACTCAAAGGAGAACCCAAAGGAGCTCTCTGAGCGGGGGTACAAAGGGGCCAGGGGTTTGGCCCGGGTTGCGGCTATGCACTATTCCCTAAATCAGCCATTGCAACTGAGCCGCCAAATAATACAGCTCAAAATCTGGGACTGCAAGGCCTCCCTCCTCGGTAGGTGGCTGCATTGTGGCCAACGCTACTCGCCGGTGCCCAGACCCCCAGATGAACTCTGTAGTCAGGGTTTTGAGCTCTTAAACTGCTTCCCCGGGATCCACAGGGGAAGCGTGGTAAAAAAGATAGAGGAGCTGGGGCAAGGCCACTATCTTTAGAAGGGCTATCCGTCCCATCACTGATAGTGGCAGCGCCTTCCAAAAGACCATGGAGGGCTGCAGGGAACGAACTGCGTGGCCCACGTTGCTCTTTAGCAGGTCAGCTCCAGCGTGACAGACCCTGACTCCCAGGTATGTTAGACACCTGGGCTACCACTGCTCAACCCCAAGATGCCTGTGGGTCCTCCCTTCGCACCACTGGGAAGAGTCTAGATTTCTGCAGGTTAATGCGCAGTCCCAACACGTAGCCGAACTCCTTTGACAAGTGGCTGGCTCCCCCTAGATGGCCTTCGGTATTGCACAGAAATAGTAGGTCATCAGCGTTTGGCGCTATTCTGTGGTGGTGTCCTCCGGTCGTCAGCCCCCTGAATGCCTCCCCGGTCGTCGCACGCGCCGCCAGGGGCTCCATAGCAATGGCAAAGAGCAGCGGAGACAGGGGGCATCCTTGCCTGGTCCCCCGGTTCACCGGGCAACACGCGGATATAGTCCAGACGGTGAGAACTCTTGCAGTCGGATTAGTGTATAACAGCTTCGTCCAAGCTACAAAACCCTTGCCCAGTCCCATGCGTAGCATCACCTCATAGGGGTAATGCCACTCAAGGCTGTCACAAGCTTTTTCGATATCGACAGCAAAGATTGTTGCGTCATCTCGGGTATAGTCATCGGCTTCCATAACAGCTAGAAGCCGCTGTATATTAGTCACTGGATTGTGGCCCGGAATGAACCCCGTTTGGTCCGGGTGTATCAGCCTTGGCATGTAGGCGAGGAGCCGGGTCGCCAAGATCTTGCTCAGGATTTTATAGTCGATATTTAACAGCGACAGTGGCCTGCATGCCGAGCGGTCGTGCGGCTTAAGAACAGGGACAGTAACTGCTTCCCTGGTAGTGTCCAGTAGAGTACCAGTGTTTTTGGCCGCAGCGTATAACGCAGATAGTCTGGGTGTCAGTTTCATCGAGTAGGTCACATAGAATTCCGTCGTGAAGCCGTACGTCTTTGGGGTCTTGTTCCTTGCCATATGTTTAATAGCACACGATATTTCCTGTGCTGAGATATCTTTCCCCAGGGCCATCACCTCATCATCCGCCAGGCATGGCAGTGGTGCCGCATGCAGAAATGCCTGCCTCGCTGTGTTTATCGGTGTGATACTAGTGTAGAGTGTTGTGTAATATCTAGCAAATACGTTGCTGATGTCCCCCTGGGAGTGCACCCTGGTGCCCCTCTCGTCCTCCATGTCCACTATAGCCGATCCCTGTTTGGACGGATTAGCCAGCCAGGCCAACAAGGAGCTAGCCTTGTCACTCTCAGCATGAGTTCTGTCCATATACCCCTTGTAGTCAGAGCACCGTAGGCGCTCCGCCTGAACGGCCACCTCCTCCCTGGCCTCCACCAGTGTTGCCTTAGGTCCGGTCTTCCAGGTCGTTGAACCTCGAGGTTCCGAAGTGCCTCTCCTGCCGCCTGGATCTCTCCAAGCAGGGTATGCCGAACGTCCTTCGCCTCCGCTAGACAGTGACCCTGCAAGATCTCCCTAAAGGCTTCCCACTCTACCTGCGGGTAGGACACCATGCCCGCATTGTTGTCAAAGTATCCGATGATTTTCTCCCGAAATACCTGGTCCTCCAGTGACTCAGGCTTGAGTCTCCATGTGGGAATGGAGGAGCGAGAACAGGTCCATCGTAACCGCAAGAGGAACGGGTTGTGGTCCGATATAGTGCAGGCTAGATATTCGACTGCATGGACTAGGCTATGGACATCCGGGGTGCACAGAAAGCCGCCGAGCCAGACGTGTACTTTATGGAGGCCTGAAAAGAAGGAGCAGTCCCTTTCAGTGGGATATGTCTGTCGCCCGGAGTCTATCAGCCCCCGGTTCCACTGCCGCTCCACAAAAGCGTGGGCCCTGCATTCAGAATGGGAGTCTCGCAAGGGGGGGTGAGAGTGGTCCAAGGCAACGTCTGCACACAATTGAAATCACACCCCCCCCACAATCATAGGGGAGGGCAAGCTCGGCGCCAACTGTTGAGGTAAATTAGTTAGAAATGTGCCTTGGTCTACATTCAGGGCGTATACGTTTATCATAGTGACATCCTGTCCCTCCAGTCGGCCCCTTATCATTATAAATCTCCCCTTGGGGTCAGCCTTCTGATCTACTAGCTGGAAGGGGATCCCTGCCCTGATCCAGATCAGGACGCCCCTGGCGTACGCCGAGTATGTAGTGCAGTATGCCTGACCTCGCCATTGACGTTGCAGTGCTAACCCCTCTTTGGCTGTCAGGTGTGTCTCTTGGAGGAATGCTATGTGGACGCCTCGCCTATTCAGGTAGGAGAACACATTGTATCTCTTGGACAAGGTATGGATTCCCCTAATATTTCAGGAAAGGAAGTTATACGTCAGAGAGCCCACCATGTTCTAGGTTCAGTCGCTCAACCGCCGGGCAGCTCCCCCTCCTCCCCGTCCCCTCCCACCCAGCAAAAGGAGACCCATTATAGTGATACATGACTCTGAACTCCCCCTTAACCAAACTTTTCAAATCAGACCTGGTACTCCATCTCCCCCTCCCCAGGACGAGTAGATTAGCATCCCCCATCCAAACCATATCAAACTAAGTAAGTCTGTGGGAGTCCACCTACGGAACGCCTAAGCAAGGGAAGTGACCCGCCGCCCCCTCAGCCAGCAAGTCAGCATGCCCAGTGGGAGCCACACCCCGGGCTGGACTCTGCATATCATCTCCAGGGTAAGGTCAAATAAGCCCCACAGCAGGTTCCCCCTTTACCAAATCGTTCGGCTGCTCAAATAATGTCATCAGCCATTCCTGGTGTCACCTTCGGCAGCTCTATGCTCAAGTTCTCAGAAACACTAGAGCCGTGCTCCGATTCCCTCAGCGGTGCACTGCTCTCCGGCGTTGTACACCCACCTTCCTTCGAGCTGATCAAAGTCACCACCTCCATGGCGCTCCGTCGTTCCTGCTGCACCTCTTTCTGCGTGGGTGCAATAGTATCTCGCTGTGCTCTTCTGCTACGTGACCTGCCCCTCATTTCCTTCGCAGTCTAGGCTCCCGGGCAGGTCCCTTGCTCTGCCGTCCCTCCTGCGGGGAATGAAAGAACTCCGTCCCTTCAGAGGTAATCACTCTTAGTTTAGCAGGGAACAACATGGAATATTTGTAGTTGAGTTGTCAGAGTTTCTGCTTGGCGTCCTGGAAGGTGGCCCTCTGCCAGAGTTAAGTTTGAGTAAGGGAAAACTACTGCAAGTTAAAAACCCTCCTTGAACCAATAAATGTTCTTATTAATAACAAACAAATTGAATAAAGATTTTTCTTTTTTTTGCCTTTGTAATTTGTCATTATAGAAGGGAAAATGAACACAACCAAATATCAACAATCCCACTCTTTTAAAAAAAATTAGAACTATTTGTAACCTGCTGCTTCCAAATTTGTTATATGGCCAATTTAATAGTATTTTTTGTTGTAATTTTTGGGAATGTAGGAAGGTAGAGGACAATGGCATGTACCTTTCTAGTGAGTACAATAACCTTTTAAAAGGGGATATTGATGTGGAGTTGCTCTTTTTTATTTCAAGTGTGAAGACACAGCAGAAGAAGAAATGGTCATGTTGACGGAGCCCTGCACCAAACTGCAACAAGCATTTGCAATGCAATAGGTCTCGCATTTACGAGAGTCTGAGTTATTGGCATTGTAAATGTCAATGCCTTTTATTTATGTGTTGTTTTTAACCCCTTCGCTGCTTCTGTCGGCCAACGGCCGTCGCGAGCACTACCTCCGTAGTGCTGCGCATGTCCGTTGGCCGACGCGGCCCCGCCCACTTAATTAAACCGCCGCACCGCGGCCGAATTCGCGCTGCGGTTAAGCGGTTAAAACAGATAAATGAAACGGCATTGTAATTTACAATGCCAATAGCTTAAACTCTCGCAAATGCAAGACCTATTGCATTGCAAATGCGTTCGGCACTTGTGCTATAAAGATTTGTTTTTAAAAAGCGTTAGGAGAGAGCGTGTCTGCAACAGCAGGCAGGACAAGGCTATTTTAGAAAATAGTGCTTGGAGGCTGTAATTAGAGCCTACCGAGTAACAAAACACGGAACAGTAGGAGGTTACAAAATGAGACAAGGCGGTACTAAGGAGGGACTACTAAGCCTATTGACCAATGAAAAGCCACAGTTTACAGTGGACAATATCACAAGCCAATGAAAAATATGGGTGGGGAGTGGACAGAGCTTCAAGTCCATACTCAGGTATTCAGATACAGCATGCCCTGCAGAGCAGCGCATGCACTGCCCATGTTCGACCTAAAAAAGCATTGACAGGAACTGCTGTGACGGACGTTCCTGCCAATGCTTTAGAAATGACCGTCAGCTTGAATCTAAATTTCAGAAAGTCCTGTTCAGGAGGCATGTCTTTTTCATACCTAGTACCTTTTTACTGGAATAAGCTGCTGCTTCAAATTTGCTCTTGTGTTGATCATCTGTGGATCATTGTGTGGAAACCACTGAAGACTGCTTTATTTTAACAACGCTTGCTTTTGCCCTGCTCCTGTGCATTCGCGCCGAGATACCCCTCTCGGGGTGATTCGTACACGCTATAAGAATAATTAACATAACATAACTAATTGGTGAATCAAAAATAAAACAACTTATTCAAAATATTGACCCAAATAAAATGCAAAGAAGAAAAATAACCTTGAAAATATAATACAGATGAAAAGGAAAAAAGTACAATTGTGACAAAATAAAGTCCTGCAAAATCAGAAAAAGCCAACGTATGAATTGAAAGAAAGTGAAGAAACAAACAGAACAAATAATTAAAAACCACCAACATACCTTTCCCCTATAAACAAAGAGCTTTCCTCACCAAAAATAAATAAGCTTTCTAGAAGTAAAAGAAACACATCAAAGCAAACTCTCACTAAAACAAAAAAAAATAGTAATGCTAAAAAAACGCTCAAGCACTTCTCCATCTGTGGATCTTCCCTGCCTCCTCTACTGCTGCCTAAACAACTCCAGACATAAATAGAAAGTTCAGTATTCTTTGGTAGACCCGACGCAGCACCATGTTCCATTCACAAATACCCCTTCTTGTTGATTTACGGTGAATTGTTGCCAGAAAATTACACTCAGACAAGGGTTAGGCCAAATACTTCTATTTACCTACATATTTCTATGTGAGATAAATACCAGCAAGACTAAGGACATACTATTCTTAAGTCTACTAACGGACCGCATAAAATACAAAACGGATTAAGAAAACGAAAGCCTTGAGAAAGCCCCAGGCTTGTAAACTCTGTATGGACTGATGTAAACAACACCCCAAGGAACTTCTATTTATTCATCATCGAGACATCTTTCTACGACTCAATGAAAAATAAATGTAAATGATGGGCAGAATGAACAATAATTGATTTTTATGAACAATAATTAATAAGAATATCTCATTTCTTGCACTTTGGTTGATTTAAATAATTAGGCCACCTTAACACAATGAGTATAATCATAATTGGGAAATAATCTATCATATAGAAAAATCAACAGAATGGCCTGATTCACAAAGATAAACGTACACATTTTTGTAAGTTTATATTTGTTTTGGAATTCACAAAGTCCGATTTAATAATAAGTTTAAAACTGCAGAGGTTCCGCAGTCAGGGCGGAGAACTAAAGATACCACATGCCTATCTTTTTATGTGCGGAGTTCTCCGCCCCAAATACTGAGCCTCCGCAGTCGTAAACTTACTATTAAATAGCAGTTTGTGAACTCCAAAACAAACGTAAACTTACACAAAAGTGTAAGTTTACCTTTGTTAATCATGCCCAAAGTACCAGGGATACTTATAGATCCCTATAGTACAGTCGCCTAGCACAGATGTCATTCCAACTCACTATTTAATTTATCGTGACCAAATATGCTGGAAAATCTGCAAGGTATTTACAGGTCATATTTTGGATAATGTGCAGAGGTCTAATCGCGACCCAAATAGTTTCTGGGACACGATTCTTGTGAAATTAAGTCATCTATCAAGCCTTGTTGGAAATCTCACAGTGCTTTTTCTGCAGAAACCTCAGCAACAGGCCAATTAAACATACATTTAAATTAAGTCAATAAAGTAGCATAATTGGTCAGACATGGGTCAGATTAGCGGTATCATCAGTTTAGCACAATACAAGGCAGCCCATGCCAGACTTCTTACTAAATGAGGCACTTTGACACAGAACAGCACAGCATCAAATCAAATCAGGGGGCATTTGTACAGTGCACACATCACTCGAAAGTCTCATGGCGCTAGCAGACGGCTCTGAAAGGAAATGAAGTGGCTCAGATCTCAAAAAGCCATGTCTTCAGCCTTTTGCAAAAAGAGTTGTGATCAGGGACATTTCGCAGATGGATAGGAATTTTGTTTCAAGATGATGGGGCAAGAAAGGAGAAAGATCGTCCTCCTTTTCTGGCAGTATGTATCTTAAGAGGGGTGAGCAAAAATTGGTTGCTGGACCTAAGCGCCCTGCGTGGTTGGTACCAACATAATTTCTTGGTCCAGTATCTCGGACCTTTTCCGTACAACTGTTTGTGGATTAGACAGAGGACCTTGAAAAGAATTCGTTTTCTGACTGGTAGCCAGTGAAGAGATCTTAAGCAGGGTGCGGAGGGCGATCTGGGAGGAAGATCCAGGACCAGCCTTGCCGCAGTGTTCTGCAAGATCTGTAGTCTGTCCAGAAGGTTTTCGTTAATTGAAAACAGTAGGGAGTTTCCGTAGTCCATTCGGTTTATTATCAGCCCTTGGACTAATGGTTTCCTGGCCTCCGCTGGTAACCACTTGAAGACCTTCCGAAGGCTACGCATTACTCCAAAACACGTGCCAATGATATGGTTGATCTGGTTCCTCATGGACAATTGATTGTCCATGTGGAAACCTAGGTTCCGCACCGTCAGTTTAGGGGTGGGGCAGAGGCCAAGATGGGATGGCCACCAGTCGGTGGACCAGTGCTCCTGTGCTTTGCCAAAGAGCATGACCTCGGACTTGGCTCCGTTTAGTTGTAGGTGATTGGAGCTCATCCACCTGTCGATGTGGGATAGGCATTTGTTGAAGCGTAGCTGTGTTTCAGTAGGATCTGGGCCGATAGTGACCAGAATTTGAGTGTCATCTGCGTAGGATATGACATCAAATCCATAGGATCTGATCACCTTGGCCAGTGGGGTCATGTACAGATTGAATAGGGTCGGGCTCAGAATAGAGCCCTGTGGTACTCCCATCTTGACTGGTCTCTCACGTGAGAGATTGTTGCCGATCTGTACTGTTGTCACTCGGTCAGCTAGGTAGCTCTTAAACCACTCGAGGGCCGTGCCTCTGACACCTATCTCCCAAAGCCGATGTTCTAAAATGCTGTGGGAGATGGTGTCAAAGGCTGCGGACAAATCGAGCAGGACGAGGATGGCTGACTGTTGTTTGTCCAAGGCCAGCCTGATGTTGTCTGTTACCTCGACCAAGGCAGTCTCAGTGCTGTGGGCCGCCCTAAAGCCCGATTGGGAGGGATCGAGCAGTCCCTGACTCTCCAGATGGTTAACGAGCTGCTGGTTGATCAGAGATTCTAGTATTTTCCCGAAGTAGGGAAGCAAAGAGATTGGGCGGTAGTTGGGGAGCAGCATTGGGTCGGCAGTGGGTTTTTTTAAGATCGGTCTTACCCTGGCTGCCTTCCAGCTTCTTGGAAAGTCCGCCTCCAAAAGTGAATTATTGAATAGCTCAGTGAGACTTTCCAATAATACCGGGGCGACAGTGAGAAGGATTTTAGGCGGTACCATATCAGTGGGGGAACCTGATTTTATCCTCAACATGGCAGTGGAGACTGCTTTGGTGTCAAGCTTGGTGAATTCGTCCAGGATATGGGAGGGGTCGGTGGACATACTGTGTACATCTTCCGAATTAGAGTTGTGTGGTGGAGGAAAGGACCGATGAATGGCCATGATTTTTTCTTCGAAATATTCGGAAAGAGAGTCGGTCCAGGTTTGGGAGTCAGGTATTGATGGCTGGTTGATGGGAGCTGTAAATTCTTTCAAAATTTGATAGAGTTCTTTGCTTGAGTTTTCTGCCAGGTTTATTCTATTTAGGAGAAAGAGTTTTTTTGCCAATTTGATGTCGGTCATGTAGCCATGATGAATATTTTTATATGTTTCGCGGTCAGCCGTACTTTTGCTTTTGCGCCATTTGCGCTCCGCAGTCCTACACAGAAGTTTTGTAGTTTTTAGTAGGTCTGTGAACCAGGGAGCAGACCTGGGCTTGATTTTGACCTGGGTGAGGGGAGCAATTTTGTCTAGCGCAGCCAGGATGGCTTTGTCAAGATCTAGTGCTGCCTGATGTATATTGGTTTCTGTCCCTAAAAAGTCTAAGCTAAAATGCTTTGAAAAGAGGGGCAGGGTGATTTTACGCCAGGGATTTCGCAATATTGACGTGTTATTAGAGCCGTTTTTAGTCATTGTTGTGGGAATAGTGAATTTTAATAAATGATGGTCTGTCCATAATTGTGGCTCAGGGGGTTCAGCAGTGATTCCTGGGTAGTTTGTAAAAAGGAGGTCAAGTGTGTGGCCTGCTCTGTGGTTAGGACCGGTGATCCGCTGGACAAGTCCGAGAGTGTTCATATTTGAGATCAGCTGGTCAGTCTCCACGTTGGAGAGAATCTCAGCGTGGAGGTTAAAATCTCCAATAAGTAAGAAGTTGTCAGAGGCTAGTACATGAGGCGCAAGGGTTTCTAGTAACGTGTCAGAGAAATCACCTTTGGGACCAGGGGGGCGATAGATTAAGGCCCCTCTCCAAGTTCCATTGGATAGGCTATCAAATTTGAAGATACAGAGTTCTAGATGGTCTGAAGTGATAGTATCTAGGATTGTAATATTCAAATCCCCGGTGGAGGCTATTAATAGACCTCCCCCTCTTCTCTCCTTTCTGTCTAATCTGATGATTGTGTACTGAGGTGGGAAGGCGATGTGAACGTCAGGGGAAGCATGTTCATGTAGCCAGGATTCCGTGACGAAACATAGGTTTGGTGCGACCAGATCTAACAGGCTCCATATCTCAACTGCATGTTTGGGGATGGAGCGTGCGTTCAGATAGATGGCAGTAAGTAGTTCGGGAACGTCTGGTTTGCTAAGGTCGTTAGAGGTTGTGATTTTGGTTGAGTTGGGGGCACTCGGTAGAAGGGAGATGCCGGGATGTCTGGATAGAGCCTCTTCTAAGATGGCGTTGGGTCCTATGCAGGGTTTGTTTAGCTCTTTTAATTCCCTGTTCGTATACTTTAGAATCGCCATGTTACCTGGGACGGTGGCGACGGCCTTGGAAGCAGGGGTCCTGGCCTCTGGCGTCGGTCAGGAGCGGACGGGCGCAGACGGGCTTGCCTTTGGTGCGCCGCTGCGCGCATCCGCTCACTGCCCTGCTCTAAGTAGGGTATGGTGCGGGAAGGGCTGGAGCGCTAACTCAGACTTCCGGCTGGCAACCGGAAGTTGTGCTGGTTGCCGTGACGACCCTCCGTACAATCGGAACAAGCCGTGACGGACCGGGGTCTGCGGCAACTGTCATCAGGTGGAGGAAAGAGATGGAACCAGAGGTAGGAAAATTCTAGTGAAACATACGGCGCAATTAAAAGTTTTTTTAAAAGAGTACAGTTGCTTTTAGAGTGCAACAGGGCTTCTTATCACAAAATAGCGGGGAGACGTTGTTCGGTTCAGGCGCCGCTGCGCGCGTCCGCTCACTGCCCTGCTCTAAGTAGGGTATGGTGCGGGAAGGGCTGGAGCGCTAACTCAGACTTCCGGCTGGCAACCGGAAGTTGTGCTGGTTGCCGTGACGACCCTCCGTACAATCGGCACAAGCCGGGACGGACCGGGGTCTGCGGCAACTGTCAGCAGGTGGAGGAAAGAGATAGAACCAGAGGTAGGAAAATTCTAGTGAAACATACGGCGCAATTAAAAGTTTTTTAAAAAGAGTACAGTTGCTTTTACAGTGCAACAGCATAGGATGAAGGGGGCATTGGAGAGCTGGTTGTGAAGGTGGCCGCATAAAAGACCAGCTCTAGGCGCCAAGCCAGATTTCTGCTGACAATTGAACCAGACCGAGGAGTCAACTGGAGAATGTTGCAGAAAGACACATACCCATGATCATCCATGGTGGTATCTGTGAGGACTTCTCTAAGTGAGAGATCGCCCTTTGACCAGCATGGAGGAGCTACAGTATGTAGACCGGATTGATCAGACCCGATGCTACTGACAGAAAACTTGCAGTGACCATTTGGAGTTGGGGTGCAGCCCTGCCATTAAACGGCTCTGGAAACTTGTCTGCCTCCTAAAGGCCCGGGGTTCTGCACTGTTAAGCTGTCCCTTGTTACTTGTTTACTGCATGGAGCAGTTTCCTGGAGACTACTCTACATTGTATATTCTCATTAGATGGAGATTGCTGACTACGCGCACTGTTGAGACTGTCTGGCCTTCTTACCTGGGGAGTGAGGTGCTGACTGCTTACCTGTGCAGATGCAGATGGTGATGGAGGGACACTGGTAGACCTACAGACTATAAAAGACTGACTGTATGATTTGTGCAGCTTATGTCTGCCGTGTATAAAAGGTATTAATGTGGATAAAGGAGATCCCAAGCAATCAAACCTCTCATTTGACTCTAAAGCCCACATTCCAAGTTCAGGTTTGAATTCTGATCCCTGTGCAAACCTGTTTCTGCACAGGGATCGGAATTACGAGTAATGTGATAATTATTACAATCTCGTAGTTTTCTGCTGCAAAATTCCGACAGGTCAAATCTGCAAAATGTATCAGGGGAAAAATGCCCGTAAGTGCATTTACCGAAGTGACTAAAACAATAACTTTCTCAGACTCCTTCACATGGGAAGTACGCGCTCACACGAACTGCAATACATCCAATTGTATCTATATGATTACCTGCCCATGTGACCTCAGGTATATAGGTATGACCACCAGACCTGTGAAAACGCGCATCACGGAACACCACAATAATTTCCGGTGTCATAAACTTAACACGAAAATGTGTACACATTTTAACCTACTGCAGCATTCACCTGACACCCTACGATGGGTAATACTAGAGGCACATCCCAAGATTAGTAAGGGGGCCCTGTATATGAAAGAACCGAGATGGGTTTACCGTCTGTCAACCAATACACAAGGGTTGAATGAGGAAATTCCTTGGAATACACTTAATACTTGACCCTCCCATGGGCCAATAATGCAGAATCCCCATTCACTTTACAACATGCACACTAACATCTTAGTATGTATGAGCGAGGGTTAGATAACCCCTCAACCACGGAGATCATCATGACTCCTTATGACACCTTGGAGGTTTATCACATACCGAGTGCACTCTGTTATCATCATACAGTAACCCACAGGAATCATCTTGGGGTCCCAGTACATTTTACCTAACCTCACCATGACTACCTATGACACCTTGGAGGTTCTTCACATACTGAGTGCACTCTGTTATTATCATTTTACCTAACCTCTTTCAATATGGCTTCGCTAATGGATTTCAACTTCCTTTTAATTTAATATAGGGCAGCACGTGAGTTATCGCCACTAGACTTAGTTGGAGCATAATAGCAACTCCACACCATGAGAGAAACCCACTCCAATATGGCGGTTCCCATGATCAGGATTTCACGTCATCCAAGATGGCCCCCACTGAATACCGGTTCCCCTCCTATGACTTTAGCGGTCTAGTGCGGACTGCGAGTCAACCAGGAGTTTCCCGCCAATTCAGGCTGAGTCACTTCCAGTATTTAAACAGGTCCACAATCCTTCCCAGTACCTCCCGTTCCCGGCAGAAGTGGGTAGGTCAGAGAGCCTGTTGCTGATTCAGCAAACGTGAGTACCTTGTGTCCGATAACGCTGTGCTTCTCTGGGTACACTTTGCCCAGAGCCTTCGTAATTCTCCTTAATGGTGGGGTTTTCTTAGTTACTCTGCAACACGCAAGCTCATCTAACGTTAGTTTGGTTTTCATTATGCACAGTTTACCGAAACAACGAGAGCTTTTGTACACCTAGTGGGGACCCATTATCTATGCAGTTGTTGTACCACACCAAACAATCCTTGGTACCCCCGCCACAGACCAAATGTTTCTAGACTATTGTAACCTGACATGTGGCATTTACACAAATATCTGTCCTAACAGGACACACGCAACTTTTAACAATCAAGATTTACACCCAGCTCATGTCTATTTTTTTTATTTTTATTTCTTTTTACTGGCATTTTTAAAACAATGCAACAAACATTGCAAAACAGTTAGCCAGTGTATAATCCAGACATATATATCTATATCACCGCATATTGTGTCTCTAACAAATATTATTTCCTACGTGCGCGATCCTTTTTACCATGCAGGAGAAAAGTTAGATTCGTCTTATTAAAAATGAACACAAACAATAACAGAAGTCCAAGTGCCAGCTTGACAAGAAATCAATATCATCACCCCCTAGGTTATGCATACCAAGTTGGTTCCCTATACATAAAAACAGCATCTTTTACCCTCCGCTTTTCCCACCCCTCGTGTTCATCCACCCTTCCGGTCTCCGACCCCTCCCGGGCCGCCCACCCTAAGTCACAGATCCATGGAGGTCGTCGGAACATCTCTGTCCTCTTCCCTACGCTCACGAGCCCATGTAACAAATGGTTCCCATATGTCTCTGGGTCGGGACGTTGAAGGCATTAATTCCCAAAAGGTGGATAGTTGTGAGTGTCCGTATGTGACGTCTCGGATCCACTCATTAAGTGAAGGGATCCCTTTCCGCCCCCAATGTATTGCAATTTGGCGTTTTGCAAATAGAAGAAGCATCGCATGTAATTTATGGACCTTAACCGGGGTGTCCCTCACGTAGCCCAGCAGGGGGTTAGGATCTGCAGGAGTGTCAATCATTTGGTTAATAACAGTAAATATATTGGACCAAAATGACGCCAGCCGTGGACAACTCCATGCCATATGTAAAAAAGTTGCTGTAGTACAACCGCACCTCCAACAGCTGTCATCATCTTTCAGTCCAATGCGGTGTAGACCTACTGGTGTCCTGTAAAATCTGTGTAAGAACTTAAAATGTATTAAACGAAGTTTATAATTAGGGGACAGCGCTGTGAGCTGACAACAACAATAGGCCCACTGGTCCTCCGCGAGTGGAACTTGAAGTTCTTCATTCCATGCCAGGAATGCTAGTGGATGTGTCACGGGGGCCGAGGTTTGCATGTGATTATAGATCCGCGTGATCAGTCTGCGTGATGTAGCCGTTTTGAGCACATTCTCTAATGCAAGCAAGGTTTGCGGGGGGCTCGGGAAAGTGTCATGTAAAACCCGGCATGCGGCCCAGAGTTTATAATACACAAAGAGCTCGGAGAATGGCACTGTCTGACCCTCCACAGGGGCCGGGGGCGGCCGGAAAGTCTCCCCGGGATATAGGTCTGCAAAAGTTTGCAAGCTCAATTTTTGTGCTACAGTCTTGCTTATGTTGTCGCCTACGTTGGGTAGCATAGGATTGTGCGCCAGGGATATGGAGGGGGCATACAGTATAGGAGCTCCGGCTCTTTTTCTTAACCCATTCCACGCCCACCCAGGGTCTCCACTGTGTCTATGCCATCCCTGGGACGTTTGTAGGGTTGATATAACGCTACTTGCAGAGGGACAAGCGCCGCTGCATCTGTTTCTACAGCCAGGTGGGGCTGAAATGGAGTCGGGTGCACCCAGTGATGGAGAAACTGAGCCTGAGCGCTCCATGCATACAATTGCATATCTGGGGCTCCCAGTCCGCTCTGTCGCAGCGGAAGCGTCAGCAGGTCCCACGAGACACGCGCCTGTCCGCCCGCCCAGACCAGTGAAACCAGCAGGGATCTGAGAGATTTAAAAAAGGCTTGTGTAAGGGGAATGGGAATGTTGGCGAATAAATAAAGAAATTTCGCAGCTCATGTCTATTTGACCACCATATGATCTGGGCGAGTCCGTTTACATAACATATATTAACGGCTGCCTCTCGTTAACTGTTGATAGTTTTAACAACCCCCTCACTGCTCCATATACCTAATCACATACCTACAACATCTTACATGTTGTGCTCTAATCTCCTTTTCTTTAAACCTACAACCCACACAGTACATAGGGAAATTCCTTGTGTGATACCTGCCGGGTATTGATGAAGTAAAATGAGAAACCCGACTGGGGTGAGTTCATCATTTCTTTCTGCAACCATGGTGGTGTTCCACCATATGTGCCTGTGTAATTTTCACGATAAAAGGCCTGTGAGAGTCACCCACACGGCACTCACGTTGTGTATGTTTTTAGCCATCACCACTGTGTGCTGTGAGCTTGTCACACAGGGAACACGAGAGTTTTGTTTATACTGAAGTCTCAGATCTTAATATTTATTTTTATTCCTTCACCAGGTTGGTCATGTTCTATCAGGTACTACACATAGTATGTGTTAGGCTGGTTTAAAGAGGTAGATTACACCATATAACCACCCGTGTGTAGATAGATTTGATTTTAGAAGGTCCTGACGAATCACCACCAGATTGATTGACTACCAGGCGAGAAACATGTTGACCACACAATAGAGCGCCCTACCTGAGACATAACCTCAGACATGCGCCTTTGTTTCTTTTAATCAGGTTGGGAGACCTATTGATTAAAATTGTTTTCGTTGGTACTTCCAAACCTGTTTTAAACTTCCTTCAGGTTACACACCTCCACTCACTCATCTACACTGGTTAGGCCCCTCACCCACACGGCACCAAACGGCAATTTGGAATAAAAGATCTCCGCCAAAGAGCCCCTCATAGGGAGCCCGTCAGGTATTGCAGCCCGACCTGACGAGGAGCAGCCCTATGATGAAGCATGACGCCCAGCCGGGTGTGTGAGGGCCCAAAATTCCAAGAGGAGGAATCCCCGTCCTCCTACTTCTCATGACCACGCAAAACCGGTTCCCCTAGTTTTCCCTTGTCTCGTAGTTAGGATCAGCATACTTTCTGTATCTTTACTAAGTTTGGGCACGTATGCTGGACCTGTCCAAAAAGCCTAGAGCCCCTCCTTTGTGATTGGCCATAAATATCACACCATTTACAGGGCCACTCGTAATGAGGGCTAACGTGGCAAAGGAGGAACAAAGAATATGATATTGTCCCCGATAATGAGCACACTAAAGGTAATCTGATGCCAGAAGGTAACCAGCCAACAAATCCTTTTTAGAAAAGAACAAAGGTTACAGCAATTGACGGTAAAATTGACAACTTAACATTACGATGTAACCAAATGAAAGAAAGGCTCGATATTCAAGTTGTAAGAACTGATATGGTGAAGTACAGTATATCAGCTATAGATGATTACACAATAGCTCACAACAAAAAGATTCTGTACTGGAAATGACGTAAGGAAAGCTGGGAAGCTTGTTGAATCCATGGATTACAAAGATTATCAATCAATCAGCATTTGTATAGAGCAACACTGTCACCCCTAGTGGTATCTGGGTGCTGTGGATGCAATGTCAAAATAAAGGTCAGAAATGAGCAGAAAGAGGCAAAATAACAGGCAGAATGAGCAGAAACAGACAAAATCGAGGCAGGAGCAAGCAGATAAGAGGCAGAAAAACATGCAGAAAACGAGCAGAGGAGGCACAAAACTCAAGGCAGCAGAGGGTAGCGGACTGCAGGCAAGCTGGACAGATGGACTTTTGCAGGGGGAGCTAGCATGAGGATTATGACCCTAACATGCAACTGACAGGCCAGGAACTCACCACCCTGCTCAACACCTATATCACCACTGCAACATTTCCTGACACCTGGAAATACGCCGAGGTCAGACCACTACTCAAAAAAAACCTTCGCCGATCCCAGCGTACTCAAAACCTACCGGCCAATCTCTCTGCTCCCATTGCGAATGAAGGTCCTGGAAAAGATCATCAACAAGCAACTCACAACGCACCTGTAGCAGAACCAGCTTCTCAACCCCTCCCAATTTGGCTTCCACAGCAATCACAGGACTGAAACCGCCCTTATCACAGCCTCTGATGACATCCGAACTCTCCTCGACTGAGGAGAAACAACAGCTTTTATCCTCCTCGACCTCTCAGCAGCCTTTGACACCATATCCCACCACACGCTGGTCGAAAGACGACACCATATCAGCATCCAAGGGGACACGTTCAGATGGATCACCTCCTTCCTCACCAGAAGTACCCAGAGGATCCACTTCCGACCTATCACCTCCGAACCCAAGGAGATCACCTGCGGTATCCCCCCAGGGCTCATCCCTCAGCCCCACGCTCTACAATGCATATATGACCCCGCTGGCCAACATCGTCAGATCCCACGGTCTCAACATAATTTCCTGCGCAGATGACACACAACTTATCCTCTCACTCACCAACGACCCCACCACCACCAGAAACAACTTCAACAGATGCATGACAAGCGTTGCCTGCTGGATGAAGAACAACTGTCTGCAGCTGAACAAAGACAAGACGGAAGTACTGATCTTCAGCAACAACAGCAACACATGACACGAATCCTGGTGGCCATCAGACCTAGAACCCACACCCACGCCTTCTGACCATGTCAGAAACCTCTGAGTAATCACTGACAACAAGCTCACCATGAAATCACAGGTCTACGCCATCTCCTCTGCATGCAGCCTCACTCTGTGCTTGCTAGGTAAGATCTCATCATCAGCCAACTGGACTACGGCAATGCCCTCTATGTAGGAATCGCCACTCACCTCCTTCTGAGACTTGAGACCATACAGAACGCTGCAGCCAGACTCATCCTCAGACTTCCCTGACAAACCCACATCACACCCCACCTCAGACAACTCCACTGGCTTCCCAGATGTGGTGTAACGGCCACAGCTGCCAACTTTGGAGCTGGGGAACCAGGTTTGAGTCTCAGCGTCGGCTCAACATCCTGTGATTCTGGGCAAATCACTTAATCTCCCCGTGCCTAGCAAAAATGAATGTGTCCTTGTGTAATGTAACTGGTGCTCATGTAAACACTCCACTACCTTTGGGTTGGGTTTGTGCTATATAAAACTGCAAAAAAAAGAAATCCCAATTCAAGCTGCTGACCCACACACACTAGGTTCTACACAACCAAGAGGAGAGGATGTGGCCTAATGGCTAGAGCGGTCGACCTCGAATCTGTGATTCTGGGCAAATCACTTAATCTCCCCGTGCCTAGCAAAAATGAATGTGTCCTTGTGTAATGTAACTGGTGCTCATGTAAACACTCCACTACCTTTGGGTTGGGTTTGTGCTATATAAAACTGCAAAAAAAAAGAAATCCCAATTCAAGCTGCTGACCCACACACACAAGGTTCTACACAACCAAGAGGAGAGGATGTGGCCTAATGGCTAGAGCGGTCGACCTCGAATCTGTGATTCTGGGCAAATCACTTAATCTCCCCGTGCCTAGCAAAAATGAATGTGTCCTTGTGTAATGTAACTGGTGCTCATGTAAACACTCCACTACCTTTGGGTTGGGTTTGTGCTATATAAAACTGCAAAAAAAAAGAAATCCCAATTCAAGCTGCTGACCCACACACACAAGGTTCTACACAACCAAGAGGAGAGGATGTGGCCTAATGGCTAGAGCGGTCGACCTCGAATCTGGGGGACTGGGCAAATCACTTAATCTCCCTGTGCCTAACAATATGAATGCATCCGTCTGTAACGCAACTGGTGCTCATGTAAAGCGCTCTGATACTTCCGGGTCGAGTTCGCTCTATATAAAACTCCCAAAAAAAGAAGGACTGCCTACATTATTCACCGCCTGAACTTCCACCAACCGTCGAGAAGACTGCGCTACTCCACCCTCTCACTGGCCCATACTCCCTGCATCTACCGTAGCAGAAGTGGAGGACGCTCCTTCTCCCACATCGCAACAAAGACCTGGAACAGCCTCCCCACACAACTCTGGACCATCACGACTCTTCCGGAACTCTGAATGACCTTCAAGACCTGGCTGTTCGAATTAGCCTTCAGGACCTGCAAGCACATGGATACCCTATCGGGTGATAAGTTGCACTTTATAAATCCTGATTAATTGATTGATTGATCAGTCAAACCAGTGAAGTTTCTTCCGTAGAGATACAAATTAAAATGGGTTCTATCAGGGAGCACTGTTTTTTCTGTGTCTGTCAGAGCTCTGCCGTCAAAAGCAATCATGTTCCAGTGTTCTCTCTGATGTTCCTGGAATAGGACGGCCCCAGATTTAAAGGTCTTGCATTAACCATCAGTTTCATCTTTGATTGTTGAAGTTGAGCATGGTAGTGTCCATTCGGATTGATGATTTCATATCTTTGAATGCCTGTTCTTGTTTGGGACGCCACTCTACCTGGGTTGTGGATTTTGTAAGGGTCTATTGAGGCTGGGACATTGTGGCAGATTGAAACACCTACAGTAGTTGATCATGCCCAAGAAGCTTCAGACTTCACCTGGAAAGCGGCGAGCATGAGTGGTGGTGAAGGTGCACATAAAGGTGCAGGGTCAGTTCAGCTTTGTTTTCAATGTGGTGGTGCTGGGTATCGAGAGCATAATGGCACACTACACAGTGTTGGCAAATTGGCCCTCAATCTCGCGGTTTTGCCTTTTATTTCCCTGGTGACATCACAGCACGTGACAGTATTTCACACTGTGCTGGGTGGCTATTTGTGTAGCGCAATTTAGACTCCACCCTTACACGTCACAGAAATGCCCTCATATACCTACATGTGACACTATATTTTCTGAATGCCATAACTTTATTAACGTATGTGAACATTCAAACTCATTAATGAAATGTATTTAGTGTAGAAATTAGAGCTTTAAAAACGTGTGCTCTAATATTCAGTTTAACATGAAGACTGTGTTCTGTATTCATGTTTGCATTTACAGTTTGTCACCTTTGCATATGTTCCGAAAGTTACCTTTGAAAGTGTAATCATGTATGCCTTTTACTCAAGTACTGCATTTTTCTTGAGTAACATGTGCACAAGTATAACCATAAATTTGAAGGGCACGTTTAAATGTTCAATTGAAGTTAGCCTGACTAAAGGCTTTAATTTTGAAACGTATTTTGCTTGGTTAGCGTGTTCTTTTCCTTTGCAGGTGTGTTCTCAAGGTTTCATTAGCTAGAGAAAAGGAATATCGTTGTCTATACTAGTTTCTTGATAGCAAGGTCTGAGAAGAGACATCTTGGCAAGAAATGTGAAGACCTAATGAGCAGATGAAGCCTCCTATTCATTGCGCACCAGGAACGGAGAATGATCAAGGTTGCAGTAATTTTCCAAGTTCTGTGGGATGGGAAAGTCTGGTAATGTTGCAAATATGCAGTACAAGAAGAGAGTTGATTGGTTCCTGGTGGTTTTGGAAGAGATAACATTGTTGTTGAACTTTTACTGGTTTTAATTGGTGCTCACACTGTTAGAAGTTAAGGCAGATTCGCTTAGATTTTAGGGGGTACAGACCTCTCTGCTTCCTTTAGTCTTGCAAGTGTGAAGCTTCATGCTAAACACTTATTCCAATTCTGCAGTGGCGGCCCCCCATTATGGCGGAGGAGCATTTCCCCCCTGCTGCCAGTGCAGCAAAAGTGAATAATAAAACGGTAATAAAATGAATTACCGTTTTATTTTTCACTGCTCCTAGCCCGAGCAGTGTTTGGGGGCGGGGCATTACTTCTGACTGGCAGCAGGGGAGTGGTGCTCACTCCACCAGTTTACACTCCGCAAGTCACTTTGACCGGACGTCTTGCGACGGCCAGCCTGGCATGCGCAGTGTAACCATCCCCACCTTTCTGTCTCAGACAGCTGGGTGGAGAGCAGGCACAAGCCTACTGTGCCAGCTGGAGCATTGAGGCAGCGCGCTCCAGTCAATCCTGGCACTGCTCTCATGCTGCTCATCTGCAACATGCGAGCAGCATCGGGATTTGCGGAAGGGGGTTGCCTGAGGCCCCTTGAGGTGCTGCTGTCGCGTTGACATCAGAAGAAACGTACTTACCCATGTTTCATTCTTCTTTGAGAGTGAAACATGGGTAAGTACGTTTTAATTTATTTTTGTGATCTTTTTGCCCCCTACTGCGTTTGTCTCTTGGTCCCCCCCGACGCCCTTCCAGTGTTGAGAGATACCATCCGCCACTGCAATTCTGTAAGACTTCTACTGGAGTCTTTACTATGCTGACACCTTCTCCAACATCCAAATTTCCTTGAAACCCGACTCCACGAACTATCCTTACTCTAGACTTAGATACTTGATTAGATGACTTTAGAATGTTTTCATGTTTAGGAGAGAGAATCTGAGTTTCTTTAAGGAACACCTATTCCTATTTCTCAGTTTTTGTATTGCTGTGGCTGTGATTATTTCATATATTATTCTACTGAGACTGAACCTAGATATTTCAGCTTTCCAGCTGTAATCTTGTATCTTTTTAATATTCTCTTGATATGCATATATGCTAGTCTGATTATTAATTTGTAATAAAACTACTTAACTTCGACCTTTGATTCCTGGTCCTTATTGTGGGGCCAAATGGGCTTCACGATGGCTGAATTGTTTTATTATTGCTGACTCCCTTTGCATCTCAGTCAATTTGTAAAGATCCAGCAGATGAGAGATTGTAAATCACGCACCTAAGCGCTCTCACTATAGTGCTGCAATTTTTCCTGTAATAATGCTGCAGTCAAACTGTTCTGCAAGAAAGCATAGAACGAGAAAATTACATACTTTTGATAAACCATAAACTGTATTTTCCTGTGTTATTATTACTATGTGATCAAACGAGTTATATATAGACGATTGGTGTAGACACTGATTTGAAATGATTGCAATGTTTGAATTTATCTTTAGCTAATCTTTTACTTACACACCCTAAGACATCTATATACACCTACTGGTTACCTCCAGTAAAAGACCTAAATCTAATACAGAACTGGCATGGGAAATCCTCCTGTGCGGCCAACACAACACAAACACTTTTTTTCATTTATATTAGACTTTTCCTGACACCTGAGTTCCTACATAAGATTAACCAGGACGTCCTAAAGACCTGCTGGACTTGTTTAGCACGACCAGCTGATTTGAAACACCTACTTTTTGCTTGTCCCTCCGTTTCTGCTTTTTGGTCACAGGTTTCGTGCCAGTTTAATTCTATATTTCAGTCCAATATACCTTATTCTATTTCTAATGTATTTTTATGAAGTATATCCAACGTTTGGGTACATGTTTCATCTAACATGAAGATATTGGACCTATTATTAGCAATTGCCTTTCAGCAAATCACTCTAAATTGGAAAGACTTTAGGCAATGATCATCTAACGTGTGGTGGTATGCAGTCTGTCATAATCATCGATTGGACGTTATATATCCGTGATGTCCAACGTGTGCCACCCGACATACCTAATATCCTCTCCCTCTTTGCAAGAATATTGGGGCTACGTGTCATTTGGGGGAAGTCATGCCTATTTCCCTTTGCCCCCCACATAATAGATCCTGGGCCTGGTTGTATGTGACACGCTAGTAACCTGGCAACCGACTATGTTCCGGTATCTGGGAATACAGATTTACCACATGGATCAGGACTTGCTGGACGGAAACCTTAGCAGAGCAAACACCTCCCTGACATCACAGATAGAATTCTGGAAGATGCTCAGTCTTTCGGTAGCGGGAAGAGTGGCACTCATCAAAATGATGGTACTCCCGCGGCTTCTATACCACTTTGCTAACCTGCTGCTCTATTTACCCCCAACCTTTTTTCCGTCCTCTGGAACGCATGGTCCGTGACCTTATATGTAATAAGTCGCGCAATAGAGTGGCGCTCTCAAAATTATATTTACCCTCAAATCAGGGGGGGTTAGCTGTGCCTAATTTAGAGCACTACTACTTGGCGACTCAGATACAGTGGGCAGCCAGGTGCATGGCGGAGCTGCACCTGCAGGACCCAGCTGAGAATGGCCCTCCACTTGCTTTGGATGCCATACTTCATATATTTAACCCCTGCACAAGAGCACTCGGATCTCTCCCTGTGCTGGTCTAGGTGGCTCACGGATGCTTTCGCCGTAGCCTCTTCCTTACCAGGCAGGCAAAGTCATATGCACCAGCGCTTCCGTTATTAGGAACGCCCAGGGGAATAGGGCGGACGGGACTGTCTGAGCTCGAGGAATATGCAGAGAAACAAAAGGACCCAACCTTACTTATAAGGGGAGTTATTGTTCCTTCACTTGGGAAAATATTAAGTTTTCCGTAAAACCCTCACCCACCAGGGTTACCCCTTGGTGGCATGCTTCATCATAGGGTTCCTCCCATTCCGCTACGGAACGGGGCGTGCTGCGACCTGACGAACTACGCGGGAGCACTGATTTTTTTACTATGAGCGGCAGATGATCCTGCAGGGGAGGAGTGAAGTAAAGGAAGGTGTTCGTTAAAAATACCTGCCTAGTGGGTAATGCTACTTTATTCCAACCCCTAGTCGGTATGATTAAAAACAGGGGGAAAAAAGATTAGGATTTTTGGAATTAATGTTCCCAAAGCCTAATGGTCGACATGTTTCTAGCCTACCCCTCTCGGCTATTCTTCAGGACCTAGCGTAATAATTGTCAGATACCTAGTTCCACTCCTACAGTTGTTCCACTAATCACAACTTTCAAAAAGTGCATCAATCGAACGTGCTTACACAGGTGCATAAGTAATTGATACCACCTGGTGCTTTTATTGTCAAATTATCTGAAAGAAAGAAAGAAAAATCCTAATCTTTTTTCCCCCTGTTTTTAATCATACCAACTAGGGGTCGGAATAAAGTAGCATTACCCACCAGCCAGGTATTTTTAACGAACACCTTCCTTTACTTCACTCCTCCCCTGCAGGATCATCTGCCTCTCATAGTCAAAAAATCAGTGCTCCCGCATAGTTCGCCAGGTCGCAGCATGCCCCGTTCCGTAGGGGAACGGGAAGGACCCTGATGAAGCATGCCACGTGGGTTTTACGGAAAACTTAATGTTTTCCCAAGTGAAGGAACAATAACTCCCCTTATAAGTAAGGTTGGTTCCTTTTGTTTCTCTGCATAAGTCTGCCCTTGGAGGGTGGCCCCAGCCCATATCCTCTTACTCCCCCATTTTGTGTATACATGAGCTCGAGGAATGGCACGAGGTGGGCATTCACACGGTGGGCGATCTCTACAGAGAAGGCGTACTCATGACTTATGAGAATTTGATGCAGGACGAGGGTATCCCACCGGGTCTGTTTCTCAGCCACACCTCCTGGGTCAATACGATGAGACGAAATTGGGGGGACATCACACAGGAACCACGCACACATCTCGTGCTGAAGTACTTGCACGTCATGGGCACAGGTGGCCATCTTACGCGATGGTTCGCGGAGGCGCTTCGCATGCAAGCAGCAACAGATCTAACTTGCTTGCGTAACCACTGGGAGGCAGACTCGGAACGTGTATACACACCCCGGGAGTGGGATATGATATTGACAGGCCCCACATTGGTTCCCCGGAATGCACGGTTCCGCCTGATCCAATACTACATACTACTAAGGGCATATCTCTCCCCAGATAAAATTAACAGACACTTCCTCAGACAAGATGCATGCTGCCCACATTGTAACTTCCAAGATGCGGACATACTGCATATGCTATGGTCGTGCCCAGCACTGCAACAATATTGGGAAGGAGTGATAAGACATCTATCCGCATGCACTGAGTGGACGCTCCTCAACACCTGGGAGGCCTGTATACTAGGGGTGTTTGCCAGAGACAAAAAACACAGGGTCACCACTAGGTTTCTGGATCTTGGCTTAGTGGTGGCTAAACACCTTATCATGAAGTGCTGGAAAGCCAGCGATCCCCCGCCCCCGCAAGCCTGGTCTTACTCTATGCTCAACTGGGCCAAGGCAGAAGGAGTAGCACTTCATAGGGAAAACACCCTGGTCTTACGTAAATTCCCAATTTCTGCTAACTGGGACACAATTCTGGCGGCACTCCAATCAGAGCTAGCATCAGTGGGAACCACTGGCACCCCAGGAGAGTTATAATCTGTATAAACACAAGCAGACCCGCGCAAAAATTTCTGTACTTACATGTAGTGACGTTCTAAGGTACACACACTCGTCTCTCGGGCATGTGCATGACGAGACAACTGAGCATCTCAGGGTAACTTAAACATTTATTTAACGACAGTGAAGCGCCATGGGCACCATTGGGATACACGCTTAGTTAGTTGTACCCCTTCCTATCCCCCCATGTTCAAGTTTGAATTCTCCTGTTTAATCCATAATCACATGATGTGAAGCTCTCATACAAAATTCTACATGGTTCCTGAGACATATCCATGGGACGGTAATAGTGGCATTATGCACAGAAAGGTACCCGAGGTACACATCTATTTGTCATCCACTTGGGGGTCCTACCCCACACTTTCTTTATGTATAAACTGTATGCCTATATCCAGAAAGCGGGGGCTTAACCCACCCCTTAATGCACAAGTTAGAACAGTAGCAGAAAAGGATAAATACTGCACTTTCTGTATGTCATTGTCATACCCTGTACGGTAACAACAATCACTGTATGGTAACAAATGTCTCATGTAAACCCAATAAACAGCATCAATCTAAAAAAATAATCATCAATTGGACACTGCATATATGCACCCCTTATCCCTTGTTCTAAAACGGAAGGACCTTTGGTCGCCTGTTACTCAGTTCCTTGATCATTCTGCCATTGTGTCTCTTGCCCCTCCACCCAACAAGTTCTACAGCCTCCATGCTGATCATATTATTTTTCTACTTTTGTATTTTTTATTTATTTTAATTTATATATTATACTAATTATTGGACAGTATTTTCTAT
Source organism: Calotriton arnoldi (assembly GCA_963921515.1). Classification (NCBI taxonomy): domain Eukaryota; kingdom Metazoa; phylum Chordata; class Amphibia; order Caudata; family Salamandridae; genus Calotriton; species Calotriton arnoldi. The sequence continues at coordinate 417,869 of CAWUFW010001383.1, forward strand.
GAATTATGTGGCTATTTCCCTTATTCTTATCCCCCTCCCCCCCACCACTATTCGGCTGCTGTTTGTTATTCTAATGTATTGTTACTTTTCTCTTAATAAACTCAATTTTAAACTTAAAACCAGTTATATATAGATAGTGGGGAGCAAATAGTGTGAGACAGAAAACAGGCAATTGCCATTGTGCACACACATACTTGTTTAACTTCTTTAAACCAACATGCAATTCATAATGTATCTACGCACCTGTTCCCACTACTATTCGCATGGTAATAATCAGCGTCACGTATTTTGCTGGCTAGAAGATGTTGCTATGGAAATACGGTTTGCCCGTGCTTTTCTTTCGCGCGACTTCCAAAACAGTTCAGCAGGTGCGAGGTTAACGCAGGTCATTTCTAAACTGTGCAGAAAGCCGGAAACCAAAGTTTACAGCCTCTAGCGCTTGGGGCCACGTTTTGTTAGCACGCGCTGATTGTAACATTTCAGGGCATCCTGCCTCCCCGTGTGGTTTTACGGGCCTAGTTCTCCTTTTACAATTTATTTAGTCGACTATAAAACAAACACATTGTTTTGACCCATGAACCTGGCTTTTCCGATTAATAAATCTTCAAAATGTACATTTAAAAACAGAAGCTTCTGAATTTTATTGATGTAAACGAGAGAAAACAGCACAGTTTAAATCCAATTTGACCGCCCGTATTTGTTTTGTTGGGGTAACATATTTTGTCCTATTTCCAAAGGTTCCCTCATAAGTTATACATTGGTCCATGGGTATTCTACGGCTACTAGTGATAGTACATTTCAACGCTTACCTTTAAAAAATATTGGTTTGCGAGCGAGCTAAATGTGTATTGTGTGCAAATTACATTTGGTGAAAAGTTGCACAGAAATGTATGAAAGACACGTCCCAAAAAAATCTACTTTGTCCCTGTTGCTGCACCCTTATTCCCTCCTACCTGCAGACTTCTTCACTTTGTTAAATTTCTTTATGATATAATATTGAGAAACCGACCAAAGGGAGATTCAAGGTCGACAAGTAAGTGGTCTTGATTAGTAAAATACTCTACTATCTCTCATTAGTCCATACTAAAAGCAGGCAGGAGGCTGACTACCTCCAATCACTTAAATTATTAAAATAACATCAATAGCATTTCTTTTCTGAAAGCTTTTTCTGAAGCAGGGATATTAAGCTGAAAGATGATCTATCGCCTTTGAGGCCCCTCTTGTTCACTGGGCTGTTAATACACCCTTTCCGATCATCCATTATGTGCCTAGAGAGCATGACCTTCATGATGCAGCCAAACAAGCCAATCCTGGGGTCTCTACTCTTCCTCACTACTCCTCTAGTCATCAAATGTGGCTTATAGTAGATGTTGAGCTGGTTGCTTGTAAACTTCTCTACTGTGTACATGATGTATGACACTTCGCATGAACATTCTCAAACTACTACCCAGTCATACGTCTAGCGAAGTTTGGAAGGGCTAAAACAAATAAAATATTACCTATTCCATTGAGGATTTTTAGTGTTGGACTTGGCCCTTTTGGCAGGTTCACCCCTAAACTTTTTGCCTGTCTCCTAGCCTTTTTTCTGTGTAGTGTTGGTGGTTTTAGGCCTTTGCGCACTTTAGCACTGTGTCCCAGTGTAAAGTGCGTGCGCACTCTGAGTGCGTGTGGTGAGATTGTCCTGCCCTCCCATAGGAATGCATGGGGGATATGTGTGTCCATGGTAATTCCTGGTGTGAGAGGAGTGCAGGGGCGAGTTTAGTATGTGCGAACTCGTGAGAATAAATGCTGCGCAATGGTGTGCGCAGATTTATTATAACTGGTGTAGAAATGCCACTTCTAGAAGTTGGCATTTATGTGTGCTCTGTGTCTGCCTGCCTGATGTAAATTGCATGTCTGGCTTTGTGAGTGACAGGGGCTGGGAGGTGTGTGTGGCTCCAGGAGGGGCAGGGTGAGTCAGCGCAGGGCTGAATAGGGAGATCTGCATCTAGATGGGAGGGAGGAGTTGCACCTGGGACCTGAATAGGGCTGTGCCTTCCCTCCACAATGCTGGCTCCACCCCCTGTGGTGCGTCTGATGTCCCTAGCCTGTCCTGTGAAAGGAGAGAGGAGCTGAGCAAAACAAAGTGCTCCAAAGCTCCCCCAAACCAGTTGCATCTGGTTTTCCCCCAGCCCTGTGCTGTGTGACAAAGGGGGATATAGGTGTATAAAAGAAGGCGCTGTGACCCCATGAAAATGTTCTTTCGGTGCTTACCTGGGCTGGGGGAGACACTCTGCCAGGAGGAACCGCCGCGGGACCCAGCTGCTGCTTCTTGGGGGTCCCTGCGTGCTGGCCTGCCTGCACCCTGCTGGGGTGTCCCCAGCCCCAAGGACTTTAATTCCTGCCTGCTGGATTCCTTGCCCAGCTTTACCCCAGGAACTTTGAGGACTTTTCTAGCGCCTTGTGAGCGCTGAACCTTTCTCTTGCCAGGAAGCGAGGAGCTGGCGACGTGCAGCACGCTGCTGCAGTGATTGCAGGGGGAATCCCGGCATGGGGACCCCCCCCCGTGCTGCTGTGGGGAGAGCGGGAGCCCACCCCGCTTTCATGCATCTTTAATGGCGGGTGCCCACCCCGCACTGGTGAAGAAAAGGAATCACCGCCGCAGCCCGGGGAAACGGAGCGCCGCCGTCACGACGAGGAAGCCAGGCAGCCTGGCCTGGAGGTGGGCGGGGCAGCGAGACGGAAGCAGTCCGGAGCCTCGTGAGCTCCAGAACGAAGTCCCGGTCCCAGGAAGGGGGACCGGGTGAAGTGAGTGCGGATCGTGGCGCGGGGCTCCCATGAGGGAGAGAGCCCCGCAAGTGGTGCAGCATTCGGCTGGTAGCAGCGGAGGGGCCCAAGGCACATTGCCTGTGCCTGCCCTGCCGCAAAGGAGGAAGTGCTGCCGCCGGAGCCTCTCCAGCGGAGGAGAAGCTCAGAGACCGCCCGACCAGGTGAGGAGGGGCCCGGGGGCGGGAGAGAGATGAGGCACGTTGTCGGTGCCTGCCCCCCACCCACAGGGACCCAGAGAGATCCGCCAGTGCGCCCCCAGTGAGTGAGGGGGGCTGAATGCACTGCAGTGTTGGTGCCGATCGAGGCACATTGCCAGTGCTTGTTGGTTGTCCTCAACTGCACCGCGAGAGCGCGGGCAGCTGCACCAAGGGGGGCAGTTTTGATTTTTGCTGAGTCCCGGAGTGGGGCTTCAAGGGCACAGTGGTGCCCAGGCTGATTTCCTCAGCTGCACCGCGAGAGCGCGGGCAGCTGCAACGTGGGGCCATAGTTAGCTCTTCAGAGCCCCAGTGGGGGTTCAGTAGGCACAGTAGTGCCAGCCCCATTCTTTTCTTTGGGGGATTTCATTTAGGGTCCCAGAGAGGGGCTCAGGGGGCACGCTGGTGCCGTGCTCATTTCCACAGCTGCCCAACAAGTAGTGGGCAGCTGCCACGTTTAGGCCTGCGCGTTTGCGCACTTTTACTTTGCTGCATGCGCAGCCAGCCCTGACATTCTGGACATTGGGCATTTTTGAGCCCCTGTGAGAGGCCAGTTGGCCCGGGTCCAGCGCCAGTGCGTTGTGCCCCGATTGGGGCATACTGTGTTTAGGCTAATTATTTCCTAAGGTGTTTATGCTGGTGATGCCTACTGTAATGCCTATTGCGTTAAATGTCATGCTGTGATGTTTAGGCCTAATGAGATGGTATAATGCATTTATGCTTATGATGATTTGTACCTAATGTGATTTATGCCCCCGTGATTAGTGCCGGATGTGTTTGGGCTGCTGATGTCCTAGTGCGTAAGGTGTTTATGCTTAGGAGGGGGGTCTTATGCTAATGAGGTTTGGACCTAACATGGTTTATGCCCAAAGGGGTAATGCTTAGGTCAGTATTGCACCAGTAGTTACTGGTTGTGTTTTATATTTGCATTTACTTACCTGATCTGATGGTTCTGGCAGTGGCCCGATTGGCCCTGTCAGCTGTAAATAGTCCCCTGTGAATATTGCCTAGTGCCAGGTGGCACAGTGTAAATATGTGATTACTGTTTCTAATGTGTTTATGACAATACAAAGGCTATTTTTATATAACCTTGTGTGGAGTTTCTTTTGTGGTGTGCCTAGTTTGTTGCTGCTGAGTGTGTGTTGCGCAAACGCTTTACACATTGCCTCCGGGATAAGCCTGACTGCTCGTGCCAAGCTACCAAGGGGGTGAGCAGGGGTTATCGTCGGCGTGTAACTCCCTCGCCCTGACTAGAGTGGTGGTTTCTGCCTGGCTTTGGCGCAAGCCTTAGCCAACCAGAGATCCCATTTCTAATGTTGGTTGTCAGCGGTGAGGATTTGGACTTGCGTTTGCGCAGTACCACAGCGACAACTGGTTGCACTACAAACTCTACATTTAGATAATCACGTGTGTGGGGATTATTGTTCTGAGTTTTGTTTTAATTCTTCTCCTAAAAGTGTCATTTGTAAATTGTGTACTCTTGCTTCAGCTCAGAAACCTAGGTCTCCTGTGTTGCACGTGTCCCTGAGCGTCCTGCCAAAATGGAGTCTGCTTTTAATTTTTGTGGTCTGTTTAGATACAGCATGTGGGAGTTGGTGGACTTCTGTAAGGAGAGAGACATAGCAGTGAGTGGGTCGGACACCCAGTCAAAATTGAGGGACAACCTGATCCAATGGCAAAAGGATGAATGGGACTGTGAGCGCAATGAGGAGAAGAGGGCCCTGGCCGCACGCCAAGAGGGTGGTGGGTCTGAGGGGGCCCTGAGGAGTCTGAAGAGGAGGAAGAAAGTGACAGGACAGGGACGCCAGTAGATAGTGAGGACCCCATAGATAGGGAGTCCCTTGCTGGGTCCAGTGTCGGGGGCAGTGCCCCATCCCTTTTCCTGTCCCCAGAGGAGTGGGTGGATAGGAGGGAAGAAAGGGAGAATCAGCTGGCTTTGGAGAAGCTCAGGTTAGAGCATACCAGGGAGATAGCGCAGCTGAGTATGGAGGAGAAAAGCTAGAGACCGAGAGGGTCTTAGCGCAGGAGAGGATGGCGGAGGCTGAGAGGGCCTTCGCCAGGGAGAAATTAGCTCGGGAGGGTAGATTATCCCCTGAGTGCAGTTGTAGTTTTCTGGATTCCCCAGTGAGGGTGGAGTCCAGTGGTGGCAGCAATATACAGTCCAGTGCAGGAAGTCCCAGTTCCCAAAATATGGTACCTTGTTCCAGAGAAGAGGAGTACAGGTTGAAGTTCAGGGGCAGTAGGAAACTGTCTCACCAGTCTTGGGCGGATTTTTCGGATGAATGTAATGATGCACTGGCTGATTGGGTAACGGTTAACACGGAACAGGATTTTGAAGGACTGTTCGATCTGGTTCTCAGAGAGCACCTGCTCAGTTGTTGTTTGCCGGGGTTGCGCCAACACCTGTTGGAGGGTGGGTTTTCTGAACTATGGGAGTTTACACGAGAGGCAGACCTCTGGATGGAGGCCCAAGGTTCTGATGAGGCATTGGGGAGTGATTCTGAAAGTAATGGTTCAGGTATCTTCCAGTCCTGTATTGGGGAAGAGGTTCAGAGTAGCCCAGCGGGGTCCCAGTGTAGTGGGAGGGGTGTAGGGGCTCACGTCCTGTCTCAGTGGAGTAGGAGTGAGTGTGGGACTGAGTGTCCCCAGGTGCCCGAAACCCAGTCTCAGAGCCTGGATGGTTTCTTCAGGGAACACCAGGTTGGGAGCCTAGGCTGTCCTGTTAGTCCATTTGAGGAGGATCTCCTAGTGTCTGGAGAACCTGGAGCATCTGTAAATAGAGCTCCAGTGGTTCTGGTGTCTGGCAGTGCCGCTCCAGTTGGGAGGGTACAGAAGTCCGGATTGAGGGGTGAGAGGGGGATGTGTTCCCCAGTGGAAGAACCAGTGGGTCAGGGGCCAGCCAGAAGGGCTGAGTCTCCTAGAAGTGACAATGGTGACACCACTTCTGTCGTGGGGGATCTCTGCGCACTGTCAGATGGACAGGGGTCGGGAGGTCTGCGCCACGCAGACTGTCACGCAACACATGAGTCATGTGTTACCCTCGGGGGCTGCTGAGTGCGCCCCGGAAGTCCTGGTGTGCCAGGCAAATGCTCAGCCGTGGGGTTCAGCCCCAAGGTTGGGAGGCCAGGTTCAGGATCCGCCTGATCTGGAGGAAGGGACATCTGTAATCAGTGTCCTGACCGGTTCATCTTCCAGGGGTACCGCTCCAGTTGGGAGGGTGCAGAACTCTGGAAGGGGGTGCAGAGGGAGGGAGTCCTCGCCTCTGACCCCGGTGCAACCTGAGGGTTTAGACCCTAGGTTGGGAGACCAGTTTTTGGAGAGAGGTCCTGAACTGGTGGGAGAGTTGTGTTCTGAGGGTGCCTCTCCAAGGAGGAGAGTGCGGAGCCCTAGAAGAAGAGGTAGGGGAGGAGAGCCTCACCCGTGACTTCTGGTCCGCCTGAGGGTGCAGACCCTAGGTTGGAGGATCAGTGGCAGTCTAGACCTGCCCTGATGAGGGGAAGAGTGGAGAATGGCTACTATGTGCCAGGGGTTACTACCCCCACTCTGTGGATGGGCAAGGACCAGTGGCATCTGGATGGCCTAGGGCCTGGGCCTGGCCGCGGACAGCTAGGGAGTACCAGTGGGGTAGCCCAGTTGGTCCAGAGAGCTTTACAGAAGGAACCACATGGGTTCACCGTGGCGTAGAACAGGAGGGTGTCCCTGCAGTTGCGGGCCTGCATCCGTGTTCTATCGCCCCAAGCAGGGAAGCCCATCACGGTGGTGATTGGTCTGCCCTGCGTTTTGGCTGGAAGGGGGTTGTGTTGGACTTGGCCCTTTTGGCAGGTTCACCCCTAAACTTTTTGCCTGTCTCCTAGCCTTTTTTCTGTGTAGTGTTGGTGGTTTTAGGCCTTTGCGCACTTTAGCACTGTGTCCCAGTGTAAAGTGCGTGCGCACTCTGAGTGCGTGTGGTGAGATTGTCCTGCCCTCCCATAGGAATGCATGGGGGATATGTGTGTCCATGGTAATTCCTGGTGTGAGAGGAGTGCAGGGGCGAGTTTAGTATGTGCGAACTCGTGAGAATAAATGCTGCGCAATGGTGTGCGCAGATTTATTATAACTGGTGTAGAAATGCCACTTCTAGAAGTTGGCATTTATGTGTGCTCTGTGTCTGCCTGCCTGATGTAAATTGCATGTCTGGCTTTGTGAGTGACAGGGGCTGGGAGGTGTGTGTGGCTCCAGGAGGGGCAGGGTGAGTCAGCGCAGGGCTGAATAGGGAGATCTGCATCTAGATGGGAGGGAGGAGTTGCACCTGGGACCTGAATAGGGCTGTGCCTTCCCTCCACAATGCTGGCTCCACCCCCTGTGGTGCGTCTGATGTCCCTAGCCTGTCCTGTGAAAGGAGAGAGGAGCTGAGCAAAACAAAGTGCTCCAAAGCTCCCCCAAACCAGTTGCATCTGGTTTTCCCCCAGCCCTGTGCTGTGTGACAAAGGGGGATATAGGTGTATAAAAGAAGGCGCTGTGACCCCATGAAAATGTTCTTTCGGTGCTTACCTGGGCTGGGGGAGACACTCTGCCAGGAGGAACCGCCGCGGGACCCAGCTGCTGCTTCTTGGGGGTCCCTGCGTGCTGGCCTGCCTGCACCCTGCTGGGGTGTCCCCAGCCCCAAGGACTTTAATTCCTGCCTGCTGGATTCCTTGCCCAGCTTTACCCCAGGAACTTTGAGGACTTTTCTAGCGCCTTGTGAGCGCTGAACCTTTCTCTTGCCAGGAAGCGAGGAGCTGGCGACGTGCAGCACGCTGCTGCAGTGATTGCAGGGGAATCCCGGCATGGGGACCCCCCCGTGCTGCTGTGGGGAGAGCGGGAGCCCACCCCGCTTTCATGCATCTTTAATGGCGGGTGCCCACCCCGCACTGGTGAAGAAAAGGAATCACCGCCGCAGCCCGGGGAAACGGAGCGCCGCCGTCACGACGAGGAAGCCAGGCAGCCTGGCCTGGAGGTGGGCGGGGCAGCGAGACGGAAGCAGTCCGGAGCCTCGTGAGCTCCAGAACGAAGTCCCGGTCCCAGGAAGGGGGACCGGGTGAAGTGAGTGCGGATCGTGGCGCGGGGCTCCCATGAGGGGAGAGAGCCCCGCAAGTGGTGCAGCATTCGGCTGGTAGCAGCGGAGGGGGCCCAAGGCACATTGCCTGTGCCTGCCCTGCCGCAAAGGAGGAAGTGCTGCCGCCGGAGCCTCTCCAGCGGAGGAGAAGCTCAGAGACCGCCCGACCAGGTGAGGAGGGGCCCGGGGGCGGGAGAGAGATGAGGCACGTTGTCGGTGCCTGCCCCCCACCCACAGGGACCCAGAGAGATCCGCCAGTGCGCCCCCAGTGAGTGAGGGGGGCTGAATGCACTGCAGTGTTGGTGCCGATCGAGGCACATTGCCAGTGCTTGTTGGTTGTCCTCAACTGCACCGCGAGAGCGCGGGCAGCTGCACCAAGGGGGGCAGTTTTGATTTTTGCTGAGTCCCGGAGTGGGGCTTCAAGGGCACAGTGGTGCCCAGGCTGATTTCCTCAGCTGCACCGCGAGAGCGCGGGCAGCTGCAACGTGGGGCCATAGTTAGCTCTTCAGAGCCCCAGTGGGGGTTCAGTAGGCACAGTAGTGCCAGCCCCATTCTTTTCTTTGGGGGATTTCATTTAGGGTCCCAGAGAGGGGCTCAGGGGGCACGCTGGTGCCGTGCTCATTTCCACAGCTGCCCAACAAGTAGTGGGCAGCTGCCACGCTTAGGCCTGCGCGTTTGCGCACTTTTACTTTGCTGCATGCGCAGCCAGCCCTGACATTCTGGACATTGGGCATTTTTGAGCCCCTGTGAGAGGCCAGTTGGCCCGGGTCCAGCGCCAGTGCGTTGTGCCCCGATTGGGAGCATACTGTGTTTAGGCTAATTATTTCCTAAGGTGTTTATGCTGGTGATGCCTACTGTAATGCCTATTGCGTTAAATGTCATGCTGTGATGTTTAGGCCTAATGAGATGGTATAATGCATTTATGCTTATGATGATTTGTACCTAATGTGATTTATGCCCCGTGATTAGTGCCGGATGTGTTTGGGCTGCTGATGTCCTAGTGCGTAAGGTGTTTATGCTTAGGAGGGGGGTCTTATGCTAATGAGGTTTGGACCTAACATGGTTTATGCCCAAAGGGGTAATGCTTAGGTCAGTATTGCACCAGTAGTTACTGGTTGTGTTTTATATTTGCATTTACTTACCTGATCTGATGGTTCTGGCAGTGGCCCGATTGGCCCTGTCAGCTGTAAATAGTCCCCTGTGAATATTGCCTAGTGCCAGGTGGCACAGTGTAAATATGTGATTACTGTTTCTAATGTGTTTATGACAATACAAAGGCTATTTTTATATAACCTTGTGTGGAGTTTCTTTTGTGGTGTGCCTAGTTTGTTGCTGCTGAGTGTGTGTTGCGCAAACGCTTTACACATTGCCTCCGGGATAAGCCTGACTGCTCGTGCCAAGCTACCAAGGGGGTGAGCAGGGGTTATCGTCGGCGTGTAACTCCCTCGCCCTGACTAGAGTGGTGGTTTCTGCCTGGCTTTGGCGCAAGCCTTAGCCAACCAGAGATCCCATTTCTAACATTTAGTATATAGTTCCGTGATAAAGGTACTCTTAACACATATTAAGGTATACTTTGGAAGATATCTATTTTCAGACACTACTAAGAAAGTCATACAATTAGCTTTCAAAGTATCATGCTGAAGATGGGAAATGGGCTAACCTGAGATCACCAAAAGTCTAGGCTTAACATAGAATGTAGATTTTTGTAGGCCTCAGATTGAGTACCTCATGTTAAAATGAAAATGTACTTTTGACTGCTCTGTTCTTTCTCTCCTTTTCTCATTTCAGGAGCCAAGTTGCAGTAGTTTGTGTTAATTAGATTGTTACAAATATTTTTGATTCTGTGAGAAATGTTATTTGTATGTGTTCCATAGAGAGTGAATAGTGAATTTCCACAGATGTGCCTGGGACAAGCTGACTGTGATGTACCATCCTGCTACGAGATATCTCTTGAAGTTGTGCAGCTGAAAACTTCCATTGTTTGATGGCTAGGTAGAAGGGTGGAGCCATCTTTTCCTAAAACGGTCGATCCTGATTGATTACCTCTCCTTGAGAACCATGGGGAATGTTGCATCACGTCGAGAATTGTGTGATTTAATTGTGCATTGCTGAGTTAGTTAAATTCAGGTGCCCCTTTCCACTTTCTTGAGATCAGATGCTGTACTCTGCTCCTGCTCAAAGAGTTAGACTCCGGAACATATACATTCTCATTTCCCAGAGTGAACTTTTTTTTTTGATTCTGCCCTTTAGATGCTTTATTTGCAGACACCTCCTGCTTTACTTCTCTCTCGAATTTCCTTGTTTCCTTTTAGCTTAGCATGTTAGGGAATTTCCCTTCAGGAGAAACTGAAACTCGCTCGATTTGCTTATGGCAACTTTATAAATAGTTTGTCTTTGTATTTGCTATTTTGAATCGTTCTGAATTATACTACCCAATGCATTTATATGATGATTATCAATTTATGATTAATTAAATGACTTGAGGTTCTAATTTTGCTAATCTGCGAATAAATATTTATGGTCTGAAAATCTATTACTCTCCGTCATCCTTGTGGGGCCTATTATGCTTCACAGTTATTGATACATTGTTGATTTTTCATGTTAAACCTCAGCCTGGGACTAAAGGTACATCCACTCAAATGCATCTTGTACTTCAGGTTGTACCAAGGATCTTCATGGTGCAAATCCCATCCCGCCGCAACAATAATAATGCTAAAATTGAAGGCATTAGTAATATGGCTTAGTCATCCAACTAAACAGGCTGTCTTCTAGGTTACTGTCACTGAACTGTCACTGGAGAGAGAATAGATGAGGGTACAGTGGTACCATAACCATGGAAAAATGGTATCATAGCCTTAGAAAAATATAAATATTTGTCAAGATACAGCTGCACAAATGTGTTGGTGGGGGATTTAAAGGGAAAGTCTAAAAAAAAATGTAAACCCCCTATGTTAAGAGATGACGTTACCACGGTCACTAAGTTGAAAGCAGTTGATTGTTTTCTCAAATCTGTAAAGATCGATATATGGTAAAGGTATAATGTCTCATCTTCTGCTAATAATTTTATGAATTGTTTTGCTGTTATATTTGCATTTGCATACAGGTTTTTGATATCCCATAACAGCAAAGCCTGCAGCCCTGTAGGCCTGACAATGATTTTTTTAAATTTTTAAATTTTATTTATTGAGTGGGACTGATATACCAATTACAGTCAGTGTTACAGCATGACATAGCATTTAGCATACAACCATCGCGTACATACATTTACAAGTTGTAGTTGTAATCCTTAATAACTTCGAGGGAGACCAAGTTGTCTAGTCACAGTTACTTGGGATTGGTACACATCTTACAGCCGTAGAGTTTAAGCCACAGCTCCTCCCTTCACCGTAGCTCCGGGCTGTGTCTCCAGTGACTCCCTGATTAGGCTCGTCTCATCACTATATACATTCTGTTCACTCTGCTTGCGTTGCCTGCTCGAGTATCTCAGGAGTCCCTACTCTGTCACTATTCTGTTCGCCTTCAGCCTCCCCTGTCTCCTTACCAACTAAGTACATTTGGTATGAGCTCCAGTAATTTTTGGGGCGACTTTGGGGTGGCAATAGTTCACTATATACATCCGACTGCATATTACAATATACCATATCTGTGTGCCATTCCTTTATTGTGGGGGCAGGGCCCTTTGCCCAACGCATTGCGACTCGGCGCTTGGCCAATAGCAGTCCCATCGCCACCAGCTTCCTGTCTTTAGCGCTAACCCCTTTGTCGTACCCCAGCAAGGCAAGCATGGGGTCTAGTTCTAATTCAGTGCCTATTATACTTACCAGTTCCCGAAACACCCCCCCCCCCAGAAATTAGCAATCTCCGGGCAGAGCCATGATACATGTATAAAGTCAGCCGTATCTGCATGGCACTGTCACATTCTTTTGTGTCACGTAAACCATACCTAAACATTCTCTCTGGGGTATAGTACACTCTATTAATATACTGTGTCTGCCATTCAATGACACCTTCCGAGTCGCCGCACAGCAGTATTTCCAGCGCCCATCATCTATAGCCCTGTCTAAATCTCTCTGCCACTCCAGCCTTGCTTTTATGATTTTAGGTCTACGTGCTTCCTGCGTTAGAGCATACATTTTCGCGACCAGTCTGGCGGAGGAATCCGCCTGTATCAAGGTGGATAGTGCTGTTATGTCGGGGGTTCTAGCATCTCGTTTCCCAGCAGTTCTCTCAAGGAATGCTTCACTCTATTCTGGTTAACAACGTTGGTGTTACAGTGGCCTCTGGAAAGGAGTCCCATTCCCCCACCACTCCTTGGTTAAATAGGTCTCCCATTTTTTTGACTCCCAGGGTGTGCAGGGTCTTTACAACACTTCCCTCCCGGCTAAGCTGAAACCAGTGACACCAAGTGAGATCTATATGCGACGAGTATAACAGGGAACTGGCATAGTATTCCTGTATCTGCTGACAAGCATGTATTGCGGAATTGAGCGAGTCCAGGACTCCATGGTGCCTAGCTGGGCTGCAAAATAGCAGTCTGGATAGAGAAGAGTGGGCGACAACGCCCCTTTCGATATGCAAGTGTGGTAAGTCCTGTGAGTCTTTAAGCCAATAGAGCGCAAGCAAGCTTTGTGCCGACCTATAATAAAGCTCCAGGTCTGGGGCATTAAGTCCCCCCATATCATATGGTAACACCAAAGTGCTCCACTTAGCCCTGGGTTGCTTCCCGGAACAGGTCAGCAGGAGTAGGTGAGATCGTAGCGTGGTGAAGAAAGAACGGGGAAGTGACATTGGGATATTTTGAAATAGGAATAAAAATCTAGGGAGGACCACCATCTTCATGATTGCCACACGTCCCATCATGTACAGCGGTAATTTGATCCATGTGTCGATATCTTCTTCTAGTTTCTGGACCGCTTTGCCATAGTTCTCCCTAAATACCTGTGTGGGGTCTGTATGTCCCTGTATTCCTAAATACCTAATCGGGTTAGATGACCATTGTAGTGGGAACTCTGTGTTTATTTGTGTCGTGGTAGGAGTAAGAGGGAACACGATCGATTTGTCCCAATTGATGCGCAGTTCCGATAGCCCTCCAAACCGGACCACCTCCCTTAGTACTGGGGGCAGGTTTCTATCCGGGTCGCGGATATAGTAAAGTGTCATCAGCATATGCCGATATTATTACTCTGTAGCAAGGGAAATGTATGCCTCTATGCCCATGATATTCCCTTAAGGCGCAAGCCAGGGGCTCCGCGACGATAGCGCATAAGAGTGGCGAAAGTGGGCACCCCTGTCTGGTGCCTCTGGAGATCTCGATTGGGGTAGTCACTATGTTCCCTACTCGTACTCTGGCAGTATGTCCATTGTATAGGACATCTATTAACTTAAGGTATACCCCTCCCACCCCTACTCTGAACAGCCACTAAGAAAGCCCACTTTACAGAGTCAAACGCTTTCTCAGCGTCTAAAAACACTGCTGCGGCCTTCACCTCTGGATTTATGTATTGAATAGTATCAAAGAGTGTCCTAAGATTATGCGTTAATGTTCTGCCAGGAACAAATCCCGCCTGTTCCGCACCCACGACACCTGGCAGCAAGAGGGCCAGTCTGTTGGCCAGGACTTTTGCGTATATTTTAGTGTCTACATTTAGCAGGGACAGAGGTCTGTACGAGGCGCATCTATCTGGATCCTTACCTGGTTTGAGTAGTGCAACTAGCAAAGCCTAGCGCATCGTAGGTGGCATGATACCCATCTCTGCCATTTCTTCATACAGAGTACCTAAGTGTGGGATAAGGAGATCCTGGAAAACCTTATAGAAGGCTACAGTTAAGCCGTCTGTTCTCAGCGCCTTCCCTGCCTGCATCCCAGATAGCGCCGCTCTGATTTCAGTGGGATCCAGAGGCGCCATGAGATGTTCTCTGTGCTCAGTAGTGAGCCAGGTCATCTCTATGTGCTCCAAATATTCAGTTGTGGAGGCTTCATCGTAGGGAATACATGAGCGATATAGCTCTGCGTAGTAGCGCCGGAATCTAGCTGCTATTCGCTCAGTGTCCGTAACTAAACGCCCCTCTTCATCCAATATGCTTGTGAGTGCTGTTTGCTCTCTATTAGGCCGGAGTAGTGTCGCTAAGGTGGCGCCGGGGCGCTCTCCTTCTCCGTACGATCTGGCGATAGAGTATTTACCAAGATGTTTGATCTCGTCATTCGCCGTATCGTGGTATTCGGCTAGTTTAGTTTTAATTTCCCCCCACACCTTGGCATCCCCTGTGCGTTTATGTCGTGACTCTAAATTGGCTAATTCCCTTTCCAGGTGTGAGAGTTTACCCTTTATGGACCTCAGGACTCCCGCGTGTTTGGAGAGCGCTTCTCCTCTCATATATACTTTAAATGTTTCCCAAACTGTGGCAAAGGTGGAGACAGATCCTATGTTACATGAGAAGAATTCTTGTATTGCCTGACCCATCTCTGTTTTAAAGACAGGGTCCAGTAGCGAATAGGGGGGGAGGTGCCAAGTGAATGGTGCTATCCGTCAGGGTTGGAGCCTTAGGTCCATGAGAACCGGGGAGTGGTCCGAAAAAGTGCATGGGAGCGGCCTACCCTTTCCTACCCGGGACACTAAACTGTTGGATATGTGTGTGTCATATGCAGATGAATAATGCATGAATCCCCCTTCGTTTGGATGCTGGTGTCTCCATATGTCTAGTAGCCCTGAGTTGTCTGCGATATCTAGTATAGCCTTAGCTGCGGCTGATATACATCTAGGGGGCCCCCCGACCTGTCCAGTCCTGGTTTCAATATACAATTAAAGTCCCCTCCCCATATCTGTGGGGTGTTGCCCCTCTGCATTATTCTGGCATTAAGGTTGTGGTAAAATCGCAGGTCATCGTTGTTGGGCCCATACACTCTATCAACTCGGACTCTAGGTCATCTTTGCGGCACGTGGCTATCACATATTTACCTCCCGCGTTGGCTTGTATTCCTGTCAGGTGTACCCCAGCCTGGTTATCCACCCAAATAAGTACCCCTTGAGCGTGCCATGTGAATACTGCAGTGTAATAGTGCCCTCGCATCCTTTGCCTGGTCAACATCTCATCCTCCTGCGGGAGGTGTGTTTCCTATAGAATTGCAACATCTACCTTGTGACGTTTGAGATAGGCAACGACTTTCCTAAGTTTCCTATGGTCGTTAAGCCCGCGCATATTCCAAGTAAGCAGCCCTAGGAATGGCGTTTCTGTGTTTTCCTGTTCACCCTGGTTACTTGTGTCTGTGGTGGTCTCTCTTGTTTGATGGTGCTATCATGCTGCTCTATGTAAAATGTCCCATTTTCATTTTTTTTTCGAACCAGTGCCAAACATAAACAGTTCAGAATTCTCCCCCTCCCACGCTAATTGTCCCCCAACTTGGCAAAGCGAAATACATTCCCTCCCGACAAAGTGACCCCACCCCTAAGCAACCCCATAACAACCCTAACTCTGTAGTCCCATGTTGTGGTGCACACATAGGGGCGGATGTTGCCTGCTAGATGAGTCCCTGTTACCTCAGGCCCAACCGCTTGTCTGTCCCACAGTGTAGCCTCGCCGCGCAACTCACAGGTCCTTGTGGGAAGGCCAATAGTGAGTCAATAGACAGTAATCCCCTCCCCTGACCCTGTGTCTCGTGGCAGTCTCCTGAATCACTCCATTCTGTCTCTGGTGGTGTGATATTGTCCGCGGTGGAACCACGGGTTGCACTGGGCGACGACAATTTTACTTTGGGGAGAACAATTATGTTCTGGGTCTTGGGCACGCAGGTGACCCTGCTGCCGGAACAGTCTTACCTACACATATTGAGTCCGGTGCTGGCTCTGCAGCCTCCCCACTCCGGCCCCACATCGAGGGTACGTCTCTGATTACTAAATAACAGCCAGTCCCATATCTCGACACCCTCATCATTTGGGCATGAGGGGTGGGGCAGGTCCTCATCTCTCGGTTGGAGCAGTTGTTTATCCGTCCCCGTCCTACAGCGCATCTCCTGACCCACCTGGGTTCCCGCGTGGCGAGCTCCTTTTGCTTCACGTACCTCCTTGCAGTTTAAAGAAATGCAGGACTTTTTTTGGCTCCGTGAAGAAGTGTGCTTTACCCTCAGCCAGGACACAGAGTTTTGCCAGGTACAGCATATTGTATTTCAACTCTGACTCTCGTAGTCTCTTTTTAACTGGGGTAAATGATCATCTCGCTTCTTGTACTTGTTGGGTAAAGTCTGGATATAAGGAGAGCTCCATTCCCTCATATGGCAGTGTTTTTAGCTCTCGTGCCTTGCGGAGCGCTGCATCTCGGTCTCGATAATTGAGAAGGCGGGCTTTAATTGGGTGAGGGGCGGCTCCTGGTGCCGGTCTAGGTGCGAACGAGCGGTGCGCACGCTCCATGACAAAGATATCTGAGAACGTGTCTCTACCTAGGATGGTGGTCAAGAGCTTCTCAATAAATAGTTCCATGTTCTCTATGCATGTTGTCTCTGCTACTCCAATAATACGCAAGTTGTTCCTCCGGGAACGTGCTTACAAGGTCTTCAGCTTTAGCTTTCAGCAATTAAAGTGCCTTGTCCATCTTTTTTGTTCTGCTGAATCAGCTGCTAGGACATCTTCGGCATCTGATACTTGTCTCTCGACTGCATCTTATCTTTCAGTGTGTTTATCAAGTCTCTCCGTCATTCTATCCATCCGAAATGTCAACGCGTCGATCTTGCCATCTATTTTTGTGAGGCTGCGCTGCATTGCCGAGAGTATCTGTTTGAGATCAGGGTCTATCGCCTGATCTGCAGAGTTCGATTCAGGCTCGGTACCTTGTGCGTCGCTCTCTTTTGCCCTGAGGGTTTTGCGTGCCTTGAATTGGAGCTTCGTCTGCTCTCTGTCTGGTTTCCCCATGTTGGGGCTGTGGGGTTAGCCTATGGCTCTGTTTGATTTCCAGGGATATTCCTGTTCCTTTAGAGGTGGTCGCTCTGTATAGTGCCTCCTCAAGTGCTCTTATGGGAAAAGCACCAAATCCCCCGAGAGCGCTATATGCTACCTTTATGATGAGGTGGGTCGTGCCGCTAATATGTCCACGTTCCCCTTAGAGGCCGCTCCTTCCCCTCTTCTGACCTGAGATGGTAGCAGTATCGCTGCCCAGTGCGTAGGCGCCCCTCGTAGCTGCAAGTATTCTGGAATTACGATGCAAGGTGCCTCTGGTATAGGCCTCTCCCTCCCATCATCAGCTACCGCTGTTGGATTGTTGCCTCTTCCGCGGCTATTGGCCGGCTCGGGCCGTGCGTCCACCCCGCGATGCTGTTGCCCACAGTGTGTGCTCCCCGCTGCGCCGCGATATCAGGTGGTCACAATGTCTGCTGGTAGTTTCCCGGTGTGGCAGTCAGCTAAGGCCCTGTGTCTCCGCAATCACACTCACCGCTCGCGTCTGCCTGTGTCAATGGAGGGGCCCGCCGACTCTCTTGATGTCCGGGAGTCAAATAGTTCCGGGTGGGTCGTGGCGGTCCGGCCCTGCAAAGCTCACTACGATTCCTCCGTTTGCCGTGCCTTTCGCAATCCGCCTGCCGTCTGCAACGGTGCGGTCGGCTACAGAGCGGGCGCCATTTTGGTTGCAGCGCCGGCTCCGGATCGGGAGTGTTTTTGGCTCCTAAGGACCAGGTCTGCTGGACTGGGTGACTGTTCCTGGATCGCAGCTCCTTCCGACACCTTATGCCTTCACTGTATGTTCAGTTACGCGCTGCGGGTGCAGGATTCCTTCAGGATTAACGGTCGGGCCGCCGGAGCTCTAGGCTCGTGCGGCCATCTTGGAGCCAGGCAAGCTCCGCCCCCCCAGGACTACCAATGAGTTATAAAAATTATGTGAAAAATGGATGACCCTGTCGTGTTATTCATTTTCATTAATGGCCTTTTAATGAGTACGGCGGACCTGAGGTCCAAACACCACCACCACTGTAGGTCCGCCCCCAGTATTTTGAGTGTGGTGGTCAGACCGCCACAAGACTGCCTGCTCCGCCGAGTTTAAGTACCCTGCTGCGCTGGCAGAATGCCACACCGTGCAGTAACGTACTGCAGGCGCTGTCACGGCGGCGGTCTGCTGTTAAGGCTCTGCTTTGAGCCTTACACAGTTGCCGCGAGACCCCTGCATCACCACTTGCCCACCCTGGATTACACTTGTAATCCAGTGGGAGGGCGCACAATGGGCTTACCAGTCCTCCTAACGGCACGGCGGTGGCGGGACAACAGGAGGACCGCCGAACTCGTAATAAGGCCCTAAATCTGTGGCCACAGGCGTATTTCCATCAACTACTGTGAAATCAGTTATTATTTTGATTGCCAATCCTGACAATGACCTAACCAAGCGTGGCTCTTATTTTCTGCTAACTTTTAAATATATTGGAAATAAAATATACACGGCAAGATTAACAAAAACATGTGTTCAATTTTTGGGAATTTAAATTTGTTCCAACCAGATCGGCTTCCTCTCAGAGTGAACAAGGTCTCAAAGCTTGAATAGTATGTCTGAAATTATATATGAGAAAATATGGGGCCAGTGACGAAGCATTAATCGCAACAGGTATAGTAAACATTTTTGGTGCTCTGAGCTGGGAATTTATTGAGGCCTTGAAGGAGGCATTTTTCCAGAACTCTACATTTATATAAATGTGCCTTTGGTACAATAAAGCCAATTGCTCAATTGTGAATTATAGCTTTAGCTTATGCATGAATGCAAGGCATCTGTCAGGTATGTCCTTTATCGTCCATTATATTTACAGTGTCGACTAAGGCTTGAGCTACTACCATTAGGCATCTTGATAGGATCAATGGTATAACAATTGATGGTATTTTAGTGGGTCATTGTCTGTTTTTCATAAAACATTTACATACAGGTATTAAGGTGTTCTTAGCATTATAGAACAATGGTAATGAAACCATTCTATCTTTATATCTTGTTATCAATATTGACGGCTATAGCAGTATGAATCATAGACCTTACATTAACCTGGTGCCTTTTCCCTGAGGGAGCGAGAGGAATCAGCTGAGATGCTAGTTTATATAAATGTGCCTTTGGTACAATAAAGCCAATTGCTCAATTGTGAATTATAGCTTTAGCTTATGCATGAATGCAAGGCATCTGTCAGGTATGTCCTTTATCGTCCATTATATTTACAGTGTCGACTAAGGCTTGAGCTACTACCATTAGGCATCTTGATAGGATCAATGGTATAACAATTGATGGTATTTTAGTGGGTCATTGTCTGTTTTTCATAAAACATTTACATACAGGTATTAAGGTGTTCTTAGCATTATAGAACAATGGTAATGAAACCATTCTATCTTTATATCTTGTTATCAATATTGACGGCTATAGCAGTATGAATCATAGACCTTACATTAACCTGGTGCCTTTTCCCTGAGGGAGCGAGAGGAATCAGCTGAGATGCTAGTTCCCAGCTTCTCCACAGTCCTATTATACAGCTAGACTCTTCCTCCTGATTGCAGGGTTTTTATGGACTTTTGCTGGAGATCCTGCTCCTAAAAGAAATGTGTAAGAATGAGAGAGGGTTCCTAGATTCTCTGAACAATTTCAGTTAGTCTTACTGTGTTTTTCCTTAGCCTTTAACTGCTCTATATCCTTCTTTCTGCTGAAAATAGCACTGTTTCACGTCCTTGGTCTTTTCTTGGCAATTACCATTACAATGTTCACTACATTCTGTTAAATTTCTATATTCTTTCCAAAACACCTTTTATCAAATTCTTCTTCAGGATTTAATTGTAAGCAACATTTTTAATTCTCCATTTTTAGGTCGAGCCTAGGCAGCTATGGGCTTTCCTCACGCCCATCGCTTTTCATTGGTTTCTTTGTGTGCTTTTTAAAATAACTTTCTTTTCATTGGTGAAACGTTGCTATTTGTCCTGCCTTTGGGTGTTTTTTCACTTACATGGCTACTGCCTATGTTACAAGTCATCCTACTTTTTGGTTTATTTATGATTTGTTTAGCACACTCTTTTCGTTTTGGAATTGGTCCCGCGCCGTTTATTACTTGTCCCCGGATGCTCTCCGCCCCGTTGCAGCACCTCACTGTTTATTAAGACCTTTGGTCGCCCAGTTCGTGGTGTCAAGTTATTACAGTGAGCTTCTGCTGTTCTTGTCTTCTTTGTTTGTTCATCTTCGGCGCCCGTCACTGCTTGCAGTTCACTTAATCTGCCTGTGCCGTGCGGTCCCCTCACCATCACCTCCCGCCCATTGCGGCGTGTTATTTTCAGTATTGACATTGTGCGTGATCGCACCACCACCCGCCCGTCGCTGCTTGTTCTTTTCAGTGTTGCCATTGTTCTGTGTTCGCGCCTGACAGCACTTGGGGCCACATTTTGATTTTCAATTGGATCCAATTAAAAAGATGGCTTTCGTACGGCACCTTATTTCGGCTTCATTGATGTAGATAGTCCTTCATTTTTCAAGTAGTTCACTTAATCTTCCTGTGCCGTGCCGTCCCCCCAACCACAACCTCCCACCTGTCTTGTAAAAATGAAGACGTTTTAACTATCAAGAAACATGTAGTGAGAGCTATTTCAACTGCATGCGTGTATTTTTAACATATGAGCTAGTTTAATAAACTAAATCCGTATAAAATATAACAATTGTACTGACACTAACCAGCAGTTAACAACATTCTAAATGCCCGCTAACTTCAAAGCGATCCAAGTGTGATTTTAAAGCCTGTTAAATCATTTGAAAACATTGTTTTTGGAGATAGATGCGTGATCTGGATGAAGCTGTTAACTCTATTTTTTATTTTTTTAATATATCTTTATTGGCATTTGAGACAGGAATAGAGGGTACAGCATTTTAAACATATTCTGAAACTTTGCTGCAAGGAAAATCAATTAACCAAGAGAAAAGAGAAAAATAAAAACAAACATAAGATCTATACATACACTGTCCTCTTCATCATAAAGCAGCATTACACGTATTATTGCCTCCCTCTGCCCCTTCCTACGGCATGACATTTTCCCTTGACTGATGCCTTTTGAACAACAAAACGCTTTATTTTATTTTAACTAAACTACCCCCCCCCCTTAACTATACCACCCCCCTTCCATGTCTGGGTGTGTGTCCTTCTTCCTTCTATCCATCCCTGTGTGCCACCTCTTATTTCTAGGTTGTGTATCCTCCTACCTCTCATAATCGTCACCTTATTGTCTTGCTGGCCGTTCAGTCCCCATGTCATTAGTTGGGGAAGCAGCGGGCGACCGATCCGTCTGCATGTCCCTCACCATTGCCCTCCAGGCCCGTAGGTCATCTTCTAGTTTTTCATCCCGTCTGATCTGTTGCATTCGAACCGCTTCAGCTGTAGCCCATTCATTCACATCCCGCACCCACATCGACACTTTAGGTGGACTGTGGCTCAGCCACGATATAGCTACACGTCGCTTTGCTACCACCAGTCCCAGGAGAACGAATTTCCTACTAAGGTTTTTGTTTTTAGGCCGGGGCAGTAAACCAAGCATTACCGTGCGGATCTCTTGGGGTATCACCCATCTAGTTGCCTCTTGTAACGTAGTCAGGACATCGGTCCAGTAAGGGCACAGAACCGAACAGAACCATGACATGTGTATAAAGTCGGCATCCGCCTCCCTACATCTGGGACACTGCCCCGAGCGATCCGGATAAATCCTATTTAACATTTTGGAGGTAAGGTATGTCTGATGGACAAAATTATATTGTATCAATTTAAAGCGAGTGTTCGAACTCACCTGCTTCACCCCCTCATGAATTTTAATCCAATCCTTAGCTGTTATGGGGTCCCTTACTATTGTGTCCTGTCTTGTCTGTACAGGGAGTGTCTGAACTACCTTATCCTCTCGGATAGCCCGATACAGATGCGACACAAGTCTTCATCCTAGGGCCATATTTAACAGGACCCGCAGCACATCAGTAATAGGGGGCTCCTCTGGAAACGTGGGCCATAACTCCCTAGCCACCTGAGCTATTTTCTCTTATTGCAGGAACTGCCTAGTGCCCAGAATAAAGGTGTCCATCGCCTGCTCTCGAGTAATGTACTGCTTATTGTCATATCGTCAGGCATCCCCCTTCCTGCCATCTACGTACAGACATAGAGGCCGAGATTTTAGAGAAGGGTTGTACTACCCATAGGGGCATGTCCGGGTCATCGGGCGCCTGTCGCAGCACCTTTCTGACCATGAGTTCCCATATTTCTGCCACGTGTCAAATTATGTATGGGCATGTCTGGGGCACGTTTTTCCCCATCATTAGCAATTCAGCCAGTGGCTGGTCCCCAAAAGTTTCCGCCAGCAGACTCTTCTCCCAGTTTTCGTCTTCATCCAGTCAGTGCACAGCATGCTGCAGCTGTGAAGTCATATAATAAAATTCCAGACAGGGAACCTCCAGTCCCCCAGCCTGCCATCTTCTCTGCAGTGTGGCCAGACTAACCCTTTTACGCTTAGTGCCCCATAATAAATCTACCAATAAGCTATCTAGACTTACAAAAAATTGTCGAAGTATTTTGAAGAGGGAGTGCTGCATCGCATAGAGGCATCTCGGTAGAATGATCATTTTGGCTATGGCTATCCTTCCCACAAGGGATAGAGGCAATCCCTGCCAGAAATGCACTGAACCTCGTATTCCTTCGATTGCATTCCCTATATTGAGCGTCAGATACTGCTCAGCCGTTGCAGCCAATTTGATCCCCAGATACCTGGGCGCGGTCCTCATCCATGAAAGCCCCACCTCCGGCAACTCCCCAACTGGGAGTGAAGCCAACCTTCCCATTAAGATCAATTTTGATTTCCCGGGATTAATCTGCAACCCAGATAGGCTCTCAAACCTCCGGAGGACGTCCAACAATATCGGTATCGCCTGAACAGGTTGTCGGAGGTACACAAGAGTATCGTCCGCGTACATGGATACCACGTGATTGGTCACTCCCAGTGGAATCCCAAATGCAGCCAGCTCGCTTCTCAGCACCGCCGCCAACGGTTCCATTGCTGTTGCAAAAAGAAGTGGCGATAACAGGCATCCCTGTCTGGTGCTGCGTTGCAATATGAAGGCCCTCGAGACCAACCTCCCCATTCGTATTCTGGCAAGAGGGGCTGAGTAGAGTAATTGTACCCATTTAAGAAATTGTACCCCCACCCCCATTATTCGCAGGACCTCCCAGACATATACCCAACCAACCAAATCGAACGCCTGCTCTATATCCAATAACGCTAGGGCACAATCCTCCTGATCCAGTGAGGGTGACTGCCATACATGAGCGAGCCTCCGTAGATTATGGGCAGTACTATGTTTAGGGATAAAGCCCGCTTGGTCAGGATGAATTAGATAGTGCATATGCGGTTGCAGTCGGGCTGCCAAGACCCCACTCAGGATTTTTATATCTATATTCAAAAGGGAAATTGGTCTATACGATCCTGGCAATCGGGTATCCCTGTCTGCCTTGGGTATCATGACTACCAGCGCTTCTCTCATAGAAGTTGGCAGTATTTGCCTCTGAAGCGCTTCGTTGTATACTTCCAAAAGGTGGTCTACTAGAACAGGTGCGAACCTTTTATAAAACTCGGCCGGTAGACCATCACTCCCCGGACTTTTGGATTGCTTTAAAGCTTGTATGGGCCCTAGTATTTCCTCTTTAGATATCGGGTTGTCCAACAGTTGGCTCGCCTCATTTTCTAGTCGAGGTAAGTCCAGAGCAGCCATAAACCCAGTCATCCTCTCCGGATCCAGAGGAGGACGCCCCGCATACACCCCGGCTAAGTGATCGGCCAAGATGTCCAGGATCTTTTGTTGGCTATATACTGTATGCCCCTCACCGGATTGCATCTGCACTATGGGGGAGACCGGCTTCTCGCTTTTAATCAATTTGGCAAACAGGGCCCCGGGTCGGCCCCCCTCCACGTGCAAACGCTGTTGATAAGCAGTGTAATGAAACTTTTTAAGCCTGTATAATGCCGCCAACAGATGTTCCCGTGCCATCTGCCAGTTATTCAGAAGATGCGGAGCCGTCGGTAGCGATGCCTCCAACTCTGCTAGTTTCCCCTCCTGGACCTTAATCTCCCTTTCAAGCTGCTGACGGACACCATAGGCTGTATTAATGCAGATCCCCCAGATCACCACCTTCATAGCCTCCCACTCCACCGCCCTAGAAGACGCTGAACCCCAATTTGTTTCAAAATATCTAGAGAGCTCTTCTCCTAACGTAGCGGCAAAGGGTGAGTCAGTGAGCGCCTCGGTCTGGAGCCTCCATGTCGGGATCGCAGACCTGGGCCTCTCAGTGCCTAGGGATAACATCATGGGGGAATGATCCGAGATATGTCTCGGAAGGCATACTATTTCTCCCACCCTAGAGATCAGGCCGCAGACACAAAAAATTGGTCCAGCCTGCTAAATGTATGAGTCGCAGGGGTATGACAGGAGAAGACTCTACTGTCTGGATGTCGTACCCTCCACACATCCACCGGCCCCAGCCCGCTCATGGCGTCCGCCAGAGCCTCGGTCATGCCCGACTTAGTGTTTGTTCGGGGGGGCTCCCGGTCCAGTGTCCCATCCAACACACAGTTGACATCCCCTAGCATAATTACGTCCCCCCCCCCAGGTATGGAGCTGCTGCAGTCACAACCTCAGGACAAAAACGCGGAGCATCTGAATTAGGAGCATATACATTAATAAAGCAGATCTCCAGTCAGTCAAGCCTGCCGTACAAGATCACATATCACCCCTCAGGATCAATCACATGGTGCAAGTGCTGGAAAGGTGTCCCCGGGGCCACCCCAAATGTGTGTTTCCTGGAGACCTGCTACAGAGATTCTATATCGTCTTAAGTAGGCATACACCCTTCTTCGCTTTTCGAGCATTGCCATTCCACGTATATTCCAGGTAAGTAATTTCATCATGGGGGGAGCCATGGTAGTTCGTGATTGGCAGTGCTCCTGGGTTCCCACCCTTCCATCCCACATTGAGATTGGGCGCACATCGCTAAATTACATCCCAGACATGGATCCCCTAAACCCTTCTTACACCATTGAATAACAAACAAAACTGATTCGCTCTCCCATCCTCCCCCACCCACTGGGCAGTGAAACAGATCAATCCCTCCCAACATCGTAGAGAGCGAGCAATCCCATCTCCCGCCCCAAACCACCCCCCACAAATTTCTCCAACAATATATCTATCCACTGCAACATCAACCACAGTTGTATTCTATTTATTCTTAAATCCTTAGGTAAGCAGTAGCCATGTCCCACTAAAGAGTTGCACTGCAAGTGGCCAGGCACTCGACGGGGTGCGAGGGCAGAGCCTCTAGCTCCCCGAACAGGTCCCAGCCTTTACTGAGGGGCGTGGTCCTCCCCGGATGCAGGATATACAAAAATTACTATCCCCACAATAGAAAAGGTAAAAGTAAACGTTTAAAATGGGTCCCCCCATGTCCACTTATCTGATTATGCTGGCGATGAACCTGCTTCTCTTCCACATAACGTGAACTCAAGACACATTAGTATCAGGCACAATGTCCGATGAGGTCATATCTGAGTCCGATAATCCCTCTGCCACCTGCAAAGTACCATCTGCACACACCATGACCTTTCCGGAGCCGCCTGTGTCCTTTTTTCGTTTCCCTCTAGACAGTTGTCGCTGTCTCGCGGCAGGATCCCCTGAGTCCATTAGTGTCCTCAAGTTGGGTTGTGAGTTCTGACGGTCGCCACGCTCCCCCATAGTGTCCATCCATTCAGAGGCCTCCGCCGCCGAGAAGAAAAACAGAGCCCTGCCCTTATGCTCAATCCGGAGCTTAGCTGGGAAGAGGAGGCTATATTTCATCCCGGCTTCCCTCATTCGCCTTTTCACTGCCAGGAAGGCGCGCCTCTGGTCCTGCACCCACTGAGTATAATCCGGGAAAACTGCAATGGTATGGCCCTCGAACTGCATGACATCCTTTGTGTGGGTGGCCTGCAGGATCATGTCCCGGTCACGATAGTTAAAGAACTGGGCCATGATGGCCCTCGGCGGAGCCCTGGGCCGCAGTGGGGGTACCAGCGCCCTATGGGCCCGTTCAATGTTGAAGAACTTGGACGTTCTCCCGGGCGCAAGTACTTTCGTGATCCAGTCCTCCAAGAATAACTCCGCCGAGGGTCCCTCCGCCCGCTCCGGGAAACCCACAAACCTCAGGTTATTTCTACTCGAGCGCCCTTCCTGGTCGTCGGCGCATTTATCAAGTTTGATCGTCTTTCTTTGAAGCTCCATGACCGTTTCCGGGAGAGACTTGACTTCCGTCTGAAGTGTGTCCACATGCTGTTTTGTTGTGGTGACTCTGTCGGAGACCTTGCGCAGGTCACACCGAAGAAGATTGACATCGATCACTACTGCATCAATCCTGGTCACCATATCGTCCCTCGTATTCTGAATAGCTGCCAGGATATCATTTAATGAAGGATCGCGCTGATCTCCTGCCGGCACCACCTCCGCAGCATCGTCCCCTCGCAGCTCCTGTTGAGTGGGACCATGGGGCAGGAGCTGCGCATAGTTTGTTATTTTATTGGACTGAGCCCGGTTGCTTTTTTCCTTAACCATGGTGGACCGTTTCTCCTAAAGGACCCCGGGGTCCAACCAGCATGAATGCCACCCCGGATCCCTATCAGCTCTGTCATCTGCAATTATCTGCCCACATGCAGAATCAGCCTCGCAACCCCTCAGCTCCCGCGTGTCCCGTTCCCAACAGCAGGGTCTCTCAGCTAGAGAGCAAGCTCCAGCAGGGTCGGTCAAAGTAGGCACTCCACGCCTGCAGCGTCAACCCGTTCCTCACTTCGGGTGGCCAAAGACCTATAACTGTTCCAGAACCGGTAGGGGGGACAAGAGATGACCAACGAACCCCCAGTCATAGGCAATAGGTAATGTTCATCCAGACCCACCCTTTCTTGCACCGGCGCTTGACTTTCAAATTATTTAAATCCGCGAGGAGGGACCCCCGCTTCCTCGCCTTCCTACACACAGGCGGGTCCAGTTCCACTTAGGTGAATCAGTCCTCAGACCTCTCGCAGGCTTCCAACAGTCCTCGGCCTGTCTCTCTGTGGCAATCTATATAAGAGCAAAGGCCCCACCCACGTCCGGGCTGTGATTCGATCTCAGATTCCTGCCGGCCTCCCACGCTAGGGTACCCGCCCCGTCAGCGACTCACCTCCTTTCGTCGCGGGCAGGTCCCGTCAGCCAGAGCGCCTCAGCCAGGTCTGCTCCAGTCCTCCCGGGGCACCGTAGGGGCCGCAGTTTTTCCGTTGTTTATTGCCGACCAGCCGCCATCCCAGGAGATACGTTCCCACTGCCGGCAGCGAGCACAGTTACCACCCTGTACTGCTGCACTGCAATCACTGCAGAGGATTCCAGCCGCCGGCGCTCCGCTCTCAACGTCAGCCGCGAAGGCGCCCGCGGCGACCCAAGATGGCGGCTCCTTTCCTGTGTTGTTAGTCTCCCGGTGTCCGTTCCGCTACAGTACTGGGACCCCAATTACCATTTCCCGCGCCAGATGGTGTTTCCTGGCCGGGCCGATGTTTTGTTGGGCCGGTGCTAGTATCGCACCACAGGATTCTGGTGGATTTCCCTGGGTTCAGAAGGAGCACCGCAAAGGCACGCCCTATGCGGCCATCTTGCCAGCCACACCCATCCTGAAGCGTTCTTGTCTTCGGTATTGTGCGCCTCCCCACTGCCATTAGTGAGCGGATAGTTTATTATGATCAATATCTATTTGGTTTGTGTACCAACATGTCCGCCAATATGGTAAGGCAACTTTGCCATAAACATAAAAGCAGAACTACATGGTGTTGCTTCCCTGTGTACTGTTAAACACCACTACAGCACACGGGAGCCAACTCTTCCAGGATCTGAGCTCTTGTCTCTGTCCTAGCACTTGGAAATATAATACCTCAATCAATCAATCAATCATGTCACTTATAAAGCGCACTACATACCCGCGAGGGTCTCAAGGCGCTGGGGGAAGAGGAGGGTGGTGCTGCTACTGATCGAAGAGCCAGGTCTTGAGGAGTCTTCTGAAGGCCAGTAGGTCTTGGGTCTGTCGGAGGTTGGTGGGGAGGGTGTTCCAGGTCTTGGCGGCGAGGTGGGAGAAGGATCTGCCGCCGGCGGTCGTTTTCCGGATGCGGGGGACTGTGGCGAGGGCGAGGCTGGTCGAGCGGAGCTGGCGGGTGGGGGTGTAGAAGCTGAGTCGTCTGTTGAGGTAGGCTGGTCCGGAGTTGTGGAGTGCTTTGTGTGCGTGGGTGAGGAGCTTGAAGGTTATCCTCTTGTTGACAGGGAGCCAGTGCAGGTCTCTCAGGTGGGGTGTGATGTGGCTGCGTCGGGGATTTCGAGGATAAGACGTGCAGAGGCGTTCTGGATGCGTTGCAGCCGTCTCAGGAGCTTAGCCGTCGTTCCTGCGTAGAGGGCGTTTCCGTAGTCCAGCCTGCTGGTGACGAGGGCCTGGGTGACTGTTTTTCTTGTTTCGGTGGGGATCCACTTGAAGATCCTGCGGAGCATTCGGAGGATGTTGAAGCAGGATGAGGAAACGGCGTTGACCTGCTTAGTCATGGAGAGGGTGGGGTCGAGGATGACCCCTAGGTTGCGTACGTGGTCGGTGGGTGGCGGGGCTGTTCCCAGTGATGTTGGCCACCAGGAGTCGTCCCAGGCTGAAGGGTTGGAACCAAGGATGAGGACCTCCGTCTTGTCCGAGTTCAGCTTCAGGCGGCTGGTCCTCATCCATTCGGCGACGGCCTTCATTCCTTCGTGGAGGTGGGCTTTGGCGGTGTGAGGGTCTTTGGTGAGGGAGAGGATCAGCTGGGTGTCGTCGGCGTAGGAGATGATGTTGAGGTTGTGCTGTCGGGCGACGTGGGCGAGGGGTGCCATGTAGATGTTGAACAGCGTTGGGCTGAGGGAGGAGCCTTGGGGTACGCCGCAGATGATCTTGGTGACCTTGGATCGGAAGGGGGCGAGGCGGACGCTTTGTGTTCTGCCGGAAAGGAAGGATGTGGTCCAGTCCAGGGCCTTCTCTTGGATCCCGGCGTCGTGAAGGTGTTCGTAGTGTGTGGTGGCAGACCGTGTCGAAGGCGGCTGATAGGTCCAGGAGGATGAGGGCTGCTGTTTCTCCGTTGTCTAGCAGGGTCCTGATGTCATCGGTGGCGACGATGAGGGCGGTTTCGGTGCTGTGGTTGCTGCGGAAGCCGGACTGGGAAGGGTCCAGGATGTTGTTCTCCTCGAGGTAGCGGGTCAGTTGTTTGTTGACGATTTTCTCGGTGACCTTCGCGGGGAACGGGAGCAGAGAGATGGGTCGGAAGTTCTTGAGGTCCTTGGGGTCTGCCTTGGGTTTCTTGAGTAAGGCGGTGATCTCGGCGTGCTTCCAGCTTTCCGGGAAGGTTGCTGTCTCGAAGGAGATGTTGATTATTTTCCGGAGATGGGGCGCGATGGCTGTACTGGCTTTGTTGAAGATGTGGTGAGGGCACGGGTCTAGCTGTGA
The DNA here is from genome assembly GCA_963921515.1 of Calotriton arnoldi. Classification (NCBI taxonomy): domain Eukaryota; kingdom Metazoa; phylum Chordata; class Amphibia; order Caudata; family Salamandridae; genus Calotriton; species Calotriton arnoldi. The sequence goes on from CAWUFW010001383.1 coordinate 447,447, forward strand.
ACCGGAGTGGATGGTGTTCATGATCTCGCTGGTGTCCTCGTCGTTGATGTTGGTCCAGGAGAGCAGGCGGTTGGTGGTTGTGGGGGCAGTGGTCTTGGTGGTTGCCGGGGCGGTCGTGGTGTTGAAGCTGTCGTGGATGTCGGCGATTTTGCGGTGGAAGGAGGTGGCCAGTGAGTCGCACAGGTCTTGCGACGGCTGGATGTCGTTGGTGTTGGAGCTGGGGTTGGAGAGTTCCTTCACGATGTTGAAGAGCTCTTTGCTGTTGTGTGCGTTGTTGCTAGGCGGTCTTTGAGTGAGGCCCTTTTGGCGGATCTGATGAGGTGATGGTGATTGCGGGTGGCGCTCTTTTGGGCGGCGTAGCTCTCCGCTGTCCGTTCGTGGAGCCAGATCTTCTCCAGTTTTCGGCATGTTCGTTTGGAGGCCTGGAGGTCTTCGGTGAACCAGGTGGCTTTCTTGCTGGTGTGGCTGTTGGGCGGATTCTTGAGCGGGGCGAGGGTGTTGGCGCAGTCGTCGATCCACTGTCTGAGGTTGCGGGCGGCGGTGTCGGGGTCGGAGGGTTCGGCGGGTGGGCTCAGGGGCGAGGGTTGTGGTTAGCTGGTCTTCCGTGACTCTGCTCCAGCAGCGGCGAGGCATTTGTTCGGTGCGGTGGTGCGTGGTGGGCTTCCTGTAGGTGAAGTGGATGCAGTGGTGGTCAGTCCAGTGGGGTTCGGAGGTGTGGTTGAAGGAGACGTGTGGGCTTGCGGAAAAGATGGAGTCTAGCGTGTGGCCGGCGGCGTGGGTGGGTGTAGTCACGAGCTGTCTGAGTCCGAGGGTGGCGAGGTTGTCGATCAGGGTGGTGGAGTTGGTGTCCTTGTTGTTCTCGAGGTGGAAGTTCAGGTCCCCGAGGAGGATGTAGTCCGTGGAGGCGATGGCGTGTGTGCTGACGAAGTCAGCGATGGAATCGCTGAACTGTGGTCGGGGTCCGGGGGTCTGTAGATGAGGGTTCCTCTGAGGGTGGTGTTGGGATCGGTGTGGATCTGGAAGTGCATGTGTTCGGGCGGTGCTGAGGGTGTCGTCCGTGTTGGTTGAGACTCTGAGGGTGTTCCTGTGGACGATGGCGATGCCTCCTCCGACTCCGTTGGTGCGGTCCCTGCGGGTGATCTTGTATCCGTCCGGGATGGCAATGGCGATGTCGGGGCTGAAGCGGGATTCAGCCAGGTCTCCGTCAGGAATGCGACGTCTGGGGAGGTTGAGTCGAGAAGGTCCCAGAGTTCGATGGCGTGTTTGCGGGCGGAGCGGGTGTTGAGGAGGATGCATCTGAGGTAGTTGGGTTCTTTCCTGGGCGGTGGTTTGGCGGGGCGGGTGCTGGCGAAGCTGCAGTTCCGGCAGGTGAAGGGCCCTTGGGTGCGCTTCGGGGTGGCCTGGTAGCAGGCGTGATCTTTTCCGGGGTTGAGTGCGTGGAGGGTGCTGGCGTCGTATCGGGCGTCTGTTCATGTGGCGGGCGCGGGAGATGCCCGGACCAGGGGGTCTGGCGCTGGGCGCGGTCACGGCGCGGACGGGCGCCATAAATGGGGAGGTGGGAGGGAGGAGCAGGGAATTGGGCAGTGAGGGGGCGGGGCCGCAGGGGCGCAGCGGCGGGAAACAGGCACAGAAAGGAAAAAACAATCACAATCAGGGGCAGCAAGGGGCACAGAAAGGAAAAAACGATCACAATCAGGGGCAGCAAGGGGGCACAGAAAGGAAAAAACGATCACAATCAGGGGCAGCAAGGGGGCACAGAAAGGAAAAACGAGCACAATCAGGGGCAGCAAGGGGGCACAGAAAGGAAAAACTATCACAATCAGGGGCAGCAAGGGGGCACAGAAAGGAAAAAACGAGCACAATCAGGGGCAGCAAGGGGGCACAGAAAGGAAAAACGAGCACAATCAGGGGCAGCAAGGGGGCACAGAAAGGAAAAAACGAGCACAATCAGGGGCAGCAAGGGGGCACAGAAAGGAAAAAACGAGCACAATCAGGGGCAGCAAGGGGGCACAGAAAGGAAAAAACGATCACAATCAGGAGCAGCAAGGGGGCACAGAAAGGAAAAAACTATCACAATCAGGGGCAGCAAGGGGGCACAGAAAGGAAAAAATGATCACAATCAGGGGCAGCAAGGGGGCACAGAAAGGAAAAAACGATCACAATCAGGGGCAGCAAGGGGGCACAGAAAGGAAAAAACGATCACAATCAGGGGCAGCAAGGGGGCACAGAAAGGAAAAAAACGATCACAATCAGGGGCAGCAAGGGGGCACAGAAAGGAAAAAAAACGATCACAATCAGGGACAGCAGCAGGGCACACAGACGGAGCTGTGTGGTGGAGGAGCGACCTACCAGTCAAGGTCAGGGGTCGCTCTCTTCACCACGCAGCGGCCGCCATAAATGGGAAGGTGGGAGGGAGGAGCAGGGAATGGGGCAGCGAATGGGCAGTGAGGGGGCGGGGCCGCAGGGCGCAGCGGCGGGAAACAGGCACAGAAAGGAAAAAACGATCACAATCAGGGGCAGCAAGGGGGCACAGAAAGGAAAAAACTATCACAATCAGGGGCAGCAAGGGGGCACAGAAAGGAAAAACGATCACAATCAGGGGCAGCAAGGGGGCACAGAAAGGAAAAACGAGCACAATCAGGGGCAGCAAGGGGGCACAGAAAGGAAAAACGAGCACAATCAGGGGCAGCAAGGGGGCACAGAAAGGAAAAACGATCACAATCAGGGGCAGCAAGGGGGCACAGAAAGGAAAAACGATCACAATCAGGGGCAGCAAGGGGGCACAGAAAGGAAAAAACGAGCACAATCAGGGGCAGCAGCAGGGCACACAGACGGAGCTGTGTGGTGGGGGAGCGACCTACCAGTCAAGGTCAGGGGTCGCTGAAGCACTGATGATGATTCTGAAGGTGGACGGCCAATATCCCCACTCTCCTCAGTCAGAGAGTAAGTTGTGGCTTTATATGGGTCGGTTAGGCAAAGCGGGAGCAACCCCGATAAGACTGGATAACCCATATGCGTACCGTAGTAGCCATAAGGTCACTGGAAATCGCTGGAGCATGCTGAGCCCAGGTCTGGAGTCATAGAACTTACGTTTTCAGAACATGCCCAGGCATGCACATCAGGGTTACTGAAGCGTAAACTACAAACGGATTACAGACCTGGAGGATGGACTGGATAATATATTGTTTATATGCTTATGTCTTTCAAATTGTTAGTAAAAAAATGTTTTCGTACTGCCCAGCTAAATTGTATATTTTCCGCAGAGTATCCCTGCATATCGGGATCCATGTGGGTTGATTTCGCTCTATGCTTACAACCTATTACTCTTTAGCTTGCAGCTTAATCTCTAAAGAATCATGTGCTCTTCAGAAATGTAGAATAGGAAGTATTTTACCCTGTAACATAAACAATAATACGTTTTCTGTGTCAAGGGAAATGCTGCAGTGCATGCATACACAGAGGTAAATGTTACTTCTACATAGTTGTTAATGTTCTGGCTTAACATGTGTGTCCTATATCAGAGGTAATGACTCTTTCACAGATAACATCATTACATATGAAATGTAACAACAGTGGCCACCCCTAACCATGCATACTGATCTCTCCCTAATAAAATAAATGGTGATTGCTGGAAATATAGAGGGCCCCATTACGATGCCGGTCCGACGATTGTCGACCGGTATTGTGTCGGAAATGAACCACCCGACAAGGAGTCGGTGGTTCCACTTCCCTAATTAGGATGCGATCGCCTTCACGGTGGTCGGAAAGTGCATATTTCCTACTGCGGGCTGCAGCACAAGTCACAATAGGAAATATGCACTTTTTAAATGGTGTGTGCCTGCCACACAATGCAGGGATGTTTAGGGGGGCACAGATGTTCAGGGGCGAAGGGGGCACTGCTGGGGCCACCAAAGTCACTTTCTGCCTCTCTTTTCATGGCAGACGGACCGCCATGAAAGGGCGGGCAGGTGGAAAGCGAAATTGTAATCCCTACGGCGGAGCAGAGGCTGGCTTCGCTCCCATTGGGGATTCTTTTCCCATCTCCGTGAGCGCGTCGGAATTGGAGTGGAATTCCCCTTGTGTTTCCCTCTGACCGCCAATATCGTAATACGGCGGTCGGACAGAAACCTCTACTGTCGGGCGGAAAGCCTCCGACGAGCTGTCGGATGGCTTTCCGCCCGACATCATAATGAGGCCCAGTGTGTTTTTTAAAAACGTTTTTGCTGTTTTATATTGCGCAAAATCGACCCAGAGGTATTGTAGTGCTTTACATTAGCACCTGTTACATTACACAAGGACACATTAATTTTTTTGTGGGCACAGGGAGATTAAGAGATTTGCACAGAATCACAGGGTATTAAGCGGACGCCGAGACTTGAACACTGTTCGCCAGTTAAAAAGTCGGCGGTTTTGCCGCATCCTCTCCTTTTTTCTATACCACTCTCCAAAAGCCACCCCACCCACCTCCCACTCCCCACCTGATACTCCCTCTTGTCCTAGCTCCAAGCCCTAGCCCTGCTGCTTCCATTGGCACTAGAACAATTATCAGAGTGGGGGTGCTGCCATTAATGTTACATCACTGAAGTCAAAGGATTGTGAAAAATCCAAGCATCACACAAAAAACAACAAGTGTAGCACATGTGCCACGCCAATTTAACAACAGAATGGAAAGGATGTGGTATGTAGACAGCAGTGTTTTTTGAAGCACTGGTGCGGTAGCGCACTGTCATTTACAAACAGCGCGTTTTTCTTGGAAATGGCCACTAAAATTGCAACAGATTTTCCAATGCATAGCTGACAGTTGTACCTTTTGTTAATTGCGTGTTAACCAGAGCTTGCTGTCAATCCTTGGGAGAGATTCGAAGCCTCTATGACCAAATGAAATGGAGCTCCTTTTATCTGCTTTGGAAGGATGGGAGGCATGGCTTCCCTCTACATTTCTTTTCATAACACTATAAAAATATAATTTTGCACAACCTTGTCCTTCAAGTTGCTCTTACCTATGCTTTTGCTTTGCTCTTCGAGAAGCTCGCCTGTGCGCTTTGACTCCGTGGTGCAACCTTTATTGTTTGTTTGCTTACACCCCCAACCAGGTTGTTCTCTCTCCATTTGCTTCCCTCACTGTGACCTTTGTATTGCCTCCCCCCCCACCTGCACCCGCTATATTGCTCCTCACCATGCACCGTGTGTGTTTTCTACCCGCCCTCCGTGTTGCTTCCCCTTTTGCCGTGATTCCACCCTCCATGTTGCTTTCCCACCTGCGTTCTTTCCCTACTCGTGTTGTTTCCACCCACGGACTCAAGTTATTTATTTATTTATTCCTGATCCAGCTTGGATTATTAAACAAAAAAGCAAACAAACTGCTTGTGTTATTTTGTAGGTGTGCACACGCTTGGTGCATACGCCTTCAAAATGATGCAGTTGGCAGCGTAGTTTTTTTTCTTGTTTTTGTAGGCACAGGGAGAGCTGAGTCCTGGTATCCACCCCTAACCGTCCTCCCATTCACCAACAACCCACCCTCCGATTTACCACCACCACCCGCCCACCCTTTCATCACCACCACCCACCCTCCTGTTCACCACCCCTGTTACCGCCCCCATGTGCAAGACCTATTGGCTTTTTTAATAGGGGCATCCAGTTGTACATAATGTCTTCTTGGTTATATGTAAGGTAACAAAAATGCTTATAACACTTTTTTCTTATAACTTTTCAACATGCTGCACAGCAGTCTCATTGCTCTACAACCTAGCTTAAAGACATTGGCAATGCCAATAGCTCTGGCTAAACACTTATAAAGTCCCAAAGGCAAGACCTATTGGCCATGCCAGTGCTTGTTTAACATGAGTCTTTTCTCAAACTGGTTTCCTGAATTTAATCCCAAGTTCAATATATGCATTGAATGCTCACATCAAATCAAACTTGGAATAACATGTATCTTTTTTCTTTTGCAGGTCTTTGCCGCTAGAGCTAAACTTGAAAACAACTAGTAAGTTTTCATAAATTTAGGCACCTGCGCCTTGCCTCAGTGTTCCTGTTTGGTCTCCGGTCTCATCCCCTGTTTTCTTCCCTTGTTTTTCCAGCTCAGGAGTTGCTGGCGAGGCGGGAAACTGCTGCCAACTAAGAAAAAAGAGGTAAGACTTTGCAGACCTTTGCAGAACTCCTGCTCCCTCAGGGTTTTCTGTAGAACAAGCGCAGATGTCCATTTTGGTGTGGCTTAAATAGCATTGCGACAACCAAGATGAGGCGTCTCAAGGTGGTAATTCACCTTTGGGCACATTTGCTCCTAAACTCATGGGCGCGCATGCGCCAGTCCAAGACCTGGCCCCAGGGCGCACCCCCTAAAAGAGCACACATGATTCAAAGTTGAAAGAAATAATAAATAAACTATTGCTCAGATCGGTGTTTGGAAGACAAACAGTTCTCACGTCTGGCTGAGGGTAATATTGTTAAAATGGAGATTTTACTACAGCTACTATTCATTCATAAAACTTTGGGGCATATTCTCAAGGCGATATCGCCGCGTTAGCGGCACTTTTCTGACGCTAAAGCGGCAATATTTTTATCGCCGTATTCACAAGCTGTCGCTAACAGCCGTTAGCGACAACTAACGCTAATCATATGAAATGTAGGCATTCCTGTGTTAAAACGCACGCTAACCCCACTTCGCGATATTCACAACGATCGCACGGACCGGCGATACGTTAACAAAACAGCCGCTAAGGCCCGTTAGCTGCTGGGACTTAAGACCTGAAAATAGCTGGTCTTAAAAATGGAGATAACACTTGGGGCCTCATCTCAGCAGGTTTTGGTGCTGGACAGCGCTGCAAGGAATGTTGCAGCGCTGCCCTGCGACAAAACTACAGTGCAGGAATGTGCACCATCAACAAGATAGTGCGCATTCCTGGGCCCAAGTCATGAAAAGTGTTGCAGCGCTGCGACAAGACAGCGTTGCAACAATTCTCACTACGCCCTTCTTGCGACAGCGTGGATGCGTAGTATTCACTGGACAGCGCTCCATGACGCAAGTAATGACAGATACGTCTGGAATCCTGATGTATCTGTCTGTGCTAAAGTCACGCATTGCTTCAGTCGTGTCACAACCATGACGCAACTCCATCAATGCATGGGGCCAGCCTATCCCTGTGGCACTGCGTCACCCTCATGCCTGCCATCAGGTAGGCGGAAGGTACTGACGCAGTACCATTCATGAGGGGTGCCCGAATGTCGGCGCTGTTGGAGATCCATCGGTGGAGGTTGCGTGCTGCGGTGTCATCGTTTGGAAGCATTGGCGGAGTGTTGGAGCGGAGGGAGTTGACGAGACGTTCTTCGGTGGCCTTGATCCAGCTGCGAGGGTGTGCGATGATGGCGGTGGCGTCCGGTGGGCAAGGTGAAGACGTGATGTATCCAATGATGGTCGGTCCAGGAGAGTCCGGTGTTGTGGCTGTAGTTGAAGTTCCCGCTGGCGGAGGTGACGTGCTCGACCGTGTGTCCTGCTATGTGGCTTGTTGATGTGACTTGCTGCTTGCGTCTGATGTTAGGGACCTTCCCCAGGAGGGGGTGGTGTTCTGGTCACTGGGGTTGTCCAGGTGGAACTTGAGTTCACCGAGTAGGATGTCGTCGGTGGATGGGAGACCCTGGGGTGCAATGAGGTCTACAATTGTATTGGAGAATGGGAGGCCATGGCCCAGGGGGCCTGCACATGAGGGTGCCGCAGAGGATGTGCTTGGGCCTTGTCCGGATCTGGGAGTTGAGGTGGTCCATGGTTACCCTTGGGTCATTAGAGTGCATGGTCAGTCGGAGTCTGCTTCTGTAGGTGATGGCAATGCCTCCTTGACGGTCAGGGTGCTCCTTGCGGGTGATACTGCAGCCGTCAGTGATGGCGATGGCGATGTCCGGTCCGGAGCAGAGGTTGGTCCTGGCAGGCGAGGTGGCGTCCAGGGTTGATGGCGAGGATGGTGCTGGCGTCGTAGCGGTGGAGTGTCCAAGAGGAAGGCTCCTTGGTGCTGAGCGCGGTTCAGGGGCAGACAAACGCAAACTGGCTTGCCTATGGGTTGCCTTTGGCACGGGAGACGTCCATTACAACGCAGGCAGTACATCGTTAACAACGCAACTCCAACAACGCAGGTGCCTTTACATCGCATCTGATTACAACGCATTGTGAGGTCCGTAATGGGGTAATTTTAAGTTTTTCGGGTGGGTATGGGTTTCGAATGTCGGATCAGGAAAGTGGGGTGTGTTTTGGGGTAAAATATGAAAATTGCGGTGTGCATTTGGGGTAAAATATGAAAATTGGGGTGTGCATTTGGGGTAAAATATGAAATTTGTGGTGTGTTTTGGGGGCTCAAAAAGGAATTCCAGGGTTCACGGTTGGGTTTGGGGTGCAAAGGTTAGTTTAGGGTTTCACTCACTGAAGTGGGAATAGTGATATTTATGTCTCCGCTATGCAACACCTACTCTTCTGTTGCAATGTGCCTAGTATTAGTATGCATTGGAATGGAATGCGATGTTATGTCATGCGTCGGAACTACGTATGTGCCTTTGGCACATGAGTGGTACGCCCGCTGTGCATGGGCGCTCAACGGCCGCCATTGAGAAGTGCTGGGGGGACTGGACAGCTGTGAGGTGGTAAACGCCAGAAAGAATACTGGATGGGACGTGGACGCGGGGATGTATGTGTGAGCGACTGTTGTAAATATTTTAATGAGGGAAGTCTTACCTCGAAGCTGGGCCCCGTGTCTTCGTAGCTCCTGCTCTCCTGCGTCTGCTTCCAGGGACAGGAAGTAGGCAGCCAGGCTCCCTCCCCTGAGTCAATCACAACGCAGCGATGCGGCAGTGGGTTTGGTAATGGGCAGCGGGACAAGGCATGCAGCCAGGGGCTGGAGGGGTGGGCATGTTCTACATGCAGGCTGTAATGCAGCCTGCATTGCGAACAGGGAAGTGCACATGACTGCTTTGTGCGGCCTGAGTGGGCCGACCAAACAGTCATTGCGCACTTGAGTGGGCATGCCAGTCCGCCCATGCCCTGCTCCGTGCTTGGATCAGTCCTACCCACCCTCCCACCCCCTAAGGATACATAGCATGATTACATCAGTAAGTTATCATCATATGATGATTGTCCCTCTTCTGCACTGCTTGAAGGCAGTGGGGCAACGCTCTTCCGCCATAGCGGATGACCCGCCACTGGGGGTGCGTCATCTACGTGTGATAGGCCTGAGCGACTCGCCCCCCGGCCTTCCTGCGCTACGCGTCCCACCTTCTCCTTACCTGGACAGGACCTCTGACCTCGGCCAGGGACCTGCTCTCTCCCTCCGTAGCTCCGGCTGCTGTGCTGTGCATCCGCCCTAGGCAGGACTCAGTGCAGGTAGGGGTTGGAGCCTCGGCTCCTGCCTAGGTTGCGCCCTTCATGGTTTAGCCCCGTTGTCTCTCTAACTGCCTTTCCTCATTGTGCTTTTATTCTTTTGTGCTGTTATTCTCTTTTCACTTATTGTGCCTTTGTTTGTTATTGTGCCGTTCCGCCCTCTCTGACCGTTTTTTCCCGCTTCCCCACCCGCCGCTGCTGCCCCCGCGGCCCCCCGCCGATTCCCGCTCCTGCCTCCCAGCTGTGCCTCCCTCCCCCGCCCCTATTTAATGCCATTCGCTGCGCGTCCGCACCGATGGCGCGCTGGAGGTGCGCCAAAGGCAAGCCCGTCAGCACCCCTCCACGAGCCAACTGCGGCCGGCGCCAGGAACCCTGGATCTACGACCTTCCACTGTTACAACTCCACTACCCTCCTCGCACTCAACCCCGGAAGAAACAACAACTGCAAAAGATCTACGCCGAACACCACCCTCCTTGATAACCTCGCCAACCTCGGACTGAAGCAGCTCGTCACCACCCCTACCCACAGAGCCGGACACACCCTCGACCACATCTTCGCAGGAGGGACAAACATCCACTTCAGCCACACCACGGAGCCCCTCTGGACAGACCACCACTGCGTACACTTCGCCTTCAACACCACCACCGCACCCAAGCCTGCACCGCGCACACCTCGAAGGAACTGGAGCAAGATCACAGAGGAACACCTCAACACCACCCTCATCCACGACCCCCCCTCCGCACGACCGACGCCAACTCCGCAGCCAAAGAACTACACCGCTGGTTCTCTAGCTGCGCAGGCCAGCTCGCACCCCTCCGCCACCCTGTCAAACAACGCCCCCTGAAGGCCGCCTGGTTCACCACCGAACTCCAAGAAGCCAGGCGCTCCTGCAGACGCCTCGAGAAACTATGGCGGAACAGGAAAACTACCAAAGACCAGAACAACTACAGGAACGCCATGAATGAATACCACCAGCGCATAAGAGCCACCAAGCAGACCTTCATCAAGAACAAAATCCACACCAATGCTAGTAACGCCAAAGAACTCTTCAACATCATACAGCAGGTCACCAAACCCCCCAGCGAAGCGACGGACGTCACACCTTCCCAGGACCTCTGCAACAGGCTCAGCTCCTACTTCCACCTAAAAATCAGGGCCCTCTACGACAACTTCAGCGAACATACTCCGGTCACCACCCCCCGCCCCACCACCGACAACCAACCGACCATCACCACCTGGAAAACCGCTACTACCGCAGACACCGCCACGACCATGAAGAACACCCACTCCGGAGCCCCCATGGACCCCTGCCCGCTGCACATCTACCACAGAGCTGCCACCGCCATAGCACCCTAACTAGGCCGGACCATCAGCGCCTCCCTCGAATCCGACATCTTACCCAAAAGGAACCTCCGCTCCGCTGACCTGGCCCTGGTAGAGACCCCACGCATCCGCAGAACCAGAGCAGGCAGAAGGGCCTTCTCCTACCTCGCAGCTAAGACCTGGAACCAGCTCCCAGTCAACATCAGACACTCCCCCACCCTGCACACCTTCAGGAAGATCCTCAAAACCTGGCTCTTTGAATGATCCGGAGCTGCACCCACCCCCTCCCCAGCGCCTTGAGACCCTCACGGGTGAGTAGCGCGCTCTATAAACCCCTGATTGATTGATTGATGGACATTGACACCGTGGCGCAATCCACTGCACTCTCTCCAAATCTGTGACTCATCCAGCAGGAGCCTCAATCAGGTGTGATTTCACTAGGCTGGGTACAGCAGTCACCGCCTAGTCCGCTGGTGGACCTCCCGATGCAGTTGATGCAGCAGGGCCCCCTTAGGCGTGAAGTTGCAGCGCTCACACCACACAAGTTCGGCGTAGCACAGGGGCCTCACCCTCCACAGCGTATGGCCAGCACAACATCAACCGGCCTGTGATGCAGGGAGACGGCACCCACTGTTGGTAATCCCCTCCGTGCACCCCGGTGTAGTGGTGGATCGTAGTATGTGATGTTGACCTCACTACGTAGGTGCGCAGGAGCGCCTCAACTATTAACAGCTCCAAGGGGCGCAAGGCGGTCTTCTCACACAGGTCAGCAACATGTCTCCATGCGACCTGCCAGACTTCACCACCAGGTACGGGCGATCGTCGCGCCTCAATGTCTATCGCCACGGCTCATCGACTCCACAGCTCCTCCACATCCCACTCCAGGTGCAGGTCCAGCAAGACATCCAGGCTCCAGGCGCAGGTCCATCAAGGCATCCAGGCTCCAGACGCAGGTCCAGCAATGCATCCAGGCTCCAGATGCAGGCCCCACGAAGTATCCAAGCTCCAGACGCAGGTCCAGCAAGGCAGCCAGGCTCCAGACGCAGGTCCAGCGAGGCATCCAGGCTCCAGACGCAGGTTCAGCGAGGCATCCAGGCTCCAGACGCAGGTCCAGCAATGCATCCAGGCTCCAGATGCAGGCCCCACGAAGTATCCAAGCTCCAGACGCAGGTCCAGCAAGGCATCCAGGCTCCAGACGCAGGTCCAGCGAGGCATCCAGGCTCCAGACGCAGGTTCAGCGAGGCACCAGGCTCCAGACGCAGGTCCAGCGAGGCATCCAGGCTCCAGACGCAGATCCAGCGAGGCATCCAGGCTCCAGACGCAGGTCCAGCGAGGCATCAAGGCTCACATCCTGGTCATCCTGGATGTTGGCTGGCCCTGGCTGCTCCATTCTGCATGTTATTGTTTTTTATGCCTGTTTTCTATTGGGGGTTGACTGATAGGCTATTTTTTGCATTAGAGGCAAGAAAGCTCACGTTGGGCTGACTAAAATGAGTTTTTTGTTTGCCGCTAATGGGCCTATCGCTGGTTTTCACCCGCTGACGTCGGAATTCCCATCGCCATTGCGCTAATGTTAGCGGCAGTTTTCACCGCCGTTCCCTGATACTATCGCCATGTAGCGACGGCTTGGTAATACGCCACTAACATGGCGATAGTTTTCAGGGTTAGGCGGCGATAAAAAAACTGCCGCTAACTGGCGTTTGCAATAGGTATTGCCAGTCCTTGTGAATATGCCCCTTTATTCGATCTTTCTTAATTCAGATCATAAAAGTACATAAAAAAAGCGATACAGAGATCACATCCAATCATAATTCAAATTGTAAAAGAGCCCTAACACGGTCAAATTCATAGAGCATGCCAAAATAAATACGCACTTAGGTTCATAAAAATAAGCGTTAAAAATAGAAGTTATGAAATAATTTAAAAAGGTGAAAAATAAAAACATCATCTTAATTCATTAACGATCTACGTAGTTCCTTTTCCGCATGCATGCCCATAAGAAAGATGCTACAGAAAAACAGACAAATGGATTGGGCAAAGATTTTAAAAAATACAGTGCAACCCGGCATAGTCGGAAGTTGTGCCTCTTTAGAATCAATATGACGAATTTCTTTCTTTCCTGAGTATACAAACTACAGAAAAATACCAAATACAAGTCATTTTGAGGTGATTTAAGATCACACAGGCACAAGGACAGGTCTGAGTGCTTGAATCTTTTCCCCGGGTACCCAAGCATCAATGGTATCAGATTCAAACAAAATCTCAGCAGGATAAACTTATGTTGTGAGAATGGGACCTCAGCTAAATAAAAGGAGTCTCCCCTACCATTGGGGGTGTTAATTGGTACATCTGAACCATCTGCAAGACATAATTTCTCTCTTTGCGATTGTATTGGGCCCTCAGCTTAAAGGTCTCAACCAGCCTCTGCCTTGTAAACTTTTTACATGTCTTTGGGTCCTTAAAAGGTCTATCAAGCCTAAGGCGGTAAGTTCCCGCTCAACATAATTTAGCCATCTAATCTTGCCGTGGTTCTCCAGTTTTAGGCTGTCCCTTATAATCTTCTGGTTTAGGGGGAGAGTATCCCTATGCCAGATCGATAGCCACAGCAGGAGGGGGGGCAAAGCGGATTAAATCAGTAATATACAGTAGGGCCAATTCTAAATGTGAAACATAATTTGAATAAAATTGTGGAAGAGAAGTTAGTGATTTGAAAAAATTATTTTCAATTATTTGAAGTGGTTCAATGAGCGCCATACCCCATACGCCTGCCCCATACGTTATAGCTGATACTGTCTTGGCGTGATAGATCTTTTTTATAGGGCCAAATGGTCTTGCTCCCAACCTGCTACAAAAAGATTTTAAGGCCGCTAAACTCCACTCCATGGCCATGACCCTTCCTTCAACCAGCTGTGTCCATGTTTGATCTTTATCGAAAAGTACCCCCAGATATGGGAAGGAGTTGACCACCTCAATTTTTGGTGAGTCCATATGGAAGGATGGTATTTTGTCTTTTTTCCCTGCCCCTGCAATTATTATAAAAGACTTTGCATGGTTGATTTTTAGGTCCAACGTATACATGAAAGCTGTATATGCTGTTATGAGACGTTGGAGACCCAAACCCGTTCTAGAAATCAATACGGCATCATCGGCATATGCCAAAATGGGAAGCCGATGAGAGTCAAATTCAGGGACATCCAAGGTTGCGCCCGCCAGGTCCTCCTCCACACCATTTGAATAGACTGAGAAAAGAAATGGTGCGAGGATGCAACCTTGCCTTACCCCTCTTAAGATCTTAAAAGGACGGGTGCACTCCCCGTTCTTCCCATACCGGACAGATGCAGAGGCGTCGGAATACAGTTGGCGAATAAAATCGATAAGGGGTTGGTCAATTCCCATCTCCACCATAATATCCCAGCGCTTCGGTGGGACACGCAGTCAAACGCTGCAGATAAATCCATAAAAGCGGGATAGAGTTTCCCACCCTTAGCTCTGGTATATTTGTCCATGATGGGCGAGAGGTTCAGGCACTGGTCAACAGTGCCCTTCCCCTGTTAGAATCCATATTGGGTCTGCATTAAAAGGTTCTTTTCCCGTGCCCAAGACTCAAGCCTAGTCAAGAGGAGGCGACACATCAATTTGGCTGTTGTGTCTATAAGGGAAATAGGTCTGTAATTTTTAGGATTTCCCTTATCGCCCTTTTTATAGATTGGCACAATTACGCTCGTCTTCCATGAAGGTGGAAGGCCTATTAGCGCAATCTTATTAAAAACATTTGTCAAGAGGGGGTCCCACAGTTCTTGTTTCTCCTGAAAAAAATCTATTGGGACCCCGTCCGGGCCCGGCGCTTTTCCAGTACTGCAGGCCTCTAGTCCACACTTCACCTCTATAAGAGAGAATACTAACTTTTCCTGAAGGGTAGTGCCTGATGGATTAGGTGAGGTGGGCAGGGAAGTAGTAAGAGAAAAAATACTTGAATAGTGTGCCACCCAATCATCTTCACCTACATAGATGTCTATAGTAGGATCACTTTGAGCCTTAAAGTAGGGCGCATTTATTATCTCCCAAAACTCTATGCTATTTCCCGTTACTGAGGCATGCTCTAATCTGGCCCAGATCTCCTCCCTCATTGTCCTCTCCCTAGATCTTCTTGTCAATTTATACCTGCTATGCAGTAAGGCAATTTGCGTCGCATCTCTATGTTGTATCCTTAGTGCTTTCACCAGGGCCTTCCTCGACTTTGAACAGGGTGAGTCAAACTAGCCCTTAGCCCTTTAGGATTTTTCTGACTTATACCCTGTTAGCGCCCTTTTTATCTGTTCTAATAGTTCCATGAAACCTAATAACAGTACGCGGGGGGAAATATTTAAATCCAGACAGTTTTCAATGCTATCAAGGGAGTTACTTACCGTTTCAAAGAGGAGTTTAGGTTTGTCAATTTGGGCCCACTTTAATTGATAACCATTCCTCCTTGCTAATACTACAGCTACTATATATCTTTTTTATGAGAGTTCTTTGCATAGTAATGAAAAAGGTATTTAACTCTATATTAGAACATTGGAATGTGGAGCACTCCATTGAATACAATGGAGTGCTCCGTGCTTCTACGGGCCGGTAAAAGCCCGCAGAGCAACATTCCAATGTTTCTTTTGTTCACAGCTGTTGCTGTGAACAAAGGCCTCTCGGAGCTCGAGGGGATTTAAACCCCTTAGGGCTCTGAGAGGCCTTTGTTTTATTTGTTAGAACATTCTGCCCTTTAGTGACAGAATGTTCTAATAGCCTTATAGCCCTTCGTAGCTGGGCTATACCGGCCATTAAAGTCCCGCTCCCTTGTTAAACGCCCGAGCCGAACGCTGGAGTGGGTCTTTAATGGAGGTATAGCCCGCTACAGCGGGCTATAAGGCTATATTTTAAGGTCACTGGCTTTCTCTGGGCAATGAGACCTGCAAGATTAGGAAAGATGACAGTGCTGCCTCACGAAGATTTGGTGCATTGGGACTGAATTATTTTAGAGACTACTGGCTATTTGTGCAACGGTGCTTTGTAATGAAAATGATGCAAAGTAGACTGTTGAGAGAGGTTGGACAATGTGGAAATTTCCTTACATGCCAAAGTTACATTGTAATGAGTTGACAATGTGAATGAAGGATTTCCTGATATCTTGACTAGGGATATGGGGCCGCGTAATATGATTTCAAATTCCACCTATCTTGTTGCGCGTCCTGGGGTTTCTGCAGATTCTCAAAAATAATGTAATTTCAACTGGTCATTACTTTACAGTCAAGAGGGGGATGTTAATAAAATGTATGACTTAAAAGCATGGGTTAATAATAGTGGCAGCCATACATATTCACATATTTATTATTCCATCTCCGTAGTGCTATCATGATTGGAAGTCAAATGGGGCAACAATATGGAATAGGTAGGGGCAAGTCAACTGTAGTGTTCGCGGTAGGTCAGACTCCTAGGCACAGGAACTTGTTGTTACTGAGCAGTTTAACAGTGATTAATGTTATTCATGCATAATTTAGTAATGACGACCTGCACAGGAAATTGGAAGATAATATGAAAAGTGAAGGAAATGAGACAGTAGGGGCATGTTTTTGCTTACCAGAGATAGATCCCCAAACATACTATAAACATAAGATCTTAAATTTATTTAATTCCCTATGAGCAAAGGCTGGTCCATGGTGTTCCAGAGATGCTGGTAATCTGGTTTATATTCTTTGATGGTGTTCCATATTGTCTAGGTTTTCCGAGTGTTTGATATCATAATTAGGATTTTAATCAGTAATCTTGTACCAAATGCAGCTAATTTAATTTTTTTTTGATGGTTTAACCAAATAGAGATAAGAAAAATAAAATCGTCATCGGACGTATTTCAGGCAACACAAATGTCCTTTTGCATTTGATAACGTAAGATCCTTGCTGTTATTAGACTAAACAAAATAGTTTACTGAGATATTGTCTACACTTCTAGCAACAATTCTTCAATCACTAAGGAGGAAAACTCCACTGTAGTTGGCTGGACTTCACTTTAATTTGTGCTATATTAGTATTTCATTATGTAAGGATTGCTTTGATTCTACTGATGTTGCTATAACTAGCTTGAACTATGTTGCAGAAGGAAGCTAAGATTAAAGGGGAATTAAGGTTGATGGAACCTAGTAGGGGCTAAGGGACAAATCCTCAAAAGAATCTGTAACCTCAAATAATGGACGTTTTCAGCTCTAACCTTTCTCATCAAGGACTGTCAGTGTATTCTTTTCTCCTATTTGCCTTTAGAGACACCAAAAAGTGAAGAACACATCAAATAGACAGACTAGGAATGTTTTCCTTTTGTAAGAATGAATGAATGAGTGATTTCTAGAGCGTGCTGCTACTCTGAGGAGTGTTCCGGCACTATCAGAAGAAGCCCATTGTACGCACCCAAAAAACAAGACCTTACTGCCCCACAGAGAAGAGACAAGTTTTAAGCTTTCTGGGGAATGTAGTCTCAAGGGGGATCAGACGTAATTTGCGTGGGAACTCATTCCATGCTTTGGCAGCACAAAAAGAGAAAGCTTTACCACCTCTTCAAATGCACTTGAAGCGAGGGATTGTCTAAAGTGAGGTACAGACAGAACACAGCGCTCTGGAGGGGAGGTACTGGACAAATCTCTTTGCCAGATAACCAGGGCTGGAGAGATACACTGCCCTGTGAACAAGAACCAGGGCTTTAAATAAGATCCGTTTCCTGACAGGAAACCAATGGAAAGCTTTCAAAACCGAAAAGATCGAAGAATGCCTAGGTAAACGCAAGAGAAGCCTCGCTGCCGCATTTTGGACCACTTGCAGGAGATTCACCAGATCCTCCGCAACTCCTAGATAGAGGGTGTTAACGTAGTCCAAGCGCAAGTGATCAGTGCATGGATCCCCACTCTCCTAACCTCCAGAAGATGGAATGGAAGAAATTTCTTCAGGTTGCGGAGCATAGAGAAACATTAGCCCACTGCCACATAGATCTGCGGTAGCATGGAAAGAGAGATTTCCAGCTTCACCCCTATGTTTTTGACCACCAAAGATGGAGGGGCGGGACGAGCAATGCAGGGGGCCAAAGATCTTCCCACCAGTTTGACACGTGATTCAAATGGAATAATTTCTGTTTTTTCCACGTGAAATTTAAGTTGACTACCTTGCATCTCATCAAAGGCGGCTCTCATGCAGTAAGTAAAAGATGCTGCAATTGAAGCATGGGAGCCATCGAAGGCAAAGAGCAACTGGGTATTGTCGGCATATGAAATTAATTTTACATTCAAGTGCCTCAACTACAGAGGCCAAAGGGAACATGAAAACATTAAAAAGGATAGGGCTTAACAAGAAGCCCGGCAGAACCCCTTGGTTAACTGCCTTGATCTCAGAAGGAAAAGGGGCGAGCCAAACTGATTGGCCTCTGGAGTCCAGAAAGTACTTGCACCAGTCCCACACGATGGCCTCTACACCCATGGCGGACAGTTGGTGCAGGAGGATAGAGTGTGGGACAGTGTCGAAAGTGGCAAACAGGTCAAGAAGAATCAAGGCAGCAATTTTCCCCGAATCTAATGACCATTTAATAGGTTCAGAGTTCGCCAGTGCTGCTGATTCTGTACTATGATGGGGGTGAATCCAGATTAACTGGGATGTAACAGCTTACCTTGCTCAAGATACTCAGAAAGCTGACCATTGATCAGTTTTTCCAGCATTTTAGTGAAGGCTCGAGGAAGAGGAATGGGCTTATAATTGCAGATGTTGAGGTCCATTGAAGGCTTATCTTGAGGTAGCTTGAGTGGAGCTGAACAGAGGCCTATGCACCAGATTTCATCAGTTCCTTGTAGTCATGTCAGCATCAGCTCTACTGAGAGCACTCTGGCATAGCTGTGGCCAGAAAAGAGATCCATTGTGCAGGAGATGGTCTAGCTTTTTGGCCGCATCCTGTGTGTTGCAGGCCCTGCCCTACCCCAAAGTCCACGGACCTCGCAGTCAGGGTTTTCAGGTGTGACAAAGGTTAAAAGTTGCATCCAAAGACCCTGGAGTTGCCTGCTATTTTTGAACTTACAGTGCGGATACTTACCATGATGAAGTCTTCTTAAAAACCTGATTCTACGCTCACAGTTAGTCTGCCCTGCCTCGCTTGGAGTCCCAGCACCTGCTTCGTCTTCCTGTCTTGCATGGAGTCCTGGTTCTTCCTTAGTCTTCAGGCCGGCATCACCGCTCCGCCGTAGGATGCAGGGGGACTTGTAAGTGAAATATAAAAGCACTTACTAGCAGAAGACTGTTACTACAAGGTGGTAAGGTACAAAGTATGAATGTTGTAATGGATACCTGTTTTTGTGCTTCGCTACTTCTGGATTTTGAAGTTTCTGAAAATAGAAAGACACTATGTGATTTAGAAAAGTACATTTGATGCAAGACTGTTACTAAAGAAGCCCGTGATTCCGACGCCGTGAGGGAAACGGCTACCAAGAAGCAACAGGCGCCCTTGATCCTAACGCCGTGAGGGGAACGGCTGACAGCGGGACTACCGGCCCGAGGCGCCCCTGCGCCGACACCGCCCCTGACGCTCACATCCCGCGCCCGGAGGCGCGTTAAGAGATGCGGCGGGCTCCCGCCCGTCTGCGGCCGGACAAGGTTGGGCTGGGCCCCCCCTCTTGGTTTTGCTTTCTTTCATTCATTTTTACCCTCAAGCTCCCTGGATGGTTCGCTCCAACGTGGCCGTATTTTGCCTAAGCACGGAAAAAACATTAAGGATGGGCTACCTTCGACCATAGTGAGGGCACCCCTGGGACCAAACTGTAAGTGTTTCCAGTCTCTCTTTTTTTTCTAGCCGCATCTGTTCTTAATCATGCCTGTCTGATTCCCCTCCTGCACTATCTTGGCACATAAGTTTGGTAGGGCACTCATCTGTTCAGCCAATCTGCATTTAGAGTGATCTAGGGTTCCCCTCAATGTATATAGCAAAGTCAGCTGGAAATGGGGAAGCAGACAACCACCGCTCTATGTCACGCACCCCCGCGGCTCGTACCCCCCTCTTTACCTCAGACATCTATTGACAGAATGCTCCAAAGGGCAATAGGTGTTGTGGCCACTGAGATCGAACTCACTGAACGTAGACTGTCACTGACCCCGGATCTCCCCCAGATCAGCATTATCACGAACTCCCCTATCACGCAAGATGGCATAGACCGATCTTCCGAAACTACAAAACTGACCTCGACACCAGGGCTGGACACTGGCTCAATCCCCAAAGTGGTCACTAGAAGGAGGGGAGCCACCAAGGGCACAGTTAAGCCCACTAACCCTAAGCAGCCCACTAAGACAACAAAGGCTGGGGTCAAGCGGAAGAAGACCAATGATGGATCTCCGGTGTACGCAGGAGATGGGTCAGACCTGACTGCGCCCGAGGGGCTACATCAGCCTATGGATCTGACACCTCCTGCTTGGGTAGCTCCCATGCTGGAACTATTACGAGGTCAAATTCGAATCATTGTAAGAGAGGAACTTGCCCAGGTAACTGCTCGCCTGGACCAAATCTCTATCACATGCACCTGTACTGCTGGGACAACACCTAAGCCCACTACATCGGCTAGAGAGATCAGCAAGGTGATTGTTGATCCCACAGAACCCGGAACAACTGAGAACAGAGCGAAGTCTTTCCCTCCTTGCGGGGTTCCAAACGTCATTCCGGAGGTTCAAAGCACTCCGTGTGAGATGGGACACAAAGCTAGGGTTAGTGCACCTGTAAAAGAGGGTATCTCTGGGTCTACTTCTGACAAAGGGGGATGTAGAGACTGAGAGGCAGGGTAGGGATGGATCTGCCAACAATAAACCTCCCACCAACCTCAACTCCATATGTCATCGTTCTCACTGGAGTTCCATCTCTTAAAGAAGGCCTGAAGGAAACCCATCTGGAGTTAAAAAACAAATGTTTACATCTGCTTGCTAGACACAGCCAATTTAACTATGTTAATGCTGGTGAAATACTCTTGACACGTAGAGTGGGCTGGGTGGGAAACAGACCTAAAGATGTCAGGGGGGACTGTGTTATAGTCAACTTTAGAAACCCCAGCATTGTACAAAATCTATTGCACTCGAGCCGTTGTTTCCCATCTATAGGTTCTGCTATTAGACTCTCCCTGCTCACCTACTTCTATGTACCAGCATCCTTTTATGATGACAGGGATAATCCTAGACATAGACAAGCCGCCTGGCGCCAGACACGGATAACGACAGGCCAGGGTCCCCCTCTAATGCAACCCCACGTTTTCAACTTGCCCCTGGCGAACAGATTTGGGGCCTTAGAAGAGGTTGATTGACTTTTGGCTGAGTGGCCATCTTGGTCATCTTATGCGAGGGACCACTTAGTGGAAAGGGCTCTGGACCCTAAGAAAAAACCACCTAGCCCCCAAGAAAATGATACCATTACGACCACTGTAAATGTTTACACTGGGCTAATTGCCCCCCTTGAACTCCCCAAAGACCCAACTACCACTGCCAGCCTCAAACCTCCCATCACTACCAAGGATACATAATCTGGTACTATCATACACCCACATGCCCCGAATCATCTACGTGAAAACAGAAAAAAAACTGGCAAGATAGACAGGGGGATAGACACCATGCTAACCTCTGATTCCCTGACTAAGCCCCAAGTAATGACCACAGACACCGTAATGACGTTAGACACTGCAGTTCACTCAACGTATCAAGAGCAGGGGGACCCCATAGGCACTTGTAGCGCAGCGAATGATCTTAAGATTGTATCCTGGAACGTGGCAGGTATCAAAAATAAGCTTGATTGCCCAGACTGGGGGGGGGGGGGTTGTAGAAACGTGTGATATCTGCATGTTCCAGGAAACCTGGAATGTGGAGAGCTCTACCCGTAAGGGTTTTGCCTCATTTCATATACCAGCCATAACCAAGGGACGAGGCAGACCCTCGGGAGGGCTCTGCACGTGGGTTGGGAGTCATCTAGGATGTTGGATTACCCTAGTGACGCACAATTCCCCAGACATATTGTGCCTTGTACTGACGTTCAAACCAGAGTTGAAAATCGCCCTAATTAACATATATTCGAGGCCGGTTAAGATCGGCCAAGAGTCAATAACCCTAGAACACCTTGATAATTTGTTAACTAGCCTCCCAAACAATGTTTTAGTGGTGCTGGGAGGCGATCTAAACTGTCAATTTGAACCACTGAAAGACCTAACGGGTGCACCTGTACTAGAGGAGGATGAGTTGTGGGCCATCCCGAGACCAATATTCCCCCAATTAGGGCCTGGACATCACTGGCACTCCAAATCAAGGCACTTACCTTAAAATATTCCCTGCGAGCATGTAATGGTCGCTTTGGTTCAGACTCCCTGGGAACTATACCTTTAACAGAGTTGGCCACTCCTCTATATTGGACTATATCTTTTTAGAAACAAGGCTTTGGGCTCTGGCTAAAGATTTTATTGTCTGTCCGCGACATGATAGCGACCACAACGCCTTAATACTCGCACTTAATCTCCCATCTATTGGAGAAAAATCTGCAGAACCATCCGCTGCTGACCACAGACTGACCCTTACAAATAATAGGCGGAAAGTTAGGTGGGCCTGGGTAGAAAAATCGCACGGAAAAATGGCTCTCCTATTTGATGGCATTATTCCCACATTGAGGCCTTATCAGAGATAGTGAAGCTTGGAGATCTCGCCACCTCCCTTGAAGAGGTTGCAACGATTAATGAATCCACACCCAATAAGCTAGAGGAGACGTTTTGGACAACGTGCACTAGGGGCCGTGGGAGGATGCCAAGGCAATCCTGGTTTAACGAGGATTGCCGGGCGGCCAAAAAGGCATTAATAGAGGCCATAAAAACAAAGTGCAATATCACAGTAAAAGCAGCCAGGCATCATTATAAATCCACTATTGCAGCTGCTAAATCCACATGGGAAATAGATCAGTGGGACAGCTTGAAGTCGGCTCTGGAATCCAAAGACATGAAATCATTCTTGAGCATTGTAACTACTGGTAGCAACAATGGCCAAGCGGCCCTTGAGCCAAATATCGCGGCTGACTGTTGGAGAGAGCATTTTTTAGCCCTCTACGCCTCACAAGATGACCCAGAGAGAAGCCAGACCCTAGTAACTCCGATTCCCTTGGTGTCTGAGACAGTCATTCCTGAGATAGCCCTGACAGAAGTCTGTAAAGCTTTAAATAAAATAGTACCTGGCAAGGCTGCCGGCCTGGACAAGATTCCAGGGGATCTGTATCAAGCCGAACCCAAGATCTGGGGCCCTTATTTTTGGGTGATCTTCAACGCCATCCTACAGGGAATGGCCCTTCCCGCAACCTGGTTAGGTGCTGAGATCATCCCGGTATACAAGAAGGGATCTCCATTATCACCGGCAAATTACAGACCGATCAGCTTGATCGATGTTTAACAGAAAGTCTTTGCCAGGATTCTTTTAGATCATCTGCAATCCTGGCTGGAGGAACAAAAGATCCTGACCCCTTTGCAGGCTGGTTTCAGGGAGAAAACATCAACAATAGATCAGATTTTTAGGCTCCAGCTTCTCTATTGGAAAACAGTCCATCTAGAAGGGGGTAGCCTGTACCTGGTCTTTGTTGACCTGAAGAGTGCATTCGACTTGGTACCCAGAGACGCTTTATGGAGGGTTTTAAGTGAGCTGGGACTTCCCCCTTACCTTCTGGACATACTGAGAAGGCTACATAATGGAAATTACGCCCAAATTAGATACGGGAAAAATGGGGAACTGACGCAGCCCATCCCTGTAAACAGGGAGTTAGACAGGGATGTGTGCTTGCCCCTACCCTGTTCTGCATTTACATCAATGCTCTGATAGATGCGCTGAGAGTTTGTAAGGATACAGACGCTCCTAAAATTGCGCAAAAGCAAATTCCTGCCATGATGTTTGCAGACGACACCCTCCTCCTCTCTAAGTCTCCAATGGGTATCCAAAGAATTTTAGATGGGTTTTGTGAGTTCTGTAGGATCAGGGGATTAGAGATCAATATCCAAAAAACAAAATGTATGATCTTCAACCCTAGTAAATCTACACGTCCTAACCCGCATATGAATGGCACTCCTCTGGAACAGGTCTCTGTATTTGACTATTTGGGTCTAACTCTTACCGAAAACATGACCTGGGGGGCCCAAATTAGCAAGTCCAATCTCAAACTGACCCAAACTACTGGCGGCTTGGCCAAGTTCTTCAGAAAGACATTCCACAAACCAGTGAGTCCGGTTATGGAGATCTATAAAACCCAGGCTAGGAGTGCTGCTCTATACGGGGCTGAACTATGGGGGCACTCTAACCATAGGCCTTTGGTCATTACTGAGAACAAATTCCTCAGACAATTATTCGGATTACCGATAAGCTCCCCTTTGGTCCCACTGCGCATGGACCTAGGGGTAAGATCAATTGCTGAGGAAATTGGCTGCAGGCCACTACTCTTTTGGCGGCGCCTTTGGGTAACACCGGAACTGGCGGAGTATAGATCAGAGCTACAGGAAATCCTGAGACTCCCCGGCTCAGGAAAGTTGCCATGGCTTCTATTTATCAGGGAAAGCCTTTATACAATAGGACTAAAAGACCTATGGGATAACCCTGACATAGTATGTCTGAGAACATCACGCAAATTTTTAAACTCTAGTTATTGGGGCGAAATAACCACAAAACTCCATGCAGAACCCGCCCACGGTTCCCTTACATCACACTTCCTGGACATAAAAGACACATGCAGGTTGGAGGCATGCCTTGACGAAATCCGCCCGGCATTAGGCAGGAAACTATATGTGCAGTTTCGCCATGGCTGTCTCCCCTTGCGTGCTTTGACGTGTAAATGGTTGAGTGGCAATCCAAGTGGGTGTCCAGCCTGCAACATGTGCGCTGAGTCTGAACTCCATGTGTTCTTTTTTTGCCCGGGTTATCACTCAATAAGATTAAGATGGTTGGTACAGTTATGTAGAAACCTAGGTACAACCCATTGCATGGAAGCATTTAGACTTTTAAAATATAACACAGATTCCCATATAGTCTTTGCGGTCTCACATTTTTAAAATTCCATCTGGTGGGCCAGGAAGAACTTCTTCAAAATACAAAACCAAGGACTGGATTGTGACTGACTCTCTCACCATCCTTTTTAATTTAAAAGCAACTTTCCAGATGAACTGTTTTATCTCATTTTAACTTTTTTAATTGTTTTAATCTGTTTGTACATATCTGTCTTTGTTCTTTTATGGTAAATAACCGAAATAAAGAAACATTGGTAATGGTAATGGTTACTAAAGACATCTTTTCGGATATTTGGAAATTCTTGATTTGCATTTTCCTCTGATTCAGCCTTATCTACATTAGACTCACTATTGAAAGTATTTAGGGAATGATTATATGATTTTCTACATCCAGCGCATGGTAATGGGTCCTATCTGAATATAACAATAGGTAATAGGAGGGTTTCTACAAGAATAATAATTTTCTTTTGCTCAAGCATTGCTTGCAGTATACCTCACTCAATTGTAGTGTTTGTTCTTTCACTAGGAGTTACTGAAAACACCCCAAACCCTTTTTCTCTTACGCCAAAGCCTAGGCAGCAAAGAGGAAAGTTTTGGATAAGCTGGACTTTTATGGGAAATTATTTTTTAATTGCTAGTATTATACTGAAGTACCTTTTAGCTATACAGTTTTCTTCTTGTTTTTTGTTAGACACAGCCAGATGCATTCCATTAGTGACCAGAGATGGAACAATTGTGAAGTACCAACTCTAAGAGGGACCAGGCTGAACAGAGGACGTTCTTTTCTTTTTTTTTTATATCCACTTCTCTTTTCTTCCAAGGAGCGGCACAGTTGGTACTTTTAGAAGGATTCAGGCGGTGTGAGTGCTCTAGTGATGTTGGGAACTTGCTTCTGGAACCATATCTTGCTCCTGTAAGATCGCACAACCTAAAGAAGGAAAAAAAGGTTAGTGGAGCACTTGTGCAAATGGAGCACTTGTGCAGCTTTACCCTGCTCAATGATTCTGGGCTGAGGTCTGGGAAGATAAATATTCTTGTCTTTGGAAGAACCCTCATAGGACATCATTCCTGCTCTAAGACCTGCTTCTCCCAGTCTCCCTTTCTCCAATACTTCAAGGCCTGTGATCTTCTCCTACCCTCCTACCCTGATTTTTATCGTTGATAGCCTTACCACTTTTAGCAGATGGAGGACTCTCACTAGCACCTCCCGGTTCACATCCTTTCACAAGAAATCCTTAATCTTTAATAAGATTCTGAGTGCCTACTTTCATATCCACATTCAGGTAAACCCAGACCTAATTATTTTTGGGTGGCCGCCTGAAGTGGGAGGCCCTCAGGGTTATGGAAGCAAGCTGTTGTTTTATTTAATTTTGGTGGGGAGAGGAGAAATCTGTAAGCAGTGGATATCCCCTGTGTGCCCCTCCAAAGCTGAATGACTAAACTCTACAATATATGTCTATAAGATGGATTTGAGTCGTTCCCACTCAAAAAAGGTAGCTAAAGTCTGGGCCCTCTTCACCTCTTGGCTGGTACCAAGGGCAAGTAGGAGGTGCCCGAAACGTGTTGGGCTTTTAACCTGGTCCAATGATTACAGCCATTTGGGGTCACAACATGGTAGTCGGAACCCTTTTCCCAAGCTGAGATTTCTAGTCTTCCTTAAGGGCGGAACACTATGGGAGAGGGAGAGCTTGGAGGTCAGCTGGAAGTGAGTAAAGCAAATGAGGGCAACAAAAAGAAAGAAAAAAAATAAAAAGAAAAAAAAGAAATCCTCAATCTTCTCTTAAATATTTTGATACTGTAAAGAAGAGGGACTTTTGTCCTCTTTTTGTACCACCTCTTGTTCCACCCACTTACTGAAATAATCAACTACAACAATGATGTACTTACTTTCTCCCAACTCATTGCGCCCAGGACCGACAAAGTCTATAGCCAACACCTCCCAAACCATTTCGGGGCACTCCATAGGACATAGCACTGGTTTCAACGTCTTTAAACTGTTATCCAAATTTGCACACTGTAATCATTCACTCACCATTCTTTCTATCGCTATATACATTCCAGGGCACCTGTACATCGATTTTACCCTTCTCTTAGTTCTAACTACTCCAAAATGCCCTTCATGACATAACTCCAAAATTATTTTTTTAAACTAACTGGGGTAACCATTTTACCACATCCTACCACAAAATCGGAATCCACAGTCAACTCATTCCTGACTTCCTTAACCCTTCAAGGCATCTCTTTTCGTCCCCCATCCATCCGGAATGTACTGCTTCAATACATGGTCAACACTATATGCCTTCTTCCAATCCTCCTTTCCAATTGAAATCATATATTCTTCATTCGCATATGAAACTTGAAAGTCATCCCATTCATTGAAGTTCTGTTATGGGTAATGGTACACTACTTAACCCTTCTGCCACCTTATTCTGCACTCCCGGTACATACTTAATTTGGTATCCTGCAGTCTCATGGAAAACCTCACAATCATAGCAGCTGCCTTAAGGAACCCCTCCGTGGTCAACTACTTTACTGTTTATGGTCCATCCTTACATCACATTCTGTGCCCCAGAGGAACGACCTATAGTACTCCATTTTCCATACACAAGCTAGGGTTTCTCTTTCAATCACTGAATAAGCTTCCTCTGCAGGTGTCAAACTTCGTGAAGCGAAACCAATCACCCATTTCTGGCCATGCTCATCCCTTTAGGTAAGCACCGCTCCCAATCCTTTCTTACTTGCATCCACTGTTAACATACTACACAACACCGGATCAAAACCATGAACTGGTGCAGCTAGAATGCCAGCAGCAAAACTTGCGTATCTCTTTGAGGTCTCCTCCCCCCCCGCCGTAGCTGTGCTCTGATCACTCCAAAATGGCCTCTGCTATCTGCGTCCAACGCTCAGCGAGCCAATGCATAGCAGAACTCAGCTGACAGCCTCTGCAACTCGACGCTTTCTTACGTCCCACGCGCTGCGTGCCAATGACACACTCCGCACAGCAGGCAGCCTCCTGAACACACCAAACCTGGTGTTGCCACAAAGAACTCCAGAGCCTTTGGAATTCCCTGAGGCTGCTGGTATTCCATATTTAAACCAGAATGACGAGGTCAGTTTCAGGGTCGCGCTTGTGCAGCTTGTTTAAGTAGAACCACTCACGAGTGATGGTTATGAGGGTATCTCTGTTTATCTTGACAAAAAAAAACACCAATTCCTTTAAAACAGCATGGCAGCTTATGTGCTATCAATCTTTTGCTCAAAACAAGGAGAGAAAGGGATTTTCACAGGATTGAAGGAAATACTCCTGGTCCCCTTAGGGTCAGATAATCAAAACAAAGAAGGAGTATAACCAAAAGACAGCTCAATGTCTATATGGTATTGGGACAAAAGCACAGGAAAGGAAATTGCCCTTTCCTAAAAAGACCCCTCACTCACCAACCTAGTTGGTGACATGCTTCATCATTGGGGTCCCACCTGAATAGCCGAATGCTATCCGGGTGTGCTGCGACACCTGATTACAGTGGAGCTGGTTGTTTTGTGATGTGAAAGTGAGTGACTTAATGGTGTTAATTAAAAATTGGCCAGATATAACCCACTGAAAAAACTTTATTCTGGGGCAACTAGACAATGTTAAAAAGATGGTTAGGATGCCATGTAAGGTTAGATTGACCTTTAGGTATCTTTCAGTGAAAAAAAGTGCATGAAAAGGTGCAATAAAAGGTCTACATGTTTCAACCTATAGTTGGTAGTACTAGGTTTTCTTCAGGACCAGTGAACGTGACCTGGGAGGTATACACTCGCTAAGGTGTACCCTGCCCTTGGTCACTGCGACCTAACCATGTACTCACGGTCAGGTGTCCTTTAGTTCCGTTCGAAAAAAGGAAAATATCTGAAAAGACAAACACATAATCACAGACAAACAAATAAAAATATACAAGTTGCTGTAGTGTGCTTGCTCAAGGAATAAGTGCTCTTGTGTTTCCCAACACTTGTTGTACGTAGCGTATGGATAGAACATGTCTCCAAGTGTGCCTCGTAGCAAAGGAGGCAGTGAACTATGGTGAGCATTCATTCATTTCAGTGACACAACTGGTCACCAAATTTTTTTTGATCTTACCCACACATCGTGATCATACAGGTGGGTGTTTTTGTGCACTCCATGTGAATTCGAAGTGCATATGCATCGATGCAATCTTTTATCCCATGCAAGTATCAATGAAATACAAGGGTATGTGTTAAACACCACATACAGCATACATTCGTAGTGGGTTTAGACGCTCTCATTCAAATAAGTGAGGGCGCGACAAAGTTGCATTCATGCGTAATTTGCAAGCGTGTTGATAATCAGGATATCTGGGTTCGTGGGAATGGGAAAAAAAGGGGCTTACTAAAAGCGCGATGTTCGCGTGCCTCATGGGAGTCGGGGTCGTGGTAAATAACACTGTACACCAGTGGTTCCCAAACTTTTGACTCCTGAGGACCCCCATTGAGTCACCACTGGAAGCCGGGGACCCCCAAGCAATTTGTATGATTTAAATTTCAAACATTAAAACAGTAATTCAGAAAAAATAAACACACGTGCACACAAAACAAATACTCAAATTACTAAGGATTTTAGGGGCATATTTAGAAGCCCCTATCGCCATGGGAACGTCACTTTTTGCAACGTTCCCGTGGCGATAGAGGCTTCGCCTTATTTACAAGGCAGCGTTAAGCCACTTAACATGGCTTAACGCTGCCTTGTAAATAAAGCCCCCTGTCACACAATGCCTAGCGTGAAAGGGGTGGGCAGTGGGTGTTGCGGTGGGCGTTCCACCGCAACATCCATTGATTTTGACGCTGCCCCCTATTTACAAGGGCAGCGTAAATAGGAGGGAGCGCCAAAATTAAGCCAGGGAAAACCAGGTCTTAACTTGGCAAAACGAGGAGAAATCCTTTATTTCTCCTCGCTTTTGCTTTTTCAATGTGTGCTGCTTTGTGCAGCACACATGGAAAAAGCAAACGCTTTGGATTGTTTATGTTCAGGAAGGTGACCCTTCCTGCACATAAACAATCTTTTAAAAATGCCATTTTGTAACTTCCATGTGTGCTGCATTAAGCAGCACACATAGAAGTGACAAACGGAATTTCAAGATTGAAGGGGGACCTTCCTGCACATAAACAATCTTCCACTGCATCTACACACCCTTGCACTATGGTGCAAGGGTGCACACGCTGGCGCTACACTGCTAAGTGTAGCGCCAGCACAGGGAAAACGCAGGGCTGCACCATATTCTTGTAAATATGGTGCAGCCCTGTGTTCCGAAGTGGCGGAGCGTGTTGTTAAGCCAAGGAGGCTAACGACACGCTCCGCCACTTCTGTTGTAAATATCCCCCTTAGTATTTTATATTCAAAGAATTTGCAAAAAACAAAACATTTTAATGGGAAAGTTGGTGCTGCATCTCCGTGACTAACTTTTAAATGGTTGGTTTTATTTCGCAGTACGAGGCTCCTGCTCCTGCTAGGGCCAGACTGGAAACCCAAAGCAGCCCTGGCAAATGTTTTCAGACCAGTCACCATACGGTGCACACCAAGTGCAGTGTGTGAGTCTGACCACTACAAAGGGGGCTTTGGGAGGCTCTCCCCAAGAAATTTAGGAAACATTGGTGCAGTTTAAAACACATTTATCATTATATATTAAATTGTATTGGCTTTTAACGAATAGTAAATGAAGACCTTACTATGCACCAGGATACGACAATCTTTGTTGGGGTTCCTCAATGATTCCCTTATTATCACCCTTCAACAGTGCCTCTCATCTCTCCATAGCCTCTCTGTCACATGTATTTCATTTGTTTTATAGTATCTCTGATACCATTGTAGGATGTCAAAGCACTTTACATCACACACATATAGCGACAATGAATCATACGTGTAAATCAGTGTATAGAAAATGTTACATAAGGCAAAGGGTACTACAATGTGTAGGATTCACATGCCATTCATACTGGTAGGCATTTTTAAAGAGTGCTTGATCCGGAGAAGCGCAAACTTGGGATTCAGAACATCAGCCAGTGGTTAGCATTGACTTTAAAAAATAAAAATGTATTTCCGCCCAAATAAACCTTTTTAGCAGCATCAGGATAATGAAAGACTGGGAAAAAACATAAGTTACTAACTTGTACCATGCAGTTTGCAAGCAGCTCTTTGATGACAGTTTATAGGTCACTGTGCTAGATTACGATTGTCACTTATGAACTGCAGAGTAACAAAAAAATCTCTGTGACAAAAGCAGTAACCCACTGACCAATGCACATAAAACACTGTTTTTTAAAATGCATGGTACACGTTCTTTGCAGTAGGCATATTAACCCTCTGTGCTACGTTAGATTACTCAAAGCTGCAACTGGACAAAACTCTCATCTCTCCAGCAGGTGCATTAATCACTGGCGTTATTTTGACACTTTTATTGTTGCTCGAAAACTGCTAATTAGACAAGGAACTTTGCAGTGCTTTTAAAACTGCCTCCTGGGGACCCCCTGGGAATGTGTCACGGACCCCTGGGGGTCCGCGGACCACAGTTTGGGAAACACTGCTGTACACGATCTGGTTAAAATCCAAAAGATTAGTAAAGTCCCGAAGGACGTAGGGAGAGAATAGATTCCCGCATCTCATTCAGGTACTTACTTGGTGGAGCTATTCACCGGCTGCTGCGCCTACCCACAGAGACCCGTTGCCACTCCCTGCAGGATCACCGCATCGAAGCAGCCATGCCGGTTATGTGCAGGCGCTTCCGGGTGCGCGAACAGAGGGCGTGGCTGAGTAGTCACGTGGCCGGCGTCAGCACGTCGTCGGGAGTATTCAAGGACTCTGTAGCTGGAAACTGGTTGCGGGACAATAAAGTTATAGACGGCAATTCCAATCACACAGAATATCGTGCATGATGTGTAGATAGCACACAGATAATCAAAGGTGGAATTTGGTATTTGTGAGCGCGCTGGGTGATATATGACTGGCAATATATAAAAAATATATAAAAAAATATATAAAAAAATATATAAAAAAAGGCCAAAGATGGAAATCAGAATTACTGATTAAAAGGGGCGCAAGGTGATATAGTCAGACATTCAGTCACAGCGATATACTCAAGCGCAAGGCGATATAATCAAGCATACAGTCACAGTGACTAGTGCTCTTAAGTGAGAGTAAATCCAGTGCTCACAACGTCTCTGTGTGTATTATTAATGTGGGAGTAAGTGAATCGCATGGTCTAGTACTTACTCATGTTGTTTAGTTCCCAGTTCCATACTAAATGGGTCATACATTTAATAGTGATGGCAGGACAGAATAGAACATGGGCACATTATAAGGATGTTGAAAAGAGAATGTTGGCATTGAACAATTCAGGCACATAATAGGTCATTTTGGTAGAACTGAGTTCCATGGGATATTTTCGTTCAATCCCTCCTTATGGGTGGAAAGCCTATAAATCCACCGTTGCTCCTTTTCAAATAGTCTTTGTTGCACATTTGGACCCATTTTAATTTGTTCAATTACGGTCCATTTCATATCATTTGGTGTGTGGTTTTTTAGGAGAAAGTGTTCAGTGAGTTTAGTTGTGGTTCTTTTGCACCTAATTGTACTGCGGTGCTCGCATATTCTCTGTTTGATTTTCCTGCATGTCATGCCCACATATTGCAGATTACAAGGGCACTTTATCAGGTATACCACATTAATGCTGTTGCAGTTCGTATGGGCTCGTTGAGTCCATATTTTTCCCTGTTCCAGTGATAATGTTTTTGTGTTGCTCGTCAAGTGGCAGACACTACAGTTACCACACTGATAGTGTCCTACAACATTCAGTAGACCCCACGCGTTCAGTACAGTGGGAGGTGTTTCTGGTCTAGGTTCCTTCGGACGTGTATTTACCAGGGAGTCCTTTAGGCTCCTCGCCTTTTTGAAGGAGAATACCGTTTTTTCCCAATGGAGATTACCCGTATTAATAATGGACCAATGTTTGTTGATAGATCTGGTCATGTAATTAGAAGCTGTACTGTATGTCGTAACACACGTGAGAGGAATTGCTCCATCCGTCTGTGTTTTATCTTCAAGGAGAGCTTCCCTTGGTTGATTGCGTGCTCTTTTTTGACACTTTTTGAGGATATTCTCCGGGTAGCCTCTATCAGATAATTTTTCGGTCAGTTCCTTTGCCTGGCTGCGGTAGTCAGTGGTTTTACTACAGTTGCGACGCAGTCTTAGATATTGCCCATAGGGCAAATTCTCCCTTAATGGTCTGGGATGAAAACTGTCGAATCTGAGTAGGTTGTTCTTAGCACTGGGTTTGTAGTGGGTTTTTGTCTCCAAGTGACCATTCTCTTTGGTGATAACTACATCCAAGAATATCATAGTTTTGGGGTCCATGGTATGGGTAAACCTCAGGTTTTGGTCACAAGTGTTGATCCATAGGATAAAATCCCTTAGGGTCTCGACCGGTCCTTGACAAATGGCAAGGACGTCGTCGATATACCTTCTCCAAAAGACGATATTAGTGTAGAAGGGATTCTGATTGTTAAGTATGGATTTTTTCTCAAAGTTGAATACATAAAGTCCCGCTACACTTGGAGCGAATGTGCTCCCCATTGAAGTACCCCCCGTCTGGAGGTAGAGGGCTCCCTCAAACTCGAAGTAATTCCTTTTCAAGGCCAGTCTGGCACATTCCATCAATCTTTTGCACATCATTCCTTTCTCCTGCGACCTCCATAAAAATGCTGTTCCCAGTTTCCAACACCACAGGAGTAAACAGCATAAATTCCTTCTGCACGGGATGGTTCTCACAGAGTTGAGATCGCCGCCAAATTGTAAAGATGAGGGACTCCGCATATAGGTTTAAGAGCTTCTTATTCTCAACTCCACTACAGAGAGGGAATACAACATCCACCTCCAAATCCCCTTCAGGAGTGGTCCCCAAACTGTCAACTCCCAGAAACTTAACCACCCCACATTCCAACTACATCACGCTCACTCCCACATTCCACTGCCTGCCAACAGCGACACCCCAGATACTCTTTCTGGCCATTCCATGCCAATTGCCTTGGGTTGGGAGAGTGCCTTGCATTGTCAATATGCTCCACTCTCTTCTCCAGATGCACCATAATTGGCATACAGACTTCTGGAATTTCACAGTCTGTGACCTACTCTCTTCCAAGTGCTCCAACATTTCTTCCACCTCTGCAACTTTACTCCCTCAGGGATCCACTCCTTTCAATTTTCTTCACCTTTTGTTTGAAAGCCACGAAGATTCTGCTACATAATTGATATTTTTGCTGCATAACTTATATAAATAATCTTGCCTTTATGTCACATAATCCTAGTATCACTAACAATGATAAAGCTCTGGAGAGTAATGTGGGGACTGTCATTATAATGATGAAATCTGTATTTCTCAGGGAACTGTGAAATATTTCCCATATTTCACAACTCCCTGTAAAATATTGGTTTATACCATTATGTTTTATACAATAAAAGCATCCAAACATATATATTTACTAAAAACACAGTTAAAAGTAAGTTATGGTTCCATCTCAAATGTGTTAAATCACAAAAATTCATCAGTCATGCACATTCACAGACACTCTTCACGATTGCCCTTTGCAGGTGGCCCTGCCACTGTTTTTTGTGGCCTATTGTTCGTCGCTTCAAGAAATCACTCTTAGAGATGCCACTGACCAATGGTTTTGCCCTAATGGGTTTTGCACCTGTGCTGAAGTGCCACTGGTGCACCACACCAGCTCAACTGTTGCTGTAAATATTCAGAGGTGAGTCCAAGTTGTGGCCCAGATTTCTTGCAGTGTTCTAGGAAAATCCTGCCTTCTGTTACAGGGTAGGAAAAGAGAGCCCACATGGATTGAATGAAAAAAGAAGCAAGGGCCAGAGAAACAGGAATCCTCAGGCAATTCATAAAGCCACTTTTGAGCTTTATGGTTTTTTAGGTTGCCAGAAGCAGCTCCAAGACAGCCTGAATGTCAGAAGCATAGTTATCAATAATCCATCAGATGCAGTGGCACTGTGGCTTAATGGCATTAGGGCCCACTGCACCCAATTTATGGATATAATTTACTGAGTAAGCAGTTCATAGTGTAAGAATCACCCAGGGCACAACAAGGGTAGCAGAAGAAGATTTAATCCTCAAGAACACAGCTTGGACATCCACCTTCAAAGAAACCATCAGTATGCACCAACCGCTGTTACCGAAAAGGCCGAGAAAGAATGCCAGCCCAACATTCCTATTCACATTCTACTAACTAGAACAGTGGTTCCCAAACTTTTGACTCCTGAGGACCCCCATTGAGTCACCACTGGAAGCCGGGGACCCCCAAGCAATTTGTATGATTTAAATTTCAAACATTAAAACAGTAATTCAGAAAAAATAAACACACGTGCACACAAAACAAATACTCAAATTACTAAGGATTTTAGGGGCATATTTAGAAGCCCCTATCGCCATGGGAACGTCACTTTTTGCAACGTTCCCGTGGCGATAGAGGCTTCGCCTTATTTACAAGGCAGCGTTAAGCCACTTAACATGGCTTAACGCTGCCTTGTAAATAAAGCCCCTGTCACACAATGCCTAGCGTGAAAGGGGTGGGCAGTGGGTGTTGCGGTGGGCGTTCCACCGCAACATCCATTGATTTTGACGCTGCCCCCTATTTACAAGGGCAGCGTAAATAGGAGGGAGCGCCAAAATTAAGCCAGGGAAAACCAGGTCTTAACTTGGCAAAACGAGGAGAAATCCTTTATTTCTCCTCGTTTTTGCTTTTTCAATGTGTGCTGCTTTGTGCAGCACACATGGAAAAAGCAAACGCTTTGGATTGTTTATGTTCAGGAAGGTGACCCTTCCTGCACATAAACAATCTTTTAAAATGCCATTTTGTAACTTCCATGTGTGCTGCATTAAGCAGCACACATAGAAGTGACAAAACGGAATTTCAAGATTGAAGGGGACCTTCCTGCACATAAACAATCTTCCACTGCATCTACACACCCTTGCACTATGGTGCAAGGGTGCACCGTTGGCGCTACACTGCTAAGTGTAGCGCCAGCACAGGGAAAACGCAGGGCTGCACCATATTCTTGTAAATATGGTGCAGCCCTGTGTTTCGAGTGGCGGAGCGTGTTGTTAAGCCAAGGAGGCTAACGACACGCTCCGCCACTTCTGTTGTAAATATCCCCCTTAGTATTTTATATTCAAAGAATTTGCAAAAACAAAACATTTTAATGGGAAAGTTGGTGCTGCATCTCCGTGACTAACTTTTAAATGGTTGGTTTTATTTCGCAGTACGAGGCTCCTGCTCCTGCTAGGGCCAGACTGGAAACCCAAAGCAGCCCTGGCAAATGTTTTCAGACCAGTCACCATACGGTGCACACCAAGTGCAGTGTGTGAGTCTGACCACTACAAAGGGGGCTTTGGGAGGCTCTCCCCAAGAAATTTAGGAAACATTGGTGCAGTTTAAAACACATTTATCATTATATATTAAATTGTATTGGCTTTTAACGAATAGTAAATGAAGACCTTACTATGCACCAGGATACGACAATCTTTGTTGGGGTTCCTCAATGATTCCCTTATTATCACCCTTCAACAGTGCCTCTCATCTCTCCATAGCCTCTCTGTCACATGTATTTCATTTGTTTTATAGTATCTCTGATACCATTGTAGGATGTCAAAGCACTTTACATCACACACATATAGCGACAATGAATCATACGTGTAAATCAGTGTATAGAAAATGTTACATAAGGCAAAGGGTACTACAATGTGTAGGATTCACATGCCATTCATACTGGTAGGCATTTTTAAAGAGTGCTTGATCCGGAGAAGCGCAAACTTGGGATTCAGAACATCAGCCAGTGGTTAGCATTGACTTTAAAAAATAAAAATGTATTTCCGCCCAAATAAACCTTTTTAGCAGCATCAGGATAATGAAAGACTGGGAAAAAACATAAGTTACTAACTTGTACCATGCAGTTTGCAAGCAGCTCTTTGATGACAGTTTATAGGTCACTGTGCTAGATTACGATTGTCACTTATGAACTGCAGAGTAACAAAAATCTCTGTGACAAAAGCAGTAACCCACTGACCAGTGCACATAAAACACTGTTTTTAAAATGCATGGTACACGTTCTTTGCAGTAGGCATATTAACCCTCTGTGCTACGTTAGATTACTCAAAGCTGCAACTGGACAAAACTCTCATCTCTCCAGCAGGTGCATTAATCACTGGCGTTATTTTGACACTTTTATTGTTGCTCGAAAACTGCTAATTAGACAAGGAACTTTGCAGTGCTTTTAAAACTGCCTCCTGGGGACCCCCTGGGAATGTGTCACGGACCCCTGGGGGTCCGCGGACCACAGTTTGGGAAACACTGCTTTACACCACTCACTCATATCAGTACAAACCACTCGATCTTCAACCTTAGCAATGATGCATTACTCAATCTCTTCATGTACACCATCCATGCTTGCATTTCCTAAAAGTAAACGAGACAAAAAATCTGCCTTTTTAAAAAAAAAATATATATCTTTTTATTAGCATTTTTCTGATTATATATCCAGTTATCCATGTTAAGGCAACGTACAATAAGAAACTGGTACTTATACAGGAGAGAGTAAACCAGGAGAATTTTTAGGTATTGTAAAGTACAATCATAAGTCGCATTTGTCTGCCTTGACATTTTTTCTACCCGTAATGTAGTTCACATTCTAGCTGTGGCTTTTTTAATTTTATTTCCTGATATGATATCCACAAGAGGTCTGTGGTCTGTTCCGAGGCAACATTTTCTACCCCAAAGATAGGGCTTGAATGTTTCCATTCCCCAGACACAGGCTAACATTTCCTTCTCTATCACCGAATATCTTAACTCCACGTCTCTCAGTCTCCTGGAAGCAAACCCCACCGTAATTTCTGCGCCGTTACAAACTTGTGACAAAACAGCACCCATACCGTAAGCGCTGGCATCCACAGTTACTAAAATCTCATGCCCTTCAACGTACAGTTGCAAAGAGGAGCTGACAAGGTACTCTGTTTAATACAATCAAAACTTCGCTCGCAATCATCCAACCACACAAATTCTAAATTCTTTTTCGGTAAGCCCTTGAAACACGCAGTCAAATCTGCAAAATTTTGAATACATTTGGCATAAAACTCAGAGTCCAAGGAATGATCTAAGTTGATCTCTGTCAGTGGGGTTAGAGCATTCACAATACCATCCACAATGCTATGTTTTTGTTTTACACCTTCAGAGGTGAGAACGTTCCCCAAATATTCAATATTATTGACACTAAATACACACTTGTCTTCCCTAATGGTCATACAATTGTTTTATAAGACAGACAGAACTTTCTGAACACACCAATTATGTTCCTGTATAGTGTCAGCATAAATCAGAATGTCATCCTGAAATATCACCACGTTTGCACTGTTCTCAAACATTCTCGGCATTACTTTTTGAAGGACTGATGCCGCTGAGGCTAGCCCAAATGCATACAACAAAAATGGAACACACCATCGGGATTGACGAAAGCTGTAAGATGTTGAGAATGTTCATCTAGGATGACCTGATGAGATGCTGCCCTAAGATCCAATTTACATAACCATTTTAATTTACCCACAGTATTAATTAAATCTTCAATACGTGGAAGTGGAAATGTCTCCACCCAACTTGCCTCATTTAGTGATCTTAAATCAACACAAAGACGCAGTTCCCCAGATTCCTTTTTAGCAAGAACCATTGGAGAGAGCAATAAACTAGCATCTACTCATTCAATTATTTCATCATCCTGCATTTTCTTTAAGATAGATGATAACTGACTTCGTACACTGTATGAAACATTGCATAATATATGCTTGATAGGCACACTGTTCTCTTTGACTTTAATAGTATAAACAAAGTCCCTAATTTTGCCTACCTTATTTTGAAAAACATTTCTGAAAGCATTTTTCCATGACTTTTGTTCAGTAATAGCATTGACTAAGGTAACTGGCTGCTTGTGCCCAGTTCTGATCATGAGATTCAGATCAGCCTGGTGCCACCAGCCCAATACATTAATTCCTTTACAAGCTGCATAAACTTTTCCTTTGATGGCGTTGGTTTCAAAAGTCATATTAGCTCAAACCCCCAACTGTTTAGAGTCTTCCAAAGGCTTCTATACCCTTTGCGATGTCAATGGTCTCATCAAAAGACAGATTCTTACAAGCCAGTAATCTTTGTTTTATCTTTTTAGAATGGCATCTTGAAACAATTTGATCATGTATCAACTGAGAAATGAAGCCCTCAAATTCACAAAATGCAGCCAATACCTTCACACACTGTAACATAAGAATCAATGGATTCATGTGTAAAAGATTTGTGGCCACCCACTACCAAATTAACTTTTCCTTCAAAATGCGTCTCTATTTGCTTTACAGCCACCTCAAACTCATTATACTCTTTGTACCCTGTACCAACAAACTCAGGTAGATGATCAAAGACGTTCTGACCTTCTATTCGTAGGAAATATTAAAGTACATTGCGTTTACCATCTGGTTTGAATTTCATACCATCAGTGGCTCCCAAGTAAGCGTTGAATGATCTAAACCACAACCTCCACCTCAACGGAAGTTCCCCTGTGGCCTGTAAAAAAGGACTGGGAGGCGTGACAGACTGCATCATAATATGAGACACCTGTGTTCCAAACCAAAAACACAGATGACGCTAAATGTGAATAAAAGCACACAAAAACAATGTACCAAAGAGAAGTAAATGTGCTGCTAACAGAAACGAGCAAGTAGCGTTGAAAATGACTCCAAAGCTCTCAATTTATAATGAGCAAGTGTGCTGGTCACTGAAACCAGCAGGTGGTGTTCAAGATGACTCAAATTCTGTCAACATATGATGAGCAAGTGTGCTGATCGCTGAAATAAGCAGGTGTTGTTGCAGGCAAAACAAATCCACAGTAAGAAAGCGTGCCAATCACTGTCATAAATATACCAGCAGGTGGCGCTGTAGAACCAGGTTCTAGTATCTTCAACCGGATCTCAAACAGAGAACTTAGAACACAGTAACTAGCACTGAAATTAATACAGCGATAGCGCTCTAGTTGCAGGCTTAGAACGCTGTGCATTTGTAGCTCATGCATTTAGCACATTTCTCCGTGCTTGCGCACTTCTCCCACACGCTTTGAGCCGCCATCAGTGCCGCGTGGTAAGTACTGCTCGCGCTGTCATTTAACAGCAATTTGCCTGCAAAGAAACGTTATGAGCCAAAAATGCAGCACAAACAGGCTGACATCAACCCAGAAATGAAAGCGCTGGCTCCCATGGTCCTTTAAAAATAAACACAGTACCTTGTGAGTTCCGTAAATGGCGTTTGGAGCAAGTCGAGTTAAAAAAAACCCCGCAGAAACCTGTTACAGATGAAGAAACATGATGAGCTCTTGAACTCCCACTCGTCGCCAATATTGTTAAGTTGATAATAATCCACAGGAAACGCTTTGCTTCAGGTTTTCCTTATTGATGAAAAGCTTGGTAGTAACAGCTCGTACAAAAGGCCCAGGAATTAATATATAACGGCACACAGCACAAAGAATATTGCAAGGTGCCTGATAATTCAGTCGATATATTTCCCGCACGGACTTCAGTCTGTGAGACTGAAGGCCTTGGGCAACATTCTCCTATGGCTTGCGGATGGGCAACTGGTCTTGGGGGACGACTTCAATTTAATAATTGATTAGTCCATTGACAGACTCACGCAGAGTGCATCTGGAGGACGTAGCGAATTGAAAGATTTTATAGAAACATATGACCTGAAAGATGTCTGGAGAAAGTGCAACCCAACAACACAACAATACTCTTTCTACTCTGGGGCACATGGTTCCTACTCCCGGCTGGACAACTTGTTCACACAGGGCGCATACCTGCCCCAGACATTGACCACTCGCTACCTGGCCCAGGGGATCTCAGATCACTCGCCTTTGTGCGCAGAATTGGACACCCACAGATGAGACTGTAGAGGGTGGAGGTTGGATCCCTGGATACTGAAACAGAGGCGGATGGCATATGAACTGCGTCAAACTACAGAACATTATTTTAGCAAAAACGAGCACACAGTGCAATCAAAGGTGGTACTATGGGAAGCGTACAGGGCAGTGTTGCGGGACAGGCGGTTTAATTAACGGCAGCTTAGTTTAGGGAGAGATGGCGGCGTATGCAGGATGTCAAAGGCCTCCACCAGCAACTAGAAAGCTCCTAAATACTTCAGCCAAAAGATGACGTGCACCACCGTATAGAACTTGCCCGTATGGAATATCAGGATCTAGCTATAGACGCTGCACGTAAACATTCTATCACTGAGTAGAGCAGGATTTATAAAGTAAAATGTGGGTAAATTACTGGCATGGCTAGGCACGAGGGAAGAGGGGGAGGGAAGAGGCAGAGGAATGGGTTGGGGAAATCCATAATGAGACCCAAGGGAAGTCATAGGCATCACGCGCATCGTGGAAGAGTTTTCCCAATAATATGCGAGATTGTACACATCGGCTCTGACTTGTACAGTAGAGGAGATG
Source organism: Calotriton arnoldi (assembly GCA_963921515.1). Classification (NCBI taxonomy): domain Eukaryota; kingdom Metazoa; phylum Chordata; class Amphibia; order Caudata; family Salamandridae; genus Calotriton; species Calotriton arnoldi. The sequence continues at coordinate 488,741 of CAWUFW010001383.1, forward strand.
GGGGCCTTTCTCCAAGACATCGAAGCCCCTCATCTTTCGGACTCTGATAGTGTGACATTAGATGCACCTATCACGGTGGAGGAGATAGAGGATGCAATTGGAGCTCTGCAATCTGGCAAAGCCCCTGGGGCTAAAAGCATGCCAATAGAATCAAATGTCTCGATAACAGGATTTCCAATTAATTCCTACAGATGTATAAAGCGGTGCTGGAGTTTGGCTGCCTATCAGAGGTGCTCGAACAGCTATGATTGTAGTCATCCATAAAGTGATTAAGCCCGCAGAGCTGTGTAGCTCCTACAGGCCCATTTCTCTCCTAAATGCTAAAACCTAAATTTTAGTCACGGTCTTTGCTAACCGCCTGTCCTGTGTAATCACCACTCCTGTGCATCCGACTAGTCGGGCTTTATGCCTTGGAGGAGGCCCAGGTTGAATCTCAGGCACCTGTTGGGATCGCTTGAAAAGACAGCTGATGTTGCAACCCTGGCAGTCATTGTCTCCCTAGACGTGCCTCACGCATTCAAATCACCCTACCTATTTAAAGTTTTGAAAAAAATAAATATTGCACAAAGATATATACAATGGGTGAAACTACTCTACTCTGACCCCCTGACCTGTGAGCGAGTTAATGGTGAATACTCCACTACCTTCTCTGCGCATAGGGGCACTTTTATATAGCTTACATTTAGTCTTTATTTTAGTTTCTCGTTTTAACTTAGCATCATTTTCTATTGCGAGAATGGCCCATGAATGCATTTATTTCTGACAGGCATTGTCGCCCTGTAGTCTGCACATTTAGGTCCAGGGTCGCACAACTGAGAACAAGTTGCCTCATTTTATTTTTTGTTCGTTGGAGATGACTTTTTCTCCCCAGACAAAGTAAGACTCTGTTCTGCACCTTTGGCACAGTGTGATAAGCGTGTCATTTTATTAATTAAACAGCGCCCATGTTGAAGTCAGTGAGAGGTTCACTTCCCGCCGGAGTCATCATTGAACACTGCTGTGACTGAGATGCAGCTCTGCTATCCCTGACCACTGACCCTGGCTTCCTGATATACAGTACCAAGGTATGAGGATAAGGTTACTCCAACAGGCCTGGCAGATGGGTACACCCTACATGCTCTTTTTAGCATAGAGATTAGTAATAGATAGGAGTAACTTTAGCAACATTATGAACACTTAACATGGTTGAATTGTTTGTGTTTTTTACCATTCTAATACTGATTATTACAATAATGTGTCTCATCTTTCTTATAATCGCAGTTCATGTTTTATTTACAAAGATTAGAGCTTTTCAATAAACATTTGAAAATGCAATATTGCATTCTTTCTTTGTGACACTCTTGGCATGCAAAAGTGAAAAAGAAAAGGGTTAAATCTGTTTCCATGATGACAACATCTATAACTTTGTAGCTTTAGGAGTTTAGATGTGGTACAGTGAGCTAGCCAAACAGACCAACATTTACTGATCATATATGAAGACTCATTCCCTGTATTATAAAGTTTTGTTGTTCTATATACACAGTCCTACTAGATTCATAGGAACAATATAACAACACTAGACAGGGATGTCCGTTTTCCCTTCTGTTGTTCACCCTAGTATTGGAACGACTAGCATGCTGAGTGAGGGGGACTCCCCTAATTAGTGGTCTAAAGTGGGACTTAGATTGGGCGGAGAAGATCTCACTATACGCTGACGATACCTTACTATACGTCACTGATCCAGAAATCTCCATAGTCAGGATAATGCAAGTCACACAAGTGTTTGAAAACTACAACGGATGTTGCATTAACTGATTGAAAACTGTCTCTACCCCTTCACGACATGGAACCCAGCCTGGCCACTCAGGAAGGACTTCATACTCACCCAATGTGGATTTGGGTACATGGGGTTCTACGTCACCCGATCCCCCGAGGATTTTCTGCAGGAAAACCTGTATGGCATGTTGGAGACATTCAGGAGGGATGCCGCGCGCTGGCAAGCACTACCACTATCACTGCTGGGTAGGGCTGCCTTATACAAACTGATCATCCTTCTCAAATTCTTGTATGTTCTACAGAACACAACGTACATCATCCCAGATAGCTTCTTCCAAGGCGTGAACCGCGAACTACGACAGATCCTCTGGAGATCTGTCTCTCCGAGAATTTCTTTGACCAAACTTACCAAGGGGGTGTATGAGGGAGGGATTGCCCGCCCAGACCTTCGTTTGTACTATGCTGCCCATCTGGTTGTAGTTAACGACTGGGTATACAAAGATCTCCAGGAGCCATCAGTGAGGGGAGATAGGGCTCTCATGGGCACAGGAGGCTATGTGACAGTCCTGTGTGGGCAGAAAAACAGAGTGCACTGGCCAACCTATATCGGAGTGGTGCTTCAGGTGTGGGACAAGGCTCTCCAATGGATGGGATGGTCGGGAACCTTAACTGGCAGATCCCCACTATGACACTCCGTGAGGTTGCCTATCGCGCGGAGCCTGTCCGGCTTCCGTTAGTGGGACCTAATCGGGATTAGTTCCTTGAGAGATGTGTAGGCGGGCACATCCATGAAAGACATCCGACTGCTTGGGGAGGACTAAATGATGCTTGATGGGGAGGTATTTAGATCCTTGCGCCTCCAGCATGCAGTGGCTAAGGATGTCCTGGAGGTTACCCAGATACCTGAGGCCAATCCACTGGAGGATAGAATGCTAGATGGGCCCCTTAAACATAAGGCGATATCTCTTATCTATAAAAAGATCATAAACAACCAGCCGAATGCCATGGAGGCATTGAGGGAGCTATGGGAGCAAGATCTGGTTGAGCTCACAGATGAAGATTGAACTGAGACGCTCATGGGTCCTAGGAAAGTGGTGATTAAGACTCAGTTCCGCTTTGTTCAGTTAAACATCCTGCTTAGAACTTACTACACCGGGGTACTGGCAGCTACGATTGGTAGGACTGAAAGTGCTGAGCGCCTCCGGGGTTGTAGATAAAGGGGTACAATTCTGCACACATTATGGGAATGCCCCACCCTACAGCTGTACTGGGGAAGAGTGGTGCAGACCCTGGTGTCAGTCACGGGACTGCCGCTGAACCCAAAGGGGGAACTCTGTGTCCTGGGAGTATGGGGTGATACTGAAGGCACCAGATACCAGCGCTTGTTCTGCAATCTGGGTTTTGCAGTAGCAAGATGCAATGTAGTACACGGGTGAAAGGTGTCCCAACGCTACCACAAATAGAAAGATGGTGCTCATACTTGGAATGGGGCATGAATTGGTTGTTTATGAACTTTCGGACAGTATGGGACACGTGGAAAGAATACCGTGGCCTGCCCTAAACCTCACAGATACAATGCAGACCCTGTGGACTGTGTCTCACCTGTTTGGTCCCCGCGTGGGATTTAGAGACTCATGTCATTATACTGCCTGTGTAATTGTGTACCTTTAACTGTGTATCGCCGTACAAATGTGTCATCCTGCACGATGAGCCCCTCGACGCATGTAACCAGCTGTGTCGCTGCTTGCTCCATGTTACTGAATAAAGAGAATTTTTTTTAAAAAGCTTGAAGCTCAGCACCCGGGGCAGCAGAAATTGGCAGAGTTGAGAAAGGTCTTCTCACAGCGAAGTCAGGACATGATCCGCTAAACTATTCTAAGAAACATACAAATAATAAGCAATGGAAAGTTCTGGAAGCTTCATCCCAACAACTCGGTCTAGACGGTTCCATCAGAAGACAATATTCTTTTGGAGCAGGTAGATTCCCCAGGTTCCCTATGTCGGACAAAGAGGTACACAGATACACAGCCTTGAAGCTAGCAACTGCTTGGTCAGCCTGGTACAGGAGGCTTTCTCCCATCCTCACACACTGCAAATCAATTTCCAAATTCCAATCATGCTAGCTAGTCTAACAGTTCCCAACAATAAACAAGGCCCTATTACAACTAACGAGCGCCTCTTGATACTGCACCTGCAAAGGACAGAGAAACATGAAACTTGCAAATCATTTATTTATGAAATAATTTGAGTGGCTGAGGCCTAAGCACAAGTCAGTTCAATGTTATGAAGGAAAAAGATGGTGACTAGACTGGTACAGTTAGCATGAGCGAATACAATGACTATAGTGTGATTAAATGTGTGGCTCTCACTACAGGTTAATATAGCCAACTACTGTTATTCAATTAGTACAGAGTACACAAATGAATAGGTTTATTGTAAAACGTGTATATATATGATGCGATTCCAACAAAATAAGGGAGGTACCCTGACACTTTAGAAAAGGGACGGGTCTGTGTAACACAAAAAAGAGAGAATTCCCTTTTCAATGAGATCAGATTTTAAACAAGATGAAAATACAAGTGGTTATCAAAAAACCTACCTCCAACTTGGACCATGTGATATAAATGTTAATATTAACACAAACAAAAACTTCAGGTGTTATAACAACAAAGAGGGTACAGAGAAAACCACCCACATAATCATTATCCACGTTGCTGAAATATGTCGCAGTAATGGCTAAAAAATACAATCACTACAGAAAACAATGAACAATCATGTACTCATACACAAGTTATTTATTTAAAACCATAATACATACATATAAAAACCAAAATGGCTTATTTAAAAAAAAAACCATTTCAAATATCCATTTGTAAAATACAAATTCATGTATCTATCGGTGCGTTTTATAAGAGAAAACTTTTTTTCTTGATTACATGAATTACATCTATATTCATTTCGTTGTTCCAAAACAAACTATCAAATACAAATTAAAATTATTCCAAAGAATAAAAATGTTGTCGACGCGGCGTTTCGGCACAAAGTTTCTTCGCCTTCTTCAGGACAGAAAATATTTCAATCTTATCTAAACAGCTATAAAAACATTATGAGTACATTTAAACATTACATAGTTGACAATTTTTACAGCACTACACCTTATAGCAGCAACGTGAACTATACTATTATTTATTGCATCTCCCAAAACAACTCATTATCCAAAAGATCTCCACAACATCTAAGTCCTGTGGTATATCCTACAAGTCACTTATTACACAAAGATTCTTTTAGCAAAGAGACATTTTCTATAATATATCACATGATCCTTGTTCTTGTATGATCATTTGTTTATCACTAAGAACCCTCACAGGGAGGGGGACTAGAAAAGAAAGCCTTACCAGATAAAATTCAGAGACCCAGAAGAAAGTTGTCTCTTGCTTAAGTGGCAATAATAAGTGGAAGGGAACTGTATTTTTCTCCCGTAGTCCACTAACCATAGGAATCTATCAAAAAATATATATATACAAAATATTATATATTAAAACCCTCAATTAATTTGGCCAAAGAACTTGACATACTTTTTGTGAGCAACTCACATTTACATTTACACCCACCTATGTGGTCGTCTCTCAGTAGTATTTGACTCACACTTTTGGCATCATTGTTAAATTTCCCTGATTTAGACGTGTATGGTAGAGCGTAAAGATTGTCTGAAAAGTAAGGGTACAAAGTACACATATTTACCCAACCCTGGAAGGCATACTATTCATGAGAATCGCACGTGCCTTAAGCTAACAAGGTAGTTTCTTACCTGGCAATTCCCGATATTGCCACACTATCGCCTTGCTTTTTAAAATTGCTATCAGGCTCAATAGTGCGGCCCAGGTTATAACGGCCCAGGTTAAGTAATCACTGGACACAGTATGTTCTGAAAATAAAAACGATTTTCAATGTATGCCTATACGGCAACAGCGTAATTAATATTAATGCTGTTAGAAACTGTACTTCATGTTAAGATGTTTCATTACATTAATTGCTTTAAATAGGATACTTGCTATTTTTTTATAAAAATTACAAATCACCCTTTATATTATGTGATGTAAGACACCACCCAGGATATATGTCATAGTCCAAACTCTGTTATGTTATTGCAGGTTTAAAATTGAAAATGAAACAATTCTTTTTTTATTTTTATAAAAAAGAAGAAGGTTAAATTCCTTAAACTAATTTAAAAGACCTGAAAGTCAAGCGAAAACTACCTACAAATTAATATTTATGTTCCGCTAGGACTCACCAATTGTTCACTCTACCAGCCTTCCGTCTCACTTCTTTCTTCCAGTATGACAAACTCGAACTGCTGGAGGTTACTCGCTTTTATGGCGTTAAACCAGTAAATAGACTAGACCTATACCCTTCACTTCCTCTGCACTCCATGTTGGGAATGTGCTGACTACCATTTTGAAAGTATTCCCAAAAGGGGGCGGCCATCTTGGAAGGGGTTCCAATTATCATTGTTTGCCCGTAATGAAAACCTTGTATATATTGGTATTAACAAGACCAATGATTAATAAAAAAAAATTAAAAATCCAAAATGAATAATTTCTCGGGTTATCTAACTATAAAATTACAATAGTATCGTCAATGTGTTTATTGATATTTTTATTATTGCTCGATGTAGAAAAAAGCCAAAAACCATGGCGGCCATCTTAAACTAGTAATTTCTATCATTTATTAAACTAACCAAATTTACTTCGAGGTTCCACATTGCTATATACTGTCTTCTGAATGACTCTCAAGTATAATTAATAATAAACTGGAGAACTATATTCTTTTAATTGTTGATTCTGCCGTGCATGTATTTTATTTATTTTATTAATAAAAAGGAGACCGAGAAAAATAGCGGCCCTCCCAAGGTAGTAGTAACTCCATTAAGACTATTTTTTATTACTCGCAGGAGTCAAAGGGTCTCAACAAAAAAACCTAGCAGCTAGAAAAAGCTGAAGCCACCTGATGTTTTTAGAAACTACTAATGATACATGTTTCATATTTTAGCTGATATAATTTCTGCTACACAGTATCAGTAAAGCTATAGAAACTATTAAAGCGAATGCACTGATTTTTATTTCTGTTGACGTAACCAGATAGGTAAGAGATAAAATGGGAACCACAGTTATTATATTAGTCTTTCCCATTCTTCTTTGCTATTTAAACCATTCTTATAGGTATTAAATCTGGACATAAAGTACTGCTCTCTCCTTTTTCTTTTAATGAGCAAATCTCCCCCTCTTAGATTTTTTTGTACCACTTCCACAATGCACCATTTAAGATCATCAATCGAATGTTTTTTTCAATCCAATGTTCCACTAATGGGGCATTCTTCTTTTTTTCCGAATGGCGGATTTGTGCTCATTCAGTCTGGTTCTTATTTCCCTGGAAGTCTCACCTATATATCCTCTATTACAGGGGCACAGTATTAAGTAAATCACATTCTTCGTACGGCAGTTCACCAAATTCTTCACGTGATGTGTAGTACCATCATGTACTATTACTGCCCCTTTTATTTTATTTGCACAGTTATTACAGGTGCTGCATGGAAAATTGCCCTTGATCACCGTAGCATCTATTATACTGAGTTGTTTATTCTCAGTATGTCTTCTATATGTATGGACTAAGCAATTTCTAATTATACGATTTCTACAATATGAAAAGAGTGGTTTGTTTAAGATGGCTACATTGTTGCCATTTAAAAGGTGCCAATTTCTATTTATTAAATTTTTTAATTTGTTACCTATATTGCTAAAATTGGTAACAAAAGTAATTTGTGAATTGTTGGTTTCTCTATTGGCTATTTTAGGTTCAAAAAGTGAATCTCTATTATAATATTTGGCTCTTATATGCTCTTCTGACCAACTTTTTCGGGTAGCCCCTATCAGTAAATCTTTTAATAAGTTTAACAGCATGAGACTCATAATCTCTTAAATTAGTACAATTTCGTCGGACTCTTAAAAATTGGCCGAACGGGATATTGTCTTTTAGACTCAAAGGGTGATTACTCTCATAATGTAACATTGTGTTACGATCACTTCGTTTGGTGTAAAGCTCTACTTTTAGAGTGCCATCATTGTTTTTTATTCTAATATCTAGGAAATCACAGCTGTTATTGTCTATAGATGAAGTGAATTTAAGATTTTCATCACCCATATTGAGCCACTGGATAAATGCTTCCAGAGATTCTTTAGGCCCCTGCCATATAAAGAAAACGTCATCTATGTAGCGGGACCAATTAGAGACATTCTCATAAAAAGGGGCTAATTCGTTAAAAATATGTTTCTCTTCAAACGCAGAGACATAAAGACATGCCAGACTGGGAGCACACATGGCTCCCATACTGGTCCCTTTAATTTGTCTAAAGAAATCCGCATTGAAAAGAAAAATATTATTTTTTTAGATAATCTCCACGCACTCCACAATAAATGTTGAGTGTTGCGATAAATCTCCATTTTCATTTAAAAAGAGGCCCTTTACCATCTGAATAGTGTCTTCCTGTGGTATATTTGTGTAAAGGGCCTCGATATCTAATGTGACAAGCCATTCTTTATCAGCATTAAAAGGAATATTTTCTATTTTATGAATCATAGATGTAGTGTCTTTGATATAAGCCTTTTGCTTAATAACAAGCGGCTGAAGAAACTTATCCACATATTTACTTAAAGGTTCTGTGATGGAATCAATGCTTGAAACTATAGGACGCATAGGAGGATTTGTAATGTCTTTATGAACCTTTGGAAGTCCATATAGTGCAGGTATCGTGGGATTATCATTCTATAAGAAATTATATTCATCTTGACAAATTATACCCTCTTCTTTGGCAAACTTCAATAAGTTGCCCACCTGTTTGCTAAGGGTTAACCATTCCGCTCTACTCGATTTTTTGTAGTGTAACTGATTATTTAAAAGCAGACCCATTCTCTCATCATAATTAGTAGTATCGAGGACTACAATGCTGCCACCTTTGTCACCAGGTTTTATGGTGATTTCCTTACATTGTTCCAAATCCCTTAGCGCGTTTTGTTGCTGCTTAGTCAAGTTTTTATTAATCCATATTTTTTTGTCTAAAAGTTCCTCAACACCCTTCTCTACTACTTTTCAAAGATTTCGACTTCTTTATTCACCATCTGAATGGTATATGATGCGTGCATGCATTAAACACTAAGGGGTCGATTCCGATTCGGGCCGGAAATCTCTCCGACCGAGCCGGACCCGGAGAGATTTCCGACCGAATCGGACCCGTGCAGTCCGACCGAACGAGTCCGATGCATTCGTATGCCACCGGACACGAGTCGGTCGGACTCCCATTGAACTCAATGGGAGCCGGTCGTACAACGCGTACGCGGGCTCCCATTGCCTCAATGGGTGCGAGGCGGACAAGGGCGCCCTACAGCGAGTACGCCGCGAAGCGCTCGCGGCGTACACGCACAGGTAGGGGGACCCATGGGTCCCCCTGTGTGCGCCTCGCACGGGTACGCGTACAGGGGGTCCGACACGGACCCCCAAAGTACGGCTCCGACAGCGAGTTCGAGTCGGACGGCGCGAGTCGGTCGGAGCGGTCGAGGTGCGCATCGTACTTACCCGGCCGGAAAACGTCTCCATTGCGCGGTGCGAATCGGGTCCGAGCGAGTCGGTCGGAGCGGTACGATCCGGGTACGAGTCGGTCGGAGCGGTCGGGTCGCCCGGACGAGTCGGTCGGCGAACTCGCATCGTACTCGCTCGGCCGGACCCGCGTACGATTCGGTCGGGAACAAGGGCTCCGAATCGGATCCGGTAAAGCCGAATCCTATTCGGAGCCCTACCGGCCGAGATCGGAATCGGCCCCTAAATTGTGCTGAACCAATCCCCCCTCCTCTAATGGCTAGAATAGCCATCACACAAAACTAATCAACCTTCTGAGACTATCTCAAAATGTTGTCTTCAAAATCTTACGTCTAGACTTCTCCAGCTCTTTCATCTCATCATAATCTTTATACTGTTTTTCCTCCTTCTCAACGTCATCCCATTTCCTTTTAATGCCCTTTCCCTTAACTACCATTTTCTTGGTTCTCAAATATTTAAATCTATTTACCATAGCAAATAAAGCAAATGACAACGATCAATATAGGCATAAAGATAGGACCTAGAAGTCAACTACCAATATTGCCAAGCCTACCTATAGCAGAAAATCCCTTTCCAACTGCTTTACAAGCACTTGTTGCTTCCAGTTCCTTCAACTCGGCTTCCACACCAGTGATCTTCTTCACATACCTCCTTATTTCCTTGCTTTTATCCAGTATAAAGGTACAACATTGTTGAATCTTTAATATCTTGCAGATTCCGCCCTCCTTTGTAGTACGATACCTAATGCAAGCCTATTCTGGAGAATCATAGATCTAATGTTTATCAGCTCAGTATCAATAGCTAGTAGAAAACCAGATGTACTATTTGCAAGTTTGTTCACAAGTGTGGAAAGCGTTCTAATCTTTAAATCATTTAGAACAACACCTACTGAAGGAATCATAGCACCAAAAATATCTCCCAGAAATTGTGAGGCATTACTCCTACGTTTAGTTCTAGCAGGAATCCCTACCTCTTGAGCATCGAATCAGTTTACTTGATACATCTTAGGGAAAACTAAAGCTAAATAGCATGTACCTGTCTAATTAGCAGGCAACTTAAAAAAAGCTTGCAGTTCACACACATAATAAACTCCAGGAATAATGGGATCCTTTTCCTGCAAGCACTTGATTTTATTACCCAAAACCTCAAACCTGTGAGCACACTGACTTACTCCCATAAATTGAGCATTCTGAACCCTATCTTTTTTTCTATAAATACATAACTTCCCTTGATGTTGCCAATCTAAATTCAGTTTAGGGTATACTCACATTTCTTTATATTTCTCCTCCTCCTTCCACACATCCTTCATTATATCCATCCCTTTCATGGTGCTATGGTGAATTACAGTTTTCCTTTCTTCCAAATCTTCAATACATTTTTTCTCAACATTAGGCATGTCAAGTTATGCCTGTGAGTTCAGGCAGTGTCAAGCTTAGTTGGGGACCGAAAGAAATGCCAAACTGCCTCCATCTCTTTTGCATTAGTAAGGGAATTCAAGTGTTTGTACATGGGCACCTCTGACAGTACTAAGTTATAGTTCGAGAAATAATACTCTTTTTATTATTTCTTGAACTGTGACTTAGTCCTGCCAGTGACCCTGACAATATAAAATGCTAAGCGAAATTCTACAGGTGATGTAATAGGTAAGGGGAATCACTCCTGCCCAGTGTATTTTGGTGTAGGCATGTGAATTTAATTGGCAAGGCATAGCTGTCATACCAACTACCTCTGTGTCAAGTGTGACAGCTTCAACTAGTCCTGGCTTCTCCGCCAATAGGACATAGTATTGTGGAGCTTGCAGGTGAACCTTTAAAATTGGAAGCATGGCACAACAATTCAAGGTTGCTAAATGCTGCTGGACAAATGCCATGGAGCACTAACCGCCTTTGTACATTTAATGTAACTAGTTTACAGAATGAATCAGTACCATTTGTTCACAAACAAACTAATTGGGCAGCTGCAGAGTTTCATTATTTAGAGTGGATTACATCATCTCACATGCACAGAATCCACAAGACCAGGTTTAAAAAAGAAACTCTCGGGCTACTAAGATAATTATTAAAGAACTAAGGGGCCGATTATGATGCGGGCGGACTTTGTCCGCCCGCCATCGCCCCGGTAAATGGGACCGCCCGCTATGTGTGCAGCGGTCCCGCACATGTGATTAGGATGCCACCGCCACGGTGGCATCCCCCATTTCCAGCATTGTGGCGGGCGGTGCTCACAACACCGCCCGCCACAGTGCTGGAAAAGCATGTTGTGCATCTGCATGCACAACGTGACAGGCACCGCGCGGTGCCTGCCACCTTGTGCATGCAGATGCAGGGGGTACCATAGGTACCCCCATGTGCAGCCCCCACCCCCGCAACACCCTGGGGGCCCGCAACGGGCCCCCAACAGCAAAGACCGCGAGCCTTTCCATGGCGGCGCCGCCGCCATGGAAAGGCTCATCACCACCGGCATCATAATGTGGATGGCGGTGTCTTGCAGACACCGCTGTTGGGTACTCGGAGCGTGGCTGTCACGAGCGTGATCTTGTCACAGCTCGTGGCTGTCTCGCTCAGTGCCGTGTGTCTTTGCGTTCCTTGCCTTGAGGCATCTTTTAAGTGATAGCGGTTGGGCGAGGGGTGACGGAAAAAGCGGTTGAGGCATTGTGAGACTGGAGCCTAACTTGTACGCATGGAATAAACGTCTCCGCTATCCAACCCCTGCGTGTGCCTCCTGATTATTACATCCGTGATTTTCCTCCACTGGCGACGAGCGGGCACGAATTTACTGCCTCTACATCGTGCTATCTTGGATTATCAAGCTACTTTATCTTCCTTCGAATAACTTTCAAGTGAGGAGATTGAATTTTTTTTTCATTTTAATTTTAACTGACCAACTTTCGGTTGCTTTTCGCCTCGCCTGCATCGAGGGATTTAAACTGTGCACACTCGCACATACTGACCTTCGTCGATCCCCATCGAACCGCCATCGGAACCTGAAACGTAAGTCTCCTTGGAGCCATCACAAGTTTCGCAACACTGCGCATGCTTCGCATCGACGTATGACGTCATCGCGTTTAAACACGCCCTTGCGTGCATCGTAAAAAAAAAAAAAAGTCATTTTTCAAGTGGGATCGGAGGTCTGATTTCAGGTCCCATTTCAAGCCGGATCTGAGTATTCACAGAGAGATTACATCAGCGCTTGCACATCGGTGACAAGCACACCTTTCAAGGTACTGTTATACTCCAATAACTGCATCATTTGCACATTTTGTACAAGCACTGTTTAAGTCAAAATTTTTGGAGGAAAGGCTTGTGATAGTTACTATTATTTTACTATATTTTCTTCTATAAGTTACTCTTTCTGTGAGGCACACACCGCGCTATTACTTTTGAACCATCTGGGTCCACTATGTCAGGTATACTACCTCCTCCTTCTTTTCTCAACGCTCCAGGTGAACCTCCCATGGCATGGGAAATTTGGGAACCAGTGTTTTTGGCTTACGTGGAAGTGTTAGAAGGTAATGAGTGTGAACCAGAAAGAAAACTTTCTCTTTAAAACATTGCTTAGGGGGATTGGATTAAAAGAATTTGCTACGTTACCTTCCTTACTCAATCCTGGCAATATTAATGTTTACCAATATGCTTCTTTACAACTCAACATTCGTTTTGGTAAGAAGAAAAATATAGTTATGGAGAGATTTATATTTTACTCACGCAAACAACATACCGATGAGTCAATTGAAGACTTTGTTTCTGCACTTAGGTCTCTAGCTGTTTCCTGTGATTTTGAACATATATCGTATGAACAAGTTCTTAGAGACCAAATTCTTATGAGAACTAATAACAAAAAGGTACAAGAAAGATTATGGACTACGTCTGATTTATCTCTCAACTCAGCTATTGACATAGCTAAATCTATTGAACATTCGGAAAAATTTGTTAAGGAAATAAGAGGAAACGATAAAGGAGATGTTTTTAATGTCAACAAGGATACTAAGGAATATGACAAACAAAAAATTTAATTTTCGTAAAAATGATTTCATCACAAGATCCGAAAATAGACCCAGGTATCCAAATGGTGAGAGAAATAATTCACAACTGCTCTGTTACAGGTGTGGAAGTAATAGGCATCTAGCTAATTTCAAAATGTGTCCTGCCATGGAAAAAATGTGCACCAAATGTAACAAGAAAGGGCATTTCTCCAAGTTTTGTAAGTTTCCTCCCAAAAAGTCAATTACATACAACACCTGGAAGACGGCGATGACCCATATGATACTGGAGAGAATGAAATTAATACTGTCATCAATATGTGTGATCATACAGGTTTCTCTAAATTTCCATCCTGCTCCATTTCGGTGGATAACGTAAATTTGCAATTTTTAGTAGATTCATGTTCATGGTACACTATTATATCTTCTAGCGTTTTCCATAATAACTGGCCTGATAGAACACTTTTAACACCTGATGTATCACCTAGTGGCTATACGGGAGATAAAATTGAATTAACGGTTTTTTTAAAGCCCACTTAATCTTTGCAGGACGTCATGCATTCAGCAAAGTTTATGTTGCCAAGTCTGGACATTCTCTATTAGGATGGCCCGACCAAGAGAAGTTAGGAATTAAACTTGATCCCAATGCTGATCCACCTGTTTACTCCATCTCCCCTCAAAAACTTACTGATCAACTTCATGGGAACTACATTAAACAATTAATGGAACAATTTCCTAATGTATTTAGTGGGAAACTTGGAAAATATCAAGGGTTTGAGCATGTAATAAAGCTAAATGAGAATGCAATACCAGTTCGCCATAAAGTAAGAAATGTACCTCTATCATACAGACACAAATTAAAGGATATGCTTAAAGAATTATGTGAGAAGAGCATCATTGAACCCATTGAGTCATCCCCTTGGGTTTCTCCCATTGTTATTTCTGTTAAACCTTCTGGCGAACTGAGACTCTGTGTGGACTTGCGCAGTTTAAACAATGCCATTTGGGTGGATGCCCATCCCCTGCCCAACTTACACGAACTGGTATCCACTTTAGCAGGTGCCCAAGTATTTTCATGCATTGACCTGGCAAGTGCATATCATCAAGTTGTATTAGCTGAGGAATCCAAGAACTTGACAGCCTTTATCACTCCTGAAGGTCTTTTTAGGTTCTGTCGTATGCCCTTCGGCCTGGCCAGTGCAGCCTCTGTCTTCCAGAGATTAATGAAAGACACCTTGGAAGGCCTCACGGGAGCAATAGCTTTCCAAGACAACATTTTAGTATACGGCAAGGACAATGATGAACATGATCTTAATCTGAGAAAAGTCATAGCTGCCTTGTCTCAAAAGGGTCTTACTCTCCGTCTAGATAAATGCAAAATTAAAGCATTGGAAGTAGAATATCTTGGACATACCATCAATAGAATGGGAATCAAACCAAAACAGAAACATGTTGAAAGCATTGTCAATGCTCCTGTTCCGGTTTCAAAAGATCAGCTTATAGCTTTCCTGGGTTTAATTGAATTTTATGCAAAATTCATTCCTAATTATTCTTCAAAAATTGATCCTTTCAGATGTCTTCTTAAAAAGAATGCTAAGTTTTGTTGGTCTAATGAGATGTCCCATGCTTTTGACAAATTGAAAAGTTTTATTGTTAATGCTCCATGTCTTAAACCATTTGTATCTGGGAAAAGATGTATTATTATGGTGGATGCCAGCAACACAGGACTTGGGGGTGTGCTATTACAGAGAGATAATGGTAAGGAATGGATTGTTGCATATGCATCTAGAGCAGGGGTCTTCAAACTGTGGGGCGCGACCCCCAGGGGGGCCGTGGAGCGATGCAAAGGGGGTCGCGCCTTCCCAGTCACACTTTTGCCGAGGCCCAAGGGCTTCAGCCCCCCCTCTTCCCCCCGTCCTGCGTCTCAGCCCGGGCTGCTGCAGTGCAACTCGAGCTGCTGGGGGCTCAGCTGGGCAGTGTCTGGAGTCTTATCTCCGGCACGCCCGAGTTTTTCACAGGTCTTTAAAGACCATTTGCATGTTTACATGCCTTTGTAAACTGGTTACAGAGGCTTAGTTTTTTTCCTGGTTCCAGTACCCCCTGGGCCCCCACTCTGCCCATTCCTTACATTTGTATTTTACCTTTACTGCTGCAGTGTGAGAATGCATTTCATGAAAAGGAATATAAAGTAGGGTTGCCAAAAGAAAAATGCCTGCCGTGTTTTGTTTAAAGAGCCTGCAAAGACCTCCTTGACACTAAATAGACTTATAAATAAAAAAGTATGTATTCATTCGTTATGTGACTTTTCTGTCTTTGTTCTCTTTAATTATCAGTCATGGATCATTGAGGCAGCCCTAGAACACAATTAAAAGTGCTTTCTATTTATATTTGCTGTTCGAAGTATGCACAGATAAGTGCTTAAAATACAGCTTTAGGTGACTGCTTATTTTTGTACCGACTGGGCCATCAAAATAATCTGCTGGCAACCCTAATCATAAGACTGGAAGTTTGTTGCAGGATCAGCACATTATTTATTTCCTCGATCCCCGATTAATGCCATAATAGCAATAGTTTAACTTAGATCTTAAACCCTACGCCGCCGTCCATAACATGCTGAGTTACTTCAAGTGTCTGGGAATGCACTCTGCATTCAGACAACTCACTCGTCATTCTCGCCCTTCACTTTCACGCTCACCCTGCATTCACAGCGATCACAATGCACTCACACCATTCACCCGCTCACCCTGCACTCAGTGATCACTCTGCACTCACAATGCACTTGCGCTGTTCATCCTATACCTCACCCTGCAGCCACACGAGTACACTACTCATCCTGCACTCATGTGACACTTCACTCACCTGTCCCCCTCACTGCTCAATATGCAACTCACTCAAACAAGCCCATCAGTAATCATACACTCATTCGTCCCATTCTGAACTTGCATCCGCACCTAAATTCATAAGCCACCTCACTCACCCTGCAGTCACTCCTCTTACCCTACTCTCACACTGTTGCATCGCTCACCGTGCACTCACATGGGCACTCTTGTCACCCACACAGTGCAGAGGGTTAACGTTCCTGCTACAAAGAATATGTACCATGCAGATCAAAGAAATGAGTGTGAGTAAACTATGAGTAGCGCTATAAAAAAATGAAATGTTTGTCAGAAAGGTGCTATAGAGAGATGAGGTGAATTGTTGGTGAGTGGCAGTGAAGGAATTCATGGAGAAGGAGGAAACGGGGGTGGGGCACCAAAAGACTGTTGCACGGTGTGCGATCAGTGTTAGGACCAGCCCTGGCTGGGAGTGTTAAAGGTGAAGTGAGAGGTTGAATGGGGAGAGTTCAGAAGTTGTAAAAAGGGGTGAAATAAAATGGCCTGCAAAGTGAGAGAGGGATCCGGGGTTAGGAGAGGACAGAGGGATGGAAGGGAGGGGGTGAGAGGAAAGCTGCATGGGTAAACTGCTTAACTCTGCACAAAACCGCCAGGGATTTAAGGGACCCCTGCTTCTCCCGGCCAGGGCCAAGTGAGCTTCTAATGTGGCAGCACGTATTCCTGCGGTGTGGAAGGCCCTTCACAAAGGTTGACTAGAAATCTTTCTGATGTTAATTGCTGTATTTTGGTTATACACTGGTACTGATGGGGTGAAATCTTTCCTCAGTGTTACTGTGTACGCGGCATCACATAACATCATTTACCTTTTCTTCCCACACAATTTAGTCAAGCCTGTCATGTAATTTGGTCCTCACCTGCCTCATAATTCCAGTAGCCCTGCCTACAGGTTTAGAAATTTTTGTCAGGAGGGGGTCCTTACGCCTCAAAATGTTGACAGGGGGGTCTCGGCATCCAAAAGTTTGAAGACCTCTGATCTAGAGTGTTAAAAGATTCGGAGAAAAACTACTCTGTTATTGAAAGAGAACTCCTAGCTTGTGTGTGGGGGGCTGAACATTTTAGAACATTTTTATGGGGAACGAAATTCACTATCAAAATTGATCACAAGCCTCTAGTTTTCCTCATGTCTCCAGGAGGAGGACGTTCAATGTCACCACGTTTGGCTAGATTGGCCTCAAGGTTGCAATCATTTCAGTACAAGATAGAGTATGTACAGGGAAAAGCCAATATACATGCTGATTGCATGTCCAGATTACCTGTGGTAAGTGAGATAGATACTAGTGAGGATGAGTGTGAAGTTGCCTTTACCACTTCTGACATGAATCTGTTATATGGTGAACAACCCAATTTGAGTGAAGATTTTTGGATTTCAGAGATGGAAAAGGATGTAGAATTAAAAAAAAGAAGGGATTATATAGTCCATGGATGGCCTGATCAAAGAAGGGTGTCAGGAGATATGATGAGCTATTCTAAGATTCAAGATGAGTTGGGTATTGAGAATGGTCTCATTATGAGAGGTGATAAAGTTATACCACCTTGGGGCTTAAGAAGCAAGATTATGGAGATTGCCCATGAAGGACATATGGGTATATCGTTCACCAGGAGACGCATCAGAGAAACTTTTTGGTGGCCTGGCATTGATTTGTCTGTTGAACGTTTTGTACGCACTTGTGACAAATGCGCAAATAGTGACAAATCAGCAGTTGTGATGCG
This sequence comes from Calotriton arnoldi, assembly GCA_963921515.1. Lineage (NCBI taxonomy): Eukaryota > Metazoa > Chordata > Amphibia > Caudata > Salamandridae > Calotriton > Calotriton arnoldi. The sequence goes on from CAWUFW010001383.1 coordinate 506,726, forward strand.
AGCTGAACCCCATCCGGTGGATTTTCCTTCTGGTCCATGGGTAAAATTAGGGTTAGACATCATTGGTCCTTTTGGGGTTCTACCAAGGCAAGAGAGTTTTGGTATTGTTTTGATAGACTACTACTCTAAATGGCCAGAGGTTAAAATGGTCAAGGAGGTAACTTCACGCAGTGTCATAGAATTTCTTGACGAAGTGTTTTGCAGAGAAGGTATTCCCCAAGAAATCGTTACAGATAATGGACCTCAGTTTGTGAGTAAAGAAATGAGTCTATTTTTTGAGAGATGTGGTATTATCCATAGGAAAATAGCTGTCTTCCATCCCGAAGCCAATGGTCAAGTGGAGCGCTTTAATAGAGTAGTTAAGGAGGCCATTCAGTTATCAGTTAAGGGAGAATTAAACTGGCGTAATGCCCTACAATCCATGCTTTTGGCTTACAGAACTTCACCCAATTCGGTTACATTAGTTAGTCCTTTTGAACTTTTAAGGGGGCGTAAACCAAGCACCAAATTAGTTCCTTGGTGGTAAAAAAAAAGTATGGGTGAGGATAAAAATTCGTCTTGTGTAGATTATGATTTGATTCGCAACGGGGTTGATGATTACAAAATGAGAATGAAGGAACTCTTGGAGAGAAAACTAGGCGGTGTGAGTAAACGAAGAGTGGTCATTGGTGATCTCATACGCATAAAAAAAGGAAGGAGTTTGTAAGGGCTCTCCCATATGGTCAGCTCCCAAAAGGGTCATAGAAACATTTAGGAATGCTGTCAGAATTGAGGGTGGGAGTGTTTGGAATCTCAACAGGATATCCTTGTTTAAGAATGCGATAACTACGCATGAGGATTCAAATAGTAATGTGTTTCTTGATGTTGGGGCCAGTGATGAGGTGAGAAAACATAATCTTGCTCTGACTAACCATGATTTTGTTCCCACCAGAGTCACGCGTGATCATCGCCTTCCTGCCAGATTCAAAGATTTTATTATGAAGTAATGTGTTTTTTTTTTTTTGGTGTTTCTTTTGCTTCTGTTTTGTTTTGTTTTTATTTACTTATTCGTTGGGCTAATTTGATGCTGTATTATATTACCTCTGTTCTGTACTATATTACTTCCTTTCTTCTTTTAAAAGGGGGGAGGTGTGTTGGGTACTCGGAGCGTGGCTGTCACGAGCGTGATCTTGTCACAGCTCGTTGCTGTCTCGCTCAGTGCCGTGTGTCTTTGCGTTCCTTGCCTTGAGGCATCTTTTAAGTGATAGCGGTTGGGCGAGGGGTGACGGAAAAAGCGGTTGAGGCATTGTGAGACTGGAGCCTAACTTGTACGCACGGAATAAACGTCTCCGCTATCCAACCCCTGCGTGTGCCTCCTGATTATTACATCCGTGATTTTCCTACAACCGCCACCATATTAATCCCTTTTCCGCCCAGTCAACTGATCGGCCGGGCGGAAAACATGCGGACGGTCTTTCCGTCCGCCGGGGTCCCCTCCGCCATGTTAATATGGCAAGGGGGAATTTGGTGGCGGACGGACGAAAATGGCGGGCGGATCGCCACCGCCATGCGGGCGGTGGTGATCCAATCCGACATCGTAATCGACCCCTTAATTAGGTATAAGATAAAGCAAATGATTTATGAAAATTATGACAAATGATTTTAGTAGGTTCTGCCGAAGTAACCAAAGGAGGTAATGAGATACTAATTAATAAGGAACCTTGGGAGTTGCACATTAAACACTTTTTAGTAGAGATAACTTTTTAATGTGAGTAGTAATGATTTACCCAACTTACTCCATGATGAATTTTATTAAATAATTAATAAAATAAAAACTTCTATGCAAAGGGTTTTTTGGTAGATTGGGGCATCCAGCAAAAATTCCTGAACTGCTGTGCTGTTGTTCAGTTTAAGGTTTGAACTATAATGCTCCTAGTTTTTGTTGTGTGAAGATGCTGTCTTGATTCCGGTTCCTAGGAAAAGTGAAGAATTCCTACCTAGGAATTATCCTTTGTTGATAATCCTCTCGGTAACATTTTCACTAGTAGGCTTTATCCACCTACCAATATTGTCTTGGACAAAATAAAATCCTACCAAAAACGCAAAACAGGTTTTGGAATTATGAATCGAAAATTACAAATTATTTTACTATATTCACCCTTATTAGTTACACTATAAAGAAGACTGGTACCCCATATAGTATGGATCCACAGACCTCGAAAAGGCTTTTAAAATAAACAGTAGACCACTACTGTGGCATATATTGTGCATAAAATATGCGCATTTTCTGACTTCCTAGAGGCTTTTTACTCTTGGAAATTGTTCATGTATCCAAATATCAAACTGCACATTTAGAATGAAGTTTTTGCTCTGTGTGGGCTCGTCTACAGCAGTGCCTGGTGTGATTAGTGTTTGAAATCAGGACTGCAGATCTCAATTACTTGTAGGCCTTAGATAAGAAGTATCTTAAAAATAACCCTGGTACTCCTCAGGATCTGAGATGGGCTAACACTCTTATGATGACTGGCAGGTTGGAGAATAGCATTCCAACCTGGGAATGTCTAGTCACTATCCCCCATGCAGAATAACGCAAACTTTAGGAGCTTTACCACAGACAATTTCCACCTGCTATAAAGGTTGCTTTGCTTGCAAGAGAAATGCACCTGGTAAAATTGAGTCCAGTATTCCTGCATCCAGTAATTTTATGTGCTCGAACACTAGCTCACTCTGAATCAGTCAAAATCCTATTTCCAGTGAACACTGCTCTGGATAATTCATAAGGAGGGCTTATGTGCTCGTACAGGCCTTACCTGGGGGGGTTACATTCAGATGGCATTTCAGTTTATTGTGTATTACCATATAACCCTGATTTAAGAAGAATATTTATGAGTTCCAGCAGAGGTGAACCAGCTGACACTTCCAGAGTATGTGGGTAGCTGGAGCTACCACAAGCTATGCGCCTATGTAGAATATGTAGTTAAGAGAGTAAAACAGCTGAGCCTTGTAACTAGCTTATTGCTCACAGTAGGTTATTTGCTTAAGACTCACTGTAGATTATTTGTAAATACAAGACAAATCGATCTGCAGCGAAATGTTGTACTGAGCTAAACCTTGATTTGCATATGTAGATATTTCTTAGTTATTCCTAATAGTAGGTACGAAAAAACAATTATTTTAAACTCAGTTCATGTAGTCGCCTTTTTGACAGCTTCAAGTGTTTCTATTGGACAAGTTGTTTGTAATCTGTGAAGATATATATTCTCAGCCATTCAGACCATGCTAATTTGCATCACGATCTCGAAAGTTCATGAAGAGAGCCATGATGGCCTGCGTTGCCAACCCAGGTTTGCGAAGTGACACCAGTGCCCTTTGGGGGATGGAGAAATGCTCAGTTAAGCGCTTGGATATCAACGTTTCCTGCAGCTATTTTTCCAGAAATAGTTCACAGACAGACCTTCAGCCCTTTCAGAAACCATGAAAGGTATAGGTTATTCCATCTAGATCTAACTTCAGCTTCTGTCTAAAGGATCCTGGTAGGCTCTCGGTTATTGTGGCAGAATCATTTATGTCAGTGTGTTCTATATTCTGGGTTCTCTGTTGGAACTGTTGTTTCTTGAAGCCTGAGGGAGTTGGGACTGAAAACTGTAGCTGGAAGTTGGAGTCTTTATTCCTGGAATAAATAATAACTCCTGAACCATATTTACTGGAGTCTTGAGCTGTCCTTTGGATTGTAAATACTACAATTGGCGACAAATGAAAAACTCGGAGTCTTCCTGTGGACTCCAAATGTATCTTGTTTTTGGAAAAGGTACTATGTACAGCTATTATTTCTACCTACCTCCTGCTGGAACCTATTGCGCTTCCTACTCATAATCCTCCCACCTTTGTGAAAATTATCATCTTTTGTACTATTACATTCCTTTTGAAGTCTAGCAATCTTAAAGCTGAGCATTTTGTGTTTTTTACTGAGATACGTTCTCATCTTCATACGCTCGCAACATTTTTTTTTGTTTAATACAAGCTTTATTGAAGTGTAATACAAATGTACAGAATTATCCTTTTGCTCAGAATAATAATCCAGATAATGAGATAAAGTGAGTACAAACCAAAGGAAAGAAATACCTACAAAAAGAAATACTTAATATAAAAAGGAAATAAGTTGTACAATAAGCTTGTTGATAATGTCACAATTCTGCACTTATAAGATTGCCTGTTTTGTATTTTTATAATAAAGAGAAGGGGAGAAAAAAGGAAGAAAAAGAGAAAAAGAAAGAAAAAAAAGGAGGAAGAAGATAGAAAGCGGAAGAAGGAAAGGAGGAAGAAGAAAAGGAAAAATAGAAATAAAAAATAAAAGAATATAGTAAATATCTGTATATGTATCACATAATACACCGTATATTATATACTACAGCAACTTCATGTCATATAACAGCATATCTTATATAAAGGCAATGGTAAATCACTATATATAATATTGAAAAGGGAAAGGAAAAACAGTCACGGGGTTGGAACACCATCGTAGAATCTTTGGAGGATTTATGGTTCTTACTTAAGTCTCCAACGAGCGGAGACCAAAAGAGGTCTTTATTAATTATCTGTAATGTAGATGTAGCTGATGCTGTATCAAGTCTATGGTGAGAACAGAGAAGATTCCACCAACCAGCAACATTAACATTTTTGGCATTCTTCCAGTTGGATGTAATGACTTGAAATGCAATAGCAAGCGATAGGTCCAGAAATTTACCTAATATAGAGTGTGCAGGCCAGGCATGCGAGGAGCTTCCCAGAAAGATACACTGAATATGAAACAGGAAATCAATAGAACAAATAGCAGAAATTCTTCTACATACCTGTATCCAAAAGGCTGCAATTGGCGGACAGTGAAAAAACATATGTAAATATGTTCCAGGAAGGGCGTTGCAAGACCAACACATCTCCGAAACAGATGAATTATATTTATACACAGAGATTGGGGTAATATAAAGCCTATTACAAAAATAATAAAGAGCTTTCTGGCATTGAATGAGGTAGGATGTATCTTATTCCGGATTGAGCCCCATATCTTTAAAGAAAATGAGTGCTGAAGATCAGATTCCCACATTAGTTCAGTTTTAGTCTTGGAGCGGATGGGGTAGTGTAATGTAAATACTTATATATATGTGATGCTTTAAGGGATGACTAAAGCTTAATTGGGTCAGGAGGTGAGGAAGGAGTAGGAGACTTTGTTTGATTGAGCATGAAAATAGTATGCAGAAGAACACCTTTGAGGGACTCCTACTTTTTGGCATAGGCAGAAGAAAAATCAAATTTGGTTTGGATTTCTGAAGAAGACAGAGGAGTCATATCACACAGCAATTACTTAACTTGTATTACCCCTTTGAACACCCATTGCTTCCAGAAAATAGTGCGATTCGAAATTTTAATGGAATTATTATGCCATATAGAGGATTCTATAAATTCCTGTATGGGAGACATAGGTCTTGCAAAAATACTGTAAGATACTGTAATAGCATATTTAATAGGCGGAGCAGAAAAACTCGAGGAGGCTTTGAAAAATGTGCTAAAGAGTAAAAAGGAAATGGTGACATAAGTGAATCTTCTAATTTACGCCAAATACTAGTAGGTGAAGAATCAGTATCTCTAATATAAGGTAAGATTTGTTTTAAAGCAAAAGGTGCATGATATTGTTGAAAATTTGGAAGGCTTACACCACCCAGTTTTTTAGGTCTGCAGAGGGATGTTAACGAAATACGCAGCTTTTTCCCATTCCATAAAAATAATCTAAGTATGTTATTTAATAACGTAAAAATTTCAAAGGCAGTTTAATAGGCAACATGGACAGGTAAAAATTAATGACAGGAAGAAACATCATCTTTATAGTGGCCAACCTTCACCACCAAGACAAATACAGAGGGGACCACTTCTCTGTCATTTGTGAAACCTTATATTGGACATCCTCTAAATTTATCTGAATTGTTCTTCCTATGGAAGTAGAATATTTGATGCCCAAACACTTGATAAAGTGTGGAGACCATTTAAGCCCAGTGCCGTTAAACATATCTTTCATACAGTACTTATTCAGGGGAAGTACCTCAGATTTTGAAAAATTCTATTTATATCCAGATAACTTGGAGTAAGTGGATAATATAGCACTAAAAGCCGGTATTGATGTTTCTAGTTCAGAAACATAAAGTATTACATCATCAGCGTATGCTGTAAATTTAATCTCAGTGTCTTTATGTCGAAAGCCTCGAAATACAGGGGAGTTACGTAGCGTATGTAAAAAAAAAAGGTTCTAGGAATAAAATGAAAAGTAAAGGAGATAAAGGACATCCCTGTCCAGTACCTCGTAAAAGAGGAAAATATGAGGACTGAATGCCATTTAAAAAAACAGATGTCATCGGAGACGAGTACAGTATAGCTATATCTTTGAGAAAAGTTGGACTTAAACCATGCCATTTAAGAGTTCTCATAAATTTCCAATTTACACGGCCGAAGGCCTTTTCAAGATCTAAGGTTACAGCGGCCATAGGCGTATTGTTGGCAGAAGCCGCATGTATGATGTCTAGAAACACTCTGGAGTTGTCAGTCATGTGTCTTCCCTTGACAAATCCTGTTTGTTCAAAACCAACCTTATCCGGAATAAGGGGAGAAAGTCTAATAGACAAAACCTTGGCAAAAAGTTTACAATCTAGATTAATAAGAGAAATGGGTCTATAGTTGGTACATAAGGAGATATCCTTATCTTTTTGTGGAATTAAACAGATCATAGCTTCCAAAAAAGTACCTTTAGCCTCATCCTGTGAAATAAAATACTGATATAAGGTAAGTAAATGTGGGAGTAAAAGATGTGAAAAACAGGATAAAATTCAACAGAAAAACCATCTGGACTGGGTGCTTTATCTTTGGGTAACCCGTTGAGGGCTGACTTTAATTCAGAAATCAAAATAGGCTCATCTAGAAAAGAAAGATCCTGCACCTGTTGCTGTCTTGGTGGGAGAGAGTGAAAATACGCATCTAGTTCCTCGTCCATAGGGAAATGATCTGGTGTATAAAGGTTTGTATAATAATCAGAAAAACATTTCAAAATTTCTGTTTTTTTAACTATTTTGGACTTTTGGGATTTGACTTTCAAATAATTGGCAAGTAACTTGCCGGCCTTATTTTGCCCTCCATAACATTTAGAATTAATTTTTAACAATGTTCCAGCAGCTTCTTCTGTTGACTTTTTGTTGAATTCAAATTTGGCATTAATGAAACGTTGTAATGCATTATCCTTCTTGCTTGTAAAAAATTAATGTTCTAGTTGTTTTATAGATTTAAGCAGTGATAAGGATTCTTTAGCAGCTTTTTTCCTTTTGGCCGTAGTATAATTAATTATATGTCCACGAGCAGAAGCTTTAAAGGCATCCCAAACTATATGAAATGACATGTCAGGTGTGCTATTATGTAAAAAGAACTCTTGTATAAAACTTTCAAAATTCTTCACAAATTCTTTGTCTTTCAATAAGCTATTATTAAAGCGCCATCTGCTGGGTTTAGAAAACTCAGGTAATAAATCTAAGTCAACCGTAACAGGAGCATGATCTGAAATTAATATTGACCCTATTTCAGCATGTGCAAGCGAGGAAACTAGGGGAGGCGAGAGAAATATGTAATCAATTCTGGAATGGGATTTATGGGTAGGTGAATAAAAAGTATATTCCAATGTGTCCGGAGAATATATTCTCCAGGCATCTACTAGACCTCTGTAATGAATATATCGTGTGAATGTTTTCTGCATTCTGTTTTGAACATATTTAACTGTAGATTTTCTATCTAAAAAAGGGTCAACAATTTGATTAAAATCACCGCCTACTATTTGATTTGCATTCAGACAGGAGTGTAACACGACTGACATCCGCTATCAGAAGTTCACGTCAATACCAGTAGGACCATAAATATTGAGGATTGAGATAGGTATGTGATGAACAGTGGCGTGTATTAGTACCCATCGGCTCTCCGCATCTCTTTCCTCTTTCTCTATTACCAAAGGAAGAGACTTGTGTACCAATATAATGAACCCATTTTTGTGATCAAGAGCTGAGGAACAAAAGACTTGGCCAACCCAATTTCTACGGAACGAGTTTAAATCTTTATCGAGTAAATGTGTTTCCTGTAATAAGGCAATATTACACTTAAGGCGTGCTAAGTGTGTAAGAACTCGCTGTTTCTTAATAAGATTGCACAAGCCCTTGACGTTCCAAGAGATAACCTTAAGAGTATCCACCATTGCAAGAAAGTAACATACATATTAAACTACGAGAATCATAAAATGTTATCAAAGCAGCTAAACAACTAAATATAAATAACTCTAAAAACATCTTAACAGTTGCATTTGAAGAAAAACTGTAATATATAATACGATCAGGGAAAAAGAAAAAAGAAGAAAAAAGTGAGGGAGAAAAGAAAGAGAGGAAAAAGAGATGAGAATAGAGGTGAGAACAATGAATATGATAGAAACGAGAAAGATGACAAAGAGCCAAAGGGCTACAGTCATGAAGAAAATGGGACACATCCAGTGTGAAGAAAAGACAATGAAGGGGTAGAGAACCGCGAAAACTGAAAATGGACAGCAGACCAAGATCAAAAGAATCTGAGCAGCAGTGCCGACAGAGACATTCATTATAGCAATGAGAAAAATATAAAAGAAAGACGTAGTTGGTCATATGAATGAAACTGACAAGCCAACAATACAAATAAATCAACACATGAAATGCAAGACACATAGAAGACCAATAATACCAATAAATACCACTTACCAAGACAAGAGGCTAATATGCAAACAGGAGGTCTGGGAAGGGAGGCACTTGGGAGACAACACATCAGAGGAAGGAATCCGGGTTAGACAACATATAGCTGCAAAGGGGAATAAATAAATAAATAACAAAGTTACATAGATAGAAAATAAGCTGGAATCGACAACTATAATATGAACACTGTTGGACAATATACCTTTTTCCATTAATAATGTTAAAACTGACTTTTAGAAATAACGAATATAAGCAACTTGGAGAACCTAGAGATACTGGAAAAAAGGAGGCCAAAATACAAGTATACAACGAATCAGAGGCATTAAAGAAAAAGGTTCAAGTGTTTCCAAGGTCCATTACTTCACCCTTGTGTCAAAGGATACATTTTCTTAGGTCTTCTGGATATTCAAATGAAAAATATTGTTCATTATATGTGACTTTAAAGAAACATGGATGCACAAGACCATATCTCGCATTCATGGATCGTAGAGTAGGGCGGAAGGATAAAAACTCTTTCCGACGAGCAGCAGTTGCACGCGCTACATCTTGAGAGATAAAGACCCTCTGACCAGCCCATAACATCTGCTTTCTTTGTTTGGCCGCTGATAAAACCATAAGCAATTCAGTATATTCCAAAAAAAAGTACTATTATTCCTGTAGAGTGACCAGAACTCAAGGTGTCAGCAAGTTTAGGTCCAATTCGGTGAGCACGCTGTATATTGAGACGTGTCCCTTCTTTAAGACCCACCAAATTAGGAAAGTGAACCCCCAAAAAGGCAAGCATGTCGGACACCTCCCCTCCCTCCGGAATGCCATAAATTCGGAGGTTGTTGCGCCTGTCCTCTGTCTGCCGCTTCAAGAGCAGTATCTCCTTTTCCATGCCTAGCACCTTGGCTGTCGCATCCTGTACTTCACCAATCTGCTGTTCAACGCATGACACTCTGGACTCCAAGGTGGACCACTTTTCTTCAATGCGCTGAAGCGTGACGTTAGTTTCCATATCAAAAGGCTTCAAATGTTTAATCTCTTCCATGAGGTCTTCCAACGTCAAGGGTAGAGGAGACGTTGTGGGGGACCCAGGATCTTTCTTTTGTCGCTTTGTAGAAACATTGGGATCTTTGCGTACAGAGGGCATAATGATAGACGAAGCAACAGTCTTCTGACTAGCAGATATAGAGGCCTCCATAAGAAGAGTGTTTCACTTTTTACCACAAGAAAGTCTTAAACTCACACCCTAAAAAATGACTGAAGTGAGTGCGTATTACTGCAATATCAGAATATGGCTTCCGAGGTTACACAAAACAACGTAGTATGGAAGGAGTGAAACTGAGGATGTTAGCCCATACTTAAGTCCGCTGTTCAAGAAAAAAAAAAACATTGAATAGTTCTCAATAAAACTGCTGGTTTTTGATGAATTCACAGCGTATAAGCGAAGACTAGGTAAGTATTTTATGTTTCAGGTGCCTCCACAGCATTAATTAGCAGCGTTGCTTACAATAGCATTTAGGGCATACAAAAATAAAATATATCTGAAAGAAAGACCATAATTATGGCCCGTAGCCCTCCCGTTGTCACTAGGGAGTTAAAAACATTCAGCGTGACCCAGCGAGAAAGCCAGCTCCGTCTCGCTCTTTTTTCCACAAAATCGCGGCCGCCGGGCCTGAGGTGCGCGACGCAGGAGAACCAGAGCGAGGCAAATACGGCTGAAAATCAGCCAAAAAGAAAAATACCTGCTCTCTCTGCATTCGCGCCCCCGGACCTTCACAGCATGCTCTCCCTGGAGACCAACAGCCGTCCGTATGCAGTGAAAGACTCCGGCGACGGTCGGAGCGTTACGGACCCGCAGCCATCTTGCGGGCGGTTCGGCCACGCCCCCTCCATACGCTCACAACATTAATCCTGTATGCAGCATAAAATTCTACATGCCAAAGCAATAAGGTGCCAACGTCCTTCAACAAACAGTATACGTCTTATTTTAATTCTCGAACAGCCGCTTATCTGCACACGATTATTAGGGAATGCAGTCTCTCCCCACAACTAGAGAGCTGCCATCAGCATTCGCTACCTCGCATTTTAGAAAGTTGGGGCCTTGTTACCGCCATGCACACTTACTGAGATAGAACCGTGCGCCACTTACTGGTTTCCCAGTGAAGAAATCTGTACATGTAGCACACACAAGTTACTTTCAGCCTTCCTAGTCTCGCTGCTGCCGCCGCATGCATCTACCAAAACAAAACCACGCGCCACCCTTGGGTTATTGTTGACATTTGAGACTTACTGCTACATGCTTCAAGTGTACTTCCTCTAACACAGTGTATCTCTGACATTTGTCTCTAAGTGTATTATGCATTACCAGCGTTCCTTTTAGAAATGGGGTAACCCACCACCAGTCGATTCGTCACACCGGAAAGATTGCTTTCGTCATTTCCTTCATTCTTCATGAGGAGAAGTAGCATCACACTGCATATTAATGGATGCTTTGGATCATTGCTGGGTATGTGATTTTTAATATCCAACAGGTATTTGTGGTTTTTGGTACCAAATCGAGTACTGGTGTTTCTCTACTCTGATATCATATCAGATACCGGTGTTTCCTTTCTCTAATTCATTCTCTGCTTTTATTTAAATGTACATGGCAGTGTAATGCAAAATATTTCTCCACCTCCATTCTTTTAATCAACACCCGGAGAGCCGATTTCAAAGTGGCTGAAGTGGAAGAAGTTGTTCAATAATTATTAGAAGTATTTGATCCTAATTTTTCCTCAGGAAAAAAAGCTGCTTTACTTCTTCATTCTTTAAGATGTGAAGGACAGTAAGTTTTTGAAAATGTCCCTGAATTGTCTGATGAGGAAGAATATACAGTCTTAATGGATATGAGGTGTGTTAAGAAAAATTAGACAATCACTACTAAAGTTTCTATCATTTTAGAAAGGTATCACTTTGGAAGAAGTGTGGCATACAGTATGCTCTAGTGGGTGAAATCATTTGTCATATTTTTCTATATTCTGTATTGGAACTGTGTTTTGCTTAAAGCCTGAGGGAGTTGGGACTTAGAGCTGTGGTTGGAGGTTGAAGTCTTTATTTCTGTAATAAATAATACCTGCTCAAGCATATATACTGCAGTCTTGAGTTGTCCTTCTCTTTGGATTGTAAATATAACTCCTTTATTCACTCCGTAACTTTCTTCAGACAAGTCCAGATTAGAGTCATTTTGACAAGCCTAGGCCCAGATTTGCGAAGCCCTTGCATTGCCACTGTATCACACAAGGCAGTACAAGGCAACCCTATGCTTCAGTGAGATTTAATAAGCCACACAAAGCCACCTAGCGTGGCTCTGTGTGACCTAGTTAATCAAAATAACACAAGGCAGTGCAAGTCGCTGCCTTGTGTTACTCAGCATTGGGAAGGTGTTCCATTGTTGAAGCGTGGGTGTTCCCACACATCCACCTATGGATTTTGGTGCATTCCCAGATTTACTAAGACTAGCAAACCTGGGAATGTGTCGAAATGCTGTCTTCCCAAATATGTTTATTTCTCCTTGTTATTTCCTCTTTCTGCAGCACATATAGAAAGAAGAAAATGCCTCTGAGGATTGTTTTTGTGCAGGAAGGTGTTCCTTCCTACACAAAAACAATCCTGCCTGTAATGCAGGCAGCCATGCACCATGGCACAAGGGTGCCTGCATTGGCGCTAGGGTGCACTGTGTGTGCCAGCGCAGAGAGAGAGAGCAGGAATGTGCCATATATTAGTAAATATAATGCATTCCTGCTCTCTCCATTTGTTGCAGCACAGCACCGGAAGTTGGCTTGCTGCGTTGCGCCAAATAATAGTAAATCTGGGCCCTAGTCTCTATTTTTAGTTTGATAGCAGTACAGAAACCAACCGTAGCTTTAATAAAATACGCAGATACAAGAGCATCACTGTCATCAGGCCTATTCAACGGGATCTGCGGCGTGTCAATATCCACTTCAAGCAGGCCAGATGTATAATTGTTGGATTTTTATTGGCCTGAGCAGGCCGGCCAGAAGAAATTTAGGGGCATATTTACTAGGAAACTGTCAGAGCGCAGCGTTAAGCCTAGAAGGCTAACGCAGCGCTCCAATAGTTTCCAAACCCAAGGATGCGCCGTATTCACAAGATACGGTGCACCCCTGCCTTTCCCTTAGCGCAGGCGCTTAATGTAGCTGCCTAGCACCAATGCAGGCACTCTTGCACCATTGTGCAAGGGTGCCCGCGTTGCAGGAAAGATTGTTTATGTGCAGGAAGGTGTCCCTTCCTGCACATAAACAATCAGTAGTTGTGTTTTGCACCTTCTATGTGTGCTGCAGGATGCAGCACACATAGAAGTTGCAACTCGTCATGTTTTTTTTTAATGATTGTTTATATGCAGGAAGGGACACCTTCCTGCACATAAACAATCAATGGAGTTTTGCTGTTTGTATGTGTGCTGCACAATGCAGCACACATAGAAACAGCAAAAACGAGGAGAAATAAAGCATTTCTCCTCGTTTAGCCATGTTAAGACCTGGTTTTCCATGGTCTTAATTTTAGCGCTGACCCATATTTACGCCACCCTTGTAAATATGGGGCAGCGTAAAAAACAATGGTTGTTACGGAGGAACGCCCACCGCAACACCCATTGCCCACCCCTTTCGAGCTAAGTGTAGCGTGAAAGGGGGCCTTATTCACAAGGCGGCGTTAAGCCATGTTAAGTGGCTTAACGCCGCCCTGTGAATAAGGTGAAGCCCCTATTGCACAGGAACGTCGGAAAAAGTGGCGTTCCTTTGGCGATAGGGGCTTGTAGATATCCTCCTTAGAGTTTGGCAGATGTAGACAAAACCCATCTGTTTACCTGTATTTCGATTTTGAGGTCAGTTCGTCAGATTTAGTGTAATACAGGTTGTAATGCAGGTTAACTGACAAAATTCCGTCAACTGTCTGCCACCACTGCTGCATTGTACTCCCTCAGTTAATGGAGTCAAACCCTAAACACGATGGATGGAGCAATGGAAAGCCACTATTCCATCTGCCATATTTAGAGTATAATTTCCATTGACGGAAACATGGTAGTTCTTCCTTCACATCTATGTTGGAGGAAAAAGTGCATAATTAGCCAAACCTTGCCCATATCAACCACAAAACCTGCTCTACAATTAGTGTCTTATCAAAGTCTTTTTGCCTTTAGACACTAGGATTCGGACTTGCCACCCAGTATTTGCAGCAATGTCCTCCTCAGTGGGCTTTCCATCCTCCTGGAGCAAATAGTATCTTGAGTACCTACGTCTTGGGATGGTGTGCAGTATTAAGGATATTTTGGGGAGGGATAAGGGCTTGGTGGTTCTGGGAAGGGATGGCAATGGGAATAGTGAGGGTTTGGCACATGAAAGTATTTGTGGGAATGGGAATGTTTAGGGGTTTGGGATGTTGTTGGGACAGGTGAAAATGTGGAGGGAGGTGGAGGGTTTGATTCCGAAGCAGACATTGGGGTGGGCTGTACAACAGGGTTAGGGGCTACCCTGGTGGGAAGAGGGTAAGTGAAGACATGCCCATTTATAGACTGGGTGTTGGATTGTTACTGGGGGGGCCAGGAGTGAGGGTGCTGATAGTTCTAGTCATAGTGATGGACACAGGAACAGATGGTACATCCTGTGTTGGTTTGTCCACCATCACATGTGGTTGGACCAAGTCGGAGGCTTCAGATTCTGATTTTGTTTTGGCCTTGTGGCCGGCTCCATCATGCTCATTGCCACAGGGTCCCTTGTATTGATGGCCCCATCTTCTGACTCCCAGTGGCTCTCCTGCGTGTCCTCCGAAGTCTGGTCAACATCTGCCTTGCTTGCTCCGGAAGAAGCTGAAAGCACACATACGCGCACATCAGTTACATGCTACAGAGGTCAATAACACATTAAGGAGGATCAAACATAAAACATTTTACCATAGTAATCTCAATTACAGGAACACATTTTGGCATCATAAAGGGCTTGATAGTGATTTAGTAAGACCAGTTGCTCCTTTACAAATTTCAAGGATATACTGTCTGCCTTATTACAAGTGCATTATATTACTTAGCATTTGTAATAAGGCAGGCAGGATAGCTGTCACATTTGTGATGGAATAGTCTGTCTGTCAAACTCTAAAACAGGGTCTAACTCACACATCCAACATACTTTTTGGCCAACACATTACAAGTTGTATATGCTTTTGTACTCTTGGAAAATGCTGTATGTCGGTTCTGCTATATATTTCTAAAAGACTATTCCATCTGGAAAAATATAACTCAGGCACATATTGTTGTTGTTTTCTTTGAAATAGTGTTGACACCAATATTCTGCAAATGATGTATACTCATAGGCCATGGCCAGCATTTTCTGCATAGTTGATTTCACACTTTGCAGTTACAACCGGTAAAACACCACCATTGAAATATTTGTTTTTAAGTAGAAATGAAAATTCCTTTGATTACCGCAGGATCACTCAGTTTTATTCCTATTGCCTCCATGTCAAAATGAAGGTTGGAACATATAGTGCTGAAAATAGGCCTAACACTTTGCAGCATCACTTGTATAAAACAATGTGACCGCCTTTGGTGGAAAAGCGTGTATGCCAATGTGACAGAAATTACTTCAATGTACACTTACACAACAGAGTCCCTCACTCATGGACCATTATAACCAATGAGGGACCACGGGTGCCAGAAAAGGTAGGCATAGGTTGCACTTAATAGTCCATCGTCCATAAAGGATATGCCAGGCATCAACAGCAACACAAAAAGTTAATGGATGGAATGCTGAACATTGTCAAATATTCACCCCCAGTACAGAGATCTGGGCCTAAATCTATTGTTTTTTGCTCACCATGCCATTCCAGTTTGGCCCCAGCCATATACAAATCAGTCTTGACCCTGCTCCCCATGGTAAGAGTCCAGCCCGAACTGCTAAGCTAGGTCCTCCCTGGACCAGAAACAAGCATCCTGGGACCGGTTTTGGGTTATCACCCCTCATCAGCCATGCTAGCTTGAATCCAATGGCATAGTGAGCACGGGACCCACGCCTGGGCATACCCTTCCCACTTGGGGTGACTATAGCAACACAAAAAGATGATGGACGGAATGCTGAACATTGTCAAACATTCACCCCCAGTACAGAGATCTGGGCCTAAATCCATCGTTTTTTTGCTCACCATGCCATTCCAGTTTGGACCCAGCTATATGCAAATCAATGTTGAGCCTGCTCCCCATGGTAACAGTCAAGCCCGAAATGCCAGTCCAGGTCCTCCCTGGACCAGAAACAAGCATCCTGAGACCAGTTGCTTGTAAACCGGTTCTGGGAGGACCTGGCTTGGTAGTTTGGGCTGGACTGTTACCATGAGGAGCTGGGTCAAGACTGAATTTGGCTGGGTCCAAACTAAGGTTGCATGGTGAGCAGAAGAATGATGGGTTGGGATGCTACCATGAACGATTGGCAGTGGTTAGACAAATTGCAAGGATTTCTCCCATCACCTTTTTTGTTTTTGATGTCAGGCATGTGCCATATTTGTTCCACCATTAGAAACCTACATTGTCAGCATAGGGTATGCCTGGCTATATGGCGTACCATTAGTGCATCATCGACAGAAGCATCCATCAACCATGACATTGATTCCGTCAATAACTAGTGTCTACAATACAAAAAGTAGATATACACTGTCGAACGCTTAATCTATGTCAAGCATGAAGAAGTTTTCACCAAATAATATGAAAAAAAAAAAAAAAAAATGTAACTCATACATATATTAATGGCAATTATTGTAAACAGTTAGGTTAACTGATTTTTTATAATTGTAGTATTGTCTATACATGTTTATCTATGTTTCAAATGTTCTTTTTTAAAATATAACCAAATGGTGAGAAAATGTAATTTAAATATAGAAATGTTATACATATATGTCAGTTCACTGGTCTATAATACAGAAATGTTTAAATATGTAAAATACCCATGTGTGACCCTACTACATTGACACATTGCACTCATAGGTTGCATATACGTCTATCCACCAGGCCAGGGATGATGGGGATGTATATACGTCAATGGAATGAATGAGTGTAAAAACCATGTCCCAGTCTGCAAACAATGCAGGCAAGGCACATCCTTAAGAAGTACAGGGTGAACCATGACAGCATTAACTCATAAACACTACAATTTCAATCTGAACTGTTGCCAGACATAAGAATGCAGACTGCCATCCCAACTATAGTGTTACACTTCTGTATTCCTGGCTCTTTTCAGTATACAGTTAGCAACTTCGATGGGAAGTCCTAGCCACCTTTTTCAACTGTCGTCTGCTGCTTCTGTTGTTATGCTCTGATGTGTGACTGACTACATCCAAATTCCAACAGATAATTCTACAGTGAACAATATAAAGGCCAAATTCTATGGCTTGGGGGGGAATACCATATGTAGTTGGTGCAATAGATTAAGCCGATTTTGCATTCGTGCCGCCTTATGACTTGGAAAGCAAGTATACAACAATAGAAAGCATTTCTACTTTTTCAGTGTGCAGGTTGTGTGCACAGCAGATCTCTACCCGTGTGTATGCAAGATTTCTAGGCTCCCTCTAAGACTCAATATTACTACGCAACAACTCCATGTCACATGCGGATACAGAGGCTAGTTGCATGCCTATCTGTTGTTATGAGTATTTTATAATTGTTGTGCTTCATTTCTAGTTGACTCAGCGTGTGCTTTGGGTTCGGGTTGCTCTGCACGACTTTAGTGCAACTAGGACAACTAACCCCACGCGCAGTTCTAATTTAATATTTTTAATGTGCTTCTTGTTCTTGATGTGTTTTAAACTGCTTACCCTCTAACTGCAACTTCCCCAGCTCAGCAGCTTATTTCGCTCGCACTCCGGTCCACTGTGGGTCAATTCCGATGGAGTGGAGTTTGATAGCAGTCTAGTTTTTGTTTTCCACCCATTTCGGGTCACGCCACTTCCGGCCACAGCGCTCCAGGGCGGGCAGGATAATTTTCCTCAGCCTGTCTACTTAATGGACAGGATCCCGCAGAGGCACGGAGCGGGCGCGCCGCTGGCGCGCAAGCCCGTCTGCACCCGTCCGCGCCCTGCCGTCGCCAGGAGCCAGGACCCCTGTTCCTGGTAACAGCCATTCTCTACCGAGTTACACCTACACTAGAGCAGAACTTAACTGCATACGCCAGTCGGTAAACTTCTCTGTCGCCTCACAGGGGTGTCATGCAAATGCTCTTTTAGCCAACCTGGTGGGGCCGTTTTCTTGTAGATACTGCGACTACCAGAGTCTTATAGTAAGATCTACGGGGGGTGTACAATACACCCTCCAAGACTCGGTTGATGACTTGAAGCCAGTAACAAGCACTTCTGTGAACTTAGGCAGAAAGGCCTCTCTTTGTCCTAACGATAGTTGGAGAGCCTTTCTAATAAACGTTAGATCCCTGCCCAAACATTGTACTGAAATATGGGCTTTACTGAACTCCCAGGCCCACCACGTAGGATTTTTAACAGAAACATTGGCTCAAACCCTTCTCCATTCCGGCCATTGCATTAGCCCTTCCAGACCAGTATCGAATTTTGCATCTAAATAGGGACAGTAAAGTAGGTGGAGGTGTTGCTATTGTCTTTAAATCATCCCTGAGTATCACGATAACGGATACTTCCTTAGACAATTCGATAGAGATTTGTTTTTTTAAGATTGAACTTTCACCCCAGGATTGCTGGAAAGGCGCTTTAGTATATCGCCCCCCAGGGCCTCTTAAGGACTTCTCTTTAAAATTAATGGAAAGGATCGCCCCCCCCTCCCCCACGTCATTTCTTCTAAACAATTCCTCCTACTTGGGGACTTCAACATACATAGTGAAAATAATGAGAACACGGACGCCGCTCTCTTCCTGGCAGACATGGCCTCCCTAGGGCTGGAAAATATTTAACTCGGGGCCGACCCATGTAGGGTCATACGTTAGATCTTATCTTACCAATTCTCCTCACATACACTCCAACCCCCCAGTGCCAGTGATTTGGTCAGATCACTCTCTAATCAATTTCCAGATTAATAGCACTCATCAGATTGAGGCCAACGTCCCTTCCATCGGGAAGATCACACAACAGTGGAATAAAATCTCAGAAGAAGCTTTCTCAAAAGAGTTCAGACCACCTACTTTTGCCAAGCCCGGGGATATAAATATTAAACTCCATGAACTCCATCATGCTATAGGGGCAGCCTTAGACATTTTGGCACCACTAAAGGTACAGCAGCCCAAATCTCAAAGAAAGAATGCAGTCTGGTTTACCCCAGAACTACGTAGGGAGAAATCTAAATGTAAAAAGCTGGAGAAAATCTGGCGTAAAACCCAATCACAGGCAGAGAAAGAAATATTTAAATCGGCTGTAACTACTTACCATAAAAACATTAAGTTAACTCGGAAAGGACATATTTATGCGCAATTAAGTGAAGCAGGGAATTCCGTGAAGGAACTTTACATGATCCTTAAATCATTTACGTCACCAACTGCCTGCGCTAATCCTATCCCTGTTTCTCAGATTTTATGTGATAACATCTCCAGTTTTTTTGATGAAAAAATTGACAAGATCTATGACAAATTTCCCAGGGATGTCAGTATCTCTGACACTCTCATTCCCCCTTCTATAGCCTCCAGAAAGAAAGATGTTGTTCTAGCTGGCTTCCCCCCCCCCTGCAGGATTCTAAAGTAGAATAGATGTTAAAAACAGCTAAATCATGTTCCCCAGTGGACATCATGCCAGCTAGACTATTTGCCCTGCTGGCTCAGCATCTTGCCTCTCCAACATGCACTTTATTTAACTACTCCCAGTGTGAGGGGAAAGTGCCTCTGTCTTGGAAATCTGCCCAATTCCTTCCGATTTGTAAAAAGATTAACGTGCCTCCTGCAGAGTTATCTAACTGCCGCCGTATTTCGCTCCTTCCGCTCATGATCAAAGTTTTGGAGGTATATATCAACTCGCAGCTTATGGAATATATTGAAGCCCAAATATGTCTTGACCCCTCACAGTCTGGTTTTAGACCAAGACACTCTACCGAATCCACCCTTAGAGGTGTGACAGACTTTATTAAACTTTCGCTAGATAATAATAAGGCAGTATCATTAGTGCTGCTGGACCTGTCTGCAGCTTTTGATACTGTAGCTCATCATAGGCTACTGCAAAGACTGATGGAAATCGGGGTGGTAGGGCCAGCTCTTCAATGGCTTTCCAGCTTTTTAGAGCAGCGCACCCAAACCGTTAGCCTGGGTCCCTTTTGATCTGGTGCTAAATCCCTTATGAAGGGGGTTCCTCCGGGCTCGTGCCTCAGTCCTGCTCTTTTTAATATATATGTGGCCCCCCTTGCAAATATCATCAGAGACCATGGCTTTGTTCCCTTCTCATATGCGGACGACACGCAACTTCTTCTTTCGTTTGATAATAACAGGGTGGCAACAAAACAGCTCTTTGCAGACGGTATGCGAGGTAACTCTGACTGGATGACGAATTTTCTCCAGTTAAATGCCGATAAAACAGAAGTTCTTCTGTTCGGCAAAGCACAAATTCTGTGGTCCCCCAATTGGTGGCCGTCAGAATTAGGCCCTGCCCCCACCCCTACAACCAAGGCAAAAAATCTGGGAGTGTATCTGGACCTCTCTTTATGAAAGACCAAGTGGCTGCCGTTTCAGGCACGTGTTTTTACATGCTGAACCTCCTTCGGAGAGTGTTCTACCTTCTCCCTTTATCTGTCCGCAAGACCCTGCTCAAAGCTTTAGTAGTCAGTCTACTTGACTACTGCAATGCACTCCTGGGAGCAGCAAATGAGGTGGTGTTAAACAGGTTGCAAGTAGTTCAGAACACAGCAGCACGGTTGGCTCTTAATATGCCTCACAGATCAGCCTCCCTGCCGTTATTGAAATTACTTCACTGGCCCCCCATCCGTGACAGAATCAAGTTTAAAATCTGTTGCCTGGTCCATAAAACAATCTGTGATAGGTTGGCCCAGATATCTGGCAGAAAAACTCGTCCACTACTGTCTTGGCAGATCTCTGTGCTCTGAAGAGAAGGCTCTGCTAGTAGTCCCTTGATTTAATAAACTTCGAACCGGGGGCAAATCTTTTGCCTATCTTGCCCCGCGTCTTTGGAACTCGCTCCCCATCGCCTTACGCAAGTGCCCTAATCTTCTTAAATTCCGGAAACTATTGAAAACTGAATTTTTTAATAATTGAGCGTCCCACTATCCTCTTTTTCTTCCGCTGTCAGCGCGGAGATACCCCTTCGGGGGTGATTCCAGTGCTCTACAAATTCCTCATTCATTCATAACAGATGGCAGATCGTGCCCCAAGGAGGACCTGGCTTGTTGGGAAGTATTGTGATATTTAGTTGGAAACCTGCGGCCTTCCACACAGATTTTCACTAACTTTTGCAATTTTTTTTTCTCAGGGGGCACATCTTATCCTAGCAGTATATGACTTTTAACACCACGGAGAAACTCATAATGCCAAGGGAAGCCCACTGCAATGAGGCCCATGTGCGAACAAGAAGGCCTGTGGAGTATGTTCCTGAAGTCCCAGTGCAGGTACCAGGACAAGACTGGAGCAGTCCTCCTCTCCTTTCCTGGGAAGGTCTACAAGATTCCTGTGTTAAATTGTATGCTTCACAACATTGCCCTATGGTGATACAATCCGTTCATCCCTGATGATGATTATCAGAGGGATCCCCAGGGTGATGTTGGTGAAATGAAATGAAAATTAAACTTTTAGAGCGCTCTACTACCCAAGGGTGTCTAGGCGCTGAAGCTCTGGTTGATCACAAATCTAAGCAGAAGACTACAGGTCTAAGTATTGAAAAGCCAGGTTTTAAGAGCTTTGTGGAAAAAGAGCAGATCTGTTTTTCTCTTAAGATCTGGGGGCATTGAGTTCCAAAGCGTAGCCGTACAAGTAATAAAGCTCCTGCCACCCTAGTTAGATCTTTTAAATCTGGGTACTACAAGATTATAGGCCACAGAAGATATGAGTGGTCTACTGGGGGGTACCATTGGATCCTTTGTTTAAGATACTTGGGCCCTACATCATGCAGTGCCTTGAAGGCGATGCAGAGGGCCTTGAAGTCTATACGTTTTTTTAATGGGAAGCCAGTGAAGCTGGGAGACTCCCTGGAAAACAGATTGATACTTGGGACTCCCAGGAGTAAGCATTCTGAAGAATTTGCAATTTATGCAAGCATCTTTTCTGGATGCAGGTAAATAAGGCATTGCAATAATCAATTTTAGAAATAATAAGGGTAGAATAAACATTTTTCCATAGATCTGATGGGATGCAGGGGAAGGATTTTCCTGAGAGTTTTTAGCAAGAAAAGGGATGAAGAAGTGATAGAATTGACATGGTGAGATGTGTGATCGAGATGGCAGTGTAGGGGATGAAGGCAGTGAGCTCAGGCATGAACTAATTGAACAAGTTACTTACCTACAGTAACACATTATCTGGTAGAGACAGGATCTAGCAGCAGATTCCTTACTATAGAATCCTCCCCCAGGACCGAGACTGGATACAGAAACTTTTATGTCCGCACGTTGGAAGGGGGCATCATGCGACTCCCTATCGTCGTGATCACGTGATGTGACGTCAACAGAGTCCATATAAACTCCTCGCCGACGCGCTGACGTCAGTTTTTTCTGTGACTATTTTCCGCGCTCAAAACGTGGAGCCACATAGAGAAACTGCCTATCGAAACAGTGTTCTAAAATAAAAAAATGGCTGTGTGAAAAATAATCACTGAAGTGATAATTCAGTATGTGATTTTTAATGTTTTTTTAAACGAAATCATTGAGACCAAAGAGGACTCAGTTGCAAATAATCACTGTGGGCCTAATTCAGTATGTGAAGTCTGATAAAAAAAAGATCAATGAGACCAAAGAGTTCGCAGAGCAGGGAGGAAGGGAGGATCGTAAGGAATCTGCGGCTAGATCATGTCTCTGCCAGATAATGCTTTACTGAAGGTAAGCAACTTGTTCATCTGATAGAGACATCTAGCCGCAGATTCCATACTTTATAATCAAATACCAAAGCATACCGTCCCCGGAGGAAGGTCTAAGAACTGAGCCCAGTAAAAGTCTCTGACTTAGAAAAAAAACCAGTATAGAACCAGAGAAAAAGACCGGACCTTATAATAATGAAGGTAAGCAATAACATGCTGTACAATTTTAAAAACCTGTGGAAGAACCACAGATAAGCAAAGTGACAAGACTCTAAAAAGCATTGGAATAAATCATCCATGTTAGCAAGACAACCATGATAGAAGCCAACTAACAAGATGAATAAAATACTATTCGCACCCTTAAGGGGAACCAAACCCATGCACGCTCACCGCATAAGCACTGCAGAAGGGACCGCAGTAAGAAAGGACATAAAGACATAGAAAGCATGGGAAGAACGTTTTCTCATGATAGTAGAAAGCATGGGAAGAACATTTCCCATAATAGTAGGACCATTTGCCAAAATACTCTACAGTAAAAACAATAGTAGCAAGCATGGGAAAAATGTTTCCCATGATAGTAGGACAATTAGCCAAAATACTCTATAAGAAAAGTATAAGTGCACGTATCCAGACTCAACAGTGTATTCGATACTTGGGAAACACGGATCAGTAGGTCTTGTCATGGAGCAATACCTCTGTGCCATATAGAGTTTTATCCGAGCTAGACCTACTCAGCAACACAGAGAGAGAGAGGTTTATCATCCGTGGTAAAGCATAACTAATGCTCTATAAAAAAAGAATGGCGACCAATATAACATAAAAGTAGATTTGTAAAGTGTACAATCACCACAAAGTGGAACTTGACGTGGAATGACAGAAGTACTCATTCTGTCAAGCTTAGAAGGATAAAAGGTTGAGTGGACCTGCCAAGATATGAACCTGTGACCATAAGTTTAAACACAGGGCCCTACAGTGGATGCATAGTCCACCAACCCACCAGACCGCCAACAGCAACTAGCGCCATAGAACCAGTCATTTCCTTAGAAAATTGGAATAGGGAAAATACAATACCGCTAGGATATTTCGAAGAAATACACTGACATAGGAATAAAATAAATAACTGCTTATGTATAGACAAAAGATAAATATTACACATAGAACTAAACTACAGCCGAATAACAGTCAATCAATTCTGACCGAATGGTATGGAGACCATAGTGGCCATTGTACCACGTAGGAAAGCAGCAGTCTTTCAAAATGTTATCATAATGCAAATTGCCTGAGACAGCATTAGCAAGCAATAGAGTAAAAAATTGAAGAAGAGGAAAAAGAATGAAAAAGAAACCTTGAAGCCTAGCAAAACCCAAGGTTAGAACGATCTTACAATATGAATAGAGAATAAAAGCCGTCTACAAAAAGTAGAAGCTATGAGGAAACACCTAGTCCCCTCATGGCCACATGGAGGAATACCTACAGAGAGAAGAAAAAGGTACCTAATGAGAGGGAAATGGCCTTCAGAAAGAAGAGATTGTAAGTAAGAACGCAAAGCGTTATAACAACTCCAAAAGAGTCAAGAATATAAAGTACCCTTCAAAATAGAAGGAAGGAATGGACTGAGAGACTACGTCTCCCTAGAGATCACCACGAATACAGGAAGGAGTGGAAGAGCCAATGAAAAAACAATGGCAATAAGACAGAACCTGAAGAGTAAAACACAGAGTTTTAAGGCTCACAAGATGATAATCCTGTGGCCAACAAAGATCATATATATTGAGAGCAAAAGAAGAGAACTTGTGCCATCAATCATAAGTAACATAGTCTATCCAGTAAACGAAAGGCAAATACCAGGGGAAAAGCCGAAGCCACATACTCTAATAATGTAGACTACCAGCTACTGTCTGTGAAAATACCAGATGGAATTTTGGGCTAGATGCCCTCTGTGCCATCAGTGGCTCCTCTGCCTATTGATGTATGGCCATAAATGAAGCATACGGTCACACAAATACCAAATAAAATTTTAAGAGACAATTCATCATATAAACCAAAACTAATGAGAGGGTCAAAGTTAAGGGTGGGCGGTGAACTCCGCTCCGCCGGCGAAGTTCATGGAGTTTTTGTCACTACGCATTCTCCTTGGAGGGAGTAGTTTAGCAAAAAAAGTAAAAAAACTCCACCAACCACCCGCTGAGCGGAGTTTACCTGGGCGGGTGTGCTCACCCACAAAATTAAATTATATGCGGTCTAAGAGTACAGCCAGCAATGAGCAAAATCGGAAATTCATCAGCGGAAGTGCTCACCTTCTTAGTCCTTCCGCCGGGAGCAGCCTTTGTACTTCCTGCCGAGAGGCGCCCCTCCTGAGAAAAACTCTGCCGCTATAGACAGCCGACTCTGAGTCCGAGAGGAAGTCCCAGGAGTCAGGAATACTATGAGACAGGCAGCGGGGGAAGTGGACCAACCAGCAGCCCGAGGTACGGTGGTGGGGAATGGGGATGTGACAGGATGAAAACCTGACGCACACAAAGAGGTCCAAGATTGAAGAGCCAGGTTTTAAGGCCTTCCAGAATGAAAAGAGGTTTTGTGTTTTCCTTTTGTTTCAATGATAGCTGCTCTGGACTGCTTGAGGGATCGCCCTGCGCCAGGCTCTCTTGACACTTGGTCAGTGAGTGGATTCTTTTTGTTGAAGGAACCTTGGCCCAATTACTGTTTAAATCGAGGTGAAATGGTAATTGGACGCAGGGGCTGCACAGACTTCACTGCTGCTGCTAAAAGCCATACAGTGGGGGCCGGGAACAGCACAGATGTAATTTCCTGCTAACAACTTTGTAGATGGAGGGTGCCCTGGTGGATGTAGCGTGCAAGAGGGCTTCATGTTTTATCGTGGGTATGTTTGTTAGACACAATGACAATTTCAGCATCATCTCCGGCTTAGACTCCCTCACACCTAGGGATAGCTGCTTGACAGGTACCTTGGGTGCCAGTTGTGTTTTTATGAATTGCTTCGTTTGCACTGACCATATTTTATATGTAGAGAGCGTGTGATCTGCTGAATTTTTTAGAATAAAACCACAGGCACTATTAGCGCGCTTAGCGTTTACTGCTTTTACACCTCTTTTTAAACCTCTTGAACTCCTACCTGAATTCCAGTATTGCGATACTTCCCGCCAGTTCCTCCCCGGTCCACCACAACATTCTGCTGATTGAGTGGAGGGCGAACGGGTACTCGTTTTCCTACTTCCATAGGGCCACTCGACGGCAGCTATCTTTGGAGGGAGACGGTCTAGTCTCCTCCCGGATCCCTCGGCCTCTGCCTACTTAATTGGGGGATGGCGCCGACGGGCAGCGGATGTGCACAGCGGGCGTGCCAAAGGCAAGCCCATCTGCGCCTGTCCGCGTCCGGAACGCAGCCAGCGCCAGAAATGCTGCCTAATTTGGACCAGGTAAATGTTTCACCAGAGACTCTCTTCTAGCCCTAAATAACAACCCTCAAAACTGTAAGAACTCTCTTGATGCGGCAAATTGGTAGGGTCCAATCTGCTGTAGGCACTGCAAAACAATCCTCAAGCCCACACAGGACACACTGAACAGCAACCGTCCTAACCTGACCCACCTGCGAGGTGGTCTTATTAATGCTCGATCATTATGCAAACATGCCCAAAACATCTATGACCTAATCCTAAACGACAACCTTGATTGCCTCTTTGTAACAGAAACCTGGCTCAAAGCCTGGTGTAATCCAGATATCATCTGTGCCCTCCCTCCTGGCTACCTTATTCATAGACTAGATTGCTCACAAGGAGGAGACCTGGCGATCATCTATCGCAGCTCACTGAAATGCTCAGTGTTTGAAATATCAGACCTCAAAGGGGCAGAAAGTATCGGCTTCTGTTTCCAACTAGAGGACTCCTTTGCAGGAGCCCTACTCTACCGTCCACCAGGCCCCTATAAAACCTTTCGGGATAGTATTGGAGATATCGTGAGCACACTCACTCTCAGATTCTCCAACTTCACCCTGCTAGGAGATATAAATATCCACCTAGACGTACTAAATGACCCGGGCGCAATAAACTTCAGGGGAACTATGGACACACTTGGCCTGGAACAACGGATACTCACCCCCACCCATAACGCAGGCCACACACTGGATGGTATCTGCTCTAATCTCACGTCCCTTACAGTCAAGACCCAAGTTAGCCTAACCTGGTCTGATCACAAGCTGATACCATTAGAAATCAAATACCAGTGCAGGAAAAACTGCAAGGGACGCACCCCCACCACTCACAACACCAACCCCAGGTGGAAGGATATGGCAGCTTTGCCCGATCTCAATCTAGAAGCGGCAGCCTGCAGACCTAAGTTGTTAGGGGATCCAGCAGTAGACAACCAACGCTTTACACAGTGGATGTCCATCCTGAGGGACCGCTTCACGTCCCCCAGCCCACAAAACAACCGACCGCCCCATGGTACACCCAAAACTTGAAAGAAATACATAGCCACTGTATGATCCTGGAACGCAGATGGCGACAAAATTATGAACAGGCTGAATTAACCAAGTTCAAAACTGCTCTTAAAAATTACCACCACCGGAGGGCGTGGCCTGAGGCGTCAAGATGGCGGTCGCACTCTAAGAGTGCTCCGGACCCCTCCGTCATCCGCCTCGTATCCAGCCCGTATCGGCAGTCATCCGCAAGTCCTACCTATATGCAGGGGACTCCTGATGTGGTGACTTCATCCTCCGGAATCCGGAACCCCGGTGCAAGGCCAATGCGGCTGGTGCGGTCTGCGGCCTGCGGCGGCCTGTTCTTCCTGTTGTGGTGGCACCCTGCTGACGGCGCCGGGGCGCCCTGTGGGAGTCGGAGCGGGCAGGAGCCCTGGGACGGCGGCGACCGGACGATCCCTGGTGCCCTGACACTGGGCCGCATGCTGGGGATTGATGGGCGAGGACGGCTCTGGGAGGTCCGGCGGCCCGGCCGCTCGGGGAGCTGCTGGTGGCAGCATTGAGGTCCGCGCCCTGCGTCCTCCGGTGATCGGCCGGCGGCTCGGCTGGCGGGAGGCGCGGCGTACTGGCGGAGGTGATGGGCGCCAGCGAATCCCTTCGCCAAGTCTACCCCTGGCTGCGGGCTCCTGCTGCTGACCTTCACAGTGAGGGGGCCGGGTTCGCGTCCCACCCTCCCTCCCGCCCCGATGTGAAGGGGTGAACTGGGGCCTGCTCTGTGTCTGCCCTGGCGGCCTGGGCCTGCCTGTCTGCCGCGCCTGTGACCGGACCCATTGAGCAGCGCTATTGGAGGCGGCCAAATCATCCGGTAGGTGGGGGCGGGGGTTCGGCTGTCGGATCGGGCAGCGGCGCGGGTGACACTGTATGCCCCCCTCGGGCAGTTACGTCCATCCCACTGCTCTCAGGGCTGTGAGGCTGGAGTGGGGGGCGCTGGAGGGCCGTGTGGAGGACACTAAGGCCTGCGGTGCGGCCT
Source organism: Calotriton arnoldi (assembly GCA_963921515.1). Lineage (NCBI taxonomy): Eukaryota > Metazoa > Chordata > Amphibia > Caudata > Salamandridae > Calotriton > Calotriton arnoldi. The sequence continues at coordinate 534,942 of CAWUFW010001383.1, forward strand.
GCTGGGCGGGCGGAGCTGGGCCCTTCCTTCCCTGCGGCCTGCGCTCTCAAGATGCCCTCCTATTGGGCCTGAAGGTATCTCCACCCTCCGGTGTGTGGAGCGGGTGACCGGCTGTCGTGTCGGGCAGCGAAGCGAGTGGGGAAGGCATACGGGGCCCCCCCCCACTATCTTCTATCGCTCCGGTCCCTTGGTGTGTCCTTTCATCGGACGTGTGGTGTGGGGGTCTGCGGAATCGGGAGCACGGCCTGGAAGGTTAACTGGGCAAGGCCTGTCGTGTTCTGTGCTTTTGGGGTCGGGCCTTCCGGGGCCAACGTATACGGCCATCTCTTGAGGTGGCATTCTGGGGCCCCCCGCGTGATCCCCGATTGACTGCCTGGTTCTTTCGTGCGCCGGCGGGGTCCCGGCCCCCTGGCAAGAATTCCGAGCCTGAGGTGGGTTCCCTCCCTACACCTAACCCTTGTTATTCAACCGGCGACTGGAATTTCCGCCAGCCATGGGGAGAGACAGGGCCCCCAAATCCGCGCCGGCTCCCACGCAGACAAAAATGGACCGGTTCACTACCTCGGAGCAGGATCCCCCTGGAAGGGCTGAAGGGGGCCTCCCCAGGAGAGGGATCTCGACACCATCCTTCAGGCCATCAGTACCTCACAGGCGTCCGTTGAGGGGAAGATTGGGGAGGTCAAGGTGGACGTGTCCCTCCTCCGGCAGGACCTCCGTAATGCTACTGCGAGGCTGACGGAGGCTGAATCCCGTATATCCACCACGGAAGATGACATCTCACAGCTGAAGGAACAAGTGGCCCACCTCAGCACTCACACCAAGGAGCTCCACCGGCGGGCCGAGGACGCTGAAAATCGTGCCCGCCGTAATAACCTCCGCCTGGTGGGTTTTCCCGATGGGGTCGAGAGGGGACAGGTGGCCACCTTCGTCGAAGATTGGTTCACATCCTGGATGCCTAAGGACACCCTCTCGTCCTGGTTCGTGGTGGAAAGAGCCCACAGGTCCCTGGCGCCCAGGCCTCCTCCAGGGGCTCCACCTCGCCCCATCATCCTAAAAGTTCTTAACTTCAAAGACCGGGACGCTATCCTGCGAGCGGCACGAGAGAAGGGGCCACTCAAGTTCCAAAATCATACCATTATGGTATTCCCGGATTACACTAGGGAGGTGCAAGAACTCCGGCGCTCCTACGCAAATGTTAAACAAAAGCTGCGGGCCCTTGGCCTACAATATCAACTCCAATTCCCTGCACGCCTACGAGTTATTTTCCAAGGCCAAACTCAGTTCTTTGACTCACCTCAGGCAGCGTGGACATGGCTGACGGAGGAACACCCTCTCTGACAGGGGAGTGCCCCCGCCCCGGGGCCTGAGGGCTCCCGGCCCCGGGGGTCGCCGGGACGCCGGCGCCGATCACAATCTCGCAGGGGGCGCCAATCGCAAACAGCACCTAGATCCTTGAGCGTGGCGGCCCGGGGGTCCCGGGACTCCTCCAGCCAGTCGGGCTCTCCACCACGCAGCAGGCACCGCTCTGCCGAGGATCTACCTGGACCGCCCTCGTCGCCGTCTCGGGTGGGCTCACCCAAACCAGACTCGGATCTTTCCCGCACTCCGACTCTTTGAGGGCCTGGTGGGCTCATTGTGCCGTCCACTGAATATCAGGGCGGGTCTCTGCCACGCTGGGGCTCCCTGTCACTGGTAGATTTACAAGTTTAACATTCAGTTCTAATGCCGATCCATTGCTTATCCGACCTTCTGGAGGGGTCCTCCACGCACCCAAATACGAACGTTGTAGTTTGGTACTGTTCATATGGGGGTCGACAGATGCTTCCGTTCTCGAAGTGTAGGGTGGGGGGTGGGGGAGAGGGGGAGGTTTGGGGAAGTTTTTTCTGTTATGTTACTATTTGTTTACCTTTTTGTTTCAGCATCCACGAAATGACATATGTTTCCTATACAAGAAACGGGTATGTCCTTGTTGCAAGCGATGGCCCATACATTTGCAGGTTCCCACACACGCTCGCGCACCCCTGTCAGACTGCACCCCAAAGTAGTGACCTCCTGACCTGACTGCTAATACTACACCTTGGGCATCTCTCCACGTGCTGTCGTGGAACGTTAATGGTCTCCTTGACCGACATAAGCGCACGGCGGTCCTGCGCTATGCACAACGCCTCCATATAGACATCCTCATGCTTCAAGAAACACACCTCCTTGGGAATCATTGTCCCTTCCTGGCGCGCTATGGATACGATAGAATATGGCACTCCGGCTTCTCCAGGGGTACCCGCGGGGTGGCAATCCTCCTGAGGCGCACTCTGCCCTTTGTCCTTTCCCAGGTGACTCACGACCCGCAGGGGTCCTTTGTATCAGTTTGCGGTTCACTAGCTGGCTCCCCCATCAATCTGATATCTGTCTACGCCCCCCCATCGATGCTCGCGCCTACACTCACCCACACCGCTGCCCTGATGAACAATATGCCTTTGGGCATCACGATTGTTGGAGGCGACTTTAACGCTGTTTCCTCCCCGGCCCTTGACACCACAGGTCCTCCTTCCGTCTCCCGTAAGGCGCAAGCGAGGCAACTCAGGAACTGGTCCGAGTCGCTGGGCCTCTGTGATACATGGCGTATATGGCACCCCCACACCCTGCAATTTACACACACCTCCGCGGCCCACCAAACACAGGCGCGCATAGATGCGGTCTTTGTCTCTGCACCTGAATGCTCAGAGATTGTAGATGTCCGCATCCTACCGCGAGGTATCTCTGACCATTCTCCAGTGATTCTTAGCACGGGGACTCCTCCTCTTCGGCCCGCCAAACATGGAGAATGAACGCTTGGTTCCTCCAAGACAAAGAATTTAAACAGGTGGTGGGGACGGAACTCAAGCATTACTTCCTCACCAACGACGGCTCCGTAGCCTCTCCGGGTATCTTGTGGGAGGCGGGAAAGGCGACTATCCGGGGGGTCGCGAAGGGACAACTCAGGAGCCAAAGGCAGGCGCAAATGTAAGAAATCTCCTCAAGGGAAGCGCAGGCGCTTCGCTTGGAACAACTAGTATCTCTGTCTAATGATGCCGCCCAGGCCCGACAACTTGCTCACCTTCGGGACGAAATTAAGCAATTATCTTTGGACGCTGCCAAGCTGTTATGGAGGTCGTCGGTAGCACGAATTTATGGCTGGGGGGACAAGAACGGTACGATCCTGCACAGGCTAGCCACCTACCCCAGGGCGAGCCGCATTATCTCAGAAGTGGCAGATGAGGCAGGAACGGTGCACTGCGCCCCTATGGTGATGGCCAACACCTTTGCCACCTATTATCAGTGTTTATATGCAGCGCGTGCCCCTGACCTCTCGCTTTCTGATCTCCTTGAACGGGGTAAGGTGCGTCTTCCCTACCTGGAAGCGGCCGCCCAGAAGGATTTGGAACGGCCCATCTCTCTGAAAGAAATCGAGGAAGCCATCTCCACTACCTCTTCGGGCAAGACCCCGGGCCCCGATGGCCTTCCTCAGGAATATTACGCGGCATACCGCGAAATTCTAGTACCCCGTCTGGCCGCTTTGTTTCAGGAAGCGGTGGAAAGAGGTTCCTTTCCGCCAGAAACTGATATCGCCACCATTGTGGTCCTCCCGAAATCCCAGCCCCCCTCGCGTCACTGTGCGGACTATCGTCCTATCTCCCTCCTTAATACGGAGATTAAGCTGTATGCCGCCATTCTGGCTCAACGTTTGAAGCCCTATTTGGCTTCCCTGGTCCACTCAGATCAGTGTGGCTTCATGCCTCAACGCGGGACCCGTCATTGCCTCCGGAGGCTGCAATTGGCTCTAGCCCACCGGCACTTGCTAACCCCATACTTGGCTCTCCTGTCCATAGATTTCGAAAAGGCATTTGACTCGGTGAATTGGACGTATTTGCAGGATGTGCTGACCGAATTGGGTTTTGGGCCTCAATTTAGCGCTCTGGTTCAGGTCCTTTACGCCCACCCGCGAGCGCGTGTGCTGTTCAACGGTGTACTGTCAGAAGCCTTCCCTATTAACAGGGGCACTAGACAGGGATGTCCTCTCTCACCATTGCTATTCGCCCTGGCTATGGAGCCCCTGGCCGCTCTGGTGCGGGCTGAGGACCGTATTCGTGGATGGGAGTGGCCGAGTGTGGAAGCGGACAAGATCGCACTCTATGCGGATGACGTTCTGATTTTTCTGGCTGATCCAGCCTCCTCGGGGCCACGGTGCCTCCAGACCCTAGAATACTTCGGGCAGGCCTCTGGGCTTAGACTGAACCCTGGGAAGTCCGTCCTGGTTCCACTGCACCTCTCTAGGGAATGTTACGATTGGCAATCCACCATACCGCTACGGCGACAATCCTTTAAATACTTGGGGCTGTGGATCACCCTCCTTCCCGAACTGGGCTGGGCAGTCAATGTTGCCCCATTGGTTAAGAAGGCCAAGGAGGATCTCCATAAGTGGAAGACTCTTCCCCTTAACCCTTTGGGGAGGGTCGCCCTGTTTAAAATGATGATACTCCCCAGATTTCTTTACGTCCTCCAGAATACTCCCTTCTGCTTCCCCAGGTCTTGGTTCCGGGAGTTGGACAGTATTACCACCAAGTTCCTTTGGAATGGGGGTAGGGCACGCCTGGCTCTGTCTACTTGCCGGATCCCCTCCTTCGACGGGGGAATGGGGATGACACACTTATACCTTTACTTCCTGGCTGCGCGTCTCCTGGTGGTTCACGATTGGTTCAACGGGGGCTGGTCCGATCCGGCCTACTGGCACGAGCTGAGCGATCTGGGACTACCCGCCATTCAAGCAATGCTGTATGGGAGGCCCATCCCATCCCAGCTACCTGATGCCACACGTTCCGTGTTCTTGGCCTGGCGGGCCTTGTTGCGTCACACTGGGTGGACGCATAGGCTCACTCGGTGTACACCCCTTTGGCATGGGGCTTGGCTCCGGGAAGTTAGTGGGTTGCAGGGGTTTAAATCATGGGATCTCATTGGTATTACACAACTAGGGGATATATGGGCTAAAGGCCACCTGCTTTCCTTTCAGGAGCTCCAAACTCGTTACTCCTTACAATCCTCCCAATTTTATAAGTACTTGCAGCTGAGGCATGCCCTCCGGACGCACATTGCGGATGACACGCGGCTCCCCGAATACAGCCCTACAGAGGCGCAGACAATGCTGGGAGATTTAGGTAAGGTGGGCAATTCCCGCATATACCGCACCCTAGTCAACAATACTTCCACCTCCCTGGATACGTTGAAGGACCAATGGGTGGAATGGGTGGGCCCCCTCGACGAGGTGGACTGGTGCGACGCCCTCATGGCACCCAGGACAGTCACCACTTCTGCTAGACTTAAGCTGATCCAACTTTACTACTTACATGCCGCTTACCTTACTCCCTGCGCCTGCACCGAGCGGGCCTGCGTCCCGATGCGTCTTGTGCGAGATGCACTCATGCCCCGGCTGATTTCTTCCATGTGGTTTGGTCCTGCCCCCAACTGGAGCGATTTTGGGGGGCCATTGAGGAGGAGCTAACGGAGGTCCTGGGTTGGGAGGTTCCTCATGACCCACGGCATTCAATACTGGGAATCCTGGATGGGCTGGATGGGTCCCGGAATGACAAATTATTTTTCAATACAGCCATGATGGTGGCAAAGCGTGACATATCGGCGGCATGGATAAGTCCTGAACCGCCGGATATTGGGCGGTGGCGACGGGGGGTGGACTGGTATGCGACCCAGGAGAAAGCCCTTTACGTGGCGAGAGGGTGCCCCAAGAAATACCGAAGGGTGTGGGGGAAGTGGCTGGGTACGGTAGAAGGTTCGGAATGATTTGTCTCGTTATTTTTGTCTGTGCATGTCTTATGGGGTGCGGAACTGTGGGATACTTTAACTGCAAAAATGTAATTGATTCATTGTCCATCGTGTATTTGCTGATGTGTTTCATGCGCTGTAAACAATAAAATTTGACTATCAAAAAAAAAAATTACCACCACCAAATTAAAGTGGCTAAAAAGTCTTATTTTACAGAAATGCTCAAGCTGGCAAACTCAAATCAAAAAACCATCTTTAAGATAGTTAACTCCTTCACTATTCCCATATTCTTTAAACAAGAGTTTCCCCCCTCACAGTCTCTCTGCGACCGCATAGCGGATTATTTTGAACAGAAGGTCCAATCGTTACAACAAGATTTCCCAGCACCCCCTGTCTCCTCTGTTAACAATAACGGCGCTTTAAATAACAACAGACCGGCCCTCCAAATGTTTTGGTCTTTTAGCCTAGATCAAACTCGCCAGGCGACTCTTGCTGTCAAATCAGGTTCACCTTTCGACCCTTGTCCCCCCTCAATCCTACATGTAATAATAGACACTGTCAATCCAGTTATAAATAAGATAATAAATGCCTCCCTGTTATCAGCCAAAGTTCCCAATGAATGGAAGCTGGCAGCGGTCAAACCACTCCAAAAGAAACAACTCGCCGATCCCACTACCCTTACCAACCTTCGACCCATCTCCCTACTCCCATGTCTAAGCAAAATCACTGAAAAACTAATTAATTCCCAACTTATGACCTTCCTGGAAGAAGCAAATATCTTACACCCTAACCAATCAGGTTTCAGCCCTCAGCACTCTACGGAGTCAGCCCTCCTGTACACTGCTGAATCCATTAAAGCCGCCCTCGATCAAGGAAAGAATGCTGTATTGGTCCTAGTGGATCTATCGGCCGCATTCGATACAGTCTCACATGCCATCCTCTTGGACCGCCTTGAATCCTACAGTATCTCTCATCTTGCCCTGGCCTGGCTCAAATCGTTTCTGCAAAACCTTAGACAAGTCATCACCCTTGGGCAATACCAGTCAGCAGAAAAACCGTTGCAGTGGCCCTAATTACATCTAGACTTCACTACTGCAACAGCCTCTATGCGGGCGCCAACAAGTCGGTCCTACACAAACTCCAGATGGTACAACACGCAGCTGCCCGCCTAGTACTAAAATGGCCCAGAAGATCATCAGCATCGGCTGCTTTGAAAGCATTACACTGGCTACCTATTCACAAAAGAATTCTGTTCAAGATTCTGATAATTACGTTCAGAATCTTTCACTCCTCGGGACCTCCGGCCCAGGTTTGTGCGCTATGTACCTCACTGCACTCTTAGATCATCCAACGCCAATCTGCTAAAACCCCCAGTGTTTAGATGTGTCTCAAAAGGGGGAAAATCTCTCGCAGTGATCGGCCTCAGAGCCTGGAATCAACTCCCCAACCACCTTCGTGCTTTCCAATCAGAAACTCTTTTCAGAAAGGCCCTGAAAACCTGGATTTTCTCAGCCCCCTACGCACTATGTAATGCACTCATTTAAATCATTTCTCCACCTTTGTCTACCCTGTATATCTAGCGACTCACCTAAGCGCCATGATGCTCCTCGGAGTGATAGCTGCGCTCTACAAATACCTGTTAACATAACATAACACCAACTCGGCCAGGAGCATGTGTGTTTGCTATGCACCGTTGCTGTGTACACTGTGTCCTCAAACAAGGGTGTCTGATTGAAGGGCAGGCCCACAGTCTTAAAATATGTAGTCATTTGGCTGTAAGCATCCATACAAGATTTACACAATTTTAAATTCTGGACACCACAGATGGGGCCAGCAGTCTGCCGATGCGGCATTAGCAGAAACAAAACACACCCGTAGAGAAGCACTCTAGGTCAAAGTAAAAAAAAAAAAAGTTTATGACTCTGCCTGCTAGTGGAACTTGCGTAGTGCGGCTGAGTTGTTTGTCACTTCACGGAGCTCCGCTTAGCGGCACTCCACAAACTCCACCCAGTCCTAAGTACATAAATCTTTCATCAAAAGGCAGATCCTATACACTAAGACTCCCATGGAGGTACAACTATCAAAAGTACCTAACAACTGGTACCAAGCTTCATGAATGTAAGATATTGTACGTTAGAGAAATCACCCGACATAGAAGGACCCTCAAATGAGGGACCAATAGTGCACAAGATAAGTATTCCAACTGAGCACATATATAAATACTGACATAGCATACAAAAGATACTCCACATAGAGTACTGAATGTACCAAGAAGGTATCAACCCTTGACCTGTTCTGCAGAGTAAAGCAAACTGCAAGACCTGTATTATAGGTAGCAGTCAAAAAACCAAACACCATTAAACAGCTGAAAATTGTCATCAACAGTGCTGAAGGAGAAATGCACGACTTCTGCGCCAAGTAGTAAAGAGTAACTGCACTGAAAAAAATTCTTCAGAATAATGCAATACTATAATAACCGACCGGAAGTAAGGGTCTGGTCAAAACATGTAAGAACCACAAGGTTAGCTAAACAACTATAAAGTTTGGAGTAAGCAGAAACACCACACAGGGTGCAACTAGTTGAATACACATTGCAACTAAGTCATTTATAATCACTTCTGTCCAGAAAAGTCAAAAAGAAAGAAAGAAAGATCCAACCAGATCCAGCAAAGACATGTCTAGGTGTCTTTATTACACCCTGCAGCTCTAAATCGCCTTAAAGCCGAATCAGCATGTAAACCAAATAAATGTACACTATCAAACGGCATATCTTTCAGGGCATTCTGTACAGGCTGTGAAAACCCAGACTGACACAACCAAGCATGTCTGCGCAGTGCAACTGACTGAGCCATAGCTCTACCCACAGAATCAGTGGCGTCCATACCACATTTTAAAGGTGAATTTTGCTGCCTCTCGACCATCCTGCACCAACTGTAGCAGTTGACTTTTGGTTTCCTCTGGAAGAGAAGGCAGCAAACTCTCCACTGAGTCCCATACCACGTGGGAAAACCTGCAGAGAACACATTTAGTGTTCAAAGACTGTAATGCTGCACTAACAGAAGTGAAAACATTTCTCCCACAACTATCCAGACATCTGGACTCAGAACTTGGTGGAGCCAGAGGGAGGACATTTGAGCCCGCAGAGGATATAGCTACTATAACCAGACCTTTCATGAAGGGGTGTTTGAAGAGACAATCAGGGTCCCGGGGGGGATGCCTATGGGATATAGCAGGTCTACAGGCATTCCAATTACTGGTCTTGCTCAAGCCCCTAACAATATGTTGTGGAGAGGCTCATTATAAGGTAGTAAGGGCTCCACACCCGTCTTGCCCTGGTGAAGAACATCCACCAAAGGGTCTGTGGGCAATTCCACTAAGGGGAGCTGCCAGTCTAAGAAAATAGCTGCCCTCCTTACTACCGCGATACCAAAGGAGATGATGGACGGAGCGCATGAGCAAATCAAACACTCACCCCCAGTCAACTGATCTGGGTTTAATCCATCATCATTCTTTAGCTCACTCCACCACCCCAGTTCAGACATGGCCATATGCAAATCAGTCTGACCCTGTGCCTCATGGGAACAGTCCAGCCCGAACTGCCAAGCCATGTCTTCCCTGGACCGGAAACAAGCATCCTGGGACCGGTTTCTGGCTATTCAGCCGTCATCAGCCAGGCTAGCTTGAATCCAGTGGCAAAGTGAGCAAGGGACCCACGTCTGGGCATACCCTCCCAACTTAGGGCGAACAAAGCGATACCAAAGGGGATGATGGACGGAGCGCTTGAGCAAATCAAACACTCACCCCCAGTCAACTGATCTGGGTTTAATCCATCATCATTCTTTAGCTCACTCCACCACCCCAGTTCAGACATGGCCATATGCAAATCAGTCTGACCCTGTGCCTCATGGGAACAGTCCAGCCCGAACTGCCAAGCCATGTCTTCCCTGGACTGGAAACAAGTATCCTGGGACCGGTTTCTGGCTATTCAGCCGTCATCAGCCAGGCTAGCTTGAATCCAGTGGCAAAGTGAGCAAGGGACCCACGTCTGGGCATACCCTGCCAACTTAGGGCGAACAAAGCGATACCAAAGGGGATGATGGACGGAGCGCTTGAGCAAATCAAACACTCACCCCCAGTCAACTGATCTGGGTTTAATCCATCATCATTCTTTAGCTCACTCCTCCACCCCAGTTCAGACATGGCCATATGCAAATCAGTCTGACCCTGTGCCTCATGGGAACAGTCCAGCCCGAACTGCCAAGCCATGTCTTCCCTGGACCGGAAACAAGCATCCTGGGACCGGTTTCTGGCTATTCAGCCGTCATCAGCCAGGCTAGCTTGAATCCAGTGGCAAAGTGAGCAAGGGACCCACGTCTGGGCATACCCTGCCAACTTAGGGCAAACAAAGCGATACCAAAGGGGATGATGGACGGAGCGCTTGAGCAAATCAAACACTCACCCCCAGTCAACTGATCTGGGTTTAATCCATCATCATTCTTTAGCTCACTCCACCACCCCAGTTCAGACATGGCCATATGCAAATCAGTCTGACCCTGTGCCTCATGGGAACAGTCCAGCCCGAACTGCCAAGCCATGTCTTCCCTGGACCGGAAACAAGCATCCTGGGACCGGTTTCTGGCTATTCAGCCGTCCTCAGCCAGGCTATCTTGAATCCAGTGGCAAAGTGAGCAATGGACCCACGTCTGGGCATACCCTGCCAACTTAGGGCGAACAAGCGATACCAAAGGGATGATGGACGGAGCGCTTGAGCAAATCAAACACTCACCCCCAGTCAACTGATCTGGGTTTAATCCATCATCATTCTTTAGCTCACTCCACCACCCCAGTTCAGACATGGCCATATGCAAATCAGTCTGACCCTGTGCCTCATGGGAACAGTCCAGCCCGAACTGCCAAGCCATGTCTTCCCTGGACCGGAAACAAGCATCCTGGGACCGGTTTCTGGCTATTCAGCCGTCATCAGCCAGGCTAGCTTGAATCCAGTGGCAAAGTGAGCAAGGGACCCACGTCTGGGCATACCCTGCCAACTTAGGAGCGAACAAAGCGATACCAAAGGGGATGATGGTATCGCTTTGTTCGCCCTAAGTTGGCAGGGTATGCCCAGACGTGGGTCCCTTGCTCACTTTGCCACTGGATTCAAGATAGCCTGGCTGATGAGGGTTTTGAACCTTGAAACCGGTCCCAGGATGCTTGTTTCCGGTCCAGGGAAGACATGGCTTGGCAGTTCGGCTGACTGTTCCCATGAGGCACAGGGTCAGACTGATTTGCATATGGCCATGTCTGAACTGGGGTGGTGGAGTGAGCTAAAGAATGATGATGGATTAAACCCAGATCAGTTGACTGGGGTGAGTGTTTGATTTGCTCTAACGCTCCGTCCATCATCCCCTTTGGTATCGCTTTGTTCGCCCTAAGTTGGCAGGGTATGCCCAGACGTGGGTCCCTTGCTCACTTTGCCACTGGATTCAAGATAGCCTGGCTGATGAGGGTTTTAAACCCGAAACCGGTCCCAGGATGCTTGTTTCCGGTCCAGGGAAGACATGGCTTGGCAGTTCGGGCTGGACTGTTCCCATGAGGCACAGGGTCAGACTGATTTGCATATGGCCATGTCTGAACTGGGGTGGTGGAGTGAGCTAAAGAATGATGATGGATTAAACCCAGATCAGTTAACTGGGGGTGAGTGTTTGATTTGCTCTAACGCTCCGTCCATCATCCCCTTTGGTATCGCTCCTTAATACCGCAGCATAAGACGAAGTCACCTCTGTTGCCATACCAGGTGGCGAAAGCAAATCTGAAACTGAGGAGAACTGAAGACCACTAGCCTCACCCAGGAAAGTCAGCAAAGTTTCCTCCAAGGGAGGCTGAACAGTATTGTCCAAAGGGTATTGACACCGTATATTCTCCCCTTCACCTGCAAAACTGTGCATACCTGTAGGAAGAGCAGCAACGGGCTGTATAAGGGCAGATGGAGAGTTTCTTAAAGCAGACAGCTCCATCGGTGCCGCATCTGTCGTCGTGCGGCACCGGTGCAGCGATGTGCCAACGTCGGTAAGAGTATTTGGTGCGGCGTCGATAGGCACCGCCGAGGTCATGGGCTGACCCGACTCCAACGCCGAAGATGAAGACCACGAAGGACTGTGCACCGGTGCCAACTCGGATGCAGAGGGCCCGACAGGCACCGAGGGCGAACCCCCCCGCGAGGATCCAGCAGAGGCACCTCCCACCTCCTTGGGGCTAGAACGTGTGCCAGAGGAGATTTTAGCCCAAAGACTTTATACAGGGAAACTTAATATTCCCGCATTTGGGCTTGAGTTGCCCCATCTCCAGGAAATTTAGGGAGGCCCCGGGCAGAATACGACTCCACAACCAAAGGTTGGGAGACAGCATCAGAAACGAAATTATGTTTCGACTGTTGGCGCTTCGGAGCCTCCCTCGATGTCGGCGGAGACGGCACCTCACCCGAACAGCTCCTCAACCGGTCTCTGGACTTCGACGAAGACTGAAGACGACGCAGTTCCTCAGACAGTTGAACCACCAGGAGTTTCATCCGATGCTCTCTCAACGCCTACGGCCGAAGACACTGACAGGCACCACACTCCTCCCAGTCATGGTGGTCTCCCATGCACCACAAACAGATGGTATAAGGATCTGTGACCGACATCTGTCTGTCACAAGATCCACAAGGTTTAAACTCTGACGGCATCGCAACAAAAGCACACTGTTTCTCACACAAAATGTGGAGATGGGCCAAAAAACGGCCCCCTAACTGCGGAAAGAAGGAACTGACGTTAGCGCATCGGCGAGGGGGTTATATGGACTTCATCGACGTCACATCAGGTGATGACATCAATATAGAGTCGCGCAGCGCCCTCTTCCGATGCACGGACGTACTATGGAAAAAATTTCCAGATTCAGTCTCATGCCTGGGGGAGGATTCTAAAGTAAGAAATCTGCAGCTAGATATCTCTATCAGATAAAAACATGTTTGCTTGATGGTAAGTGACTTCATGTATATTGTAATTTTTTTTTTTTTTAAAGAATCTCTATGGAGTTTTGTATGGCACGATAACAGTCTCAGTCCAACCCACCATTGCCGTGGTTGGAGGTCATATAAAACCACAGGATAAAGGGCAGTGACAAATCCATCACAGGTCCCCACACCCCCCAGTCAGCCCATAACAATCCCACCAGGCTCTCCAGATCTGCGCATGTTTACGGGGACATCCCCAGGCTCTGTATATCTGCTCCTCCATCTTAGCACACCAGTCCATCGCTCTCTGCCACTCTGGAAGTTTACGTGCTATGTCGCTCTTTGACAAGCCTGTGGCTAAGCCTAGCAGGGTGCGTTCCACTCGCCTACCCCCCATGTCCTCCAGCATCCCCAGGGGTGCTACTGGGGGTTAGTTCAAGGGAAGCCTCAATGATCCATGAGAGCTCCCACTTAATAGACCATCAATAAGGCACAATTACCTGACAGGACGATACCATATGGTAGACGTCAGCCTCTGGAAACTCACATTGGTGACATCTGGGGGATGAAAGGTCTGTGGGGGTGTAATACGTGGTATAGAGATAGTTCAGTTGTATTATGCACAGCCCTGATGAGATGGCAATGGTGCAAGGGGCCATTCAAGCATCCCTCCAGTCCACATTTTCTAGGGTACCCACCCTTCCCAGTTGTGTTTAACGGGCGAAAACCTGTTAGTTATATTGAGAATTAATGATTTGTAAATCTAGGAAATCCTGCCCTTTCCCAGGGAGCATAGTAGGAGTTTGGCCTCCAGGGAGCTCATTTAGGAGGGGGGCGTGGACAGCTAAAGCTTGTCTAGGTTGAAGGCATTTGAGGAATTGTGTGGTGGATAAGGAGAAGTATGACTGCAAATCCTGAAAGGATTTCATCGCCGAGCCTTGTCAGACATCTCCCAATTGCGCTATCCCAATATTATCCCATTTGGCAAACCCCTCTACTCGGGCAGCCTGACATAGCCATGTGCCTCTCCAGAGTGGCATCAGCTGAGTGGGCTTCCTTACCCATCCTGTCATTTGGGTCGCCTTCCTCCACGTCTGGAGGACCACTCTGGTCGGGGCAGAATTTCCCTCGGAATCGGTCCGCCGTACAGCAAGTAAAAGTTGTTATCCAGGCTCAGGAGCAAGAGTTCAGCCTCATAGGCTGGGGTAAAGTGTCAATTTTTAAAAATCCAATATGGACATATCTTCTTTTAGAATGTATACTACGAATCCACTAATCACGTTTCAGTTTCATTTTGGCGACTATATTCCAAATTTATTTGTTTGAAGAAACATTTTATGAAAGTACATTAGTATATAATTAGGCCTCCCTGTTTTTTATTTTTACTGATTTTTACAGATAAATACAGAAATAAATTATCTATTTTCCTGCCTGTATTTATCTTTAAATATGGATAAATATGGAAAATTGGTTTTCCCTTGGGCGATTTTCACTAGTGTCACTCATAAGTGCTTGTTCAATGATCAGTGCAGATTGACAGTTAAGAAAGTTAAAAATTAAAAGAAATTCCTAATAAAACTTACAGAGCTGAAGCAGTACAGATGTTTAAGCTGTTCTACGATGCAAATTGTTTCAGATGACTGTTTTGTAGTGTGGATGGCTAAAACCCATTGTACATTCAAACATGAGTAAACATTAGGTAGTTAGGTAAATTTGGAAATATACCCATTGCAACTTAATTTTTTACACTATGCGCAAACAAATATGTATAAATGCAGATAAATTGAACAGAAAATAAATATGGAAAATACAGATGAAAATGTTAAAAAAAATGCCATAAAACCTAGAGCCCTATATATAATCTAAACCTTACATATAATAATGAGCATGCTATGCGAAATTTTATTGTTATGGCTCTTGAAGTTTTAGTCTCAGAAAAAAGTTACATATTTGAATGGAAAATGAAAACGTTTGTCACAAAAATATTAATATGTCTGTGTAATTCTTCCTAGGTCATGCCACCCCGTAGAGGCACTAAAAATTCATCAGTGGATACTTTGGAGTCTTGTACAGATAATGGTGATGGAGATATCTGCAGTGCAAGTTGCTGAAACATTGGTGGAATGTTCTGAAAAGAATATTGGTACGCTTCCTCTCAGTCCTGAAGTGATGCCAGTGTAACTGACTTTCATGTAAGGCACCTGACATGTTGAGTGTGTGTCCAAATCTAAAACGTGTACTTGATGAGGTAATTTCTAGCACATCTTTTGAAATAGGGTGTATTTTATGACTGCATCTAAGCATATTATCTATGTGAAACATGAGGACAGCCCAATGTGTGGCTGAAGACTCCTATTTGTGTTGCTAATGTGTATGGAGGAGCAGCTGCTAACAAAATACTGATATAATCACAATAAGTCGACTTACTACATACGTTACATTGTAAAAGTCATAGTTTATTTTTCATTATGCATCATAATACTACTTTTTTAATGTGTACTTCCTAATAATGTGCCTAATCTGCATAGTTTCATGTATACAAGTGTTTGTACACATTGTTTACGTATCCTTTTCTCCAGCTGAGCTTTTGTGCGAAAAAAACTTTTGGATTTGATTTGGAAACTTGTGGATGCACAGAAAACGTAACAAACGACCACAGATGAGTTGTACATACTGACATGATACTAATTTAAATTTTGAGTTATCATGAAATGTGTACTGTGTTATATTTTTGTATTTTCTCACTTAGTATGTATATTTTCATAGCACATCAACGTTAACACTTAAATTATTTTATGTAAGCTAGGTCACAACGTGCAAAATTGTTTCTCATAGTTTTATTAATTTCTAAAAGATAACAAATATTCACATTTCTGATTTTCTGAAAATGATTTAACTTGTAAGTTGTTTGTGTAATTAAATATGAGCCACCAATTGCTTAGAGTTCTCTCTCAGGCAACAGTCCTTGAGTGGATTGGAAATGCGCAGAAATAAGGTGGATAAGAGGACTGGTACAGATGCTCACATTAGGAAATCCTTTTTTGCATCTCATGGTGATGGCTTGTTGGATTTTGTTCTCAACCGGGCCAGATGAACAACCCTTCCTTAAAGCCACTGAAGCAACCTGAGTGTCAACAGGGGAGGTGGTGACAGGAGGGTCTGTGTGCAACAGTGCCCTGCTTTCTGTGGAGCTGCCAGCTGTAGATGTTTCCGGAACCATGCTGGCAGCAGATGGTGCTTGTCCACAGAAACTAACTGCCAACCCTTGGGAGGCAGAGCTAGCTCGCTACCAAGATGGCCGCCTGAGCCGAGAGCTCCGTGATTCTGCCCTAACGATCCGCTAAATATCCTTCAGCTACACACTGATACCGCCCCACGGGACGCTGTCCTGCTGTCTGGAGCCTGTCGCGCACCCGACGACCGATTCGCAGAGCATGGAGCTGCCCTCTGGGTGCCGTGAGGGTACCGAGCTGCGCCGGACGACCTGGTCCCCCTGCGACTGCCGGGGTGTGGAGACGGAGCGACGGGGGCTGTGGCGCCACCGGGCTGCCTCGCGCTGCCCTGTCCCCGGTGAGAGTCGGTGCGAGGCGCCCCCTGAGAGCCTGAGGGGAGCAAGCCGCTGCCAGCGACGATCTAGGAGTGCGCCCGAAGCGTGATCCCCGGCACCGGAGAGTGCGCCGGAGTGAGCGGCCATGAGTGGACTGGAGAAGGCCTCGAGGATAGGCCTGGCGACGCTGCTGCCGTGAAGACGGAGGGACTGCCTGCCTGGCAGCGAGGCACCCCGCGCTGGGAAGGCGGAGCCCCCCCCCTCCAGGTACCTGAAGGCAGCACGGGGACGGGGTGCGCTGGGGGTCCCGGGAGAGCTGCAGGCTTCCACAGAGAGCGATTAACGATCACCTCCCTGCTACACATGCGACCAACCAGCAGGGCAGTGCGGTGCGCCCCCCGGTAACCCCAGATTCTGTGTGGGGATTGCACGTCGTGGGACAGGCTTGCCTAGAGCGCTTGCATTAGACGTGTGCGTCTCACCACGCAGCGCTTCCTGGCCGTGTCACAAGGACCCGGGAACTGTCCGCCATCTTAGCCGGCAAGCCTGGACTCTGGGCGTACGGGGTACCATCCGGTCTGAAGGCCTGGCGGATCAGGGAACTACTGCTATACCCAGAGTGGAAGGAGCAACCACCCTGCTCTAGCGGCGATACTCCAGCAGGCCTTCACCTGATATTCGAGGTCGGCGCGCACGAACCTATAGCTTACTTGTATGCTGAGAGACCCCTGGAGGCTGGAGGGGGGCGAGAGGAGCCACGGCCACCGAAGAACTACGACGCGGGTGTGATTAACTGCTACAAACAGGGCCGGCGGCAGCATCGAGTGACCATAGTCACCTCACGGGACGGTGCCTCTCTGACAGCACGACGAGGGAACTTGCGGGCTTGATAGTAGCTCGCACTAACGGAACGGAACGCCTCCCCTGGCGAAACAATCCTCCACGAACCGGGCGATAGTGACACTGCCGGGTGGATAATACTCCCCCAATCCTCAGAAGCGGTGGAGTGGGAGAAGCCCGGGCAGAAAGACACAAGAATGGGGCGAGTGGAGAAAAACCAGCCGAAGTTGACATTCAGCCAGAAGAGGTCCAAATCCTTGGAGGTGGCTAATGAGGATGGTGCTCGGGAACAGAACCAGGACGCTACGGACCCAGGGCAAGACATTCGCAGTCTCTTGTTGGCTATGGAGAAGAACCTCCAGGGGGGTATCACCTCTCTTGGAACAAAGATGGACGCTCTATCATACAGAATGGATCGCATGGCTGAGAGGCTAGACAAGCACGCAGAGCGACTGGATATGTCCGAGCGCAGATTGACGGAGGCAGAGGAGACACAAACCACGCTTGACTCCGAACATAAACAACTAGGTAGGGTCATACAGGTCCTACAGGACAAAACAGAAGATCTCGTGGCGCGTTCCCGACGCTGCAACCTCCGCATTACGGGACTCCCGGAGACCACTCAAACGGGGAACATGGAGCTTTTCACGGAGGGCCTATTGAAAACTCTGTTCGGTGAGAACTCCTTTTCCACTATGTTTGTGGTCGAGAGGGCGCACCGATCCCTGGGCCCAAGACCGCCGACAGGAGCAGCTCCAAGGCCAATAATTGCTAAGCTCCTTAATTACAGGGACCGAGATGTGGCGCTCAAACTGGCCCGTGAAAAACAACCATTGCGTTACGAGGGGTCGACGATATCCCTGTTCCCGGACTTTACGGCCCGGGTACAGGAGGCCCGACGATTGTTTGCTCCCCTGAAGAGGCAATTGCGAGATCTCGGAGTTGATTACGCCATGTTATACCCGGCAAGACTGCGGGTGAACCGGCAGGGCTGCTCCCATGTCTTCACTGACCCAAAGGCGTTACAGAAGTCCCTGAAAGACTGGACAAAGAAGAAGCGCCAGGACCCAGAATCGCAACCGATGAGAGACGACACAGTTGACCCCCTTGCTGAACAGGATTGATAGCTCTATTGGAAGACTACCAGATAGGTCTGTCACGCACTTTGGGACGAGAAGGGGAAGACCCCTGGACGCACTACTTGGGGATTTGAGGGGGATACCCTCGTGTGCCCACCCTACAAAGACTTTCTTCTAATGGACTTGGACAGGTATTGTTGACTATTGGAGTGAACGGGGGGGGAAACTATAGGGCACCCCCCCCTCATGCGGAACGGGGTGGCGGGGAGGGCATGCTTGGAATAAGGTGGCCAGGGCCCTAGCTTTAAGTCTTACGAGGGCTGGTATCTCCTGGAAACATATGGTCTGCCCAGACTGCTCGCAATATAGACATGTGTCAGAGACCAAGAAGGACATGAGGAAGAACATTATTCTGGGGTGATACAGTCGAGCCCTACTGGGGGTTTAGTTCCTTGCATATTTCTGTAGTTGATATCTCTCCTATGGGCGAGACGCGGGGCACGGCCATACATGACTTGGAGTTTTTTCTGAGCTTTTTATTTTTTTTGTTGAGCGAGCTACATCCGCATCAGAGTGTAATACACCGGGGATGTATTGTTTGGTTGGGGGTGGGGTGGGGGGGATCGTTGGGGGGGAAGGGTGGTATCGCAGCCTAGTTGGGGATGGGCAGGCGTGTGTGGGGGTGGCGGGGGGTTTGGTTCTAGAAGAGGCACGCCATGTAATTGAGGAGGGTTCCTCCAGGTGCCTGGGTTTTGGCAGAGGGGGGGGGGGGTTTCAAGACGCAGGCTCTGTTATATCAGGCCTGTCGGGAGGGGGGGGAGTGGGTTGTTATTGTTTTTTGATGCGACTGTTGACGAGATTTCACATGACATGCGGTGTTGCTGTCGAGCGCACCTGGTTCCTACAACACTGAAACAATTGAGTCACACTATCATGCATGGCAGACACAGCTGAACCCAACTCCATCCACTCTTTAGAACTAGTGACCCTGTTAACTTGGAATGTCCGTGGCCTCAATGACCACCGGAAAGTCCGCAAAGTTCTAAGCTATTTGTACCGGCATAACGTGGACGTGGCCCTATTACAAGAGACACACCTCCCGTTGGACAGCCCTATCCTGCACGCTAAAGGTCTATTGGGGAATGTCCATGCGGTTGGCTTTACTACGCACGCTAGGGGTGTACTGACGTGGGTCAACCCGAGGGTGCAGTTTAGTTTGACACCACTTGAGACGGACCGCGAAGGACGGTTTGTCCTCTCGAGATGTAGCGGCAAAGGCCTGGACCTAATCCTATTGAACGTTTACGGACCCAACTATGACTGCCCTGCTTTCTATACCAATTTGACATCTCTGGCTCAGCCTTTTGTGCAGGGGGGATTCCTGTGGGGGGGGGACTTCAATCTTGTCCGTGATCCGGCATTGGACAGGTCCGATGGGCCGGACCGACGCCCCTCGGCGTCCGCAGGTGCTGTGGAGACGGCCTCGACACGCTTAGATATGTGCGACGTTTGGAGATCCCAGCATGGCGGTCAGGGAGGGTACACTCACTACTCAGCGTTTCATAACATACACACGCGAATAGATTATTGGCTCGCCTCACGTCACTTGACTACACAGCTCCACACGTGCAAGATTTTATCGCGCACATACTCTGATCACTCGCCGCTGCTTTTAACAGTGGCCTCCGCCAAGAGGCGTACACCTCCCTTTTTATGGCGCTTCCCGCCACACTCTCTCCTGGACACTGTCTTCAGGGAGGACCTGGCCACAGCGATCGAGACATTCTTCGAGACCAATGTGGGCTCGGTAGATTCCTTCCAGACCGTATGGGAAGCCTTCAAGGTCTATATTAGGGGGGTGACTATATCCAAGCACGCGGGAGTCCTCAAAGCGATTAGGGGGAGGTTGACCGCATTGGAGCGCAGGATAGGGGCTCTGGAAACTCCCCAATCTGATACTCAAGAAGACGCGACTAAGCGGGAATTAGCGCTTGCTTTGCAGGAATACCACGAGACGGCTGACGCAGAGATAAAACACCTTGGGAAGTACGCCATCGCTCGTACGTACGGTGAGGGGGAACGGCCGGGTACAGTCCTGGCGCAACTAATCAGACAGCGCAGGGTATGTACGACAACACCAGAGATTAGAGACCATCCTGATGGCCCGCAGTTGACGGAAGCTCAGGTGGCGGAACGTTTCCGGATATACTACGAGGGCCTCTACTCCTCTCGCGGCAGCAGCTCGGAAGATCATATATTGGACTACCTGAGCCACATCAAATTGCCCTGGCTCACCAATTGGCACCGTGAGTTCTTGATGAGACCAATTGAGCGAGACGAGATAACTCTTGCTCTCTCGAGCATGCGAGCCGGGAGTGCCCCGGGGAGTGACGGACTTACAGTCGCCTTTTATAAGGCGTTTGCAGACTTGCTCCTCCCGCACCTACTCACACTGTTCGAAGACATGTGCACTACGGGAGTGCTACCCCCAACCATGTGCGAGGCGATCCTGGTGGCTATACCAAAGCGGGGAAAGCCGCTGGATGAATGCCCCTCGTATAGACCATTGTCTCTCCTGAACGTGGACGTCAAAATATATGCGAAGATTCTTGCAAACCGGCTGACTCCTTTGATGCCGCTCTTGGTGGCCCCGGAGCAAGCTGGCCTTATCCCTAGCCGAAGTTTGTCCTACAACCTGCGTACGGTCTTCGCGACATTGCAACATACTAGACCGGAGGTCCCGGCCATTGCGGTGTTCCTGGACATGGAAAAGGCCTTCGACTCTGTTGAGTGGCCTTTCATGCGTCAAGTCCTCACCCGCATGGGTGTGGGTGAGGTGTTCTTGCAGCTCCTGGCGGTTCTTTTCAGATCCCCCACGGCACGCATCAAAATTGGCTCCCTGGTCACTGCCCCTATACGCATCACTAGGGGCACGAGGCAGGGTTGCCCCTTATCTCCGCTTCTATACGATCTAACAGCTGAACCATTGGCCTGCGCACTGCGGGAATGGCACAGTCACAGAGGCATACGCTTTCCCAATTACCGGCTCATCGTTTCCACCTATGCAGATGACACTCTGCTGTACGTTAGAGAACCTGACACGAATCTCGCACCGGTCCTACGTGAGGTGACTATGTTTGGCTCCTTGTCTGGCCTGAAAGTCAATTGGAGTAAATCCATCATGTTCCCTCTCACGCCTGCCACACTACCCTTTGATTCCGAATACCCCCTACAGTGGTCTACCGAGGCGGTGAGGTACTTGGGAATAAAGCTCCACACAGACTCCGATGTGGTTATGAGGGAAAATTACGGTACCGCCATTTCCCGGCTGGAGGAGGACATTGACAGATGGGTGTGCCTCCCCCTGTCCCTGTTGGGTAGAGTATCTCTGATGAAAATGGTCGTATTACCACGGTTCCTCTTTCTCTTTCTGAACATCCCTATAGTGCTATCTCTGGCATTTTTCCGACGCCTTCACTCCCTGATGACTCGCCTGGCATGGGCGGGCAAACAGCCGAGTGTTGCATGGCGTATACTGACGATGCCGTATTCAAAGGGGGGTCTGGGCGCTCCTGACTTAGAATTATATTACCGGGTGGCGCAGTGCTCCCATGCATACCACTGGATCCATGGGCCCCCGGATATACCCCATGTACGGATAGAAACAACGGTGGCTGCCCCTAGGCCACTCCCGGCCTTGCTGTTCACACCCCCTGACAGGCGCTTAGGTATCATGGACTCTCTTAATGCTGTAGTTCATGCTTGGCATTATCTACTGAACGCTCAAGCGGGCAACATCCTTTATTCTCCGATAGCTAGACTTGACTGGTGCCGCTGGATTGCCCCGTGCGCGGATAGGGGGGTCGTACAGGCCTTGCAGACGCTCAATGTATGTACAGTGGGGGACCTATTTGAAAACGGCACGGCGCGAGCATGGGAAAATATGCTTAATGATGGGGACACGGCGACACCCCTCGCACAATACCAGTTTCATAGACTTCGACACGCCCTCAGGGATCTCCTAGGGGATGATATGGCGGAGCCTCCCGAGGTCTTGGCGCTGTCTACTATTATACGAACTCCATCACCCAGTAAGCTGGTGTCCAAGCTATACAGCATCTCTCTGTCTGCGGGGGGTGCGGAATACTCTAAGCCGCGACTGGCCTGGCAACGTGATCTACAGGTAGACCTCACGGAAGACAAATGGCTCTATTGCTGCATGAGCACTAAACGAGTCTCGCTGAACGGACGCCACAGGCTAGTGCATTTTAAATACTTAAACAGGGTGTACCACACACCGGAGCGCTTGCACCGTTATGGGTTGCGAGACAGTTCACGATGCGAAAGATGCGGGACGCAGATCGTCGATTTTTTCCATCTAGCCTGGACGTGCCCGGGGGTGGTAAGCTTTTGGGCACAAGTATTTGCGGAACTAAATCGGATAACTGACTTAATGCTTGCACCTGACCCGTTGCTCGCCCTGTTGGGGTACTCTAAACCTATTCCCAAAGGGCTTAGGAGACTAGTAGACATGGCGCTTCTGGTGGCACGGCGATGTGTTGCTACACGCTGGCTGCGTGGCCCTACCCCTACTGTAGCCCAATGGTCAAAGGACATGATGTATTGCTGTACCCAGACGGAAAATTACAGCGAGTTACTACCACCACGCAATAGACCCAAAAACTTCTGGGCCCTCTATATGTCGCAGAGGACGGCTCGGACGGCTACTGACGCGGACACCGACACCACATCCCAACACATCGCCCCCCGCTGACAGAACTGGCCCCCTTTACCTTGAACTCAACATACCACATAGATTGCGTGGCTTTCTCCTTCACACATACAGGCCGGAGAAGTTGAGATGGATGGGAATGTGCAAATAAGGGATACACGGGTCTCCCCACTGGTTCACTGAGCTGTCTTGTATAACTTTATTGTGGTGCTACGACGCTTGTGATGGCTGCTTGTCGTGTCTTGAAGAAACTGTCTTTACAATATGTCGTTTGTTCTTTGTTTTTTTATCAGAAAATTTAATAAAAACATTAATAAAAAAAAACTGCCAACCCTTTAAGGGAAATACACAAAGATCCTGAAAATTACAACATGTAGCAAGGAGCGTGGTTTCCTTAGCCAGAAGGAATTTGAATTCCTCAATAAAAAAAAACCCAAAGAGTACCAGTGCTATACACGTTACCCAAGGTTCACAAAAACCTAAATCACCCACCCGGGAGACCTATCCTTAGAGGGTGCGGCTCAGTCCTGGAGCCAATGGGACAATATATCAACGTATTTATCAAAGATTTTGTCCCTGAATTGGAAACATATACACGTGACAGCACATATATGATCAGTTTAGTGATTTGGGGGAGGGTATGCCTTTTCACCCAGAGACCGAGATGCTAGTCACATTGGACATCATGTCATTGTACACAACTATACCACCGACTGTGAGTATAAAGGTAAAAGAGCAAATACTTAATACATGCCCTACCGGTTCAGGTACCCACTGAGTACACCATAGAGTTCCTGACTCTTGCTTTGACAACCAATGATTTCAAATACAATGATCAATACTACCAGCCGTGTGGTGGTACATCAATAGGAGCGGTTTGTGTCCCAAATCTGGTGAATATTTTTGTTTACTTTTTGGACCAACAATATATGCTGATATAAATAAACAAACAGCATTAATTAGATGCTGGAAAAGTTATGAAGACGACTTTTTTGTTATCTGGGGGAACACGGATTAATAGACTTTGTGGCTTATCTAGACCAAGCATAAAATAACCTGCTGTTCAGCTATCAACACACCAAACAAGAAATTGCATGTTTGGACCTCCTAATAAAACATGATGAGGGAAAGCTCAACACCACCCTCTTTAGAAAACCAACCGAGAGAAACACTCTCCTTACATTCCAGAGCTTCCATCCTCCTGCCCTGAGGGATGCCCGGCCATACAAACCAATTCCTCAGGCTACAACGCAATTGCACAGACAGGGCTGACTATTTTAGAGAGGCACACCTACTACAAAGGAAGCTACCTGAGAGGGGGTATCCTGGCAAAATAATAAAAGCAGCACTCAAAAGAGCATGGCACAACCCCAGGGAGGAACTGTTAGGAACTAAGGGCCCTATTTATGAGAAACTAACGCAGCACAGTGCTGCAAGTCATTTTGCTCCGCCGCGCTGCGTTAGTTTCAAAGCACAGGGATGCGACATATTTACAACAATTTGTCGCATCTCTGTGCTTTTCGGCGTGGCGCAAGGGGCTTGTAAATAAGCCCTTTGGGGCTTATTTACAAGCTGTAACACACACGGTTACAGTTTTGTGATTGGGGAGATCTGAGTAGTAGAGCTTTTTCCTCTCCCCCCATCTTAGTGTGTGAAATTTGCTTATTTACAAGCCCCTTGTGCCGCAGGTGCGTCACGTTGGGTGCCACACGGGCGGCGCAACCTGCTTCGTGATATTTATAAGCACACGTAAAGCCACCCTGCGCACCTTTACGTGTGCTTGTAAATATCGCCCCTTTTCACGCAAAACTTTGCGTGTTAGGGGCGTGACATGTGATGCAGTGCGTACAATAAAAACTATTTTCCTCCTAGGTCACTTATTGGTCATCCAGGGGCGACTTATATTTTCTCACATCCACATGACGATGGGGCCCATAACATCGCCTATCACACACACACACACACACCTGGATTTCCTCTACACCTTTACGAAATTCTATACTCCTAGGAGAAATAGAAGAACTAAAGCATCATTTTTGTACCGCTGGAAGGAGCCAGGATATCTTATTACCTTAACCTATCGCTTTCTTATTTATTTCTTAAGATATTCCTGCTCATTGTTTTGTCGATGGATCATCTAGTAAGAAATTAGTTTATAGTGATTAAGACCAGCTAAATCACAATAACCAATTACCAGTGTCGCAATCATTTAGTAAAATAACCACTGAGTCGTTTGATTTAAAGAATCTTAAATTTTATATAATTTTAAAAGCATGAGAAAGAATTTAGACTTTTTATTCAATTATTCATTCATTATTAATTCAAATATTTATTAAGCAAAATCAATTTTATTGCAGAAAGAAAATGTTGTCATGAAGCAAAACCCTAATTACCTGCCTACCTTCCTAATTTAGCCTAATGATTTCTAACCTAAGTTTAAGAATTAAAAATAACCTGATTCTCATACTCAACTGGAAAAATAAGACAGCAACAGAAACTTCAGCTCGTCAGCATCAGCTACCGCAACCCGTCTCATCTAACAGTCTTTCAGCATCTCCCGCTCAGTAATATGGATCGATCTCGATCACCAAGCACTGGAAGCCACCAACTCCAACACCGACTCTGACTGCGACTACCCCTCCCACTAAGAGTAGGCCTTCTTATACCCTAATTCTAACTTTGCTAACTAAATTGTTGCAACATTAATAACGCGCTTTTCTTTCTTTGGTTCACTCATTTCATCTATTCATTCTTAATCAAGTTCTCCCGGATCCAGCTTGTTCTTTTGGAATGTATATGTTCATTTCCTTTCTCACAGTTCAAGACATGTTTCCATCCGCTTCGATCAGTACATTTGTAACTTCTTTCGATACATTCGAGAACTCTGCAGGCATTGTCCTTTCTCTTAAAACGGTTTCCCACGACTCTTTGCTGATCACCACGGCACATTATCAGTTCAATTAGGTCACATCAGCCTTGAACATTCTTGCATCCTAGCCTCTCAGCATCATCACGTGGTTAGCCTTTCTCCAACTTTTTCTCCCTTGTCACACGTTTTCCCAGCACATGCGCACTCTAATAACCGGCAGCCATTTTATATCGCCACTCGTTTATACTTAGAAGCACTATTTAGAAATAAACAAAACATAATTAAAATAGAGAAACATAGCCTTTTCGTTTCCCTCCCGTCATCTACGTACCCCAATTAGTTATTACCTAGCAGAAAGCAACATTTAAGCTGTTCCTTACTTACCACCACTATTGTTTTTGCAACGACACGTTTATATTCTATGAAGCACAAATCATGCATTTATTATTTATTTAGTACGCAATTATTTTATGTTATAATTAGACACACAGACATTTGTTAATAGATTATTCAGCCCATATACTTGCGTGTTACCCTTCCCTCACGTACATTGTTGATTAATACATTTAAACGAACATTTTATTAATTATTTATAAAATTTGTTAGGGGTTAAAAAATTTTATTTTCTCTGCTTCATCACATGGGTATTGCTGTGGGTGTTCCCACGCAACACCCATGTCCACTGCTGCATTTCAAGATTTACAAACAGTCGTAAACCTGGATATGCGTCAGAATGCTACGCCACCCCAAGGGTGGAGGTGCAACGAGGAGAAATGTTTTCATCATTTCTCTTCCTTTGTTTCCTCTTTCAATGCATGCTGCATTCTACAGCACGCAGTGGAAGCGGAAATCACCTCAATTGATTGTTTTTGTGCAGGAAGGTGCCCCTTCCTGCACAAAAACAATCTCCTCACGACGCATGCATCCTTGTACCATGGTGCACGGGTGCCTGCGCCAGCGCATGGCAGCAGTTTGTGTGCCAGCGCAGGGAAAGCACAAAGATGCGACATATTGTTGTAAATATGTCGCATCCCTGTGCTTCAAAACTAACACAGCGCTGCAAAATGACTTGCGGCACAGCGCTGCGTTAGTTTCTCATAAATATGGCCCTATGTTCTAATGAGAACGTAGTGTGCGTTAAAATGTTCTGACCCCATACGAGCAATGTCATAGCATCCATAAACAAGCATTGGCATAGCCAATAGGTCTCGCTTTTGGGACCTTATACGTATTTAGTTATGCAGCACAATATCCTTGGTGCAACAACATTAACTGTTGCATGGTTAAACACTTATAAGGTACCAAAGGCGAAGTCAAGTAACAAGTGTGTTTCTGAAGTTAAAAACACATGTGTGGTTGAAAACATTAGCTGCACGCGTTTGCCTCCGAAAGCAAACAAACAACATTCCAAACAAACAAGCCCAGGCAATCGGAAAAAATTGTTGGCCAGTTATCCTAAAAGGCGAGAAGCAAAAAAACCTGTGACATGGTCAGTCGCCATGGGATGGAACACACACCGAAAGGGAGGGACAAATGGCCATGATTTACCAATGAAAAGTAAGGAATTTACTGAGGCACACAAACCAAACAATTAATTTGCAATGCAACAGGTCTCGCATTTACATTAGTTTGAGCTATTGGCATTGTAAATGACAATGCCTTTATTTAGGTTTTGGTTTTTGAAACATAAATAAAATGCATTGTCATTTACAATGCCAATAGCTTAAACTTGCGTAAATGCGAGACCTATTGCATTGCAAATGCTTGTTTTTATTGCAGTGCAGTAATGTAACAGGTAAAGCAGCTGACTTTGGAACTGAATTGAAAGCCTCATTGAGAGCATGCCTCGGTCCTGCAGTTGAGATCTTTTTAACACAGTGTTTTTGAGCTTGTAATGTGTCTCCCTCAGGCAAAGCTTAAGTATTTGCATGGCAGTGAGATAAGCATCCTTCGGGGGATTAAAAGCGGTTTAAAAGGACACTGATGTGATCATGACTGAGCCCGGGGACGAAAGCTATGGCGTCGACACACAAAATTATATTAGTTTGAAAATTTAACGAAAACATAGAGGAAACGGCTTAAAATCAGGAAGCAGGAGGCATAGACAGATTGCCGCTGTGTTTGTATGTTTTCTACGAAAGCATCATGGATGGGGTCTAGTTGAATAACAATGAGATTTAGAGCTATTGACGCCACCCTTAATGGCAATATTTTATAGTGTTGGATGTGCGAGGATGCCTGTGTTAATACTGAGGGCACCACACAGGGGCTGACGGGGTGAGCAGTCTGAGACAGCACTGCCGGGATGCACACTTTATGCACACAGAGGTGGGGTGGTAGACTGGGGCTACGGAGTACGTGGAAGTTAGGATGTCCTGCACTTACTGGTAGCTGTGGAATGCAGCAGCAGCCCTGCTCTAGTCCCTATGTGCTGTGCGCAGAGCAGCAGTAGGCAGAGCCCCAGGCTGCAGCTTGTTTGCACAGGATGCTGGAGGGGGGACGCCACGCCACCCATTGAATCTTAAGAATGTATCAACAAGAACAATTAAGGAGCGGATGGAACTCAGCAGCCACTGCCCCTCTGTAGTGAGAGCTACAGGGGAAGCAACCAAGGGAGGAGTTGCATGTCGCTGTGGAGAAATAAAGCTATGTTTTGAAGCGCAGCTCTCAGCTCTATCCCTTAAATGTAAAGTAAAAGTGGGGCTGTTGATAAATAAATAAAGGCACGTGCTGCATTGGGAGGTGGGAGGGGCGTGCTTTTGAGGCAATTCAATAAACATCACTCCAAGCAGACGACCCCAAAGTGAAAGCGGCACTGTTATTAAATAAATAAAGGCTCGGCGATTCTGTTTTTGATGTGGGAGGGGTCTGCTTTGAAGGAAAGGCAAGAAATAATTTCGAAGTACATGGGCGCCGTTAATACATAAATAAAGGCTCACTGCCATGCTGTGTCGGGAGGTGGGAGGGGTCTGCAAGCGGCGCTGTTATTAAATAAATGAAGGCTCTCAACCATGCTGTGTCGGAGGTGGGAGGGGACTGCCTTGGACGAAAGGCAAGAAACAATTTTGAAGCACACGAGCGCCATTAATAAATAACAAGCGCTAAAACACAAGCGCGGCCCAGCGGGCGCGAAAGTTAACTATTAAGTGAGAGGGGGAGCAGGAGGTGAGCCTGCGAGTGGTGCGCGAGCGCGCGCGCCGGGAAGAGCGACGGCTAAAGGAGGGGGAGCAGGAGGTGAGCCTGCGAGTGGTGCGCGCGCGCCTGGAAGAGCGACGGCTAAAGGCCCCGAGAGGAAAGCCAGATGGCGCCTGTGCGCGTTACTGTGCGCGTAACCGCACGCTCTAGGCCACACAAAAAGCTGTGGCCGGCTTTTTGAAGCCCACTTACTAAAAGCCTCGCCAGCGCATGCGCTGGCTCAGGCGAGACCTAAAAATGAATGAAAAGGAATATATGTCCAAAATTATTGGATCATTTGTTAATAGACGCATGGTGTTTGTGCCAGCAGTCATACTTATCTGAGGTACTGTTACCAGTGACAAATTGCCAATTATTACTTTTTAGATCAGTAAAGGTTCCCATTTTTTCCAAGTGTTGGTTCACTGCACAAACCTCTGCATGGTGAGCAAAGCTGCTCACAAAGGGGCTTTTGTTGGGAAACATTACAGAGGTGTTTCATTTGATCTTCAAATCTTATTCTATCGCACGACGAAATCGAGGCTAGAGGTCTTCAAGAAAATCAAACAGCAGCTGGAGACGAATGGGATCAGTTTCTAAGACATAACCTTGATCAAATGTTAGAAGAAAGTATGTAGAGGCCCACACTAAGGAGACTAATACCACAAATGAATTTATCTTAAAAAAGCATAATTTGGATTTTTATTTAATGTTTTAAGCTTTTTACTAACACCAAAACATAATCTCTAAAAGTACATGAAACATAAAAAATGTACCGTGTGGGATTCCTAAAGACATGCACCAAAAATCCGTACACAAATCCAGAGGACTCAACTTTGCACTTTGAACAGGGGAGAATGTTGGTGATCCAAGGAACAGCGTTGTTGAAGTAAGCAACAAGAGAGTTGTATGACAGAATTGCACATGCGTTTAGCACGCATGCCTTTTCAATGACGGTATTAGAACAAACGCGTTGTTACGACGAGTTCATTTTGCACGCAAGTCGTTACAACGACTTGCCTTTGGGGGACGCTGGACTTTGGATTAATATTTACTATTCCAACTCCAGTCTGCACAACAGTAGGGAAGGTGTTGGACTTTAAAATCCAACACCACTCCAACAATGTGCCCCCCTAAAGCAAGTTGCTGTAACAACTTGCATGCTAAGCGAATGCATGGTAACGATGCGTTCGTTCTATTGCCGGCGCTGTAAAGGCACAGCGTGATTCCAGTTTCGTATTAAAGGATGTTTCCTGAAGAGACATGCACACTCACTGGGATAGAAGGGACTACAGAGGGCTGAGTGGATGGAACAGTGGCCAAACAGGGGAATCATAAAATGGATTTTTGTAGAAATGTCCAGCATTCCTCCTCCATTAGCCCGTACGCTGTGGTGTACAAAGGAGTGGCATGCAGCTGCCTGGACAGGACTACACTGTAAACTAAAACAAACAGAAACCAGAAAAAGACCAATCCTTGCTTTTCATTTAGCAGTTTGTTGAAAAGTCACTTAGGAGCACAAATTCCATGTTTCTGATGTTATGACCAGTTGTGCCACACGGTTAGTTACTGTGCTTAGAGTTTTAGCCAGCATGCTGTCGGCTCTGATCCCAATGCATGCCTTCTTAAAACATGCAGCTGAGACACAGACAATTCACGCCCTGCTTTCCATTTATCTTTTCTGAGCCAGATACAAACTGAAATACTGTGACGAGGACTGATAGCTTCCAACCAGCCAAGTGCACCTTTTAGCAGCGTCAGTCCTTAGCTAAATGGAAAGTACACACTCCCACCGCTGAACAAGCTCCCGTGGGAGTTACCCAATTACAAGAACGCAGGCCAGTTGGTTGAAGTTACTCATTCATCACAATTATCTGCTCAAATGTTTGCAGTGGTAGTGCATGGTGTGGGGGAGTTGACATAAGACTGCAGAAGGCAACAAAACCAAGATGGATTCCAGCCGGCAACACTGGGCAGACGGTTGAATTGATCAAAATGAAATCTTACTCTCAGGTGCCTGCATCTAAAAAGCAGATAGATATTTTAAATGTAATTGCATTCATATAGCACTTACTTCCCCATACGAGGCGTTGAAGACCTTTAACCCGGGCAGCACGTTGCTCCGGAACCCAAGGTTAGTGGTCACTCCAGTGTTATTGGATGGTTGGTTACTGTTAGTTATTCGGATTAGTCTTATGCGCTCAAGCAAACCATTCCATGCGGTCTTTCAGTTTCTTTATGATGGACTAAATTAATAGGGGTTAGTTGTGATCATTAGTTGGGGGGTATGTGACCTCCTACACAAGGTTGGTTGAGGTTACTGGAGACGTCAGAGGAGATTAGATACTGTTGGGCTGCAAAGGTATGACATTTAGAGGAAGGAGGAGAGATTGTGATCTTGTAAATGAGTTATGGGCATTTGCAGAAATACAATAATAGAGAATAAGGCAAACATGCATGTGTCAGAGATATTGGAGAACTAAACAAGAATAGTCCAACAGCGGACATATAAGTCTTGACATGGCGTGCTGTGTTTCACCTCTTAGATGACATCATTAACAACTCGGTGGAGATGTAAGTGTACAGAGCATGCCATGGCAACTACAGGAGTAAGAGCTATGTTTGGGAGCTCTGCGCATTCTGGAGATTTAACAGAGCCTGTGGAGGACTGCAAAGAGGGCTACATCTGTGACTTCCCAGAGTCTGCAAATTCAACACAACACTTCGGGGCTCGTTTCCCACTACTGTTGGAGTGGACAGGGCCTACCAAGTGTGTACTCCTGCGCCTTGCAAATGGTCCATGACAAAGTGGCACCCCGCTTAGTTTTATATATTTTCGGCAAACTGACCAAGATGGAGAGACCAAGATACCATCTCATCGAAGACTACCGTATACAACAGTTTCCTTTTTTTTTCCTTCCCAGAGTGGCAGCTGCAACATTAGATCATCCCCGACTTTTCTACTGCAATGCATCAGCAAAAACAGCAACAAATCCTCACAGAGGCTATTGTAACACAGCAGCTCGCTCGAGAAAGAAGTTAATATGGAAAACACATTGGTCGCCTTCAGCTTCACAACAGCTTGACTAGATTGACCATGCCACAAAAAGATTATCGGGAACAAACCAGACCAAGGAGTGGGCAACCATTTTCAAAATTTGCTTACATAACAGTCAAATGGGCGATAGATATAAGCTGATGCTACCGGCAGCAATGTTAGGGACAGACACAGTGACATGAGAACTACGCCTGAAAACCTGGTTGCTCCAAAACGCCGCCCCATAATCCACCCAGCCTTCTGCTCTGTCTGTTGCCGCTAGCGCTGGGATGCCTCCGGGTAGCTATGCGATTAACAAATGCTGATAACATAACATAACCAGTGAGCACTATTAGGCTAAACTTGGTTAACAGTCAGCAAACCAGCACAAACTCTATCCTCTCACAGGCCAACATCACCAACCTCTCAAAGATATCATTCAAATTGGTCAAAAATAGTCCACGACAATCTGTCCGATACTCTCTCTGCGTAACAAAAAGTGGCTGCAAACAAAAAAAGCATTAGAAATGCAATAGGTCTCGCATTTTTTGGAGTTAGCGCTATTGGCGTTGTAAATGTCAGTGTCTTTTATCCTTGTGTTATGGAGTGGAGGTATGTGGTTTGAGTAGAAATATGTGGGTTGGATTTGAATTGTTAGTTGTGTAATTGTGTGGCGTGGATTTGTGGAGTGTAAATATGTGGCATGGTGTGCAATGGAATTATGTGTATAGTAATTATGTGATGTAGAGTGCAGTGGTGTAGAGTAAAGTTGTGTATAGTGGTACAGAGTGGTGTTGCACATAATGCAATGGAGTACAGTGGAGTGGCACAGATTGTAAAACAGTGGCTTAGAGTGGTGCAGTATAGAGTGTAGCTGCGTAGAGTAAAGTGAAGTGGTTTAGAGTGAAATGGTAACGATTAGAGTGGATTGGCATAGAGTGCAGTTTTGCAAAGCAGAGTGGCATAGAGTGGAGTGGTGCAAAGTACAGTGGAGTGGCCTATCCTGGAGTTGTATAGAGTGCAGTGACAAAGAGTGCAATTGTGTATAGTGGAGTGTGGTAGAGAGCATTAGCATACAGTAGAGTGGGGCATAGTAGAGTAGAGAGGAGTCTAACATGCGCTTATCGTTTTTTTTGCAGCTACAATAAACAGAAAATGTTTTTTCTTTCTTTGCTTGTATTCCATGGAGGTTATAGTCTGGCCCGTTATGGAGCCTTTTTTTACAAACAGGGTGACATGACATGCATGCCAGAACTTTTTTAGTGGGAACATACAACTTCTGCCCAATCAAAACATGTACCCCTGCCTCCAAACATGTAGGCGAAGGGAAATCCCCTCTCTCTTGATGCACACAATTTTCTGGCGATAGCTGCGCTGTCACGCCAGACCATAATAAAAAGGCTGTTTAAAATTTAAACTACAGGCAGATTTGCACCCCTCCTCTTATAAAGTGCTAACTCTAAAACAATGAAGTAATAGCCCAACAGGTTTATGCATCTGCTGCTGAGATCCTTGTGCAGCCTGCATGTGCGAATCCGAAGCGGGGCAAATCAGACACTTATTCTTCCGAAGTCGATAGCATGTGCATTGCTGTGTTGTAGTTCAATAGCACCTATGACTTACTGTGCTGTGAAGCTGGAAGGTTGTGGCAGAAACCACTATATAAAACACTTCATCACAAGCCTATTTAGGAATCAGAAGACAGCATTTACGAAGGACAAAGACACAAGCCAATGAAAAATATCGGCGGGGTAAAGCAAATCCTTTCCATCAAGAAATGCATTCAGTAGACGAGAACAAACAAAAAGTATAAATAAAGTCAAAATAAATAAATTTAAAAAATCATTTCCATTCATTTTACTTCAATTCCACATTGAAATTTAGAAACGTGCTGTAAGTGGGTTAGAACGTGCATTAGGAAGTCTCCGCTGTGCTAACTGCAATTAATTTTATACAAAGAACAAAACCCGCAAAAAATAGCATACATAGCAAAGAAAAAAAAAGAGCGACCATATACACGCACATCTGCTCCCCTTGTAAATAAACATTACGTGCCCCTAATGGGTGTGGGAATGTTTATGATGCTGTGTAACGAGATACTCTTCGGCGTCTGGGTGGTTCTGTGTACACTCTGTCGCCCACGGCATTGGATAATTAGAGTTTAGTAGAGGTTTGCATGCAAACACGAAGGTTTAGCAGGGTTTTACACCAAGCCGTAGTATAAGTGAGAACGCTGGCCATACTTTTCATGAACTGGAAAGAGCAGGCACGCAAAGAATAACGTACACAAACAAAGCTCGGCAGATCTAATCTTTCCTACCACGCACAGTCTACCCCCTGCGAACACAAGTACAAAAGGCACTCACAACGCACACAATGGTCTATTCTTGTGGGAAAGGAAAGCATGCATTAGGTCACAACACCGACATTTTTATACTTCGTCCTGCGGTAGCGTAAAATATATATATTTATATGTCGATATATAGATTAGCATGGGAACACAACAAAAGGGGGTGTTATAAAATAATGAAACTAAGACACAGGCTGCAACCGGAGTTAAGGTAGATGGGGGAGGGAGGGGGAACAATGGTGTCTGCAGATTTTTTAAATTAACACAGCGCCGGCTTCGCAGTGCCTCTGGGGCCTCTCAGTGCTCCTGACCTCTTGCACCTCTTGGCGCTGCCGGGGGCCCTCCGGAGCTCCGGCCCTCAGCGCCTCTCAGTACTGCCTGTGACCCTCCAGAGCTCTGGGCCTCTGTGCATTTGAGCTCTGCCTATGTATATGACCCTCTGGAACGCGTGCACCTCTTGGCACTGCCTGCGACCCTCTGGAGCTCCGGACCTCTGCGCCTCTCAGCGCTAGCTACGACCCTCCAAAGCTCCGGGGCTCTCTGCGTATGCTGCGACCTAACGGAGCTTGGCCTCTTGGATTTAGAAATGTTGGTTCCTTGTACCTTGCTAGAGGCAGGCTCGCTCTTTCCACGAGTAAGCAGGGCCCGTGTTTGGATATTCAGCAGTAGGTCATGTTTAAGTCAGGAGTGGGTCACAAAGGCTCGTAGAACTAGGGAACAATGCTTCGTGGATGGCAGAACAGCTTGAAAACCTGAGGTGCCAAGATCCCATACATTTGTCGAAGGTACATTACAATTCTCGTCAGGAGAAAACATTCGGTCCACTCTGAGAGGTGCGCTATATATCTTACCCACTAGATGGCAGTAGAAGGCTTTATATTGAAGAGTCTTCCTGATGTGGCCAGCGCGCAGGGCAGCAACTAGGAGGACAAGCACGCGAGTGGTGCGCGCGCTTGCGAGCAGCAGGCGTGACCACACGCTCGTGCACCATGGCCTTTTGCTTGCGGGTAACCGCACGGAAAAGGCCATGACGCACGAGCGTGTGGTCAGCTTTCAAAAGCCCCTTACTTAAAGTCTCGCAGAGCAGCGCTTGCGCGCTACTCGAGGCTCGACCTAAAAAAGCACTGCCACCTTCTGCAGGGCATTGATACATTTCATGAGTTACCCTTATTTGCCTTTAAAAGAGGCAAGAATACACTATCAGTTTTATTGTATGTGTGTACAACCACGCCTCCAGCAAGACTATAAGTGTTGAGATTGCTTGGCCTGCTAGTTCACTCAGAATACCATACCAAACGCTTTCTTCATGATGCTATGAATGTGAAACTTAGGTAGTTTACAAATTGTAACACATCAAATGTGGTATACTGTGTTTGGAGCCCATGCAATTACATCTACATCGGACAAACAACACAGCATATAAAAGCACTGATTGGCCAGCATCTGGCCAGAAAGTTTTGTGTGTTATGATTAGTATTTTGATTAGAGTTTTTAGGATATTTTCGTGCAAGCCCCCACTGCCTCAACAACCTTGGAGTAAGTAGGCCTTGCTTGCTTTTCCCTCACTCGGTGCATTCTCATAACCAATGAAAAATTCCACAGCCATCGCTGCAACTGTAATTGTCAGTTTGATACTCCAAGAACAGCTCTCTCTATAGGAATGGAGCTTTGTGTAACCAGGCCAAGTTACCACAGAGAAAGATGACGCGGACTGCATTATTGGAAAAGAAAATACTGGAAGTTACCAACATGTTAATACAAATTTTCAGATTACTATTGCATTAATGAGAAGAGCTGCACAAAAGTATTAAATCTTACATCACCCACCTCAGACAAAGTCAAAGAAGGACTGCAAAGCTGACTGATATCAATAGAACAAAGGAAAGATTACATGGGACGGATCGGGTTTGATCAAAACTAAGTTCAGACCACAGAACCGCATGTTGTTAATATAACAAAGGAAGGACAACATTAGCCGATGCTTTCCCGCCCCTCCACTTGATTACTAAAAACGACTAATTATTTGTTTCCTCCTATTCTCCTTTCCCACCATCTGCTTCTGCTGCCAGAATCTTTACTAAGCAAATCTACAATAATAATTGTAACATCACTACTGAGTTTTTGAGAAATAGGAAGTGGAAAGCTGGTTAAGACGGGTAATTAGGCCAGACGATCAGCTCATTCTCCCTCTCCTCGCTTTAGTAGTTGCTTCCCTCCTCTTAGTCACTTTCTTGAACCAGAGCCTTTTTCTTTTGTCCTCCCTGGCTCCATCTATCAACTCTTGGCAGTTTGTGTGCTGGCCTTTATCTCACCGGAGTGATTTGTTCCCGTTCATCTTTATGCTATTTGGCACACCTCCTCCTCTCTGCCCACTTGAAGCCACTATAGACCTCCTGTAACCATGGCCACAAACGGATCTGTTGTACCTGCTGCTCAGCCAGTGTGAGTGTGGTGTGGAATGTTGGGTGAGTGAGGTTGGCAGTTGGAGGTTGGGCTGAGCAACAGGAAGGCTGCTCCTGGTGGGGCTCACTGTATCTTTATCTTGAACCTACTATCTTAATAAATACCATCCTAAGTTTACCAAGGAACAGGACACTGTCTTCATTACAACATTTTGGCGACTTTTCCTGGAAAGAACCTGCGTGTGCCACCTGTCTGGACTGTGACTTTCAAGTTTCAAGTATGTTTCAAGTTTGAAGTAACTGGAATTCAACTAAGTGATCTTGTAGAAGCTGGCAGCCCTGAGCCCCACCAGTGACCAATAGATCGGTCGGCCCTGACGTGGGCTTGCCAGTTTCTGTTGAGGTGTCCGTGTCCTGCAGTCTTGGGTGAGTGTCTCCATCAAGAGGAGTTCCCCAGAGGACCAACAAGTTCAACAGCTAACCACCATCAGCTTCAAGAAGGGGTGATGTTACTTTGGGAGAGTGTGTCATCATGAGGAGTTTCCCAGAGCAGCATCCAGCGTGAGGTGTGTCCAACCCCAGAGTCTCCCTGTGGAAGTATCTCTGCAAGTGCCTCCTTGGAACTAATTTGCCCTGTGACTGTCGTGTTTGTGGAGCTACTGTTCTGAGGAGCCACTTTTCCCTGCGTCTGGTAGAAGCACCTGCAGTCTCTTTCTGTGGGGGCATGCCGTAAGGAGGAGTGTCTAGAGGGAGACGACAGTCAACTGACAAGAGAAGTCCTCGTTTTCCTGCTTTTATGGACTGAGGAGCCTCTTTATTTATGCCTTGAGGTGCTGCATCGAACGAGGGGCTCAGAGTTTTTATTGTGGTGCATCTTGGCTTGAGTTCCCCAGTGTCCTAGTCGGCAACATGTGTAAGCAGTACTCTGTGTCCCCTAGGTCCTGGCATGAAGTATTCCCTCCCGCTTTGGTGTTTCTGAGGTTGGTGCACTATGGGGGACTGTTTCGTACTGGCTTCCATTGCTTAAAAAAAAAAAAAAAGGGGAAAAACGGTTGGGTTCCGTTGGCTTACCGGCTTTCAACCGTCATACTTAGTGCCAGCGCGAGCCTTGTCTCCTCCTCACGCAGTGTCTTGCAGCTTTCACGCTGAGCTGCACGAATGTGCCGGGAGCCACCCAGCCTCACATCAATCTGCGTGCCGCCATGTTGTCTTTCTCGCAAGTGGTCAGGTTTTACTTCATTGCGCTCTGAGCGTGCACACTTCTTACGTGCAGTCATCTTTTCCCCTGCTCATCGGAGTGGATTCACCCGATTCTTCACCAGTGGACCCACTTCTTGCGTTGAGTGCTGCACCGGTTTGCTGTTTTCGCACCCTCTGAAATGTGGTGAGAGCTGTCCTTTCTTGTTTTGATTTGCCTAAGCTCCCTGTTCTTTTTTTTTTTTTTTTTGCCCTGGTGAGCTTTAATTTTACGGTGGTGGTGTGCGGTCGGCGCAACACTTTCGCTTTGGAGAAAGACTGCTGCATCCGTTGGGAGAGTGACTTTCTTGTGACTCACTCCAAGAATCCTGGCACCCTTGACTTTGACTTTGCGAATCCACATTTGTTTGTTTTGGGGTTTTGTTGTTGGAGTCAATTTTTGAATAAGTAAATTTTATTGATGTGGCTTAAAAGGAAAACAAATGTTAATGCCATGGTTGTGATGTTGCCCTCAAAATGTTTGAAAATTCAGGGTAGGGGTGGCGCCTTGGTTACCACCCTGTGTGGTTGTGGGAGTTTCGTTTTCGTCTCCCACTGAGTGTATCTGTGTCCGTTGACTTTTGCACGATTTCACTCTGGTTTATCCCCTAGTCGTTGTTGTGAGAGGGTGTGCATCTCTCTGTTGGGGGTGTGTGTATGAGTTGGTTCTTAGGTTCTGAGCCTCTCTAGCCTACCACTTTTTTCGTGGTTGTGGGTGACATTGGTGTGTTACCTTTGTGGGCAGTGTTTTGTAGTTGACCCCTTGTGGTTGTTCTGAGAGTGTGTGTATCTCTCTGTTGAGGGTGTGTGTATGAGTTGGCTTTTAGGTTCTGAGCCTCTCTAGCCTACCACTATTTTCGTGGTTGTGGGTGACTTTGGTGTGTTACCTTTGTGGGCAATGTTTTGTAATTGACCCCTTGTGGTTGTTGTGGGAGTGTGTGTGCCTCTCACTGTTGGGGGTGTGTATGTGAGAAGGCTCTGGAGCCTCTCTGGCCTACCACTGTTTTGTGGTTGCGGGTGGACATAGGTTTGTCTCCCTTGTGGGCGTTGGTTAGAGTTGACTATGTTTGAGTCACTCGTGTCTGCCACTTTTTGTGGTTGGTTGGTGAAGTTCACTTCACCTGTAGCTTTGCGTTTTCGCTGAGCATTTTCTGTGTGCTTGTCCTCCCTTTCCTTTCTCCCTTAAAGCTCGGGCTTTTTTGTCCTGGTTGAGCTTGTGTGTCCTGTGGTGTGTTTTCTTCTGCACCGTTGTGGTTTGTTCCCCTGGTGTTCACGTTCATTTTCGGCCTGGCCAGCTGATATGTTTGTGTCTCAGGGGTTGGTTGGTTATGCGTGGTGTAGGAGTTTGTAGGTTTGTTTGGTTTTGTGTGGTAAGGTGGGAGTTTTGAGTGGAAAGGGAGTGGATGTGTGTAAAGGTTGTCTTTCTGCCTTAAGTTTGATTTACCTGTCTTGTTTGTTTGTAGGTACTTGGGTGGGCATTGATGTTTTACCGTTGCTTTGCCTTTTGTTGACATTCATGAATATTTCCATTTTCTCCTCAGCTTTCTTGCATTTTTGGATGTTAACTTGTAGCCCATAGTACTGTGTTTTCCTTACTTTTCATCCTTTCTGGTTTGCCCTCAACCATTCTCAGGTCTATGCAATGGTACCTTTCCAGATTTTATGTGTATGTGATTATCTCTTTGATGTGCTTTTCACTTGTATCATTGCATTGTATTTTTGTTTAATATGAGGAAGGGAGAAGTGTTGTACCTGCTGCTCAGCCAGCGTGAGTGTGGTGTGGAATGTTGGGGTGGATGATGCTGTGGAATGTTGGGTGAGTGAGGTTGGCAGTTGGAGGTTGGGCTGAGCAGCAGGAAGGCTGCTCCTGGTGGGGCTCACTGTATCTTTATCTTGAACCTACTATCTTAATAAATACCATCTGTCTTCATTACAACAGGGTCCCACTCAGAAAAGCAGTTTCCTCATCTTATAACTCAACATCACTGTCTATAATTCACCCATCGCTCTCAAGTGATTCTGAAAATAGGGCCTATTCTGTACTCTAACTGCCCATCTTGAACAGCCCTGCTGTACACCACTGTCTAAAATCTCCGAGGAGCTCAGGGCCCTGTTCTCATTTGACATAATCTGTCTGATCCACGCCCTACCTTACTATGGGGATGACACTCTCTGATCCCACTTCTCTCACAAAACGCTTTTTCCAAATCTGGAGTCAATGCTTTTAAGATCACATATCCTCTGAATCTCTCTAAATACTTAAAGAAAAACTTGAAACACAGGATCTTGAGAGATTTCCCTGAAATCCTTTTCGAAGACCAGTACCATTGCATTTGGAAAGGAACCCTCAAAACTGACTTCCCCTTCTTCACCAACAACACTGACCTATGGTCTAGCTCCTTACAAAATAGCCTGCCTGTCTCCTCACTGACAAGCATTTCCTTTGTACTTACACTTAAATGTGTATCTCCCCTCAACCTGTCCAGTAACCTTTCAATCTTCATCTTTAACAATGGGGAAAATGATGTTACAAGCCAATGACACAATCTTGGCCATGGTCGACAATCTCTTTCCTACTCCTAGACCCATTTCATCTGGCTCTCATCCAGCCTCCTCTGGCTATTCCCCTCATTCTCTGCCCACACACTCTCTAGCTCCCTCTCCAGATAATTCACCAACCAAATCTTCTCTCCCCTCATTCTTCAACCCCCTAGAACTCCTGCCACCCCCAACACTATTGCCTCCCTCTAGAACTCACCAGTACCCTCACCCCTGCTTCCCCTCTCCCCTAATCAAACATGCAAGACTGCCCCATCACCCCCTGCCCTATTCTCTTCAAATGTCTACCAATCCCCCATCTCCCACCTCTTGAGCCCTTGCTCATCCCATATCCCCCCTCATTCAACCATCTCTCCCTCTCAAAAACCCAGTATTATCCAGCCACCCCTCCAGCTAACACCCTGACACATCTCCCCCAACTACCCAATAC
This sequence comes from Calotriton arnoldi, assembly GCA_963921515.1. Classification (NCBI taxonomy): domain Eukaryota; kingdom Metazoa; phylum Chordata; class Amphibia; order Caudata; family Salamandridae; genus Calotriton; species Calotriton arnoldi. The sequence continues at coordinate 575,996 of CAWUFW010001383.1, forward strand.
TTAATAAACATCCCCCCTTTCTCTAACTCTCCTTCCACTTCAGCCACCCTCCTCTTTTCGGCAACCACACACTCTCATCATATCTCCCCTTTCCCTTCTCCCTCTTTCACTCTAGGCTCCCCCGTCTCTCCTCATCAGTTTCCTTTCTACTGGCATATCTGAACCACAAGCCTAACTTGATATCTCTTTCAGAAGTGCCACACAACATCCTACCCCCTCCCGATCCTTAAATGCTCCCCGTCACGGTACTTGTTGGACTTGGCCCTTTTTGCAGGGTCATCCCTAAACTTTTTGCCTTTCTCCTAGCATTTTTTCTGACATGGTGTTGGTGGTTTTAGGACTCTGGGCACTTTAGCACTGCTGTCCAGTGTAAAGTGTGTGTGCTGTCTGTGATAAATCTGGTAAGATTGGTCTACATCTGTTTGGCCTATTTAATTTACCTGTCAGTCCCTTGTAAAGTGGTATCTCATATACCCAGGGCTGGTAGATTAAATACTACTGGTGGGCTTGCAGTGCTGATTGCGCCACCCACCAAAGTAGCCTTTCAAACCTATCTCAGGCCTCTGCCATTGCAGGGCCTGTGCGCGCAGTGTTACTGCCGCTGTGACGTGGCACCTAAAGTGTGTGCCATGTCTGTGACCCCCCTTTTACTACATGTCGGTCACCCCTAAAGTAGGCCCTAGCTAGCCCTATGGGCAGGGTGCATTGTAGGTAAAAGATAGGACATGTACCTTAAGTGTGTGACATGTCCTGGTAGTGACAAACAGCCATTTTGGTTTCTCATTACTGTGGGGCTGCCCTCCCATAGGAATGCATTGGGGATTCCCTGATAAGTGTTTCAGTGGTAATTCCTGATAGGAGAGGTGCAGCGTGGTCAAATTTGGTATATTTGGAATAGTGATAATAAATGCTACACAATGGTGTGCGCAGATTTATTATAACTATTTTCGAAATGCCACTTTTAGAAGTTGGCATTTCTGTGTGCTATGTGTCTGCCTGCCTGATGTGAATTGCATGTCTGGCTTTTGAGTGACAGGGGCTGGTGAGGTGTGTGTGGCTCCAGGAGGGGCAGGGTGAGTTAGCGCTAGGCTGAATGGGACATCTGCATTTGGAGTAGTGGGAGGAGAAGTCCCTGGTCCCTGAATAGGATTGTACCTGCCCTAGTGAATGCTGGCTCCGCCCCCCTGTGGTGTGTCTGATGACGAGCCCCCACCTAACAATGGAGAAGAGGAGCCCTGTCAACAGAGTGCTCCAAAAAAAAACAGAACCAGTTGGGACTGGTTCCCCCAAAGCTCTGTGCTGCAGACAAAGAGAATATGTGTATAAATACTGGGGCTGTGACCCCATGAAAAGGGTGTGCTTCCTGGTGCTGAGGGGACCTTGCTGCTGCTGGGCTCCAGGAGGAACCGCCACAAGGGGCTACCTCCCTGCTGGAGGGCCCTGTGAGCTGGCCTGCCTGGGCCCAGCCTTATGCCCCTAAAAACTTTGCTGCTGGAGCTGTGGCTCCTAGCGCCTCGTGAGCGCTATATTTAAATTGCCAGCAGAGGAGAGTTGCTGGCGTCGGCAGCGTGAGGCTGCGAGGGAATCCCGGTGTGTGGGATTCCCCCCTGTGCTACTTTGGAAGCGGGTGCCCACCCCGCATTTTGGTGCGCCGGTAAAGCAGGAGCCCACCCTGCGCTTTGTTCAGGAGAGCGGGAGCCCACCCCGCGTTTTTCCGCATTTTTTTTTAATAGCGGGTGCCCACCCCGCATGTAAGCTTCTCTTAGCGGGTGCCCACCCCGCTGTTGTGTTCCATGTTACGGCGGGAGCCCACCCCGCACTTAGCCGCCGAGAAGAGGAGCCGCCGCTTAGCGCGGCGACCAGGAAGTCAGGCAGACGCTCGCCTGACTGTGGGCGGGGCCGGCCACGGAGACCGGAAGTCTGTGTGCGGCCGAGCGGGGCTCCCGTGAGTTTGGGAGAGCCCCGCGGTGCTGGTCAAAAGGAGCCCCGAGGAGCCCCGGGGAAGGGGGGCTCCCTAAATCCTTATGGGTGCCAGAAGCGGCATCAGAGGAGGCCCGGCAGGAATCCGGTGAGCAGCCAACAAAGGAAATCCCAGGAGAGGGGGGCGGTCGAGGCACGTTGTCGGTGCCTGCCCCCTCCTACGGAAGACGAGAGGAGTCCTGAGACGCCCCGGTGAGTGGGGCTAAGACCGGAGCCGAGTTCGCGCTCCCTGAGGCACTGTGGTGCCTGTGCCTATTTTAGATTGGGGGCATTCTGTGATTTTAGAAGTCCCGGAGTGGGGCTTGGGGCCCCCTATTTTAGAGTCCCAGTGGGGACCCAGGAGGCCCAGCAGTGCTAGCCCCATTCTTTTCCTTGGGGGTGATCCAGCGCTAACAATAAAAATAATTTCTCTATTATGCTTTGGTCATCCAGGTGCAATTATTTCTCTAACACACACACTATATCCATATGACGATGGGGCCCATAACACCGCATATACATTCACTTACTCATTTGTTCCCTGGATTTCCTCCGTCATGAAACCTAGGAGAAAAAACGATTCGCTGGAAGGAGACGGGATACCTCTTTTATAATGACATAATATTTCTCTTTTGCTTTAAGGTATTCCGCTCATTGGTCGATGGACCAACTAGTAGGAATCAGTTGATGGTGATTAAGACCAGCTCAATCACAATGAACTCTTTTACCATTCCATTATTAATCATTATGCTAAAGAAAATCACTGAGTCATTTGTTTAAAGAATAATAAAGTTTATATAAAGTTTTGAATGCAGGAAATTGAGATTAATCTTATTATTCAGATCATTGCATTTATCATCAATATAAGAATAGTTTGAAATTGCATGGCACTTTTATTAGACGGAAAAACGAGGTTATCATACTAAGAACTCTATAGATCAACCTATCTATCTCTCTGGGGAAATCCTTATAATTTTAATAAAAATCTATCAAATAAAAGTTCTCCTAAAGCAGCATCTTTATACTCAACTGGAAAAGGAAAATATCAGCAGCAGCCTCAGCTCGTCAGCATCAGCAACCGCAAACTCTCCCATCTACAGCATCTAACTTCTTCAGCATCTCCCGCAGCATCCCGCAGCATTCTAACCCCTCCCACCCAGAGTAGGTCTTCTTATACCCTAATTCTAGCTTACAGCATAAAATGTTTCTTCTTACATGGCGCGATTCATTCTCATTGGTCAAAAACTCAGGTCCATATACATTTTAATCAAACTTCCTGGTCTTAACCAGTTCCGTGTGGAATGTCCATGCAAGCATCGTTTCCCACAGTTCATGCACTTGCTCATCCGTTTCGATCAGTCCAAATTGTATCTTTTTCTGTTACATTTTGTGTAATACAGTTCCGTCTATTGATTCAACCAGGCTTCTCACGCTTCTTGCTGATCATCTTGGCACACATCTGCTCAGAAGGGTCACAGCAGCCTTGACCATACTTTCATCTTAGCCTCTCGGCATCAGCACATGATCATCCCTTTTCCACAGCCTCTCTCCTCTATCACATGGTCTCATCCGCTCATGCGCACTCTAGTAACTCGCGGCCATTTTATATTGCTGCTCGGCAGGCCTAAGCGCACTATTTTCAAAGATAAACAAAATGTTATTAAAACAAAGAAATATAAACCCTTTAGTTTCCCTCCCGTCTATCTACGTACCCCAATTAGGTATTACCTAGCAGAAGCAACATATAAAGCTGTCCCTTACTTACCATCGCTTTATTTTGCAACCACACGTTTTATTTAAAAGCACAAATCATGCATTTATTATTAAATTAGTACGCAAATATTATGTTATGTTAGAAACGTAAACAATTATAAGTCAATTAATTTGCACACTGAATTGCGTGTTACCATTAACCCTTTAACATACATTGTTGGTTATTTACTTAAACGAACATGTTTGATAGTATTGTACGAAAATATTAGGAGGTTAAAATTTTTACATTTACCCTGCTCCATCAACTCCCCCCTTTGGTGATTTTTAATATCACCACAAAAACCCAAGTTATACAATTTTCTCAGACAGCATATATCTTTTATCCGTTTGCTTTTGTTAGTTTATACTTCTGTATCCCTTGCAACTTGTTTCTTCGTTTTCTTATACATGTTCTCTTTTATTTCTTCTAACTCTATTTCTCTCTCTCTTTCCTTGTTTATCATGTTTTCTTTTTCTATCTTATTCTGCCTTCTTCTTCTCTTTATACATGTTACTGCAAGCTTCAGTACTAATATTATTATTATTATCATGGTTGCTATTATTATAACTTTCCCTATTATTAATCCACTCATTTTTGTTAACCAATTTGTTACAGAAGAAAACCTTTTACCAAGTTTTCCCCACACACTTTCAACCTCCAGTGGAACAAGCTCTTTGTGCAAATTTGTAATATTTGTTATATACTTCTGTATATTTTCGCTTTTATCTGGAATGTAAGTGCAACAATGTTGGACTTTCAGCATTCCACAGACTCCGCCCTCTTTTGCCAAAAGAATGTCAAGGGCAAGACGATTTTGCATCACCATAGCTCTCATGGCAACCATCTCGGTATTTACCATTAAGAACCCTCCAGCAGTATCTGTAGATAAACGATCTACCACTGTGGATAATTTCCAAATTCTAAATGCATTCAAAGATATTCCCACTGCTGGTATCAATGCATTAAAAATATCACCTACTATTTCTGAAAAACTTTCCCTTTTTCTACGTGTAAAGGTATTTATCATTTTGTGTGTTCCTTTTTCTTTTCTATCCACATGAAAAATCTTTGGAAAGACCAGGCCTAAGTAACATGACCCATATCAATGGTCCGGCAACCTATAATAAGCCCTATTCCCGTAAACATAATAAATCCCTGGAAATATTGGATCTTTTCCCCCTTTGAATCCCCATCCACCTAGAATTTGGTAATTGTCATGGCAATTGCTGGAACCCACAAAATAATTGTCATATCTTGTCTTATTTCTTCTAATGCACAACCTTCCCTGTTGGGGCCAATCCAGAGTCATAGCTGCATTTGTCTTTTTCTTGTCATGATGGTCTTCCTCAAACGCCCAAAGAGGTGTTTTTGTCTCTTCTATCACTTTTCTTTGAAATTTCACTCTTCTCTCTTCAACCATTTCTAAAAAATACCTTTTCTTCCTTCTTTAACTCACAGGTAAGGTTGTACCTAAATATATTATCTAATGTTAAAATCTTATCTTCTAAGAAATATTCACCAAACGTCTTTCCCTCTTTTACTTTGTTAAGCTCGGGAACTACAGAAACCTTTGCAAAAATCTTATTTATATCAGTGTAATAATATTCTAATCTACCTGTTTTATAAAAATAAACTTGCTAAAACACTACATGTTATTCCATACGTCAAAGGGAGGTGATGATAAGTCACACCCTCTGCTACAGATGCAGGCAACTGCATACAAACATAGCAATCTCTTACATCCATTGTTTCTACATACTCATACAGTAATTTAGTAAAAACATTCTTTGAAAAATCTGTTATTGATTTGTCCTTATGTAATTCTGCACTACTCTTTAAAATAACTGGCTCTTGAGTGTTAGCTCCTTTTTCTTTCTCAGTGTTATTAGATTTTTCTACTACAGCTAAACTAATTGGAATAGTTATTGCTAAAACCACCCATACTGTTATTAATAAACCTGTACAAAAACAGCACATCTTGCACCATCTACTTAAAAACTCACATCTACACTTTCTATCTCTAGTATTCTCCATTTTGTCTTCTAACCTTATTTACTTGTTTTCTAGAAAATTGTGTCACTACACCTCAGAAATGACTTGCTTGCCACTCTGTACTTCCAATATTTTGTCTTTGCTTGGTACTTTCTTTTAATTCTTTCTCAGAATTCTTTCTTTGTCACATCCGGTAAATTCGTCAGTTCAGTGTTTTGTCAAATCCGGTAAACTATCTAAACTTCTTCAGGTTTGTTGCTTCAGGTTTGTTGCACTTCACTTTCTCCCATCAGGTTTCTTTGTTCTGGGTTTTCGTGAGTGTTCAATTCTTCTTTGTGACTAGTCAAAGCACGATACAACCATTCAGGCGATCTGTACTTTTGATTTACTTTCTTTATTCTTTTCGTTTTCTGCAAATGTTTTCCACCTTGTTTTTCTTGCTCTTTTTGACTTGTTATTTCATTCACTTGTTCAGCACTTTTCCCATCCAATTTTATGATTCTGTATCTTAATCTTCTTACTTCGTTGGGCCAATTGTCTCCTTTTCTTGGCCTTTTTGCTTCACTTCCTTTTTCCTCTCTTTCTGTTTTCCAATTTCTTTTTCTTGTCTCTAGTTTTTCATTTCTTTCTTCTCCACTTTCTTCTGATTCTGTTTCAATCCTTTAGTTATTTCCTCTTATTTTAAAGCTTATAATTTCGCTTTCATCTACTTGTGGTTCTTCTCTTATCTTCCTTCGTTCACCTATTTCTGTCCCTCCTCGAGGTTCTTCCGATTTTGTGTCAGTTTCTCTATCTGCTTCTAAATTTCCCTGTTCTTGTGTTTGACTATCTGTCCCTACTGCTCCTCGGGGTTTTTCCGATTTTTCTAACTTTTGGTTTGAAACTCTCTCTTCTTCATCTATTAATATTATTTTCGAAGGAATTTTACCACAACTTGTACTTGGTTGTTCACTGTCACTATCTTCTGGCTCAGTTTCTTCTCTTATGCTTTCAAAATTCCACTTTCTTTTTAGAATTTCTTCACCTTCCGAATGTTCTGTATCAGATTCTGAACTGGTGTCAGATATTTCCAGATGTCGACTTACAGGTCGATCTTCAAATTCTGGAACTTCAGCTATTTCTTCTATTTCCTCTTCTTCTTCTATTGTTGCACTTGTAGTTGGGTCTTCCAGATGTCGACTTACAGGTCGATCTTCAGGTTCTGGCACCCTGTTTGTCTCCTCTTCTCTTTCTGATGCTGAACTGTTATCTGATATTTCCAGATGCCGACTCACATGTCGATCTTTAGGTTCTCGAACTCTGATGGTGTGGCTGGCATGTACCCAGTGTTTCACTCCTGCACACTTGACTGCGGTGGTCGTCACTAGGATCACTTGTCGTGGTTCGTCCCAGCGAGGAACCAAACAGTTTCTTCTCCGGTGGACTTTTATTCGAACCCAATCTCCTGGATTCAAGTCGTGAGCTGGTTTTCTTTCAAGAGTGGTCGCATCCGGTCCAACCTGATGAAACACAGAACGCACCACATCAGCCAATCCTTTGCAAATATCCAGTACTAGATCATCAGTTATAGTCAGTAGCTTGTTGACAGGTACTTGTGCTTGTCTCATTGCTCGTCCCATGATTATTTCATGTGGACTGAGTCCATTCTTCCTTTCCGGAATACTTCTGATTGTCATCAGAACTAATGGCAGAGCATCTGGCCATTTGAGTCCTGTAGCTTGACACATTTTTCCTAACCTGTTCTTGATCGTTCCATTCACTTGCTCTACTATTCCAGAAGCCTCTGGTCTGTATGCACAATGCAGTTTCTGTTTAATACTAAGTGCTTCACAAATCAGTTTAACTAATTCGTTTTGGAAATGTGTTCCTCTATCTGTTTCAATCGTGACTGGAAAACCATACCTTGGAATGAATTCTCGCAGCAAAAGTTTTGCTACTGTAATACTGTCATTCCTTCTTGTTGGATATGCCTCCACCCAACGGGAAAACAAACAGACGACCACTAGAACATACCTCAATCTGCTGCAAGGTGGCATTTCAATAAAATCCATTTGCATTCTAGTGAAAGGACCCCCTTCTCGTCCTATTCTTCCTAGACTCACTACTGTCTTTCTTCCTGGATTTAACTGTTGACAAATAAGACATCTCTGACAAAGACTTTCAGCTATGGCTCTGAATTTTGGATTGTACCATGTTTGTCTAAAAAGTCTGATCATTGAATCTCTCCCAATATGGGCTTGCCCATGATACATCCGTGCCATGTCAGAAATCATGCTATCAGGCATAACTGGTCTCTCATCCCTGTAAACCCATACATCAGTTTCTTCATGTTTTCTACATCCTGCTTTTAGCCAAGTATCTTTTTCTTCGTCTTCTGCAGCTTCTTGTAACTGTCTCACCTCATCCCATGTTTCAATAGAGTTAGTAAAAAGCAAAGGACAAGAAATATGCTCTCTTTCGCGACATTTATTCAAAGATACCACATTCTTTGCACAGTACTGTGCCATCTCGTCAGCATATTTGTTGCCAACAGTAATGTAGTCTTCCCCATTTTTATGTGCATTGCACTTCACGACAGCGATCTGTTTAGGCAGCTGTATCGCCTCAAGCAACTTTTTCACAAAATCTCCATTTCTGATGGGCGTCCCTGCAGACGTCAAGAAACCCCTTTGTGACCAAATCTGACCAAAATCATGCACGACCCCAAAGCCGTACTGGCTGTCAGTCATAATCGTAACCCGTACATTTCTTCCCAACTTACATGCTTGAATCAGAGCTACTAATTCTGCAACTTGGGCAGACCGTACACCTTTCAGACAAGATGCTTCCAATACAGTTGCTACTGTGCAAACTGCATATGCTGCACTTAGAACTCCATCACTCGTTCTTAAACATGAGCCATCCACAAACAGAATATAATCTGATTCTTTCAAAGGCTCATCTCGTATATCAGCTCTTGGTTTTGTACAGTATTCGAGCACATTCAGACAATCGTGATCTACTTCATCCATTTCAATCACATTCTCTTCATCTGGCAATGATGTTGAAGGATTCACATTCATACATCTGTCAATGGTCACATTATCTGCACTCAGAATTACCTTTTCATACCTAGTCAGCCGACTGTGTGTCATGTATTGGGTTTTCGTTCTTGTCAAAAGAATTTCCACAGAATGGGGAACATACACTCTCAATGGATACCCCATCCCTATGCCTTCACTCTGTTCCAGACTCACACAAGTAGCAGCAACCGCTTTCAAACATCCAGGCAACGCTTTCGCTACAGGGTCTAAAACAGCTGAAAAATATGCAATTGGTCTTTTCATAGTTCCATGTCTCTGCACCAAAACTGAAAATGCACATCCATCTCTTTCACTGCAATACAGCTTAAAATCTTTCTCATAGTCAGGCATTCCCAATGCTGGAGCCTCACACAATTTCTTTTTCAGCTCTCTGAATGCTTTCATTTCTTCATCATTCATTTCAAAAGGATCTTTAACATCCTTTTTGTCAGTTTCTGCAATGGTTTAGCAATTAGTGAAAAACCGCTTATCCATTGTCGACAATATCCAACCATTCCCAAAAACATTCTTACCTCTCTTTGTGTCATTGGAGCTCTCATTCCTTGAATCATTTTTATTCTTTCTGTCGTTACCTTTCGCACTCCTTTCTCAATTTTATGCCCTAAATACTGGACTTCTTGTTGACAAAACTGCAATTTTGAAGGGGACACTTTATGTCCTCTTTTTGCTAAATGATTCAGCAAAGCAATTGTATCATTGACACATGCTTCTTTCGTTTTTGATGCCACCAGTAGGTCATCAATATACTGAACCATTTCTGACTTTTCTGGCATTCTTAAATCTTCCAATGATTTCTTTAGGATCTGATTAAAAATTGAGGGACTTTCTGTGTACCCTTGAGGAATTCGGCACCATGCCAAAATACGCTCTCCAAACCTAAACGCAAATATTGGCTGGCTATCTGGATGCAATGGAATAGAGAAAAATGCATGACATAAATCAATTACTGTGTACCATTCCGCTTCGCGTGGAATCTGGTATAGAATCACAGCAGGGTTCGGTACTATTGGGCAACAAGGCACAACAATTTTGTTTACCTTTCTTAAATCCTGTACGATTCTATATGTTCCGTTTGGCTTTTTCAGTCCCATTATTGGCGAATTACATGGACTGCTCATGATTTCTTTTAGAATCCCTTGTTCAATCATTTTATTTATTACTGGCGTTATTCCTTCAATTATTTCTGGAGTCAATTTATACTGGGGCGTATTTGGGTAACTCGTTCCTTCTTTTACTGTAATTTTAACAGGATCTACTCCTTTCATTAATCCTACATCTTCTCCTGTCAAGTCCCACACTTCTTCTTTCACTGTCCTTTTCAACTCATTTGGGATTTTCTCTGCATCAAATACAGGAAACAAACCATTTACTTCTGGTTCTAAATTTACCATTGTCATTTTATACAGCACATCCTCATCTGGGGTCTGAAATGCAATTCCGTCTGGAGTACAATAAATTGTGCAGTTCATTTTGCACACTAAATCGCGTCCTAAAAGGTTCACGGGACTACAATCACACACCACAAATCGGTGCATTTCACTAAATGGACCAATTCTTACCTTTACTAATCTAGTAAGAGGCGTTTCAATTTGCTGATTGGAAACTCCAACCACTTGGATATGTTCACCTGAGAGAGGAAGATTTGGAATTTCCACTGACCTAACAGTAGAACGGGTAGCTCCAGTGTCCACAAGGAATGTTACATTTGCACCATTCACTTCTCCATCCACAAATGGACCTGACTGATCTACCTCTAGAGTTGCGCCAAGCACGCACTCTTCCCTCTCTCTTAGACACCGTCATGAACTTTCATCCGTCTCATCCTCATTCTGTCGTAACCAATATTGTGAAATTTCAGCTGCACGTGACAACTGTTTTACCTGTTCTCCTCCGTAGAATCCTGTTTCTGCACTGTATTTCTGTTGGTTAACACTCTTGGGAAGTGGTGGTTGTGGCACCTGACCTTGTTGAGTAACTACCTCACTCTGCACCTGTGAATTTAATGATTGATTTTCCACATTAGGTTTTGGAGGAAATTTACACTCGTTTCTCCAATGTCCTAGCTTTCCGCAGTTGTGGCATGGCCACTTTTTCTTTGCCTCATCTATGCTCATTTGTCCTTTTCCTTTACCTATATTAGGTCGGGATTTAAACTGTCCTGTTTCACTGCTAGTATTATTCAATTGAGCTTCTTGCTTCTCTGCAACTTTTACCTGTGCCCACATGGATTTTTCTTTCAATTTACGCTGTTTACTCTCAATTTCATCACTGCAATACTTAGCATATCTCAAAACTTCATCCACTGTGCTATTCTGCCATCCTATCAAGTGCTGCATAATCCTTTCACTTATCTCTGGTGTTAATCCATACACAAACCTATATACAAAATGACTCATGTCCTTCTCACTTAGTGTCTCATAACCACTATACTGTTTGAAAACCAACAACAATCTCTCATAGTACGCGTGCACTGATTCTTTGCTTTCCTGTGTTGTTCTGTCTATTTTTACCCAATCTGTTTCTTTTGGTGGAATTTTATTCTTCAAAAAGGTAACTACTTGATCATACTTCCTCATCACTTCTGGACCTAGCGCTCCTGTTTTAGCATCCCTTGGATATTCTACAGTTGGCCAATCAATGGTAATCTTACATTCTGTCCACAAATCAGCAGGCACTACTATATCAAACAATCCATCTAGATCTATCCACAGCACTTTTGACACCGAACAAATCTCTCCACTTGTCTGTACCATTCTACTGGTTTCTCTCTCAATTTTGGGAAGTCATTTGTAAATGACAGTATATCCTGTCTGGTCCACGGAACATGCACATAACTACCACCTGGTGTTTCTCTCATCGGGTATTCCCTAGCAACGGGTTCCCTATCTGTTACTGCAAAAGCCAAAGATGCTTTATCTGTTGTTTTCTCATTCCTCTTTGTCCATCTATTTGTCCATCTATCCACATCACCCCATTTTCTCAATAAAACAATCAGCTCTTTTATTTGGGTCAATCTTCCTGATGTGTTCAAATTCTCTATGTCTTTCTCACAAAAATCTACTCTGTACGGTTTCTGCAACGTCCTCACTTTCACAAATTCTACTCCTAGTTCACCTGCAATCTCTTCCAATTTGTCATGTAAATTTCTAGCTCTCCAAGTAAGACTCTTGCACAAAAACATAATCTCGTCATCCTGATAATTTTTTAGTTTTTCTGTTCCAATTGTTCCCAAAATCAACTCTTCCATGTCTATTTTCAAAAGCCATACAAGATGGCGACCGGAGAGGAGCTCAAGAATGGACTCCATAGTCTGGGGATCGAAACTGCCAAAATATCCCTGTTTAGCCCTCGCAAACCCTGAGGCTTCAGGCACCGGAACATAGGAACAGAGGAACTGCATCGCTACAGACAACTGGTTTCAAACAATTGTACCTGATTCGACCGGTGAGAGTCCTCCGCTTCAGGAGCAGGACTTCGCTGGTGGCGACCCTACTTTGCGTCAAAGCTCGCCCACATCGCTGCTGGATGGTGGGGACCCCCGGGTTGGCACCTTGACCGGAGACAGTCCCGCAGGAGAATCGGCAGAACACCGGCACCGGCACCCGGTTTGCATCTGGTCAACAGGAGAAGAGCGCATCGCTGGAAACATCACTGAAGTTTCTGGGGTTGTAGAGGCGGTGCCACGTCCTTGCAGGGGAGCTGCCGCAGCGAAGATAGCGGGAGTCCCGAGGTAAGGACGCATATTGAAAGGAGCGTGCAGTGCAGGACCGGGCACTCCGACTCTCCCCCCCCCTCCTCGTTACTCTCATCGCAACGGACACGCGGGTCCCCAGGGAGATGACGACCAAAGTCTATCTTCCCTCATCGCCGAAGAGGAACGACGGCTGATGCGGTATCTTGACCCTCGATGATCTCCTGGCAGGGTCGCAGCTGATAACCGCAGATATTTCCCTCCCTCTTGCCGCATTCACCGCTTGGGTCGGGCGGAGCGATGTGCACACTCCACCGCTAATCAGGACGTTCCACCCTGGCGCCTGCTTCTTCTTTTAGCCAGGATCGGTGCAAAGGGCAACAATCAGGGTATACGGGGCGCAGAGCACTAGACTGCAAGGCATTTCGACATTGCGTGATGCGTGAAGCATGGAACCTGCCACAAAGATCCCTTTTGCTTTATGTTGAATCTAGACACATCGCAGCCACCATTTGGATCACACAATTTAAATAGCTGCAATTCCTCACCTCAAAATGGCCGACTTACTCAATTACCTAAAACGAGAGGCTTGTTCCTTTTTCCACAACAAGCCATGATCAAGGACATAGGACTACCTCGCTCTACACAGTATTAAAAAACAAACAAAGGACTAACAATTACAACCCAGGGTAAGAATGAAAGAACCTTAACTAGACTGACAGGCTCATGGAAAGAGCGATAGGACTACACATTTGAGCCAAAACACTACTGGTCAAACATGCAGCCATCTTGGAACGTCTTTCCTATTTGTTATACCTAACTATAACATAACCCTGAACTCTCCCTTGATTAACTAAAACTACCAAATCACCGAGGTAGATGTAGGACAACCACTACTTCAGTAGGATTTATTTTGAATACTTAGCGTACTCGACCCCTACTCTGACATTTACGCAAACTTCAACTAGTTCCCCTCTATCTAGGCCCCTCCTCAAGGCATCAATTCCCTCTATCTAGCAGACCTCTGACCCTCCCACTCCTACCTAATTCCTCGGCAACGCAACAATTCATTCCACTTCTCATACTCTCTGACCACCCCACACCCAAAAAAAAAAAAAAAAAAAATCCATTCTCTGACCCCTTAACTCTATTGCAACAAAGACATGGAGTTAACAGGCCTGCACACTTACTCCATTAAATACCCCCCTAACCTTACAAAAAAAGCGGCAAAACGTTTCAAACATAATTTATTAAAATCTCACCCAGAAATCCCAATATCTGACACCTATTTTTCAAACTATAAAGGACATCTAACAAATGACATCATATTCTATACCAAGAGAAGGGCCCAATGGCGGAAAGCCTTTCTCGCCTTATTCTCGATTTCATCCACTAAAAAAACACCACATGGGCTTACACTATCCATCATTCCCTCCACGTTCTATAAGGCGGCAGCAACAATCACCATATATCATAATGGAATCATCCTCATGCAAGCCTCAGACCAAAACCTGAATCTACTGGATAACATATTTCCGCACATCAAAGATAAGGTGGTGAGACACCTTCCTACCTCCCCAGCAGACCTCTCTCCCTGTACTCAGCTTGACCAACCACATGACCTCCCCACTAGTCCTCCTCCCTCTAGCTCACATTGTCTACACTCACCTGCCCCCGCCCCATTTGACCCCACACTGTACGACATACATCTCCCCATGGCCTACTCCTCCCACAACTCCACTGGCACTTCCTCTATTCCTATCACTCTGCACACAAGTGTCCCCACTCCTCTAGCTGTCCCATCCCACATCCATTCCCCCTCCCACACATTACACAACCCTACCCACCCCACCGATCTCGCTATGCCTAACATACCCACTACAAACTCGGCCCCAACCTCTCCCTACACCATTACATCCGATCAGCCAGCACTCCTTCAGGCCTCCTCTCCCCTCACGTCGAACTTTACCGCCTCTCCCCTACAGCTCAAAACATTACCCCGTCGCACCCCCTCTCTACTTCCCCTCTTACATTGGATCACCACACTAAAAAACAGCCACTAATCGAACCACCTCACTTCTCGCCTCACGAACACAGTCTTATATCCCCACCTCACCTACCCACAGACCGGCTGAGAAATAAGTCAACTCTGGCTCCTGACCCTAGACTCGAGGAGATATTACTAGCCCTAAGTCAAATTAAAGATGACATCCAAACTCTTCATGACCTTATCCTGACACAACCAAACACAAAAGCGATTTTCCACCAACAATCACACGCTAGGTCCACATCACAGAACCCCCCTAGATGGAAATCAATACCTGACTCCAATGCCTTAACCCGCCCATTCAGAATAAAAAACTCACTCTCACCGCAAGATCTTACCTCTCTACTTCAGTCCTACGAACCCCCATCTCCTTCCCTTCCCTCGCTGCACACAGACAACACACGGATACTGTCCTCTATCCAAGCCATTCCTCCCAACCCCGATAGAACCAGTAAACACGTCACCAGAGGTATTGTTGAAAAAAACCTCAAGAAAGTTCCCATCTCACAAAACCACAACATTATACCTACCAAGGCCAGGTTAAAATGTATCCTACTAAACTGTAGGTCAGCAGCGCGTCATGCCGCTGATATAGCTGACCTCATACTAAACAACGAACCTGACCTCATAATCTTAACGGAAACATGGCTAAACGACTCATCCGCGCCCATCCTAGACATACTAGTCCCACCTAACTATCACATCACAAGACTAGATAGAATTGACAGGCTTGGAGGAGGTATTGCCTGCATACACCGGAACTACCTCTCTGTGAAACGTCTCATCTCCCCGGGTTTCACCTCCTGTGAATACCTACATCTTGAAATCTCTAATAATAACACTCTTATATGCTCAATTCACTCATTATACCATCCACCAGGAAACAACCTTACCTTTATTGAACACGTAATGGATATCCTAGCTACAAATGCCGATCTCCAGAACAAGCAGATTTTCCTTGGAGACTTCAACCTCCACTGGAATGACCCGGACGACCCGGAGGTCAATAGCCTAAAAACTTTCTTGACTGACCTTAACTTATCCCAAATTTGTGACAGCCCAACACATAACAAAGGATCAATCCTAGATCTGGTAATCTCCAAAGCGGACTACACCCAATTGGACTCTATCCTCCCTTGTGACTGGTCCGACCATCACATCATCACTTTCTATATCAACGAAGTAGTTAAACCACTCCATGTCCAACCCAAGAGAACGAAAATCTGGAAGAGAAACCTAAAAAACATCAATCCCGACTCACTTGCAACAGCTTGCCCTATCTTAACGCCCCCATCTGACAGCTCACATGAAGTACAAGAGCTAACCAATCACTACTTCCAATCTATGAACACATTATTAGACAATTTAGCCCCACTACAATTGAAAAGTATCTCAAACAAAGTTACAAACCCATGGTATGACGGTAGGTTAAATGAGGACAGAAGAACACTAAGAACAATTGAACGTCAATGGAGAGCAGCACCTTCCTCCCCTCACCTCAAATTACTCAGAAACACAAGAAACGCTTATTACAGGAAAATTAGACGCTCAAAAATCGACTTCTTCAGCAATCAATTGAACCAATCCAAGAATCGCCCCAATAGACTGTTTGAAATAATCAAAGCGCAATCTAAGGGTGTCTCCCACTCACCTCAAGTGAATGCAGAAACACTCCCTAACTGCGAGGTTTTCGCATCATACTTCACAAAAAAAACGGAAAACCTTAAGACAGACCTATTGAAGGACCTATCAGCCCTCTCCATCCCTCACATGAGCGCCTCAGGGACCCCCTGCAGGAACCCGCTTAGCTGTTCCGCAAAGCTCGACCCCAAAAACAATGCAGACTGGTCCTCATTCAACCTCTACAGCGAAGAAGCTATTCTAAAAACGCTTACGGCCTTAAATCCCTCCAATCACTTCGCTGACCCACTCCCAGCTTCCCTCCTAAAAGACCTCATACCGACATTAGTGCCTCTATGGACCAGGATTATAAACAGCTCTCTGCTTCAAGGATCCATCCCTGATATCCTCAAAGCTGGTCAGGTCTCCCCAATTTTAAAGAAATCATCAGCTGACCCAGCTGACCTAAATAACTATCGCCCCATATCTAACATCCCCACCCTGGCCAAACTACTAGAAAAATGTGTTCACACGCAGCTTACCCACCACATTGATCACTTCAATCTGCTCGACAAATTCCAATCTGGCTTTCGATCAGGGCACAGCACCGAATCCGCCATGACCCACATAATAGATGATGCCTTAAAAATACTGGACCAAAACAAAGCATGTTTACTAATCCTACTGGACCTATCCTCCGCCTTCGACACCGTCAAACATGACAGTCTATTAGACCTCCTGAAACATAGAATGGAGCTTTCGGGAACGGTTCTCAACTGGTTCACTTCCTTCCTTCAAAACAGAACACAAAGTTTCAAGACCAATCAATCTTTATCCAAACCTACTCCTGTCACTTTAGGAGTACCCCAAGGCTCCTCCCTCTCCCCTACACTATTCAATTTGTTCATGGAGCCACTCACAGAACTTCTCAACTCTGCAGAGATCCAATATCACATGTACGCAGACGACACACAACTCTACATTAAGGTACATTCACTTGAGGACATCAAGTCCCTTAATTCGACGCTACAAAAACGCAGACCTGGCTGGCAAACAGCCATTTAAAATTAAACACCCTAAAAACTGAATTCCTCCTAATTGCGCCCCCAACCAAACAACCACCATCATGGAGTGGATGAAGCACCTAACAGCACTAGACGGCCAACCGCTCATGATCGATTCGGCCAAATCGCTAGGTATAACTCTGGACAGTAAGCTTAATATGCAGAAGCACATCAGTGCAGCAGCAAAAGGAGCAACATTTCAAATGAACACCCTAAGAAGACTGAAACCCTTCATACCCGCAAATGACTTTAAACAAGCAGTCCAAACTCTAGTAATACCCAGAGTGGAATATGGGAGTATCGCTCTCTGCGGCCTCCCCAGAGCAACAACAGCCCCACTAAGAGCATCTATCAACACAGCCGCCAGGCTAATCACAGGCTCCAAAAGAAATTGTCACATCTCCCCGGATTTGCGCGCCCTTAACTGGCTACCCTTTGAGGCCAGAATCCATTTGAAAATCGCCTGTATGACACACAAGGCAGTGCATCACAAAACACCACATTACCTTGCTGAGAAACTAGTTCCTTCGGGCGGCAACAGAACTAACAGGAGCTCATATAACCTCCTGTTGAAACCACAACGTTTCAAAAAAAAGAAAACTTATAACCGTTCATTCTCAGGAATGGCCCCTAGGATTTGGAATGCCTTACCCCCAAATACAAGACAGAACCCTCACGCGGCATCATTTAAAAAGGAAGTTAAATCGATTCTCCTGACAAAATTCACTTGATCTATTTGATGCAGGACTATAGATAGGTGTTATGCTGGATCTATTACCGTCTGTGTGGACTTATTATAAGCATTATTATTTTTATATGTATATACCTATTTCCCTCTGGCTATTCCCTCTTGTTCTTTCATTTATTTGTTGTAAAGCGCTCTGATACCCGCAAGGGTCCTGTCCGCGCTATATAAAACCTTCTAAATAAATAAAATAAATAAATATTTACATCTAATGGTTTTTCTTCTGGTTCTTTTGCTTTTAGCGCTTTCATCCATTCATTTAACTCTTCTGGAGTCGGAGCTACAGGCGTACTATTTAATTCTATCCAATCACTGCTTCTTTCTGGTGTTCCTGATGCGGACTCTGTCACCATAGGCATTCTCCTAATCTCATTCTCATTTATCGTCAAATTTGTAGGTGGGCTTGGTCTACACGTACTAGCCAAATTGTGTGCACCTTCATTATTCAATTCTATCCCTTCTCTTTTTCTTTGCAAATGTGAATTCATGGGAATCACCAAAGAATGTTCATTTATTTTCTGATTCTCAAAAATTGGCATTACTGGACCTATCGTTACTGGTACAGTTACAGCTTCCATATTCTTTGTCAATTCTCTTATTTTCTCAGTCAATTCTTTTGTCGTTTTTGCTAATTCAATTGCATTGTCACTTTCTGTCTCTTCATTTTGTGAAGTTTTAAATGTTTCTTGTGACCTATTTATTTCATTTCTTCGTTCGGGTTTTTTATTCCTCCCAGTTTCCATTGGCGGTGCATTAGGTGTCACCACCGCAGAAGTCTGTTGGTATGGAGGTGGGTTTCTGTTTAAAATATCTTCCAGCAATTCGTCATCTGTTTCACTACCACCATACACATACTTTTCTACCACTACATGTTTCTTTTTCTCGGTACACTTTCTCTTTGCTTCTTCCTCAACCGCAAAAGCTGGAAACAAACCTCCTGCCATGTTAGCGTACCTCCAACGTTTTACTCTGTCCTCATGATTTATTCCCCACAACCTTCCAGGCATAAACTCATGATTCTTTAATCCTCTGGATCTCTCTCGCTCATACATCTCATCTTCCCATTCCGTTAAAGCTTCAAACTGTGTCGGTCTAGGTCTAGGTTCTAACATTACCATCTTTTCTCTCAAGTTCCGTAGTACAGCTACATTAAATGAACCATTCTCAGGAAAAGCCAATGCTCCATCGTTCTTGGTGTATTTTGTCCAATTTTCTAACCATATGCATGTATGATATCCATATTTCAGCATCATATGTGAAGCTGGTGATTTCGGCGGAGGAATTATTTGTCCCTCTCTAGTCACTACCTTTCTGTCCTTCTTAAAGAAATTCTTAACTTTCGACATCCACGACGTTTTCTCTTTCCCATACTCATAGTACGACATGATTCACAACCTTTTTCTCCTTAAACAATCCGCAATTCAACACTGTTCCCTATGCGTTATTTCAACCAATACTTGCGCGACTCACACCAACACTCCAATCACAGCGATTTCTGTCTACGGCGCACTCCAATCCCAGCGCGGCTTTTTGTCTACGTCAGTCCTGCTCCTGTTCTCATGTGACTAGCGCACTGACCATTCCCAGCGCGGCTTTTGTCTACGTCACTTTGCTCTTGACCCCTCCTTTACAAAATTTATCGGCAATTTTCTTTTTCAACAATTCTTGTTAGTTACAACATTTTATCCACATTTCCATTGTCTGATTCGCTAAACCGAAAAGATAGCTTTGACCATTCACACAAGAATTCTGTATTTTCCAGTAGGCAGCGCTTACCTCTACCCTACCACAGAACTTTCAGTTTCGTCGATAAAGTAGCACTTCCCTCTACCTTACCCTTCTTTCAAGCAATCAGTAAACCCGTTTCTCTGGGGATAAAACACATGTGGAGACTATACTGCTCCTGAGAATTAAGGCCAGAGTTTCACAAGAAAACCGATCACTATTTCACTTACACACCTTTTATACGCAAAATGTCCCTAATATAACACAACCTGTGTTACTACCAAAAATGAACTCAGACAGTGTAAAATTCCATGCGACTTCTCTTGCCACACGTGTTCCACTTCCTACTTCCCGGAAGCGTGAAAACTTACATATAACATAACGCGACTCAACAAAAAGTGTTAGACATAAACTTATCAATAATCTATAATCATAAATCAATAATCACCAAACTAATCTATAGTAACCATAACTCTGCTACCAAGAAATCTGATCCAGCGCTAACAATAAAAATAATTTCTCCTATTATGCTTTGGTCATCCAGGTGCAATTATTTCTCTAACACACACACTATATCCATATGACGGTGGGGCCCATAACACCGCATATACATTAACTTACTCATTTGTTCCCTGGATTTCCTCCGTCATGAAACCTAGGAGAAAAAACGATTCGCTGGAAGGAGACGGGATACCTCTTTTATAATGACATAATATTTCTCTTTTGCTTTAAGGTATTCCGCTCATTGGTCGATGGACCAACTAGTAGGAATCAGTTGATGGTGATTAAGACCAGCTCAATCACAATGAACTCTTTTACCATTCCATTATTAATCATTATGCTAAAGAAAATCACTGAGTCATTTGTTTAAAGAATAATAAAGTTTATATAAAGTTTTGAATGCAGGAAATTGAGATTAATCTTATTATTCAGATCATTGCATTTATCATCAATATAAGAATAGTTTGAAATTGCATGGCACTTTTATTAGACGGAAAAACGAGGTTATCATACTAAGAACTCTATAGATCAACCTATCTATCTCTCTGGGGAAATCCTTATAATTTTAATAAAAATCTATCAAATAAAAGTTCTCCTAAAGCAGCATCTTTATACTCAACTGGAAAAGGAAAATATCAGCAGCAGCCTCAGCTCGTTAGCATCAGCAACCGCAAACTCTCCCATCTACAGCATCTAACTTCTTCAGCATCTCCCGCAGCATCCCGCAGCATTCTAACCCCTCCCACCCAGAGTAGGTCTTCTTATACCCTAATTCTAGCTTACAGCATAAAATGTTTCTTCTTACATGGCGCGATTCATTCTCATTGGTCAAAAACTCAGGTCCATATACATTTTAATCAAACTTCCTGGTCTTAACCAGTTCCGTGTGGAATGTCCATGCAAGCATCGTTTCCCACAGTTCATGCACTTGCTCATCCGTTTCGATCAGTCCAAATTGTATCTTTTTCTGTTACATTTTGTGTAATACAGTTCCGTCTATTGATTCAACCAGGCTTCTCACGCTTCTTGCTGATCATCTTGGCACACATCTGCTCAGAAGGGTCACAGCAGCCTTGACCATACTTTCATCTTAGCCTCTCGGCATCAGCACGTGATCATCCCTTTTCCACAGCCTCTCTCCTCTATCACATGGTCTCATCCGCTCATGCGCACTCTAGTAACTCGCGGCCATTTTATATTGCTGCTCGGCAGGCCTAAGCGCACTATTTTCAAAGATAAACAAAATGTTATTAAAACAAAGAAATATAAACCCTTTCGTTTCCCTCCCGTCTATCTACGTACCCCAATTAGGTATTACCTAGCAGAAGCAACATATAAAGCTGTCCCTTACTTACCATCGCTTTATTTTGCAACCACACGTTTTATTTAAAAGCACAAATCATGCATTTATTATTAAATTAGTACGCAAATATTATGTTATGTTAAAAACGTAAACAATTATAAGTCAATTAATTTGCACACTGAATTGCGTGTTACCATTAACCCTTTAACATACATTGTTGGTTATTTACTTAAACGAACATGTTTATTAGTATTGTACGAAAATATTAGGAGGTTAAAATGTTTACATTTACCCTGCTCCATCAGGGGCATTTCGTTTTGAGAAGAGAGGGGTGAGTTACACTCCTGCCCTGCCCCAGCGCTTTGCGCACTTTTTCTTTAGCTGCGAGTGGCAGCTTCCAGCCCTGACATTTTGGACATAGGGCATTTGCGCCCCAGAAGAAGGCCAGTTGGCCTGGGGTCATCTTGGGTGAGATTGGTAGAGCGCCAGGCTCTACAAAGCTACATAATGTGTTTATGCTGGTGATTGGTGCATACTGTGTTTTATGCCTAATGTGATTCATGCGTAATGTGATTTATGCTTATGAGGTGATTGCATAATGTGAGTTAAGTTGCAGGATATAATGCTGAGTACAGTATTTTGCCAGTAATTACTGGTTGCGTTCTACATTTACTATTTGTGCTTTGTGATGGTTCTGACAGTGGCCCAATTGGCCCTGTCATGTGTATATAATCCCCTGTAAATATTGCCTAGTGCCAGTTGGCACAGTGTATATTGTGTGATTACTATTCTAATGTGTTTTGGATAATACAAAGGCTATTTTTATATATAACCTTGTGTGGAGTTTCTTTTGTGGTGTGGCTAGTGTGTTGCTGATGTGTGTGTGTTGCGCAAACGCTTTACACATTGCCTCTGGGATAAGCCTGACTGCTCGTGCCAAGCTACCAAGGGGGTGAGCAGGGGTTATCTTTGGCGTGTAACTCCCTTGCCCTGACTAGAGTGGTGGTTGCTGCCTGGCTTTGGCGCAAGCCCTAGCCAACCAGAAATCCCATTTCTAACAGTATTCCTATCTTCTTTATCACATCTCATGAAGAAAATCAAAACCCTTGGGGAAAAAAATTCTCTCTGTTTAGCGATTTGCTTGCAATTCATAAATGTTGCCTACAACAGCCTTCTCAGAATAATAGACCGCAGTCAATAGGTTTCCCCAGGGAAAACCTCTCGCCTAGACCAAAATCGGCGTATTCTTTCCTCAATGAAAAAGACTTACACAATCTCATAAAAAAGCGATGAAAACTATACACACCTTCGACATTCAGCCACCTAACCAAACGCAAAACTATCTACTTACTTCCACTATCATCACAAACCGCATTCACCCTGACCCATGCCACACAACCACCCAAAATCACATGACCTTATCCACCCAAAATCACTCAAACTTCATCAAAGTCACCACTGCACCCCACGAACACCATGTGCATAAACTCACCAGATCTTGCCTCAGTTGCATGCTTCATAACTGCCACTCAGCAGGCAAACACTGCCTTGAGATCTCAGGAACAATCAAGGAATTCAACCTTGACTTCATGTGTCTCACTGAAACCTGGCATAATGATACCTCAAACAATGTTCTTGCCTTTCTACTGCCCCCACTCTATTCCATTCTGTTCTGTGACCAAGAAGACAGGTGGGGGGGTCTAGTGGTCATTCAGAGCAACGTTTTAAACTGTGCTGCAGGTTTCTTCCCATACACCACCTTCAACACTTTGAGTGCCTGTCTCTGGAAATCTCCTTGCACACTGCTCCCAACTTCGGCGTGAACATTATGTATCATGCAACTCCTCCCCACCACCCTGACACCTGCCACACCAGGCGAAAATAATACTTTTGTCAAAGAATGCATGGAGTTCTTCACATAATCCTTCATATGCAACAATGACCACAGACAACACTGCCAAAAACCCACACCCTGCAAGGGCTCCACTCTGAATCTGATCATATCCAGAGCATCCCCCCTAATGACTATTGATCCCATCCTGGTAGACTAGTCTAACCACCTTCTAATACTCTTTACAGTGCCTTTTGGCTACACTAAAATGTCCGGTCAACCAAAGAAGGAGAAAACCTGGTATAGGGAATCACGTAATATCAACATCAAAGCCCTTGTGAACATGGCTCACCCAAATCTCGCCTCAGTAGTTCCCCAATTCTACAACAAGAATGCCACAGGAACTACGGACTAGATTATATGGACGAATCCACACAAGAAGCAAACAAGACTGACTTGGCCTCCATGAAGGGGAGGGAGAGATGAAAGGGATCAACATAGACAGAGGGTGGGAAGAGGAATATGTGATTGTAAAACATAAGAGAAAATGTGTAAGTGCTGGGAACGAATGGAGAGCAAGAATGAACAAATATCTATGACATGTGCAACTGTTATGTTGTTGTTAAGAAAAAATCAATAAAAATACTTTAAAAAAAAAAAAGAATGCCACAGGAAAATGTATGAACCGCATGAAAAACTTGATAAAGGAATTTGCACACCTCAAGAGCAAATGCAGCAGACCCAAACCATCTCTACCTTGATTTTCAAAAGACCTCTATGAAGAAAGGAAGCATCTTAGAAAGCTTGAGAAAGAATGGAGACAATCGCGCTCCCCTCTGAGTCTGACTAGGCTAAGATCTGCGAGAACAAAATACAAAAGCCAAGTCATCACATATCACATCCCTCTTGGACACCGCTAAGAGGAGACCTAAACTCCTATTTGACAGACAGGCTAACAACCCTTCTTCCAATACCCGACCCAAGTCCTCCGAGGCCTTACACAATGATTTGTGGAGTTAGTTTTTCGACAAAAACAGTCTAAGACATAAACATCTCCCTTCCGGCTACCTTTGACAATAAAGCCGAGGACAATTTATCTTGCAAAGCACAACAGCCCAGGTCTTCTTTTACCTCAGTTTCAGAGTCAGAACTACTAGTGACCACATCCACTTTGTAACCCTCAAACTATCTTTGTGACGCCATCCCTAGCTCCATCAGTAAAGATCTTCCCAAACAGCTGTTCCCTTTTTAGTCCACCCTGATTAACTCCACCCTAGAACACGGTACATTCTCACACTGTCTAAAAGTTGCCCAAATCTCTCCTCTTAAAAAACAGTCATTGAACCCTGATGACCTTAAGAACTGTCCTTCAGTCTACACCCTTTCATTCTTAGGTAAGGTGATTGAAAGCTGTGTAGCCTCCCAGCTCTTGTCTCACATCCACGCAAACAACCTCCTTGATACCCTTCAATGTGGCTTCAGAAAGGGCTACAGCACCAAGACTGCAATTCTGCAGATTGTGGATGACACTCTACGCATCCTTGACACTGGAATTCATGTTCATCTCCTATTTGACGAACTGCTCTCAAGTAGTGAAAATTGGGAGCTCTGTTTCAAAGCCAGTTAGCCTGCAACAAGGAGTCTCCCACTGCTACATGCTCTCTCCAACACAAGTCAATCTCTATCTTGAGCCTCTCTGCGTGACCTTAGGAATTCTGGAACCCTCTATCACCTGTACACCAACAATACCCAAAACCACTTGAAGGTCACATCACTGGACAACATCACCCTCCCATCCAACACCTTGATAAGAATTAGGCTGTGCGCAAAATGTGCATAATTTGATTTCACGTAGTTACATGAAATGCAAAATCTGTCATTCCACTCTTTAGATTAGGGCAAAATGCATCCTTGCATTAATTTTTGGCACAAGGGTGCATTTAAAGAGAACACCATGAACAACAGCAACTTGTGTTCTGTTATTCCAGTGTGTTCACCGTAAAGTTTTACAACAATTGCACATAATCACACGAATTGGCATAATAGCGTAATTTAGGGCATTTTTGCATAACAAGGGTAAGTGAAATTCCCAAAATTATGCAAATTACACTGGCATAGTTTACATTTTGCCCAGACCTAATAAGAATTCAATCAGGGATTTCAAGTCACCATCTTAAACTAAACCCTTCGATAACAGAATGCCTTCTTATATCTCTGAAGAAAACAAATCTATCTTTACAAGATTGGATGGAATTCGGGCATGTGGCTTGGCAGCCAAAGATGGGGAATGCGTCAGCTCTCTGCTCCGCACCGGCCCGCCACTTATCCTGTTCCATCCAGCACAGACCCGGCCCACGATAATCGGTGGAGTGCACCCCGAGTCCAGGGGGAGCTGCCGGAAGTGTGGGGCGCTGCCCATCAGCCGGAAGAGCTCGGACGGCTTGGGTCTGAGCCGGGAGTCGGGCCTACACTCCCAAGATGGCGAATCTGAGCCTCCATGCAGAAGACACAGAGAGGCCCTGAGCTGAAGCACGGAGCCCAGCCTGCCCGCACATGGGAACACTGGACACTACCTGACCCACTGAGTGGGTCCCGTGGCCCTGAAGGGGGGACTGCGACGCCGGGCTGGATGGCCCGCGGGGTGGTGGGGCCTCCAGATGGCCTACGGTCCCTGTGGTGTAGAAGGGCCGGGACCCGACACATCCTGCTGCGGCACTGGAGGTGCCTACGGCCCTGGTGAGCCTGGACGCCGACACGCCTGTATCTGTAAAGCAGACTGGCGCAGAGTCGATCGGCGGAGTGGAGGACCGACTGACGGAGGTGCGGTGAGTGGGGACAGCTGACACTCGGGCCTGAGTCGGGGCCCAGTGAACGGTGTGAGGCCGGGTGCGGCTGGGCCTGGCCCCCGCCTCCTGCATACCTCCCTTCTTCTGTGGCACCGAGACACCTGGGGCCTTTCCACTGCATGATTCCCGCGGCCCAGATGGGGACTGGGCTGCCGCGTTAGTGAGTGTGTAATAGGACCGGGCCCCCGTAGGGGCCGCGGAGCGGCGATAAGGAGAGGCAAGGGGTTGACGCAGTCCTCTGCGGCCCAGTGAGAGCCTACTGCCCTGGTGGAGCTGGATGTGTGCTGGCCCGCGCCTGAGTGCGGAGCACAGGAACATGGATTGACTTGATTGGGGACTGACCGGACTCCATGGAGGGGTGTTGGACAGTGGCAGTCTCCCTAAAAAGCAGCAAATATTCGGGGCCCGGAGTGGGGAGTGAAGCGAGATGCGGCTGATCTTGGGCTCCTCCCCGTTATAACTCTGCTCTTCCCCGTGAGGGGCCACGGGCAGCTCCCCCGCATCGGATATAAACCCAACTGTGTCTGGGTTGCAGAGGTGTGGGGATAGCCGGCCTGGAACCGGGTCGACCTCGGGGATCGGCACGGTGACCTCCTCGCACTGGGCAGTAGTGGAGAAGCTCTCCTGCAGGGAATCAGCTTGTGGCCTTGTGGGGGTCCAGCCTGACGAAGAGAACTTTCTAGGATCTAGCTCCTTGCTCCTCTGGGTGAGCCCCCGCCCACTTGATCCGGTAGATTTGGGCCTGCACCTGTTGCCCTAGGCCTTGGACTGTCCTGGAAGCCTGTGCAACTGCGAATACCTTCTCTCGAGTTACATCTCGTATTCGCTGTGCTACAGAGACTTGTCCCCGAGCAGGGGTCCGCATGGGGTTTTTCCTTGCCTCGCTGTGAGACTGAAAGCCTAAGCAAATAAAGAGGACTTTGTTGTGCGTTGTTATCTTAACCCATGCCCTGTGATCACCCCCATTTGCAGGGACCCATAGACGGAGTTACAATAGCGGCTACTGAGCCCGCTCTGTGGTCCGAGATGGGCAAGGCCAGAGAGAAGCCAACGGGAGCTCCCCCGGATCAGGAAGATGACTCCCGGGAACAAACACAAGGAAACCCGGGAACCTCGGTTTTGGAGGACCCAGTACAACAGTTTACTAGAATATTAGAAGCCATTGCAGACACCAAAGCAACATTACACCAAGATATTAGTACTGTGTCAGTGGGGTTGGGGCTCCTCAGAACAGAACATCAAAAGTTGGCTGAAAGGGCAAAAGTAGCAGAGTCCTCGATTGCTGATCTTAACCCGGCACAAAAGGCATTGACACTCCAAGTGGCAGAACTCTTTGACAAAGTCCACATGCTGGAGCGCAGGGCAGAAGACGTAGAGGGCCGCAATAGAAGAAATAACATTAGAATGGTGGGCCTGCCTGAGGGAGTGTCAGCGTTCTACACTCTTGAAAGAGCTCAACAGGTAGCGGCCCGGCCGCAGGCTCCGGGCTGCCCCCACTCCCAGTTGTGGCTAAGCTTTTACACTATAAAGACAGAGACATACTGCTGCTTAAAGTACGAACTGATGGCCCCTTTGTCGAGGACAATTGCATGGTCTCCATATTCCCCCATTACACACTTGAAGTCCAACGAAGACGAGCCTCTTTCTTTGAAGTCAAGAAAACACTGCGGGAAGAAGGCCTATAATACTCCATAATGTCCTTGCTCGCCTCTGTATAGTATTAGATGGGAAGACTCATTTTTGTGTCTAGACCCCAAGATGGCATGGGAATGGATTGAGACTTATAGATCTGAAGGACTACTCACAGGGCCGGGGCCCACTGCTTTGCCTCGTAATCAGGGACCCAGGAAGAGATCCAGGAAGAGACCCAAACGAGGTCTGCCGAAGAAACCAAGCCCATCACAAACTGAGAGGGAAAGAGCTGCGGCCCTTCAGGCAGTGGCCGAGATTATGCAAGATAAAGGGAACCTCTCGGAGGCTGGCTCACGCTCCGTGAAGGGGACTAAGGGGTCGGACTCTGATTCCTCCCGTGGGGACAGTATCGCCCTGCCGATAGTAACCCTGAGAACTGCAGATGAGATCATCTGAAAATGGAATACACACATGCAGTTTCTGGCCCCCCGTAATCGATGGCGCCCTGCCGAGTTTCTCGGGAATTAGACTAGACCGGGTTGAGAATGGGGCTGGTGCGGCTCACGTATGTAATTGTTCCTCCCGAATCTGGCCGCACCCCCTCAATGGACCACTCCTTTGGTTGGTTTGGGTCCTCATTGGCAACTGATGATTTATCTACAGTTTGGGTGGCTGGCTGTTGCCACACTGCTCTGGGATTGTGGAGTTGTTGATTGTGGGTGTTTTTCTTATGGTTTGACTTGTTTTGTTTGCAGGAGAGGAAATAAATCTTTTGTTCAGCGGAGGGTCCGGCAGGGGGGCTGAGGTGGATGGTATCTGGGAATTAATTTTTAACCCTGATAAACATTGAGGAACACTGAAGTTCCTAATGTGGAATATAAAATGGATGGGCTCAATGATTAAACGACATAATGTGCACAGCTATTTGAGAAGGTGGAGCATACAAGTAGCTCTATTGCAGGAGAACCATCTACTCCGAGGCGAAGTGGAGAAATTGCGTAGATGGTGGAGAGGGCAGATATTTGCGACCTCTTTCTCAGCCTATGCCCGGGGTGTGTTAATCTGGATACTGTTGGGTGTCCCTTTTGAACCAGTACGCACCTTGATAGATAAGGAGGGTAGATATGTGCTCCATACTGGGAGGTTGTTCGGCCGGAATATCACGCTTGTTAGTGTGTATGCCCCCAACCAAGACCAGGTGGCCTTCCTTTCTGGCCTCTCGGCCCAGATGGCCGATCTAGCAGCAGGGAACACGATACTAGGGGGTGACTTTAACTGTGTGGCAGACATTTCCCTCGACCGTTCCCCTCCTCCTTTCCCAGGAGCCCAGACTCACTGTACAGCATTGGGGTTCCATGACTGGAAGAATCACTGGGGGCTAGAAGATACCTGGAGGGTACAACACATGGAGGATAGAGAATATTTCTTTTTCTCTCCATTCATCAATTACAGAGGAGATTGGATGCCTTCTTGTGCTCCCCAGACTTTAGTGGTTCCGTCACGCTTACTGAATACTTGGGACGTGCTTTCTCGGACCACAGTCCATTATTGATGATTCACCAACCCCTAGGGACGCGCCCCTGATTCCATTATGGAGACTCAACCCCTCGATGTTGGAGGATGTCCCCTTCAGGGAGTCACTGGGCACCTTTATTGAAATCATCTTCCCCATTAATGCACATACTGCATCCATAGCATTGGTGGAGTGGGACGCGTTTAAAGTAGTGGTACAGGGACACTGCCTGGGCCAGTCAGTTGGGGCGCAGAGAGAACTTCACAGGGAATTGGAAGAATTAGAGGACAGACTGCACAGACTAGAAAACGCGCAGGGAGCAGACGCCTCAGCCTTGATACGCTTGCAGGAAACGCAAACGCTTTACAACGACACACTGGAGAGGTTAAGATGCCATGATTATAGGAGATACCTTGATAGGGTACAGGAAGAGGAGGGGAAAGCCGGCCGCCTACTGGCATGGCTGATCAGACCAGAGACCCGAGGGACACCGATCACACATGTCCGGTCTGAGGCGGGAGTATCCGTATATGACCCAGAAGCAATTAACGCTTTATTCTGGGAATACTATGAGACATTATACACTGCTCCTCCATCGGTCTCGCAGATGGAGCTCAGAGACCTTCTGACTCCCCTACAACTCCAAATGCTAGACAGACAGGCGCAGGACGCGTTGGGAGGCCCAGTGACACTACAGGATGTCTGTGAGGCTATCACAACTATGGCCACAGGTAAAACACCAACACCGGACGGTCTCCCTGCGTAATTTTACTCGATGTATGCTTCCAAATTGGCACCACACTTGGTGACTCTTTATGCTGAGTCCCTTTGACTCGTAAGCCTTCCTGAAACCAGACGGAATGCACTTGTGATCCCGTTCCCCAAAACTACAGTCTTGGGAGCCCGGGTAGTAGATTATAGACCGCTTTCCATGCTTAACATGGACTTCAAGATACTTAGCAAGATCTTGGTGCTCAGATTGATCCCCTACATGAGGACCCTAATACACACTGACCAAAATGGTTTTATCTCATCCCGTAATACCTCCTTTAATCTGTGTAGACTCTATTCAGTTTTGTATCACTCAGAAGCACGATCTATCACGCAGGTGGTTATTTTATCGATTGACTTGGAAAAGGCCTTCGATACAGTATGCTGGGACTACCTATTCGAGTCTATGATGCGCATGGGCCTCGAGGAGGTTTGGGTGAAATGGGTGCGAGTCCTATATGCATGTCCTACGGCAAGGGTTAAGACGGGCAAAAAAGTATACGCACAACATGCGATCTCCCGTGGCACTCAGCAGGGATGTCCTCTGTCGCCCCTTCTATTTGCTTTGGCAATTGAGCCACTAGCCGCACTGTTCCGCCAGGGAGGTGAAGGGATGGGGCTGACAGTAGACGGATGAGATTTTACCATCTCTATATATGCGGACGACCTTCTGATTTACTTGAAGGATGCTGTGATCGGTTCCGACACAGCTTTACACCTTCTGGGACGATTTGAACTCCTGTTGGGCTTACGGGTCAACAAAAACAAAACCTACCTGTTTCCTGTGGCCCGCTCCCTGCCCCGACCCCTGGCCCTACCTGAAGACCTTAATTGGGCACCTAACACACTCAAATACTTGGGTATTCACATTTTCCATTCTCTAGACGATCTGAGAAAGGGCAACTTAGACATGGCGCTCCGATCCCTCTGGTCCTGTGTGCTCTTTTGGCGCTCTTTGCGATTACCTATCATGGCCAGGATTTCCCTGCCCAAAATGGTCATGTTACCCCGTCTCCTATATTTTTTCGTCAACCTCTCCATCTTAATGCCCATGGGGGGGTTTCGACAATTGGATTCCCTGCTGCAGGATCTTATTTGAGGAGCTGGGTGTGAGAGTTTCATTGTAGACGCTACAACGCCCCATGACAGAGGGGGGTTTAGGGGTGCCCAATTTCAAGCTTTATCTCCTGGCTTCCCAAATGCAATGGCTGGCGCAATGGTTAGAGGGAATGAACACAGAAGGAACGTTTCTGATGGAGCCCAGCACACTTCCCAGCCTCTTACTGGCCAAGCTGTTTGACCCAACAATAACAGTCCCATACCGGTCGACACTGCAGACCACAGCCCTGCAGTGTTGGAAACGATGCATGGCCAAAATGACTGGGATCCCTTCGAAATGCGCCGGTGTTGCCTTTAATTGGTTTGCCCCATGGTGATCCACAGTCGATATTCACATCCGAAAAAATGAGAGCCTGGACAGAGGCGGTGCTGGAGACAGTAGGTGACTGCTACCAGGAGAAAGTGTTAGTCCCTTTCGAGGACTTATTGGAAAGCTGTGGTCTTCCTCCTGAACAGTTCCTGCAGTATGAAGCCCTGACCTGCACTTTTGGAAAGTTGTGGGGAATGGACCGGGAGGAACCTGAGATGCATGCAGTACTGGTCTCATTACTTACCTTAGGCACTACTGGGCATCAAGTAAAGTATTTCTATGCCTCGTTGATCGGAGCGTCCCTTGTTCCGCTACATGCACTGCGGAGAAGATGGGAATCGATCTTAGATAGAGAGCTTACTGACTTGGAGTGGGGCAGAATCTCTGCATCCCCCAGGAAGATCTCCCGCAACATGAGGTTGAAATATATTCAATTCAACTTTGTGCACATGACATATGACACCCCACCATCTCCAAGTTGCATATGGAGGGGAAGTGCGTAGTTGTCTGAGGTGTAATCATAGGGATGCAGACTTCCTAAATATGACCTGGGCCTGCACAGGGTTGCATCCTTTTTGGAATTAAGTTTTATCTAAGATCAATGATACATTGGGGTGCACATTAAATACTACGGTTGAGGTATGTTTGCTGGGGCTCTTCCCTCAACCACCCAAGCGGAAGGTGGGGAATAGATTCATAGATTTGGCTATGGCGTTAGCCAAAAGGAGGATAACAATGTCCTGGAAATCTGTCAACGGCCCACTGATAGGAGACTGGAAGCAAGATGTAACTAGCTGGGCCGGAGCGGAGGGTAGAGCCCTAAGCAGAGAGGAATCGAAGGGATTGAGACACCACCACATAGCCGAACAGTGGAAGGAAATAATTGTTGCTTGGAAACTTTCCGACACAGACATGTAGCGAAGTACAGAGGAGGGGAGATATGACCGAGTTAGAATAAAACACACAGTTACTGATAGACTAGGAACCCCAAAATACATGACTTCCTGGAGTATCGTCAAAATGCTGGGGAGACTCTGGAATCAGATAATAGAGGAACGGGGCTGTACAGTTCAGGAAGGACACTAGACAGGGTGGCCCCCTGCATGCCAGTAATACTGCTATTACCCCTCCTAGCCCGAAAGCCCGTCACCCAAAGCACTAGGCGTAGGCTCCAGAAATACCTATATAAAACTAAAACACCTCCTTGCCATAACCTGCTTGCGAGCAGACACCACCAGATACAATCTCTGGATCTCAGCACCTATCACTCTCCTGCAAAAGTTAAGTCAAATGTTTGGTTTTAGTTTTAGATTATTGTGCACAGATGGCATGCCATAATCCCCTTTCTGAGCTGAACAGCTAATTCCCGACAACGACATGAGTGTTTAGAGCACTTATCATACATTGTACAGTCTCAACATATGATAAAATGTTGGGTAAATTGAATAACAGCTTGACATAGCATACTATGCATATCCTGAAACTATAGATACAAGCTCAAACCTGTACTGAATAATGCAATGTTCTACTCTAAATAGAAATGTGAAATGCGACTTGTATGATGTTGAATACCTGTCTGCTCTCATGCTGAAATATTAAATGCCAATAAAAATGTTTAAAAAAAACAAAAGATTGGCTGGAATTCCTCCCTGCCTTGGAGTGCCAACCCTCCATTGTTCAGAATGCCAAGTCACTCGGGTTCACCCTTGACAGCCGACTCAACCTTCAGAGTCATATCATAGCATCGGCCACAAGCGCCTAGTTCCAACTAAGGCTGCTCTTGGGGAACAGGCATCTCATCCCAGGATAGGACCTAAAATAAGTTGTGCAGGTGTTGGTTCTAACATGATTACAAAATGTTCTCACTCTTCTCAGGCATCCCCAAGCTCACTTAGGTCTGCTCATAGCAGTTCTGCAGGCCAGGCTGCGGTTAGTTACCATTCACAAGAAATTCGACCACATCTCTCATGAGGCGAGGGCCCAGTTTAAAACTGCTTGCACCACAGATAAGGCACTGCACCCCTCCGCACCCGCATACCTACCTGAAACAAGATTTGGGTGAAAACGGGGCTCAAGAAACACTCAATCCCTTCCCATGTAGTCACCAACCTTCACACGAGAGCTAGTCATTAAGCAGTCATTCTCGGGAAGTACCGCAAGTATTTGGAACTCTGCCTCGGACCCTCCGTATGTCCACATGCAATGCTTCCTTCAAAAAGATCTCAAAGCTCTTCTTTTTTAAAGAAACTTGGGTTAAATCATTTATTTCCCACTCGCTCTCAATTTATTTTTATTTTTTTATCTATGTTGTATCTCAAATGGACTACTGCATTTATTGTTTGGGAACTGTACTCGTATAAGGCTTAACTGCCACGTACTTTCGATTAGCTCCTTTTAATTCTTCCTAGGTTATATCTCTATTTGTATCTCTCATCTACTCCTTCTGTGATTGTCTGGTAATTATTGTCTTGTAAAGCACTCTGATTCCTCCAGGACATGTAGGCACTATATAAAATCACAAATAAATAAATAAATAAAAGTTTTAAAAAACTGCTCACAAGATCAGTTGTTAGAATTTATAGCAAAGCAAATCACCTAAGAGAAGCGTCCCTTATTTGAACTTTGACATGGATAGACATTGCAAGGTAGGAGTAGAGTTGGGCGAGCCATTCAAAGATCTTGCCGGGTGCCTGGCTCTGGCTCTGGCTCTGACTCAGCTCGAAGCCCTCTTGGACTCTGGAGCCAAAACGAGCAAGCTTTCATGTGGCTTCTGCCTGCCACCCTTGCTCTCACCTAATGCACTAAGAATTAAAGAAAAAACATTGACCTTTGATGTAAAACAGGAGAGGGAAACTGGTAAAGAGAGACCCGTTTAGTGGCTGAATGGCACAATATGAACGCATAAAAACTGGGATTTTTGCAGGCTTCCCCGCTTGACCTAATTGTATGACCGTAGGCAAATATTTTATTTCCCTTGTGTTTTTTCCTTATAACATTTGAGAGCACTTTTAAATATGTGAGCACCTCTCTTGTGTCTGATTGAAATAGTCAATAATGCTGCTCCATGCAAGAATCTAGGCCACTTACAGGGTGTATATGACAACTAACTTGTCTCTTAATTCCCTAATGGCATTGCTGTCATTTCAGGGGTGGGGGTGAGCATGAATATTTTTAAGGACATGTTTAAAAACTGTCACTTTTAATGAATGCCTCTCAATGCTGTGATATAATCTGACGCACTAAGTTGAAAAGCTGCTGCATGTGTTTTTTTTAGGAGTCTTTATCATATTTGTATCTGGTGTTTATTGCAGTTCATATGCTAAGCATGTCCAGGGCTCGGCTCTGTCTGTTCATTTGTTGGCTCACCCACCTCTAGTTAGGAGGAGCTGATCGGAAAATGGAGGCTTTGCAGTGAGATCTGAAGATGGCGGCGAGGTCAAGCAATCCTGTCTCCTCGTATATGGTGAACGGACAAAGATGTTCAGAGTTCTGATACTTTTCACATTGATTTGCATTTTCGTGATGACGGCACCATACCGTCACACATTTTTGTTCACTCCAGAGACAGGCAGCCGTGACCTTACTGCAGACCTATAAAACAGTGGCGGGCGCCTATCATGCTTGGGAAGTGAGTGGGTCGGAAAACTGTCTACGTGGACTGTTATCCTAGCCGTGTGAACTATTTTTGACGTGTAGCCTGGACGTGTAGGTGGGTGATAGAACCCTGCTGCGCTGTCGAGGGTTTACAACTTTTCTGTCAGGTTCACAGCTCACGGCCCCCAGTTTACCAGGGGAAGACGGACGTATGTCCTCGCCATGTGAGCTCCGTTGAATTGCTTTAGATTAGGGCATCTCCTTGGCTTGTTGCCAAGTGAGCTGGATACGCGCCTGCAGTTCCCAAAATCCATTGCGTTTATTTGCTTCCTCGAGCCAAAATAGTGAAGGCTGTCATGCACCCGTCATGTGGAGTCCACGAGTCGAAACAAGCTGGCCGCATTTCCAGTAACAGCTGTTTTTTTGTTTGTGTGCATGATCAGAATCTTTTCACATATCAGCAAAATTATCCTTTCAGGGGATGACACTCACACTCTGCCACTAAATCAGCACTTGCACAGACTAAAAAGACAGAAATCGACTTAGCCTCGTATTGTTATTTTTGGAATTATCAAAATAGACATGTAACAAAAAGCAGAGGCAGATATGCATGGGATAAAACACCCACTACCGTGTATTATAAGGCTGGTGCACGTAACTGAGGCGTTCTGGAGCATCATGGGGGAACCAGGAGGATGGAGGCCGAGTTCCAAGTAAAGCCTCTGACGTGACTTGCAGTAAGGAGTACTGTATTCCTTATAATACGGGTTCACTCTGTCACCATTTCCCCAGATCTAATTTAAATCATTCGTCCTAGTTATTTTTTGTGACAGCTCTATTATGTGGCTCAAGACATGTAGAAAACATTTGAAATTAGTACGTTGAAAATAAACTTAGAAATATGAAGCTAGTGCTTTGTTGCAAAATATATTTTCGTCAGTTAACCGTGTATCTTTCAAAAATGGATGTAATTCAGAATGTGGAGTACCTCCACAGATGAAGATAACTACTTTCGTGTAATGAAGTCCTGCAGTATAATAAAACATACAACTGTAATTATGTCTTTATTGTCTTGTAGTGACTGCAACTTTCCAAGGGAAAATAGTTCTGAAGAAAGGCCTGGGAAGCTAACTATGTAGCTCCTTTTTAGATCGCTGGTTTGCTAATTAGGTCGCAGCCTCCCAGAATGTCTGGTTTGCTAAAGACATCTTGGGGACATTAAGAAAGTTGACCTAGGAATGCATTCCGTCCATTGCTTACCATTGGCTTTGTGGTTTGTAACTCACATTTTCTGGCTTTCTTATTTGCTGGCTTTATTTTCTTTCGACTATCCAGTTTGAGTTCATCCCTCATGTTGCCCAAACCTTGTTTATTGTATTCTTCCACAATCTTGCTTTCTATAAACAGGCCTTTGAATCCTGTTCTTATCTTGTCACATTTGCTGTGCATTCAAAGACAGAGGTCAAATGTCAGCCTGGGTCTTCCAGGGAGCGTGGTGTTTATTTTTCTTTCTCTGACTTTAAAGTGAGAGGATTTATGTGATAATCATGCTGGCAACTGGTGGGCTGCTTGAGGAAGGCTGTATGATGTTATTTTTTTTCTAGCACACAACAAAATTTAAATGTCTGCAAATGAACTGTGCTGACGGTCAATGTAATACATTGGGTGAGGACAATTCCACACATTATCGTTTGTGCGCTGTATACTTTTACCAGTAAAACTGTATGTGATTGCAAATGTAATGGTCATTTCAACTGAAGATGTGTTGTCTGTAATGGCAGTACGGTATCATACCATGCATACTCCACGTTACCCCACTCCACTCTACTCTGCATCACTCCACGCCACTGCACTCTACTCTAAACCACACCACACTATGCCACTCCACTCCACACTGTCACTGCACTCTTCTCTGCACCACTCCACTCTACGCCTCTCTACTGTACACCACTCCACTGTATTCTATGCCAATGCACTCTAGCCCACACTACTCGACTATGCACCACTGCACTCTTTGCCACTGAACTCTACACCGCTCTGCACCACTCCACTCTATGCCACCCTACTCTGCAA
Organism: Calotriton arnoldi; assembly: GCA_963921515.1. NCBI lineage: Eukaryota > Metazoa > Chordata > Amphibia > Caudata > Salamandridae > Calotriton > Calotriton arnoldi. The sequence continues at coordinate 613,168 of CAWUFW010001383.1, forward strand.
TACTGCACTCTATGCCACTGCCCTCTACGCCAATACACTCTACTCTGTATCACGCCACTATATGCCAGTGCACTCTATGCCATTCCCCTCTACGCCACTCTAATCTACTCTGCACCACTGCACTCTACTTTGAAACAATCTACTCTACAACACTGCACTCAGCGCCACTCCATTCTACTCTGTACCATTCTATGCCACTGCACTCATTGCCAATACACTCTACACCACTTTGCTCAAAACGAATGAACTCTACGGCAGTCTACTCTCCACCACTGCACTGTACGGCAATTTAATTTACGCCACTGCACTCTACGCCACTCTATTCGACCCTGCATCACTGCACTCTACGCCACTCTATTCTACTCTGCACCACTGTACTCTACGCCATTCTACTCTGTGCCACTGCACTCTGCGCCACTGCACTGTACGCCAATGCACTCCATGCCACTCTACTATACACCACTGCACTCTATGACAGTATACTCTGCAACACTGCACTCTCTGCCACTCTACTTTATGCCAGCTTACACCACTGAACTCTATGCCACTGACCTCTTCATTGCTCCACTCTAAGCCACTGCACTCTACACCAATCCACTCTAAGTCACTCTAATCTACTCTACACCACTGCTCTCTACGACCCTCTATACCACTGTACTGTAAGCCACTTCACTCAACTCTGAAACAATATTCTCTATCCCACTGCAGTCTACACCACTCTATTCCACTCTGCGTCACTCCACTCTACGCCACGCCACTCCACTCCACAACATCCCACTCCGCAACATGTCACTGCACTCTAGCCACTGCACTCTACACCACTTTACTCAAAACCAATACACTCTACGCCACTGCACTCTATGCCAATCTACTCTGCAGTGCTGCACTGTATTCCACTACACTCTACTCTATGCCACTGCACTGTACGCCAATCTTCTCGACACCATTGCGCTCTACGTCACTTTACTCTGCACCGCTGTACGCCACTGCACTCTACACCAATGCACTCTATGCCACTCTAGTGAACTCTGTAACCCTCTCATCACCATCTTCTTTAGAGGCTCAAATAAGTGAAGAAGATTGGTTTGTTTTTATCTGCTTTTTATATTGGGGTGGAAGCCCAGAGAATAGGTTAGTGGTACAGGCCAGTTCTGAAGCGGCTGCCGAAGTGATAGCTAATGCACAGATGGCAGTAATCTTGTCAGAGATAATTTGCAACATTAAAGCCTCTAGGGCAGTAGATTCAGATGGTCTTCCATCGGTGATGTTTAAAAACGATACAAAGAAATAGGGATCCATCCTGAGCAGGCTTTTTCAATGAATAACACTGACTGGCTCCTTTCGTAGTCTTGGAAAGGAGCTATAGTGAAGCCCATTCATAAAAAGGGCAAAATGGATCAGCCAGCTAACTACCGTCTGATCTCTCTTTTAGACATCCCATCCAAACTTTATGCCCAAACATTGTTAAAGCATCTAGTGACCTGGGCTTTTGATACCGGACTGATCCCAATGGAGAAAGGAGGCTTTAGGCCGAAACATTCTACGATGAACCACTGCTTCGCGCAGTGAGGAGTTGCAAGGAGGTAAATGGATTCGGTAGGTGGCGTTTGCTGCTGCTTCGTTGACATCCGAATAGCTTTTGACAAGGTGGATAGAGATACGCTTTGGCGTAAATTACAGCAGTGGAAGATATCTGGAGCCCTGTTGGGTTTGGTGATGAAGCTCCATAGTGGTAACTGGGTTCAGATTGATCTTGATGGACTTGGAAGCCTGACTAGGAAAATTCCAGTTGAGAACGGCTTGCGGCAGGGGTGTGTTTAGTCTGTTGATTGCATACCTCCCCAGACCTTCGTGCTACACATAGTTATTCACCAAAGGTTAGAGGTAGGCACATTAGTTGCCTCTTGTAAGCAGACAATCTGGTGGTGATGGATCTTACACCTATAAAGCTTTAATGGAAATTAAATGGCATTAATGCTTACTGCAATGAAAACAAATTAACAATAAATGTTAACAAGACAAAAACAATGTTTTTTGCTAGGAGGAAATTATAATTTGTGTGGTTCCTAGGTAACGGAAGATGAGAGCATGTTAGAGAGTATAAATATTTGGGGCTAACCTTTTTTAGATGATCTGAGGTGGGATAAACACATGGCTTTTCGGAGGTTTGCCTTATCTAAATTAGTGAATGCGGTTAAAAGGTTTGACCGTAAGTTTGGTAGTCATACCTTTGAGCCATTAAGTAAAGTCATACAGGGTAAATTAATTCCTCAGGCCCTATACGGAGCAGAGGTGTTGGCTTTGGACAGGCAGGTCGTATGGGAAGGGCTAGAAGGTAATTCCCTAAAATTGCTTCTTGATCTCCCTAAAAATGCTATGATCCAAGCTGTAAGGAGGGAGTTGAGAACCGTAGCCTGGAGTGTGCTGGCGGATGCCAGAGCTGTGTGCTTCTATTTGTCTTTAAAAGATGAGGGCCATGGCGATAAATTGTCGGAGCAAATCTTATTGGAGATAATATCAATCTTCTCTGGTAAAAGGAACCCGGTGGCAATGATGCTAACGCATCTGAACATCCCAGAGAGGTGCTGTAGGAGCCTGGCTTAGTATATGGTGTACACTTAAAGGAGTGACACACCTTGCACTAAGTCAGGCAACCCTTATGTTGATTTTAGCGGTCTTTGATAACCTTAAAGCTCTCAAAGGGGTAGCTGTGGAAAGTAGCCTTCAGGCTTATCTTGTAAAGCAGGTTGTTTTACCACATTTAATCAATAGTGTAGATTAGATGAGAAAGAACCATACAGTGTTTATGAAAAATAAGGATATTTATTAACACAACACAATCACTGCCACTTGGTATATCTCCTACCCGGAGATATCAATAATATACATAGGAATACTACAAAGAAATCAGGTGAGTAGCAACAATATACACTGGTCTCCAGGGGGAGACCAAACCATATACTAAATAACTGGAATGAGACCTGCAAAGGAGAACGAGACTTTGACCAAAGGACTTAGAAGAGGTTGGTGAACCAGGAACCAGCCAAGGTAAGTACCCAGCAACCCCAAGGAGGCTGTGTGCCGAATGGAAACACAGCTGAGTGTTCAATAGAAGTCAATGGAGACGTTGCAGTTTTAAAGAAAATTACCTTTCCCATAGGCCCCCTAAAAAACCCTTTGGAGGACGGAAGGTTGGAGAGCCACCCCACCTGTGGAGGCCCCAGGAACCTGGTTACCTGCACCAGGAAAGACGGGTGCATAGGGGTGAAGTGACGTTGGAACCACCTGTAGACTACAATGGGTGAGTCGGGAAGAAAGGCCTCTGGAGAAGTCTGTGAAGATGTCCGGTGGAATCCAAGGGTGGATTCTTGAAGAGGTGAACCTGCAAGCAGAGGGGACATAGTCTATGCCACAATGCCCACCGATGTCGGGAAGTTCAGAAGAGTTCACGAGGACTGTGTCGCTGCAGCTGTGGGGACTTGGCGATGCTGTGGAAGGCCAGGAGCCATACACGAGCTGTCCCACGTCAGATGTCGGTGTCCAGGTGGTCGGTGTCCGGCGGGAGCACCAACAAGCCTTGATAGCCGCAACTGGCATGGAAGACGAAAAGATGTTATCGTTGGGACCAGCAAGGTCCAAGGAATTCACCATATACAGGAGAGTCACAGCAGGCCTTGAGAAAGCAGAGGAGCCTACCAAAGCAGAAGAATCAAGAGGACCCGCAGGCCGTAGGCACAGGAGTCGCAAGAGGACCTCAGGCAGCTCACAAAAGATGGAGGCCCATGATGTAAAACTGCAGGGAGGATGCTGTTCTTCGAGGGATGAGGTGCTGGAAGCTGGGGCTTCTTGTAGCTCGGAGATCTCTAGAGTGCAAAGCCAACAAGCCTTTGCAACAAAACGTAGAAACGGTGCACAAGGGCTCGGTTTCAGCGGCTCCGACAAAGGATACAGCCCTCCAAATTGCAGGGAAGACAGGTCAGGCCTCTGGGGAGCCACAGATCTACTACCTGTGTTACTGAGTCTCAGGAGGTCCGTAGGACGACGGGATCAGCAGACCGGTCAGCTTAGATGCGGTGCCTGCAGATGCAGGGGAGTGGCTCCTTCACTCCAAGGGAGCCTACTTTGGATATCCTTGATGCCCACAGGTCCCTGGAGGTCCTGAGCGAAGCACAGACACAGATGAGGCAGAATACTTGCAGAACAACGAGACCAGGAGCAGCAGGAGTTTTCCTTGATGCAGTCTTGGTTCCAGGTGATGTCCAGCGATGTCCAAGTGTCCAGACAGTCGAAGAGGGTCTTGGTTTTAGAGATGAGTCTTGTTCCATGATGAATCTGAGGATCCACCCACAGGGGAGCCCTTAAATACCCAAGGAAAGGGTTGGAACAACTCAAGGACTCCTCCCAGAGGAGGGGCTGGACAGGGGGGGAGGATACTACCCTATCCTTTGTCCAGTTTTGTGCCAGAGCAGGAACCAAGGGTTCCTGAACTGGCTCAAACCGATGTATGCAAGGAGGTCACCAAATGTGCCCTTCAATGCAGTCTACTGGCGCTGGAAAGCGCCCCTACTCCAGCCCAATACAATAAGTCCTGTCTGGGAGGTGGTCATGCCTCCCTGTGACAGGAAAACTATTGTCCTACCTTCCCCTGCTCGAGCTCAGCTCAGCAGCAGGCGGGCAGAACAGTGTCTGTGGTCGGCAGCAGCACTAGCTTGCTGTCAGATCCTGAAAGGCTGTAACCGGGGGTACAGGGGGCTCCTCTAAGAAGCCCCCTAATACATGGGATCATACCTCCAACACCAGAATAGGGGTATGATTCCAACATGTTTGATACCAAACATGACCAGGTTCGGTGCAGCCATTAGATAGTTAGACATCTTGTAATGACTGATGTCCACTACATGTCTAAAAATTGCTGACCGCACTTACAAAGCCTGGAGGATTAAGTCCAGGGTTTGTAGGAGTGTCCTGCTCATGCAGGGGCACCCTCACACTTATAACCAAGAGCCCTGCCCTCAGGCGACTTATAGGTTTTAGGTGCGGTGACCTCAGATATAAGGGAACTTAATTCTGTCGTGAGAGGTGCAAGCGCCATCTCACACAGGCTGCACTGGCAGGCCTGTAGTCAGAGTTTAAGTAGACTCCCACAGGTGGCACAATACATGCTGCAGCCCATGGAAGACCCCTGGTGTACTATGCCCTGGGTACCTTAGTACCATATACTAGGGACTTATAAGGGAACACCAGTAGGCAATTGTGGAGGTACCAAAGTACTTACCAAAGCCATTTTGGGAGTGAGAGCACGGATGCTGGGATCCTGATTTGCAGGATCCCAGCAAACTATAGTCAAAACATACTGACATCAGGCAAAAAGTGGGGGTAATCATAAATGAAAGATCCTACATTCCTACAGGTGCATTGAAGGAGGGGAAGTGGTTCCAATCAACCAGTACCCTTAGGCAAAGTGCCTTAGAAACTAGTTGGAGAGAGGAATTGCACTACCTTAAAATTAAGAGCTCAGCTATCCCTTTCTTAACCTCATACGAGAGCACAGATTTGTTACCATACCTATATAATATCCCAGACAAGCGCTTGCATAATGAAGTCTTGCGCTTGAGGGCGGGAATTGCCTCTGGGTGGCGTATTAAGGGATTAAAAACAGAGGTTGTTACAAACAACAGTCAGTGCCCCTGTGAGAGAGGTAGGAAATATTCAGTGAGCCACCTATTGATGAATTGTGTATTCTTTATTAAGGCAAGGAAAAAGGCACTTTGGGCTGTGTTTAAAATATACAGGATCCAAACTAGGGAAATGGGACTAGAGTTGATTCATAGTCTCAGATTCCGAGATGTAGCTATTGCTGTTGGTCAATATGTGTGTAAAATCATAAAGACTCAGGTGGTACTATCTTCACCTTAGAGTTCAAGATCTAGCTTGGTATGGGGGTGTTAATATTTAGGTGATGCTAATTGCAATGAGAAGATCTCCTTACAGGAAGGTTGTGATAAGCTGTTATGCATATTGCACTTTAGAATCCTGATTGAGGTCAAATGAATTGTTTGCTACTAGTCAAATGCATATTGCATTTTAAAATGCTGATTGGGGCAGAATTAATTGTTTTGATATTGGTCAAACTCCTACTTTTTTTAGTGAAATGTTTTAAACACGTAAAATTGTGGGCTGTTGATTGTATTGGATCTGGGTAGCGAGAAATTTTAATGTTTATATGGTTGTAATTGCATAATTTATAAGTATGCATGGCATGGCTGAATCATACAACTATGCTTTGTTGTTTTAGGTTACTAAAATTGTCTATTTTTAGGAATTGGAAATATATGTAATATTTCTATAAGAATATATTTCTTGGAAATAAAGTATTACTGACTGACTGACACTCTACTCTACACCACTGCACCTTACGACACTCTACTCTGCAGCACTGCACTCTCTGCCACTGAACTCTATGCCACTCTACTCTTTGCCACTCTACTCTTTGCCACTCTACTCTGCGCCACTCTACTCTGAGACTGCACTCTACTCTGCACCCTCTACGCCACTCAACGGCAATGCACTCTACGCCAATGTAATCTACTATGCACCACTGCACTCTGACTCTGCATTCTACGTCACTTCACTCTACGCCTCTCTACTCTGCACCACTCTACTCTATGCCAGCGCACTCTACTATGCACCACTGCACTGTTCACCACTGCACGCTACAGTATTCAAGTCTAGACCACTCGCTTCTGCACCACTTCCCTGTATGCCACTCCACTCTGCAACACTGCACTCTATGCCACTGCAGTCTATGCCACTACTCTATACCACTACACTCTACCCTGCACCACTCCACTCTATGCCACTTCACTCTACTCTGAAACAATCTATTCTATGCTACTGCACTCTATGCCACTGCACTTTACACCACTCTACTCCACTCTACACCACTCCACTCTACGCCACTACAATCAACATTGCACCACTCTACTTTATGCCACTGCACTCTACGCCACTATTCTATGTCACTTCACTCTACCCTGCAATTCTCCACTCCAATCTACTCTGAAACAATCTACTCTACGCCACACTACTCCACTCTACACCACTGCACTCGACGCTGTGTCACTCTATGCCACTGCACTCTACACTCACCACTCTGCTCTAAAGCACTGCACTTTGTGCCAATTTTTACTTTACACCACTTTACTCAAAACCAATACACCCTATGCCACTGTACCTACGCCAACTACTTTGCACCACTGCATGTTATGCCACTATAGTCTACAACATTCTATTCTATGCCACTGCACGCTATGTCACTCTACACCATTGCGCTCTATGTCACTGCACTGTACGCCACTCTATTCTACTCTGCACCACTATACTCTACATCACTGCTCTCTGCACCACTCTATGTCACTGCACTCTACACCACTAATCTACGCCACTGCACTGTATGCCACTGTATCCAACAAAACAATTGAAAAGGAGTGTATAATTTGTTAATCTATTTTTCAGCCAAAATTAAAGCCATCAAACGTCCAGAAACGTTTCCAATATAAGACCATTCAACAAAATTTAATTTTTAGGAGTCTTGCAATTGCTTTTCAGAATCCAACTTTTATTCTTTTTTCAAAACAACACTTTTTTCAATCAGCCCAGCCAACGCATTTCGTCCCTTTAGGACTTCATCACGGCTGTAAATTGGCATAGAATAGAGTGACACAGTGGCTTAGAGTCCAGTGGCGTAGAATGCAGTGGCATGGAGTGTAGTGGCGTAGAGTGTAGTGACTCCTGAAAATTGAATACTGCACTCTACGCCACTGGACTCTGCACCACTGCGTCACTCTATTCTATGCCAATGCACTCAACATCACTCCACTCTATGCCACTGCATTCTACTCTGCACCACTCCACTCTATGCCACTTCACTCTATGTCACTCTACTCTGCAACACTGCTCTCTCCGGAACTGAGCTCTATGCCACTCTACTCTGCATCGCTCCAGTCTACGCAACTGCACCCAACGCCAGTCCACTCTAAGCCACTCTAATCTACTCTTCACCACTGCACTCTACGACATTCTACTCTATACCACTGCACTCTACACCACTTCACTCTACTCTTAAACAATCTACTATATGCCACTGCAGTCTATGCCACGCTATTCCACTCTGTGCCACTCCACTCTATGCCACCACACACTACGGCACTCTATTCTACACCGCTGCACTCTATGCCACTGCACACTACACCAATGCTCTTTACACCACTTTACTCAAAACCAATAAACTCTACAACACTGCACTCTATGCTAACCTATTCTGCACCAATGCACTGTATGCCACAATACTCTACTCTTCACTACTGCACTCTACACCACTGCACTCTGTCACTTTACTCTGCACCACTGTATGCCACTGCACTCAACACTAATGACATTTATGCCACTCTACTCTACACCACTGCACTCTACGACACTCTACTCTGCAGCACTGCACTCTCTGCCACTTAACTCTATGCCACTGCACTCTACTCTGCACCACTCTACTGCACTCTACGCCAATGCATTCTACGCCACTCTAATCTACTATGCACCACTGCACTCAGACACTTCACTCTACACCACTTCACTCTGCGCCTCTCTATTCTACTCTGCACCACTCTACTCTATGCCAGTGCACTCTACCCCACTTTACTATGCACCACTGCACTCCTAATCACTGCACTCTACACCACTCCAGTCTAGGCTACTCCACTCTGCAACACTGCACTCTACGCCAATGCACTCTGCGCCACTACTCTATACCACTCCACTCTACCCTGCACTTCTCTACTCTGAAACAATCTACTCTACGCTACTGCACTCTATGCCACTCTACTCCACTCTGTGCCACTGCAATCAACACTGTGCCACTCTTCTCTGCACCACTCTACTCTATGCCACTGCACTCTACCCTTCACCCCTATACTCTACCCTGCAGCATTCCACTCTACTCTGAAACAATCTACTCTATGCCACTGCACTCTACGTCACTCTAGTCCACTCTACGCCACTTCACTCTACGCTGTGCTAATCCATGACTCTGCAGTCTACGCTGTGCCAGTGTTCTCTAAACCACCGGACTCTACGCCAATGCACTCTACATCACTTTACTCAAAACCAATGCACCCTACGCCACTTAATCCAGGTATGTTTGTTAATTCATCAACCTTCTTCCACGTGTACTCTACTATTCATACCACAACTACTGTCATTTGGACACTAAGCAAAAAAAAGAATGTCTAACACTATGACTGATAGTAATAGTGAGAGCTTAGTTAGTGTCATATTTGTCTCCAGCAACGTGGGATTAAGTGCTGGAGGATGGCTAAACGACAAGGCCTGTCTGTGGACCTGACATGTATGGCAAAAGCCTAAATGATGATTTCCCAATTTCAGGTCAAACCAAAAGGTTTGCAGACTTGCAGTTAGAGTGTGCCTGGCCATTGTTAACAGCTGCTTTTCCAGACTATACTACTGTATGACCTTTATAAAAAAGGAGGCGTACAGTACAAATAGCAAGAAGACACAAGCATTGGCAAAGCTAATGGGGCTGACTAAAAGGTCTAAGCTGTGGACTTTTAACATTTTGTAATGTGTTTTCGGTTAAAGCAAACCAATTCCAAAATAGCCAACAATGTGTAAAGTTGCGATGTGACACATACACACATGTAGCAGCCAATTTTAATTTAATTTACTTTTCTAGCATGACCGACGTCTGTTTTAGAACATTAAGTTGAATGTACAAAAAATAAAACAAAAAAGTGTGCACCAGTGTAAAAAAAATTAAACAAATGGTGCAGTAGCACTTTCCAGTTGTTTGGTCCCCTCATAAATAAATAAAAAAATAAAATGTGAAATGGGTAGAGTGACGTGAATTGGACAGGGGGCATAGGAGTAAAAAGAACGATCGTGGGTACCCAGGAGCACTATGCAGGTGCCGGTCCCTCATAAAAAATGTTCATTAATCAATTTTTATCAATTTAAAATAGGTAGCGGGATGGGAAGCACAGGAGTGAAAAGAACGCAGAGGGCAAGGAAACACATGCACATGCTGAGAAATAAAGAAAAGTCGCGGAGAAAGCAAGAAAACACATGCACTTCCATGAAGTGCTGATATATAAAGAAACAAGCTTTCGGATCTTAATATGTTACTATGTGCAAACAGAGACATGCACAAATGTGTACAGACCGTTTGTATAATTCCTGTGTGCAAAGTGCCTCTTTCTGAGCCCCCTTTGATTGTGCTGCATTTTTTATTTCCCAAGCTTGTAGTGCTGCAAGGCACCAGCACTGTATGTTGGGCCAGCTTTAGGACGGTGCAACCAGTGCTGCTGCAACGGGCTTTGAGCTCGGGGGGAGGGTGGGTTGTATTTGAAAATATCTTATGGGTTTAAGAGCACATGGTCCAGAGTTTCTTGCATGTCCAGCCGTTTTCAGGCAACAACAAAAATGTCAAGATAACTCTAGTGATTAATGTTCCTGCATGAGAGAGATTGGAGTTTTGTGTACTGTCAGTTTTGACTCATCATGAAGTAGTGCAGAGGGATAATGTGCCTGCAGCAAAGAACGTGTCCAATGCAGATCACAGAACTGTATTTTATCTGGATAGCGCAATGGGTTAATGCTTTTGTCACAGAAATCCTTTTGTTACTTGCAGTGTATAAGTTACAATTCTAACATTGCACAGTGACCTATGAGCTGTCAGCAGCAGTTGCATGCAAACTGCATGCAATAGTTTAGAACCCTATGGGGCATATTTACAGCAGAATGGAGAAGCGTGCCTTTAAGTAAACATTGCTAACGCCACGCTTCTCCATTCTTAAAACGCAGGCGTACAGTACAAACAAGAATGCGGCGCACCCTTGCGTTTCCCCTAGCGCTGGCGCTGAGTTCAGCTGCCTAGCGCCAATCCAGGCACCCTTGAACCATAGTGCAAGGGTGTCTGCGTTGGGGAGAAGATTGTTTATGTGCAGGAAGGTCCCCCTTCCTGCACATAAACAGGGGACCTTCCTGCACATAAACAATCTTTAAATGCCGTTTTATAACTTCTATGTGTGCCGCTTAATACAGCACACATAGAAGGTGCAAAACAGCATTTTTTTTAAATTATTGTTTATGTGCAGGAAGGAGGACCTTCCTGCACATAAACAATTATAGGCAATTTGCTGTGTCTATGTGTGCTGCACAAAGCAGCACACATGGAAACAGCAAAAACGAGGAGAAATAAAGCCTTTCTCCTCGTTTTGCCTGTTTAAGACCAGGTTTTCCCTGTTCTTAATTTTGCCGCTGCCTCCTATTTACGCTGCCCCTGTAAATAGGGGGCAGCGTCAAAATTAATGGGTGTCGCGGTGGAACGCCCACCACAACACCCATTGCCCTCCCCTTTCACGCTAAATACAGCGTGAAAGGGTGCCTTATTTACAAGGCAGCGTTACGCCACGTTAAGTGGCTTAACGCTGCCTTGTAAATAAGGCAGGGCCCCTATTGCCATCACGTCACTGAACGTGACGTTGTGGTGGTGATAGGGGCTTATAAATATGCCCCTATGTTTTGTTCCTCAGTCGTTCATCATCCTAATGTTGCTAAAAGAGGGTTAGTTTGGGAAGTTACACATTCTTATTATGTGAGAGAAGGGCTATGGAGATATAAGGGGCAATGTTGGAGGGTGCTAGTGAGGGAATCCGTGAGAAGGAGGTCATGGGGCAGTGCCAAAAAAGGTTTATCACACTGGCCCCCTCTGACTGTACAGCTAAGATATGAAAACACCAGCACTGAAAGCTTGGACAAAAAAACACACGGAACAAACACAGGAGGCACAGAAGGAGATGGTTTGTAGAAAGGCATGGCACAAACAGTTTGTGAGCGTCTTTGCGTGTTTTTGTTTGAGCGTGTTCATACATTTAAGACAGTCCCAATGGCTTTGCTAAAGCTTGTTATCTCTAGTAGCCCCAATTTGCACAGTATAATAACCCAGTTTCTACCTTCCTCACATGGACCCATTTTGTGTTTATTGACCCACTTTTCTTTCGGCCTTGTTGCGTACATTCTCACCATACAATCCTCGCTTACAACACACTGTACCAGGCCCCCTTTCTACTAAATTGATTTTATCTCGTTTATAATCCCAATACTGTTCATCGCGATAGTTTGGCTCTTTCCTTTCTGTTAATCATGTGCCTGTGGAACAACAGACTAAATATAAAGTGTCACACTGAAAAAAGAGGAAGTTTTTTGTTTGTTCTGTTTGTAGTTGATCAAAATATGTGGGAGGTTTTGGATGGATGCCTTGGGGTGAAAGCAGTCTATTATGTTAAGTCGTGTTTGCCAAAAAACAGGCATGCATGTTCCTCAGTCACAGGTATGACATATTAATGTACATGTGGTTTATGTATTTACGAATTTGTTATAGCCGAGTTTGACTGTGAGGCACTGATTAAAAGAACGCTTTAAGCATGCCTGAATGATGAAATAATACACTGCATAATCTCATGTAATATTAAAAATAAAAACCAAAACCAAAAGTGCATCTAATCTCGCAAAAATCCGGATGGATGGATCTACACAGTGGCGGCTCCTCCGCTAAGGCGGAGGAGCGTCTCCCACTGCTCTAGGATCAGGTAAAAGAAAAAAGAAAATGATAATAACAGAAGTCATTATGATTTTATTTTTAGTATCTGCCAGGTTAGGGCGGGGCTGGGCTGGGCTTGGCTCCCGTGACGTCAGGGAGGAGGAGTGGTTGCTGCACTCTAAAGTGGGCATGATAGATTGGCTGGCCGTCTTGGCCCGGCCAAACCGTCATGCGTACTTTGCATGTTCTCCACCCAGGCTACAGCCTGGGTGGAGAACATGCCCTCGCTCACATTCCCCGTCTGAGCGCTGAACCACGGCTCTCAGACCAATCACAACGCTGCACTGCAGCGTTGTGATTGGCTATGGGGAGTCTGCGTGTGCTTCCTGTTCCGGTGGTGCGGAGGGAAGAGGAGGAGAGACGAAGAGAGTGGTTGCTCAGGTAAGTGAATTTTTCTTTCTTTTTTCCCCCCTCCTACCACGCTCCCGCCGCGCCATTTAACAGTGGCAGCTCCTCTGCTAAGGTGGAGGAGCATCCCCCATTGCTCTAGGAGCAGTGTAAAAGAAAAAAGAAAATGATAATAACAGAATTTTCCAGAAGTTACCATACCGGCCTCCACTGCATCTGCATGTACAGCACGCACCAGTCTCTCTCTTCACCATCTCAATGCCGTCGTTTACTTTGCCTCACTCTCTACACGTGCATCCATACACATGGTTTGACCAGAGACATTTAAAGGGGGACACCTGATAGAGTCAGCTCTGTTCTGGAGAAAGTCTAGCCCTAATGACCTTGTATAATTCTTAATCAGATTGTTTTAAATAGCGTTTTCCTTTAATTAATTTTTTTAATGTGGGTGATGCGTGAAAGTCTATTGCACGCATTTTGCAGACAAATGTTGTGTTTATGTTTCATGCAAAGATCCATTAAACAGTTTCTTTTAGATCAAAACAGGACCTCACATATGAAAAATGGGAGGGTGTCACAGAAATTATTTGCAGTTATAATAATGAGATGCTTCTGTGTTACAATATTGAAAACACACATCACTATCCCTGAATAATATATGTTAATATATTTAGAATTTGAACTAGTGTGCTTGTGCACTGTCAGTGATCTGGTCAAAGAGGGCATGAAAGAGCTGAAACTAGATCATACATTCAAAGCTGTCTGAATAGGGGCCCCAGAATGCGTTTGGTCCAGGGCCCCCAAAATTATTAAGATGTCCCTGTGTTTGACAGTCTCACTTTTACACTGACTAACTAGGTTTTCTATAAGTGCGTTTTCATCTCTGCAACACACATTTTGTAGATAACTTGTAAGCCTTTTATCAAGGCGATTTCATGATATCTTGTGCAGCATTCGGCATTAGAAACGTATTTGTAACTCTCCGTACTTCTTCTGTCCTGTCCTGTCCTATCCATGCTGATTTAGTGGCTTGACGGTCTGTAGTCTCGTGATGTTGTTTATGGAGCCAAACATATTGCCACCCCACCCTTGTGTCACAGGCAAACACTCTGCAATAAACCAAGTAGCTTTGCTATCCCAGTTGGATTCGCACCGGCTCTATCTGTTGGTTGTGAAGTCATTCATGGGAGCAGCGACGCCTGAACTGAGCTCTTACAGAATGTAGCTCGACTTTTGGAATCACACTGAGGTGACACAAAGTGCATCTCCTAACTACGCACCGTGAGTCAAATTACTTGAGCGAGGGACCTCTGGGAGCTCAAAGTTAGAATATTTAACATATTCCAACCATAGTTGTAGTATCTAATAACATAAACCACAACCACTGCAGAATATTTGACTTGTATCAAAACGGTGCCTTAGCTTTATTGTGTCCCTAAAATGCACTGATGGCAGCATCAGACGGGTACGGTGGACACAGGTATAGAGAGAGGAACAAGACATGGGGGGTGGGGGGCGCAATGCTGCAGCAAGAGATGAGGAAAATTTGGAGAATTTGGAGTTAGCACTAAGTAGTAAGATATAAACCTCAAATGGGATAAAGAAAATGAAGAAGCAGCGAGAAGGGGCAGAAAAAAGAAGTAGCTGATAAAACAAATGAGAGAGAAAAAAGGTAGCATAAAGGAAAAGAATAATGTGGCAATAGGAAACAACGAGCAGGGGCTTAAAGAGATAATGTTGGACGATGGGAAATATGGTGTAGCATCAGAATAGAAAATTAAGAGGGATTGCAGACAAAATGGGGTAAGGGACGATCAGACAGGTAGGACATAAGCAACAGGGTATCTCAAAAACTAAGAAATATGGTAATAAGTTAGTGGAAGAAAGGGCAGATATAACAGACAAGGTTGGCAGAACAACTGTGAAAAGGGAACAGAGACAGAAGGATAAAGACTCTGAGTAGTGAGACAACAAAATGAGGGGCAGTGGTGTTACAGAGAAGTAAAAAAGCAGATAATGACATGAGGGTATTGGAGGGACTTATGGAAGGATGACAGCGGAGTAGGACTCCCTTTGATATAGTGGGGGAACCAGAATGCCTAGGGCTACACTAGACAGCGGAGGCTGCATCCACAGCTTGCCTCGTCAGCAGGGGGAACAGTCAGAACACTGCGGTCTAAACCACGAGTGTTCCGACTCCACAAGCCCTACCACGCATGCCTTAACCACGCATGTGCCTTAACCACGCATGTGCGTGGTTAAGGCAATGCGCAGTAGGGCTTGCAGACAGACGGAAGCAGGGAAAGCTCCACAATGAGGTAAGTGGGGCTGGGGTACTTTTGTGCGCTGGGGGAGTCGGGGTAGTTGTGTGAGCTGGGGGGGTGGGTCGGTGTTGTTTTAAGTGGAGCTTAGGGGTGGGTCGGGGTACTTTTGTGGGCTGGGGTGGTCGGGTGTTGTTTTGTGGGCTGGGGGGTGGGTCGGGAATGTTCTGTGGGCTGGGGGTGGGTCGGCGGTAGTTTTGTGGGCTGGGGGGGTTGGGACAGTGTAGCTTCGGACGGACGAAAGCAGAGAGAGATCCGAGGTGAGGTGAATGGGGCTCGGGGGTGGTATGGGGTACTTTTGTGGACTGGGGGTGGGTCGGGGTACTTTTGTGGACTGGGGGGTTGGAGGTAGTTTTGTGGGCTGAGGGGTCGGGGTAGTTTTCTGGGCTGGGGGGTGAGTCGGTGGTAGTTTTCTGGGCTGGGGGAATCGGGGCTAGTCTTCAGGGCTGTAGGGTTGGAGGTAGTTTTCAGGGCTGGGGAGGGATTAGGGGTAGTTTTCAGGGCTGGGGGGTAGGGGTAGTTTTCAGGGCTTGGAGGGTCGGAGTAGTTTTTAGGCCTGGGGGAGTGTTGGGGATAGTTTTTTAAAATTAGGGTATTAGGCCTCAGGACAGGGGAATGGGCAGTCAGGGTAGTTTTTAGGGCTTAGGGGAGGGTGGGCAGTTTTTAGGGCTGGGTCAGGGCTGGCCAGGGTCAGGTTAAGAGACAGCGTTAAGGGAGAGGGTTTTAGGCATTAGGGCAGGGGGAGGACACAGTGTGGGGGTTGAGAGGGGGTAGGGGTATTTGCACGTTAGGTGTGGGGGTGGGGCAGGAGGGGAGTTTGTACCTTAGGGCAGTGGGGAGAGGGTTGGCGACCTTAGCCACGCATACCCCTTTACCATAAATGCCTTTACCACGAAAATTGTGGTAAAGGCATGCGTGGTAAAGCAATGCGTGGTTAAGACGCGGTTTTTATTCAGACCGCGTTGTTCAGGTATGAGGGGTTGAGGAACTCGTTCCGTCATACAACCATCAGCAGTGGTATCTCTAACTTTCATAGCCACCTCTACGCCAGGAAGTCCAGCTGCCCCCTTGTCCCAGACACCATTTTAGCCTGGGAGTTAGCAGCTCATTCTATGCTACCCTCATGGCTCGCAAGGTGCGATCAATAGTTCTCTGCAAGGTTGAGTGCCCTGAGGTGATGTAGTTGGGCATTAGCTGCTCAGCGAGAGGCTCAACTTCAAATCCTGAAGGAGGGATTCTTCCAAGCAGTCCAGCGAATGCACAGGCTGGGTGAAGGGATTTCTTTATTTACATGCAATGCCGGCAGGAGGATTTTTGTTTTAGAATGCATGACAATAGTACTTGTATCAGCTGCTAGAAGGAATCTGTACTGGCTTCCAGTAATAGAATATGCATCAAGAGTCTCGGCCTGCAATATAGATGCCCTCAAGGGGCTGCAGTAGAGGAGGGAGAAACCTTTGACAAGCAAAATGCGGAGCTCCTCGTCCAGCTCCATTCTGGATGACTCCAGTAAGAGGTTGAAGACTTGCAGGTTGAATTCCATTCATTGGGGCATTCAACTAGAGACATCTAGCAATAGAATGGGGGGGGGGTGATATATTGACTGTGAAGGAGTCACACCAATGGACTTCCATAAAACATACCAGGTAAGACTTCAGAAGATAGAAGTACAGAAGGCAATTGGGGTGATTTAAGATTCACAAAGATATGAACGAGAAAAGGTCCAATAGTGGAGAGATCAAGGAAGGTTGCAGATTGACATGATGTGGTGAAGACCCCATACAATATTTTTTATCTTCAGTC
Source organism: Calotriton arnoldi (assembly GCA_963921515.1). Lineage (NCBI taxonomy): Eukaryota > Metazoa > Chordata > Amphibia > Caudata > Salamandridae > Calotriton > Calotriton arnoldi. The sequence continues at coordinate 630,310 of CAWUFW010001383.1, forward strand.
TTGCCATGTACTTAGAACACCAAACCGTTACTTTTGAATTGTAGTGTAATAATGATGATTGCATGTCAATCTGAAAAACAGTGCAGTCTACTGAAAAAGTATAAGTAGATTAGTGTTTTGAATGTGTTCAATGACATATGTGAGTGCATCTTGCCTATATTTAGTAAGTGAAAAAATTGGCAATAAAGATCACCATTTTCATGAATGAACTGAGAAGAACTCCAAGATTTCTGGCTGAGGGAGCGTACTTCTGTGAGTCAGTAAAAAGGCATAGATCAGTAAGAGAGAGATGAGAAAGGATAATGAGGGAAGGTGTAGCGTCTCCCCTTTAGATGAGTTCAGCATGATTGACTGTGGTGCTATCCAGTGTCAAATAGGTTTTAGGCAGTTCTGAAGCATCACTGGAGGTGGAGTGTGAATAGGCGTTGTCAGTATGAAGGTAGTAAGAAAGCACTAAGGAGGAGATAGTACCATAGAGGGAGTAGTGTATAGTGAGAAAAGGAGAGGGCCTGGTGAAGTCCACTTCTAGTGGGCATCAGATGTGGTGGATACACATGTCTTTAAGCCCCAGGCAAATGAAAAAGAGCCGCCTGTGAAGTAAGAGGTGATCCATTTGTGTACAAGGTCAGTGATACCTAGTGAGTCCATAGAGGAGCGTAAGGTATCCTGTTCAACAGTGTTGAAGGTGGGGGGTATTGCTGAACCACCTGCAAGATGGCCACCGGCTCTTGAGTCTCCCGCTGCTTCAGAGACCTCGCTCGGAGCCTTGTCCTGACAAACTACCCACTACACATGAGGTGTGCCGTTGTGGCGCCGGAGCATGTAGGGAGTGGGTATATGTCTTTCTTAGACTCGTTCAATTTCTTTTGTTTTTTCTCCCGCACTGTTTCCCTCGTGCTGGGCTGCCATGGCAATCATTTTGGGCGTAAATCTGACCGGCAATGTGCTCCTGACTCTTGGGATTGCTTGATCACATTCAAGAGCATGTTGGGGGACTTTTAAGACTACCATTTTTGTTTCTTCGGCGCAAAGGGAGAATTTGAACTTCGTTTCTGGATAAATATGGTTAATTTAACACTTGAATGGCCTCTGCAACGTCTGTGAAGAGAGGAGGGATACAGGTATGCTTATCTTTGTGTATCTTTCTTCATAGTGGTAATTCTACATCATTCTTCTCTCCAATTTTATTACGCATGTGACCTGCTGCTGGGAGTTCTCTTTTCAAGCCTGATAAAACTGGGGAGTTAATCTGTGACTTTCCTCTTCTTCTGGTCTTTGAAAGTACTTCTTTATGTCTTCAGGTATGGACTCTGTTACCTCCTCCATCCAAAAGATTGCATCTTCACATGTAACAATGCCTTTTCTCTACAAAGATTCTAACAGCAGTGCAAGTAAAAGGCAAAAGAAGGACCCAGCTTCTCCAACAAAGTCTCCACTACCACTGACACTCGAGGACTTAATGGATGCAATGAGGTGGAACAACGTTTGCGTGTGTAGTACACCCAGTGCAGGACCCTAAACTGGAATTAGGTGAAAACTCGCTTTTATTGCCACCACCACGGGGAGGCCTGTGTGTTTCTCATCACTGTGCCATATGTCAATGAGATCAATTTCTGTTCAACCCGTCCATCCAAGAGTCTGTTCTCTAACGGGGAATCCTCCTGTGTTTTTTCATCCAGAGACACACATCCACTGAGGGCATGCCGCAATTGACCGTAGCGCAACCATTGCGTCTTGGCATCCAATATTCCTGTTGTAGAAAGGCGAAGGGAACCACTCTATTCGCATCCCGCACATCTGCTAACGTGGAGATGCCAATCCTGCCCCATTCCTGAAATCCTCTCAAAGCAACGACGGGTCGCAACCTGGAGCCCTCCCACAGTGGTGTTCTCGGTGTCAGCCTCTGACTCTATCCCATTTCTCTGGTCAATCTCCTCAAGGTATCTACCACTATACCTGTTGCCGGGCACGCTTTGGGCAGCAGTTTGCCCCCGTATTATGCGTGCAGTTAGCTCTTGGTCCCCATTCCCATTCTGTCTTGTCTAAAAGCCATGACAACCCAATCTACTGTCATGTCTCCCAGTAAGGCCTAGTAGGAAATGTTGCCATTTCTACATGTACACAGATCTTTCCTAAAGTTGCCTTCACTTTTTCACATTGACTTTTGACACACATTTGCATTCGTGACACTTGGGTTAGTTTCTTGGAAACACGGACCTTGTTTACACGAATAAACTTTGGAAGAACACTATTATACTGCCTATGCATTGTTTACAAGGCCTACATGTACATTGTGCAAATGTTTGTTATTTATGTCCATATGGCAACACAGCTATCTGTGGAATACAAACAATGGCAGCCTGATCACAATCTCGGCACAAGGCAAGGATGCCTTTTTCTGTATATAAACATCTATTTCCGAGTATAGTCAGAGGAGGCACTTCTGCTGACTTCGAGAGGTCCCTACATGCTGAAGCTTTCGCCCAGCAGCTGACTAACATCTCCGTGAAGGGTGTCCAGTTTTTGAACAAGACGGGGTCCTATATTCTTACCCATCAGGTAATAGGTTTGGATCATCCAGTAAGGGGTTTCTTTCCAGAACTTACACATACACCCTAGACACGTAGGTTAGGATTTTGTATAGTAAGATTACACCAGATTGTTATATTATTTAATATGCCTGCATATATACGTTGTTTCAGCACAATGGTGGAACATTTTGTTCTGTTCACTGTCCTGACGCTGATTATAACTTTCATCTGCTTCTGTCTATTGATCATTGCAGCACATATTTTCTATACAAGAATCACTTCAGTTCAATAAACATTGAAAACGTCCCTTTGTGTATTCTTTGTATATTTCTCTGAGGAAATCAGAGCACAGTGTATGAGCGAAAGGTTGTAGGTCTGTCACAATGGTTCCTGAGGGAAAAGGGTTTTCATGTTCAGTGGTTGCCAGAACTGATCGCTCCCTGTCTAGGTTAGGGGGGCTTATGGGGGAACTATGAGCAAGTGGTCCAAGGGACAACATACTCTGCGGGTGTGCACGGAATCAGTCTGGCACCATGCCAAAGTTTATGCTGTCCACAAACGCGCAGTTCCTACTGAGTAGTGGAAACTGCATGACAGTATGTACGCCCAGTTGTTGACTACACTCACTTGTGCTGCTTCGTAGTAATTCCGTACATTCGGTAGGGCAATACCACCCTCATACATTGACCTTTGAAGGACTCTCGTGGTTATATGAGGTTGTCCCCCACCTCCTGTGCAGTCTACGCATGAGTGAGTCCACTTTGGTGAAAAAGCATCTGGGATTTTATAAGGGCTGTTCTGGAGTATATACAAGAACCTGGGGAGCGCTGCCCTTTCAAACACTGCCGCTTTCCCTAACATCGAAAGCAGCAGTGACTGCCAATGTTTCACATCCTGCTGCAGCCGTGTAAGCAGGGGATCAGGTTTGCTGCATAGTACTAGTCTGGGCACCTAGTTATCCAGATTCTCAGGTAATTAAATTGTGACTTTCTATCCACAGTGCCAGCGCGAGTACCTCATCACGCATGTGTCCTCCCATTGAATACAGCAAAGATTTGTCCCAGTTTATGGTGAATCCAGAGTGGTCTCCAAATATATGGAAGATGTCCTGTAGCCCATCTAGTGAGGGGGCAACTTTAGTCAGATATAGTAATATATCGTCGGTTTACAATGATATGCACTTGTTTTCACCATAGCCTCCAGGCCAGCCCCACACCTGCTCATCCACATGCACCAATTCCGCCAGGACCTCTATAGCCAGGGAGAACAACATTGGCAAGTGCGGGCACCACTGACGCATGCACCTTCGTATTCCCGTGAGATATGATTGTTAACTTGCAACCTGGCCCTAGATTGATTATATAGCAATTTGCCCCACCTGATGTATCTGGGGCCAAACCCCATCTTAGCCAGTACTCCAAAGAGGTACACCCATTCTACTACAATACACTGATTTGATGATGGTTCTGTCAGCAGTCAAGCAGAGAAAACAAATGCTATGGTCGTGTCAGAAAGTCTTCTTTACGCAGGATGTGGCTTGTGCGACAGCTACCCGATGAAAAGTGTTTCTATGGCTTCCTGCTTCCCTGCGGTCCATGAATGGCCGCTATTGCTTTGTACACCCTTGCCTGTACACGGTCACCTACAAGGAGAAAATTGTATCTTTTGACTGCCCAGGCAAATTTCATTTTTCAGCTTAAAGGAGAGGAAATGGACATTGAAAAGGCTCAATTTACCTGTCTTAATATGTTCTGTTTTGTCAGCTCATGGTTCTTGCCCTAGTTGTGGTTCTTGTACTAGTTGAGGTTGTTCCAAATGCATCATCCTCATCTTCTATTCTTCTCCTTTCAGGCATCCTTCATCTTACTTGGATCTCCGTCCCAGGTGTCTCTCTTACACATGTACCCTTCCCCCGATCTACGGCACAATTCACAAAGGTAAACTTCAACCAAAAGTCTAAGTTTACAACTTTCGGTATTCACAAAGGTAAGTTACTAGTAGTATCTTTATGCCCGCACTCAGGTGGAATCTTCTTAAAAGATACCCAAAGACAAAGCCCCCGGACCAGACGGTTTTCCGTTGAATTTTACTCATGTTTCTCATACATTTTGTCCCACATTTGCTCTCATTGTATCAATACTTTCTCTCCAATAAAGAGGCTTGCAGTACCTTTTTGGAAGCAATGCTGTATTTAATCCCAAAAAAGACAAAGGTCTTTCCTCTTGTACTAATTATATACCCATTTCTCTCATACATTTAGATTACAAAATGTTTGCAAAGATTTTAGCCCTTCAATTGGCAAGATTTTAGCCGCTCAAATGGCAATGTTTTGGTCCAGGTATTTTAAAATATATCAGCTTGCTTTACTCTTCCCCAAAAACCTCTTACTTTCCCTTCTTACACGGTACTCCGCAAGTGTGTCCACTATCACCTTTGCTTTTTATATTGTCCTTGGAACCTTTTCTTCATACTTTACATCATTCATCATCTTTTCATGGTTTTACACATAAAGATACTGAAGTTAAATTCACTGCTTATGCTGATGATGTTGTCCTTTTTGTCTCGGATCCATAAACATCCATACCTGCCTTTTTAGATCTTATAACACTTTATTCTAAATTATCTGGTTACAAACTAAACTTTACTAAGTCTGAGGTTCTTCCATTAAATCAATATTTTTTAGAAGGAATGTTTGCGGTCTCTGAGTTTAAGTGGAATTCTAAATCCATTAAATGTTTAGGGATCAAATATTCCACCTCCATCACAAATACCACCCAGAATAATCTGGCTGATGCTCACTATAGAATTATTCAAATGTCAGAGAAGTGGTCTCCTTTGTACTTGTCCTGGTGGGGTAGATTAGGCACAATCAAAATGATGGTGCTACCTGTCATGAACTTTTACCTATCTATGCTACCAGTGAAGCTCCCTCTGAAATTCTTCAAATCTCCTAATGGATCGCTTGGAAAATTCTTATGGAATGGACAAAAAGCACATAAATCAGTAATTTCATTATGCAAACCCTAAAGAGTTGGGTGAGGCTAATTTTCCTAAATTTCCGCAATATCTTTCCTCGTTTACCTCATCTGGATGCGGATACAAATGCACCCTCTACTGTCTGGCACAAACTGGAAGATCCAATTATTTCACCTTTCTCTTTTCATTCTTTGGCTCACTTCTCACCCTCCCCCCCACCAAGGTACTTCGCTTCTCCTACTATTCAACATTTTATATCATTGGTATTTCCCGTTCTTACTAGGTCGTTGTCACCACTGCAGGTGTTTCTAGATTCTTCTATCCGGCATAACAAGCACATTAAATTGTCTAATCGCAAAGTTCTTTGAAAAGATTGGGTGGCTAAAGACATAATTCAGGTAAAACAGTTATTGTCAGGCGCGGTTCTTTTCTCCTCATCTGAACTTCAAAGCAAATATGGCCTCTCCTCTGCTTCCATTCTTAAATATTAATCTTTAAAAACTGTTCTTATACAATGCATATCTACCAGTACACAGGTACATTCTCCCACTCCTACTCTGCTCTCGAACAGCTTAACCTTTCCCTAGTTGTTAAATCCTCTTACATATATAAATATCTTCATTACACACTTCCCACTCATCCTAAATCTAAAATTGAGTTACTGTGGGAATCGGAATAACATTGCTCATTTTCCTTACAAAACTGGAATTTAGTTTGGTCCAAAATCCATCACACCTCTTGCACTGCCAGCACTATGCAAACTTTATACGACTTCTATAATATGTTGTTTTTAACCCCAACGTCTCTTCACAAATACAATCCAAACATAGAGAACACATGTTGGACCTGTAAAACAACACCTGGCACAGGGGCGGCTCCTCCGCTATGGCAGAGGAGCGTCGCCCCACTGCTTTTAAGCAGTGCACTGCAAAGGAAAGGAACTTTGAGTTATTATCATTTTATGTTTCCTGTTGCTTTGCGGGCGAGCAGGGCATGAGAGGAGGGGTTTGTCCACTCCTAAGTGTGCAATGACTGTTTGGTCGGCCCTCTAGGGCCGCCCAAACCAGTCATGCGCACTTTCCCCGTTCTCCATGCAGGCGGCATTACAGCCTGCATGGAGAACAAGCCCAGGCCCCCATTCCCTGGTTGAGCGTCGAACTAGGACGCTCAAAACCAATCACAACGCTGCATTGCAGCATTGTGATTGGTCAGGGGAGCCTAGGTGCTAACCAATCACAATGCTGCATTGCAGCGTTGTGATTGGTCAGGGGAGCCTTTTCTGTGCGTCCTGTGCCTCGGAGAGCAGGAGCAGAGATGTGGGACCGGAGCGGCAAGGTAAGTGTTTCTTTTATCTATTTTTTTTAACCGTTTCCCCCCACACTCCCTAGCGACCCCCCCCCCACGTGCCTGCGCCTGCACCCGCCCCGCCACCCGCCAACCATGCCGACCGCCACTGACCTGGCACACACAGGCATATGTTTTTTCACTGCCCGTCAATTAAATTTTTTTGGCTGAAGGTGTGTAAAACAATTTCAACAATTTGTTCTATTACTTTTCCTTTTAGACTCAACTTATTTTTTTGGGAAGCTCCTCCCACATTTGGATTGGCACTCGCAAATTGGGTACATTTGTGGACTTATTGATTTTCAAATAATCACATCCAACTTGAAGGATGCTAATATGGCTACTTTTATCGTGCGGTGGAACGTACGCTGTCCTCATCACAGATTCAATAGAACGTCTGCCACTTATATGCAGCCACTATTGCAAAGGATCTATTTTGGTCACCTCTTACCACATACTTAAACAATAAATCCGTTCGGATCCACAACAGAACTATCGCATTCCAGCCTCCATTAATTTTTCTTATATTGCTTTCAGAACTGTAACTCTGTATGTTTGCATTAATTATTTAACAACCACACCAATAATTTGTTCCATGTAAGGTTGTATGATTTTAACGCTCTTTTTCTCTTCTTTTTCTCTTTACTCCTTTTTCTCTCTTCTTCTTTTCTTTTTCTTTTTCCCCCTTCCTACAAAATATAAATTGCTGCATCTTTAAGGTGCTATTTTGTATATTTTGTACTATTTGTCTATGGCTTTATAGTGCATTATTTTTCATGTTTATTATTGCTCTTTGCTGTATTTACACTATTGTCTCTGTTTTTACAATATTGTCTAAATTAATAGACATGTTCATTATGTACTTCTTGTTGAAATTATTCAAATAAGGCTTCTTCAAACTAAAAAGAAAAACACCATTGAAGGTTGCAAATAAATCCAAACGTATGAGCATGGAAGAAAGATGGATATGTGTTAAACTGCTGTTTCTCTGGAGTGAAGGGAACCAAAACTTGATTGAAAGGAGTAAATAAGATTGTATGAAGAGAGGTAAAGTGTGAGGCGATTAAAGAGTAGTCGCCTCAATATTATGGAAAGAACATGGAGTTAAGATTACGAATGAGACGAAAGTTTTAATATGGGAATAGATTGTACATGTAATAGCTTGTAATATGTGGAATCTCTATTTGGATTCATTCTCTTAGAAAAACCCAATTAATAAACATGATAAAAAAAGAAGAGGGAGTTAAGACACTGGGTGATAGTTGAAGGGAAACATGGGATCAGCAGTAGGTTTTTAAAAAGGATACTACAGTTGAAGATTTGAAGCTAGTTGTGTATGTGCTGTATGCGAGGGAACAGTTGAAATGAGAGGTCAGACAGTGAAGAGCACTGGATGAGAGGGTGAGGTATTTAATGACCTGCGGACTGAATGGTTGTGATGGGGCACAGTATGAGTTTGCCACCTTAGTTACATAGTTTAGTTTAGTTGGGGATGTTGTGACAAGGTATGAGAGTGCAGTTGACAGGGGTTAGGATGTGGTGGGTAGTAAGAAGCGGGAGGTGGAGCAGTAAGCAGTGTGGCCAGGATATCCCTTTATTGTAGTCATTTCCTAGAAAAGGTATGAGACAAAGTAATTGACTGATAAGGTTGGGTCTCTTATGGGTGGGTGTGAAGGCGAGCATAAGTTGTTGATTGTGCACGTGAGGCATCAAGGGCCTGATTCACAGAACTAACTTACGTCAAAAACGTAAACGTAAACGTAAAGTTAGTACTTTTTAGGTATTCACAGAATACACTTACTCATTTTGGTATTCACAGAATGAACTTACTCTTTTCGGCATTCACAGAAGTTAGTAGTCCTAACTTTAGGACTACTAACTTCTGTGAATACCGAAATGAGTAATTTCATTCTGTGAATACCAAAATGAGTAAGTGTATTCTGTGAATACCTAAAAAGTACTAACTTTACGTTTACGTTTACGTTTTTGACGTAAATTAGTTCTGTGAATCAGGCCCCAAGAGTCAGGCTGAAGTAAGGTGATGTGCTGTCAATGGTTTAAGACGGGGTGCTAAAGGTTTGCCAGTATTCCTCAAAATTAGTTGTAGTCTTGTTTCTGAGAAACTTATGAAGGACTGTTCTAATTTTGGTTTGAGATTGTGGGTGCTAGGTAGTATTCAATGTTATGAGAGGCAGGAAGTGTGGTTGACATAGCCCCAACTCTGAGTCAGGTGGAGCAAAATTACAGCAGGGAATTTCCATTTGCCTGATTCTAAGTGAGTACGCTTTTCCACACCCAGTTTTTTTGGGTTTGGAAAAACCAGACCCAATTTTTCCACTCAGTAATTCCATTTTGCAAAATTGCATGGGGCACATTCCTGTTTTTTCTTGATACGAGTTAGCATTGAATGCTGCCCCCTGCCAGACATTATCTCCACCTTCTCATCCTCTCTTCCTAGCCCACTGGGATTAAAATTATGAAGATAGATGACAGGAGAGGATGGTGCAAGTGAGATGGATAATATTAAGTTTGCCAAAGAAGTGGTTAATCATGGCACAATATTTGCTTGAAGGGTTGACTGATATACAGTGGTATTCAGAGGAAGATGGGAGGATTTCTTTTGGGAAATGGGAACGGTAATGAGCGACTTGAGATGCAAAAAGGTGGCAATGTCAGTATGAATGGCTTCAAGTATGGTTTAGTCCTTGAGGTTGTTAGATTATACTCGTAGATGTTTTTTTATGCCATATAAAAGTTAGCATTCGCTACGCCATTTTCTCTTTTAGACGCCATTTTGTATACTGTTTGAAACTAATCCCGTCTGTTTCCGAGAAATGCCCTTTCCTAAGTTTCGTTTCTGTAATGAATAACTGCTTGTGCCAGTGCATAGCTTTCTCCTCGTTAGAGAGCCTCTCCCACCTGTCTGCTGGTGTGATTGCGGCCCAGGGTAGAACGGCCTTGAAGATGTTCTTTGCTGTGCAAGATACGAGAGTGGGAGCCTTTTTCTGTTTCTGCGTTGTTCACTCACATCTGTTAGGAAAATTCCACTGTGGGCGTGTACTAGTTAACCAAGCAATGCATATAATGTATCTTTATGCTTACTGTTCCTCAGTTCCCTCTGTAGAACTCTCTCGAGACTGGGCAGACGGAGCCCCGCTCTGAGTGCTTATAATAAATGATTATTGGTGTATATTCTCCACTGTCTCTCCGACTCTTCATTTAGTATGGAAGGCTGAGAGGTGGCCCGAGGTGACCCGGGTGGCCCTAAGTGGGTCACTTCCTTCAAGGTCAAACCAGGTATTTGTGATTGCAAAAAGAAATTAGTGAGGGGTCAATAGAATCGAAAATGTCAATGTTGAAGGATGGTTTGTTGCTTAGTAAGCACACATTCCATAGGCGTGAGACAAAGGGTTCATGAGAGGTGTAACATGAGTTGCTTGGTGGTCTGTTTGACAATCAGTCTTGGTGAGGAAATAAGGTGGTGCTTGAATGCATCATTACATGCATAGATTGTAATTGGGAGTAGATAATGTGGAGAGAAGATATGTGGTAGTGAACAATGAGCTTGACCATATAGTCAAAAGATTTTGGGTAGGCGAAGGAATAAAAAGAGGCAGGAGAGGGTTATTGTGATAGTAGAAGTGGTTTGCTACCAATGAGTATGATGCAAAGGAACTGAGTACAGCTTAGGCAAGAATGCACCACCGGATGTGCAATTTGACTGATAAATCTTACATTTTAGACTGCTGTCTACTTACAAAGTCATAGCTGAAGAGAAAAACACATGACGTGGGATAACTAGGCTGGTGTAAAGTCACAAAACATAGGGGTAAGACTTCACTTGATCTTTTGGGCAACAATTAGCAGATCAGAAGCACAGAAATCACAGTGGGCAGTAAGTACCAACTTAGGGTTTGATCGCTACATAATGCGTCTCTGTCCATGAATGTGAACATCACTGCAACACATGGTAAATGTAGCAAGAGGCTTAGCAAGGGTAGTACTGGCAAATACAGCGGCATATATGAGGTTGAAACATCTGAATAACACCAGTTATAATCATTCTGTACAACGAAAATGATAGGAAGAATAGAAATCTGTTGCAACAGGTGATACATTCACTTAAAATATCTGGCAGTTTTTGCATTTTGTTTAATTAAAACTACACTAGAAGCGTAAAAGCAGGTCGGAAAATCATTGGGAGGCAGGAGCAATGTGCCTCTCTACATGTACATAAACACTAGTACAACAATGGTGACAGGCAGTTATAGGAAGGGGTTCACAACAAGCTCATGGTGCTAGTCCTGCTGTATAAATAAACTAAGGGGTATATTTATCAAGGGTTTGTGTCAAGTTTGCACCACACAACATGGTGCATGCGTGACACAAACACTAAAATGCGATTTATCAAGCCACACAATGCCACTTTGTGTGGCCTTGAGTGGCTTGATAAATCAGGAGTAATGTAACACAGTGCAAATCACTGCGTTGCATTACTCTACCCTGGGATTGCATTCCATGGGCGTTGAGAAGGGTGTTCCTACGCAACTCTCATGATTTTTGACACATTGGTGCAAGGGTGCCTGCGTCGGGCCTAGGCAGCCCATTGTACGCCAGCGCTGGGAAAAGGACAGGCATGCCCAGTATTGTAATACATTCGGCACATTCCTGGCCTTTCTCTGTAACACTGCGCAGCACGGTAACTTGCCGCGTTGCGTTACTTTTTAATAACTATGGCCCTAAGTTTGTTATTGACCAATGTAGGAACTCCAATGCAGTTTATGCTGCTCCTATTTGTCTTTTTGCAAGACTAATACAGGGATAGGCCCACAGGTCAATATATGGACAAACAGGGAAGGAACCTTAAGGATGCTCTAGGGGATAATCCCTAAGGAGGAGAGTGGTCGGTGAGCTGTGGACATGCAACTGATGAATATTCAGGGAAGCAGCTCTGCCCAAGATGGCTGGCCACTCGTTGATTTTCCTTTGCAGGGATTCTGATCTTTCCCAGATCCCATTCACTTTTACACCATTCCCCCTTTCAGCTTCACAATCTCATTTTTCAAGGGCCAGAATGGAAAGTTTGCTTGCTGTACTAAGAGGCATAAGACATGCACCAAAACCAAATTTTCCTAGTAAGATGTCAAATAAGCTGGTGTTGTCATGGAGGTGCTATGTGAAAAAATAGACTGCAGAAACATATTCTAAAAATATAATATTGTAAACGTAGACTACCAAACTGTCGAACTTATATAAATGCATTCCCATAGAAATTTCTTCCTGCACCTACAGTATACCCACTATCAAGCACTTGCACGCAAATGTAATAGGTACGAAGTTAAAATAGTAAATTAACCCAGTCTTAAAAATAGAGCTTAGTTGGATGTAGGATTTTCATACATGACAATTGTTTTAGGGAAAGACATACATAGAAAGAAGGTCGAGGATTTGTCAGGCTATGTTTTTGTAAGAGATGTTTTTACAATAATTTATTTTATTTTACATGGAATGTGGTGGCTTTCCCGTTGGCACTTAAAGAAGCGCTGAATAGTGCAGTTTAGGTCTCAAGCAGACTTCAAGGCAGCAACGCTAGAGTTTTGCACGAACAATTAACCACTTGCCCATAGTAGCGCTAACAGACTGCATAAATGTACTGCTGAGGCTACGTCTTGGCGAGTTGTTCAGTGAGGGGCAGCCTTACCTATGTGGATAACTTCAGAACTATAAGAACAGGACTCCATCTCCTCTTGCTTCTTCATTGATTTTGTGCCAGAGTCTTAGGCTAGCATTACAAGTGCTTTGTAAATCCCAATTCACACGTAAATTTCACACATTTTTCCCCTCACAAATTTCACTAGTTAATACTTTATGGAATTTATGTGGAAGAAAGCCACAATAGTACACATGCAGTGTTAACCCGAATTCAAAGGTGCAGAACTCGGGATGGGAAAGTAAAACTCCACTTGGAAAACACCACACCCTGAGGTTCCGGTATTTACTGTATGCACTAGTAGACCTCAACAAAATAGCATGCCACTCCTAATAAGGCCCTAAGCGTCGAGCTAAGCAGGAGATGTGCCACTGCACAGTCAACAAAGGTAGTGCTTGGACTGGACTGACCACATGCATTTGTCCTGGTCAAAACTTAACATTCTCAGTAAGAAACACTTCATCCATTCCTACCTCACTTCAGATGCTTCTTACAATCCTACACCCCTTTGGTATTTTTAGGTCTCGCTAAGGCAGCGCTTGCGCTGTCTCTTCGAGACATGCTGTATTCAGGTATGGACTTGAAGATCCGCCCATTTTCCACCCATCTTTTCAATTGGCTCGTGTTACTGTCCTTTCTAAATGGTTGCTTTTGATTTGTGAATAGGCTTAGCTGTCCCTCCTTAGTACCGCCTGTTCTCCTTTTGTAACCTCCCATGAGGACTGGCCCTCTTACGTGTGTTGTTACTCGGTATGTTGTATTTACAGTCTGTGAGCACTATTTTCTTAAAAGACTTTCTCCTGCCGGCCATTGCAGGCAGGACATGCTCTCCCGCAACTGCTTTTTTTTGTTGTTTTAACCAGGGGGTCACACTTTGTGGCCGGAGGCCTTTCTATATGCGGCTCGCCGTATTTACTCTAATAAACAAAGTCTTCTTTTTTGTTTTAAAGTGCACCATGTCGCGCTGTCACTTTAATGGTGGGCGCGCCTTTAGGCGCGGCTCGCCGTATTCAGCTTATTGACAAGCTCAATAGGGCGAGCCGTGTCTAAAGAAATGGGCACAGCCAACATTAAAGTGAAAGCGCAGTATGGGACGTTTTTACAAAAGAACCATTTGTTTGTGAAGTTGACAAACAAATGGTTTTTTTGTGAAAGCGCCCCAAGCCGCGCTTTCAGTTTAATGGCAGCCGCGCCCCTTTCTTTAGACACAGCTCATCATATTCACTTTGTCGGCGCCCCTTGCACAGCTGAGCTCCGCGCTTTAACACTCAGGCCTTTACTTCTGCACGCCGCCATCCAACTCTTCCCTTGTTGTTGTTGGTTGCTTCCCGTTTCCCAGAATGCCAGCACGCTGCAGCAGGGCTCCATATCTCTCCACTTTGGATACTTGCAGAGGGGTATGTGGCAAGGGACTGATCGGGAATCCACAGTTGTTTTTAAAGAGCAGGGTTGATATTTTGCACACACCATCCCTCTGAGATCGCAGCTCTTTTCTATTTAGTTTATTTAAAATTAAATCAACCTTCATTTTCAGTTCGGTCACTTAATCTCCCTGTGCCGTATTCCATCACGCCCTCGCCCCTCCCACAACACTTAGCCCGCCCCCACTACCCCTCCGAGATCACTGCTTTTAAATGTTCCCTTCTGCCACCCCTCGCCGCCCTATCGCACAAAGTTTTCCACATGAAATTTTATGGTTACTGCTTCCTTTATATTATGTGTATGCAGCCAGAGCTGTCCGTTTCATTGAAAATTCAGGTACTCTTCTCTGTAGCGGTTGTACCACCGGCAACCTAGGCGCTTGTATGGCTGAGTGTGTGACTGAGTTCTGTGAATCACATTATCTACTGGACAACGATGTCTTAACCTCCTCAGGTGAGATTTTTTGCCATTGTATGTCACTTAAAGAATCAAACACTACCAAAGAGAAAAACATGCTTACTATAAAAACTGCATTGCTCGATTTTTTCAAAGCATTAGTTGAAACAAAGCACACATTAATGTGCCCGCATTCCACCGACTTCGTCCACATATCAATCAGCCATGCTGAGCTGTGCAGTAACTGCATTCAATCAACAAGCATTTGCAATGCAATAGGTCTGGCATTTGCGAGAGTTTGAGCTATTGGCATTGTAAATGACAATACCTTTTATTTATGTGTTTTGAACACCAGCAAGCAGTGCGTAAACACACACTTTGTACTTATAGTAATTTCTTACGAGAAGCAAGGACTATAAGGACAGAGCATCGCTTGCAGGTTTTCAAAACATATAAATAAAAGGCATTGCCATTTATAATGCCAATAGCTCAAACTCTCGCAAATGGGAGACCTATTGCATTGCAAATGCTTGTTTAATTTCTGTTTGTGAAATGTGCAAATGTTTGCAGTTTCAGTACTTTAGCTTAATACATTTTTGCCTTTGTAGTGTGTGTAGAGGGATTTATGTTAGTGTTTCTCTATGGTGTAATTATGCCTATATTAACACAGTTGTGGTGTCTATTATTGTTTTAAACCAGATTTTTGCTTCTCTTTTACTAAAAACAACTAATAAAAATGTGGTGGTTTGGATGCATGTTTTGTTTTACTTTCTTTGCTTCCCTAATGTTAAAAATAATATATCTGATATGCATTCAGATGCACATTTTCCGGCCCAGGCTAGTGCTCCCATGTTGGAGTATGTTTTGCAAATTCATACACAGGGCTTTCTCATCGCCCTGAATGAGAGGGTCAGTGTGAATGCTTTAGGGACTGGCCTAAAGACGTCAGCAAAACATTTCAGAACTTCAAATAAAACATATTTATACATACATACAGGGATTTTGAGTCAGATCCCTCTTCATTCATTAGTCTGAATGACTCATTCATATTTTTCTTCCATCCACTACAGCATATAGCACTGACAATAAATCAGCACTCTTCAGCCATTCTTATATTGCAGTGTGAGTGACAGCATTTTAAGTGATTAAATACACACATCTCCCTAAAAATGAGTGTAATTCAGTGCCGGGGCCGGTAGCCAAACCCTTTACTTATCATTATCTTCTTTGCCAGGTTCCACTTTATTTCTTTAATCATTTCTTTCTTCTTTTTCTCTCTAGCAGCTCCACAGACAGAGCTACCGAGCTGTTGCTTGCTGTGCTGTCACTCATTTCATAGGCAGGGTCCGCATTACATGCAGCCTCTGCTTCCAAATCAGGCAGCCATCTCTGAATGGTACTGTGTATACTTTATCATTGTTCTTCCATTCGAAGATGGCTATAATGTTTAGAAGCAGATTATCTGACATCTTTGAATGAGGCAACAATATTACAGTAGGCACATTACCGTGCCAAGAAGACCACCCTGTGCTGTGTTCACTGGATGGCCTTATTGGAACAATGGCGTGTATACTTTACAGGACCAAGATGGCCAACATATTGCTTCTAAACGTGGTGGCCATTTTGCAACAGTAAAACAATGCTAAATTATGCACAATACCATTCAAAGAAGCTGTAATTTTTTTTAATTTATTTCTTATTGAAGGCATTTGCTAACCACTCTTTTTCTTTTATTATTATAATTTATGGTATATATCCTTGCAAAAATAAATAAAATAACACTGAACCACAAACGACACAGAATGCCAAAGCCAGACCTACTGACTTTGTCGGTGCTTGTCTAGCTGTGGTACTGACTGGCAGGCTGACTCTTAAAAATGTTCAGACTGATGTCGGAGCTGGGAAAAGGCTCCTTCTGTAGTTGACATTTGAAGCGTCATCTGCACTTAATCTGTGCCCAATCTGTCTTTACACAATGAGAACATTGTGGCCGTGTTTCCAAATGTGGGAGAGGCTCATTGAGTGTGGTAAAAAAGCTATTGACAAACTGCTCACTTATCCAGCAGCGTCCCTTGACTTTTATTTTACAGGCAGACATTCTCATACTAACAGAACTACACCCATCATAAACAAAAGTGAAAATCGAAACTTTTGATGTAGATGTCGTCTAAAAAGACAATAATAAAATGTAAATGGTGGGGATACATTAAATTCAAAGCAGTGAAGTAAACTTTGCTGGCCTTTGCAGAAGCTTCGACAGCTTCATATTTATCAGTCAAGTATAGTGCTTGGGTACCCGACACACAAAGCATTCGCAGGATCTGACCTAGAAAAGAATTTTAATATATAAATTCTACAAAGTGTAGAAGCAATGCAATGTCCAACCGAGGTGTCCTTTCAAATGTATTTCCTCCAGGGAAGAATCCTTTAGTGAAAAATATACTTCTGAAGGGAATGACCTTACCACTACTTTACCGAGGCTTATACTTTACCCCTGATCTCTGGATGTTGTTCTATGGTAAATCCGTCCACCTTTGCAGTAGATTTTCCTCCCCTGCCTTGGCGTCAGTGAAAAATCTGCCATCTTCACAGCTCTCCGCCTAAGTAGCTGTATTTGCACTTGGGGGAGTCCACGGCAAACAATCTTTAATGGAAACCCTGTAAATGGGCAACATGCGTGGACAATGGAAAAATGAATATTGGGGTACATTGTCAGTTCCGGCATCTCTAGGTCCTGACTTAGGGGCAGATTTACAAGTCCCTTGCGCCACTTTTGCGTCATTTTTAACATGGTAAAAGTGACGTACGGGTGGCGCAAGGGGATTGTAAATCTGCCCCTTAGAGTTTGGTTGGCAGAGTGTCCAAACACCGTTATAGTGGATTTACATCAGGGGTCTCCAACCTTTTCAGTAATAAGAGCTACTTATGTTCAATGAAAGTCATCCCGAGCTACTAATATGAGTGTTGTAATAGTGAACATATCAGACAAGATCACCATATGCAAGATGACAAGCAGTGATCACATCAGTGCATCAGGCAGGGTTGTCGGCAGTAATGTTAATAAGCATTTATCGGTTTGGAATGCCTCTACATGGGTAAGACATAACAGCCGTAGATGCAATGCACCTGACACCAAGGTATTAATATTAGTGACAAGTCTCCCCAGTGCCATCTGGTTTATCACTAAAATATCAGCTTTAAATATATTTAGGAAATTATGAGGTTTCAAAATACACACGTTTTTGTCTTGAATACACACTTTTAAATTTTGGTCAACATAGACTAATTCAGCCACCTAAAAGTGTCTACTTTAGTAAGCTGGGCTGCACACAGGAGAGCTACTTACAAGAAGGTGGAGTGATACCAGTAGCTCACGAGCTACTCGTTGGAGAAGCCTGATTTACATGTTCCATGATTTTTACATTTCTAAAGTACATGAAGGCACTGGTGAAAAATCTGTCATATTTTTAGTTCAATCAAATTGCCAGTGATCTACAATACTGACAGTGTTTCTGAATATGTTAAGAACACTCTGCTACCTACTTGGTGAATGTCTTTCTCATTTTCATGGTGGCCTTTCATTCAGGAAACAACAGCAGACATGCAGGCAGATCTGTCATTCTATCACTCTACCTCAGAGGATTGGATGTCAGTTAGGGACCGGTATGCACCCACCATTCGCAGTTTTCAAAACCGGTGAATATTTCAACAGCAGGGTTTAGAAGTATATTTGAAGCTTACTGATGAATTTACTTTTACTGCCCTAATCTAAATTAGGCTCCACCCACCTCCCTAATATGCAGAGAGGGTTCCCAAGATAATAAGGGCAGTATACTCATCATGAAATCCCATCACCCGTTGCTAGATGTAGTGGTGGATCAGCAGTCTACATTAGTCAGTGGACTTGCCGCCATTTTATACAGAGTTAATAGGGCACCTTTGAGGGTGGATTGCTGAGATTTGCAGCTGGCAGGTCACCTAATATTTGACAATCTGTAAATTGCAGATGGTTCTCTATAAACCAGAATGATTAACCTTCTGGGTTTTTTAGACACCCAGGATATAGCGATTTCGTCATTTGCAAAAAAATCACACAATTGCCACTTTTGTAAAAAACCTATGATTTTTACAAAAGTTTCTGCAAAATTAGAGTTTTTTCTCTGACTAATTGCTGTAGGAAAGTGCCCCTTTTTGACATGGTCACTCCCACTTTTCGCCTGGTATTTGATGCAATTTTGACAGAAGTGCACTGGGTTCCTGCTTTCCAGGTCCCCAGTGCCAGATATCTTTCCCTAAAACTGTACAATTGTTTCCCCAATTGGCAATACCTTTAGCGCCCCCTGTTAGTCCCTAGTAAATGGTATTGCTGGTACCTAAGGCATGGGGTACTAAAGAGGGTCCCTAAGAGCTGCAGCATGTATTGTGCCAGCCTAAGGGACCCCTCAGCACACTAATGCACACTGCCATTGCAGGCTGTGTGACATGGTGGAGAGAAAAGTGAAGCCAATAGATGGCACACCTCCTGCGTGCCATGCCTGCAGACACTGCATGGAGTATCGGTGAGTCAATCCTACAGCAGGCCTTACAGCCCTAAGGCAGGGTGCACTATACTACATGTGTGGACATATCTGGATGAGCAGATATGCCCCTATGATGTCTAAGTCGCTTCTTAGATATTGCAAGTGAACAGGGAAGTCATTTTAAGTGCATGTGCTGGACACTGGTGATCACGAGTTCCTCATCTACATGATGGCAGGGCCAGACTGGCTGTACCGGACCGTGGGCATTTCCCCAGGAGGTTGGAAGGATGGGGGCCGGTTTTGCAGTGGTGGGGGCTGGTTTTGTTACTGAGTGCCCGTTTTGCAACAGTTCTGCAATATCGGCCCCCAGTAACAAAAGCAGCAAGCAAGAGTTTCTAGCCTCCCCGAGCCAGGCAGCGCTTCACCAGGGGGCTGATTCGAGAAAATTGCCAGGGCTGCTTTGGGTTCCCAGTCTGGCCCTGCCTGAAGGCTTCACTGAACCTAGAAACATCTCGCATTAATAAGCCCACACTGATTTCAGTGATCGATTTATTAATACATGCACCCAGAGGGCACCTTAGAGGTGTCCCCTGAAAAATCTACAAACTACTAGTGTACTGGTTGGCTGGTGGAGACCAGCCTGCCACTACAGATAGGTTTCTGACCCCCTGCAGGTGACAGCCCATGCTCTCTGAGAGCAGGAACAATGCCTGCTCTGGCCGGAGGTGTTGTCACCTCCTCCAAGCAGGATGGCTAAGAAATCAGCAAATCAAGGCAGGAGGCTAAAAAGGCCTCTGCCACCTTTGATATGTAACCCAAGGCTTCCCCAGACAGAAGAAATGCCACCCCCCGCCCCGGGCCCATTTGGCACCAGGATAGGTGGAAAATTTTGCTAGTCAGGAGGAATGTTCCGCATAACGCTAGTTCCTTCCCTAAGGTGGGCTACCTGATGTGAACACGAAACGTAGAATTCCACTATCTTGGTTTTGGAAAAATTAGGCTCACAGGGTCAGGGTTATGGCCACATCCCACAGGAAGTGGTTATATAGGGGTGTGCCCTAAAGGTAAGTAGGCCTTTGACTACTACCTGTCCTTCCCCTTAAACGCCCCTAAATTGAGTATTTAGGAGGCACCCCTGATGCCAGGAACTTAGATTTGACGGATCCAGAAGAAGAAGATAAAGAAGAGCCGCGAGACAAAGAGAACTGAAGCCTCCTGTGGACTTTTGGAGCCAAGCCCTGCCTGCCTGCAACAGTCTCGACAGTCATGACCGAGTGCCTCGTCCTGCAGCTGAGCAACTACCAAGAACTCCAGCAGACTGCCAGCCCTTCGCAAATTGCCAGCAATCTCCCTTGAAGTAGAGGACCTACTCCCCTGCAGTCTGCAGGCACTGAAGAAACGGAGTCTGGTTTACCGTGGGGCCGCTTCCTGGGCAGCCCAATGCAGAAGCCCCCCAGGAGGTGGAACCTGTGCTCCTGAAGGTCAGATCTATCTCCCCACCAAGTAAGAGGACACCAGGAATGACTGGAGCCGCACAGGACCAATACCCGGAGTAGCGGACCCCTTACAGCAACCAAGGCCTGTTTATGTCCAGTTGGGACTCTAATAGCACTGAGACTGAGCAGCCATCAAGAGACATCAGCACCACAGAGACCCATTTCCAGATTGGCCAGCTGTCCTGATTTTTGCACCCTCAACCAGCGAGACCGACAACCGCAAGGCCCTAGGAGGCACAAAGCCCAGCCGACCTGCACCAGAGCGCCCCAGCCTTCTGTGCCTTCTTATTTCCAGGACGTTTGTGACCTGAGCCCCCCATTGGGAGCTGATGGACTTGTTCCCAAGTTCCGCTCTGCAGCCTGTTTCTAGGTGCCCCCCCTTCTTTCCACTGGCATAGCGTGCAAAGCTACCAACCCGACCAGCACCTTTGCACCCAGACGCACCAGGGCAGGTAATGAGTAACTGCTGTTGGTACTTTGGACCTTAGCCCCCTACGACCCTAAGTCCCAAATGAGACCCCCAGACACCGATCTTAAATAACTGTAAGCAACATATGCCTTTTCTTCCATAGGGAAGCACTGCGGCATAAAGACACATTTAGGTACCTGTGAATTTCAATATTTAAAAACGTACCTGTGAAATTCAATATTTTAAAAAGTACTTACTTGATAACAAAGTTCATGGTATTAAAATTTATTTAAAATTACAGCTTATTTTTCTAAATTTGTCTCAGATTTATTCTTGAGTGTGCGTCTCATTTATTGCCTCTGTGAGTACAACAAATGCTCAGCACTACCCTCTGATAAGTCTAAACTGCTGGCCCACACTCCCACAAAAGAGAGCATTTAGTGTTATAATTTTTGCCTCTGTAAACCAATAAGTGTTACCTGGACTCTTTACACAGTGTACCTCGGTTTGGTCCACTGTATAAAGAGCCAGTTTCCTACATTCACCTATTTGTAATCTCCTCCAATATGTGTCTCCGTTTTATGGCATTACAGAGACGTTATGCATGAAAATGTCTGTCATAGCTTTTGGTTATAGTTGAACATTTCCTAGCAAGTCATTTTTTTAACCTCGTGGCGTAGAACTCTGCCTGAAAACTGCTGGCCGCCTGGCCGGTATCAGTGTGAAACTGCATGTGTGTTGGCAATAAAAATTTTAGAAAATAGCTGCATGTGTATATATGAAGCTTCCTCATTACAAATCAGAAATCAAAACTCAAGGCTTTGCCAATGATCTGTCTGTACACAGAATTCCCTTTCAGAGTAGCACGACAAGGTAGTGTAAAGTGAATTAAACGCAACTTTCTATCAAGAATGGATATAAATAAAACAATCAAGGTAGATGTATGGTTGCGCGGTAAAAGAAATTCAGGTTTAGGCATGCCCAGAATACCTGATGCAAGATGGCATTGTGCCACCAAGGCTCATATTCCTGAAGACATGCCAGGTAGGAATAACCCTTAGCGATTGACAAGGGGTTGGTCCCTGGAACAGAAAAACTGCAAGGCTTGGACAAAGTGTTTTTTAAATTACATCATGTCTGACAGCACAAAAGGAGGGGGGAGCAATTAATCATCCCCAGAGTCTTTTTAGATAGCGCAACTCAAAAGAAAGTTATTGGAGCACTTTGCATGGGCACCAGTAACATTTCACACGGACACATTCTTTTTGTTTTTTGGACACCTTTTGTTTTTAGGCACGAATCCCAGAATTACAGAATGTTTGTTGAGCCGACCCATAGACTCAAACCTGGTTCCTCAGTTCCAAAGTTGGCAGCTCTGGCCCTAACGCAACATCCTCTCCTCTTGCTTTGGTTCTCTCTTTTTCTTTAGACAATATTCAATGCATTCAAT
The DNA here is from genome assembly GCA_963921515.1 of Calotriton arnoldi. Taxonomy (NCBI): domain Eukaryota; kingdom Metazoa; phylum Chordata; class Amphibia; order Caudata; family Salamandridae; genus Calotriton; species Calotriton arnoldi. The sequence continues at coordinate 652,564 of CAWUFW010001383.1, forward strand.
TAAATTATACATTTACGGCATTTCCATTCAATAATTAAATTCTAGATTTTTGAACATTTTATATCTAAAGAGGCTACCAGCATTTTTCAGACCCTCGCCGACATGTTTTATGTTTGAACTGAAAATGCCCCTTCCACTCCACAACCACCCCCCCCCCGCCCTCCCCCAAAGTCACTTGGGCCTTGGCGCGCCCCAGTCACCACTTCTCCACCCAAGGCCCTCCAACCCACTGTCACACAAAACAAAGTGGGGCCTGCAGCGGGGCTCCAATCTCCTCCCCCCCACCCAGTAGTGCCCCTCCACACCACCACCCAAAACACTATCCTCCATCCTGCCACCCTACGCCCAAAACAGTGGCATAACGCAAAATGATTGGGCCCCGTGCAGAACATAATGATGGACCCCGGTGTCTCCCAGATCGCACAGATACTCATTGGTCTTGAGCTCAATGGGGCCCCCTGAATGGTTGCTCCCCCCCACGCTGCAGGGGCCTGCTCGAGAAACAGAGTGGCATTCCTGAACGTTTAATTATTTCTTATTCCATGCCATTGCACGCATTTTACAAGGCATGCAATGGCATGGCTTAGAGGGTGAGAGGGGCCCCCTCCAAAACAAGGAACCCTGCGTGCCCCCTGCACTGCGGGGGCTGCGATGGCCTCCACTACGCCCCTTGACCCAGAACACAACTGTAGGAAATTGGAGTGTTAGTTGAGGTGGGTAAGTACCCACCTCAAATAATAATCACAATTTTTGTCAAGGTGAATCACTAAAGTAACTAATTAAACCTGAGTTCAGCCCCCTGGTAGTTATGGCACAGAGCAGACAGGTTTAACTTAGAGGCAATGTGTAACTGTAGCAAAACAAATTGACACAAAAATGCTGCTACATTTCAGTTTTTATGCTGCTAAAGTCTAGTTTTTGTGCCGCAAAATTTCAGTTTTTGTGCCGCTAAATTTGATAATCTATGCCTCAAAATCCTGGATGTTATTACCACTTTCTCCTATATCAAGCCTCTATGCTGCTACTGACTTTAAATGCAGTAAAATAATTAATTGCCACACTACTGCTGACAAGCACAGTTACATAACATTATTTGGGACAGAAGAATGCCAACTAACCAAGCACAGAGGTGCTAGGTTTCACATTATAAAACGTGTGGAATGAATACAATGAACGGTTGATGTGTAGCTTGTTTTTCCCCACTCCACCAATGTTCCCGGTGGTTGTGGAAAGGCGAAATCTGGCCATTTTCTTACAAAATATCGCTGGGTATTTATATGTATGTATGTGTGTGTGTGTGTATATATATATATATATATATATACGTATATGCGAAAAACCAATCCCAGATTACATGCTCTGCATGCACCACAAGGACACGGACTCCAGAGGTATGTGCTTAATCCAACAAATTTATTCCTTTTGACATGGCGGTATGACGCGTTTCGGCCACCGCGGATGGCCTTGCTCACATAACACAATGCGCTGCAGGAACAGCTGATATATTAAATTTCCACACCATGTGACTGATTACATTCATGGCCATGGACAAAAGACTACTCATAATGTGAATTTACGGACAAATGAAATACAAATTCTCCAATCTTAGACTATGGGGCCGATTCCGATTTGGGCCGGAAATCTCTCCGACCGAGCCAGACCCGGAGAGATTTCCGACCGAATCGGACCCGTGCAGCCCGACCGAACGAGTACGATGCGTCTGTATGCTATCGTACTCGAGTCAGTCGGACTCCCATTGAAGTCAATGGGACCCGGTCGTACAACGCGTACGCGGGCTCCCATTGCCTCAATGGGTGCGAGGTGAACAAGGGCGCCCCCTACAGCGGGTACGCAGCGAAGCGGCTCGTGCCGTACACGCACAGGTAGGGGGGACCCGTGGGTCCCCCCTGTGTGCGACTCGCGCGGCTACGCGTACAGGGGGGTCCGACACGGACCGCCGAAGTACGGCTCCGACTGCTCTTTCGAGCCGGACGGCGCGTGTCGGTCGGACTGCTCGCGGTGCGCATCGTACTCACCCGGCCGGGGAACGTCTCCATTGCACGGTGCGAGTCGTGTCCGAGCGAGTCGGTCGGTGCGGTTCGACCCGGGAACGAGTCGGTCGGAGCGGTTGGGATGCCCGAACGAGTCGGTCGGCGATTTGGCATCGTACTCGCTCGTCCGGACGCGCGTACGAATCGGTCGAGAAATAGGGCTCCGAATCGGATCCGGTTATGCCGAATCCGATTCGGAGCCCTACCGGCCGAGATCGGAATCGGCCCCTATATATGTTATAAATATAGTCATCTGTTATGGTACAATAAAAGCCAAAATAAGATCACAATAAAACATTATTATTTTGTAAAATGAATACATAGTCCGGCTTAAATGCCTAATTGCTGCTAGTGGATCATTGCTCTCTTATCTGAATAGATATTACCCAGTGTCCACCATTGTTTATAAAGTGTTGTATAAAATCAATTAATGTCATCATAACATAATAAAAGGCGGGGGCAATGGTGTTTGCTAAAGGCATAGATCACAGAAAAATTGCAGCCTGAATATTGTAATAGAATCAATGTTATGGCTTATCTACAATAGCAGGAGCACTGCCTAAATATTCACATAAAAAATATGTATATAATCCATGGCCATACAGTACTAATCAACAAGACAATTAAGTGCAAAGTGGAAATTTTTCCTAAAGTGCAATAATATTGTAAAGGTGCTCTGTGCAGAGTGATGCATGTCCCTTAAAGTCAGGGAACTGCGAAACAGCAGTATAAATAGACTCCTATCTTATAGCTATGAGTCATAGACGCAGTTATCTCATACAGCGCAATCATTATATCAAAAAGGTTCCCTAATGTCTAAGTATCTCATTAGTGAATATACAAGACATGACTCTACAGAGAATTTGAAATCGTCAGCGAAAGATCAGAGATTACTTTGAAGGAGACTCAGAGTGTCTAATGTTAGCTTGAGAAAAAAAGTGCAGAATAAATGTCTGAAATTATAGAAAAAATACATCAAGTGTGGTGAACTCCTTAAGATATGAAAATTTGCTGTCACCAAATATTTAATCATCGCTGAATTCAAGGGCTCAAAGAAAATTCAAAGAAAATTGTGAAGATCTTCTCCCTGATTGAGACCATTAGGGGCTCTAGAGTCAAGTTCCAATATGAATTTAGACTTGAGTTGTCTAAGGAGTTTTTCCCTATTGCCTCCTCTTCTTGATGGTGGCACTGCCCCGATCACATAGTATCTTAGACACTCCAGATCATTGTTATGCATTACTTTGAAGTGTCTAGCTACAGGGTATGTAGAGTCGGAATTAACTATGTCCCTCAGATGCTGCAGGATTCTGATATGAACCTGTAGCTTCGTGCTGCCTACATACTGAAATCCACAGGTACATGTTAAAACATATACCGCGAAATCGGTTCTGCAGTTGTATACTGCTTTCAATGGAATGGATTTACTACCAAAGGCAGAGGTGTATTCAAAGGTGTTTTTTCCAAATTTACATGCTCTACATAAGCTACATTTGTAGAAGCCATGTTTTAAAGTTAACCAATTACCTTTAGCTTTGGAATTCTGAGTTGGTAATTCGGGACTGCTTCTCACTTAAAGCACTATTCATGGATATGGTCCGTCTAAAAGTGAGAGTGGGTGTCGGTGGTAGACGTTCCCCCAGGATAGTATCTGTCATAACTATAGGCCAATTGCTATTAACAATGGACCTCACCTGATTCTGTTGATGACTATAAGTAGTTATAAGGCAAACTTCAGATTTGGCCCCACCTCTACTTGCATCACGAGATGACTTGTCATAGTCAGACCGGGGGTTCTGGTTCTAAAGACAGCAAATTGTCCCTAGAAATGTTCCTCACTTTCTCTAGAGCTTATTGAATTATGTGCTTGTTGTACCCTCTTTCACTGAATCTGATTTTGGCCTCTTCTATGCAGTGATGGAATTCCTGGTGAGTGCTGCATATCCTACGCAACCTCAAAAACCCTCCATAGGGAATGCTTTTTATAAGATGGTGTGGATGGAAACTCGAGGCATGCAGTGTTGAGTTTCCTACATTACTTTTCCGATGTAAGGTTGTTTCTACTTTGTTACTGACTATTTTAATGTGCACATCTAAAAAATCAATGGGTACCATGTCCATCTCAGCATTGAATTGCAAATTAACATTGTTAACATTGATGTCATTAACAAATTTCACAGCATCATCCCTTGAACCTTTCCACATGATAAAAATATCGTCAATGAAATGCATCCAACTGATAACATGATTGTCATATTCTTCCTTATGCGCCACCTGGAGGACCTGCTCCTCCCATTGCCCCATGTGTAAACACGCATAGCTCAGGGAGAAGTAGGGCCCCATGGCTACCCCTCTGAGTTGCTGAAATACTTCATTGTTAAACATGAAATAATTGTTGTAGAGGCAAAAACTAATCATTTCTAAAATCATAGCATTGTGTTTGTAGCAGTTGATAGGTCTTTTGTTTAAATAATGCTCCACTGCTCTAAGTCCATCGAAATGGTTAATGCTAGTGTATAAAGACGTAATGTCTAATGTGATCAATATACAATCTTCGGACCAGGAGACATCCTTAAGTTTGCTTAAAAAATGACTAGTATCTCTAATGTAGGATGGCAATGTTCGTACAAACTCTTGTAGGTAATAGTCAACATGTTGTGATACTTTTCCCACAAGTCCTCCTCTAGCAGAGATGATTGGTCTGCCTGGAATGGGAGTGACTTTTTTATGAATTTTTGGGATGAAGTATATAACTGGTGTCACAGGAAAATCATTTCGAAAAAAAACAAAAATTCATCATTAGAGATGAGCCCATCCCTCTTCCATTTCATCAGGTGTTACCGAATGTGTCTTTAATTGCTTTCAGTTGTAAAAGGTTAGACTTTTTGTAACACGCCGTGTCTTCCAAGTGTCTGAGTGCTTCTAAGAATATCAACACAATAAAGAGGAGGGACTGGGAGCTAATTAGAAAGAAGTGTAGGTCCTGTACCAATGCTCCCGAGAACAACTTGTAAACCTAGAGTGGTATCAGTTCCTAAGTGAATAGAGGTAAGAGGAAAGAATAATTGGCCATCCAATTAGGGGAATGGTTAAACTAAAGTTTGTCTCCAAAAGAGAGTAAAGTGCTCGTGAGTGGGGGAGAAATCTCCTTTCTGTTCTTGTGCCCTCACACACCCTTACGAGTGTAAAGCATCATCATCGGGCTATGCTCCGCGTGGGGGTGGCGCTGCAGTCCCTCACGGGCCCTACAAGAGGGCTCTCTGTTGGAGATCTTTTCAGGAGATGCCGCAGTTGTGCATGTGGGTGTGTGGGAATGAAGGTGATATAGTGAGTAAGTGATTTTAAAATTACCTGGTAGATACCCAGAGGTTTAATAAGGAGTACTCCAGGTAAGTTAAAAATGGGGCAGGGTTGTAGAGCCTCCTCAAATGAATAAAGGGGGATGAGTTTGTTCCCACCGCTCTCAACCCGCGAGAATAGTGAGTGAAAATTAGGAATGTGAAGTGGTCGACATGTTTCGCGCAATCTGTCGGTCCCTAATGGATCCCTGTGCGCTTCTTCAGGACCATAAGAAAAGGTTAGAGATGTAAAAGGAAATGGGTTTCGGGGAAAACACACCCTATAAACCCACCATACCTATCTTAAGGTTTAAGGGACGTCACAGCGTACGAGACACGTCTTATTCGTGTGCTCAAGCTTATAAACCTATTGGAGACATTAAAACAAAAGAAAAAGAAAAAATAATAAACGAGGAATTAGTAGTCAGGGTCCAGTAACTGACGTTGTATACCAGATCTGTGCCTCTTCAACATGACCCCTTATGTATCTTTTATTTTTATTTAAAAACAAGCGAGACTCTGCAATGAAATAACATGCAGACCGATTAGTGCAGCGGTCCGGTTAGTGACCTGAGGATAGTATATGATACAGATAGTGATAAACCTTAACTGTACATGGAGATATTCTCACCAAATGTGGGGACACACATAAGTAGTTAGTCTCAGCTCTTATTTACCACGGTCGTGCGTCCATTTTTGTACTCATGATCTTTCCCAGTGCTCAAAAGTATAAAGTGATCGTAAAAAGAGCAACCGTCAAAAAGGTGGCGACATGACCGGTCCGCACTTTTAATGTGCACATACTGGTTCACAGAAATAAAACATTCATAACGCAACCCAGAGATCAAAACCTACAGTGACACTTTCTATTATTCTAGGAGCATTCGTGGAGTCTGATGCGTAGCGGCTCATAACGTGTGCTAAATATGAACTACCCCGGACACACACGCATACAAAATTATAAGCCAACATACCCTCCTCGTGGTAGAGTCAGGCCACATCGGCTGGTCGTGCAAATGCGGGGTGATAAGGCTACGGGTAAACAAGAAAATAGAGAAAATAAAATGAATAAAAGAAAACAAGGAGGGGTAGAAGGAGGTACCGGTTATCAGGCCGTTAGACCTCATAACATGGCGAAGGTTACCATCAACTCGATGTTAGAAGCGGTGGGAACTTACTGGATCACCCCGATCTGACGTCTCTGCAACCTAACAGTCTGCCTTCCAACGCCGGTAAAGTTTCGGGCAATCGTATCTGTTACAAATACGTGGAGCACTTCCTGATTGAGTCACCTGACTGCTGTGTCATCCGACGAGTGTGAAAACTAGTACGTCGGGAAACCCATGGCGTGAGTGACGGCCATGTTGGATTATGTAATACAGAGGTAACAACAAGGTCTCAGAAGACCAGGGGCGTAGAGTGGCGGCCATGTTGATTGTTTAATACAGAGGTAACAACAATGTCTGGGGAGACCGGGGGCGGGAGTGGTGGCCATGTTAAATTGAATAATATGAAGATATCGATTAACAAATGCTGGGTCTCAAATGACCGGGTGGTGGCCATGTTAAATTGAATAATATAAAGATATCGATTAACAAATGCTGGGTCTCAAATGACCGGGGGATCTGGAGACTATCTCATACTCGTGACAGTTTATACTAAATCACCCCAATCTAACGACTGTAAAGCCTCCAATTCTACCTATGAACGTCGCAGAAGTCTGGGGCACTTGTATCAGGTGAGAATATACGGAGCAAATACTGATTGGGTCACATGACTCCTGTATCAAAAAAATTGATGTGGGGGTGAGTGCAGGGGGTTCACAGAAGGTAAGAGTGACGGCCATAATAGATTGTACAATTAATAGGCAACAGCTGGAGGAAGCAGGTTGTCAGGAGACCCACTGGATCTTTTGAATCTATCGCACCTGCAACAATCTAGTTCACAGTGCACACTTCACAACATACCAGATAGTAAGTTGTGAGATCAACAGAGTGAGGGTAACCAGGCCCCCTAAAGCCCATCTCAATAATAAGGTAATTGTTTAACAGAGCCCCATTAAAAATTAAACGGTAATGGAGACTTCAGCTCGTACCATCGGTGATGAGACTAGGGTACCAGTTCAACCCATGGAATATCATCGTTCAACCCACTGGCATTGCTTTGTAACCTAAACACCCAACGTTGTTCATGTTGAAATAAAACAGATGGTGTCCAATGGGGATTAGAGTCTATGATAGTCCACCTAAGGCTATCCGCAGTGTGATTTTGTTCAATGCAGTGATTCTGTAGTTTGGTGGCTGTCCGTTTGCATCTAATTGTGCTTTTATGTTCCCCAATGCGCACCTTTACAGGTCTTGTAGTCATCCCCACATATTTCTTATTGCAAGGGCAGGTAATCAAATAGATGCAATTTTTTGTGTTGCAGTTGGTATGACGCCTCTGCTGCCATGGTTGCCTAAGGCCTAGTTCCACTTCTTTGGATGGTTGTGTCTGGGGACATGCGGTACAGGACCCACATGGATAATGCCCTAATACCGGGGGTAAGCCCCACAATGTAGGTTTAGTCACTGTGATGTTGGCGGGGCGGGTATGGACCAGAATGTCCTTTAGGTTCTGTGTGCGTTTAAAAGCAAAGAGAGGGAGAGGACCCGGTTTAAAGTCCCCAGTGTGTAAGATCCCCCAATGTTTTTTGATAATCTTTTGGATCTTATTGGAGTTTGGTGTGAATGTGGTCACACAGGTAAGGTTGTCTGTTTTGGTTTTTTCTTTTACCATCAGCAAAGTCTCTCTCGAGTTATTTTTGGCTCTTTTGTGTGCCTGCCTAATGATCTTCTCGGGATACTGTCTGGCTGCTAGATTCTCTGACAATACCCTGGCTTGAGTCTCAAACTCTCCACGTGTGTTACAATTACGTCGCAGGCGAAGAAATTGGCCAACCGGGAGATTATCCCTCAGAGCCTTGGGATGATGACTTTGATATATGAGAAGACTGTTCCTGTCGGTGGGTTTTTTATAGTTAGTGGTGTGTAAGACACCATCTTTTAATGAAATGAGGAGATCTAAGAAAGGGATGCTTTCACGTGACATAGTACCTATAAATCTCAAGAAGGGGTCTAGAGTGTTGATCCATTCAAAAAATTGTCCACATGTTTCCTCCCCACCCTTCCAAAAGATAATGATGTCGTCGATATAACGGCGCCATAGTAGAATGTTAGAATGGAAGGGATTGGCAGTGTTCAGAATGTGTGTACCTTCAAAATTGGCCATGTAAAGACACGCCAGACTCGGCGCAAAAGTGCTTCCCATGCTGGTGCCCTGTATTTGATGGTATAGTTTCTTCTGAAAGGCGAAGAAATTCTCCTTGAGAGCTATGGTGGCACAATCTCGTATAAAGGTTATCGGGGTCTCATATGGCCAAGGGTTTACATTGTGGAGGGCGCCTTCCATGACCTCAATAGTGAAGTCCTGAGGGATATTGGTGTATAATGCTACTACGTCTAATGTAACCAACAACGTAATGGACTCAGGGTCTTGAAAATCCTTAATGAGATTGAGAACCTCTGTGGTGTCTCTCAAATAAGTGGGAGTGCTTGTGACCAGGGGACGTAGGAAGGCATCGCAAAACTTGCTGAGAGGTTCCAACACTGAATCGATCCCTGACACTATGGGGCGGCCAGGCGGGGGATGGAGGCCCTTATGGATTTTTGGGAGGGTATAAAAATACGGGATACGTGGATTGTCTTGTATCAGAAACTTCGCCTCCTCAGGTGAAATCCAACCCTCCACTTCGGCTTCAGTCACTAAGCTCTGTATTGCAGTGGTTAGTCGTATGGTGGGGTCTACCTCAATCTGTTCGTAGTAGCGGGTATCAGACAATTGTCTATGACACTCCATGTCATATGTGGTGAGGTCTTGGATCACAATAGCCCCACCTTTGTCTGCTGGTTTCAGAATAATGCTGGGATCTTCTGTGATGGTTTTTAGATGTTTCCTCTCTTCTCTGGATAAATTGTCAAATGATTTTGTACTGGTGATACCTTTGATATCCTTTAGAATGGCTTGTTCGAATGTTAATACCTCTTTCGGTGTCATAGCAGCAGTCGGGGTAAATTTTGACTTTTTCCTCAGACCCGTACCTTGAATGGGGAGTTCTGGTTTACCCTCAAAAAATGCTCTTAGTCGTATCTTCCGAAAGAATTGGTGGAGTTCCTGATGGAGGATAAAGTTGTCCTCTCTGGGGGTGGGGACAAAGCCCAAGCCCTTTTCCAAGAGCCTCTGCTCGCCCTCACTCAATGTTCTTTTGGATAGATTCACCACTAAGGTCTTCTGGTTTTGCTCCTCAGCACCATCTGGTCCTGGTCTTGCCAATGAACGGTTTTCGGCACGCCTCTCCTTCTGCCTCTTCCTCTGCCCTGCCCTCTGTTGTAAAAAGGAGGGTTCGGGAATTGTTGGAATTGGGGCAACGGGAGATGGTGTCCTGGTGGTCCATTCCACATCGGTTGAGGTCCCATCCATGGGCCTTGATACATGGGTTGCTGGAAGGGGTGCTGGGGGAAACCTTGGAATAGTGGAGGAGGTTGTTGTCCAAATCCCCCCCTGAATCCACCCCTGGAACGCTGTTGTCTATTCTCAGTACTGGAATCGCTGCTGATGGAATTGGATCTTGTTGAGTGGGTACTGCTCCCATCATCCGATGAGGCATCACTATGTTGACAAACATAGTCCTCCTTGATGTAGGGGTATGTTTTTTCTTTATCGAAACGTTTGATATCTTTTTGTAATTGGGTCACCTTCTTCTTGGTAAGGTACTCTTTGTGATCATTCATCTCCTCGTTAATCTCCGCTAGACGTGATTTGAAAATGGAGATCGAGATCCCCGCCTTTAGTCCATTCTCTGCTAAGGTTATCTGAATAAGTAATTCCTCTGATAGACGTCTGGCTGTGTTAATAATCAACACGAGCCAGTCGCGTGTGCATTTCCAAGAAATTTTAGACCATTCCTGACGGAAGGTCAGATCTTCTAAAAAATTCTTGGGGCTAATGTTATTAAAAGACCGTTAGGGGCGATATTCGCCCTGAGATACTCAGTCATAATAGTACCATGCAGGGCGGTCTTGATTTGTAATGTTCTAAGTGCTTGAAGGGATTTCCAGTCATCATTATTACTGCCAGTTGCTGCACTGCCATCCGCAGCCAACAATGGTGGGGCTCTGAGTATTTCAGCCACCGCATCCTCATCGAAGCTGAGCCCAGGGTTGTCCATATTAATGATACTGAGGATTATATGTACCTAATTCCTACAGATGTGTGTTCCAATTTTGGGCAAAATAGTATTGCCACAGAAAAAACAAACAGAGAAAAAAAAAAAAAGAGAGAAAAAGGGATAGAATATGTCCCACGGCTAGCTGCCGTACTAAATATCAACACAATAAAGAGGAGGGACTGGGAGCTAATTAGAAAGAAGTGTAGGTCCTGTACCAATGCTCCCGAGAACAACTTGTAAACCTAGAGTGGTATCAGTTCCTAAGTGAATAGAGGTAAGAGGAAAGAATAATTGGCCATCCAATTAGGGGAATGGTTAAACTAAAGTTTGTCTCCAAAAGAGAGTAAAGTGCTCGTGAGTGGGGGAGAAATCTCCTTTCTGTTCTTGTGCCCTCACACACCCTTACGAGTGTAAAGCATCATCATCGGGCTATGCTCCGCGTGGGGGTGGCGCTGCAGTCCCTCACGGGCCCTACAAGAGGGCTCTCTGTTGGAGATCTTTTCAGGAGATGCCGCAGTTGTGCATGTGGGTGTGTGGGAATGAAGGTGATATAGTGAGTAAGTGATTTTAAAATTACCTGGTAGATACCCAGAGGTTTAATAAGGAGTACTCCAGGTAAGTTAAAAATGGGGCAGGGTTGTAGAGCCTCCTCAAATGAATAAAGGGGGGATGAGTTTGTTCCCACCGCTCTCAACCCGCGAGAATAGTGAGTGAAAATTAGGAATGTGAAGTGGTCGACATGTTTCGCGCAATCTGTCGGTCCCTAATGGATCCCTGTGCGCTTCTTCAGGACCATAAGAAAAGGTTAGAGATGTAAAAGGAAATGGGTTTCGGGGAAAACACACCCTATAAACCCACCATACCTATCTTAAGGTTTAAGGGACGTCACAGCGTACGAGACACGTCTTATTCGTGTGCTCAAGCTTATAAACCTATTGGAGACATTAAAACAAAAGAAAAAGAAAAAATAATAAACGAGGAATTAGTAGTCAGGGTCCAGTAACTGACGTTGTATACCAGATCTGTGCCTCTTCAACATGACCCCTTATGTATCTTTTATTTTTATTTAAAAACAAGCGAGACTCTGCAATGAAATAACATGCAGACCGATTAGTGCAGCGGTCCGGTTAGTGACCTGAGGATAGTATATGATACAGATAGTGATAAACCTTAACTGTACATGGAGATATTCTCACCAAATGTGGGGACACACATAAGTAGTTAGTCTCAGCTCTTATTTACCACGGTCGTGCGTCCATTTTTGTACTCATGATCTTTCCCAGTGCTCAAAAGTATAAAGTGATCGTAAAAAGAGCAACCGTCAAAAAGGTGGCGACATGACCGGTCCGCACTTTTAATGTGCACATACTGGTTCACAGAAATAAAACATTCATAACGCAACCCAGAGATCAAAACCTACAGTGACACTTTCTATTATTCTAGGAGCATTCGTGGAGTCTGATGCGTAGCGGCTCATAACGTGTGCTAAATATGAACTACCCCGGACACACACGCATACAAAATTATAAGCCAACATACCCTCCTCGTGGTAGAGTCAGGCCACATCGGCTGGTCGTGCAAATGCGGGGTGATAAGGCTACGGGTAAACAAGAAAATAGAGAAAATAAAATGAATAAAAGAAAACAAGGAGGGGTAGAAGGAGGTACCGGTTATCAGGCCGTTAGACCTCATAACATGGCGAAGGTTACCATCAACTCGATGTTAGAAGCGGTGGGAACTTACTGGATCACCCCGATCTGACGTCTCTGCAACCTAACAGTCTGCCTTCCAACGCCGGTAAAGTTTCGGGCAATCGTATCTGTTACAAATACGTGGAGCACTTCCTGATTGAGTCACCTGACTGCTGTGTCATCCGACGAGTGTGAAAACTAGTACGTCGGGAAACCCATGGCGTGAGTGACGGCCATGTTGGATTATGTAATACAGAGGTAACAACAAGGTCTCAGAAGACCAGGGGCGTAGAGTGGCGGCCATGTTGATTGTTTAATACGGAGGTAACAACAATGTCTGGGGAGACCGGGGGCGGGAGTGGTGGCCATGTTAAATTGAATAATATGAAGATATCGATTAACAAATGCTGGGTCTCAAATGACCGGGTGGTGGCCATGTTAAATTGAATAATATAAAGATATCGATTAACAAATGCTGGGTCTCAAATGACCGGGGGGATCTGGAGACTATCTCATACTCGTGACAGTTTATACTAAATCACCCCAATCTAACGACTGTAAAGCCTCCAATTCTACCTATGAACGTCGCAGAAGTCTGGGGCACTTGTATCAGGTGAGAATATACGGAGCAAATACTGATTGGGTCACATGACTCCTGTATTAAAAAAATTGATGTGGGGGTGAGTGCAGGGGGTTCACAGAAGGTAAGAGTGACGGCCATAATAGATTGTACAATTAATAGGCAACAGCTGGAGGAAGCAGGTTGTCAGGAGACCCACTGGATCTTTTGAATCTATCGCACCTGCAACAATCTAGTTCACAGTGCACACTTCACAACATACCAGATAGTAAGTTGTGAGATCAACAGAGTGAGGGTAACCAGGCCCCCTAAAGCCCATCTCAATAATAAGGTAATTGTTTAACAGAGCCCCATTAAAAATTAAACGGTAATGGAGACTTCAGCTCGTACCATCGGTGATGAGACTAGGGTACCAGTTCAACCCATGGAATATCATCGTTCAACCCACTGGCATTGCTTTGTAACCTAAACACCCAACGTTGTTCATGTTGAAATAAAACAGATGGTGTCCAATGGGGATTAGAGTCTATGATAGTCCACCTAAGGCTATCCGCAGTGTGATTTTGTTCAATGCAGTGATTCTGTAGTTTGGTGGCTGTCCGTTTGCATCTAATTGTGCTTTTATGTTCCCCAATGCGCACCTTTACAGGTCTTGTAGTCATCCCCACATATTTCTTATTGCAAGGGCAGGTAATCAAATAGATGCAATTTTTTGTGTTGCAGTTGGTATGACGCCTCTGCTGCCATGGTTGCCTAAGGCCTAGTTCCACTTCTTTGGATGGTTGTGTCTGGGGACATGCGGTACAGGACCCACATGGATAATGCCCTAATACCGGGGGTAAGCCCCACAATGTAGGTTTAGTCACTGTGATGTTGGCGGGGCGGGTATGGACCAGAATGTCCTTTAGGTTCTGTGTGCGTTTAAAAGCAAAGAGAGGGAGAGGACCCGGTTTAAAGTCCCCAGTGTGTAAGATCCCCCAATGTTTTTTGATAATCTTTTGGATCTTATTGGAGTTTGGTGTGAATGTGGTCACACAGGTAAGGTTGTCTGTTTTGGTTTTTTCTTTTACCATCAGCAAAGTCTCTCTCGAGTTATTTTTGGCTCTTTTGTGTGCCTGCCTAATGATCTTCTCGGGATACTGTCTGGCTGCTAGATTCTCTGACAATACCCTGGCTTGAGTCTCAAACTCTCCACGTGTGTTACAATTACGTCGCAGGCGAAGAAATTGGCCAACCGGGAGATTATCCCTCAGAGCCTTGGGATGATGACTTTGATATATGAGAAGACTGTTCCTGTCGGTGGGTTTTTTATAGTTAGTGGTGTGTAAGACACCATCTTTTAATGAAATGAGGAGATCTAAGAAAGGGATGCTTTCACGTGACATAGTACCTATAAATCTCAAGAAGGGGTCTAGAGTGTTGATCCATTCAAAAAATTGTCCACATGTTTCCTCCCCACCCTTCCAAAAGATAATGATGTCGTCGATATAACGGCGCCATAGTAGAATGTTAGAATGGAAGGGATTGGCAGTGTTCAGAATGTGTGTACCTTCAAAATTGGCCATGTAAAGACACGCCAGACTCGGCGCAAAAGTGCTTCCCATGCTGGTGCCCTGTATTTGATGGTATAGTTTCTTCTGAAAGGCGAAGAAATTCTCCTTGAGAGCTATGGTGGCACAATCTCGTATAAAGGTTATCGGGGTCTCATATGGCCAAGGGTTTACATTGTGGAGGGCGCCTTCCATGACCTCAATAGTGAAGTCCTGAGGGATATTGGTGTATAATGCTACTACGTCTAATGTAACCAACAACGTAATGGACTCAGGGTCTTGAAAATCCTTAATGAGATTGAGAACCTCTGTGGTGTCTCTCAAATAAGTGGGAGTGCTTGTGACCAGGGGACGTAGGAAGGCATCGCAAAACTTGCTGAGAGGTTCCAACACTGAATCGATCCCTGACACTATGGGGCGGCCAGGCGGGGGATGGAGGCCCTTATGGATTTTTGGGAGGGTATAAAAATACGGGATACGTGGATCGTCTTGTATCAGAAACTTCGCCTCCTCAGGTGAAATCCAACCCTCCACTTCGGCTTCAGTCACTAAGCTCTGTATTGCAGTGGTTAGTCGTATGGTGGGGTCTACCTCAATCTGTTCGTAGTAGCGGGTATCAGACAATTGTCTATGACACTCCATGTCATATGTGGTGAGGTCTTGGATCACAATAGCCCCACCTTTGTCTGCTGGTTTCAGAATAATGCTGGGATCTTCTGTGATGGTTTTTAGATGTTTCCTCTCTTCTCTGGATAAATTGTCAAATGATTTTGTACTGGTGATACCTTTGATATCCTTTAGAATGGCTTGTTCGAATGTTAATACCTCTTTCGGTGTCATAGCAGCAGTCGGGGTAAATTTTGACTTTTTCCTCAGACCCGTACCTTGAATGGGGAGTTCTGGTTTACCCTCAAAAAATGCTCTTAGTCGTATCTTCCGAAAGAATTGGTGGAGTTCCTGATGGAGGATAAAGTTGTCCTCTCTGGGGGTGGGGACAAAGCCCAAGCCCTTTTCCAAGAGCCTCTGCTCGCCCTCACTCAATGTTCTATTGGATAGATTCACCACTAAGGTCTTCTGGTTTTGCTCCTCAGCACCATCTGGTCCTGGTCTTGCCAATGAACGGTTTTCGGCACGCCTCTCCTTCTGCCTCTTCCTCTGCCCTGCCCTCTGTTGTAAAAAGGAGGGTTCGGGAATTGTTGGAATTGGGGCAACGGGAGATGGTGTCCTGGTGGTCCATTCCACATCGGTTGAGGTCCCATCCATGGGCCTTGATACATGGGTTGCTGGAAGGGGTGCTGGGGGAAACCTTGGAATAGTGGAGGAGGTTGTTATCCAAATCCCCCCCTGAATCCACCCCTGGAACGCTGTTGTCTATTCTCAGTACTGGAATCGCTGCTGATGGAATTGGATCTTGTTGAGTGGGTACTGCTCCCATCATCCGATGAGGCATCACTATGTTGACAAACATAGTCCTCCTTGATGTAGGGGTATGTTTTTTCTTTATCGAAACGTTTGATATCTTTTTGTAATTGGGTCACCTTCTTCTTGGTAAGGTACTCTTTGTGATCATTCATCTCCTCGTTAATCTCCGCTAGACGTGATTTGAAAATGGAGATCGAGATCCCCGCCTTTAGTCCATTCTCTGCTAAGGTTATCTGAATAAGTAATTCCTCTGATAGACGTCTGGCTGTGTTAATAATCAACACGAGCCAGTCGCGTGTGCATTTCCAAGAAATTTTAGACCATTCCTGACGGAAGGTCAGATCTTCTAAAAAAATTCTTGGGGCTAATGTTATTAAAAGACCGTTAGGGGCGATATTCGCCCTGAGATACTCAGTCATAATAGTACCATGCAGGGCGGTCTTGATTTGTAATGTTCTAAGTGCTTGAAGGGATTTCCAGTCATCATTATTACTGCCAGTTGCTGCACTGCCATCCGCAGCCAACAATGGTGGGGCTCTGAGTATTTCAGCCACCGCATCCTCATCGAAGCTGAGCCCAGGGTTGTCCATATTAATGATACTGAGGATTATATGTACCTAATTCCTACAGATGTGTGTTCCAATTTTGGGCAAAATAGTATTGCCACAGAAAAAACAAACAGAGAAAAAAAGAGAGAAAAAGGGATAGAATATGTCCCACGGCTAGCTGCCGTACTAAATATCAACACAATAAAGAGGAGGGACTGGGAGCTAATTAGAAAGAAGTGTAGGTCCTGTACCAATGCTCCCGAGAACAACTTGTAAACCTAGAGTGGTATCAGTTCCTAAGTGAATAGAGGTAAGAGGAAAGAATAATTGGCCATCCAATTAGGGGAATGGTTAAACTAAAGTTTGTCTCCAAAAGAGAGTAAAGTGCTCGTGAGTGGGGGAGAAATCTCCTTTCTGTTCTTGTGCCCTCACACACCCTTACGAGTGTAAAGCATCATCATCGGGCTATGCTCCGCGTGGGGGTGGCGCTGCAGTCCCTCACGGGCCCTACAAGAGGGCTCTCTGTTGGAGATCTTTTCAGGAGATGCCGCAGTTGTGCATGTGGGTGTGTGGGAATGAAGGTGATATAGTGAGTAAGTGATTTTAAAATTACCTGGTAGATACCCAGAGGTTTAATAAGGAGTACTCCAGGTAAGTTAAAAATGGGGCAGGGTTGTAGAGCCTCCTCAAATGAATAAAGGGGGGATGAGTTTGTTCCCACCGCTCTCAACCCGCGAGAATAGTGAGTGAAAATTAGGAATGTGAAGTGGTCGACATGTTTCGCGCAATCTGTCGGTCCCTAATGGATCCCTGTGCGCTTCTTCAGGACCATAAGAAAAGGTTAGAGATGTAAAAGGAAATGGGTTTCGGGGAAAACACACCCTATAAACCCACCATACCTATCTTAAGGTTTAAGGGACGTCACAGCGTACGAGACACGTCTTATTCGTGTGCTCAAGCTTATAAACCTATTGGAGACATTAAAACAAAAGAAAAAGAAAAAATAATAAACGAGGAATTAGTAGTCAGGGTCCAGTAACTGACGTTGTATACCAGATCTGTGCCTCTTCAACATGACCCCTTATGTATCTTTTATTTTTATTTAAAAACAAGCGAGACTCTGCAATGAAATAACATGCAGACCGATTAGTGCAGCGGTCCGGTTAGTGACCTGAGGATAGTATATGATACAGATAGTGATAAACCTTAACTGTACATGGAGATATTCTCACCAAATGTGGGGACACACATAAGTAGTTAGTCTCAGCTCTTATTTACCACGGTCGTGCGTCCATTTTTGTACTCATGATCTTTCCCAGTGCTCAAAAGTATAAAGTGATCGTAAAAGAGCAACCGTCAAAAAGGTGGCGACATGACCGGTCCGCACTTTTAATGTGCACATACTGGTTCACAGAAATAAAACATTCATAACGCAACCCAGAGATCAAAACCTACAGTGACACTTTCTATTATTCTAGGAGCATTCGTGGAGTCTGATGCGTAGCGGCTCATAACGTGTGCTAAATATGAACTACCCCGGACACACACGCATACAAAATTATAAGCCAACATACCCTCCTCGTGGTAGAGTCAGGCCACATCGGCTGGTCGTGCAAATGCGGGGTGATAAGGCTACGGGTAAACAAGAAAATAGAGAAAATAAAATGAATAAAAGAAAACAAGGAGGGGTAGAAGGAGGTACCGGTTATCAGGCCGTTAGACCTCATAACATGGCGAAGGTTACCATCAACTCGATGTTAGAAGCGGTGGGAACTTACTGGATCACCCCGATCTGACGTCTCTGCAACCTAACAGTCTGCCTTCCAACGCCGGTAAAGTTTCGGGCAATCGTATCTGTTACAAATACGTGGAGCACTTCCTGATTGAGTCACCTGACTGCTGTGTCATCCGACGAGTGTGAAAACTAGTACGTCGGGAAACCCATGGCGTGAGTGACGGCCATGTTGGATTATGTAATACAGAGGTAACAACAAGGTCTCAGAAGACCAGGGGCGTAGAGTGGCGGCCATGTTGATTGTTTAATACAGAGGTAACAACAATGTCTGGGGAGACCGGGGGCGGGAGTGGTGGCCATGTTAAATTGAATAATATGAAGATATCGATTAACAAATGCTGGGTCTCAAATGACCGGGTGGTGGCCATGTTAAATTGAATAATATAAAGATATCGATTAACAAATGCTGGGTCTCAAATGACCGGGGGATCTGGAGACTATCTCATACTCGTGACAGTTTATACTAAATCACCCCAATCTAACGACTGTAAAGCCTCCAATTCTACCTATGAACGTCGCAGAAGTCTGGGGCACTTGTATCAGGTGAGAATATACGGAGCAAATACTGATTGGGTCACATGACTCCTGTATCAAAAAAATTGATGTGGGGGTGAGTGCAGGGGGTTCACAGAAGGTAAGAGTGACGGCCATAATAGATTGTACAATTAATAGGCAACAGCTGGAGGAAGCAGGTTGTCAGGAGACCCACTGGATCTTTTGAATCTATCGCACCTGCAACAATCTAGTTCACAGTGCACACTTCACAACATACCAGATAGTAAGTTGTGAGATCAACAGAGTGAGGGTAACCAGGCCCCCTAAAGCCCATCTCAATAATAAGGTAATTGTTTAACAGAGCCCCATTAAAAATTAAACGGTAATGGAGACTTCAGCTCGTACCATCGGTGATGAGACTAGGGTACCAGTTCAACCCATGGAATATCATCGTTCAACCCACTGGCATTGCTTTGTAACCTAAACACCCAACGTTGTTCATGTTGAAATAAAACAGATGGTGTCCAATGGGGATTAGAGTCTATGATAGTCCACCTAAGGCTATCCGCAGTGTGATTTTGTTCAATGCAGTGATTCTGTAGTTTGGTGGCTGTCCGTTTGCATCTAATTGTGCTTTTATGTTCCCCAATGCGCACCTTTACAGGTCTTGTAGTCATCCCCACATATTTCTTATTGCAAGGGCAGGTAATCAAATAGATGCAATTTTTTGTGTTGCAGTTGGTATGACGCCTCTGCTGCCATGGTTGCCTAAGGCCTAGTTCCACTTCTTTGGATGGTTGTGTCTGGGGACATGCGGTACAGGACCCACATGGATAATGCCCTAATACCGGGGTAAGCCCCACAATGTAGGTTTAGTCACTGTGATGTTGGCGGGGCGGGTATGGACCAGAATGTCCTTTAGGTTCTGTGTGCGTTTAAAAGCAAAGAGAGGGAGAGGACCCGGTTTAAAGTCCCCAGTGTGTAAGATCCCCCAATGTTTTTTGATAATCTTTTGGATCTTATTGGAGTTTGGTGTGAATGTGGTCACACAGGTAAGGTTGTCTGTTTTGGTTTTTTCTTTTACCATCAGCAAAGTCTCTCTCGAGTTATTTTTGGCTCTTTTGTGTGCCTGCCTAATGATCTTCTCGGGATACTGTCTGGCTGCTAGATTCTCTGACAATACCCTGGCTTGAGTCTCAAACTCTCCACGTGTGTTACAATTACGTCGCAGGCGAAGAAATTGGCCAACCGGGAGATTATCCCTCAGAGCCTTGGGATGATGACTTTGATATATGAGAAGACTGTTCCTGTCGGTGGGTTTTTTATAGTTAGTGGTGTGTAAGACACCATCTTTTAATGAAATGAGGAGATCTAAGAAAGGGATGCTTTCACGTGACATAGTACCTATAAATCTCAAGAAGGGGTCTAGAGTGTTGATCCATTCAAAAAATTGTCCACATGTTTCCTCCCCACCCTTCCAAAAGATAATGATGTCGTCGATATAACGGCGCCATAGTAGAATGTTAGAATGGAAGGGATTGGCAGTGTTCAGAATGTGTGTACCTTCAAAATTGGCCATGTAAAGACACGCCAGACTCGGCGCAAAAGTGCTTCCCATGCTGGTGCCCTGTATTTGATGGTATAGTTTCTTCTGAAAGGCGAAGAAATTCTCCTTGAGAGCTATGGTGGCACAATCTCGTATAAAGGTTATCGGGGTCTCATATGGCCAAGGGTTTACATTGTGGAGGGCGCCTTCCATGACCTCAATAGTGAAGTCCTGAGGGATATTGGTGTATAATGCTACTACGTCTAATGTAACCAACAACGTAATGGACTCAGGGTCTTGAAAATCCTTAATGAGATTGAGAACCTCTGTGGTGTCTCTCAAATAAGTGGGAGTGCTTGTGACCAGGGGACGTAGGAAGGCATCGCAAAACTTGCTGAGAGGTTCCAACACTGAATCGATCCCTGACACTATGGGGCGGCCAGGCGGGGGATGGAGGCCCTTATGGATTTTTGGGAGGGTATAAAAATACGGGATACGTGGATCGTCTTGTATCAGAAACTTCGCCTCCTCAGGTGAAATCCAACCCTCCACTTCGGCTTCAGTCACTAAGCTCTGTATTGCAGTGGTTAGTCGTATGGTGGGGTCTACCTCAATCTGTTCGTAGTAGCGGGTATCAGACAATTGTCTATGACACTCCATGTCATATGTGGTGAGGTCTTGGATCACAATAGCCCCACCTTTGTCTGCTGGTTTCAGAATAATGCTGGGATCTTCTGTGATGGTTTTTAGATGTTTCCTCTCTTCTCTGGATAAATTGTCAAATGATTTTGTACTGGTGATACCTTTGATATCCTTTAGAATGGCTTGTTCGAATGTTAATACCTCTTTCGGTGTCATAGCAGCAGTCGGGGTAAATTTTGACTTTTTCCTCAGACCCGTACCTTGAATGGGGAGTTCTGGTTTACCCTCAAAAAATGCTCTTAGTCGTATCTTCCGAAAGAATTGGTGGAGTTCCTGATGGAGGATAAAGTTGTCCTCTCTGGGGGTGGGGACAAAGCCCAAGCCCTTTTCCAAGAGCCTCTGCTCGCCCTCACTCAATGTTCTATTGGATAGATTCACCACTAAGGTCTTCTGGTTTTGCTCCTCAGCACCATCTGGTCCTGGTCTTGCCAATGAACGGTTTTCGGCACGCCTCTCCTTCTGCCTCTTCCTCTGCCCTGCCCTCTGTTGTAAAAAGGAGGGTTCGGGAATTGTTGGAATTGGGGCAACGGGAGATGGTGTCCTGGTGGTCCATTCCACATCGGTTGAGGTCCCATCCATGGGCCTTGATACATGGGTTGCTGGAAGGGGTGCTGGGGAAACCTTGGAATAGTGGAGGAGGTTGTTGTCCAAATCCCCCTGAATCCACCCCTGGAACGCTGTTGTCTATTCTCAGTACTGGAATCGCTGCTGATGGAATTGGATCTTGTTGAGTGGGTACTGCTCCCATCATCCGATGAGGCATCACTATGTTGACAAACATAGTCCTCCTTGATGTAGGGGTATGTTTTTTCTTTATCGAAACGTTTGATATCTTTTTGTAATTGGGTCACCTTCTTCTTGGTAAGGTACTCTTTGTGATCATTCATCTCCTCGTTAATCTCCGCTAGACGTGATTTGAAAATGGAGATCGAGATCCCCGCCTTTAGTCCATTCTCTGCTAAGGTTATCTGAATAAGTAATTCCTCTGATAGACGTCTGGCTGTGTTAATAATCAACACGAGCCAGTCGCGTGTGCATTTCCAAGAAATTTTAGACCATTCCTGACGGAAGGTCAGATCTTCTAAAAAATTCTTGGGGCTAATGTTATTAAAAGACCGTTAGGGCGATATTCGCCCTGAGATACTCAGTCATAATAGTACCATGCAGGGCGGTCTTGATTTGTAATGTTCTAAGTGCTTGAAGGGATTTCCAGTCATCATTATTACTGCCAGTTGCTGCACTGCCATCCGCAGCCAACAATGGTGGGGCTCTGAGTATTTCAGCCACCGCATCCTCATCGAAGCTGAGCCCAGGGTTGTCCATATTAATGATACTGAGGATTATATGTACCTAATTCCTACAGATGTGTGTTCCAATTTTGGGCAAAATAGTATTGCCACAGAAAAAACAAACAGAGAAAAAAAGAGAGAAAAAGGGATAGAATATGTCCCACGGCTAGCTGCCGTACTAAATATCAACACAATAAAGAGGAGGGACTGGGAGCTAATTAGAAAGAAGTGTAGGTCCTGTACCAATGCTCCCGAGAACAACTTGTAAACCTAGAGTGGTATCAGTTCCTAAGTGAATAGAGGTAAGAGGAAAGAATAATTGGCCATCCAATTAGGGGAATGGTTAAACTAAAGTTTGTCTCCAAAAGAGAGTAAAGTGCTCGTGAGTGGGGGAGAAATCTCCTTTCTGTTCTTGTGCCCTCACACACCCTTACGAGTGTAAAGCATCATCATCGGGCTATGCTCCGCGTGGGGTGGCGCTGCAGTCCCTCACGGGCCCTACAAGAGGGCTCTCTGTTGGAGATCTTTTCAGGAGATGCCGCAGTTGTGCATGTGGGTGTGTGGGAATGAAGGTGATATAGTGAGTAAGTGATTTTAAAATTACCTGGTAGATACCCAGAGGTTTAATAAGGAGTACTCCAGGTAAGTTAAAAATGGGGCAGGGTTGTAGAGCCTCCTCAAATGAATAAAGGGGGGATGAGTTTGTTCCCACCGCTCTCAACCCGCGAGAATAGTGAGTGAAAATTAGGAATGTGAAGTGGTCGACATGTTTCGCGCAATCTGTCGGTCCCTAATGGATCCCTGTGCGCTTCTTCAGGACCATAAGAAAAGGTTAGAGATGTAAAAGGAAATGGGTTTCGGGGAAAACACACCCTATAAACCCACCATACCTATCTTAAGGTTTAAGGGACGTCACAGCGTACGAGACACGTCTTATTCGTGTGCTCAAGCTTATAAACCTATTGGAGACATTAAAACAAAAGAAAAAGAAAAAATAATAAACGAGGAATTAGTAGTCAGGGTCCAGTAACTGACGTTGTATACCAGATCTGTGCCTCTTCAACATGACCCCTTATGTATCTTTTATTTTTATTTAAAAACAAGCGAGACTCTGCAATGAAATAACATGCAGACCGATTAGTCTGCAATCTATTATGGCCGTCACTCTTACCTTCTGTGAACCCCCTGCACTCACCCCCACATCAATTTTTTTGATACAGGAGTCATGTGACCCAATCAGTATTTGCTCCGTATATTCTCACCTGATACAAGTGCCCCAGACTTCTGCGACGTTCATAGGTAGAATTGGAGGCTTTACAGTCGTTAGATTGGGGTGATTTAGTATAAACTGTCACGAGTATGAGATAGTCTCCAGATCCCCCGGTCATTTGAGACCCAGCATTTGTTAATCGATATCTTTATATTATTCAATTTAACATGGCCACCACCCGGTCATTTGAGACCCAGCATTTGTTAATCGATATCTTCATATTATTCAATTTAACATGGCCACCACTCCCGCCCCCGGTCTCCCCAGACATTGTTGTTACCTCTGTATTAAACAATCAACATGGCCGCCACTCTACGCCCCTGGTCTTCTGAGACCTTGTTGTTACCTCTGTATTACATAATCCAACATGGCCGTCACTCACGCCATGGGTTTCCCGACGTACTAGTTTTCACACTCGTCGGATGACACAGCAGTCAGGTGACTCAATCAGGAAGTGCTCCACGTATTTGTAACAGATACGATTGCCCGAAACTTTACCGGCGTTGGAAGGCAGACTGTTAGGTTGCAGAGACGTCAGATCGGGGTGATCCAGTAAGTTCCCACCGCTTCTAACATCGAGTTGATGGTAACCTTCGCCATGTTATGAGGTCTAACGGCCTGATAACCGGTACCTCCTTCTACCCCTCCTTGTTTTCTTTTATTCATTTTATTTTCTCTATTTTCTTGTTTACCCGTAGCCTTATCACCCCGCATTTGCACGACCAGCCGATGTGGCCTGACTCTACCACGAGGAGGGTATGTTGGCTTATAATTTTGTATGCGTGTGTGTCCGGGTAGTTCATATTTAGCACACGTTATGAGCCGCTACGCATCAGACTCCACGAATGCTCCTAGAATAATAGAAAGTGTCACTGTAGGTTTTGATCTCTGGGTTGCGTTATGAATGTTTTATTTCTGTGAACCAGTATGTGCACATTAAAAGTGCGGACCGGTCATGTCGCCACCTTTTGACGGTTGCTCTTTTTACGATCACTTTATACTTTTGAGCACTGGGAAAGATCATGAGTACAAAAATGGACGCACGACCGTGGTAAATAAGAGCTGAGACTAACTACTTATGTGTGTCCCCACATTTGGTGAGAATATCTCCATGTACAGTTAAGGTTTATCACTATCTGTATCATATACTATCCTCAGGTCACTAACCGGACCGCTGCACTAATCGGTCTGCATGTTATTTCATTGCAGAGTCTCGCTTGTTTTTAAATAAAAATAAAAGATACATAAGGGGTCATGTTGAAGAGGCACAGATCTGGTATACAACGTCAGTTACTGGACCCTGACTACTAATTCCTCGTTTATTATTTTTCTTTTTCTTTTGTTTTAATGTCTCCAATAGGTTTATAAGCTTGAGCACACGAATAAGACGTGTCTCGTACGCTGTGACGTCCCTTAAACCTTAAGATAGGTATGGTGGGTTTATAGGGTGTGTTTTCCCCGAAACCCATTTCCTTTTACATCTCTAACCTTTTCTTATGGTCCTGAAGAAGCGCACAGGGATCCATTAGGGACCGACAGATTGCGCGAAACATGTCGACCACTTCACATTCCTAATTTTCACTCACTATTCTCGCTGGTTGAGAGCGGTGGGAACAAACTCATCCCCCCTTTATTCATTTGAGGAGGCTCTACAACCCTGCCCCATTTTTAACTTACCTGGAGTACTCCTTATTAAACCTCTGGGTATCTACCAGGTAATTTTAAAATCACTTACTCACTATATCACCTTCATTCCCACACACCCACATGCACAACTGCGGCATCTCCTGAAAAGATCTCCAACAGAGAGCCCTCTTGTAGGGCCCGTGAGGGACTGCAGCGCCACCCCCACGCGGAGCATAGCCCGATGATGATGCTTTACACTCGTAAGGGTGTGTGAGGGCACAAGAACAGAAAGGAGATTTCTCCCCCACTCACGAGCACTTTACTCTCTTTTGGAGACAAACTTTAGTTTAACCATTCCCCTAATTGGATGGCCAATTATTCTTTCCTCTTACCTCTATTCACTTAGGAACTGATACCACTCTAGGTTTACATGCTTCTAAGAATATTCACTCTTGGGCCAAAGCACTACGTTGCCACCTTTGTCCGATTTGTTGATGATCACATCATTATTCTTTTGTAATTTATTGATTAGTTCATGGTATTTCTTGTCCCTGTATTTCATATTCCGTACTTTCCGTTGTGTTTGCTCATCTATCACTACATCGTGGAAGATGTCACTGGCATCTCGAGGCATATTAGGGATAAACGTTGATGCTGGTTTGAAAGGACTAGAGGTGACTGTGGATGCAATGATGCCAGCCTCAAAGTAGACTCTGTGTGGAGGATACCATGTCCTCTCCTGTGCTGTTTTGTGCCAAAGCGTTCAAAGTTCAGAGTGTAGGTATGTCAGATACTAGTAAATTAGAAGAGTTGGATGCAGAGGCCCTTGGTACAGATGACTGTGTATCATCAGATTTCTTGATGGCGAAATATTTGGCTAACTTTAACTTTCTAATAAGTTTAAACACATCCACTCGTGTTTGTACATAATTGAAGTTACTAGTGAAGGAGCCGCCCCTGAAAACACACATCACTATCCCTGAATATTAAATGAAAACACATTTAGAATTTGGACGAATGTGCATGTGCACTGTCAAGGACCTGGCCAAAGAGGGCATGACAGAGCTGAAGTTGGATCTATAAATTCAAACCTGTTCCAAACAGGGGCCCCCAAAATACGTTTGGCCCAGGGCCCCCAAAATCCTTAAGAAGTCCCTGGCTACGCCCTCCGTACAATGTCATCAATCTGCCGTCCTCTATTTCCTAACTTCAGCAGTGTCTCACCAGAGTTAAAGTTAGACACAAAGCAGAAACTGCTGCACACCGGGCATAGTCCCATTATTGGCAACACACCCCACCCACACCACAACAGAGTATGCATGCATAAATAAATACACAACACCTTTTGTTTGGGAAAATTAGTGCTGCAGGTTTATTCCATACAAAAGTATGCAATATGGTGGGTTATCTTACGGGCGATCCAAGGGCAGGCAGCTGTACCAACCTATGCTGCCCTGCCCGCCTGATGAGCCAAGCACTGTGGAGTAACCAATCAGCGCTACCCTTATGGGGGTGATCCCCTTACTGGATCACGTGACACATTGGTCCCTATTACTCACGCCCCTTTCAGGGCGGAGCGTAGCAAGGCAAGCCCCCGGTTGTTCAGGCCCACAACCGCCCGAAGGACTAACGGGGCGCCGACGTAATTGTTCCAGGACCCTCCCATGAGGCTCCTGGGATTTGGCTCTGGCACCCCTATTGTGCTCTTGCAGAGGTACTCTTCTGTACCCATTTGCTTCCAGATCGCCCTGTAACTCCTCCTGCAACGAGAAAGAAAACATTACAACGTTCTATGTATTTCGCCTGCCAACCCCACGCCGGGTAAGCGGTAGGGTGGGAGACGGCGTGTCCGGCGCAAAGAGGACGCCAAGATGGCCGGGGGAGGCATAAATACCTCCCCACCTCCTCTGCGTGCCGGAAGTGACGCGTCTGGTAGGGGGACTCCTCCTTGAGTCCCGCACATCATTGGGCGGTGGGGAAGTGCCCAAATGGCACTAAAGGGGCCGCCCGTTCAGGGTGGCCCCCTGCGGGGCCGCGGGCAGCCGCATAGTCCCATTATTGGCAACACACCCCACCCACACCACAACAGAGTATGCATGCATAAATAAATACACAACACCTTTTGTTTGGGAAAATTAGTGCTGCAGGTTTATTCCATACAAAAGTATGCAATATGGTGGGTTATCTTACGGGCGATCCAAGGGCAGGCAGCTGTACCAACCTATGCTGCCCTGCCCGCCTGATGAGCCAAGCACTGTGGAGTAACCAATCAGCGCTACCCTTATGGGGGTGATCCCCTTACTGGATCACGTGACACATTGGTCCCTATTACTCACGCCCCTTTCAGGGCGGAGCGTAGCAAGGCAAGCCCCCGGTTGTTCAGGCCCACAACCGCCCGAAGGACTAACGGGGCGCCGACGTAATTGTTCCAGGACCCTCCCATGAGGCTCCTGGGATTTGGCTCTGGCACCCCTATTGTGCTCTTGCAGAGGTACTCTTCTGTACCCATTTGCTTCCAGATCGCCCTGTAACTCCTCCACAGCTCTGGAGGCGGCCCCCGTCGCCTAAAGAGCCCCCCACCAAAACAGCTCCTTTCTCACTGCAACCTGAAATTTCCCGGGCCTCATTCATGTCCAGAGGAACAGATCCAAGCCCACCTGTGCAAGTGCACCCCAACATTGTCAAATTAACCTTTGGTGTTTGCCCGGCATAGCTCATGCCTGATGAAGCCAAAGCCCCTTGTTCTGCAAACTTGCGCATGGAGCGGTTTATCCTTCTCTGTGAATGTACCAGTGCCTCACATGCGCTGCAAGAATGTGATGGCCTCCCAGGAGGGAGCTCTACCCTTAAACATCGCTGTATTACCCTTCAAGCTGATGTGGCTCCCACCTCCTGCAACCTGAAGTTGCAGGCCTTCTAGCAGTTCGTGCTCCTTAACCCCTGTTTCCCCAATACCTGGAACAGCAGCACACATGCTTGAAGACCGCTTCCACAACCAGGCTATATACTCTGGCTATGCGGGCGGGGCATTTCCTGCTCAACTGAAGCAACCCGTAACCCGCCCAGGGAGCAGGGTGCACCTACTTTGTTGAGGTTGACCAGACATGTGCACCGACCTTTGTGATTAATAAACCATGGCGAACCGGACTGATCGCCTAGCGCACACTACTGCAGTACATCAACCATTTGGAGTGACAACTTCGCCACCTGCCAGGCTTGCTTAACTAAAGCTCGATGACAGATGCACACATACCTGCTAACCAGCTGTGACCCTTGATGTTCAACCCAGCTAAAGACCTAGTACCTTGATATTCCAGGGAATATTGCCCTCCACAAGATCAAGCCGCACATGAGCCTATGGCCTACACCTACTGGGCCGAGGTGCATAGTGTGCTCTGGAATTGTCAGTGATGGTGCTCCAAACACATTTCAAACCGCTATTGGAGCCACAGCACACATTCTGGCCTAACCAGCTGGCGCATGCCACCTGGCTACCTTGCCGCTGCGAGATTAAGCTCTTAACGCCAACCTCTTGCGGCTACTGGTGCACATAGTCTGTAGGTCTTGCCTCCACTCTATTTATGCCGATACCTGCAATGTACCCCTCTGCCCCTGTATGGGCGGGAAAATACCCGTAACATTGCAAATCCCCCTGCACTCACAGTCTCGGGCAGTCAGGAGGGGGACGAGAGGTCCATAGAATTGGTTCTGCTATCTTGCTTGGCCACCTAGCCCGCAAGCACCCTCGTCTGACAGCACCCTATCTGCTGTGTCGCCCGTGCAATGTCCGCGCCCTGGCGCAGGACGTCCCGATCGACACCTCTTCTAACAGACTGCCTTCAGGAAGCTGGAGTGAACGGTTGTATGTTGTGCACTGACCATAAAACCTAGGTTTGCTTTGAGAGGGATCAATTTGTTGCACTCAAACTAGTGGCAACGTGCAGTTCTATAGCATTCTACCCTGCAGGGTGTGCCTGGACGATCCTAGACACCCCCTGTGAGCCAACCTGCTTTGACCCAAGATGCAAGGCACTACACCCGGTACACTTGGTTATCCCGAACTAAATTGCCCTCCCCCGGAATCGTGTGTAAAGGTACCCGGTCCCTGAATTACTTCCTAATAGTCTATGTGTCACGCCATGCTCCCCTTTTTTTTTTTTTTTCCCTTGGTCAAAGCAGTGAACTCGCTCACCCACGAGACCTGCTAGAAGCAAGTTTAGTGTAGCCCGTACATGGAATTAAAATCCCCCGCCAACTGCACAGAGGGCAAGCCACACTCACTGCTACTGATGTCTGACTAATTGGCCCTTGGAGGCCGTGGCAGTACTGCCCGGTCGGCAAGTACGCCCACGGTACAGTTGTAATTTAATACCTCCTGCCGCTGACAACTGCAGGTGCCTAATACCGGGCTGTGTGTATGCGGCCCAGGAAGCCTAAAAATAGGCTTGGTGTGGATGGGTAGTTAGCAATGCCTGGCAATAAGTGTAATGCCTTTGACAAACCTCTCCTGACTGGCATCTATGCCATTCTTAAACATTCACGGTTTTGCCACATGTCACCCTTCTGGTTGGTGATATGGAACCTCCTACCCAGCATAAGCGGACAGTCTCGCGTTGCCGTCACACCACCTGTGTATCTTGAATCACCCTCCTGTGTCACCTAACCTCGGTTCTAGAGTGCACTTAATCCACGCCGTTGACCAGAATTTCACAGGCCTCTTTGATTGCTAGACCCTGGAGAACACATTGATGGAGTCAATTCTGGTTTGAAACAATATATATGCATTGTGCCCTCTATTGGAGACAACTCACCCCTCATGTGTAGTTGTGGAGTGACAACTACACCAGTGCCTACACAAGTCACCCAACAGACAAGTAGACCCTGACTACTTTGTGTTCTGGTGCTAGATTTGGGAAGAGTCTTGCCTTCACTTGCTGCTCCCTGGGAAACACACAATGCCCGTGCTCTGGCTACAACTCAGCGATGCCCTCGTGTGGCAATGAACCCCTGGTCAAATAAGAGTGCCACTCCAACTAATAAAACTTACACCTTGACCATGGGTGGGTGGAGTCTAGCTCTCCCCAAACTTCTGCTGTTGAAACCCACGGACACGCCTCCTGTCAGTTCAAATTAGTAATTCCTGTCACTGACCACCACAGAGGGCTCCTACTGGGCTGTGTAAGTGAGGCCCAGGGTGACCTTGACGATCGGCTTGGTGTGGATGGGTGCTAACATTACCTGGCTGAAGTGCAATCCCTTTGACAAACACTCCTGCCAAGATGTGCCACTCAGGTAGAAGCAAGAGTTATCCAGCCCACCTTACTTCCTGTCCCAGTTATCTGAGTAAATTGTGAAAGATGCACATTTGAAATGGTAGGGCTCCAATCTAACAGATGCCCCTTGCCTCGGATACCGCATCTGGCTGAAAGCCTCTCAGTGCTACTGATGCCTTGGCGCTTCCTGCCCCACAGCCAGCTCACCCTGATACAATCCGCTCGTGACTGGGACTAAACCGTGCGGCGAAAGCACGAGGCATCCTAGCCCGACCTTCGCTCTTCACCAGGCTCCCACACAAGAGCCCTCCACAAACCTTGTGCCCTACAACATTCGCCCTGTGGGGCAGTTGCGAACGGACTGCAAACAACTCCTAGGCATTCTCTACCATTGTTGTAACTGGAGTTTCTGGTTGGCTAGGGTATGCACCTAAGCCTGTCCGAACCCACCTCTC
Organism: Calotriton arnoldi; assembly: GCA_963921515.1. Taxonomy (NCBI): domain Eukaryota; kingdom Metazoa; phylum Chordata; class Amphibia; order Caudata; family Salamandridae; genus Calotriton; species Calotriton arnoldi. The sequence goes on from CAWUFW010001383.1 coordinate 683,461, forward strand.
TAGTCAGAAGGGAGTACACTTAAGCTGCCACCTGCCCACCCCTAGTGGGCTAGGCAGAGACATGGCTTATCCCAGGGGCAGTGTAAATTTACTGTGCCAACCGCACATCCACAGTGGCACATTACAGAAGAGACTCCATACCATGTTATTTTGATTACCCTTCGTATCGTCCATACAAGAGAAACTAGTTCCATCTGCCCCTATTACCCTGTGCTACCAAACATTTAATGGGCAACAACCCGGTTTGCGCCCACCTTAATGTGCCATGCTGTGAGCAATCGGATACCCCACATATCTCTTCCCTATGAAAAGATTAAACAAACCGGCCAAAGCACAATGCACGGGCAGTGCGTGTGCCCACTGAGTCACCCCCATCTCTGTGTGATACAAACCCTACCACACCGCGTGCCAGATTGTACATATCATTCTGGGGTGACTAAGCCCTAATGTGCCCTTTTCCCTGGATGATCCCCAGTACCAGGGTACAGACTGATGACCAAGTGCTGCGCCAGCCCATAAACATGTCGACGTATGTAAAACCCAGCCGTAGCCAAACGAAACCACTAGAAGCAGTTTGTCGGGGAAATGTGGAGACCACCTGAGTCCCTCCGCGCCCCGCGTACTTCCACAACAGCCAGACAGGTCACCTGCGCGCATGCCAGGTGCCGAAACCAGCAGCCCTTTTGCAAACGGAATGGCGGAGCACAATCACCGCGTTGGAGACAAAATTGACCTCGTTATACCACGAAAGAAGCACGTGCGGCACTCGAATGAGACAAAGTAACTATTCTTTGCAAAAGCAGAGCCTGTCCGTAACTATTGTCTATCTTGGGACAAAAGATGAACCGTGATCCTATCACTGATCAAGTGTGTGATGTCATATTCGCTACCTCTGGCATATTCTCATGAATCGCCATATAAGACTGACACCGCACTCATCCTATGCTTTGTGTGATCTTGGCCCACTTTTAGTGTGAGCAGAGCCCCATGAAGTAAACTTGGCTTCATATCAGAGCAGGGTCAATCCACTGACCCCCGCCAAAAGGCTGGGGCCTATGTCCAAAGCCAGCATATCTCGGAGCCCCCGTCATGGTAACATATGCCGAAGCCCACGAGCTGAAGCTCTTCACGTCGCCATTGTCAGAAAACGGCACGCGAGACAGGGCCCGAACACACACTGGCTGCAAACCCTCAACCCCTGCCACCGCCGCCCCATACCGGTAAGGAGCCTGGCAGGCAGCTCCGAGGGCAAATCAAGCCAGCTCGACGGTCCCCGGGCTCGCCCCGCAAAACCCCAATGCTGCCCGCAGGCACTTAAGCGCAACCCAATGCTGCTCAGCCGGAACCCATCGATCAGCTTGTTGCCCGGCGAGGGTAGTCTCCCATGGGGGCGCTGCATGTAGTCCGCAAGGCACAGCGCGACGTACAACTACCAAGTGCGGCAAGGGTGCAGTCACTGGATGAAGGACGCCATCACTGGTGCTGTGAAGACAGCGCCACACTCTACCCTCGCTGCTAGGCAAAGCACGGACACACAGACCGTTCGGCGATTAGCCAGTAGAAATGCCGGTGGTGACTGGGGACTAAACCCGAAACAAACAAGCGTCACTGACACTAGGGCCGTCACTAATACAGTAGCTAGACAATGCGCCGGTGGAAATAGGCTAAGATTTCCCTCCTCCGGTCCGGAGAACCCGCAATCGTTGATTTATTGGACAGCTTCCAATAGTCTATGCCCTCGGTCGGCCGTTCTGGTTATTAACCACATCCTTTCCCCCCATGTATAGCGGCCTGCAGCGCAGGACAGGCCTCACGGCCAGGCATAAAAGCCACCTCAAGACGCCCCAATCCGGTCACACCGCGGAGACCGGCCTAACTCTGCCCGGGTGAGCCGAGGTAATGTGCCCCCATGGCCCGCTTCAGAAGGCAAGCCCCAGTCGCATGTCAATCTGGCCATCTCCGATAAGACCCTCCAATTGTCTAGCGGCGCAAGAACGCCACAAGCTGAACAGCAGAGGCCGCACTACAAGACTGCCTCCTCGAAAACCTGAGGCAAAAGTGCTTACAGCCTGACCAAGTACGTGACCGGTGGCCCTTGGCTGTATAATCCCCACGGAGAGTGGCAAAACCCATAATTTGCCTTCCCAAACCAGAGAACCGAACAATGCCAAACGTGTGTTACAAGCAGGTGAGTGTTCTAGATGTCCATTCTAGAAATACAGGCTATGGCACTCGTCTGTGTGCCCCCACGCCGCGTTAAGATGTGTGCTAACCCATTCAACAGACTGCTCACTCAACGTCGTCACTGGCATTGCAGCAAACCCTTTGACAATAAGCCGATTTTAGAGTCATAAATGATTTCCTTGTCACTGTCGGCATGATCATTCTCGCTTCTGAGGCGAATGAATAAGAATGCCGGGGAAAAGCAAGTGTGCCACTCTTTTCTGTTCTCCCGCTGCATGGCGCTCAGCCATGCATGGCCCAAGCACACAGAGGCAGGGCAACCCGCCCAAAAGGCACTGCCAGGGGGCTCTGGAATAATCGAACTTTAACATTACAGGGCCCAACTCCAAAAAACATGAAGCGCTGCGCCTTTAAAAGCTGTCCTGCATCGCCAGACGCCACCAGCGACCCTTATTCACCCTGTGTCGAGCCAGACTGATCAGCCCTATCCCGCCACCGCGTTCTGTACTCATTAATCTGAAATGCATCCTGGAGCCACCCCATCCGCACTACGGGATGCTAGGCAATCCAACCCGAATAAGCCCCAGAAGCTAAGCAATAGTGTGCCTCGGGGAGAGCTGCGTACTGGTGCACAGCGCCCATGAAGGCGTAAATTCCTCTGGCAATCTCTTGTTAAGGACATCTAAATGTCTACACACAAACCAGTGCCGCCGCTTTAGGCAAGAAACAAATCCCAATACTAACAACATTTGGGTGCAAGAAATATGCCCCATAATATGTAAATGCAAGAACGGTTTGGACTGAAATGTAAATGCCCAACACCAGCAAAAGTAATTAACGTCTGAGTGCATTTAGCATGCCCCAAGATGTTCAACAATTTAGTATGGTTTGGGTGCACGCAAATACCACATCACCAGTAACAGTAAGAAGTGTCTGGGTGTAACCCAGTACAAATAAAAGCAAGAATGGTTTGGGTACAAAACAAAAGTGCGGATTGAGTTGCAGAATCGCTGCCCCATCACCAGGGACTGTAAGAATAGATTGAGATGCACTGAACATGCCCCAACTCAAGTAAAGGTAAGTAACATTAGGGCAAAACATAACACCTACAGGAAGTAACAGAAAGTTACAGAAGGTGCAACCTCACATCCCCTCGGTCTGGATCCAAGGATGACACTCAAACGTATGCTATCATGGCATTACCAATGCATGCAGGCAGCAGTTCAGCATAGTAAAATAAATATGCTAACTTGGCATTTTAAACGCATGTACTAAGCGTAGCATAAATAATTAGGCATGAAATCATGAACAGCACAGAAAAATATGCTAACATGGCATTACAACAATCTCAAAATGGCACTGAACATCACTATAGGAGAGAGTTTTAATTCTATGTACAGGACTCTGTGTAGCCTCCTAGAAATATTTTGTGAGAAGGAAAGAACCTGTCGGACTGTGCCGAAACCCGGGATTGAACCAGGGACCTTTAGATCTGCAGTCTAACGCTCGCCCAACTGAGCTATTTCAGCCTGCCAAGTTAATAACGCATGGAACATAACGTAAGACGCCCTCTACCACACAGGCTGCATCCCCAGCTGGGGCCGCGAGCCAGCCTCATGCCGCTCCAGAGAGAACCAATGATAGCCTCAGTGCGACCTCCCCCGCCTCAGCATGCTTCTGGCAATGCCAGGGAACATGCGGCACCCACATACCAGTCCTGTATGGGCCCCTGAACGGTCCAATTCCCATATGAATGACAAAGGGGGGCAACCTCGGCTGCTTCATGGCGGGTCATGCAGGCCCTCTCGAGCCCAAGGGCGTAAAGTACCGCGCCGGAGGCCAATCCCCCCCGCCACTCGGAAAACGAGCCTGTCCACTGTGCGGGTCACCCAGTGTTAGCGATAAGGAGACGCGCAGGCCGGTCCTCTGCCAGCTGGGCAAGCTCCCACATGGAGTTTCAGCCGTAAATATAAACAACCACGCACCACATTCAAAACCATGCACAGGGTCTTCAAAGCCCTATGGCAGTGCTCCAGGGAGCCCGACCTGAAAACATACCCCCGGCGCCTCCTAGTCCAAGCCAAAGCACACACAGGGCGTGCCCTGTGGTCCTAAACCCATGGCGCTCCAGCCCGTGCACACACACACCACCAGGCCTGGACGACCACCCGAGTCACCACCAGGAGGACAAAGCCACTGTGCTGGGGGGTGGGGGGATTCGTTGTGGGCAGATACTGCCCCTGACCCAGAAACACAACCGACCAGGGACACAATAGCGCAACCCGCAGGAGCCCGGACCACCCCCGCAGCACCGAGGCGGCAGCGCTGGCCACAACACTCCCCCGTCTCCACCTTGATCGCCTGGAGTGTCACACCAACTCCCTCAAGGCACGAGCAACCACAGAGGAGGCCACCCTGCCCCCACCCGCAGTCACGTGCCATAGACCATTGCGCAGCGTCCCGCCTGCCAAACGAATACCGGAAAAGCGTGGACACACTGACACAGAAAGTGTCGCTGTGCCGGAAAGGCAGCAGCATCTGAGTATCTTGACACTATCTCCTCATTGCGGCGCAGCAGGACAGCCGAGCCCCTCCTCCAGGCAGTGAGAACGAAGCGAGATCCCACACCCACTGTGCAGCGAGGGCCGTGCCAAACGGAACAGGGCACCACGCCCGTAAGTCCGCAGTAGGGAACGTGACCAGCCTCTGCATCCCCTGCCTACCACCACAGCTGGTGATCCTGACCTTAACCCCCCTGCGCCCGTGTATAAACACCGGAAGCAAGCAAGCAACCACTGAACAGGATGAAAGACTTTGGGTGCAGGGGGGCGATTAATACCCATGCACTCGTGGCGAGCCACCGTGCAGCCCACTCGCGGGCCACGCGCTCGCATGCAAGCTCACAATTCTGCCAGGCCCCGTGCGTCACGCAACACAAGGAAGTCGGAGCCACCGCGTCCCAAAAGGGGAAATTGGGTGGGGTGCAGTTTGAAACCGGCAATGGCCCTACCTGGCCCGCACTCACCGCAAACTAAACTGAGTTGGACCCGACGATAACGACACCGGCGGGACTGGACAACGTGTCCAGAGGGGCACATCGACGGCGTGTCCGGCGCAAAGAGGACGCCAAGATGGCCGGGGGAGGCATAAATACCTCCCCACCTCCTCTGCGTGCCGGAAGTGACGCGTCTGGTAGGGGGACTCCTCCTTGAGTCCCGCACATCATTGGGCGGTGGGGAAGTGCCCAAATGGCACTAAAGGGGCCGCCCGTTCAGGGTGGCCCCCTGCGGGGGCCGCGGGCAGCCGCAGTTCCTCCAGCTGCCTGTCACGGGGCTGCATGACATGGGAGCGCAGCTGCCAAAATATAGTAAAAACAATAACATGCTTTACTGCACTGGCAGAAATCCAAAGCAACTAAGAGGCTGAAGCATAACGGGCTCGATTCACAAAGAAATCGTAAGACTGCACGTGCTCTTAGTACCGTTTTAAACCGGTGAACAAAAGTAACAGGCTTGTGCGAGTTAAGTTCACCATTTTTGGAGTCTCTGTGGTTTACGCCTGTTTCTCTAAGAGTACTACACGCTTAGGGTGAAATTTCACAACTATAATTTGTTTTGTTTTTCTTTCCATACAAACCGTTTTTTGTTGTGAGTTATACGCAAGGTTTTGTGAATTAGGGCGAAGGCAATTTGCATAACAAAACAATCTAGTGTGGTAGGCTTGGCAGCACCTTCTCTCTTTATATGCACCAACATGGTTTTCTGTACCTGTCATAGATTAACTGTACTTCTGGGGCCGTACTACGAATACAGTGCACTTTCCTTGTTTGTGCCACGGCGCACATTTCAAAAGGTGAGCCCTGCGGTAACAAAGAAAGTGCACTGTATTAGAATGTGTGCTGCCCCCAGGGCAGCCGTGAACTCGCGCTGCCCTGGGGGCAGCGCATTCAAGTGAAATATGGAGCTAGGGCTGTATTACGAATACTGTGCACTTTCCCTGTTTGCGCCACGGCGCACCTTTCAAACGTTGCGCCCTGCGCAAACAAGGAAAGTGCGCCATATTAGAATGAATCCACTGCCCCCAGGGCACCCGTGAACTCACAAAGTGAAATTAGGAGCAGCTCTTTAAAAAGCTGCTTGTGTTTCACTGTGCCTGCACTTTTAAGGGGGATTAGAGTTCCCCTTGCAGGCGGGTGCAGTCAGGACCGTCTTACAAGCTTTATAGCCCTCCCCCCCTGGACAAAGCCGTGCACTTAGCCCTGCCTACACACCACTCACAAGAATAAAAATCTAAATTATCGCCCCTGGTTAAATTCTGGTCTGTGCATAGATTAGCATGGGGCCCATATATTTGCGGGCCCCCGGGCAACTGCCCAGCTTGCCCATGGGTTAAGACGGCACTGGGTGCAGTGAGTGACTGCACCCACCTGCAGGGAAATGTCTAAGGTGTCTATGAGCCCCCTACCCCCTGCCAGAGGACTGCCTTTAGGAAGCGTACTGAAAGTGTGCCACCTTTTTGTGGCGCACTTTCAGTGTGCCTCTTAAATGCATGTTTGCCTCTGCGCCCACTCAGTAATATGGTGCGGGAGCAGAGACAGTGTTTGCCTCATTTGCATAAGGCCATGCCCCCATGCAAATAAGGGAACCCCCCTCTCCTGATAGCGCTGGCGTAACAAGTACGTCAGCGCTATCTGTATTACAGAAGTGGACGCACATGCATTGTGGCCCCTTCTGTGGTACCATTGTGCCCCGGGGCGCTCACGCCCGTTGTGCCCTGCGGCGCACAATTTATAATACGGGCCCTAGATGCAAATTGTATTTCAAATCTGCAGAAACAGTGCCAAGTTCATCTTCACAACTTTAAATATAAACAAACCCGATTGTCTTTTAAGTGAGCGAGTATGCTGCTCATATATGAACGCAGTCATTTGAAAAATGACAAACTAAGATGAATAATTCAGATAAATTATCAATGCCATATTCAAGCTGGTTTTCTTCAGAAAGTTTCCGGGGAATTGATGCGGTAATACTGTGAAAGGGGAAGCACTGTTTTTCTCACAACGATTTAGATTTTTTCTGTTTCTTCTACTTCCTGAGAGAAAATGACGTTGCCCTACCTAGATATTGCCTATGTGCCCGGCTTGATAACTTGGCAGATGTGGTGGAGTTTTGGTTCGAGGGAGCAATATTTATGATAATCGTGTCAGAATCAAAGATGAAATCCGTGTGCCAGACTGAGCAAGGGTGTAGGCATCAGTAGTTCAGTAGATGCAGTGTCACCGGGCCCCAATGGTGTTAGAAACATATAGCTCGCTGATAATGGCTGTTTTCAATTCACATGGGACAGATGGACTCATTTCCCTTCCTTGCAGTAAGGCCCATGCCACCCTATGAAGTAGGTGACTTGTGTCTTAAGAGATGACGTCTGAAGTGGCAGGAGCAGCTTGCATGTGTGCAGAAGAGTGAAGGGGGTGCTATGGCAGGGAAGTTGGGGAAAGTGGTTGAACAAGAGAAGAAAGGGGTGGACTAGAGTAAAAGGGGTGTAGAGAAAAAGTGAAGCAGAAAGTGAGAGAGATAGAGGAGAGTGCAGAGAGAAATAGGTGACAGCAAGGACGTTCTCGCCATCAGCTCTTCAACTGCAAGTATTACACAGTGTGAATCACGTCAGTAGCAGGCTGAGGCCAAATACGGGGCCGCCACAGCCACAGCCTGAGTGTAACATTGTGATGGCTGGAGAGGGTTGAAGACCAAATGTAGTTTAATTCTCCTGAATACACGCCTCACCCACGAGGACCTCCACTATGCAGTCCCTCTCAAACCCTCTTTTGAAAGACACCCCATAAACATTGTACAACACATACATTCCGCAGGTACTGAGATACTTCCGTGTATCCAAAGTGACAAGAACCTGCATGGAAATAATCTTACGTTGAACTATAACTATGAAGAAAAAAATTACACATAATGTAAGCACGCATAAAATATAAAGAGATTATACAGATAAAAGTGAAAAGAACCAAAGCAATAAATAGCATTAAAACTATATACATCTGGGCGTGCCTAGCCGACCAAGAAGGCGGACGAGAGTCTCTGAGCTCCTGCACGGCCTGAATGGAGACAACAGAAATAGAGGCAGTGGCACCATGCACCCAGACTAACCCCTACCACCTCGCAGCATTGTGGCACTCAAACTGAGAAAGAACGAGTGCTGGTGGTGCTTCCTACCCCGACTGCTCGGACACAGACCCGGAGGCCCACCCTGACAAGACGGCGGCACCTGCAATGTTGGCAGGCACAGCGCAGACGTGTCACGTGCCCAACTATGGGCCCCTCCCAAGGCAGACCATAACCTGTTCCCAAGCCACTACCTGGGCTCTCACATCATCTGGAAGTCTGGCCACAGCAGCAGCAGCGACGGGACAGACAATGCAGATGGAGGACCTGAGTAGGGGACCCCGGATTGGAGCCGGTTCATTTGCAGAGCCCCCCCCCCCGGACCTAATAGTAAATTGAATCAGCACGCTGAGATGCAGCAGACACAAAACGTTGGTGGCAGCTCTGGACTAGTGATGTGGGCGAGCTGGAAAACAACAACTGCCACAAGAAGAGGCCTACGAGCATTGTGACTACCCTGACTGCTGTGGAGACGCGCTGCAGCGTCACATCTGCTGGGTGAGACACGGAGGGGCATCTCACTTAGCAAGGAAGAGCAGCAATGCTCGAACCCGGAGCAACCCCTCCGGGCCAGGTGGCCTTTGCCGCTTAGGATTCAGCTCGTCTGCATGGGGGTACTCCCCACCCCTCCTCTGGGGGGCCTGTTGGAGGTGAGCACCGCTTGGTCGTGCCCTGGACGCCGGTGGCTCGTACTCGATGGTCTTTATTACCCCAATGCTCGAGGCCATGCTGGTGACCTGAATGGCGTCCAAACCACATAAAAAGAGAGGGTGCCACCTGATCACACATTGGACCCAGCAAAGCCAGGAATGACTCACCATGATTCCGACAGCCAGTGCAGCTATGGCGCCATGCCACCAGAAAAGGACGATAAAGTTCTCACAAAGAATGGCCTGAAATCCTGCCTTCAGAACCTGAGGAATGAGTGGAGGTCTGACTTTAAGTCAGAACTGAAGACATTTACTAGGGACCTTTGCGAGGCGGTGGCGTCTCTATGAAAGGATTTAGACCAGATTGGGGACAGGGTCTTGGAGTTGGAGGGAGACCCCTGAAGCCTATCACAAGAACAGGCATCGCAAACAGACAGGTTTCAAGTCCTGGAATATCATGTCGATTCCCTCCAGTTTAAATGCAAGGACTTGGAAAATTGAGCTTGAAGGGACAACATACGGATTCTGAATAACTCAGAAGAAGCTGAGGGCACGGACATCAAGGCATATGTCCTACCCTGTTCGCCCAGATTTTACACATGAAAAAGGGGGAAACTGTCGGCATCAAGCGGGTGCATCGAGTGGGCCCCAGAATTAAAATGGCCAATGCCCACCAATGCAAAATAGTAGCCACATTTTCATCCTATCCACAAAAAGAGTCCCCCCTATGAGAGGCTCACAAAATTCTAAAAATCCATTTAGGTGGAGACGTGCCAATTCTGCTCCAACATTTATCTCAGACCACCTTCGGAAAACATCGCGAAATACGACTGTTAACGGACGCCCTGAACAAAGCCAAGATTACATTTCGATGGACATTCCTGTGTGGAGTGGCCTTCATAATGGAAGGAAAACTGTGCCATGCAGTAGCAGGAGATAAGGGTCTTAATCTACTACGTATAGACACCAACCAGCTACCTGACAACTTGAACAGGGAGCACAACATCACAGGCGGAGATAGAGGACGCTTCCCAAGACCACGTTGAGAACACGCAATGGGAAAGTCTGCACCCTAAGTGGCCCGGCATGAAGACACAGACAGGGTTGCACCAGACAGCCCGGCTTGTATCGTTATTGCACAACGCGAGGGGAACAGTGCTTAATTTGTAAAATATTAAGTGCCAGGGCTCTGACCAGGAGGCCACTGCAGCTTGCACCACCCATCGCCCTTGTCATCGCTGCCAAAACAACTACTAACCATCTCTCTCGCATGTATATGCAACAGTTCAGATTATTCCAGGTCCCTAAAGCTGGCTGGGGAGGCAGGAATTAGCAATTTTAATGTATATTGTAGTCCTAAACTACCGTTGTTCTGCTCATCTCTAAATTTGATGAGCAGCGCCACCATGTGGTGGACTGTTCGAAGTATGGTGTTGACAATAAGGTGCCGGTGCCGAGCACCGGAAACCAAGTAAGTGCCGGTGCTGAGCACCGGAAAGCACCGGCTCAAATTAAGCACTGGATCTGCAACGCCTCCACAGTGTAATTATCACAGATGTCATCTCCACGAGGTCAATCGTTGGTACATATTGTGTCAGTGGTAATGAACCCACAAGGGGATGTTGAATGTTTTTTGTTTTTTCTTATATATGTTATTGTACTTGTTTTGGAAGATGTGGATGGGGGGGGAGCTGTTGATGGTGGAGAGATAAGAATTGATTTCCAGATAGGTCCTATCCCTTAACGTGAAGGGGCTTAATTCCCCTTTGAAGCAGAAAAAAATCCACAACTTCCTTTCACTACATAAAGTTGAGATCATCACACTACAGAAAACATACCTCAAGAAGGTTGACCCCTAAGCAATATCCACAGAGATTCCACTCACATACACATTACAAGACTTGTGGCACAGCCATCCTTTTGGCAAACAATTTCACCCTGACTGTAACTGAGGTCATTAGTGACCAACACGGACGTTAAGTCATGCTTAAAGGTACATTATAGGGGATTAAAATAACAATAGCCACACTTAACTGCCCAAACCAAGCTCAGGACAGGTTCTTGCCAAACGTTCTTCAGAAGCTTGGGGACTTCAAATAAGCAACAACACTCTTAACGGAAGACTTTAAAACAGTCATGCAGACAGCAATGGATAGAAATGGGACAACATGGGACACGCCCAGTGAACTGACAGGAGAAACACAGGCAACCTTTCGTCAGTTGGGGCTAATGGACACATGCAGGGCACTATACCCATTTGACAAGGATTACACATTCTACTTGAATGTGTACAAATCCTAGTCAAGGATCGACATGATAAATGTCTCGGGAGACTCTATGCCCCTAATCACAGACACAGGGATAGGGACTAGAACGGTCTCCGACCACGCACATGTGGCGATGCAGCCCAAAGAGGGCCACTTCGATCGGCCTGAAAGGCGATGGAGACTAGGGAAATATCTTTTACAGGACACAGCTAATAGAGCAGAAATAGCCTCTACAATTGATGATTTTATGGCCAATAATCAAATGACTGACACCTCTCCTGGCATGTATTGGGACACCCTTAAAGCTGTGCTATGAGAGAAACATATTGCTTTAGCAGCTTTTGCCAAAAGGGAAAGGATACTGGTCGCCTCCAACCTAGAGAAGGAATTGAAAATGGCTGAAAACAAACACAAACAAACAGAGTCTAAAATTGATCTTAAAGCAGCAACGACTCTCAAGGAGCAACTTCGAACAATACAGGTCAATAACGCATAACGTACCCTTCTTGCTTTGAAGAGCAGGGTCTATGACACTAGGAACAAGGCACACCGCTTCTTAACAAATAAGTTGAAAGTTAGGAAAAATAAAGACAGCACTATAGGTTTGAGAACACCAACAGGCTCCATTACCTATGAGCCAAAGCAAAAGGCCAACCTTTTCAAAAATTTTATGTTAACCTCTATAAATGCACTGAAGTATCGCCTCACGCAATACATCACTATCTACGTCAACTCCCAATCCCGAGGGTGACGGAATCCCAGATGAAGGATTTGGACTCGCCAGTTGAAGAGGACAAAATTAGATCAGCAATTAAATCAATCAAAACAAACACGACTCCCTGGCCGGTCAAGTTCAGAGGGGAATTTTACAAGCTTTATATAGGGAAACTAGCAACACTATTAAAATACATCTTTCATCATTTCCAAACCAGTAACAGTCTCACCCCGACCATGGAGGTAGCCACAATAGTGGTGATCCCCAAACCAGGTAAATACTACTCAGATTGCTCATCCTACAGACCTATAACCCTATTGGACATAGACATCAAGATATACATGAAAGTGCTGGCTACGCGACTGACCCCTCCTCTCCCTCAACTAATCCACAAGGACCAATCGGGCTTTGTGATGGGGAGACAAACCTTTGACAACATCCGCTTGCTAGCTACCTTACCTTGTTGAAAAAAAACCAAGAAAAAGCGCATACAAAGTGTACTACGAACACTGGATGCTGAAAAGGCCTTCGACAGGGTGTGCTGGCCCTTTCTAGAGGTAGGACTCTACTGCTGCAGATTTGGAGTGACATTCATCAGTATGGTCCTGGAGACCTATCAGGCACCCACTGCTAAAATGTCTGGTGAACAGATCTTTCTCTGATATTGTTTATCTGCAGCAAGACATCCCTTCTCCCCCATTCTATACGTGCTGCTCATAGAACCTCGAGCTATAAAGATTCGCCAGACCCCAGCAGTGAAGGGCATCCTTTTAGGGGGAGTGGAACATAAGATTTCGCTGTTCGCAGACAACGTCCTTCTTACCAGGGAGTTGCCCCAGGATTCTTTACCCCCACTGATGCAGCTTCTCGCCGGATACGGGGACCTCTTGGGGTCCAAAATTAATCATTCTAAATTGGAGCTTCTCCCTTTGGGACTCACAACTCTGGAGATCCAATTTTTAATTGTCCTGAGGGACATGAAACTTGAAATGCAGAGGTGGAATAGCCAGCACGTATTGTGGCTAGGTCGGATAGTGGAAATCAAAATGACCTTGTGTGAGAAGCTGGCTTGGTATATGGTGTACATTTATGTAAGTGGGCACCTTGCACCAAACCAGACAACCCTTATCTCGATTTTAGTGGTCTTAGGCAACCTTAGAAAGCTCTCTAAGTGGTAGCTGTGGAGAGCAGCCTTCAGGCTTAGTCCAGAAGGAGTGTAAAGCAGCTTGTTTTACCAGAACATAGGGGCATATTATCAAGGGCTTTATCGCCGCTTTAGCGGCACTTTTTGCCGCTAAAGCGGCGTTACTTTTATCGCCCTATTAGCAAGCTGTCGCTAACAGGCGTTAGCGACAGCTTTCAGGCGTTAGAGGCCGCGTATTCCATCGCCTTGCATGTCAGCGATAATTATCGCTAATGACATGCAAGGAAGGCGTTCCCTACTAAAAGCGACTCAAAACAGTCGCTAATCCCACTACCCCTATTAGCAAGGCAGGCGAAGCGATAAAATAATTCGCGCTAAGCGCGTTTATCGCTATATTTTATCACCTGCTAGTGAGGACGACTTACCTGTTTAAAGTATAGGTGGTGGATTCTAATGCTGAATCCACCTTAGCGATAATGCGAGAATATCGCTGGTTTTCCAGCGATATTCTCGCTTTTTGCCGCTATCGCTGGAAATAATATCGCTATGGAGATAAACCTTACTAATAGGGTGTTATCTCAGCGATATTTTCCAGCGATAGGCGGCGTTAGCCAAAGTTGCACTAAGCGCGGTTAGCGATAAATATCGCTATTCCTTGCTAATATGCCCCATAATCTTATAGGTATAGATTAAGTGAAAAAGAACCACACAGTGTATTTATAAAAATATGTATTTATTATAAGACACTCACTAACACATACAGATATCTCCTAGCCAGAGACATACACAATGCACACAATACTTTGCAATTGAAACAGGTAAGTAGCACGAAATACACAGTGGTCACCAGGGGGAGACAAAACCATATACTAAAATAGTGGTATGCGAACCGCTACTCGAGTCAAGACTATACACAGAGGACGTAGAAGTGTCGGGGACCCAAGGAACTACCCAAGGTAAGTAACCAGGAGCCCCACAGAGGCTGTGTGCAGAGTGGGAACACGACCGCGGGATCAATGCAAGTCAAAGGGTAAGTCGCGGTTGCAGTTTTAAAGAAGAAGGGCCCTTCCCAGTGGACCCTGAAGAAACCTCGTGGAAGACAGAAGGTTGGAGAGCCACCCCACCCGTGGATCCCTTAGGAACCAGGATACCTGCACCAGGGAAGCCGGGTGCATAGGTGTGAAGTGTCGTCGGAAACCGCAGTCGAACCCAAAGGAGGACTTAAGGAAGATGCCGCTGCTGAAGAAGGTGAAAGTGTACGGTGGAATCCAAAGGTGGATTCAAGATGTGAAGAGCCTGCAAGCAGAAGGGACAAAGTCTATGCCACTCAGGAGTGACCAGGAGGCACGGAAGATGAATGCCCACTGATGTCGAGTGTTGCAGGGGAGCTGACGATGACTTTGAAACTGCAGCTGTGTGGAACAGGCGACGCTGTGGAAGACCAGGAGCCATGCACGAGCTGTCCCACGTCGAATGTCGAGAGTTGAGGGGTCGGCACCAACAAGCCTTGGCAACTGCAACCAATGTGGAAGATGAAGAAGGTGCAATGTTGGGACCAGCAAGGTCCAGGAGACTCATCACAAGCAGGGGAGTCACGGCAGGCCCCAAGCAATCAGGGAGCCCAAAGAATTCAAAGATGACCCTCAAGAGGACCCACAGGCCGGAGGCACTGTAGTCACGAGAGGACCTCGAGCAACTCACCAAGGATGCAGGCCCACGGTGCAAGTGATGTGGTGAGGATGAAGATCTTGTTCACTGGAGATGCTTGAGGTTGGGGCTACTTGGAGCCCGAAGATCTTATTGGAAGGAAGCCAACAAGCCTTTGCAACTGCAAGTCGACGCGGTGCACAGGGGTTCGGTTCCTGCGGCTCCAACGAGGGTTACTGGCTTCAAACTTGGTAAGAGGACAGGGCAGGCCTCGAGGGATGTGAAGAACCACCACCTGTATTGCTGAGCCTTTCGGAGTCCGTGGGTCAGCAGAACGGTCAGCTTAGTTGGGGTGCCCTTCAGATGCAGGGAAGTGACTCCTTCACTTCAAGGGAGATTCCTTCAGGTGTCTTGGATGCCCACAGGCCTTGGAGGGTTCCTGTATGGTGCACAGGCACGGACATTGCAGCAGACGAGCAGGGCGACGAGATCAGGAGCAGCAGGAGTCTTCCTAGTTGCAGCCTTGATGCCCAGAGCGAAGTCCAGAGTGGGTAGTAAACAACAAGGGGGACAATGAGGGCTTGATAAAGGTCCACCGTACTTGCCCTGGGTAGAACTAGAAGACAAAAGAGGTATGGGGTTCCTGGGTGGCAAGTTGGCCACCTGGTTAGTACTCAGAGTGGTGGGAGGTGGGGAATACCTCCTTTCCCACTTCCCCACCACTCTGAGTACTAACCAGGTGGCCAACTTGCCACCTAAGAACACCGTACCTCTTTCGAAGTCCAGAGTGCCCAGACGGTTGAAGAAGTGGTGTCTGAAATGAATTTTGTCCCACAACGAATCTAGGGACCCACCCACAGGTAAGCCCTTAAATACCCTAAGGAAAGGGTTGGGACTATTCAGGGGTCCCTCTCTAAGGAGGGGCTGGACAAGGGGGAGGATACTCCCCTGTCCTTTGTCCAGTTTCGCGCCAGTGTAGGAGCCAACGGCTCCCTGAACTGGTTTGAACTGGACTATGCATGGAGGGCACTAAGTGTGCCCTGCATGCAGACTATGTGGAGCTGGTAAGCGCCCCCACCCTGCCCAAATACACTAAACCCTGTCTGGGAGGTGGTCACACGTCCCTGTGACAGGATACCTATTGTTCTGCCTTCCTCTGCCCGAGCTTGGCTCAGCAGCAGGAGGGCAGAAATGTGTCTCTGGCCGGCAGCAGCTCTAGCTTGCTGTCCGGGTCTGGAAGACTGGTACCGGGAGCACCGAGGGCCTCCCAAAGGAGCTTTACGGTGCATGGAATCATACCTCCCACACTGTTTACAATGTGGGGGTATGATTCCAACATGTTTGATACCAAACATGATAGGATTCGTTACAGCCAGTTTCGAGATGGTCATCGCGTAATGACTTGGTGCCTCTCTATATGTTATATGGCTGTCTCACTTACAACCCGGGAGAATGGACTCCGTAGGCTGTAGGCATGTCCTGCTCATGAAGGGGCACCCTCACACTTAGAAAAGAGCACCCGGCCTTCAGGATTGTAAGGCCTGCCTTAGGGGTGACTTATAGGTTTTAAGTGCAGTGACTTTAGATATAGGTAAACCTATATCTTTTTGTAAGTGGTGTTAGCACCAGCTTACACAGCCTGCAATGGCAGGCATGTAGTTACAAATTGAGTGGTCTCCCATGGGTGGCATAATTCATGCTTCAGCCCACGGGGGACCCCTGGTGTACCTATGCCCTGGGTACCTTAGTACCATATACAAGGGACTGATAAGGTTATACCAGTATCCAATATGGGATGCACCTAAGTACTTACCAAACCAATTTAGGGGAGAAAGCACAGAGACTGGGGTCCTGATTAGCAGGATCCCAGTCAGACTAGTCAGAACAGCATTGCATCAAGCAAAAAGTGGGGGTAGCCATAAAAGCAGATCCTACTTTCCTACACAACCCTCCCCCGAACGTAAAGAGATGAGACTAACCTTACCCAGTTGAGTCTTCATTTTCAAAGTGGAAATATCTGGAGAGTCCATCTGCATTGGCATGGTTACTCGCAGGTCTATGTTCCACTGTATAGTCCATCCCCTGTAGGGAAATGGACCACCTCAAAAGTTTGGGATTTTCACCCTTCATCTGTTTAAACCATGAGAGGGGCTTGTGGTCTGTCTGAACAATGAAGTGAGTGCAAAACAGGTATGGCCTCAGCTTCTTCAGGGCCCAGACCACAGCAAAGGCCTCCCTCTCAATGGCCGACCAACGTTTCTCCCTGGGGGTCAACCTTCTGCTGATAAAAGCTACTAGTTGATTCTGGCCCTCTGCATTAAGTTGTGATAACACAGCCCCTACCCCATCTCAGATGCATCTGTCTGGACAATGAAAGTTTTGGAGGAGTCAGGACTTTGCAGGATGGGAGCAGTGCACATGGCCTGCTTTAGGTCATCTAATGCCTTTTAACAGCTTACTTTCCAATGAACGTTCTTGGGCATACTCTTGATGTTAGATCATTCAGGGGAGTCACAATGGACCCATACCCCTTCACAAAACTTCTGTAGTACCCAGTCAGGCCCAAGAAAGCTCTGACCTGAGTCTGGGTAGTGGGAGCAACCCAGTCCTCAGTTGTCTGGATTTTGCTCTCCAATGGTTGAACCTGGCCTCCACCTACCAGGTGGCCCAAGTATACAACCTTGCTCTGCCCTATCTGGCACTTAGTGGTCTTGATAGTGAGGCCTGCCTTTTGCAGGGCCTCCAGAACATTTCTGAGGTGGACCAGGTGATCTTCCCAGGTGGAGCTAAAGACAGCTATATCATCTAGATATGCTGCACTATAGGCTTCCAGACCTCTTAAGAGTTTATTCACCAGCCTCTGAAATGTGGCAGGTACGTTCTACAGACCAAAGGGCATCACAATAAATTGATAATGCCCACTAGGGGTTGAGAATGCTGTTTTTGGCTTGGCATCCCCAGCTAGTCTGATTTGCCAGTAACCAGCTGTCAGGTCAAATGTACTCACAAACCTGGCTGAGGCCAAAGTATCTATAAGTTCATCTGCCCTAGGAAATGGATGGGCATCAGTCCTAGTGACTGCATTGAGGCCTCTGTAGTCCACACAAAATCTCATATCTCTTTTTACGCCCTTGGTGTGAGGTTTTGGTACAAGGACTACTGGACTAGCCCAGGGGCTATCTGAAGGCTCAATGACCCCCAATTCCAACATCTTTTGGACCTCTGTCCTGATGCAGTCCCTGACATGGTCAGGCTGTCTGTAGATTTTATTCTTCACAGGCAGACTGTCACCTGTGTCCACTTCATGGGTACACCAGGTGGTGTGACTGGGTGTCAGGGAGAACATATATCTGTACGGATTGAGGACTTGCCTGCAATCAGTCTGCTGTTGATCAGTGAGGCTGCCTGCCAGGGCTACTCCATCTACTGATCCATCAGCAGGGTCCTGGGAGAGGAGATCAGGGAGAGGGTCACTCTCTTCCTCTTGTTCCTCATCAGTTGCCATGAGCAAGCCCATGTCAGCCCTGTCAACAAAAGGTTTTAGGCGATTCTCATGAACGACCCTATGGGGACTTCTTGGATTACCTAGGTCCACCTGGTAGGTTTCCTCACTTTTTTGTTCAAGGATGGTGTGGGGGCCACTCCATTTGTCTCGGAGAGCTGCTGGGGTCACAGGCTCCAACACCCACACTTTCTGGCCTGGCTGCTAAACAGTCAAGACAGCCTTTTGGTCATGCCAAGCTTTTTGAAGTTCTTGGCTGGCCTCCAGGTTTTTGCTGGCCTTCTTCATGTACACAGCCATGTGAGAACACAGGCCAAGGACATAGTCCACAATGTCTTGTTTAGGAGGTTTGAGAGGTTGCTCCCAACCTTCCTTCACTAGACACAAGGGACCCCTAACTGAATGTGCAAGCAGAAGCTCAAATGGGCTGTAGCCAACCCCCTTCTGAGGACCCTCTCTGTAGGCAAAGAGAAGGCAGGGTAATAAGACATCCCATTTTCACCTAAGCTTTTCTGGGAGTCCCATGATCACACCCTTTAGGGTCTTGTTGGACCTTTCAACAAGCCCATTGCACTGTGGATGGTAGGGTGTGGTAAACTTGTAGTTTACTCCACACTCTTTCCACATGGCAGTAATGTAACTAGACATGAAGTTTGTACCTCTGTCTGTTAAGACCTCCTTAGGGAAGCCCACTATGGAAAAGATTCCCAGGAGGGCCCTGGCCACTACAGAAGCTGTAGTGGTTCTAAGGGGAACAGCCTCTGGGTACCTAGTGGCATGGTCCACCACCACTAGTATATAACTGTGCCCAGATGCAGTCGGAGGGTTCAAGGGATCAACAATGTAAATCCCTGCCCTCTCAAAGGGAACCCCAACCACTGGAAGTGGGATTAAAGGGGCCTTTGTTGTGCCACCTGATTTACCACTGGCTTGGCAAGTAGCACAGGAGCAACAAAACTCCTTTGTGTCTTCTGACATATGGGGCCAGTGAAAGTTAGGGACAAGCCTGTCCCAAGTCTTGCTTTGCACTGAGTGTCCTGCAAGAGGAATATCATGTGCCAGGGAGAGGAGAAAACCTCTGAACCTCTGGGGTATTACCAACCTCCTGGTGGCACCAGGCTTGGGGTCTCTAACCTCAGAGTACAAGAGTCCATCTTTCCAATAGATCCTATGGGACCCACTGATATACCCTGCTTCCTCAGCAGCAGCTTGCTGTCTGAGGGGTTCAAGAGAGGGGCATGAGTGCTGTTCCAAACTCAAATCTGCCCTGGAAGGACCCCCTGCCCCCAAGACCTCTGCCTGGTCAGGCCCAAGCTCCCCTGGGACAGTTCCTTCACAGGTGCTAAGATCATCTCCCTCAGGAGACTGATCTTCGCTGAGAGTTTGTGAGGAGGGCAATTCCTTACCCTTCCTGCTCCTTCTCTTGGGAAGCACCTGGCCCATTCTTTCAGGATCCAGTGCTTTTTCAGTGGTGAGCTGTTTGGCTTGAGCCCTGGTGACAGCAAACACAGTGGCAGAGATGCCCATCATTTCTGCATGAGTCCTGAACTCCACTTCAGACCAGGCTGAAGTTTCAAGATCATTGCCCAACAAACAATTTACAGGTAGGTCTGGAGATACCACAACCCTCTTAGGTCCAGTTACCCCTCCCCAAGTGAGGTTCACAACTGCCAAGGAATGGTCAGTCCTGACATTGCTAGCACTGGTTACTTGGTACCTTTGTCCAAGTATAATCTGCTCAGGAGACACAAGTTTCTCTGTCACCATAGTGACACTGGCCCCTGTGTCCCTGTAGGCCATTGCCTCTTTTCCATTTACCAAAGGCTGTTGTCTGTACTTGCCCAAGTTAGTGGGACTGACTAGTAAGGTGGCAAGATCTATGCCACCATCACAGACTAAAACAGCCTGAGCTGGAGTTCTGACTAAGTCAGAACCCATCTCAGGACCCAAGGTTAACCCTACTAATCCCTTGGTTGCTGTACTACCACTTGTACTTGTGCTAGGGGGAGCAGGTGCCTTAGGGGCGGTGGTAGTAGTAATCTCCTTGGCCTTTGGACAATCAGCATCCCTTGTCCAATGGTTCTTCACCTTACAAAGGTAGCACCAAGGTTTCATTTTGCCTTTCTTGGAATTTTGGGACTCACCCCCAGATGCAGGTTTTTGGGGGCCTTGGTTCTTCTGCTTAACCCTGGTTCTGACCCACTTATCTGCCTTCTTTCCCAATTCTTGGGGAGAAGTCAGATCTGAGTCCACCAGGTACAGATGCAAAAGCTGATTCTGAAAGTTATTAAGGATGTGCTCCCTCACAATCAAATTATACAATCCCTCCTAGTCCTGTACCTTGCTTCCATGAAGCCAGCCTTCCAGAGCCTTAATGGGCCTGTGCTTTCTGGGTGTCTCCGACCTTAATCCTATACTGTTCAGTGGTTAAGCCAAACCCATCTATGAGAGCACTCTTCAGTACTGAGTAATTGTCAGCACCCTCTTCTCTAACAGCGAGGAGCTTATCTCTACCTTTGTTAGCAAAGAAGAGCCACAGGATAGCTTCCCACTGCTCTTGAGGGACCCTCTGAACTTTACAGGCTCTCTCTAAACATACAGTCTTCCGGAGACAGAATGCTTTTGGTACCAACAAATACAACATTAGGTCTTTCACCCACAAGTAAAGATGGCAGCGACCCGACCACTGACAGAGTGCAAAAAACTCCTCAAATCTTACTGGGGACTGAGGGGTGGGTTTCCGCCATATACAGGCCCCTACACACCACTCTAATGCCAAACCCCTTGTCTTATATGCTCACGTGGACAAGGGTACTACAACACACCATAAGTACACAGAGATGGGAAAAACTGTGGAGGGATATTTATAAGTATAACCTATTGGTTCATCACAGGGAGTCAGCTCTTGAAATACTGACAGGCTGGAACCATACACCAGACAAACCCCACAAAGTTTTCCCACAGACTGCAACTAATCTGTGTTGGAGGCGGTGCGGAATGGTGGGGATCCACTCCATGTTTGGTGAAGCTGCCCAAAGATAACACACTTCTGGAAAGAAGTTTTATCCACAATTAAAGATATTATTGGAGTCACAGTGCCAGCTGAGACTGCAGTGACAGTACCAGGCCTCTGCCCTGAAACACTGGCACCTTATATACCAGTATACTGTTAATTGCGGGGATGACCATTCCCAAATATTGGAAACAGATGATGACTCCTGGATGGCACACATGGTGTTAGCATATTGGGGCACAATGGCAACTGGGAACATGATAAGTTGCCTAGATATGGACGGGGCAACCTTATGACCACTTGGCATTCAATACTTTTATAAATGGATGATGTACAAGGTGCGCTGACATGTCCTCTGAGACTACGAGCACTGAATTTATTCGGCTAGGTCGCAAGAGAGGACTTCACCCTTACCCTGATAAAGAAAGTTGTGGGCCATTGCACTCCTATGATATTGTGGACCCTTAGCGTTCGTCATACGTGATCCTACTTGGCACTTGAAAAATGATTGATGCATACTGGGGGGGAGGGAGGTGAGGGATGGTAGGGATGTTTTTCTTTTTGTTTGCTTGTCTGTTTGTTTCTGTTCATACATAATGTCTAAGTACTGAATGGAAAGTTGTCCTTAACATTCAGAAAATCAATAAATTGCATTTGGAAAAAAAACTATACATATATTACATATACATATTACACCTAATCCTTGAAGCGTTGAGGTCTATAAACCATCCTCTCATTCTCCTTCTTCCCTTCATTTCTGGTCTTATCCATTTTAGAACATCTTTCCTTCCCATAACCCAGTCTTCCTTTCGGAACATCTGTACCATGGTTTTCATCACCATTTTGAATGACAACTCTGCTCAAGTTCCATACGCTAGAACCTTCCATTTTGCTGCATTAGTGAACAATTTCGCAACCTTTAACAGTCTGGAGAATTCGGAGCACCCACTTTTATTCACAGAGTTCTTAATCGTTGCAATGTTACCAACTCTTACATGAGTGCACTTACTTGGTGCCCTCTCATCAAATCAATTTGCCTATCTTTCACTTTTCTTAACTCACATTTCCTCCAAGCATCAGTGTCTGTGTCCTAGTCACCTCACTTCCTGTTTATTCAAGCAGGACACAACTGAGTATTAGGTTTTCTTCCCTGAACAACTCAAATTATACCCTACATGTCATAGAATGTAATACTAATCTATACATTTTCACTGTAATTACCAATTCTTCCCCCAGTCTTTTCCATTTCCTCAAGCAATGTGTATGGTCTCCTTTAGTACCCTAATAAGTCTCTCAATCATGCCATTGCCTCGGGGTGATAAAGAGAATATTTCTTGGTATTCATTCCTCTTTTGTCTAGAAAATCTTCCATTTCTCTTGTTAGGTATGCTTTGTCTGCTGAATACTTTAAGGAAGAATTTTATCATCTTCCTTGTTTCAACACTATTGGTTATACATATCTATGGCCATCTGAAGTACATGTCAATTAAAGAAATGAAATTCTGTTGAAAATATCCTCTATATAATTGCCCCCAGATGCCTAATGCCATATCTTCCAATGATCTATTTGGTTAACTTCCTAATCACCACTGGTTGTTCTCTTAGTTTGTGTATTTTGTCACTACTCATGCATTTTACACAATCTGTGATTACCCTTTCCATCTTTGGGGTCTAATCATGGCCACCAATAATAATACCTTAATCTTTCCTTTATCTTACAAATTCGAAAGTGACATTGGTGTGCTAACTCAATCACGTTTTTCCTAAACTTTACAAGTGGTATGAGAGTGGTCCCTCTAAAAATCATCCACTCACCTTCTAAGAGTTCATCTCTGACCTTTCAGATTTTTAGTCACTCAGCATTTACGTTGTTCCTCTTGTCCCATCCATTCTTTATATTTCCCAACACTTCATGTAGAACGCTGTCCACTGTCACTTGTTTTTCCCATTCATCTTTCTTTGTTACACCTTCCTGTACAACCTTCTGGTTGGGGAGAATTAATCTTCTTTGGAAGGTCTTTATCTATATATCTTTATTAATATAGATAGGTTCCTCCACTTCATTAATAATATGGAGTCGTTAAAAACGTTTGGATTTAGTGAGGAACAATACAACAAGATAATGAATACAAAAAATGGCAATAAGGTCACTGTTATCTCGAGTAATAATGATAAATGGGGGAAAATATATAATTTGAGGAAGAAATTAATTAGAACGGAAATGCACGCTGAGTTTCTAGTTGAGTATGTGAAAGCTGGTGTTATTCCAGTTGGGTTACAAATTAAGAATGAACCCGGGTTATTTATTGAACATAGGAAATTCCTAGAAACATGGTTGTATATCGCCAATAGGTGTAGCAGGGACTGGTTACTTCTTATTATTGAAACAGCTCAAGAAGTAATCATTTTAGAGAAGCAAGAAATAGAACAATTACTATTAGAACTTCAAAATAATTCTGCTGTCGATGAAGCTAAGAAAAAACTAGAAGAAATAGATACTGAAATTAATGGATATAGAGATTACCTGATTAACAAAAAAACCAAAAAATTGAGGAAAGATATTGAAAAATACAGTATAGAGGCCAACTATCCATATCTAGAAAAGGATTATTACCAACAAAGAAGAGAGCAAAATTGGGATAGATCTTACCAACAGAGACCCATATACCAGAGGGGGGGTAGAAACCGTATCACCTTTTCTGAATCCTCAGGATCAGGAACTGATGAAGATACCAACAATAGGGGTGGCCTAGGTGGCCATCACTCTAATGAAGTATATGGAGGAGGCGCATCAATGTCCAATTTGTCTTCTTCTTCCTCCGGTCCTTCCTCTTCCTCTTCCTCTTTTTTAGATCAATGCTCGAGGAGAGGACAGAGAACCAATCGGTGATTTGGGAGAGGTCAATATGTGAGGCATCAACCTCAGGAGGAATATCTCGAAACAAGGAATCGAAAATATTGGAGGTAGTCACAGATAGATTCCCCATTATTAACTTATCTACACGTCTTTTGACTCAGACAGAACTGGAAGTACTAGCTAAAGGTTTTACATTCGCACCTTCCACACAAGCCAATAAATTTCTTTTGGAGAAAGACCTTAAGTCTTTTTTTCGTAAGATCAGACTCACTAGATTTTTTGAAAACAGGGAGTATAGTGAAGAAATTAATATTTCAGGACTTAAACCAAAATCTACCTTTACTCCACATATTAGTCAGGTTGATAGGAAGATTGAGGTATTTGAACAAGTTGTAGAGACAAAAATACGTAAAATCTGGGAACATCAGTCTCCTATTAACCATAACATTAGTAAAAAACATAGAGAGGCTATTTCTAACCTTAAAAATGACTTAAATATAACGATCAAGCCCGCCGATAAGGGGGGTGGGGTTGTTGTATTTAACACAACAGATTATGAGAGCAGGGTTATGGAACTCCTCAGTGTAGAGGCTCATTATCAAAGGGTCTCAATGAATAAATGGCACCTATTGAATAGGGAGATTAAGACACTCCTCTCATTAGCAAAAGAAAATAATTGGATATCGGATAAAGAGTTCAAGTTCCTGTGTAACGATAGAGCCATTATCCCTGCGATATATGGCTTACCAAAGATTCATAAGGATATTAGAAATCCACCCCTTAGACCGATTGTGAGTTGTATCAACTCTCCACTTGAACCACTAAGCAAGTATGTGGATAGATTTTTAAAACCACTAGTTCAGAAACAAAAGTCTTATATTAAGGATTCTGCCCATATGATTACTATCATTGAAGGATGTGACTTTAATAGCAATACCCAACTTTTGGTTACATTAGATATAGAGGCACTATACACCAACATACCTCAGGATGCCACCCTTAGAGTCATCAGTGGCATCCTGGGTCCTGCAGTATGCAGAGGTGCTAATGCCGAATTCATTCTGGCATGTGCCAAGTTGGTTTTGAAACAAAATATGCTTCTTTTTAAGGAGGATCTCTACCTTCAATGTAAAGGGACCAGCATGGGGGCCACATGTGCCCCTAGTCTGGCATGCCTCTATGTGGGACAATTTGAGGAGACCCATATTTTCAATGAATCTGCTCCATTTTTTGAGAATGTAGTGAAGTGGAGCAGATTTATTGATGACATTTTATTTATCTGGGAAGGTACAGCTGACCACCTGGAGGAATTTTTAGAGTGGTTAAACTTGGGGGATGTCAATCTTAAGTTTACATCAGAATATAGCAACCAGAGTGTGAATTTTCTTGATTTAAAGATCAAGGAAATTGGTGGTAAATTGGAGGTTGAATTATTTTCTAAACCCACAGGCAAGAACACTCTGTTGCATTATTCAAGTTTTCACCCCAAGGCACAAAAAGATAATATCCCCTTTGGGCAGTTCCTCCGGTTAAGGAGGAACTGTTCTTCTCTCAACGATTTTTATAAACATTCAGAGTCCTTAAAGGCAAAACTTAGGGACAGAGGTTATCCGAGAAAACTTGTTTCACATTCTTTTAAACGAGCCCGGTTTTATGATCGGGAAAGTATGCTAACAGACAGAGGGGTTAATAAACAAAGGCAGGATGAAAAGCAGAGACTAGTGTTTGTCAGTCAATACTCCTGTTTGAGCAATAAAATTAAAAACATAGTAAACTCAAATTGGAGCATTTTAAATGACACTGAATCCTCAAAGTTAGAGAGACCCCTATTTGCGTTTAAACGCAATAATAATCTGAAGAGGGAATTAGTACATACATATAGGGAAGGTCCCACAATGCACCAACGAACTTTGATGGGCACTCAGGCCATTGGCAATTACAAGTGTAGTCACTGTAATATGTGCGGACAATGCATAGAGGGTAAAAGGTGGTTTATAATAAACATACCTTACACTCGAAAACACTAAACAATTGTAGGAGTAGGAATGTAGTATACCTGCTCCTATGCCCATGTAATCAGGGATACGTCGGTGAGACATCCAGAGAACTCCGTATTCGGTTGGGGGAGCATAAATCCGCTATCAAAAATCAAAAGAGAATGCCCCACTTGTGAGTCATTTTATGAAGGAAGGTCATACTCTTACGGACTTTAGGTGGTTTATTATTGAAAAAATAGAAGGCAATAAAAGATCAGGGGACTTAACACTTAAACGTAAGAATCGTGAACAATGGTATATTTCAATTTTAGATACCATTCGTACAGGTTTAAACACGAAGGAGGATTGGATGAGACTAATTGAGTAAATATTAATGTTCTTTAGGATCAAATTTACAGCTAGTTGATTGTTGGGTCTTTGCGTGGCCCCTGTTTGTTGACACTAGCGGTGTACCGGCAACCTCTTTTGTTATAAGCGGTGGTCGCATTTAGGCTTGGCAATATGATCCATGGGTCGACTTATTGACCCTTGGTAGTTATTGAGAATGATAACATTCGTTGCAACATGGGCCTCATATCGGGTCCTCGTGTGACCTTTGGTTCCAAAATTGGCGAGTATTGGTAGATATAGTAATAAATGTTACGTGAACATTGGCTCCTTCAGGTGGTGGAGACTGAGTATTAGCCTCTTTAGTATTTCGCTTACCATAGAACATTGCTGATTATATCATAACGGGCTGAAAGCATGTGGGTGGGACCCACCAATGCCTATTGGAGGTCAGGGCCGCTTTAAGGAAATGAGTTCACAAGGGACGCATTGAAGTGACGTTACGGCCACATGTGAAATGAATTGAGCCTATCTTGATGTATAAAACTCACACAGTGGGATGATCGAGTAGTTGGTTCAAACGCCGCAGACGAAACGTGAGCAGTAGACCGGGTGACACGAGGCTATCTATCTCCACCTAATTTTATGGTAAGTGTGGGTGGGATATCTTGTAAACAACTCAGGGAGGATATAATAAGAGGGTTGAATAGGATTTTATATGTTGCCATGAGCTTTAAATATCGGGTAGTATTGGAAACCCTGTGAGACTCGAAATGTGTTAAAACGGGTTTTTTACGTAAAAGCGATGACAGCATTTTGATAACAGAGTCCTTTAAAATATATGCGTCCTTTTTATCTGTCATTCAAATAGTAGTGGCGATAGGCCCGTAGAAAGTAAAAAATAGAGGACAAATGAGTTAGGGATATAGTCTTTTTATAAAAAATCGTTTTAGTTACATCGGTATAAAATTGTTTGCAAAAGAATGGTGGGCCAACCAAATAGAACAATAAATATGTCGTTATTCTAGGTGTGAAGCCCGTGCGCCATCTTTCTGAATAAGGGACAACGGAATATACAAATTAAATTCCGCTTTGAATTTCCTCTACAAATTTAATTGATAGTAATATGTGTGTACGCACACGAATCAATTGAGGTGAGTGGCCCATTGGTGCTTGGATTTTATTTATATCATCCAACTATAGAGTGGATAGGGTTAAGGCTGGAATGTAACTCCACTGTTTTTTCAATTAGGATTAGACTCACTGATAAGGTGAAGCAACGGGGGTTTTATATAAACCACGTGACAACACAACGACAAAGAATCGTTTTATGGTTATTCGGAAGATTTATTGTGTGAACATCGCGTACATGACTATAGGTATGTATTTTGAGCGATAGATTTAACATTTTTTTGAATGAGTGAATGAATGTGTGAGGACATATGCATGTCGTAGAGTGGTGGTGAATTGTTACAATATGAGGTATTTGCTGATTGAGTGATGTACGTATTGGTTAGCAAGAAATGGGGCTATAGATGACTGTGTAGTTTTGTTGAACCCGCTAAACAGCTGTGTGGACATATCGATAAGAGACCCTGAACGAGCTATAGTAAAGTGGGTTGGTTTTTATATTTTGTATATTCTGTGTCACTTGCACATATTTAGACTATATATTGTGGGTAAAAGCAATTTTTAGAATGTGGGAAGTGTTTTGATTAATGAAATAATTATGATTAATGATCCCTAATATGAATAGTAGGTTGTGCTTATTGTATGTTTTTTGTTTTGATTAGGTGTACCGAATTTTAATACTGTTGAGAGAGAGACAAGCATTGTATTTGTCCTGATGAAGGT
Organism: Calotriton arnoldi; assembly: GCA_963921515.1. Classification (NCBI taxonomy): domain Eukaryota; kingdom Metazoa; phylum Chordata; class Amphibia; order Caudata; family Salamandridae; genus Calotriton; species Calotriton arnoldi. Next base: position 711,791 of record CAWUFW010001383.1, read on the forward strand.
GGTACCTCAATAATTTCTTACCACTGAAACGCGTCGACGCTCATATCTTTATTTGGTTATATCCAGAAACGGCCTTTTGTCTGATGAAATGATAAATTAACAGACTAATGGTGTTTATGAATTTGATTCCTGCTGGGAATAACCTTTTTTGATGAAATTACATGTTTCACATATATTTTTCTGTCTCTCATGATGTCTCAGGTTTTTTAATGTGTGAATTTATGTTTTTTATTATTATCGCATGAATTTTTGGTTATTGTCGTATGATTTTTAATGTGATTTTAACTCATTTTTAATAAACCTTGAATTTGTTATACATTTGAGTGTTTTATCTTTATGTGATATATGGTTGTTTTTTTGGGTTCAACCTGTTGGTGTTTATGGAGGAATTTGTATGTGTGATATAGCAGTGTACAACTGGTTGTGAATTTGGTTGATTGCACACCGGGTTGAAGGTGTATCTCTGTGCATGTCCAAGAGAAATATTTCTTTATATTAAACACCTTCAATTACAAACACAGGTAAGATGCAAGGGGTTTATATGAAACAAACAACTACTGGGTCATGTTAGTTCTCTGCAATACTCTTTGGGGCATATTCACAAGAACGTGTGATAACTACCGCAAGTGTAGCTTAACGCAACCCTCCACATCGCAGTCCATCGCGGGAAAACAACTCCGTGTCAATGTGGTATTCACAACACGGCGGTACCATGCGATAGTCACAGGACAACGCGTCAAATGAACGCGTTAGAAACAACGCAACGCCGCAAAAACGCGAAACCCCAACGCGAAAATAGTAGCGATGACGCCAATCGCGATACAAAAACCTGCGAAAACCAGCCACAGGCCTGCAATTCCCACGCGTCATGCGGGAAAATCCACCATAAAAGCAGAAAAAAACATACCGACAAAAGCCAAAAAACAGCGAAGCACAATGGAGGCAGCCGGAGCAAGTACAGAGGACAACCAGAACCCCACAAGCCCCACGGAGGACCAGCATGGGACCTCGGGGTCAGGGAAGGGCAAGGACAAGAAGAAGAGGAAGACGAAGTTCAGTCCGCAGGAAAACAGGATCCTGATAACGGAGGTGATAGAACACCATCAATCACTGTTCGTCACCTCCACTGTCACTGGCAACCAAAAATGGAATATGGCAGACCATCGTGGACAAGGTGAATGCAGTCGGAGTGCTGAAGAGGACAATGGACGAGGTCAAGAGGCGCTGGAATGATGTGAAGCGCAAAACCAAGCTGAAACTCGCAAACAACCGGAAGGCAGCAATGCAGACTGGAGGTGGGAGCCCTGCGCCACAGGAGGAGCTGGACGAGATGGAGGAAATGGTGTCCACAGTCATCAGTGGGGAGACGGTGGCAGGAGTCGGGGGACCGGACACTGCTCAACATGACCGGACACAACATCACCAGGGTGAGTAACCACCAGGGACTGGGGGACAGGGGGAGATGGGCACAATGGCACATTCACAATTAAGCATAGCACATCTGCGGACAAACCATGCCCCAGACCCACAACTCCCACCAAGAGACCAATGCACACAGGTATGCAACATCTCAGCACTGCAGAAGCACAGAACCCAGAGGCACACCGCATGGAAGGGAGAAGGGCAGCTAAATCAGAGCTGCAGGGGTGACTCCCCCAAAATGCGGCACACACACACACCATGCAGAGCACATCAACATTGACAACGAGGTGGTACAAGCCGCAACACGTCCACAACAGAACAGAGGACACAACAGGTGCCGCATGTGCGTAGAAACTGGCCAATCACATATGGCACTGCAGGGAAATGTGAGTAGACAATGTACAAGTACAAACTCACATCCGTGATGTAGTCGGAATGTCCACTGTCCCGCATCAAATAGGCAGCTCCCCCCAAACAGCCACAATGTACACTGTCATGCAGTCTGAATGCAGACATGTACAATGCGTCAACATACATGTGTACACGATGTCAAACTGCATCTCCCCTTCACATTGCAGGGGGAAATCCAACACCTCCTGCAGAGCAGTCCGAACCTCTCTTCTCGGATGACGAAGAGGACCACCACACCTTCAACTCAGACGCCCTCGAACAGCTCGTGGAGAGCCTCCGCAGCCCATTTCCAGGATCAGGGCAACCCCGCTGCCACGAGGAGCCCCCCCACCTGCACAGTACGCACAGCAGGCAGCACCCACCACCACGGCTGCCTCCCAAGACCCCCACGACGAACACATGGCCTTCCAACGCCGTGTGTTGGGGTGCCAGGAGAAGCTGGCTGAACAGGTGCAGGTGGGGTTCGACCGCATGGCAGCCAAACTAGACACCATACGTGGGTGTCTGAGTCCCATCAGGGACCACTCACAGTCCCTAACGGACACCCACAGTCCGCTCCATGCTCTCCAACGGACCATGGCTGACATCGCCAAAGTCCTGACTCTGCGACAAGAACGACTGTCTAGCCAGAGTTCCTCCAGCGATCTCGCCCAGGCGTTGGGACACATGCGGAGGATCATGGAGAACATGGAGCGGATGCAGGCGGAAAGTGCGGCTGCCACGGCTGCACACCAGCGAGAGGTAGCTGGGTCCCTCAATGCCCTGAAGACCTTCCTCATGGCATTGCTGCCACAAGGCCTGGCGCTGATGCATGCTGCTGCTACCACCCCATCCACATCTCCGGCCCCTGATGTGTCTGTGCCACACAGTGCTGGGGACAGTACACCACCACCCACATGTGAGGCACATGCAACAGCAGAGGACGAAGATGCGGATGAACCCACCCTCGTGGTCAGGAGGACGCAGTAGCATTCATCTCCACCATGTGGCCTGTTTCTGCTTGCTTCTGCCCTCTGCATCATCAGCTTCCACTGTCCCCCGATGCACTCTGCGACACTCACCTCTGACCTCGACATGGACTGCCATATTCTGTTTGGTCACCAATGACACAGCTATCAGACTGCGGACTGAAGTCCTCCTCTCCTGATGTACCTGTCATTCCCTGAAGGACTCTGGCTGGCCCTCCACAGGCCGACAATGTGAAGTGGGGTTGGCATGGCCCTGTACTGCTCCAGCTGCAACACTCCCTTGAATGTGTAATAAACATTCATATCCACACAGATGTGTCGTTTCTATGATCTTTCAAGTGTGGAAGTATGGATGGATGTAGGGTCAGTGATTCCCCCTTACGTCCATGTTGCCCATGTTGTGGGACTATTGTCACAGGGTGACAGATTGCCGATTCCGGTCCGGGTGGTGCCGACACTACAACGGGGACACATCAATTAGTCACTTCCTTGTCAAGCCAAGGACGGACCCACGCCCAGAGCCCCGGGGTCATTGTTCACACCCTTACGCTGGACTGGCATACGCCAGGACAGCCCACTCCGATTACGCACAGGGGGGGACGACGACAGCGCTACATGTCCTAGGTCTTCACTGTGGGGATCTGCAGCTCACAGGTCTAGTTGTCAGCATGCCACAGCCACTCCCTCATGGCTGGTGTACACCCACACCACACCCACCCAGCACTGGCGTCACAGGACATGTGACCCTGGCAATAAAAATGGCCTGGCGCACGTGCTGGACGCCATTTCCACTCTCTCTGACTGGGTGTCTCCGTGTAGTGCTCATGTGTGCAGGAGGGCCTAGGGCCCTGCCACCTCACATTGCCCAGTGCCGGGAGTGACATGATGCCGTCCGCACAACGGGACTCAATCATTCAGGGTCCATGGCTAGCGGGGCACAGACTTGGTGGCACCGGATACACTGCGGCAGGCACAGGCACCCCGCCACGGGACGGTGTCTTGCGGTGCAGTGAGATAGGGGCACCTGAAGTGCTGAGCGGGTGTGCAGCCTGCGATGATGCGCCGTACTGGTGGTCCGGACTGGCAAGGATTGGTGTGAGCCCTGCTGGGCTGCAGTGTAGGCCTGGGCCAGCGGGCAGTGCGGCCCTCCCGCCACGTGGCGTTGCGTCGCGCTTCACAGAGTTAGTGGCACCTCAAGCGCTGAGCGGGTGTGCAGCCTGCGATGATGCCGTGTGCACTGATGTGGTCTCTGCCATTGCTTAATCAAGACCCAGAGTCAGGTGTGTGACCTGGTGGCCCGCGGTGCGGGGCTGCATGATGTGGAGGGTGCCATGGTCGCGGGCACCGGGCTTGGAGATCCCTCCGGAACATGGTGGGCCCTCTTGGAGACACGCCGGTGGCGGAAGGTGAGCAGTGAGGCCGGGTTGCGCAGGGGCGGGCAATCACCGCTGGGCGGCGGGAGGGGCTGGGGTGCAGCAGCCTGTGTGCGCAGGGGTGGGCAAGCGATGATGTCGTGTGCAACTGTATGGACTCTGCCATTCATGTCTCTGGAAACTGTTTCAGATGAGGGACCTGGGGGACTGCTGTGAATACTGGCACGTGGTTGGAGACACACCGTTGGCAGCAGTGAGGCCTAGGTCCGCAGTGTCGGCACTCTCTCCCTCTCTCCTTCTCCCCCTCTCTCTTTCTCTCTCCCTCTCTTTCTCTCTCCCTCTCTCCATTTCTCTCCCTCTCTTTCTCTCTCCCTCTCTCTTCTTCTCTTTCGCTCTCTCCCTCTGTACTTTGATGGGCGCATGGCACACCTTCTGATCCAGATTTCTGTTTTGCAGGTTTGCAGGCTGTGACTTACAGGATGTCCTGAGACGACCCTCCATGCCTCTTCAGATTCTTTTTTTTTTGCTTTGATCTGTAATAAACGTATTGTTTGGATGTTTTGATATGGGTGTATGTTTCCCTTTTTCTGGCCACACATGTATGTTGGGTGTTGTGATTGTGCGACTTCAGGCGATTTGTTTGGTTCATGACTTCGTGGGGTTGATGTGCAATATCTTTGTCCATAGGGGGGGGGAGGTGCCTGGGGTAGGGCCCCAGGAGGGTTTGGGGGGGTGGAGTGGGTGGGGTCCTGGGGGTGGTGGCGCTGGGTGTTGTTGTCCTATTGGGGCTCAGGCATGCATGATGGGTTGCTCCAGGGCATCTGTTGTTCTTCATGTGTGGCTTTGGGCTGTGCTCCCTTGTCTGGTGCCCGTTGTCGTCCGACTTTACACCAGGTAGGAGCAGGTGTTAGTTTCCTGCTGGTAACGAGGCTTAGCGCATGTTTTGTGATCTTATCCCCGATCTGGCTGGTCGTTGAGAATGTTGTGGTGTGGTGTTGTCGCTGCTTTTGGCACGGGAACGCCTACTCTGCATATCATTAGCGTTAGTTGGCAGGCTCCTCTGTGGCGATGTTTTTTGCGAATGCTAACGCAGGTAAACTGGTGTTATGGGCTGTTAGCACCAGCTTGGGAATGGGGAGATACATTTATCGTGGATTTGGCTGCGATACAGTGCCGTTAACTCGGCGATAGCTCCTTGAGAATATGCCCCTATGTGTAAAGAAAAAGAAACTACTAAAATCTCTGATTGAAGGACGGAGAACCCTCACCGACTATATGGTGGAATGCTTCATCATCTGGTTCTTCCTCACGCCACTAACAAACAAGCTACTTACCTTCAGTAACGCCATAGCTGGTAGAGACTCTATCTAGCTGCAGATTACTCACCTTAGAACAATCCTCTGGATCTGGAAATGTTTAATGAGCAGTACCCCTGTGCCGGAAGGTGGCATCATTCAGCTCTGTGTGGCATCGTCGGCATTGTTAGCCCTGAAGTGACATGCGCAGTGCCTAAATAGGCGCTATCACACTGATGTCAGTATCTTTTCACGACTTTCCACGCCAGAAGTGCTGAGCCACGAAGAACACTGATTACTGGTGCGTGAAGCTGGGGCTCTTAAAAGGGAAACAACCCTTTACTCTGAAATCCTTTCACAGAGCAGGGAGGATGGGTGGGTTGGTAAGGAATCTGTGGCTGGACAGAGTCTCTACCAGCTAAAGCATTACTGAACAGACTTCTAGCCGCAGATTCCTTCCGTACCTTAGAATAGATACCCTTGTAATACCCCCCCAGAGGTGGGACAGCAACATGGATTTATACTAGAAAATCCTGTAGGACCAAATGGGCAAAGCGCCCGTCTCACCAGACCTGACTGTCCAGGCAGTAGTGCTTCATAAAACATGTGCAGGTAAGCCCACATTGCTACCTGACAGATATCCAAGACTGGTACTCTGTGAGCTAACACAGTGGTCACAGCCTTTGCTCTGGTGTAGTGAGCATGCAAACCTTCAGTAGGTTGTTTTTTTGCCAATGCGTAGCAGAGTTTGATTCAGAGCACTATCCATCATGAGATGGTCCATTTCTACACTGCCTTTCAGGCCTTTTGCAGTTCCCACAGAGACCTGGACCATGTCAGAGAGATTTCCCTGATGCTGTGCCCACTGAAACTTCAGGTCCCACTGCAAAGCCCCAATATACCAACAGGCATATGTCAGAAGAAGGATGCAAGAGACCATGAGGCCTAACAGCCTCAGAGTCAGACTCACCGAAATCTAGGCTAGAGGCGAAATATCGGTATCATAGACTGAATATCCTGGACTCGCCACTTTGGAGGAAAGGCCCACAACTGCACTGTATCCATAACAGCTCCCATGAAAGGGAGCGTCCGAGAGGGTGTCAGGTGTGACTTTGCCACGTTGATAGTGAACTCCAGCGAGTGCAGAAGGTTCGCCATAGTCTGAAAATGGGAGATGACTGCCTGGGCAAGCCGATCTTCAACAGCCAATCATTGAGGTAGGGAAAGACTGGAATCCCTGCCCTATGCAGATGAGCTGCAACCACAGCCATCGCTTTCGTGAACACCCGAGGGGCGCTGGTAAGGCTGAAGGGGAGCACGGCAAACTTAAAGTTCTCTTTGCCGACTGTGAACCGCAGGTAACGCCTGGGGGCAGGCAGGACCGGGATGTGAAAATAAGCATCCTGTAAGTCCAGCGATACCATCCAGTCTCCTGGGTCCAGGGCAGGCAGAACTTACGCGAGTGTGAGCATTTTGAATTTCTCCTTTTATAGGAAGAGGCTGAGAAGGCACAGGTCTAAAATAGGATAGAGGTCTCCATTCTTACCGGGCACCAGAAAATAGTGGGAATAGCATCCACAACCTACTTCTGATGTTGGCACCTTCTCCGTAGCCCTCTTTGCCAAGAATGCTGACACCTTCTGACGAAGCAAGGAGAGGTGTTCCTACATCAGCTTGTCGCAAGTAGGTGGCATGGGTGGGGGGGTTCCTAAAGGGTAGGGAGTTGCCCCTTTGGATTAGCTGAAAAACCCAACAGTCGGAGTTTATTGACCTCCACTGGTGCAGGCGATTACATATCCTGCTCCCCACTGGATGCCCATGATGGTCTGAGGGCATACTAAAGGAGTTTGGAGGCTGCGGTTGTGGTTGCGAGGGAGTGGTGGACTGGCTTAACCTTTGGCTGCCTGTCCCAGGTGGTCTGTTGGAACCACATCCTCGGCTACGAAAAGATTGTGCGGTTTGCTGGCCGGCGTGGCTGGGCATGTAGAGTTGCGGTTGGAAGCCCCTTCCGTGGCCACAAAAGAGGCGGAATGCAGACTGGGGTTGATGAGGGGCCATGGAAAGGCCCAAGGACCTGGCTGTAGCTCTGCTGTCCTTAAAGCGCTTGAGCGCAGAGTCCGCCTTCTCTCCAAACAACCAAGAGCGATCAAAGGGCATGTCCATTAGCAAGGTCTGGACATCCCCCAAAAAGCCAGTAGTTCTCAGCCAGGTGTGGCGCCAAAGGGCCACCAATGATGAAATCGCTCTGCCCAGTGAGTCAGTGATATCCAGCCCACATCGTATGGTGAACTTGGCTGCGTCCCTCCCATCAGCAAGTGCTAGAGAAAGTATGGCCTTCTCCGAGACTATGTGCAACACTTGTGCAACCGAGTCCCAGATGTCATGGGAGTATCAGCCCATGAGGCATGCAGCTTTCACTGACCGCAGTGCCAGGATTGCGGAAGAGAACATACTCATCCCAAAGGTAACCAGTCTCTTGGATTCCTTGTCCATTGGAGTAGTAGGGAAAGTGCCACGGTTAACTTTGGAAGTGGAGGCCTCGACAACCAAGCTCTCCAGGGTAGGGCGCTGGGTGAGGAAACTGAGGTCCTTTGGGGTGGGACGCTGGAGGTTGGCAGTTGTCCTATGCACAGGAGCCCCTGAGCAGGGTTGGACCAGGCCTGAGTAGGGCATCAGTAAGGGCTTCATTGAATGGGATTAATGGTTCTATGGGGGCAACTCCCGCTTGAAGCACCTCTGTCAATAAGTTGGTCTTGACTGCCGCTGAAGGCAGCGTAAGGTCCAGGATCTCAGCCACCCACCGCACCACCATTGAGAATGAGGCACCCTCCTGCATAGCCACGGTAGGGGGAAAGACCAGGCCAATGTCTGGGGACATGTCCAGTCGACTGGCATTCGACAGAACCTCGTACCAGTTGTCCTCAGTCTCTTCTCACTGGTACCCACAAGGGTCCGTAGACCCCTCCCATTCGTCTCCCAATCCAAGCCTGTCATTAGTAAAAGCAACTGACTCCGTCATGGGGGACTCTGCCTCCCCTTCAGAGCCAGAGCGTCGGACGACACTTGTCTGACTACATGTCAGGGATGACGATGGAGATGGCACCACCGTGGGATGTCCGCGGGGCCAGGGTCATCGGCACTGGATCCATCAACGGATCCAAGCGGCCTGACTGGTGCAGGGGGCGAACCTGCCGGCGGGTGACCAGTAGGGCTAATCCCTAGGCCACGTGGCCCAAAGGTGCTCCAATTGGGACGAGCCACCGATATATAAGGTGCATGGCCTCATAAAATTTGCGTAACTGGGGGTGGGGTCACTCCAGCACCTGGAAACTCTGGGAGGCGTGGAGGCTGCCCAAGCACAGGCTCCACCACAGACTAGACCTTGAGTGGCGACACTCCCTCATCTCGTCAGATGACTTCAACGGATGTGGCGAAGTCGAAGATTTCTTCGATTTCTTGCTCTTCTTGAGCCTGTGGGGACTTACCCCATTTTCCCAATGACCTCCAATCCGATGACAAGCACTTGGAGTGGCTCCGCAACAGATTTTGGGATCTTTTTTCTTACCGAGATCGTGAGTGTCGCACATCGGGCAGCAAGGAGCTTGAGGGACTGCTTCCTCATGGCCTTGGGGTGCATGGCGCAGCAATCGACGCAAGTCTTGGCCAGTGGCGGCTCCTCCGCTAAGGTGGAGGAGCATCGCCCCACTGCTTGTTGAGCAGTGGAAAATAATAAAATGATAATAACCAGAAGTTATTATCATTTTATTTTCCTTTGCGACTCAGGGCGGGGCTGGCTTGCTGCAGAGGGAGCAGGAGTGGTTTGCACTCCTTCCCTACATGTGCATGACGCTTTAGCTGGCCCTAGTCATGCGTAGTTGGCATGTTCTCCATTGTGCTGTGCTGCACAGCCCCGTGGAGAACATGCCCAGCCTCCCCAGGCCCTTCCTGAGCGGCCAAACAGGCCGCTCAGACCAATCATGATGCTGCTCCTGCAGCGTCATGATCGGCTGGCAAAGTCTGGAAGCCTGGGTGCTTCCGGTGCAGGCTAAAGGCAGCAGCCGTGAGGAAGACAAGAAGACAGAGGAGAGGCGTGTGGCGGAGGCGGCGGCAAAGCAGGTAAGTTTATTTTAATTTTTTTTCATCTTTCCATCCTGCCCTGCCAACCCCGTTCAGAGGCAGCCGCCACTGGTCTTGGCGTTGTGGTCCCGCTCCAAACACCAAAGGCACACCAAATGTGGGTCCGTCACAGACATCTGTCGGTGATAATTGCCACAGGGTTTGAAACCAGCTTTCCTAGCTGACATCTTGATGCACCAGGAGACAAAGTCTCAAAAAACTCTCGGCAAAGAGTTGAAAAAAGGTTAGTCTAAAAAGACTGGATCTGCACTAACTGGTGCAGAAAGAAAAGAACTGATGTCAGCGCGCTAGGGTGCTGCCTATATAGGCACTACGCATGTCACTTCTGGCGCAGATGGCACCACGTGGAGCCGAACGACCCTACCTACTGGCACGTGAGGTACTGCTCATTAAAAATTTCCTGATCCAGTCTGACGTCTGGGGATTATTTTAAGGTAATCTGTGGTTAGAAGTCTCTATCAGATAATTGGGTTAGTAGTTTAGTCTACAACCCTCACAAAACTGGAGGGGAGCTCTGGATGAAATCATGTGCTTGGCCTTTTTAGTGATTCCTTGTTTTTGTATTTATTTTGCAAATTAGGTTGAATGTGTTTGTGTGTTTTTGCTATTTATTACTGGCTCTTATACTACCTTTTTATGAGTATTTATCATCTTGGGTTGATGGCTGCCTAGCTAAGACTTCATTAACCAGCTTCCCTTTTTCGGTCCCGTGGGGATGATGTCATTTGATGCCTCTACGGTCGCCTTTTCAAATACAGTAGAAACCGGGATATGCTCGTTCCCTGCTGCTGCCAGACCAATTGTGCCTGCAGAGGGCTCTTGGCAAGGTTAAGTGTTTTTCAACCTGTTCCCCCTGATCAGTTCTGCCTCTACCTTTGTGACATTAATTGTGCTGTGTGCGGCTGTCTTTCTTTCTGGCTTTGACTTTCTTCTCGGCATAAGACATTTAGTGTGCCGTATGATCGATTTGAATTGGAATTGAATTCCCACCTTTTTTCACATATATTTGTTTACTGCTCTTCATTTAGATGTACTTGAGGGTTCAATGATTTAGATGTCAGCCTATATACACTATAAGGGACTGTGTTAACACACATTCTTTCTGCTTGCTAACTGTGATATTCATTATCAATAGCCCTGCTCCTGTCTTTTAATGAGTTGATGAGTTGAGACTGTTATACCTTAATATTGTAGGTGAGTCCTTTATTGTTACAATATCACTGGTGGGTGGTGTGTTGAATCTCACTGGGTGGAAATTTATGCTGGCAATCAACTATTATTAATGTATAACACCCTATTTACCCATATGTTGTAACGTTGCCTAAACACCACATGTTTCACTGATTTTATTTGATTGTTTTTCAGATGTTGGCAACATTGATCAAGCCACAGTTATTGGGGACGAGAGATTGCACTTGGTTTAATTTCTATGTTTTGCTTTTCTGGCAGAGTGATAAGACTCATTATTTAGGTCCTGAAGAATGCCACACACCTCTTAGTAGGGGTCTTAAGACTGGCAGAAACATGTCGACCCCTTATCACTATTAGGGTAATAAAGTTGTACCCCCATATCCTTCTCTGTTTTTAATGAGCACCTCGGGACGTTCATTAAAGTTATGATTTTGTCCACTGAGAGGCATTTTTAATCACTTTTCTTTCTATTTCATATTACACTCTGCTCACCTTCACCCACACCAATACAGCTCACGTTTGGATATACTCAAAGACATTTTTCAAGAGCTCCTCTCCAGTTTTGTGAGAGTTGTAGCCCACACCAGGAACCCGATGATGAAGCATGCCACCATATGGTGAGTGAGGGTTTCTTCTTTAAAACAGAGATTTTTGTAGCTTTTCTTTAATCTAAGAGTACTACAGAGAAATAATATGAACCAGTAGTTGTTTGGTTTATTTAGACCCCTTACATCTTATGTGTGTTTGGATTATATTGGGGAGCGATGCAGGTTGGGTCTTTCAATTCTCCCTTTTGGTCCTTTTTGTGTTACTGACACCTTCAATTACCACACAGCTATTGAACTCCCCTATCCTGCACCTAAGCCTTCCTCTGTGTTATTCAAATTTACCAACCTTGAGAGATGGTCTGCAACATTGTTTTCTACAGTGGCGATATATATAACTTCAAAGCTGAATTCTTGGAGTCCAACAACCCACCACAAAATCATTTCTTTTTTTCATGAATACTTCGCTTAGCGGCTCATTGTCTGTCTTTCTCGAAACTTGCTTCCTCGCAGAAACATTTTTAATGTAAGAAATTCTGTTCTTGGTTGAGGGTGGTGGAAGCCCCACTCAGGTGACAAACACAGTCCTTGTCAGGGTGAACCGCAAAAGTCACTAAATTAACCTATGCTTAATCCTCTGGTAACTAGGCACAAAAGCAGTCATGCTTAACTTAGAGGCAATATGTAAAGTATTTATGCAGCATACAAACACTAATAAAGGGAAAACACAACACAAGACAAATCCCAAACCAATTTAGAAAAATAGAGTACATTTAAATAAATAAAACGACACCAAAACTAACAAACTCCAATCAGTATAAACGGAGATATAGATTTTTAAAGTTTTAACTGAAAGTAGCGCCAAGAAGCAGATAGCAACATTTGCAGTTATTTGGTCGCACTAGACCAGCGGAAAGTCACAAGTTCAGGCCGACAGCGATGGAGCACGGATTGGGTAAAGGAACCAGGTTAGTCCAGGTGAAGAGTTACCTTCTTGAGTCGGGCGTGAAGAGTTCCATTCGCATTGGCGGAGGCCGCAAGGAGGAGGTGTTCCGCATGAAGAGCAGGTCGAACACCGCGAACGGTCGTTGCTGTAGCACAAAGAGCCGGTTGTCGCTGGAGCCTCACTTTGGTTGATTATTACGGATGGTCGCTGTCAGGGCCGGACTGGGAATAGCAGCCAGCCCTGGCAGATTGCTGCTCGACTGGCCCTGGGAGTGGGGGGGTGCTATCAAGAAGCACCGCTCCCACTTTTGTTACAGGGGGCCGATATTGCAGCACTGCTTCAAAACTGGCCCCCAGTGACAAAACCGGCCCCCATGGGCACAAAACTGGCTTCCGGCCCACCGGGGAAATGCCCGGTGCCCGCTACAGCCAGTCTGGCCCTGGTTGCTGTCAGTGTGAAGTGCAGGTCTTATGCGAAGAGCAGGCTTCAACAGTGCTTTGCGTTGGTGGTTGTCACAGGCGGCTGAGTTCTGGTCGTGAAGAACCCAAATATCAGTATTTTCACCCTTCTCGTATGGAGGAACTCTCACTGATGCCAGCCAAGGGTCTACGACACCTGTGGGGACCTTTTGAGGATCAAGATTCTCTCCAGCAGCAGGTCCAGGCAGGGCCAGTTGCAGCTGGTCACCTAGACAGTTGCAGGGAGGCCTCTGAAAGTTTGTTGCATCCCTATGGTTCACACAGGAGGTCAGCCAACCAACTCTTGGAGTCACACTGGTTAGCTTGGGATCAAGGCAAGCAGGTTCAAGCTTCCTGCTTCAGGCAGCAAGGCAGTCTTTCTAGCAGCAGGGCAGACCTTCTTCTGAATCTTCTACAGGTCCAGGAATGTTCTCATGAGTGGTTCTGAGGGTACTCTTATTATACCTGGTGCTAGCCTATGTGTGAGGGAATTCCCAGGCCTACCCCCCAAACTGGTTCTGGTAAGTTCTTCTCCTGGTCAAGGCTCCAAGATGTCTAGGGTAACAAAAGGCATGGCAGGCATGGTATCAGGCTTCTTTGTGTGTGCAGTAGGCAATGCCCTTTGAAGTGTAAGTGAGGCTGGGTACAACCCCTCACCAGCCATCTTGTCAGGTTGGCCCATCCTGTCCACGCCTAAGCCCCCTTTGTCGCACTGTCTCGAAGCAACACACAAACCCCAATCGCAGAGCTATTCACAGTCATGTGACGCAGGACATTGGCAGAAAAGCACAGTTGGTTGGGGCATAAAAATGAAAACTTTCTAAAAGTGCAAAAACATATGGCTGGGTCCAAACTGAGGTGGCATGGTGAGCAAAAGAGCAATGGGTTGGAGTGCTACCCTGAGCTATTGCAAGTGGTTAGACTTGCTGCACACAGCCTCCCATCACCTTTCATATGTTTCATGTACTGCCTTAAAAGGCATGGATATGCCCAGACGTGGGTCCCGTGCTCACTGTGTCACTGGAACCAAACTGTACTCGGCTGATGAGCCCATAACTAGGGTGAAACCAGTCCTGGGTTGCTGTGCTCCAGTTTAGGGAGGACTTGGCTTGGCAGTTCGGGCTGGACTGTTCCCATGAGTAGCAGGGTCAAGACTGATTTGCATATGGCTGGGTCCAAAGTGAGGTGGCATGGGGAGCAAAAGAACGATGGGTTGGAGTGCTACACGAGCTATTGCCAGTGGTCAGACTTATTGCAAGCAGCCTCCCATCACCTTTTGTGTGTTTCCACTTTCTAAAAGTGGCATTTTCAGAATTGTAACTTAAAATCCGATTTCACCATTAAAGAGGATTTGAGTGTAAATACCATATTTCTATCTGCTCCCAATCTGAAGTTAGCACTTACCAAAGGTATTAAGGTAACCCAGTGTTAGTCAATGGAAAAGATGGGTCTTACAAAAGTGAAAAACAACTTTAGGAGTTTGTCACTGCCAGAATATATAAAACATAAGTACATGTCCTACTTTTTAAATACAATGCACTCTGCCCTATGAGCCTTTATGGCCTTAGCGGTGACTTATAAGCATTGAAAAGGACAGTTTAGCCTGACAAAAGGTTTGTTTTTCCAGGTCAAAATGGAAGTTTAAAACTGCACACAGAGGCTGCAGTGGCAAGCCTGAAACATGTTTTACAGTGCTACTTTAGTGGGTGGCACAATGAGTGCAGCTAGCAGCATTTAATTTCCAGGCCCTGGGTACAGGTAGTACCAGTCAGTAGGGACTTACAAGTAAATTAAATGTGCCAATTAGGTGTAGTCCAATGTTACCATGTTTGAAGGAGAGAGCACAAGCACTTTAGCACTGGTTAGCAGGAGTAAAGCGCAGAGTCCTAATGCCAACAAAAACAAGTACAGCAAAAATCAAGGAGCGAAGGCAATAAGATTGGGGGAATACCATGCCAATGATGTCAGGATGAACAGTCGTCAACTCTGTTGTATACAGTGACGATATATACAATTTCACAGCTGAATTCTTGAAGTCCAACAACCCACCTGCAGATTCTGTTAGACACAAAATCAATTCCATTTTTCATGAATACCTCTCTTAGGGCCATATGTAGGTGGGCTAATACCGGTCGGTAACGGCCGAAAATCGGTAAATTTCCCTTTACCGACCGGTATTTAGCCCTTTGCGATGTAGGAGGCCGGATTTAAGGAGTCAATCATTTACCGATTCGTTATTTTAAGGAATCGGTAAATTACCGATTCCTTAAATCCTATGTAGGGAGCACTCAAGTGAGTGCATTTTTGGTTTAAGGATTCGTTATTTACCACCAACTACAAGTTGGTGGTAAATACCGAATACCTTTTAAAAAGCAATTTTGTGCTTTTTTAAAAGTGCCATGTGGCAGACATACATGCCCTTAGGGCATGTATGTGCGCCACATGTGCACACATGCACGATTCAGGGGTGCAACAGGGTGTCAATTTGACACCCTGCCACCCTTGAATATGCTCCCCCTATTACAGATTCGGTATTTACCGAATCGGTAATAGTGAATGGCTTCCCATTCATTCCTATGGGCCTCCAGGCCCATAGGAATGAATGGGAAGGTATTCCTTATTACCGATTCGGTAAATACCGAATAGGTAATAACGAATATTACCGAATCGGTAAAATTTACCGAATGTTTACCTACATTCTATTTACCGATTCTTAAATACCGAATCGGTAAAATTCGGTATTTAGGAATCGGTAAATAGAAATTACCTACATATGGCCCTTAGTGGCTAATGGTCTGTCTTTATATAAACTTGCTTCCCCACAGAAACATTTTCAGCTTTCTCACTGCCCAGAACATGGCAAGGGCTTTATCTTCTGTTACTGAGTACCTCAAGTCTGCCCTCTTAAACAACTGGAGATAAACTAACCGTTCTTTCATTTTCACCTTCATCCTGAATCAGAACGCCACCAAGACTTTGCACCCTGGCTTCAGTGATTGAGGCGGACATTGCATTTTGGCTAAATCTTTGATGATTGGGCGCGTGAGTCAAACCTGCTTTGATGTCATCAAATTATTAATTGAACTCAGCATTTCACTTGAACTCTACCCATTTATTAAGAGTGATCTCATATTTCTAGTCTTGTCTGCAAAATTTTGTACAAATTTATTGTAATATTCAG
The DNA here is from genome assembly GCA_963921515.1 of Calotriton arnoldi. Classification (NCBI taxonomy): domain Eukaryota; kingdom Metazoa; phylum Chordata; class Amphibia; order Caudata; family Salamandridae; genus Calotriton; species Calotriton arnoldi. Next base: position 727,718 of record CAWUFW010001383.1, read on the forward strand.
TCATGTCTAAAACCTTTATGAACTCTTCCTTATTTGGGGTGGCCAGATATTGTATAGTTTCATTTAAAAAAAATAAAAATAGGTTTTAAGTCTAAACTGGCTACTTTGTGTCCTAAAAAGGTAGTTCATCCTGGCTCAAGGAGGTCAGCGAATTAGAGGGATTCCGGACGTGGGACCTCATTGGTATATCTCAACTTGGGGACGTGTGGACTGGCGACCACATACGCACTTTTCGCGACCTACAGACCCTACATTCCTCACAATTCTACAGATATTTGCAACTACGCCACGCCCTCCATACACATATGCCAACTGGCACAACACTGCCAGAATACAGCCCCCCCGAGGCACAAACCAAGATGGGAAATCTGGGAAAGGGAGGGATCTCACGCATTTATCATTCCCTAACTAATAACACTCCAACCGCGCTAGATCAACTCAGGAGTCAATGGGAGAGTTGGGTGGGACACCTTGAAGAGGAAGATTGGAGGGACGCATTGATGGCACCCAAAACGGTCACCACCTCGGCCAGGCTCCGTCTAATCCAACTGTACTACTTACATGCAGCCTACTTAACCCCAAAGCGCCTCCACAGCGCTGGCCTGAACCCGACTGCGTCCTGCCCTCGCTGCGACCGAGACCCAGCAGACTTCTTTCACATGGTATGGGCCTGCCTCCTCCTGGCGCAATATTGGGATTCTATAGAAAAAGAGCTCACAGAGGTCCTGGGCTGGGAGGTCCCACACAATCCATTGAACAAGCTCCTGGGAATCACAGATGGGCTGGACGGGTCTAGGACTGACAAACTATTCCTCAACACGGCCATGGTTGTGGCTAAAAGGGACATTGCTGTCAACTGGAAGAATCCTACCCCACCTAGTATAACCAAGTGGCGTAGAGGGGTAGATTGGTGCGCGGCACAAGAGAAACCCCGGCTAAATATCGCAAGGTTTGGGGTAAATGGATGGGCCAGATAGAATGAGTATGTTTCACCCCACTGAATGTGCATACTATACGGGGCCTTCTGAGTTCATGATTTGCAAGGCAGATACCATCCAAGGACGTGATATGGTGACGATTGATCTTTACTGTAATGTGATACATTTTGATTATTGCTGATTTATTGTTCAAAATACCAATAAAGTTGATTATCAAAAAAAAAAAGGTAGTTCATCTCTATTAAATATGCATTTCTTATGTTTAAGAGTAAGGCCAGACTCCTGCAATCGGTCCAGTACTAGTTTGACTCTTCAGCTTCATGGCTAGTGTGTCTAGTTTGTCTTTTTCTAAATCGTTACTGTGGTTGTGGGCACATCTTAGCATGTTCAGAAGGAACAACCATAAACTTACTGGTGCTTCTATCAAGTCCTCAGTAACACCAATCTTAACCTTTCCCTTATCTAGTCTACTCCCCATTTTCAGGAGTCTGACATTTACAAATCTTGCAAGGTTCTGATTAGGGCTGCTGCGGGTCACATGTCAATTATTTGTATTCCAGAAGCGCTCCTGGCTTCGCCTGCTGGTGCAATGTTTGATCAAATGCTGGATCAGCTGAAGGAAGAGGTTATATTACATGCTTTGTCTGGTACTAATAGTCTCTTGATGGTCACCTAGAACAAGTTCTCCTACATCAGAGGATGTTACTACATAAGGGCCCATCCTGGGAAACTCCATTCTATAGAGACTGGATTTAACAACCAGCAACCAAATTAAACTAAATGTATTTTGAGTGACTGCAGAAAAGTACCAGTTTTAACTTCTTTAAAAAATATTTGCTTTCTGAAAGAATTATTAAAAATCTCAATGCAAGTTTAGGAAATTTTCATCAATATCTTTAAAAGTTCTAACAGTGGGGTACATTTGGAACTTCCATCAGGGAGATCATAAAATCGTTACTTATAATTCATTTTAGAGATTACATTTTGCTCTAGCCTGTATCCCCATTGTTTGTCTCAGGCTGGTAATCCCAGCACAGAGATAAGGATCCATCAATAAGATTGTATGGTCTCCCCTCAGGTACTCACTTCTGATTTGCTTGATAGCCCTTGTTGTTGCCCAACATCTCTTTAGAATGTGGAGTAATACTCCTTGTATAGAAAGCCTTCCCAATGCAGTGAATAATCGAATGCTGACCTGTAGTATTCCAAAACATAGCATGAAGAATAAAGGCTGGAGAGCAAAGAATGACTTTTAATGCAGTAGCTTTCTGGAGAGTGTGTTCCCTGTTGCTTGTCCATGAAAGCCCTAATGTTGGTCCCCACTCCTTGGTGCTGAGAGCTTCTCCGTTTATATAATGTGGTCAGGTCTAGTTTTCACTAATCCATTATCAAAGCCAGCCAAAATTACCAGAGTATGAACATCATCCATGGGGCACTGATTATTCCTTCCCAGAGCATATTGGCATTCCCCATTTTGGTGGTGGCGGACTAGGTAAGCGGTCACAATATCAAGTTTATTATACTGATAAAAACACCCAGCATTACAAACAGTCTTGAAATGTTCCCATTTTAAGTAAAACAATAACAAACGTAACATTTATAGCTTCAGTTGGTGTGGGGTGCTTTTAAGGCTATGTTAAGGGAGATATGCATAGCGGAATCGGTGGGGGTTAGCCACACTTTACTAAATGAGGTTGTGTCCTTGGAGACCGAATTTGAGGGCCCTGGAGCAACGCAGACCAGGTCACCTGTAATTGCAACAGGCCTTGCTAGACACCAAGGAGTGTTTGGCGGAAAAGGTCAAGAAGCTTAGATGCTTTGATTAAAGAGCATATATGATAAGGGCACATGCAGAGCGTAACAGCACTGGATTGCTAACTCCGCTAAAAGGTGTTCGGTCATTGCGGAACTTACGTCAGATCAGGAAACCCAGCTTTTTAGACAAGTGGATATTAACTAGCATTTTAGACGCTAGTATTCTTATCTCTATAAGAGCGCCTCTGTACACACATTAAGTGCCATCATGATTTCCTGGAACCGTTGCCCCTCCCGGCACTTATGCCGGAAGAGCTAGGAGGAGATGTTATCCTGCAGGAGATCCAAGTGGCCATAAAGAATATGGCACGGGGAAAACACCTGGAACAGATGGGTTCCCCGTTGGGTTTTACGTCACATATTTTGACCTGCTAGCCCCCAAGCTAGTGAATTTATCCAGAGGCGGGTCAGCTGCCATCTTCTACCCGAGAGGCGCTGGTGGTGCCATTGCTAAAACCAGGGAGACCTGCACATGTCTGTAAGGCTTATAGGCTATTGTCGGTGCTCAACATCATCTACAAACTTCTCAGCCAGGTTTTAGCAACCAGACTCCTCCTTTCATGCAGAGGCTCATCCACCCCGATCAAGCAGGCTTTATCCCTGGCTGCAAATCGGCGATCAATATCAAGAGGCTCTTAGCATTGCTGGAAGCCAACTCTTATGACCATGGGAAAGCGTCGGTATTTGCAGTAAAGAAAGCTTTCAACAGCTTAGATTGGGACTTTCTCTATGGCGTGATGGAGCACCTCTGGTTAGAGCACAGATTTATGGCTTAGACTCACTGCTTTATACAAACCGCATGGTTAGAGTCCAAACAGGACGAGTTATCTCCAAGAGCTATAGGGTGGTGATTTCGGGCTGCTATCTGGACTGAGGGTCAACTGGCAGAAGTCACGACTGTTCCCGACATGTACGAATCGCAGACCTCCTGAGGGACTAGAGATGTTGCAGTGGGAACCCCGATGCCTACAATATCTGGGTGTTAAGGTATTCCATGACCAGGTTGACCTATTAAATGGGAATTTTGGGATGGCAATTCGCATGCTTAGAGTGTGCGCTGACTTCTGGAAGATGCTTCCCCTGTCTGTCGTGGGGCGCATCACCCTGCTTAAAATGGTTGCACTCCCCCGACTGCAGTATTTTTTTGTAGTGGTCCCTGTATGGATACCTCAAGTGCTGTTTTGAGAACTAGAATAACTCATCATTGCTTTTATATGGGGATCGGGCCATAGACGAGTGGCTCTGACAACACTGCAGTACTCTGTAGAAGGGGGAGGAATGGCAGTCCCTCAGTTTGAGGCACATTACATAGCAGCGCAGCTCCAGTGGTTCTCGTAATGGTTAACGGGCAGGTTGACCACGGGGCGTGAGATGGGAGGACAATTTGTACTCAAGCTTCACCAGCTTTTTAGGATACTGCTGAGAACGGGACGACCTCTTGCTGACAACACCACCGAATTCCGAGTACTGCAACACTGTTGGGCTAGATGCTTACAAAAGACATTAGCGTGAGTACCATATTTGTCCAACCTGCCTCTGAATATGTGAGAAGTACTCCCCATGGGAGGACTGACGGGGCTTAACAGATTGGATAGCTGCAGGTGCGACATGAGTAGGAGACCTGTTCTGTGCTGAGGAGCTCCTCCCGTTTGAGGAATTTCTACTAGAATTCGATTTACCCCGGGGTCACTGCTCCACAGGGCCGCAGTCCGTAGGCACTGGGGAGTGGGCATGTCGGAGTTACAGCATCATAAAAGCTGTAAATACATAGTCACGTCCTCAGGCGCTTTCAAAGCGGTCACCTTTTTGTATAGGGCGATTAGAGAAGACATGTTCCAGCCCTAGACTCCCTGTGGACCCGATGGGAGGAGGGCCTTGGGATTCCCATATGCGAGGGCGACTGGGTGACTTTGTTGGAGCAAACCCCCAGGGTATCCAGAAGTGCCAGATTCAAATTAATACATTTTTATGTCCTACAAAGGGCGTACTTCACCTCAGGGAGAATAAATAGGTATTTCAACACAGCTAGTGCAACATGCCCGAGATGTGGGATGGTGGGAGCAGAAAACCTACAAATGCTATGGAACTGATAGCCACTGACAGACTATTGGGAGGAAATCGTGAGCACGGTTGCTAACATCACCATGAGGGAGGTCCCATGATCCCCGGGGCACTGTTTGTTGAGCTGGTTCCCACACATTACCAAGACCAAGGTCACTAGCAGATTCCAAGTTATGGCCTTTATTTTGTTGAAGAGGGAAATTAACAGAAATTGGAAGGCCCCAAGGGGACCCAAGGTTGCACCCTGCGCAGGGAGCTCGAGAGGTGGGCGGGATATGAAAGTGGAGTGCTGCTCAGGGAGGCTAGACAGGGACATGGATCGCTAGACGTAGCCAGGGCATGGGAAGCATTAGAGGACTGTTTGAAGGACCCGGACCCCCCGTCGCTGGCACAATCTCCTGCTAGTGCTTTGGTTCTGACCCCTAATTAGAGTTGCTGACATGCTTGCAATCACACCTTTGGCTGCCTGCACCCCAATGAGCTGGTTTCCAGACGAGGTTTATGGCTGCCTCCTACTCTTTACCGGCTGAGTGAGACTGTTGCCAAAGGGACTCGAATATTTGATGTCATTTCTGGGCGCGACTCGAGGAGGGGGTGGGAATGGATGTTTGGGGCAATGAGGGACACTACCACTGGATTTGTATTACTGGTACTGTGTATGATGCCATATGTTGCCCACTGTTAGATGCTGCTTCGAAACATAATAAAGTCTGCTTGGAAAAAAACCATACATTTATAGCAGCCTATTCATAAAATCTCCAAATTTAAGATGCACATGAAAATCTCACCTAAATTAAAGAAATACGTTCTAATGTAACCTAACATGTTTTATTCAATTTAAAAGTGACTTGAACATTATCGCTCAATGATAACCAAAGAAAAATATTGGGGCATATTATCAAGGACCTTATCTCCGCTTTTTTGGCTTTAAAAGCCAAAAAAGCGGAGATAATGTTTTCGCCCTATTAACAAGAGGGTGATAACATGCATTAGCGTATGTTAGCACCCTTTTACCCGACGCCTCCCTCTGCATCTCTAATGAGATGCAAAGTGGGCGTCACTGGGCAGAACAACCTTGTAAATATCGCTGATGTGCACATCGCGATATTTACAAGGAGGCCCAGGCATTTTTGCAGACGTTAGTTTTTGGCGAAAACCGCGGTTTTCGCCAAAAACTAACGTCTGCAAAAATGCTGACTTACCTATACTTCATATTGGAGGTGGATTATGCTGATACGACCACAGGGTCGTATCAGCAAGGTTATCGTCGTTTTCCATGGAACATCGCTGGAAAACCAGCGATGTTCCATGGAAAACAAGCTATCGCAGGAATAATTATCGCCATTGCGCTATGCGTTGTTAATACAGCGCTAGCATGGCGATAATTATCTGCGGAAGCCGGCGATAACAATTCTCACGCTGAGAACGGCCAGCGATAATTATCGCTGGCCGTTGATAATATGCCCCACTGTTTTTACATTTTACCCACTACCTGCCATGCTTTATGACATTTTTAACCATTTGTTGCACACACATGTACAGCAAAGTCCAAAGGCTGTATCATGAAGAACTGTGCTGGTTTGGGTAGTATAGCAGCGGAGTAGAATCAACTTGTGGTTGAGAGGCCCATAGGAGTACCATGGGTAAGGAACCGTGTGGTTTGAGAATCAGGGAATAACATTGGGTCTCCTTAATTTTATGTGAGTAGTGAGGCCCAAACATGGGTTTCTTTTGTATTACTTTCAATCCAAATGTATGCATTTTCAATGTTTTTCTAGGGTTTTCTAATAACTTTGCATGTTTACATTTCCAATTAATTAAAATAGCATAAAAAGGACTTAGGGTCCAATGTAGTAACAATTGAATTTGCGATTTAGAAGTGGTACAAAATGATGAATCACAATTACCGAATAACAATTTCAAATATCAGGCACAAGTTAGAGTCCTAGCCTGACCCCCTTGGCGCTGCCCTCTGTTGGGGGTTCACCATGCCTCTGAACATTTGGCCTCTCCACCTTCGCCTCTTATGAGCCTCCATTTGCCTGTGGCCGGGGCACCAAGGCGCACAGGCAGGGATGGGCCGAGGTGGTGGCAGTGGGCATGTTGGCCATTCTGACTGGAAGGACCGCGGACAGACAACCACACCAATACTAGCTGGCCTTGGGTGCAGCGAGCAGCCGACTAGGCCGGTTTAGGGGTCTACCCTTCTGGGTGGGGAGGTGACAGTGGATTGTGATGTTATATAAAAATCACGGTGCTGCAGCAGTGAACTGATATGTCAGACCAGGCCTGGTGAATCGAATGTTATTGCATGCAGGGTTTCTAGAGGCCCATGAGGCACAGAGATAGTACTGAAGAAATCTATCCCATTAATTCGGCTTAAAAGATGCTTTGCTGGCATACAAACCACTAGGAGGGTGAAGCCATACTGCTTTTGTTGGGGTATGCACCCCCTAGACTGCAAAGGTTGGTAATGGAGGAAATCGGTGCCATTTTGGTTCATGCCTCTGAGAGTGTATTTATCCTGGGAAGGGAAGTCAGGGCCTTAGGTACAAAGAATGCATTCAGTAAACGTGGTTGCAATTTGTGCACCAACTTTTACCAAATGCATTGGTATTTTGCAAACTGACCTTTGTACTAATAGGTCGGTTCGCAAAATACTGAATTGCACTGGCTCGCAATTTGACCTACCACATGAATATTAATGAGGTAGGTCGCAAATTGCGACACACTAAGATTCACTACTACCACGGGATGGTGGCTTGCTGGGGTCGGCAGACTACCATGTCTGTTATTGCCTTTGAATAAAGCAATGATTTTTAGGTCGAGGCCTACCAGATTGCACAGCTGTCTGGTTTGCTAACGACATCTTGGGGACATTCGGAAAGCTTCCCTGGGGATGCATTCCGCCCATTGCTTACCATTGGCTTTGTGGTTTGTAAATCAAATTTTCTTGCTTTCTATTTGTTGGCTTTATTTGTTTTAGGCTGTCCAGCTTGAGTTCGTCCCTTCAGTGGCCCATATCTTATTTACTGTATCGTTCTGAGTGCTGCCTTTCTGTACACAGACCTTTAAATATTTCTTATATTGCCAAATTTGCTGTGCATTTAAAGGCAGAGGTCAAATGTCAGGCTTCACCACTGCACTCTACACCACTCCAGTGTATGCCACTCCACACTGTCACTCTACTCTGCAACACCACACTCTATGCCACAGCACTCTACGCCAATGCACTCAATGCCAATCCACTCTAAGCCACTCTAATCTACTCTGCACCACTCCACTCTATGCCACTCTAACCTACGCCACTGTGTACGCTATGCCACTGCACTCTACCCTACACCATTCCACTCTATGGTGCACCACTGAACTCTATGCCACTTCACTCTTCTCTGAAACTATCTACTCTGTGCCACTCCATTCTACTCTATGCCACTGCAATGTACACTGCACCACTCTACTCTACTCTGTACCACTCTACTCTATGCCACTGCACTCTACTCTAACCACTGCACTCTATGCCAATGCACTCTACATTACTTTACTCAAAACCAATGCACTCTACCCTACTACACTCTATGCCAATCTACTCAGCACACTGCGCTCTACCCCACTATCCTCTACACCGCAACACTCTACATCACTGCACTCCACACCATTGTACTCTACGCCACTGCACTCTAAGCCACTCTGTTCTACTGTGCACCACTGTACTCTATGACACTCTATCAAACACTGTTGCACTCTACACCAATGCACTATACACCACTGCACTCTACAACAGTCTACTCTGCAACACTGCACTCTCTGCCACTGAACTCTACACCACTCTACTCTATTCCACTGCACTCTACTCTGCACTACTCTACACTGCACCACTCAATGCCAACGCACTCTACTCTGCATCACTCCACTTTACACCACTGCACTCTACCCTGCACCACTCTACTTTATGCCATGGCACTCTACTCTGCAACACTGCACTCTCCACCACTGAACTTTACGCCACTGTACTCTGCACTGACTGCACTCTATGCCACTGGACTCTACTCTGCACCACTCTACTCTACACCAATGCACTGTATGCCACTACACTCTAAGGCACTCTACTCTACATCACTCCACTCTACACCCCTGCAATCTACACTGATTCACTCTAAGCTACTTTAATCCATTCTGCACCACTGCACTCCATAGAACTCTGCTATATGCCACTTCCCTCTACTCTGAAACAATCTACTCTATGCCACTCCACTCTACGCTGCACCACTCTACTCTACTCTGCACCACTCTACGTTACGTCACAGTGCTCTATGCCCCTCTACTCTAAACCACTGCACTCTATGTCAATGTACTTTACACCACTCTACTTATAACCAATGTACTCCATGCCACTGAACTCTACCCGCTCTACTCTGCACCACTGCCCTCTATGGCACTGAACTCTATGCCACTGCACTCTACTCTGCACCACTCAACTTTACGCCACTCTACTGCCCTCTACACCAATGCACTCTACGCTAGTACACTCTACTCTGCATCACTCCACACCACTGTAATCTACTCTGCACCACTGCAGTCCATGCCACTGCAATCTACACCATTCTCCTGTACACCGCTTTACTCTATACTGCACCACTTCACTCTACTCTGAAACAATCTACTCTACGCCACTGCACTCTACGCCACTCTACTCCACTCTGTGCCCCTCCACTCTGCCATTGCACTCTACGCTACTGCAATCTATGCCGTGCCACTCCATTCTACTCTATTCTGTACCACTCTGCTCTATGCCACTCTACTCTACGTTACTGTACTCTCTGGCAATGCACTCAAAACCACTTTACTCAAAACCATTACACTCTACGCCACTACACTCTACACCAACCTACGCTGCCCCACTGTACTTTATGCCACTTCACTCTAGGCCACTCTACAACACTCCACTGTACGACACTCCACTCTATGACGCTCTACTCCATTAAACTCTATTCCACTCTATGACACTCTACTCCACTCTATAACACTCCACTGTATGACACTCTATTACACTACTCCACTCTACGCAACATTCTCTACACCACTCCATTCCACTTTACTCCACTATTCTACAACAGACTATTTCATTCTACTCCACTCTACGCCACTTGACTCCACTCTATGCCACTCCACTCTACGACACTCTTATCCACTCTATGCCACTCCACTTTACAACACCAACCCCACTCTATGCCATTCCACTTTACTGCACTACTCCACGACAATCTACTCCACTCTTCGCCACTCTACTCTACAACACTGTACTCTTCACTACACCCTCTACGCCGCTCCATTCTACACCACTCCAAGACACTCTGTGCCACTCCACTGTACAACACTCTACTCCACTCTGACACTCTACTCCAGTCTCTGCCACTCCATTTTACTACACTCAACTCTACTCTACACCACTCCACGCCATGACTCTCTACGCCACTCCATAACACTCCACTCAATTCCATGACACTCTGCTTTACAACACTCCACACCACTCTCCTTTATTTTTTTTATTTTTTTAACTGTTTATTTAAATTTTTCAGTTATGCATATTACAGTACAGATATATATTGCTAACAGTAGAATCATTTAAAGTCAAATCACAGATTATACAGTGTACAAAGTCATTGGGTATATTAACATTATTTATGTCAACGGTAATCATATATCAGTTCAGCTTCCAATTAAACTCAGCGTTAAACAACTGTCATCAGAGCTATGCACTGGATCATTACATTCACCTAGTATGCCTACACGGTACGGATGAACAATAAATCCTCATACGCATTGATCGAATGTCCCCTTCCGGCATTGTCATGTGGCTTCTACTAGGGTATACAAATTTAAGACTGTAGCTGTAATAAGTATCTGCTAATTAACAGGGGGGAAAAAACCAAAATGGGAAGAGGGGAGGTTAGGAGGGAGTGGAAGGAACCGCGTTCGCTCCTATATTTCCTCAGTTACGTCCCATCTGTATCATTACAATAATGAATTGTGGTACACCAATCCACTGAGCGCAAGTAGTGAGCATAGTATTATACATGATAACAAGTCATTACACAACAATAATAAATCCAAATCAGTCTATACCAGGAACATCCGGTGGGTCATCCGAAGCTGATGCCACCTGTAATGCCGTCAAGATCGCACCCCAGGCCGCCGAGATGGGATATTTACGCAGCCCCAGCGTGTCCTCCCTCAGCAAAGAGACCGCTTCAGCTTTGGCCCAATTTAACATAGAGTTAGTCCATGCCATAAGAGGGGGGGGGGGGTTCAGCTGATTTCCGTGTGATAAGCCTTTTGGCCACCACCAGGCCCAAGTCCAGGAATCTAGAGGTCGCCCTTTGGTCCTTCTGTCTAGAGAATATACCCGTTATGCAGGCCTCCCACGTGGTCGGTAGCAGTCTGTCTGTGCTGACGGTCAGTAAGTTAATTACACCGTGCCAATAACCCAGCAGCCTGGGACACGACCACAACATATGTAGTAGATCAGCGTCTACCAGGTTACAGCGCGGACAGCATGCATCTGTTCTTTTGAAATATCTGTTAATTTTATCTGGGGTCAAATAAGCTCTATGGATTATATAAAATTGGATAAGCCTAAACTTGGCATTTCTGGGGATCTGCCCAGGGCTGTCCAACAACCCTTCCCATTCTTTCGGCGTGTAGGGTTTAGTCAGGTCTATCTCCCACTTATTGCGTAGGGGCGTTGAGTCAGTGCCAGTATATGAGCGGATGGAGTTAGTGAACCATTTTATTAGATGACGTCCCGTGCCTAGTACATGAATATATTGCAGTAAGAGATGTGTTGGGGGTTCCTGTGTGATATCACCCCATTGACGTTTCAAAGTAGCTATCCAGGAGGTGTGATTAAGAAATTGCCCTGGGGGGACACCTTCCTCCTCAGTGAAAGATAGGAACGGCCTCAGTTCGCCCTCTGCAAATAAGTCTCCTAAAGTATGTATACCCACATCGCGCCAAGCCTTAAGCGACGCCGCAGTAGTTCTGCCTCCCACTCTTGACATTCCTAAAAGTGGTATCACAGGTGCATAAGGTGTGATATGCCTGGTGAGGTACAGGGCCCTGCGAAAACATTTCTGGGCTACCTGCACCAGAAGTGGAAAAGGCGCCCTTGGCCTGGCGCACGGGTGGAAGAGGAAAAGGAGTTCGTCCAGTGTGTACAGGGCCCCCCCCTCTGTTGTGTCATCAAGATGGAGTTCCTCCATCCATTTTGCAATCCACTGTATTTGGGATGCCAGATAATAATGATCCATATTGGGCAAGGCTAATCCACCTTGCGCCTGGGGTAAATACAGTTTGGCGACCGCCACTCTGCATCTCGTGTTGTTCCAAATGAGATCCCTCATCATTTTTTCCAATGGCCTAAAAAATTACCCCGGCAGGTACAGTGGGAGATTCGCGAAAAAATATAGCAGGCGAGGTAGCATCACCATTTTAATGATCGCCACTCTGCCTGCAACAGAGAGGTGCAGTGTCTTCCAAAATTCAATTTGAGGCCGCAATGTTGCGATGGTTCTGGTCAAATTACCGTCCAGTAAGTCTTCATCTGTGTGATATATACGAACACCGAGATATCTAAACACGGCTGGTTGCCAAGTCACCAGGGTGCCATCCACCACCAATTGGGATGCACCAAGGGTAAATGGAAATAAACAGGACTTCCCCCAGCTCACCCTCAGTCCTGATACTTTAGCAAATAATGTAAGGGTTTTTTGTATAACCGGGGGTATCTTCTGCAAGTCTCGTATATAAAGTAGGATATCGTCCGCATATAGTGATACGGCATGAAGTTCCATCCCCAGCGGTATACCCCAGTGAGTCGCAGAATGGCACAGGGTCAGCGCCATCGGTTCTGTAGCTAGCGAGAATATTAATGGGGAAAGGGGACATCCCTGTCGAGTTCCCCTTCCAATCAGAATGGGTTTCGAGAAGAGGGTTCCCAGTCTGACTCTCACAGTGGGCGAATCGTACAGCAGTTGAACTAGATTAAGAAAGTACGGACCGAACCCGAAGCGGCGTAACACCGCAAACATAAACGGCCATTTTACTGTGTTGAAGGCCTTCTCTAGATCCAGCACCAAGCATCCCGATGCCGGCCAGGCCACTATGGCACCCCTCATCACCCGAAAAAGTCTGCGGATATTAAGGGATGTGTTACGCTCTGGAACAAAACCGTTTTGGTCATGGTAAACCAATTGCGGGGTGATCGGGGCCAATCTACCTGCTAGGACTCCCGCTAATATTTTATAATCCCCATTCAACAGCGCCAGAGGGCGATATGTACCTGTATGGGTGGGGTCTCTGTCCAGTTTCGGGAGGGATATCAGAGTAGCTTCGGTAAGTGCAGCTGGAAGGGCAGCACCCTCTATTGCCTCTTCATATATCTTCAACAACTGTGGACCTAAAGTGTCTGCGTAAGTCTTATAAAACTCATGCGGAAAGCCATCTGGTCCTGGTACTTCCCCAGAGGGTAGTGCCCGTAGTGTACCCTTCACTTCCTCCAATGTAATAGGTGTGTCTAGCTCATTGCGCTGTTCTGGCGTCAGTGTGGGAAAAGAGAGACCATCCAGAAAGAGCTGTATATCCGTGTCAGTTGCTTCCAGGGTGGAGGTGTAGAGCCGACTGTAGTGCGTGGTTAGTTCACTATGAATTTCTCGCTGTGTGTATCTAAGGCCACCATCCGGTGGCTGAAGTGTAGTGATGAGACCCGTGGACTGATCTCTCTTGATTAACCAGGCCAGCAGGGCCCCAGAGCGATCGACCTTTGCATGTGCCGACGCAGAGTGCGCAGCATAATTTAAACATATCTGTTGCTCCAAGAGTTCAGTGTGTTTTTTACGGGCCTCCGACAGTGTCGTAGGGTTTGAGGTAGCCGCCAATAAACTGGTTTCTAAACTCAACAGATCTCTTTCCACTGCAAGCAGATCATATTCTACCTGCCTTCTCATTCCACTGCCCATCCCTAGACATCTCCCACGTATCGTGACCTTCGTAGCCGCCCATTCTACCATAGCGGATGAGGCCGTCCCTGCATTATTTGCAAAATACTCATCGAGGGCCTCCCGCAATTTGTCTCTAAACAACGGGTCCTCTAATGAAGACGGTTGAAGACGCCACGTGGGAACACTAGGGGAGCCATTGTCCCAGCACATTGTAACATAATGGGGGTTGTGGTTGGAGTGTGTGCGACCCGGTAGTCCGAATTCACTACATAAGGGAGCAGCGAGAGCGAGCTGAGAAACCTGTCCGACCGAACGTGAAAGTCATGTGGTATAGAGTGGAAAGAGTATACCCTTGTCGCGGGATTCCGGTGTCTCCAAACATCTGCCAAATCCCACCGTGTACCCAGGCGTTCAGGATGGTAGAGTTGGTAGTAGCTGCTGTGTTCCGATGGGGGGGGAAAGATCTATCCAGGCCAGTGCTCATGATGCTGTTAAAATCACCCCCAATGAGCCACGGTATGTCGCACCATTTGGTTAATAGTGGCGAAAGCGAGCTAAAGTATTGTTCTAGTTCAATGTTAGGGGCATATACATTTCCCAATAGCATGTGATGACCATCTAGTCTACCCTTCAAGAACACATATCTACCATCTTTATCAAGAAGTACCTCTTCCGCATTAAAAGGTGTGCCTGGACGAACCCAGGTCAGGGCCCCTCTCGCAAATAGTGAATAGTCAGTAGCATACACTTTGCCCCTCCATTTCCTCTGCAGTCGAAGCGCTTCAGCACTGTTCAAGTGTCTCTCTTGTAAAACAGCAATTTGTATGTTGTGTCTTTTAAGATATGAGTAGACCGCGTATCTACGAGAAGGTGTTCGGAGACCCCTCACATTCCATGTGAGTATTGTATGATTGGTCACGACATTGTGTTGTGTATCTCCCTGACGTGCTCGAGTCTGCGGCCACAGATAGTAATACAGTGCATTAGGGCCCAGCAGCTCCTCCCTTCCCTCCCGAGAAGACCTCCATAATCATAAGGAAAGATACAAACGTCAACAAGACGGGGAAAAAACCTTACCAGGGCGGTTCCCATAAACAAGGGATGCTGCCCAAACCCAAACGGAATGAAAATCTATCCGTGAGAGCAACTGATTCCCTGTGTGAGGGATAACAAGGGGGTTTGTTGGACCAAACAAGGAGCTCCACTGTGCGATCCCCCAATGCAGAGCAGAGTGACATTTATGTAACTGCAACCAGCACAGATAATCAACAATTAACATTTCCCATGCGGGGGTTGAAACAGCAGTAAGCACCCCCACACTACGATCAACAAATTAACAATGTCAAAGACCCAATGTCTGTGGGATGCAGTTCTGTGCAAGATCATTATGATAACTTCAGTGCCTCAGTAGTCATACGATAACATCCGACGTTTGTGGCGTTACATCCGGCAGCTGCAGCGACACCACATCCGAAAGTCCCACAGCCAACAAACCATCATCTTCCGATGAACAGGGTGGAGTTCCCTTTTTACTGGGTGATTCTGCAGTCTCCGCAATCCGTTCCGCCTCACGTACCGCTGCCTGCTTTTCCTGTCTGATTTGATCTTGTACTGCTGCTGCTGATAGACCAGGGCCACGTCTCCTGGGCCTACTGCGACGCTGTCGAGGACCGCTCATCTCTCCCCTTCCAGCAGCCAACGGACCCGTAGGTCTGGGGCCCGAAAATTGAACTGTGGTTCCCAGCCAGTCCCATGTAGCTTGCGGGGTGTCAAAAAAGGGTGCTTTCCCGTCCGATACCACTCGAAGTTTCGCTGGATAGATCAATGAGTAGACAATGTTCAGTTGGCGAAGCTTTTGTTTTACCGGAAGAAAGGAACCTCGTTGGCGCTGAACCCTAAGCGTATAGTCTGGGAAGAAGAAGACTTTAACATTGTCAATCTTAATTTCCGTCAACTTCCTGGTTTCACGTAGAATAGTGTCCCTGTCTTTAAAGTGCAGCAGTTTAAATATTAGTGGGGGCGCTCCTGCTCCAGGAGCTGGCTTCCTGCCAGGTGTTCGGTGCGCTCTCTCTATGGAGAAGAACGGAGAGAGGGAGGAGGGGGGGAGAATATCTTTAAGCCAGCCTTCCTGAAAGCCCACCACATCTTGACCCTCCGTTCCCTCCGGTAGCCCGATCAAGCAAACGTTATTTCTCCTGGAGCGTCCTTCTGCATCCTCCACTCTGTCTTCCAGGAACCTGATGCGAGCTTCATGTGCATTCTGCTGTTTCTCTAAAAAGTCAGTTGCCGTCTGCAACCTTGTCTATTTTGGCCTCCATGGATTCCCTGGTTCGTTCTATGGCATGTAGTATGGCATCCAGTCGGTCCTCTGGGGGGTCCTGTCGCACAAACGGCTGAGTTTGATCCATATCCACCGAACTTGCAACTTGCGAGGAAGTTCGCGAGCCAGCCCCTCTAGTGCGACCCATCTGCCCAGCCAAGATCCGTAATGCGTACCAGGTAAGTGCAGGGGCGGGGAAGATGCGGGACTGCCGCAGCGGTTTCAGGTGAAGACCCACTTCCTTTCCACCTGATTAACTGAGCGTCGTACCTGTCAAATATTCCGCCCTTATAGTGACGACAGCTGCCACCTCCTGGTGATTTCCCTCACTCTGCAACACTAAAATCCTCCACAGTAGGTACTCTGGAGTTGAAGCGACCACGTCAGTAGAGCTCCAGTTTAGTCAATATGAAGGCTATCCCCCATATGTGCTGTGTCGCAGCGCAATGTATGTCCGTGGCTAAGGGTCACGATCACTGTCCCAAATTGCCAGGTCCCAGCCACTGCCAGTGTAATCATTTATTCGGGAGAATTCTATTACCCGCCCCCACAGCATGGAATGGTTTGCTCACTCCGTTACTCCCAGCCACGTGGGGCATGCTTAATGGTGTTGGTGGTTCCTCACCAGTGTATCTGGTGGAATCCCCGAAGCCTGTGTCTATGAGCTGGGGTGGGCGTGTAATATAGCTGCCTTTCATTCAGTATTTATACAACATAAGTCGTTAAACTTGTGAAGGTCTCTACCCTAACCATCCATTTCAATCTGCTTCTTTACCCTCAGATAAATTCATTTGATCTACGGATAAGCATATTGTAATGTAAGTATCTGCACCACAGTGTGATTCATTATTAATAAAGCAGTTCTGAATTAGACCTGTCCATATTGTCAAACATGCCAGTAACAGAATATATTTACATATATACAGGCATCTGACTGGCAACCTTAACCTTATGTAATCTCCAGTAACCATCTAAAATGTAACCCACCTATTTACTCCACTTGACTTGCAGTACAATAAAAAGTACGATTGATATCGAATTGGACGCCAGTTTTATCACAACTCTGGGTCGGTGGTGCTATACACTTCTTGAATTGGAGACTTATTGTTTAAGGTATTGACCAACTTAAATTGTTAAATTCACCATTTGGTAGTACGCAATACATAATAATACAGGACATTCCCTATCCTTACAGTTCATCCTTGCTGTTGGCTAGATGTAACGAATGCTCTATAGCTTGCAGCGGTTATAGAGAACTCTTGATCCTCCAATTGAGAGATATAAGGTCAATTTTTAGAAATTTCTTCAAATACTCATCTCTTTACGGTCAATCACTGGGTGAAAGTGTTCATTTGAATTGCTTTATTTAGGTGGAGGTTACTTTTTCTCATTTTCTTTTTTTCATCTTGTCATTAACCTTTCTTCCAACAAGATATTCTATTCCTCACTTAACTCTTCACTTACCAGTGTGAAATTAATTTAGTCACGCTGATCCAATCCACTGCCTTTATGTTTTTATTTAAATGCACACGATAAGCAATACACGCCCTTCTGGCGGTATAGAGTGTATCAAAAAGATAGAACCAAGCATTTGATGTGATATATTTCTTTCGCAGAAATCAACTTTGATCAATTGTGGCACCTCTTCCTGACAAAGGTACTGCCCTGTGCCGAAACGCGCGTCGAACACATCAGTCCACTATCATTGTGCCACATTGTTTCTTTATAATTATGAAAATCAGATATTAATTGTTATTTTTGTCCTTGTTAAAAACAAAGAAAACTGTAAATTTTTATGTATGTCAGTTATGAGTTGTATAAGTGAAGATGAATGATTGAGTACAAATGGGGTGCTGTTTTAGTATGAAATGAAAAAATTATTTTTTAGTATTTAATTGATCATTAATAAAAACTAATTTCTACTTTGTTAAGAAAAACAAACATTGTTGGTTCTTCTGTAGTTTTTCATGTATATTGCTGAAATTGTGTGATGTTGGTATTATTGTTGCCTTAAGTCTGTTCACTATATAGCTGCCTCCCACCACAGTCAGATGTGGAAACAAGTCTGTGCGCCTCGTGTCAGAGACTCCCCAATGGAGGCCACTGACCTTGTAGTGCTATTTTTGCCCGCGCCGCCTCACACCACTCTCCTTTATGCTAATAACTTTTAGCCATGCTGGTGTAGAACATGGCTAAAACATATTGGCAAAGCCAATAGCTCTTGCATAGGCAAGACCTATTGAATGTGCCAATGCTTGTTTTAAAACACAGCCTTAAAACGGGATACATTTAAAAAAATTAGAAGTTTCACAAACCTTTTTAAGCAAAAATCAGTTGTCTAATGGACCACTGCCTACTGCAAAAAAACGTTTTAGCCTACATTCACAAAGGGGTAGGGGTTCCCAGGGAATGGGTTACCACCTCCTATGCGATGTTGGTAACCTGTCAATGGTATGTGACTTTGAAAATTGGAGCCTTTGCAACAGCAAAATAGTTTTGTACAGAAGGCTGTCAATTTTGTGATGGACAAAGATGTGGATAGGCAAACATTCATAGTATCACATAGAATGGAAAGACATTCTCAGCTGGTTGGGTTTGTTAAGATATTAGGGTTGGAAGATACCTGAAAAAGGAAACATGGGACAGTGCTGCAACAATCCATCTACTGGAATGCAGACCATTTTTATTTCAGACTTCATTATTTATTTCCTAACACGCCCAGTCCCTTGATATTAGGCATTCATTTAAACACACTCTGTATCTGGCCACGGCATCTCTGATCATTCACCAATACTGATCACATTGAAAACAGGACAGTTGGGAACCGCATACTGAAAGACTGATTAACCACATAACGTGAATTATGGACTGGTACTTTCAGGAAAATAAGGACAAGGTTGACTCTGATGTGTCTTTATCAAAAGATTACAAAATTGAGGTGAGGGGAGCGCAACTGCTGGCATTGCCTGAACAAGAAGGAAAAGGACCAAGCAGAAGAACTAGTCATGAAGAAAAAAAGTGGAAGCAGTAGATCTTGAACTAGATTGGCGTAATAAGGTGGCTGGGATGAACTAGAAGCCCTGGTTCGCAACAAGTTAAATGTGAAATACCTTAGCACTCAACGTCTATATGACGTGGGCAATAAGGCAAACCTGGCTGCCTGCTTCTGCTTCCTGTTCCTGGAGAACAGGAGAGCAGAGAAGACGCGAGACCCAGCCGGCAGAAAGGTAAGTTTAATTATATATATTTTTGTATTAAAGTAAACCCCCCCTGCGGACCCCACCCTACCCACTCGACCCCTCTGCACACGAGTCATGCCGGCCGCGACTAGGTACAGGTAGTACAAACTGTTAAAGGATGTATGGTAGAGTCTGACATAGTACAAGAATTCAAAACATACTAGAGGCCCTTGGCAGATGACCTTGATTACCACTATAGCATTGTTTTGGAGCTCGGCGTCACTTTCCTGAGTCATGAAGAGATGGCACTGATTGTCCAGGAAAGATAAGAGCTTTTGGTAGTGCTATTGTTAGAGGTGTAACAGTCATTTGATTGGCAGAGTGGCTTTTTATGTTAGCCATTGTTGACTAAATTGGGGCTGTGACTGAATCTTCTCTATTGGATTCAGCTATTGTATAAAAACTTGTTTGTGAGAGTTAGGGTGAATTGAATCCTGTCCCAATCATTCTCCCTGTATCAAGTTATTAGGCAGAGAAGCTGCTGTCCCATTACTCTTTGCCCTGTTAGGGGAGTTGATGGCTTGCTGGGTCAGGAGAGATATGTTGGTAGGGAGCCTCTGGTAATCTAGTGGATGGAATTATCTCTGTTCTTGGATGATCTACTTTTGTATATAGCAAAATTAGACACTTCCATAGACTATTAGAAACAGTAAGAACATTTGGGACATATTCAGGTTTCCAGGTGAACTGGGTGAAGTCGGTCATATACTCTGTCAATGCCCTTTTTTGGTACAGCTTTAAGTATTGTAATATCTGGGGATATATCTCACTAATGACAAAGCCATTTTGTGGAAAGAAACCTGGTTAGAACCCAATCATCCTTTCCCTGACAACGAACCAACAACCATCAAAGACAAGCTCCAAGGATGCATGAAGGATGTGGCCGTCTGGATGAACAACAACTGTCTCAATCTCAACATAGACAAGACAGAAGTACTCATCTTCCGGAAAGGCAAGTACACCATGTGGAACAACGAATGGTGGCCACCTGAGCTGGGTCCTACCCCCAAGCCCACTGAACACTCCTGCAACCTCGGAATCATCCTCGGCAGCCAGCTATCCATGAAGAAGCAGGTCAGCGCTGTCTCCTCCACTTGCTTCCTCACCCTCCGAATGCTCAGGAAGGTTTTCAGTTGGTTCCCACCCAACACCAGGCGAATTGTCACAAAAGCTCTCGTCACCAGCAGACTGAACTGTGACAACTCCCTCTGCATAGGAATCACCGCCCAACTCATAAGGAAACTCCAGGCCATCCAGGCCACAGCAGCAAGATTCATCGTTGACCTCACCAGACAGATGCACATCACCCACCCCTCACCTCAGGAAACTCCATTGGCTACCAGTCGCAAAGAGATGCCAGTTCAAACTGCTCACCCCGGCTTACAAGGCACTACACAACAAAGGACCTCGTACCTCAACAAATGAGTGAATTTCCACCAACCTATCAGGAAACTCTGTTCCGGATCCCTCTCCCTGGCAGCCTTCCAACGCATCTGCCGGACAAACAGTGGAGG
The DNA here is from genome assembly GCA_963921515.1 of Calotriton arnoldi. Taxonomy (NCBI): domain Eukaryota; kingdom Metazoa; phylum Chordata; class Amphibia; order Caudata; family Salamandridae; genus Calotriton; species Calotriton arnoldi. The sequence continues at coordinate 748,604 of CAWUFW010001383.1, forward strand.
CCACTCCTTCTCCCACCTGGCGGCTAGGACCTGGAACACCATCCCCCTGCACCTCAGAGCCTCACAATTGCTTCAACAGTTCAGGAAGGACCTCAAGACCCGGATGTTCAAATAATAAGTACAGGCAGCATGATCCAGCAGCAGCAGGATGCCACATCGCCTCGAGACCCTCACGGGTGAAGCAGCCACGCTCTAGAAATCCTGATTGATTGATTAATAGAATGCTTAGAAAATCCCAGATGGATTTAGAGCATTGGTGCAGACTCCTTCTCTCTCACTTAGGAAGGATCACTCTATTTAATATGAAAAGATTGCCCAAATGACTTACGTTACATCAGAAAACTCCACACTGGGTCAGACAGGATGAGGAGATCATCACCACTCATAGAGACAGGTGTACCGCCCTAAATAGGGTGGAACATCTGTCACTATAACCTTGTGACCGGGTGGACAGGCTGCCAGGTCAAGTGTCTGCGCTGGCAGAGCCTGCTAAGGCTCTACTGCAGTGAACACTGTGGTTCAATCACCTCTAAATGGGGAGGGATGGTCATGGGTTTGGCAGAGCAGGTTAACCACAAATTTAAGATGGTTCACCGTCTCCGCTAAACTCTAAACAAACTTCATAGCCTCTTCTTAGTGACCATCACCGACTGGTTTAGTCTGTGCATTGGAGGACCAGCAACAAGGCCAGAACAATAGACAAACTGAACTGCTTCCACTGAATATTTCTTAAACAAAACAATTCTCTTTACAGGGGTGAGTTTGACTTTTATGAACCTGCCTATAGCTCCACAATTCATAAAAATCCTTATTACTAAAAATTATCTTTACCCTTAAGTAGTGCATTAACACAACAGCAATGTAGGAATGACGCGGTATTAAAAGCATTAAAGAAAGAAGAAAGAGAGAGGCTTATCAAGTGTTGTACCTCATCTTTTACTTGGTTGTTAAGATGGCTACACTTTGGGCACCTTCTTGTGGCATGGCCGCCATCTCAACAATAACAACATATAAATAATCTTCACTACTTTTCTCCTTTTGTCTTATTTATGGGCCATCAATTGCTCTTAATTGCATTAAATATTTCAAAAAGACAATAAGGTATATAAACATTAAACAGAAAGAAACTAAAAGCACCTCAGTTTGAATCTCAGCTTTCTCCTCTGTCTCCTTGTCGGTTTTCAATTTACAGAGTTAAGCCAATTCACCCAACCAGATAGTCACACAGATGAGACATATGGGAAGATACCTCTTTGTATTACCAAAATCTTCTATGAAAGATTCATCTTGACAACCTCCATCCAATTTATTTCAAAACCTGGGTACTTTAAATTGACTGTATAATTTAACTGAGCTATATGGTCTCAGGAAAATATGACCACTTTAACCCAGTTCACTCATTTGTTTAAACTATATTAAAGTAGCGTTAGCAATGAAGATTGTGCCTTTGCTGATCAATTCGGATTTGATACAGGTCAGAGTATGATTGCTAACTTGCACCAGTTGGTCCATGTTAATTGTTTTCTTGAATTAGATTTGAGGGATTATGCAGTGGCATTCTTTCATAAGGAAAAGGCATTCCATTCTAAATGTTTGTACTTTTTGTTTGAAGCATCGATGAGACGTAAGTATGGCCCCGGTTTACTAGATGCATGAAGTTGTTTTTACTCATGTTAGGGCTTGAGTAAAAGTAAGTGAAGTGATATTGGTTAGGTACTATGCATGGCTGCCCAATGCCCCACTTTTGTTTGCCTTGCCATGCAAACCCTGGCTGGGGTGCTTCAACAGGACATGTTTAACTGTGGCATAAAGATTGGGGACGTGACCCACTCTTTATGCGGACAACATGCTCTGTTTGTTGGACGAGTTTGGTGATGTGTCAAGTCTTAGCACAATCTGGGAGTGCCTCTGCAACGCATGTTTTTACATCGGGGGTGACTTTACATCACAAAGTTTTACATATGTAGTGTCTTTACTTTACAGGTAGGCAGGTAAGCATTATTTTAACCTTTTATAACATATAGAGAATACATAATGGGTAACTGTAATAAAGAATCCAAGGCCCATTGTCAGCATGCATCCCCAGCCCCTCCCTCTCGTTCTTTATTGTCCGTGTGCTACCCTAGCATCTCCTGCCTTCCCTCCATTGTTAGCTTGCTCTCCCAGCCTCTCCTGTCCGTCCTCTGTTGTCAGCTTGCTTCCCCAGTCCCTCCCACTCACCCTCCGTTGTCCAACTGCAGCCCCAGCCTCTGCCGCCCATCCTTCATTGTCAGCTTGCTGACCAAGGCCCTCCTGCCCATCCTCCACTGTCTGTACACTGTCCCATTCCCAGCTGTCCACCCTCTGTTGTACTTGTGCTCCCCATCCCCTTCCGCCCGCCCTCTGTTGTCAGCTTGCTCCCCAGCCCCGCCTATCCTCTGTTGTCAGTGCTTCCGCAGTCCCTCCCACTCAACCTCCATTGTCCAATTGCACCCCCAGCCTCTCTCACCCACCCTTCAATGCCAGCTTGCTGCCCAAGCCCCTCCCACCCTCCATTTTCAGCTTCTGCACCAGCCCCTGACCCCACCCTCCACTGTCCGTGTGCTCCCCATCCCCTTCCGCCTGCCCTCTGTTATCAGCTTGCTTCCCAGGTGCTCCCACCTGCCCTCTGTTGTACATGTACTGTCCCAGCCCTCCATTTTCCGTATGCTCCCCAGCAAACAACAGCCCCCCTCAACAGCCCGTGCACTGCCCCATCCCTGTTTTTTCTGTACCTGTGACAGCAATTTCCTATGGGAAATAGCATGTGAAAACACTGTTTTAGGATTAATCCCTTCTTTTTTCTTGTCCTACAACTTTTTCAGGGAACATTTTGGGAAGATTCGCAGATATCGCCAAAGTTATGTGCGAAACAAAAAACTCTCTTCCTACAGAAACTCTGACCTAACTATAACTACACAGTGGCAACATATACTTTCATATACATATGTATATAATGCATTTACTTGTGGTGTAAATGCCTGCAAAACAATTAAAAACATACCTATGACATAAATATCGCAATGTCCTTTACGATGTATTTACCTGCAATGTAACGTCCCATGAAGTAAAAGACTACGAGAGAATGGTAACATACTGTATTCTATAATAATGTTAGTAATGTAACTAACCAAGGTGACATATGGTTAAAGGCAGCCATGCTGTTGAAGGCAATAGGTACATCTATTGAGGTTTGGTCCACCATGCCATGGTCACAGATGGACTGTGTAGCACTGGTAAAGATGGTTAGTATGCTTTCCAGGGTGCAATATGTACTATGCCGAATTCATTGTGTAAGTAAGGTGACCTCCTTGTTGAGAGCTGGCTCTTGCCCTAGAATAAAGTTAGCTCCTCTCAAACTTTGGTACAAACAGAGTGAAGCAGTGTTGCTGCACTTTAATATTATTATATGACAGCCCAGTTGCAACATCAGCCGCAGTGGTTGGATGCAATGCTTAACTGGGAGCGCTCCCTGCTGGCTGAATACTATGGGGAGAGCCATTAAACAACCTGAACTTATTTCCCCATGAGAGGGTCGCTGGGACATCGTTTTTAGGTTGAGCCTGGGCAACGCATGCACTGCTCTGCGAGGCATGCTGTATTCAGGTATGGACTTGAAGCTCCGCCCACCCTCCACCCATATTTTTCATTGACTTGTGTCACTGTCCACTGTCAACTGTGGCTTTTCATTGATCAATAAGCTTAGTAGTCCCTCCCTTGTCTCATTTTGTAACCTCCCATGAGGACACCCCGTTAAGTGTGTTGATACTCGGTAGGCTTTAATTACAGCCTCCGAGCACTATTTTTCAAATAGTTTTGTCCTGCCTGCTGTTGCAGGCAGGACACGCTCTCTCCTAACGCTTTTTTTGTATCTTTATAGCACAGGCGCCGAACGCATTTGCATTGCAACAGGTCTCACATTTGCGAGAGTTTAAGCTATTGACATTGTAAATGACAATGCCTTTTATTTATCTGTTTTAACAACAACACATAAATAAAAGGCATTGTCATTTACAATGCCAATAGCTCAAACTCTCGTAAATGCGAGGCCTATTGCATTGCAAATGCTTGTTGGAAGCAGTGATGTCTCTTGCTTAGAATAGGAGGGTTAAGAAAGTAATATGACATGCACCTTCTTCCCCAGGTGGAGATCTGAGGTTTCCTGAGATTTCTGAAAAGAATGAAGGCTGTCCCAGATTAGATAACTGGACGTTGCTATAGGATGGGTGACCTATACAACAATGAAAGGTTTCTGACATAACGAAGGAAAAGTCTGCTTCTAAGGACAACCAGATCAGTTTTCAAGTTACGTCCAATTGACTGGAACTGCTCAACTGACCTGGGGATGATTCCCAGAAAGGCCACCTGAAGCCCACAGGCGTGCACAGCTCAACTCTTTGCAAACTCATGGTAGAGCTGTGCAGATGCTGTATGCAGCACTTTGCAGAGTGCACTTGGAGCAGGTGCTTTAGATAAAGGTTAATTAAGAGAGAGACTGCTTTCCTAAACTAAATCAGTTACAAGTACGTCAGTGTTTGTTACACACATATACGTTCCTACACAGGACACATCTTACCCCAGCAGTGCTTAAGAGGATCTCCCCAACCTAATTGGATGGCTACAATTTATCTGTATGTGTCCAGTTGTGAGTGTGTGTTAAGATAAAACTGTGACCCACTGCAGGCTGCAGTTGAGGGAATAGCTAAAGTGATGCTGAAGCACTGTGTACTGGGACTGCATCCAAGACCAATGAAGGGGAAGATGGGATACAGAATTGTAGCACTGTCACTACTTCTAGCAAGACTGCAATGCACTGGATATAGGATGCGGGCCCAACTTGTTGGTTGCATGATTTGGAAGAATCGAGATTGGCAGAAGCTTTGAATGGTTAAGACAGAAAATAAGATTGAGGAAGACCTGAGAGAATAGAGGAGGAACATACATATAAGTTTATTAATGGATCTGTGTTACTCTGATGTCTGTCTTTAAAAGTGATGTGTATTGTCCTCCTTCACATTAGATGGATTACTCTCTTGCCCTCCCATATTGAAACTGTAGACATGTAACATTCATTTTATGACTGTACCTGTGCATTTTCTGCTATTGTACGTTTCCTGTACGTCTTGTGTCTTTGTTGTATTTGTTTCTTTGAAAATTATTCAAAACTGTTTTCCACAAAAACAAGCATTTGCAAAACCAATAGATCTGGCTTTTTAATAGGCAAAGTATTTGCTAATAGTCGGGCTGCTTTGTGTGTGTTACTCACAGCCATCCTAGGAATAAAATTCCATAAACAAATACCATCTTGGTCTACAACAATATGGAAAGTGTGGTTATTTTCCCACTATTAACACTGCAGTTTTACTTGCACTCAGTTTAAGTCAGATAAGGCTCATCCATTCTGCTACCAAGGTCAAACAATTCCTGAATTGCTATGACATCTATCATCCAGAGATTTAAAAAATAAAATCAATTGAGTATCTACTGCATAAGAGATGAATGAAAAACCATAGGATTCAACAATGTCTGCCAGCAGGCGGACATAAATGTTGAAGAGAGTGGCGCTCGGGAACATCTTTGAGGCACCCTGCATTCTACCTGACGTTCCGTGGAAGAGCAAGGGCAGATACGACTAGGAAAGTGATTCCTTCCAAGAAAGACGTGAAACAAGTTCAGGCTTTATTGCAGATCCCACTGTCTCTCTGTCTTTTTACAAACACTCTGTGGGAGACCGTATCAAATGCTGCACAGAGATCTAGGGCCCTATTATAGATAGGGCGCACTTTTCCTGTTTGCGTCACGGCGCACCTTTAAGCAGGTGCGCCAGGTGCAAACAGGAAAAGTGCACCCTATCATGTAGAATGTGCTGCCCTTGGGGCAGCACATTCAAGAGAAATACAGAGCAGCTGTTTAAAAGCTGCTCCGTGTTTCTCTGTGCAGGCGGCAACCAGCCTGCACTTTAACAAGGGATTTTAGATCCTCTTGCAGGCAGGTGCAGTGAGTGACTACACACGCCTGCAAGGGGATGTCTGGGGGGTCCATAGGACCCCCTTTCTCCCCTCCAGAGGGCTGCCATCAGGAAGCGCACTGACATTGCGCCACTTTTTAGTTGGTGCACTGTCAGTGCTCCTCCTGACTGCTTCTTTGCCTCTGCTCCCGCGTCTATAATACGGCACGGGCGCAGAGGCAAAGGGATTCCCACATTTTCATGGGGCACGCCCCATGCAAATGAGGGAATGTCCTCTTGAGAAAGCAATGGCGCTACATGTGTGGCAGACCTTTCAGTATTACAGAAGCCGCTGCACAAGTGTCTGCGGCCCCTTCTGTAATACCAACGTGCCCGGGGGCGCGCAGAGCAAGCGCAAATGCTCGTTGCGACCCCGGGGCACGTTCTGTAACACAGGCCCTAATAGTATCAGTGCAGCAGAGCCTCCTTTATCAACAATCTGCTGACAATTAAAGAATTTTTAAATTCATCAGGTATCTGTTCTATGGAGGAAATAGTATCGCTGGCATACAATATGATTTTATTAATCTGTTTATGTTTCTGGTACATATCTGCTATAATTTAAAATATAATTATTTATGTTCTTACTTGAGAAACGTAGCTTTGGAGAATCGCCTTATTAATTAAAAATTTGCGAACATTCGTGACAAGAATTTTCAATTCTATTAAGGACACGGAGGCGAGGATTATGCTTCTCATTTCTTTGCATTTATTACACAGCAGCCAATAAAACACTTTTTATTTGTAAACTACAAATCCCATGAGCACCAGGTGCCCCATAACCATAGAGAGTACCCTATATAAGGTCTCACAGAGGTAACCACTTCCTCTTTCTTTGCGTGATTTGTAAACCATTAAGTACAACTTTCCTTGAGACAACAACTGAATCTCAAATAGTGTCCGTGATGAAACAGTCCTTCACGACAACCAAACATCCTGAAGTCCAACAGGGAAACTTCCGTTCTTGGGGATGAGCCCCGTGCTTCGAAACTTCGGCGAATGATCGCAACACTTCATAGGAAGGGAAACACTCCAATAAACCATTGAAGAAGGAAAGGTTCTTTACTTGTCATTTGTATCTGAAACAAAGAGAAAACTCCGTAATAGCGGTCACTCTAGAAAGTATCTCAACAGTAAATTCATCAAAACAGGGTGGGAAAAATCCAATAATATCATCAATAAATAATCTTAACAGCATAACTGTAAATTCACCACATATGATTCATTTTAATACATAATTCTGGGTGGGATAATAATCGCCTCCGTGTCCTTAATAGAATTGAAAATTCTTGTCACGAATGTTCGCAAATTTTTAATTCTATGTCAGGACCGGAGGCTCCGATTATGCTTGTTCAAAGCTTAGCCACCACTACTGATGCCACATCTAAAATCGGTTTATAATAGAAAGCCTTAAAAGTGGACTCTGTCGACCAATCAGCTGCATTCATTATATCGGTTAGACTTACTCCCAGAGCAAATGACTTAGATGCCATTGCCCCTCGAACAGAATGGGCACCAAATTTGGAGACATCAATGCCTGCTTCGCTCATGAGCCAACGCACCCAACGAGATAAGGTGGCTGGGGTCACCGGGCGAAAAGGTTTTTGCAAAGCGATAAACAATTGTCCATGCATATTTGAACGAAATTCAGCTGTACTCACCTCGTACGCTTTAAGACACTGAACCACACATAATTTCGGGTTATCCGGAAAACCTGGATAAGATATTGATGTGGTATTGCACTTGGTACGTCTAGAGATAAGAAAAGTGGCTCCTTCAGGGGAAAAACGGCGTCCTGCTAAATCCAAAGCCCGGATATCAGACACTCTCTTACAAGAGACCAAGCACAACAGCATAGCCAGTTTGGTGGAAAGCTGTTTCCGTGACAGATATTTGTTAGCAGGCCAGGCTTCTAAGAATCGTAGTACAACTGAAACGTCCCATAAGAACGAATACTTTGGACACGGAGGTTTGACCATCCGAATGCCTCTAAGCAATTTGCACACTGAGGGGTGTTCCCCCACAGGTTTGTCATTCAACTGAACATGTCCCGCTGAAATCGCAGACCGAAAGGTATTGATTGTTCTGTACGCGAGGCCAGACGAGGCCAGGGAAGCCAAGTAATTCATGACCATGGAGACATTTGCTGTAGTGGGATCGATGTGCCGTTGAGCACACCAGCTACACCATTTGTTCCATGCTGATGAATACCGCTTGTGGGTGTTATCGGACCATGCCTGTTTGATGAAGGCGGTAGCGTCTCTCGAAAGGCCAGGGATCTCCCATCTATTCCTGAAACTCGCCATGCCACCAGAGGGAGTTGCCCTGCGGCTACCAGGGGATGAGGCTCTTTGTGAGGGTCCAGCAACAGGTTCCACCTCTGTGGAAGGAGAATTGGTACAGCACAAGACATTTCTAGGACTACCGGGAACCACGCTTGTGCTTTCCACAACGGAGTGACTAGAATAAGCTCTACTCGCTGGCGCCTGGCTTGAGCCAGAACTCTGGGTATCATTTCAAACGGCGGGAAGGCATAGCAAAGGCCAGGAGGCCAGACCTGCAGAAACGCGTCTGAGGCAATCGCCTCCAGATCCGGACGCCAACTGTAAAATTTCCGGAGTTGTTTGTTCAGCCGTGACGCGAACAAATCTAATTGACAAGGATCCCATATTTGATTCAGAAAACGGAACATTGGGGGATGAAGCCTCCAATCGCTGAAATCCCGTAGGTAACGAGAGTGCCAATCTGCCACCTCGTTGTTGCGTCCCGGGAGATATTCCGCCACGACGGATATTCTGTGGTGCAGCCAATAATGCCAAAAATCCTTGGCAATCTCTGCAAGAATTTGTGACCTTGTTCCCCCCAGTTTGTTCACGTATCGGACTGCCGATACTTTGTCCATCCGCAAGAGGATGCAGCAATCCGTCTTCTGGGGGGAGAGACTGCGAATCGCAAAGGAGCCTGCCAGCAGCTCCAGGCAATTGATGTGTAGGGAGAGCTCCTCCTGAGACCACCGACCCCCTTTCGAAATCGGACTGCAGCGGGCTCCCCAGCCCGAGCAGCTGGCGTCCGATTCGATCACTATCTCGGGACTGGATCCGAATATGGCTCTGCCATTCCACGACTCCATGTGGTCTAACCACCACAACATTTCCCACCTCGCTTCCTCGGAAAGAGGAATCCGTTCTGCATAGCCGAGGCCTTTGCGGAGAAGTTGAATCTTTAAGCGTTGGAGTGCGCGGTAGTGCAGGGGTCCCGGGAAAATAGGTTGGATTGACGAAGCTAGCAGGCCCACCACCCGGGCTATCGACCTCAAGGATACAATCCGCTTGTTCACAATCAACCTCAAGTCCTTCTTGATGGCCCTGATCTTCTGTACGGGGTGGAGAAGCTGGCAGCTCCGAGAATCGATCTGAAAACCCAGAAACTCTATAGATTGTGTGGGGGACAGGTTGGACTTCTGAGAGTTCACCACGAAACCCAGACTCTGAAGCGAATCGATGGCCCATTCCAGGTGCCTGGTCACCAGTTGGGGGCAGCGAGCCATGATAATGATGTCGTCTAGGTAGACGATCAAGCGAACCCCTCGAGCTCTCAACGACTCCATTACCGGACGAAGGAGTTTCGTGAAGCACCAAGGTGCTGACGAAAGTCCGAAGGGAAGGACCTTGTATTCGTAGTAAACGCCCTGCCAGAGAAACTGAAGAAAACTTCGGTGTGGGGCGTAGATGGGAACGGATAAGTACAAGTCTTTCAAGTCTAGACGGACCATCCAATTCCCCTCTTGCAGAAGGTCTCGCAAAAGATGGATGCCTTCCATCTTGAAGTGACGGTAGATTATCCACCCGTTGAACTCTTTTAAATTTAGGACTAACCTGGATCCGCCCCCTTTTTTCTGGACCAGGAAAACATTGCTGATAAAACCCAGATGATGGGGATGAGTGGCAACGATAGCTCCCTTGTTCAGGAGAGATCGGATTTCGTCTGTGATAAAACTCTGTTCTTGTTGGGAAAAATGTATGGGAAGGGGGGAAGAATTCTGAGCGGGAGTATCGTATAGTTCCAGTTTGTATCCCTGGACCGTCCCCAAGATCCAAGCATCTTGTGAGATCGCTTGCCAGGCCTGTAGGAAAGATTGGATCCGTCCACCCAACACCACCTCCGAACACAAGATGAGTCTCACCTGTATTTCCGGTGTCCTGGTGATTGCCTTGGTTGCCACCGAACCGGCCTCTCCGGAACCGGTTCTTTGCTCTCCGGGTGGGGTAGAAGGAGGAGTTTCCAGAGTTGGAGTCCTGATACCCTCCTCTCTGATGTTGCTGGCCACGTGGGGCACCTTGATTAAATCCTCGGCCGAACGACCGCCCTCGACTTCGTCCGGCCCTGGTGAAAACCGGTCGAAAGGCATGTTTCAGGGACTCCTGCGCCTTATCCAAGCCACTGAAGGTGGCTACGAATTTGGTCAGTTCCTTTAAAAACGGTTGGCCAAAAAGGAGGGCTTGGGCCACAGGTCCCGCCTCCAAAGATGACAGTTCGGCTAGATTGGGGTCCAGTTTGAGGAGGACAGACCGTCTCCTCTCACTGGACATGGCGCAGTTAGCATTGCCAAGTTGGCACACCGCCCTTTGCGCCCAACCAATAAGGTCATCTGGATCCACTGGTGTTCCTGATTCCTTGGCTTGGAAGCCCATTTCTAATATTTTTGTGAGGGGCCCCGACAAGTCTAACAACTTGTCTCGACAGGACCGCCAAGCGCGGTCGATACCCTTTTTGGGATCCTTTGAGTACTTTTTTAAGTCTGTTAGCATGGTGGAGTCCACCTCGGGCATGTCCTCCACTTTTGCCGCCAAGTCGGGCATTCAGACCGAAGCCGAGCCCTGACTTCCTTGTCAAAGGGTCTCCTTAGGTGTGCCTGAACATAGTCCGCTACTTCCTGCGGTGGAAGCCATGCGGTCGAGTTGGGGTGGACGATGTCTGCAGGCTCGAAGGTTAGGACCTTGGGTGGTGAGGTCTCAAGATGGTGTTCCTTCCTTGTTTTCTTCGCGGGCCTAGGAGCTTCCTCCTGGTCCGACTCCTGCTCTGATGGAGAGTCCCCATCTTCCCCCTGCAGGGAACTCGCAGTGTCATCGGGCGCACCGTACGAATGATCATTCGCCATGGCTCTAGTGAGGCGCGCAAAATCCTCCGCATGAGGATTAGACCTCTTCTTGGTGGCGGGCTTGGGGCGCGCGTTCGTGGTGGGGAGCCACCCTTGCTGCAGCGCATATGCGTTCAGGTGACGCTTAAGGGGTGCAATGGCCCGCACTAGAGCGGAATTTACTGACTGTTGCACCCCTGCGTCCAAGGCCTCAACAAGATTCATCTCTAAGGAGCCAGCCGCCTCGTCCTCAAAATAATCATCACCATACAGGAATTCCGCCATTGTTATAAAAGGTAGGTGACTGTATTTCACTCCTCTGCACACTGTAATGCGAGGTAGCGCACAACTCAGAGTCCACTGCACTGGACAAACACGGGGGAGAGGTACGACTCCAGGCAAGCCAAGCGTCTAATCAAGTGATTATGTAGTGGAGGGAGGGCTTGCCAGCCTCTCTAGGCAAAGCCTATGCACAGTTATTCAGCCCCCAGCTGCTGTAAGCTGCGGGCGTCACAGGGAGCCAAGGACGAGTCAATAATGATTTTGAATTGGAGCGCTGCTCCCGCTAGTAGTGATAACAATTTTTTGAATCGGAGCTCTGCTCCCGCTCTTAGCGATTAACGTACGTGAAATTGACTTTGAGGATTTATAAAAAATGGCCGCCGCGCATGCGGGCCGGTCGGCTGTTCGTCCTAGTAGAAAGAGGACTGCGCGTCCGTCAGACGCACAGTCTCGCTCCCTCATTCCCACTCCACTGTCACAGAAACCGCCTATGGGCACAACGTGCCCGGCAGGGGAGGCCGAAGCGCTCCCACACGGCGATCGGCTGACGCGGGCGGAAGCCTAAGAGAAAGATCAATTACATACCGCCAACAAGTGACATGCGCTGAGACGCGCTGAGGAACGCTGAAAACGAAATACCTTAAGGTAATCAACTGGACCACAATAACAGATTACGTATAGTATAACACAAGATTAAGCATAAGCTCATACACTTCTACATAGGCTAAAGACCAACCCCATACGCTACCACAATAATGAGAGTAGTAAGGGAAGGGTACTTAACTGGCTGCGGAGCAGCAAAGAAAGAGGAAGTGGTTACCTCTGTGAGACCTTATATAGGGGTACTCTCTATGGTTATGGGGCACCTGGTGCTCATGGGATTTGTAGTTTACAAATAAAAAAAAGTGTTTTATTGGCTGCTGTGTAATAAATGCAAAGAAATGAGAAGCATAATCGGAGCCTCCGGTCCTGACATAGAATTATTCTGCTAGTTCAATATGAGGTAGGCCCAGGGCCACGCCCTGTTTTATGATTCTTTAACAATTTAACCAATGAAAAAATTGTTGGGGAAGGATGAAACTCAACAACCTCTATTAGCAGTGGGAACTTGTAATCTGAACACATTCTCAGGTTTTCTCTGTTGTAAATTTAAACCCAAACTAGTGATTTCATGCCAGATGAATGCCATTCAAATCCTAGTATATTGGGCTTTCGGAGCAATATTGTGTCACCTGTTTACTGAATCTGCATTATGAGATGGCAGACTTCAGTAATCTATTCTGCCAAGATTTTGATGTGAATTAAAGGAATTTCACTTAGGTTCTAATTCCTCTCTTTCTTCCTTGTGTTCCATGTACAGGCACAGCCTTATATATCCACATACTGCAGCTGTTCGTGTAACCAAATGACTTCTAATCCTGTGTAAAAGTGAAGTAGTGAATTTAATTCGTTAGAATGGCCACGTCAGAACTCCAATGGACAAACAGCCGTCCCTGCAGGAGACAGCAAAGAATAAACAGGCAGAAAGGACTTGACAGAAAAAGAATGGGCTAATTCCAATAGGAGAGGGGAAGTTAGAAAAAGGAAAAGGATTCAAAACAAGAAGCACAAAATGGAAAGAGACGTACAGTGTATTAGAAGGGAAGTGGGTATAATAAAGAGGAGACAGACAAGACCAGTTGTTCTCCAGATGAACAGCAGAGCGTGAACTAGGAAGAGGTGGCAACCACTCTCAGGGACTTTAATGTGGAGCAGAAGAGAGAATCTTACTAGAACACCAACTCCCCTGGAATTATTATTCATACATTAGTACAGACGTAAAGGCATCTCAAGGCACTATTAAAGCCTCCAAATGCTTCAATGTCAATCAAAACATAAGTACATACAGCTGTGGGAATGAGACCCAAGGACAGAGATCCCACAATCCTCTTAATCAGTGATATGGCGTGGTGCAATAAAAGCTTCGATCTGTGTTCAACACAGAGAAAATGTTTACAAAATCATGGCCCCATTGTATCGTCCTCTAGTCCGCTTACAAGCAATGCTCAGTGGGTGAGACTTTTGCTGGAAGGGTTCCGGGGAGCGGGCCACACTACTACATGTTTGGTGGGGGTGTACTCGCATTCAGACATTTGGGGGGGGGGACTTAATCCCACATCAAATCCGTCACAAGAGTAACAATGCCTCTACAGCCATTGATGCGGCTTCTGGGCGCTCCAGGAGATTACAACGTTTCCCCCCCTCACTACACCTTTGGGTAAACTCATCTTTCATCTCTTATTGGTGGCTTGGCTTTCCATCGCTCCTGCGTGGAAGCAACAGTAGCTCTTCTGCTTAACTTGTGGTGGAATAAGGTATGGGCCATCTTCACCATGGAGAAGCTGTTTGCTACAGACCATGTCCGAGTTCATAAATTTGACATAATATGGTTACTGTTCTTTACATATATGGAGGGATCTCAGGTCCTGGGGCTTGATCGGGCGGTTATGTCTGATGTTCTTCAAAGTTCTAAAATTTGCTATCTGTCTCCACTCCCAGAATCCGGCAATGATTCTTCTAACTGAGGTTTCGATATAGAGGAAATAGAAGATTGCATTTCGAGGATTCTTCATCTATCCCACCCACTTAATGGACTACCACACATCACTCCCACTAAGAATGGACCCTAAACTTTTGATGACCAATTCTGAGCCACCCGTACCTCAGTCGGACTAATTTTTAGCTAATGACATGCCAAGTGTTAATCTGAAACCCGTGCTGTATAATTCTTTCAAAATGAAAATAAAGTTGGTAAAAAAAATGAAATGAGACCATTGGTCTGTGATGTTGACGGCCACCATGATGTGCGGACCATTTTTTCAGTCCTCGCAGACAAGTACAGAAGAGCCACTGACCATTTACACACAAGTTTATTTAAAGTGCTGAGAGATGTTTGAATAATTCCCTGGATGCCAAGATTTTAAAAATTTCTGTGAGAGATTCCAAAGATGCAAGTGATGATCTATTCCACATCACAAAGTTTCATTTTAGGATTAATGGAATTCCTGTTTTTCCTTTAACACTTTTATTTGCAGGTTTTTAAGGAACAATACACAAGTAAAACATGGGCAAAGCATTGTACATAACATATTGAATTCTTGGTGAAGTATGCACCTCACACCCTCTAAGCACAGGATGTGGGTCAGCGTTCCACGACTGGCAGTATATTCACTCCGCCTCAGGATCCCCAGTTCATACATTCAAGGACACAGTCCATTCTCTGCGATGGCTCCTGCGACAGACTGATTATTATTTCTGCGCCTCTCTCCAAGGATTCAATGCCAGAAGGCGCAATCAGTTTCTGCAGCATTCTGGCACATTTAATACAATTCTCCTCAACCTTATCATCTGTTCTGACCACCCGCATTTACCTTTCTTCTGCTAGAGCTCATTGCTCCATGTCCTTAGCCCACTGTAGCTGTACCCATTGCTTCCTTAAAACCAGTCCCAGAAGCGCAAATCTGTAGTGTATCTTGCCTTCACCAGGACAGGAGAATGTGTACAGGAGGCAGTGTCTAAAGCTGACTTCTAGTCTTATGTCTGTCATCTTGCGTACTCGCTGTGCAATGTTTTCCCAATAGGACACTATGAGGGTACAACTCCACAGTATGTGCAAAAAATCTGCACCCCCACTCCACATTTGGGGCAATTATCCAACCTGGTTGGATAGATTCTGTGCATTGTCACTGGTGATAAATATCTGTGGTGTAGTATATAGAAATGAGTGAGCTTAAAGCGGGCATTACTGGACACTCCCTGTATTGAGATGCGGGCTCTGTTCCACTTCCCCAGCTCCAGTGGTACTGTAAGAATACCCATCCCACCTTGTTCTCACAGGTAGTTCCACCCTGGGTCTGTCTCGTTTCAGGGCTGTGTACAGTCAAGAGACTGGTCGTCGGGAGGATCCCAGATCTAGTAACACATTTAGAGTGAATGATTGTTCAGGGGCATCTGGGAAGCATGTTCAGATTTCAATGACCGTCTTAGTCAGCTTGGTGAATTGTAAGAACTGACCGGAACCCACCCCATAACTCTCTTGAGCCTCTGAAAAAGTAATGCAGTGGTTTCCTGGGTATAAGTCTCCAAGTGTATTATATCCCACTCCTCTCCAGGGGGCAGATTTACAAGCCCCTTGCGACACTTTTGCGTCACTTTTAACATGGGAAAAGTGACGCAAAAGTGGCGCAAGGGGCTTGTAAATCTGCCCCCAGGTAGTTACTGACATGCACTTTCCAATGTTTATAAAAGGTTGTAACAAACAAAAGGAGTATGCAGTTCCTAAGGGGGGTGAACAAACATGGGGTGAGATCCAATAGTGTCTAACGAGAGGGAGGATGGGGAATCCTTCCTTTCGGAATGAGGGCCCTCACACACCCAGCCCACTGGGTGTCATGCTTCATCATCGGGCATGCTCCTCGTCGGGTCGGCGCTGCAATACCCGACGGGCACCCTCAGTGGGGGCTCTTTGGTGGAGATCTTTTATTCCTTGCCGTTTGGTGCGGTGTGTGTAAGGGGCCCTAAAGTGTAGATGTGCTGTGATGTGGGTTCTAGTAGACCATGTGAATTAAAACAGGGAAATAGGAGGATCAGGGAAACTAATTTTAATGATCCTGCCTCCCACCCTGATTAAAATCAGTGTGGCGACTGTCTACAGTGATTTTGCAAGCAGTTGCATTAGGATTTACTCGGTCAACATGTTTCTTGCCTATATAGTCGGAGAGATCTGGCGGCAATTCTTCAGGACCTAACTAAGAAGGTAAATCTACACTCAATTCATTGGTAATATGGTGTATTGACCTAGTTTTACCAGTTTAGTTGCACCAGAGGCGTGTGGTGTCCGTAGGTGCAGTAGCCAATCTAAAATCCAGTCAAGACTGGCCCCATCGGATTTCCGGCAGGGAATCGACACGTTAAATTAACTATTGTCGTTGACTCGCGCCCACTCGGTGGAGGACCTACCCTGCGGTGCCGGATCCTAATGCAACTGCCTTCAACATCACTGTAGACAGTCGCCACACTGATTCCCCCTTAGGAACTGCATACTACTTTTGTTTGTTACTTGTACTAGGGCCCGTATGGTGGACCTTCAAAGCCCTTTCTCGTCCCTCTTCTTTGATAGTATAAAAGGTTGTAACCAGCACAGCATCAGGTGTCTAGAAAAAGGAGGTTTATGCATGAAAGACCTATCGCAGTCTCCCATACCTGTGTCACCTGTTGCACCACATATTGCACCTCGGCAGGTTCGCTACCCATGTGAATCCTGTTACTAGTCTTTTTTCCCAGTTGGTACCTTTGGCACACCATCTGGCTGCATGCTGGAACTGCGCCGCCAGATAGTATAATTCCAGATCAGGTAGACCGAGTTCTCCCTCCACCGTGTCAAATCGTAGGATGTTAAGGCCCACTCTACTACGTTTGCTAACCACGATAAGGGTGATTAACAGGTTATCCAATTTTTTATACATTCGCCAATCTATTGGACACTGTGTATTTTGCAAGCTGTATAGACGTCTAAGCAGGAACACCAAGGGTCACCTTTATCAATATTTCACGCAGTGCAGCAAGTCACCTTGCTGTGCTGCACGAAAGGGCAGAAATACGCCATATTTAACATAACACGATGCATTCCTGTCCTTTCCTTGAGCTTGCCAACGCAGGCACCCTTGCGCTGTGGTACAAGGGTGCCGCGTTGTAAGCAGGATTGCTTTTGTGCAGGAGCGGACACCTTCCTGCACAGACACTTTTACCTGAGGCATTTTCCTCTTTCTATGTGCGTTCACACATGACACTGCGCGGGGTGATATAGATGTGCATGCGCACGTGCACCTTACAGGGAACAGTGCCCAGGACCCTCCAAAAAAAGGTTCTATCATCACAACTTGGGGCCTATACGTTTGGAAAGCACCTGCCATTGAGCATCCACAAACTCAGCAAAAAATATGCCCTCGACATTTCCATGCACCTCCGAAATGGCACTCCGGGTGCCACCCAGATGGCCACTACTCATGCAAATGAGGAGTACATGGAAGAGGAAAACTGCCCTCTCTATTTTCATTTTCATTTGTCAGGCTCTGGGTCCGTTAAGTGGGTCTCCTGAAAAAAGGCTATTTCAACTTTGCAACCTCTGAGGTACGTGTGGATCCTAAAACGTTTGACATAGTCTTGCAGGCCTCTGACATTCCAAGATATAGCAGCCTTTACTTCCCCCACCATGTCTGATTATAACTTCTCACCTTTATCGGAAGTATGTCTGGGTGAGCCGGGTAACAGCTCCTAGTTTGTGCCCCTAAAGCAGAGGTCTTCAAACTTTGATGCGCTGAGTCCCCCCTAAGCTAAATATTTTGAAGTCGGGCCCCCCTCCAAAACTTTATGGCAAAGACTGGAGGAGCAGAGCTGAGCACAGGGGTTTTGTAGCTCATAATCCACAGTAATGTGAGACTCATAAAAGAGTAAATGCTTGAAACAAAAACTGAAATTGATTAACAAATGCAAACCCTGACATTTTTTGGATAGTAAATCCCAGCATTACATTTTGCTTTGGGTTTGCATTACAAAAGTAACGCAAACCTGTTGCAAAGCAAGGGGTGCCTTGAATGGGGGGCAGAGGGGGCTGGTTATGCTTGATCTGTCAGCAGCCTTCAATACGGTACCCAACTTCGTTGTGCTGGCCCTGTCTTCAAGTCATTGGAATTAGGAATAACAGAGCACTGTATAAGTGACTGTTACATTACATTAGTAAATCTGGTCCCTATAGCGGCGCTGCGCAGCTTTACATTGTATTTGGGTACAGTCCAGTGCAAATCGTGATTTGCGCTGGATTTTTTATACCAACACACTTACATCAAGTTTGTGTTAAAAAAGTAACACAAACCTGACGCAGTCTTAATAAATCTGGGCCTAAATCAATTTGCTGTAGCTTGTCTTATGCTGTGTGTAATTAAATTTTAAAATAGTCACATTCACAGTGCTTTCTGCCAAAGAAAGGGACCTTGTAGCATTATAAAAACAAAAGTCACTATTACCCACTGCACCAAGCAGGATTCTATTCTGTGACTCTCTCACACTTTGAGTGCCTTTCCCACTGATTAATTCGCAATTATCCAGTGTGTGCGTTATTTTATATGCAGTTAACATGAAGTTAAAAAACACTTCAAATCAGCTACTGAATATTTTGTTCTTAGTGTGCCAGTAATTGACCCTGCCACCACACTGTCTGACCTCTGCCCCATGGCACTTTAAATCACAGTTCCCATGCTTTTTTTAATGCCCTTTGGCTGCATGTAAATGAAGATATCCTGGAAACGGGACAAATAGACAAGTTCGCACTTACAGGCCATCTTCATTTACATGATTTACAAGTCTTTACTGAGACATTGGCGCCCCCTGAGAATGCAGCCACGAACCCCCAGGGGGGTGCGTCCCACAGTTTGAAGACCTCTGCCCTAAAGTGAAGCACTCCGAGTGTGTCCACCTGTCTGCTTTTGACCGACCTCCCGTACCACCATGTGGTGCGTTGTATCCTTACATCTCCAGTTTTTCTGCATTGCTCTGTAGAATATACTGAATCATGAAACAAAGATAACAAATTACCCCCTCCCCAAACACCCATTGGGTAAACACCCGGGGGCGTGTGTGTGTGTAATGTTTCCCCATGTGTCGTGCTACTGAGTACTCACCCCAGTACTCCAGCTCAATATAGCATTTCAATCCCTTAACTGCACTAATGATAGCAGCGGCCCCGAGTAGCAGACTATCTCCTCCACCTCTTTCACCCCTTCTCCACCATGCCTAATCATTACCCCAATCTTGAAACAGGCTCTCTGTCCCTTTGGGGAAAAAATGAGCTCCCACGTATTGCCCCCCTTTTTTCAACAAAGGGACCCTCAGCTCTAATGTTAGCAAGAAAAAGGCCCCTTTTTAAAAGTAAGACAGTCATAATTTTGATGCAGTGGACCCATAAGGCCCTAGGGTGCCCAGTGCTGCTGCACCTGCTTCACAAATGATAGCAACTGCCTTGCAAAATGGGCGTTCTCGTCTGCCCTTTGTTTAAAACATGGGCTCCCATCCCTCCCTATGCCTCATCCTGCCTTCTCTCTGAGGCTCATACTAAAGTGTCTCCTCTGTGTCAATTTTCCCTTCCCCTGGGCCAGTGTTCCAAGGCCTAAAGCAACACTGGGACAGAAAGTGTGCACTGGGCCCTAATGTAAGCAAGGAATGATAGTAAAACAGCCATCATTAGGGTTTAGTTGGCCCCTCATAATGCACATACAGTGCCAAAGATACCCACAGCTCTGCTAAGGAGGTTGTCTCCTCTGCCCACTCCAATGGACAATTACTCCTAGGCCTAAGGCCCAAAGCAGGCTGTCTGCCCTTTGTGGTAAAAAAGTCCCACATCTTTCCCCTTGTTGCTTGGGCCCTGTTCCGTGCGCAGCAAAGGGGACCTAGGCCAAAATGGTAGCAAGGAAAATGGGACCCTAATCTTGGCACACCAGACCCACTTTTTTGTATAATTTAGTGTGTCGCCCTAAGTGGGATGGGTAGGCCCAGACACTAAGTCATTGGAACCATGCCATACCTGTCTGATGAGCCCTAACTAAGGCAAAACCTGCCCTAGGTTGCTTGTGCTCTGGTTCAGGGAGGACCTGGCCTGGCAGTTTGGGCTCGACTGCTCCCACTGGACCAGCGTCAAGACTGATTTGTATATGGCTGGGTCCAAATTGAGGTGGCATGGTGTGCAGAATAACGATGGACTGGGATGCGCCCTGAGTAATTACCAGTGGGGGAGACTAATTCAAACATTTCATCCATCACTTTTTTATATACTTTTGTGTGTTACCCTAAGTGGGACGGGTATGCTCATACGTGGGTCCTGTGCACACTGTGCCACTGGAACCAAGCTATACCTGGCTGATGAGCCCAGACGGGGGCGAAACCGGTCCTAGGTTGCTTGTGTTCCAGTTCAGGCAAGACCTACCCTGGCAGTTCGAACTGGACTATTCATTCCCACTGGAGCAATGTCAACACTGATTTGTATATGTCTAGGTCCAAAGTTACTTGGCATAGTGTGCAGAATAACAATGGTTTGGGATGCAGGCGGCCCGAGTAAATATCAGTAGGTGACATTAATTCAAGCATTCAATCCATCACTTTTTTCTATACTTCTGTCTATTTGTAAGCAAATAAATACGCACCCACAGAGTGCTCCTTCTTCTTGGCCACCTCTTTAACACTATCCTTGGGTCTCCCTCCTTTCCTCTTTTTCCAGGGCCACTACCTTGAGCTCGCTGGGGTGGAGGATCAGGGCTCGACATTTGAATGCAACCCTGCTGGCCTCCTCCCTGCCATGCCCCGGACTTACATTTTTACAAAAACAACCATCCCTAAACAGTTAGAGCTGGCCTTAAGGTGCTTCTGCTTGAAAGCAAAGTGAGGGGTGTGGTGGCTCCTGTGTAGGAAGCCAATGGAGGGACAGAGAGCTAAAGAAGAAACAAGCCTTCTCACCAGGGTTCCTGCTACCTGAATGAAATGTTGATGTGTGCAAATTGGTTAATCATCAGCTATAAAAGCAGTTTGGGAGTCAGTAGGTTTTAATTGATGGAGTCTATTGAAGTTTCATGGAGATAAATATATAGGCCCATATTTAATTATGCTTTGAGCTGAGTTTGCATCACAATCATGATGCAAACCTGACGCAAACAGGTGGGGTGGGATTTACTATCCAACGCAAATCAAGATTTGCGTTGGAAAGGTCCCCAAAGTATCCAATGTTGTACAATGCGCAGCTTTGGGTCAGGTAGGAGTTCCATGGGTGGTACCTGGGATTTCCTATGTAATCATCCATGGGTTTTGATGCAAATCCCTATCTACTAACATTTATAGACAGGGATTTGTGCCAAAACCTTACACCGCCTTGAGGCAGGCTTAGCAAGGGAAATGTTTCCACCACTCCTATTTTTTCCAACTTTGCTTGTGTGCTCCAGAGTACAGCACACATGCATACTGGGAAAAGTCTTAAAGCAGTGATACACAAAGTACAGCCGGATGGACTTCATGCAGTCCTCCTGACATTTACATGCTGCCTCCTGGTCAACAGTACCACTGGGCTGCTGTTTACTCCACTCTGTCCAACTAGAAAGGGTTTGGCCCTTAATCAGTAAGGCTAGGCCTAATTTGACAATCGCACAACAACACACATGCCAGTACTGATAACAGTTATTCTTCACTCCACATGATCACACATGACACTTGATGTGACCGTTAGTTTTCATTTTATTTATTTTTCTTTCAATTTTCGTTTTTTGTTTTTTTGAAAATTTGCATAGGTTTTTTCTCTAATTATCCATCAGTTTTCAAAACAGAAAATTATCATACAAAAATCCACAGAGGAACACAACACTATAGTGAATCAAATTACAAATTACTCAACAACACAAAATAAATTGTTAGACACAACATTGACAGCAAATTTGACACCACAAAAAACAAATAAAATAAGCTCTAGTTCTGTAATTAGTAATCCAATTTTTCATTTATGAAACAGGAGAAAAGCAAACCGAGCCCTGTAGGTTAACGTTTGACTGCTTGCAAAAAAATCCTTTTGCCAGGGAAAAACCAAACAGTGAACTATTGTGGCTCACAAAAAACCTTTCTAAATAAATAATTTTAAACAAATTATACATCTTGAGCCAACATAGTACATTTTTCTGTAGCACACTTGTTTGGTGAAACACCAGTCGACACATTTCGAACCCAATGATATGTTTTAACAGGGTTCTCCTCAGGACACAGAACTCATAGGGAGCTGAAAAAGTTTAACAAAAAACACACTCATATTAACACTCATATCTGAACATTTATACAATCGCATTTATTCTACACCATCCACACCTGAATTACCTCTTTTTTTGAAATCAGAAGACCTCTTCTGTTATTTTCTCCTTGACCTAACTAAGCCTCGATAATATTCGTGTTCCGACACTAAAAAGAGGAAGAAGCAAAACAAGGATCAAGTCTGTACTACGTGGAACAACTAGAACTCTCCAAGCGCGAGACAATTCGTTCAATCTACAACCATGAGAGATTGTGACTCCACTCAGCACTGACATCAAAAAGATGCTAAATAAACAGACACACATTTATTTAAAGGTTAATTGAAGTTAAAGAAAGGACATAACTAGGGTGTCCTTCGCTGCTTAACTTTAGGAACACCTTAATTTTAAAGACATCTTGCAGGAAATGTGTAAAAATATGATAAAGTCTTTTGCAGAATTCAAAAAGTGTACTTTATTAACATGAAGAACCGTTTCACCTTAGTACATAAGATTATCAGTGCATTGAGAAGTATTTTTTTTTTAAGTGATAGCTTTCAAACATGAATTTAGAAACATTAATTCTTCCCCCACCCTGACAATAATACCAATAGTGAACTAAGAGGCAAATTAGTTCTGTGCACTCTTTGCGTGGCCTGGGTTCCTATTATACAAGAACATTGTAGTTTATTAAATTAAACACAGGAGAAGGTTTTGTACAGCACATATCCTGACCTCATGTATTTCGAGGTCGTCTTTTATGTGATAATGAAGAAAAAGGAGGGAAAGTGAAATAAAACAATTTCCTAGGATCATACAATTTACTTAAGTGGGGAGGCCAGGATTAATCCCAGGTTTTCTGGCTTCACATTGTGCAATTCAGCCATTATATGTACATGCTTCACTTCCCATACATCCACCTTACTGTCACCCCACTACCCAAAACTCCCGACCGCAGCTCTTCTGGTATCAATGCAGCCCTCTGTCACATCACGGACTAAACATTTTGCCACTGGGAAAATGTTTGTGAGTACTAATGTCTTAAAGGATAGTTTTTGGCGTGTAAGTATCCTCTTCCAGTACAAAACCTATGCTTTAGGGAACACACAGACCCTTGCACTATGGCGCAAGGGTGTGTGCGTTGATGCAAGGCAGCTAAAAGTGCGCCAGCACTGGTAGAGATAAAAAATGTGGCATATCTTTGTAAATATGGTGCATTTTTCTCTTTCTCTTTGAAGCAAGGCAGTACAGCAGCTTTGGTTGCTGCACTGCCTTGTGTCAAAGATTAGTAAATCTGGGCCATAATTATTTTTGTAGTATAACGGTGGCAGCAGAACCCTGGAGTGCTCCCTTTAAATGGACACAATTGTTTTTTGCCCTAGGTACAGTCTGATCACTCGTTTTATCTTAAGCACTGCATCCTTTTGCGGCAGCCTAGCTTATAATGTGTGTAACACAATTTTAAAACAATGGCTTACATATTCACAGTGCTTTCTGTTACATGCTTGGACCTCATTGCGCGATAAATAAACAAGTCATTATTCCCTAGCACCAACCAGGATTTAATTCACTGACTCTCTGGTCACACACACCGTGATTGCATTGGCGAACTGAAGTTTCATTACCTAGAAAAGTACATTTGCCACCTATTAAGTTACCTTGCATTTATATTTCATTTAAGGTGTATCCATGTTATTTTACATTTACCTGAACGTAAAAAAATAACAAAATACTTATAGGATACTTTGTTCTTTTTAGCCACGTCTTTGACACTGCGACTGCATCACTGATCCTGCCCCATGGAACTCAGGATCATAGTTTACACACTTTTATATGTAAATGACGACAACATGGAAATGCGCCAAATAAACAAGGTTGCACTTCTAGACCATTTTCATTTACAAGTACTTGCATTTGCGTCCCCCTTGGAACACAGCCACAGACCCACAGGGGGGCGCGCCCCACAGATTGAAGACTTCTGTATAGAGGGAGCGTCGACTGAATGCAATATTGTACTAGCACTGTCAATTAATGTTAATATTTAGCTAAACCTATTACTCCCTAGTAAAAATTATGTGGGTGATGTACAAAAAGACAGGCTGTAAAAAGTCACCACATATTGTGCACCGATTTTTTGTGAACAGTCTTTAATTTTGCCATTGCAGAGAGTCACAGAAAAACCTTCATACTGTATATTAACTAGGTAAGTCGCTATTTGCGACCCATTGTTATTGGCTTCAAACATAAAGGTGGTGGTCTGCAAAGAACGGCACATTTTCATCCCTGTGTTTGCATTTCCAAGCGCAAAACATATTTTTAAAGGACCCTCTATTCCGTAAGCCTTTTTCACAAGGAGGAAGCTGTCTAATCTGGACTTTGTGAACTTATTACTATCGCCTTTGAGAAGTTGGTAACTTTTCAGTGGTTTGTGACTGCACAAGTTGTCAAAGAACAGGCACTCCGCGTGTCAATGCTGTGGTAGCAGCCTTAGCCCTGCTGGAATGGGCCCTCAACCTCTCCGGAGGCTGCTCCTTAGCTGGTGTGGAGCAGTTGATACATATGCTTCTGAATCTCAACTAGGAAGGGATGCCCATTTCATGCCTCCTCCTTATTGCAATTTGGAATGGGTTGCTAAACCCTTTTTGCGAGTCAGAATTTTTTTTCTGACTAGCAAAATTGGTAGTACATGGCAAAAAGCATTTTGCGGTCGCAAACACTGTGGGCCTGATTCACAGAACTAACTTACGTCAAAAACGTAAAGTTAGTACTTTTTGGTATTCACAGAATACACTTACTCATTTTGGTATTCACAGAATGCACTTACTCATTTTGGTATTCACAGAATGCACTTACTCATACTAACTTTATGTCCGCACTCGGGCCGGAGATTCCGGCCCTTTGGTGGAGATTCTGGCCCTTAGGTGGAGATTCCGGCCCTTTGGTGGAGATTCCGGCCCGATGGTGGAGATTCCGGCCAGTTGTGGAGATTCCGGCCGGTGGCGGACATTCCGCCACCGGCCGGAATCTCCACAACCGGCCGGAATCTCCACCATCGGGCCGGAATCTCCACCTCCGGCCGGAATCTCCACCAAAGGGCCGGAATCTCCACCAAAGGCCGGAATCTCCGGCCGAGTGCGGACATAAAGTTAGTATGAGTAAGTGCATTCTGTGAATATCAAATGAGTAAGTGCATTCTGTGAATACCAAATGAGTAAGTGTATTCTGTGAATACCAAAAAGTACTAGCTTTATGTTTTTGACGTAAGTTAGTTCTGTGAATCGGGCCCACTGATTTCAGGATTTGCAGGGTGTTCTGAGGCAATATGGCTTTATTCATCAGCTCCCATGTTCCATCTGGCATGACTATGATCAGAAAAAGCTAAAGACAAAATGGTTCAAAGTAAGTCCTTGTACAGCGAGATATTAAATGTAATACATGTCCTATTGATAAATAAAGGAAATTCGTCTTTCCATCTCTACTTAAGATGGAAACTTTTCTCAAAAGAAAACATTCACACTGAACGCCTTTCTTGAGAGGACCTGTGGTTTCTTTTGCCTTGGTATTCTTCAACCGCAGCTGAGCACTCCACCTGGCGTCTAGCTCAGATAATGTTCTTTCAAGAACTACTTAAAATATTGTTTTAAAAAATTCGATTTAGAATACAAAAAGTAATACATGGTCCAAACTGAATTTTTCTGGCCACCATAATGGTGCATTTTTTTTTTATATAGCTAATATGCTATGATACACCCTGTGACCATGGGCGCAACATGGACTTTATCCCTATACTTCCTTTCTCAAGGAAGTATAAACGTTATGGACGAAGAAACGTTTGCCTGGACTCATTGCTTCCATTGCTCCCTAGGGCGCCTTTCTTTATGAGACTGTTATGACTGTTTTTTGTTTGGTTGATCTGTTTTTTACCCCTTCCCTTACTTACTGTAAAGCGCTCTGATACCCCCGGTCGTCATGTTCGCGCTATAGAAAACGTTTAAAATAAATAAATAGCGAGTATAACAAAAAAATCGAACTGTAGCTTTGCACACCTCAGTAGTTCTCACTGATTTTATCCACCACAGGAGGATAAGTCCTACTTTTTGATAAAACCAATGAAAAGGCCACATGAGGCTTTTATAAAATTTGAAATGTTATCTCACAGACAACAGGACTTTCTCCAGATCGAGAGCGAATTCTAAACAGTGCCGGCTCGACAAGCAACTGCGGCCCGTGCAGGTAAGAGCGGTGGGCAGTGGAGCCAGGTTGGGGGGTATTCGACAGACGACCACAAAGGAAAAGTAAATAAATAATTAATTTTCCCTCGTCGTCGGTCTGTCAAAATCCCCCACCCATCCCCACCGCTCTTACCTGCACGGGCTGCGGCTGTCGACAAGCTGTGCTTAATTTGCGAAAGGAATAGTGCCAGTTTCCAAAGCCATGCTCATAAGCCCGCGACCAGTGCAATTAAACGTCAGGGCATTAAATACAAAGGCTGGTAGTCTTAAACCACCTCATTCCTCTTTAATACACTGTTAGACAATCCTTGCTCCTTTTATGTCACTCTAACAGGTTCCTGCTTTCTCTCTTCCTGGCATTTTTTTAGTCTTTCTCTTCCTTCGTCTTTACGAATTGTGTGCTTTTCTATCTCTTGCTCTCTGTAAATATCTTTTGGGAAAAGATAAGTGCCGGTCTCCAAAAGTAACTGCCGGTGCTCACCACCAGCAACCACCGGCTCAAATTAGACACTGTCGACAAGCCTTTCAATACATGTTTGACAAAAGACCCTATTCTTTTTTTTACTGCTGCCTTGCCTGTTCCCTTTTTTTGTTACTGAAAAATAAGGTTGATGTCTGGATTTCCACAGTAGACCAACATGTCTTTCAATATTTGTCGCTGTCAAGTTCAATGTTACTTGTTTAAAAACTCACTAGTTTCAGAGAAGCATAGATTTAATAATTAATAAAGAGGATCTTGGTCTCCTTAAGTGCGTCAACAATTAGTTGTCCGTGAAAGTAAGGGCCTCATTTGGTTCTACCGCCCTACCATGAGGGTCGAATGCTGATGTACCAACTGGCGGAGCCGCCACCTGCTCTGCCATTAAGTCGGTTGGGTTTTAGTGTTGACGACACCAAGAATGATGGAAGACCAGGCACACAAGTCTGCCGTAGTTGGCACCAAAGCAAGAAAGACTGCCATGCACTGCATTGGTGGTCATTCTCAGATGGGCTTCCAAGTGTTCATGACTTGCTGATAGAAACAGTCCCAGCCTTTCAGAAATGTGGAAAATATTGGTACTGGCAACATACTCTTCTCACCTTAAAGCTACATTACCAGTCCTCATGGTGTTGTTCCACACAAGTGTCTCCTTCAGGGGCAGGTGCAGATATGTCAGGAGAAAAAATGTTCTATAATCATTGACCGACATTTCATATGGCATTCCTTCCTCATTCAGTGCAACCTCCCGTGTAGTGGAGGGGACCTGAAGGTCAGTCAGTATTCCACTGAGAACAGAACAAACACTTGGAGCATTTCTTTGACTGTTTACAGAGGCCTAATTTAGAGTTGGGTAATAATAGGGTTATGCTCGGATTCTGAACTCATGGGTTCCATCTGTATAGTAGAGTGTCTACCATTGGTGGATTCTCCCATGGATTTAGGACTTATTCCAGATATCAGAGGGCTTTCTGTTACTATCAAACTCTAAATAAGGACAAAACCTTTGAACTAAGAGTGTTTCAGTGGGCCCACCAGTACTGAGGGAAAAGTGATTTATTACTCCTATCACCACTTGAACTGTCCTTCAGAATGGACATCACTTAGTAGGTAGTTTGCAACATACTGACCACTGTCAGCATGCAATTGCCCTTGAAAACACTATGACCATACCCCCTCCTCTACCCCGTTCACACTCCAAACAGCCAGGTTCACCTGGCTTCCAGATGCTCAATGATTTTATCATGAGATGACTCCAGGGTACCAGAACAAATAGGGCTCACATCGATTCCAGCAGAACTTTGAAGGTGTTGTTCGCATATAAACAGAATGAATACTGGGTATAAGGATGCCTTTTCTATGTCAAATGATTCTCCTACTTCTGGGAATGGATGAAAAACAAAGTTCCTAATTGTTAGGAAATCCAAGTTTGTTAAGGAGGTAAGTGCTCAAATTATTGCTTGGTGCCTGAACTGCCACAAAGTAACTCCAATTAACTTTATCTCTCAGTAAGAACAGCCATGAATACCATTACCAAAGTAATATCTATAATTCAATCCATAAAGTAAACATCAGTCCAAACAGAAGTGGGTTGGGTGACTATTGATTTCCCCTTAGATCTCAGGAATTTCCCCATCCTTTTTCAACTGAAATAGGAAAGTAAGCGTCTTGGAGATCTAGAGAACCCAAATCACACTCCTTCCAGGAAACACCCAACATTTGTATCGTTGCCATGCTGAATGTTTTTCTCCTTACAAAGAAAAAGGACTTCACTGAAACTGAGATTAAACTGAATACTGTTTCCTGCCCAATGACCTGGGACTTTGCACTTGAGTGCTCCTTTTCAACAGATGAATCCTTTCTTGTTCAACAAGGTCTTCATTGATCACTGTGGAAGGTTATAACCTCGGTATAAAAGACCCAGGAGTTGTTATCAATTGAATAGTATGCCCTAGCATAAATTATTTGTGCTTACCATTATTGGTTGTGAGTCTCTTAAAGTTCAACAGACAAATGATCGGCTTTCCATCAAGAAGTATGATGTAGACAGAGACAGGAAGGAAAGGATGTAGCAGGTGTAAGGTTGATTTAACGGAGCAGAAATCTGACCTGAGTTGTGTTTCTTACTGCTCATTTGTTCTCTACATGACCTCCCAAAAACAGTGACTATATTTGGCTTACAAATTAAGGATAATAATAATGTGGCTGCAGGGCCTGAAAGGATCAATGGTTGGTGTATCAGTTCCAAGTCAGAGCAGAGTACCCCTACCTTGTCTACTCTTACCAGTACCCAGGATATCTTTTGTAATAACTTACGTAATAAGGTATTCACTTTTTATAGTATTAATTGCCGCTCGCTCCCTAAGCATAGAGCAGATATCTTTGACCTTCTTGTCAATGAAATCCCCGACGCTATTTTTCTCACCGAAACGTGGCTTCATGAGAGCTCTGGCCCTGGTGTAGCTTCAGCTTTGCCTGCCAACTATGCTATAGTTAGAAGAGATAGGGCTCTCATATCAGGTGGAGGCATCGCCATAATTTATAATAAAACCTATTCGTGCAAATTTGATGACTTGCCTTTTTTGGGCTGTGAGGCGGCCTCCTTTAAGCTTGCCTTGTCCCCCCAGTTTACCTTTTCAGGGATATTAGTATATCGCCCCCCAGGGGCATCTGGCCTATGGGTTTCATCTTTTCCTGATCTAATCACGCCCCATCTTCTCAATGCAGCCAACTTTACCATCTTGGGTGATCTTAATCTTCATTTTGATGACCCAGCATGCATTAATAGTACTATTTTTATTTCTGATATGGCAGCGATGAACATCAGGCTTTGCAATTCTGGCCCCACTCATATTGCGGGCCACCTATTGGACCCTATTTTTTCAAGCTTATCTAATATCCAATGCCCCTCAGCTCTCCCCTTGAGCTGGTCTGATCACTTCGCTGTATGCTTTCAGTTCAAGACATCTGTGAACCTGCCAATAGTTGCACCTGATATCAAGAAAAAAAACTGAAACTGGGGTAAATTGGATATTGAAGTTTTCAATAGCTGTTTATCTACTAGTGCACCTTCCTTTAAACAAATATCTACCGCTTCCTTGGGGGAGATCCATGATTGGATTCTTAAAGCTTGTGACGTTTGTCTTCCACCCTCTATTAAGAGGATTAACAACCACCGTCCCCCTGCCCCGTGGTTCACTGAGACATTAAAAATCGAGAAAGCAAAATGTAAAGTGTTGGAGAGACGCTGGAGGAGGAACTACTCACCTGACATTAAACTCTAGTATAAAAAAGCCTTGAGAGACTATCACTCTCTATGTAGGACAGCTCGTGTTGGTTACGTTTCCTCTACTATTTGTAGTGCGCAGAATTGCTCAAGGACCTTGTTCAAGATGGTTAAAGAACTAGCTGGTTCAGATACTCAAGCCAGCCCTCCCATCCTTAATGGATCACAATGCGAGGACTTTGCTCACTTTTTTCTTAGTAGAGAAAATTTACTCCACACTGAATGGCGATCAGCCTGTTAACACATCTCAGCAATTATCCTCTCTCTTTCAGACAGCTAGTACTGTCAGTCACGGAGGTAGTACAATTTCCGAATCTACAAACAAATTGGAATTTTGGTCGCCCTTTGATATAAACTCTTTTAAGCAGCTATTAGGGAGTATTAAATCAGGTTCGCCTTGTGACCTCCTCCCGGTCTCAGTGCTACAGCAGCTTGAGCTACCTTCACTCACCATAATTATGGAGCTTTCGAATGCCTCCCTTTAGGAGGCTATTGTCCTCCTGGGTGGAAACATGCTATGGTACTTCCGCTTCTAAAGAAGGCTAATGCTGATCCTGAACAACTTTCTAATTTTCGGCCAATCTCACTGCTTCCAGATTTTTCAAAAATCCTGGAAAAACATATTAATCTGCAGTTATCTAATTTTGTTGAAACCGTAACATTTTTACACCCCTCTCAGTCAGGCTTTAGAGCCGGTTTCTTAGCTGAGACTACCCTTCTTGGTGTCACAGAAATGTTGCGCAACCGCATGGATGTTGGGGAAACAGTAGCTCTCATATTACTCGATCTGAGTGCTGCCTTTGACATGGTGTCTCACACCGTGTTATTACAAACTCTTCAATCTCTGGGCGTTGTTGGATCGGCATTAAACTGGCTTACCTCCTTCCTTACTGACCGCACGTTCCAGGTCTTTTCTTCTATGTTTACCTCTAAAATTCATCCCTATCCTTATGGGGTGCCGCAGGGGTCTATTCTTAGCGCCCTATTGTTTAATATCTATGTTAAACCTCTGACAGAGATTGCAGAGTAATCTGGGTTGTCCCTATTCTCCTATGCGGACGATACACAGATTATTTTCTCTCTCTCTGCCGGGAAGGAGTTTGAATCATCTGTCCTCCAAGTTGGGTTGAGGAACATCGCATCTTGGATGCAAGCCAACCTACTTAAAACTCAATGCTGACAAGACTGAGGTCCTAATTTTTGGGAAAAAGAAAAATCTCTGGGGTCCGCATCACTGGCCTGCGGAAATGGACACTTTGCCCCAACCCGTCCACCAAGTCCGCAATTTAGGATTCATCATTGACGATAAGCTATCTATGCGTCAACAAGCCGTAAAGGTGGCCGCAACCTGTTTCACCATCCTTAAATGGCTTATAAAAATCATCTGGATGCTCCCTCGTTCCACCCAGAGAACCGTAGTCCAGGCCCTTGTCACTTCGAGACTGGACTACGGTAACATTCTTTACCTAGGGTCAAACAGGGATGTAATCCGTAAGCTTGAAGTGGTGCAGAATTCAGCTGCAGGCTGCTTTGCCAAATTCCCAGAGCGGCCTCCATTTCCAGCTCTCTGCGTGATCTTCACTGGCTTAGGCTAGAGAGTCGGATTAAATTCAAAGCCTTGAGCTACATGTTTAAGATCAAAATTGGCTCGGCTCCCCAATACCTGAAAGCTCTGGTTTGCCCTTATTTACCCTCCCGCTCTCTTCGGTCCACCACTCAAGCTAAATTTTCAGTCCCTAGGATCAGACTGTCGCGGATGGGTGGCCGATCCTTCACCTGGTTGGGTCCTTCTTTGTGGAATTCCCTTCCTATGTCACTCCGTAACAAAACTATGTATGGAAACTTTCGAAAAATTTAAAAACCTGGTTGTTTAACCAATAATTCGATTCTCTGTTGATTCCTTTCAGGCTGGCGCCGGGAAACCCTTGTTGGGTAGCTGTGCGCCTTATAAAACTAAATTAAAGTAAAGTAAAGTAAAAGTCAATTAGACTGAACACAGAACAGCAACCGGCAGAGACACCATGCAACTAAAATGTTCACAGCACACTGCCCCACACACATTTCCAGATTAAAAATAATCATTCACAATTATTTAAAAAAACACAGAAATGGGAATGCAAATATTTGATATGGAACTAACCTATATGTCAAGGAATGATGCAAATATGAAGAAATTAATTTATGAAGTAATTATGAAGACCGCATTATGGGAAAATGATGTTTGCATTTATGAAAAAATATTCGGAAGAATACCAGAATGAAGGAAAGTATTACTCTAAGTCTCACCTGTAGTCTATCCATATCCCAAACCACAATCAAAAACAATGCTCAAACCCTCACACTCAGCCTTTTTAAATATAACCCAAAGCACGAAACTAATCTTAAATCAAATCATAAATAGCTATAGACCTAACACTTCCATTTCCCCATAAATGGAATGAGACTCATGGGGTAGGTCACTGTTCACTGTTGCCACAAGGATGGGACCCTGAGTAAGGCACCCTGTGACGGCATAACAGGAGTGGGTTGTTAGCCCTGAATGTGGGTGTGTAGTGCAAGGCTCCTTCATTGATGCTTTTTAATGTAGATCAACCTACAGGCAAAAGCGAGGGATGGGAGAGGGCGGTAGTTTTATAGGTGTCATAGTACACCCCCCTAACATTACTTATTTATACATGACTGTGTCAGATAAAGGAAAGTACGGATTCTGCAATGCAGTAGAAGGCTTACATCTGTTATAGTATGAAAAAGCACGTTGACCTGTCACCTACTCTAGGTGGCATGCTTCATCATAGGGGTCACTCCTCACCTGTAACTGGCCTTGTTGTTGGCAAGTTTGTTGTGAGCTCGTTTCTATGAGATTGAGTACGTGTGAGTATCTTACTTCAGTTGTGACAGGTACTACATCCTGAATGTATGATGATTGATCACTTAATGGAGTCTCTAGTGGTAAAAATTGCAACAGGAGGGAATGCATTCATTTATTCAATTTCCCACTTATACAAGATTAAAACCCAGCGACAGTGGAAGGGTTTATGAAGATGCCTCGGCAGCTTAAAGCCGAAACACGCGTAGACGATTGTCTGTCTTGCCACCAATAATAAAGAAAATATTTTCGTTCCTACGGAGTGCCGGCTCCTGAACTATCTTTGTATGTGTATATATATATATATATATATATATATATATGTATATATATATATATATATATATATATATATATATAAATAATCCCCAACCTTATCTGATTGAAGAGCCAGCACTCGCCATCGTGGGGTTCTCTCGTTTATTGCGCAGGCTTCAATAGACCCATGGACAAAACAGGAACGCGTTTCGGCAGTCAAGCTGCCTTTCTCAACCTGGTATGCGCCATATTGGTTCTTCCATTTAAAGAAAACATTAGTTAAAACTAAAGATGCACTGCACTTCACTGCAATTGGGTGGATACGAGCATGTGGGATGATGACCAGTGATTCTTAACCGAGCACACATACAGATATTCAAAAAACGCAACAGCATCAGTCTTGCAAACTAAATTGCTTTTAGGACTGTTCATGTTCTGTGCTATTCCGTATTTCTGCCCTCCAGTTTGTTTTATTTCAAGAAAGGCACCCATCATGCCTCATTCAGTTCTATCCAAAACCAGGACTGGATTTATGCACGTCCTCTAATTACATTTACAGGCATCTTTATAGTGTCTTTTTTTTAAATCCATTTAGCACGCATTTTTCAAGGTCATTTGCTTTGAGCAAAGGTGTTCCACCTCATTAATCTGTCAACTCCTTCAAAGTGCACGCATCTCCGAGCGCAGCCCGCTCTATACTCGGAGATGTCCCACTGATTAATGACCATTGTTCCAATAATTAAAAGGAAGACTCACGGTGGTAACTTTCTTCAAAGCTTCAAATCCTCGGGTTAAATGAAGCCGGTCCCGACAAGCAACAGTACGGACCCACGAGGCCATCGTGTATATATATATATATATATTATCTACTGGCGGTCGCCAGTAGATAGTTATAGTTACAACCTATTATCCATAGGAAATCCGCGACATTCTATTTGCAATAACGTTGGCGTCGGTTGACGAATCTTCGCGAAAGCTTCCAACTTGTTGGGGCGCTCCGGTCCGCTCCTACCCTGAAAGTCTCGGGGTGATACGTCAAGCGGGGCCGAGAAAAAGGGGGTCCCAAAACGCGTTTTCCCCATTCATTTTTCCATAGGAACCTTTAGTCGCAGCTACAGCCCGAACTGCTGAACGGAATTACCCCAAATTTGGCAAAGAGGTAGCCCTTGGTTCAGACTGGTGCCTTTTGCTAAAATGGTGTAAATCCGTTCAGTAGTTCCTGAGAAATTCACAATTAAAATCACATATATATCTATGGGCGCGTCGGATCCGCGTACCCTCCCGATCACGAGCTGCATGCTAATTGGCTGTCAACACTCCAAATCAAGAAGTGTTGGCAGCCATTTTATCCCTCGGTAGAACCGAGGGACAGAAACAAGTGCGCAAAGCGCAAAGAGAGGCAGGGTAGAAACACCCTGACCCCTAGGTCTGCTCAGGGGTCCCACAAGGACCCCTGGGCAGAAAAAGATTTTTTTTTTTTTTTAAATCGGCGGGATGCGCTTAGGGTGCGCGTATCCCGCCGAGAAAAAAAGAAACAAATGCGCAAAACGCACAAAGGGGGCAGGGTAAAACACCCTGACCCCTAGGTCTGCTCAGGGGTCCCACAAGGACCCCTGGGCAAAAAAGCATTTTTTTAAAAAAAATCGGCAGGATGCGCTCAGGGTGCGCGAATCCTGCCGAAAAATCGAGCGCGGTCTCCGCGCTCGATGTTAATTGGCCCCGGGTGGGCCAAGTCCCGGGGGCATGCTGGGGGGTTAATTTTATGTGTGGGGGCCTCTAAGGGCCTCCAAGCCCGAGGACCACCACCCCCGGGGCTTTATGCATAATGGTTGCGGGAGGGCTCTGAGCCCTCCCGCAGCCCGGGACCACCACCTCCCCGGGGCTTCTTTTTTAAATGAAAAACCTGTGTGGGGGGCTCCAGCCCCACACGCCCGAGACCGCCACCTCCCGGGGCACTAAACATTTAAATATGGGGGTCCGTTACGGACCCCAGAGCCCGGGGACCACCACCTCCCGGGGCTGTGCACACGATGGGAGGGGGGCCGCGCGGCCCCCCTCCTGGAGCCCTTGATGGCCCTGGGGACCGCCACCCCCCAGGGCCGGCTCCTGCAGTGTCCCGGGGTGCCTACCGTCCTGTCATTGCAAACTTGCTTTGGATATTGGAAGAGAGAGCAGGAAACCTGCTCTCTTCCAATATCCAAAGCCGATTGCTTTCCACATGGGGAGCAGCATGTCAGCTGCTCCCCATGTGGAACAGCAATGCCGGCTCCCAAGGGACGTGGGAGCCGGCGGGACTGTGGGGGTTTGGGGACCCCCACAGTCCCCAGCGAGAGCCAGGCCCGGGGGATGGGGTCCCCGGGGCAAGTAGTGGCCCGGGAGGGGGCCACGCGGCCCCCTCCCCAAAGTTTTCAAAAATAATAAAAAAAAAAAAAAAGGGTATGGCCGGCCCGAGGATGGGGTCCCGGGCCTTAAAATGGCCAGAGGAGGGGGCCACGCAGCCCCCTCAAAATATTAAAAATAAAAATAGAGGCCATGCCCGGGAGATGGGGTCCCGGGGCCAATACAGGCCCGGGGAAGGGGGCCACGCGGCCCCCTTCCCGTTTTTATTTTATTTTGAAATTTAAAAGGGGTAAGGCCCTGGGGGATGGGGTCCCCAGGGCCCAAAAACAGAAAAAGGAAGGGGGCCACACAGCCCCCTTCAGAGGACAAAAAAAAAAACACAAAAAACGATCGGGCCCGCAGGCCCGCCCCCTTCCTTCACCACTCTGCAAACGCGCCCCTGGCAGAGGGAGCAATTCCCCTTGAATACTGGGGGTCCCTGAGGGCCAACTAGCCCACCAGGAACCTCCAGTACGCGCCAGGGGGCTGCCTTGCAGAGAGGTGTACAGAGGCCACGCCCTTTTACACCTCTCTGCAACGCAGCTCTGTGGCGCTTTTTGGAGGTATATGGTGGGCTAGTTGGACTCCGGGGACCCTCAGGATTCAAGGGGACTTAATCCCCCAACTTAAAACGCGCCACGGGCGCGTTTGCACAGTGGTGAAGGGAGGGGCGGGGCTTCAGGTGACATGTGTGCAAACAGGCCCCGTGGCGCGTTTTAAGATGGGGAATTAAATCCCCTTCAATCCTGAGGGTCCCTGGGGCCAACTAGCCCAACAGGTACATCCAGAAAGCGCCACAGAGCTGCGTTGCAGAGAGGTGTAAAGGGGTGTGGCCTCTCTACACGTCTCTGCAATGCAGCCCCTGGCGCATATTGGAGGTTCCTGGTGGGCTAGTTGGCCCCTAGGGACCCTCAGGATTCAAGGGGACTTAATCCCCCAACTTAAAACGCGCCACGGGCGCGTTTGCACAGATGTAACCTCAGGCCCCGCCCCCTCCCTTCACCATTGTGCAAATATTCCTCTAAAATCAGCCGAAATACGAATTCCGATTTACTCACCTGTTATCAGGAGAGACCTCAGTGCTGTATCTTTCAGCCCAGTACTGGTCCTGAAAAGTAATTCTAACCATACTTACCAGTAACTTGAATTTCCTTCCATAGGCTAACATTGACTGGTTTCACTTGGAAATTCTTCTAAGTGTGGAGTTTTGGAACTTTAAAATATTCCTCTAAAATCAGCCGAAATACGAATTCCGATTTACTCACCTGTTATCAGGAGAGACCTCAGTGCTGCATCTTTCAGCCCAGTACTGGTCCTGAAAAGTAATTTTAACCGTACTTACCGGTAACTTGAATTTCCTTCATAGGCTAACATTGACTGGTTTCACTTGGAAATTCTTCTAAGTGTGGAGTTTTGGAACTTTAAAATATTCCTCTAAAATCAGCCGAAATACGAATTCCGATTTACTCACCTGTTATCAGGAGAGACCTCAGTGCTGCATCTTTCAGCCCAGTACTGATCCTGAAAAGTAATTTTAACCGTACTTACCGGTAACTTGAATTTCCTTCATAGGCTAACATTGACTGGTTTCACTTGGAAATTCTTCTAAGTGTGGAGTTTTGGAACTTTAAAATATTCCTCTAAAATCAGCCGAAATACGAATTCCGATTTACTCACCTGTTATCAGGAGAGACCTCAGTGCTGCATCTTTCAGCCCAGTACTGATCCTCAAAAGTAATTTTAACCGTACTTACCAGTAACTTGAATTTCCTTCCATAGGATATCATTGCCTGCTTTTTGCTGAAAAAGTTTCTAAGTGTTGATTTTGAAACATACAAATATTCCTCTAAAATCAGCCGAAATCCAAATTCTGATTTACTTACCTGTTATCAGGAGAGACCTCAGTGCTGCATCTTTCAGCCCAGTACTGGTCCTGAAAAGTAATTTTAACCGTACTTACCAGTAACTTGAATTTCCTTCCATAGGCTAACATTGACTGGTTTCACTTGGAAATTCTTCTAAGTGTGGAGTTTTGGAACTTTAAAATATTCCTCTAAAATCAGCCGAAATACGAATTCCGATTTACTCACCTGTTATCAGGAGAGACCTCAGTGCTGCATCTTTCAGCCCAGTACTGATCCTCAAAAGTAATTTTAACCGTACTTACCGGTAACTTGAATTTCCTTCATAGGCTAAGATTGACTGGTTTTCAGCAAAAAAGTTTCAAAGTGTTGATTTTCACAAACTACAAATATTCCTTAAAAATCGCCTGTATGACTTAAACGCATTTTTTCAACTGTTTACAGGAGATGCACCAGTGCTGGATCCAGGATCCAACACTGAGTAAGAAAAAGTAACGATAACAGTTTTTACCTGCTAAGTGAATTTCCTTCCATAGGATAACATTGGTGATTCTATGAGAAAAAGTTTCCAAGTGTCAACTTTTAAAATACAATAATATTCCTTAAAAATCACGACTGTAACCAAAACGCTTTTACTCAACTGTTTACAGGAGATGTACCAGGACTGAATCTAGGATCCAGTCCTGTGGTTAGAAAAGTAATCCATAAAGTAACTAATTGCATTTAACTAGAAATTCACATTGAGCTGAATGTTGCATTGTGTTTGAAAATGTGTTGCCCATTGCAACAACTGTAACTACTGTACTTAAAAGTCTATTGCCTATCTGCAAAGTATTTAAACTAAAGTAATTCATTCTGAGAAAGTATTTTTGTAATGTAAAATGTAATTACAATGTAATTTAAAAAATAAAATATGTAAAAAAAAATTGTTTCTAAAAATGTAGTAAATCAGTATGAAAAAAATTAATATAACAATTAATACATTTAAAAATTGTCATTTACAAAACCTTTGAAATTCACTGAAAAAACCGTAGGTTTCAGGCACGTTATAGTTAGAAATTAGCATTTAAAAAACCTTTGAAATTCACTGAAAAACCATAGGTTTCAGACACGTTATAGTTACAAATTAGCATTTAAAAAACCTTTGAAATTCACTGAAAAAACCATAGGTTTTAGGGACAGTTTTAGTTACTTAGACATTGCACTCGTACAAAACCCGTGAAATTCCCCGTTATAGTTAGTTCAGCTAACTATAACTCGCGCCCGTAATGCACTGCTGATGACGTCACATATTACATCACTCATGACATGGTCAGTGACATCACTGATGACATCACTGATGACATCTCAAATGACATCACTGATGACATCATCCACGTGATAATCTGATGCACCTCCTCACACCCTAATATAACCTTTGATACACCCACTCTAAATTACAGACTGCCATTCGCAAAACCATAGACACTCCAACACCAATAACTACATACCCACTCACTGATTCTTAGGTCTACACACACACATCCACTCACTCACCCGTACAGTCACTCATACTTACGGTCACTCAGTACAGGACTATCATATGCACTCTTACTCCTATATAGACACTCAAACAACGCCACTCATCCATAGAGATACTCACACACCTAGTCAGTCATGCAAATAATTAAACACACTGCCATTTACTCACCTATACAGTTATACACACACCAGCTCACTTACTCATACAAATAGTAGCACATTGTTACGCTCTTATACAATCACAGATACAAGCACACACTCATCCATACAGCCACTATCACTATCACTCACTCTTGCTTATAGCTATTTATATACTCCAACACACATATATACTGCCTTTCACATATGTAGTTACTCACACATGTACCACTGGGACATACATTCACTCACTAACACACTCTTACACACACTTACCCACCCATACAGTCTATCACAGATGCACTCTTGAAACCATCCACCCAGTGAATCACCCACTCACACATCTATGCACAGAGTTGCACACACCCCTCCCACACAAACACTCAGGCACCCA
This sequence comes from Calotriton arnoldi, assembly GCA_963921515.1. Taxonomy (NCBI): domain Eukaryota; kingdom Metazoa; phylum Chordata; class Amphibia; order Caudata; family Salamandridae; genus Calotriton; species Calotriton arnoldi. The sequence goes on from CAWUFW010001383.1 coordinate 788,309, forward strand.
TACAGATACTCAGACAAGCATTCAATAACTCATATAGACACTCATTTAGCTATTCACAAACACATGCAGCCACTTACACAGCAACAGACAGACGGATACAGACATTCACCCAGTTTAGTCACTAACCCATGCATTCAGTAAGATACGTTAAATCACTCACTTATAGAGTCAGTCACGCACCTACTAAATCATCCATACAGACACTTACACACCCACTCATTCTTCAATACGTCTTTTCCTATATATATTAAAAATATTTAAACTTTACAGAAACACACAGTCACTGGATGATGTCATCAGTGATGTCATTTGAGATGTCATCAGTGATGTCATCAGTGATGTCACTGACCATGTCATGAGTGATGTAATATGTGACGTCATCAGCAGTGCATTACTGGGGCGCGAGTTATAGTTAGCTGAACTAACTATAACGGGGAATTTCACGGGTTTTGTACGAGTGCAATGTCCAAGTAACTAAAACTGTCCCTAAAACCTATGGTTTTTTCAGTGAGTATATATATATATATATATATATATATATATATATATATATATATATATATATATATATTCACTGAAAAAACCATAGGTTTCAGACACGTTATAGTTACAAATTAGCATTTAAAAAACCTTTGAAATTCACTGAAAAAACCATAGGTTTTAGGGACAGTTTTAGTTACTTGGACATTGCACTCGTACAAAACCCGTGAAATTCCCCGTTATAGTTAGTTCAGCTAACTATAACTCGCGCCCGCAATGCACTGCTGATGACGTCACATATTACATCACTCATGACATGGTCAGTGACATCACTGATGACATCACTGATGACATCTCAAATGACATCACTGATGACATCATCCAGTGACTGTGTGTTTCTGTAAAGTTTAAATATTTTTAATATATATAGGAAAAGACGTATTGAAGAATGAGTGGGTGTGTAAGTGTCTGTATGGATGATTTAGTAGGTGCGTGACTGACTCTGTAAGTGAGTGATTTAACGTATCTTACTGAATGCATGGGTTAGTGACTAAACTGGGTGAATGTCTGTATCCGTCTGTCTGTTGCTGTGTAAGTGGCTGCATGTGTTTGTGAATAGCTAAATGAGTGTCTATATGAGTTATTGAATGCTTGTCTGAGTATCTGTATGGGTGCCTGAGTGTTTGTGTGGGAGGGGTGTGTGCAACTCTGTGCATAGATGTGTGAGTGGGTGATTCACTGGGTGGATGGTTTCAAGAGTGCATCTGTGATAGACTGTATGGGTGGGTAAGTGTGTGTAAGAGTGTGTTAGTGAGTGAATGTATGTCCCAGTGGTACATGTGTGAGTAACTACATATGTGAAAGGCAGTATATATGTGTGTTGGAGTATATAAATAGCTATAAGCAAGAGTGAGTGATTGTGATAGTGGCTGTATGGATGAGTGTGTGCTTGTATCTGTGATTGTATAAGAGCGTAACAATGTGCTACTATTTGTATGAGTAAGTGAGCTGGTGTGTGTATAACTGTATAGGTGAGTAAATGGCAGTGTGTTTAATTATTTGCATGACTGACTAGGTGTGTGAGTATCTCTATGGATGAGTGGCGTTGTTTGAGTGTCTATATTGGAGTAAGAGTGCATATGATAGTCCTGTACTGAGTGACCGTAAGTATGAGTGACTGTACGGGTGAGTGAGTGGATGTGTGTGTGTAGACCTAAGAATCAGTGAGTGGGTATGTAGTTATTGGTGTTGGAGTATCTATGGTTTTGCGAATGGCAGTCTGTAATTTAGAGTGGGTGTATCAAAGGTTATATTAGGGTGTGAGGAGGTGCATCAGATTATCACGTGGATGATGTCATCAGTGATGTCATTTGAGATGTCATCAGTGATGTCATCAGTGATGTCACTGACCATGTCATGAGTGATGTAATATGTGACGTCATCAGCAGTGCATTGTGGGCGCGAGTTATAGTTAGCTGAACTAACTATAACGGGGAATTTCACGGGTTTTGTACGAGTGCAATGTCCAAGTAACTAAAACTGTCCCTAAAACCTATGGTTTTTTCAGTGAATTTCAAAGGTTTTTAAATGCTAATTTGTAACTATAACGTGTCTGAAACCTATGGTTTTTTCAGTGAATTTCAAAGGTTTTTTAAATGCTAATTTGTAACTATAACGTGTCTGAAACCTATGGTTTTTCAGTGAATTTCAAAGGTTTTTAAATGCTCATTTCTAACTATAACGTGCCTGAAACCTACGGTTTTTTCAGTGAATTTCAAAGGTTTTGTAAATGACAATTTTTAAATGTATTAATTGTTATATTAATTTTTTTCATACTGATTTACTACATTTTTAGAAACAATTTTTTTACATATTTTATTTTTTAAATTACATTGTAATTACATTATACATTACATTACAAAAAATACTTTCTCAGAATGAATTACTTTAGTTTAAATACTTTGCAGATAGGCAATAGACTTTTAAGTACAGTAGTTACAGTTGTTGCAATGGGCAACACATTTTCAAACACAATGCAACATTCAGCTCAATGTGAATTTCTAGTTAAATGCAATTAGTTACTTTATGGATTACTTTTCTAACCACAGGACTGGATCCTAGATTCAGTCCTGGTACATCTCCTGTAAACAGTTGAGTAAAAGCGTTTTGGTTACAGTCGTGATTTTTAAGGAATATTATTGTATTTTAAAAGTTGACAGAAACTTTTCTCATAGAATCACCAATGTTATCCTATGGAAGGAAATTCACTTAGCAGGTAAAAACTGTTATCGTTACTTTTTCTTACTCAGTGTTGGATCCTGGATCCAGCACTGGTGCATCTCCTGTAAACAGTTGAAAAATGCGTTTAAGTCATACAGGCGATTTTTAAGGAATATTTGTAGTTTGTGAAAATCAACACTTTGAAACTTTTTGCTGAAAACCAGTCAATCTTAGCCTATGAAGGAAATTCAAGTTACCGGTAAGTACGGTTAAAATTACTTTTGAGGATCAGTACTGGGCTGAAAGATGCAGCACTGAGGTCTCTCCTGATAACAGGTGAGTAAATCGGAATTCGTATTTCGGCTGATTTTAGAGGAATATTTTAAAGTTCCAAAACTCCACACTTAGAAGAATTTCCAAGTGAAACCAGTCAATGTTAGCCTATGGAAGAAATTCAAGTTACTGGTAAGTACGGTTAAAATTACTTTTCAGGACCAGTACTGGGCTGAAAGATGCAGCACTGAGGTCTCTCCTGATAACAGGTGAGTAAATCAGAATTTGGATTTCGGCTGATTTTAGAGGAATATTTGTATGTTTCAAAATCAACACTTAGAAACTTTTTCAGCAAAAAGCAGGCAATGATATCCTATGGAAGGAAATTCAAGTTACTGGTAAGTACGGTTAAAATTACTTTTGAGGATCAGTACTGGGCTGAAAGATGCAGCACTGAGGTCTCTCCTGATAACAGGTGAGTAAATCGGAATTCGTATTTCGGCTGATTTTAGAGGAATATTTTAAAGTTCCAAAACTCCACACTTAGAAGAATTTCCAAGTGAAACCAGTCAATGTTAGCCTATGGAAGGAAATTCAAGTTACTGGTAAGTACGGTTAAAATTACTTTTCAGGACCAGTACTGGGCTGAAAGATGCAGCACTGAGGTCTCTCCTTATAACAGGTGAGTAAATCGGAATTCGTATTTCGGCTGATTTTAGAGGAATATTTTAAAGTTCCAAAACTCCACACTTAGAAGAATTTCCAAGTGAAACCAGTCAATGTTAGCCTATGAAGGAAATTCAAGTTACCGGTAAGTACGGCTAAAATTACTTTTCAGGACCAGTACTGGGCTGAAAGATGCAGCACTGAGGTCTCTCCTGATAACAGGTGAGTAAATCGGAATTCGTATTTCGGCTGATTTTAGAGGAATATTTTAAAGTTCCAAAACTCCACACTTAGAAGAATTTCCAAGTGAAACCAGTCAATGTTAGCCTATGGAAGGAAATTCAAGTTACTGGTAAGTATGGTTAGAATTACTTTTCAGGACCAGTACTGGGCTGAAAGATACAGCACTGAGGTCTCTCCTGATAACAGGTGAGTAAATCGGAATTCGTATTTCGGCTGATTTTAGAGGAATATTTGCACAATGGTGAAGGGAGGGGGCGGGGCCTGAGGTTACATCTGTGCAAACGTGCCCCGTGGCGCGTTTTAAGTTGGGGGATTAAGTCCCCTTGAATCCTGAGGGTCCCTAGGGGCCAACTAGCCCACCAGGAACCTCCAATATGCGCCAGGGGGCTGCGTTGCAGAGACGTGTGAGAGGCCACACCCCTTTACACCTCTCTGCAACGCAGCTCTGTGGCGCTTTCTGGATGTACCTGTTGGGCTAGTTGGCCCCCAGGGACCCTCAGGATTGAAGGGGATTTAATTCCCCATCTTAAAACGCGCCACGGGGCCTGTTTGCACACATGTCACCTGAAGCCCCGCCCCCTCCCTTCACCACTGTGCAAACGCGCCCGTGGCGCGTTTTAAGTTGGGGGATTAAGTCCCCTTGAATCCTGAGGGTCCCCGGAGTCCAACTAGCCCACCATATACCTCCAAAAGCGCCACAGAGCTGCGTTGCAGAGAGGTGTAAAGGGGCGTGGCCTCTGTACACCTCTCTGCAAGGCAGCCCCTGGCGCATACTGGAGGTTCCTGGTGGGCTAGTTGGCCTCAGGGACCCCCAGTATTCAAGGGAATTGTTCCCCTCTGCAAACGCGCCAGGGCGCGTTTGCAGAGTGGTGAAGGAAGGGCGGGGCCTGCGGGCCCGATCGTTTTTTTTTGTTTTTTGTCCCCTGAAGGGGGCTGTGTGGCCCCTTCCTTTTTTCTGTTTTTGGGCCCTGGGGACCCCATCCCCAGCGCCTTACCCCTTTTTAATTTCAAAATAAAAAAACGGGAAGGGGGCCGCGTGGCCCCTTCCCGGGCCTGTATTGGCCCCGGGACCCCATCTCCCGGGCATGGCCTCTATTTTTATTTTTAATATTTTGAGGGGGCTGCGTGGCCCTCTCCTCTGGCCATTTTAAGGCCCGGGGACCCCATCCAGTGTCCGGGACACTGCAGGAGCCGGCCCTGGGGGTGGCGGTCCCCAGGGCCATCAAGGGCTCCAGGAGGGGGCCGCGCGGCCCCCTCCCATCGTGTGCACAGCCCCGGGAGGTGGTGGTCCCCGGGGCTCTGGGGGTCCGTAACGGACCCCCATATTTAAATGTTTAGTGCCCCGGGAGGTGGCGGTCCCGGGCGTGTGGGGGGCTGGAGCCCCCACACAGGTTTTTCATTTAAAAAAGAAGCCCCGGGAGGTGGTGGTCCCCGGGGCTGCGGAGGGCTCAGAGCCCTCCCGCAACCATTATGCATAAAGCCCGGGGGTGGTGGTCCCTGGGGCTTGGGGGCCTTAGAGGCCCCCACACATAAATTAACCCCCCAGCATGCCCCCGGGACTTGGCCCACCCGGGGCCAATTAGCATCGAAGCGCAGGAGACCGCGCTTCGATTTTTTTTTCGGCAGGATTCGCGCACCCTGAGCGCATCCTGCTGATTTTTTTTTTTAAATGCTTTTTTTGCCCAGGGGTCCTTGTGGGACCCCTGAGCAGACCTAGGGGTCAGGGTGTTTCTACCCTGCCCCTTTTGCGCACTTGTTTCTGTCCCTCGGTTCTACCGAGGGACAAAATGGCTGCCAACACTTCTTGATTTGGAGTGTTGACAGCCAATTAGCATGCAGCTCGTGATCGGGAGAGTGCAGCGGATCCGACGCGCCCATAGATATATATGTGATTTTAATTGTGAATTTCTCAGGAACTACTGAACGGATTTACACCATTTTAGCAAAAGGCACCAGTCTGAACCAGGGCTACCTCTTTGCCAAATTTGGGGTAATTCCGTTCAGCAGTTCGAGCTGTAGCTGCGACTAAAGGTTCCTATGGAAAAATGAATGGGAAAACGCGTTTTGGGACCCCCTTTTTCTCGGCCCCGCTGACGTATCACCCGAGACTTTCAGGGTAGGAGCGGACCGGAGCGCCCCAACAAGTTGGAAGCTTTCGCGAAGATTCGTCAACCGACGCCAACGTTATTGCAAATAGAATGTCGCGGATTTCCTATGGATAATAGGTTGTAACTATAACTATCTACTGGCGACCGCCAGTAGATAATATATATATATATATATATATATATTATCTACTGGCGGTCGCCAGTAGATAGTTATAGTTACAACCTATTATCCATAGGAAATCCGCGACATTCTATTTGAAATAACTCTCTTGCCGGTTGACGTATCTTCGCGAAATTTTCAAACTTTGTGGCCCGCTCCGGTCCGCTCCTACCCTGAAAGTCTCGGGGATTCGTCAGCGGGGCCGAGAAAAAGGGGGTCCCAAACGTGTTTTCCCCATGCACTTTTCCATAGGAAACTTTAGACACGGCTACAGCCCGAACTGCTGAACGGAATTACACCAAATTTGGCAAAGAGGTAGTTCTTGGTTCAGAAAGAACCCTTTTGTTAAATGGTGTAAATCCGTTCAGTAGTTGCTGAGAAAATGAAAAGTAAAAAGTTAGTGATATCTATGGCCGAGTAGGGTCCGCGTACCCTCCCGATCACGAGCTGCATGTTAATTGGCTGTCAGCTGGCTGTCAACATTCCGATTCAGGAAATGTTGGCAGCCATTTTGTCCTCGGTAGAACCGAGGGACAGAAACAAGTGCGCAAAGCACAAAGGGGCAGGGTAGAAACACCCTGACCCCTAGGTTTGCTCAGGGGTCCCACAAGGACCCCTGGGCAAAAATAAAAAAATAAAAATTTTAAATCGGCAGGATGCGCTCAGGGTGCGCGAATCCTGCCGAAAAATCGAGCGCGGTCTCCCGCGCTCGATTGTATTTGCCCCGGGTGGCCCAAGTCCCGGGGGCATGGTGGGGGTTTAATTTTATGTGTGGGGGCCTCAAGGGCCCCCAAGCCCGGGACCGCCACCCCCGGGGCTTTTAAAAATGGTGCGGGAGGGCTCTGAGCCCTCCCGCAGCCCGAGACCACCACCTCCCGGGGCTTTTTAAAAATTAAACAACCTGTGTGGGGGCTCCAGCCCCCACACGCCCGGGACCGCCACCTCCCGGGGCACTAACAAATTAAAATGGGGGTCCGTTTTGGACCCCGAAGCCCCAGGGACCACCACCTCCCGGGGCTGTGCTGATGTAGGGAGGGGGCCGCGCGGCCCCCTCCTGGAGCCCTTGATGGCCCTGGGGACCACCACCCCCAGGGCCGGCTCCTGCAGTGTCCCGGGGTGCCTACCCCGGGACACTGCTGTTCTGCAATGACAGGACGGGAGCCTCGCGGCTCCCGTCCTGTCATTGCAAACTGCTTTGGATATTGGAAGAGAGGCAGGAAACCTGCTCTCTCTTCCAATATCCAAAGCCGATAGCTTTCCACATGGGGAGCAGCATGTCAGCTGCTCCCCATGTGGAACAGCAATGCCGGCTCCCAAGGGACGTGGGGAGCCGGCGGGACTGTGGGGGATTGGGGACCCCCCACAGTCCCCAACGGAGAGGAGCCAGCCCCGGGGATGGGGTCCCGGGGCAAGTAGTGGCCCAGGAGGGGGCCACGCGGCCCCCTCCCCAAAAAGAAAAAAAAAGAAAAAAAAAAATGGAAAGGCCGGCCCTGGGGGATGGGGTCCCCGGGGCCTTAAATGGCCTGAGGAGGGGGCCACGCAGCCCCCTCCCAAGAAAATAAAAAAGGCCATGCCCCGGGGATGGGGTCCCCGGGACCAATACAGGCCCAGGGAAGGGGGCCACGCGGCCCCCTTCCCGTTTTTTTAATAAAATAAAATTTAAAAAAGGGGGTAAGGCCCTGGGGGATGGGGTCCCCAGGGCCCAAAACAGGAAAAAGGAAGGGGGCCACACAGCCCCCTTCAGGGACAAAAAAAAATTTTTTTTTTAAAGGATCGGGCCCGCAGGCCCCGCCCCCTTCCTTCACCACTCTGCAAACGCGCCCCCTGGCGCGTTTGCAGAGAGGCAATTCCCCTTGAATACTGGGGGTCCCTGGGGGCCAACTAGCCCACCAGGAACCTCCAATATGCGCCAGGGGCTGCGTTGCAGAGACGTGTAGAGAGGCCACACCCCTTTTTACACCTCTCTGCAACGCAGCTCTGTGGCGCTTTGGAGGTATATGGTGGGCTAGTTGGACTCCGGGGACCCTCAGGATTCAAGGGACTTAATCCCCAACTTAAAACGCGCCACGGGGCGCGTTTGCACAGTGGTGAAGGAGGGGGCGGGGCTTCAGGTGACATGTGTGCAAACAGGCCCCGTGGCGCGTTTTAAGATGGGGAATTAAATCCCTTCAATCCTGAGGGTCCCTGGGGGCCAACTAGCCCAACAGGTACATCCAGAAAGCGCCACAGAGCTGCGTTGCAGAGAGGTGTAAAGGGGTGTGGCCTCTCTACACGTCTCTGCAACGCAGCCCCTGGCGCATATTGGAGGTTCCTGGTGGGCTAGTTGGCCCCTAGGGACCCTCAGGATTCAAGGGGACTTAATCCCCCAACTTAAAACGCACCACGGGCGCGTTTGCACAGATGTCACCTCAGGCCCCGCCCCACCCTTCACCATTGTGCAAATATTCTTCTAAAATCATCCGAAATACGAATTCCGATTTACTCACCGGTTATCAGGAGAGACCTCAGTGCTGTATCTTTCAGCCCAGTACTGGTCCTGAAAAGTAATTTTAACCGTACTTACCAGTAACTTGAATTTCCTTCCATAGGCTAACATTGACTGGTTTCACTTGGAAATTCTTCTAAGTGTGGAGTTTTGGAACTTTAAAATATTCCTCTAAAATCAGCCGAAATACGAATTCCGATTTACTCACCTGTTATCAGGAGAGACCTCAGTGCTGCATCTTTCAGCCCAGTACTGATCCTCAAAAGTAATTTTAACCGTACTTACCAGTAACTTGAATTTCCTTCCATAGGATATCATTGCCTGCTTTTTGCTGAAAAAGTTTCTAAGTGTTGATTTTTGAAACATACAAATATTCCTCTAAAATCAGCCGAAATACGAATTCAGATTTACTCACCTGTTATAAGGAGAGACCTCAGTGCTGTATCTTTCAGCCCAGTACTGGTCCTGAAAAGTAATTTTAATCGTACTTACCAGTAACTTGAATTTCCTTCCATAGGCTAACATTGACTGGTTTCACTTGGAAATTCTTCTAAGTGTGGAGTTTTGGAACTTTAAAATATTCCTCTAAAATCAGCCGAAATACGAATTCCGATTTACTCACCTGTTATCAGGAGAGACCTCAGTGCTGCATCTTTCAGCCCAGTACTAATCCGGAAAAGTAATTTTAACCGTACTTACCAGTAACTTGAATTTCCTTCATAGGCTAACATTGACTGGTTTCACTTGGAAATTCTTCTAAGTGTTGATTTTTGAAACATACAAATATTCCTCTAAAATCAGCCGAAATACGAATTCTGATTTACTCACCTGTTATCAGGAGAGACCTCAGTGCTGCATCTTTCAGCCCAGTACTGGTCCTGAAAAGTAATTTTAACCGTACTTACCGGTAACTTGAATTACCTTCATAGGCTAACATTGACTGGTTTCACTTGGAAATTCTTCTAAGTGTGGAGTTTTTGAACTTTATAATATTCCTCTAAAATCAACCAAAGTACGAATACCAATTTACTCACCTGTTATCAGGAGAGAACCCAGTGCTGCATCTTTTAGCCCAGCACTGACCCTGAAAAGTAATTTTAACCGTACTTACCAGTAACTTATATTTTCTTCCATAGGAATCCATGGTCTGGTTTTCAGCAAAAAGTTTCAAAGTGTTGATTTTTACAAATTACAAATATTCCTTAAAAATCACCTGTATGACTTAAACGCATTCTTTCAACTGTTTACAGGAGATGCACCAGTGCTGGATCCAGGATCCAACACTGAGTAAGAAAAAAGTAACGATAACAGTTTTTACCTGCTAAGTGAATTTCCTTCCATAGGATAACATTGGTGATTCTATGAGAAAAAGTTTCTAAGTGTCAACTTTTAAAATACAATAATATTCCTTAAAAATCACGACTGTAACCAAAACGCTTTTACTCAACTGTTTACAGGAGATGTACCAGGACTGAATCTAGGATCCAGTCCTGTGGTTAGAAAAAGTAATCCATAAAGTAACTAATTGCATTTAACTAGAAATTCACATTGAGCTGAATGTTGCATTGTGTTTGAAAATGTGTTGCCCATTGCAACAACTGTAACTACTGTACTTAAAAGTCTATTGCCTATGTGCAAAGTATTTAAACTAAAGTAATTCATTCTGAGAAAGTATTTTTGTAATGTAATGTATAATGTAATTACAATGTAATTTAAAAAATAAAATATGTAAAAAAAAATTGTTTCTAAAAATGTAGTAAATCAGTATGAAAAAAATTAATATAACAATTAATACATTTAAAAATTGTCATTTACAAAACCTTTGAAATTCACTGAAAAAACCGTAGGTATCAGGCACGTTATAGTTAGAAATTAGCATTTAAAAAACCTTTGAAATTCACTGAAAAAACCATAGGTTTCAGACACGTTATAGTTACAAATTAGCATTTAAAAAACCTTTCACACATCCACTCACTCACCCGTAGAGTAACTCATACTTACGGTCACTCAGTACAGGACTATCATATGCACTCTTACTCCTATATAGACACTCAAACACCGCCACTCATCCATAGAGGTACTCACACACCTAGTCAGTCATGCAAATAATTAAACACACTGCCATTTACTCACCTATACAGTTATACACACACCAGCTCACTTAATCATACAAATACTAGCACATTGTTACGCTCTTATACAATCACTGATACAAGCACACACTCATCCATACAGCCACTATCACAATCACTCACTCTCGCTATAGCTATTTATATACTCCAACACACATATATACTGCCTTTCACATATGTAGTTACTCACACATGTACCACTGGGACATACATTCACTCACTAACACACTCTTACACACACTTACCCACCCATACAGTCTATCACAGATGCACTCTTGAAACCATCCACCCAGTGAATTACCCACTCACACATCTATGCACAGAGTTGCACACACCCCTCCCACACAAACACTCAGGCACCCATACAGATACTCAGACAAGCATTCAATAACTCATATAGACACTCATTTAACTATTAACAAACACATGCAGCCACTTACACAGCAACAGACAGACGGATACAGACATTCACCCAGTTTAGTCACTAACCCATGCATTCAGTAAGATACGTTTAATCACTCACTTATAGAATTAGTCACGCACCTACTAAATCATCCATACAGACACTTATACACCCACTCATTCTTCAATACGCCTTTCCCTATATATATAAAAAATATTTAAACTTTACAGAAACACACAGTCACTGGATGATGTCATCAGTGATGTCATTTGAGATGTCATCAGTGATGTCATCAGTGATGTCACTGACCATGTCATGAGTGATGTAATATGTGACGTCATCAGCAGTGCATTGCGGGCGCGAGTTATAGTTAGCTGAACTAACTATAACGGGGGAATTTCACGGGTTTTGTACGAGTGCAATGTCCAACTAACCATAACTGTCCCTAAAACCTATGGTTTTTTCAGTGAATTTCAAAGGTTTTTAAATGCTAATTTGTAACTATAACGTCCCTAAAACCTATGGTTTTTCAGTGAATATATATATATATGTCTCAAGTGGGTACGTATATGTGGACTAAAATATAGAAAGTCTATACTTACCTGTCAATATTTTGGATTTGATATTCTGTCCTTGATATGCTGTGCCGTCTGGTTTTGATGTTCAAGGTGCACACCATTATTGTACGCGAAGGAATACATGGATTTTTTTAAAGGTACGTATTAACGCACACTCAATCAACATTCCACAATCCAACTTTAAATTCAATCTATTAGAAGGGCTTCTGAAGGAGAATGTGAAGTTGTAAACTCGGCTGACTCACACCTTTGTGTATTTTCGAAACTGTTCAAGCTTTGTGAAATGCAAAGCTTATGAAGTTAGTTTTTTTAAAACCATAAGGAGGCCTTAGCTAAAAGCCCTCCAACCCACTCCTCTTATCTGAGGTGGTGGATGTCTAGCATACACACAACTTTTTTTTGTTGGAGGATGTCCTACATGAGATATTCTGCATCAGGAAATCATCCCTTCTGGAAGGCCCGAAGGAAAAAAACTTACCTCAAGTAAAGTTATGAACTTCATCTGCTTCGTAAAGGGTGGAGTTTCCTAATTACACCCAACTTCGTAAGTGAAGTTTTAATTTAACTTCCCACTAATTTAAAATAAATTTACTTAGAGCTTGGAGCAAATCTATCAAGGACGTTTTGGGAAATTTGAGGGCAAACAGTTTATTTTTACATTTTATAGTTGCAACAATGCTGAAAACTAAATAGAATTGAAATGTAATTTTACAGGGGCAGTACCACAATGAATTTTACTATAAAGCTGTGAAAAAAGATGAGAGTTCAATGTAATTTGATCAAAAGCACAAGTCAAAACTACATGGACTTTGGGGGGCGGAGCTTGATCGCGACCGAGATGGCCGCTTGAGCCTCGAGCTCTGTACCACCGCCTAACAATCCTACAAATATCCGACAGCCCTGCGGCTTCCAGACCCCTCCCGACACAGTGCTGGCCATCGGAACTCACCCGCTGGCCACGAAGCGTTCCCTGGAGCCGCTCTGGACAGCTGCGCCGGAGTTATCACAGAGCGTTGCTGGCTGCTGTCTAGGCCCGTGATCCCCGGTCTGGAGTGGGGCTGGGAGTAGAGCTGCATCTGGCGACGTGCGGCGTGGCCCCCAGCGGATCCCGGAGCAACTTCGAGCCACCGACGGCGCTTGCTGCCCGGGTCTGGCTCGGGACCCTGAAGCGAGACCGGACGACACCCTAGAGCTGCAGGTTGGAGCGGCGGGGCGGCGCTGTCAGAGACGCGCACACCAGGACTGACCGCCATTGTTGCCCCCGACTGTGTGCGCACGGAGCAGAATAACGTCGCGAGAGGAGGGTTGCAAGTGCGCTCAGCTCTGAGGAGGAGCATTGCCCTCTTATACCGCAGAGCGGAGGAAACGGAGACGCGAGTCAGTTTTGCTGTGCTTTCACCACCTTCAAGCTTCACCACATGTACGTTTTTAAAGTGGCTGCACGAGACTCTCAGCAAAAGGTGGAGTTATTACGCCAGGTAGGCGCGCGCCAGTGACACATGACTGAGCTTGGGGGAGCCTGCCTGCTTTGGGTGCCAGTGCATATCTGGAGTGTGGCGATTTGGGAGGGCCTAACTGTAAAGAGTGCCCCACACCACAGTGGGGTGGTGGCTGGACTGAGGCATCCTGGGACATTTGTGTCACATTGAGGCCCCTAGTAGGGCGGCGCAGGACCCCGCACTGTGCGGTTGAACGGCAGTGAGACCCCTACGGTGGACCGCCACCCATGGCCTTGATCCTGCTATAGTCTTTGCTGCCAAAGGGAGATAGAGAACGGCCTGACTGTGTCACACCGGTTGCGCCTAGGACTAGCGTGGTGTGGGTACATGTGCGCTTTCAGGGTCTACAGAGAGACAACACTGGGGCCGGCACTGTGGCGGCTGAGGATATATTCTGGACTGACTCCCGCAGCTGCTGGCGTGGACCTCGGAGGAACAGCTCGGACCGGGACATAGTGCAGCAAAAGCCTCTTGGACTGGCAGCGGGGGCTGCGGACGCTGGCACCACGCCTGCAGTGGGCACCGTGGGGCTTCATACGCGACCGCACAGCCCTAGGGCCCAGGCGGCCTGATTTGGAGCGCGCAGAGTACCTCTGAGGCAAGACCGGTCACACCACGCGTCAAAGGACACTTGCCTGTCCGGCGGGGGAACGTGGACAGAGTTCGCTGGATGTGAGAGATGATTGCTCCGGCCGAGTTGTAGTCGGGAACACAACGCGGAGCGTGGCAGGGCCCCTGATAGACGCACATGCCTTGGCCTCAACATGGGTAAAGTTGATATAGCCCAACCTAAGCTCTCCTTCGAGCAGAAGCGCTCGAAATCGCACGACGCCACCACCGAAGTGGCCTCCAGGACACACTCCCCTGTTGCGGACGACGCTGGCCCGGACATTCGCAATATGCCCCTATCTATGGAAAAAAGCCTGCAAAGCGGCATTGCCTCCCTAGGCACAAAAATGGACGCTCTCTCTTACAGAATGGATAGAATGGTGGAACGTCTGGACAAACATGCGGAATGTCTAGATATGTCGGAAAGGAGACTCATGGAAGTGGAAGAGGCGCATACCACGCTGGATACGGATCACAAACAACTGGGGAGGGTTATGCGAGTCCTACAGGACAAAACGGAGGATTTAGAAGCCCGTTCACGACGCTGCAACTTGAGAATTACTGGCCTGCCGGAGACGACCTCCACGGGCAATATGGAACAATTAATTGAAAAACTATTGACCATTCTCCTGGGGGACGGAGTTTTCTCCAACATGTTCGTGGTGGAGAGAGCGCATCGCTCCTTGGGTCCGCGCCCACCTCCGGGTGCTCCACCTCGTCCTATTATTGCAAAGCTGCTCAACTACCGGGACAGAGATGTCGCTCTGCGCCTAGCGCGTGATAAACAAGTACTGACATATGAAGGATCCTCAATATCGCTGTACCCGGACTTCACTATTCGGGTGCAAGAGGCGCGCAGACAATTTGCCCCTATGAAGAAGCAACTACGGGACTTGAACTTGGATTACGCCATGCTGTATCCTGCTAAATTACGAGTTAATAGGCAAGGCAGATCCCACATCTTCACGGATCCAAAGGCCCTGCAGAAGGCCCTGAAGGGTTGATCTAAAGAACACCGTGGGAGTCCTGATCGGCACCTGCTTGATGAAGCGGCTGGAGGAGCGCTGGATGACCAGGACTGAAACGGAACTGCAACTGCTGCTTGATGAGTATAATGGGGGGGTGTTGCATGGGGGCGATTGGGGGCACGGCTAATGTTTAGTGATAATGTGTCAGTTGGAACATTGCGACACTAGGTTTGCACTGCACTGGGGAGTATATGGAATCGTCTGCATCGCTTGGATTGGCCGGTACCTAGCGGCTGACACGCGCTAACTGGCCCATTTGGTAAGGAAGAGGCAGGGACAGCGACCTGGGGCTCCAGGTGCAAATTGGGATGGAGGGTTGGCGTCGACTGCTTGGGCGGGGTCTGGTTGAAGGGGCTGTATAGATTTACAGGCGGTGTGCGTGAGGCAGAGCAGACGTGTGTTTGTATATTCTTCTTCTAATTGTCGAGAAACCTCCGCCCACGAGTGTCACACACCAGGGTCTTAATTGTTGGAGTGGGGTGGGTAGCGGGGGGCTGGGTAGGGGTACTCTGGAATAATGCGCGGCCAAGTTGGGGGAGGTCTGCTGTGGGTGGGGGGTGGGAGAAGGAGGGACTATGTTAGATTGTTTTTGTTAATTGCGGTTTTACTATGCTTTACACATGTTGCACACACTGTATTCGCGCTGCGCAGGTCAGGATTCAAGTTGCGACTAGAAACACAGTATGACGACACCTAGTGAGGTTAGCGCTCCGAGGCGTATTGACTCCCTACGAGCATTGTCATGGAATATTCGTGGGCTGAATGACTACCGCAAACTGCGCAAGGTGCTGAACTATTTGAACAGGCAGAACATAGATTTGGCTTTACTTCAGGAGACACATCTCCCACAGTCTAGCGTGCTGCTGCGCGGCAGGGGGTTACTGGGCAATACCATTGCCTCAGGATTTACGTCACATGCACGGGGGTCCTGACTTGGGTTAATCCTAGATCTGAATACACTATTGAGCAGCTACACTCAGACACTGAGGGACGGTTTGTCATCTCTAGATGTCGGGGCAGAGGCATGGATTTGGTTGTAGTGAATGTATACGGCCCCAATTATGACTGCCCTGAGTTTTTTACGAATTTGGCGACTACAGCGTACCGTTTTCAGGGCGCACAGTTTCTCTGGGGGGGGGGATTTTAACGTGGTCCGAAATCCTGCACTAGATAGATCCGCAGGTCCGGAGAGGAGGCCTGTAGCGGCAGCACGGGCGCTGGACAGTGTAATGGTTAGCTGGGACCTTTGTGATGTATGGCGGAGGCGCCATCCCGACAAGGGAGGATTCACGCATTTTTCAGCCTATTACAATTTGCACACTCGCATAGATTATTGGTTAGCCACTGAGTCGCTTATGGAGTGGGTACGTCATTGTATGGTACTCCCTCGTACGCTCTCGGATCACTCGCCGCTGCTGCTGGTTCTGGCCACCCCTAGGAAAACTGTACCGCCTTTCACATGGCGCTTTCCCCCCTATACATTGCTCGACCCCCTCTTCAAGGAGGAGCTGGCAGATGCCATAGAAACATTTTTTACTACCAATATCGGATCGTTGGATAATTTCCAGACCGTTTGGGAGGCTTTCAAAGCGTATATTCGCGGTGTGGCCATGGCCAAGCACTCGGGGGTTCTCCGATCTATACGGCAGAGGCTAGCAGACCTAGAACAGAAATTGAGGTATTTGGAATCGTGGCACGTTGCGGGTGAAGGTGGGGACCTCGCAAGTGCAATAAAAGACACGCTGGGTGAATACCAGGAGGCTGCAGACAATGAAGTTAAACACCTGGGCAAGTACGCTACGGCCCGTACGTATGGGGAGGGAGATAGGCCGGGCTCGGTCTTGGCGCAGATTCTGAAAGCTAAGCGTGACAAAACTCTGATCAGTGAAATTAGGTCTGCAGACGGGACAATGTTGACGGAAGAAACAGACATTGCGGATAGGTTTAAACAGTTTTATTCGGAATTATATACCTCTCGTTCGTCAGGCACGGACAAAGAAATACTTGATTATTTAGAACACATTAAGTTGCCATCTCTCACCAACACGCATCAAGAGTTTCTCATGCACCCCATTGAAAAAGATGAAATTACGGAAGCACTGGCGGGAATGAAAACTGCTAGCGCCCCAGGGACGGACGGCCTCACAGTTGGCTTCTATAAAACGTTCCTCGACTTGCTGCTCCCTCATCTTTCGGCCCTATTCGATGATATGTGTGTTTCAGGTACAATGCCCCAGACTATAAGAGAGGCAATCATAGTGGCCATCCCCAAACCGGGTAAACCCCCGGAGGAATGCGGTTCTTACCGCCCCCTCTCACTGCTCAACGTGGATACCAAGATATTCGCTAAAATATTAGCCAACCGCCTAGCCCCTCTATCTTCGGTGCTGGTAGCGCCGGAGCAAGCAGGCTTTATCCCGGATAGGAATCTTACATATAACTTGCGTACAGTGTTTGGAACCATGCAACACGTTAAGCAAGGTACTGAGGCGATTGCGGTCTTCCTTGATATGGAAAAGGCCTTCGACTCTGTCGAATGGCCTTTATGTGGCAGGTGCTGAACAGGATGGGTCTGGGCTCAGTTTTCCTCCAGCTGATCGGCGTATTGTATAATGCGCCCACAGCGCGGATCCGGCTCGGCAACCTGGTCACGGATCCAATTGATATTACTAGGGGGACTAGGCAGGGTTGTCCGGTGTCTCCTATTCTATATGCCCTGGTTGCTGAACCTTTGGCATGTGCTCTTAGAGAATATCATGGACATAAAGGTATCCGGTTCCCGATTTATAGGATAGTAGTGTCCACATACGCGGACGACACCTTATTATATGTCTGAGACCCGGAACGTAATCTATCCTCTGTTCTTAGAGAAGTAGTTCACTTCGGTGCACTATCAAGACTACGGGTGAATTGGCCTAAATCCATTGTCTTCCCGCTCACCCCGGTCACGACAAATTTTGAAATGGACTTCCCTCTACAATGGACCACAGATTCGATTCGGTACCTAGGTATTAGATTCCACACAGATTCAGAGATAGTCTTCAGAGAGAATTATGGCATTGCCATAGATAAACTGGAGGATGATGTTGAGACCTGGATCCGTTTGCCGCTGTCACTCATCGGCCGTGTTTCCATTATGAAAATGGTGGTATTGCCCAGATTCCTGTTCCTCTTTACAAATATTCCCATAGTCTTACCACGCTCCTTTTTTCATAGACTTCATAAATCGATGATAAAACTAGCTTGGGCAGGTAAACAAGCACGTGTGCAATGGAGAATACTCACATTGCCTTACCAGATGGGGGGCTTGGGAGCCCCAGATTTTGACTTATATTATAGTGCAGCGCAAGGAGCACTAGCACATCATTGGATACATGGTGCACCTGATGTGCCGTTCCTCCGCATTGAAAGATTGTTTGCCGAGCCACTTGCTCTCCCAGCCACGTTATTCGAACCTGTGCATCGGAGAACCGGAATTCTGGACTCCATTAACTCGTCACACCACGCCTGGCATACTCTATTGCAATTACAAGTGGGGGCTTTGCTCTATTCACCTGCTATGCCGATAGCATGGGCTTTCTGGATAGCCCCCTGCAGGGATAGTGGGGTCACTCGAGCGCTTCACTCATTTGTCACTGCGGGAGACCTGTTCCAGGATGGGGTGGTTAAGACGTGGGAACAAATTGCAGGCGCGGCGGATGCCAACACCTTACTGCAACGCTTTCAGTTTTGCAGGGTGCGCAGAGCTATGCGTGAACTGCTGGGGGAAGACATGAATGAACCTCCTGAGGTCCCGGAACTGTCTTACGTCATAAAGACTAAGTCCGCCCGCAAAGTGGTCTCTAACATATACAAATTGGCTATGTCACATAGGGCAAATCAATATTCAAAGGCCAGGCTTGCATGGCAAAGAGACCTCCAGGTTACAATAGACGACTCGATGTGGAATTACTGCTGCACTAACACCAGACGAAACTCGTTACATGGCAGGCATAGACTAGTTCACTTTAAATACATCAATAGAGTCTATTACACCCCTGAGAGGCTCCACAGATACGGGCTGCGGGAGGATGCATTTTGTGATAGATGTCGTGCCCTCCCTGCGGATTTTATGCATCTGGCGTGGTAGTGCCCGGGAGTATTTGCTTTTTGGGAGGCCGTCTTCCGGGAATTGGGAACTGTGGTGGAAGCGGAGCTCACACCTGATCCCGCAATAGCCCTTTTGGGGTATTCTAAAGCCCTGCCTAAAGCGATACGTAGGTTAGTGGATATGGGGCTCCTAATTGCAAAGCGCAGGGTGGCGATGTGTTGGATGAGAGGCCCAGTTCCTACTGTTACACAGTGGTCCCACGATATGCTTTACTGCTGCACACAATCGGAGAATTTTAGTGAGCTGCTCCCGCCTCGTAGCAGGCCTAAGAATTTCTGGGGTCTATATACCACATACCAGCTTAATAGGACTGTTGAGCCAGGGGACGAAGTGTCGGCAGTAACAGAGGGAGAAGTTTAACACCATTACACAACAAATGATGGTTGATGGTAGACTTGTCACGAACCTATCCTTAGTGGGAAAACAAGTAGATGTTAAGTAGGGAAATTCGGAGACGCTAGAGAAAACTGGAGGGAGAAATGTAATTTAGAGTGGCGATATTCTGCCACCGCCTCTGCCGGGTGATAATAGGCGCTGTACAGATTCCTGACCGTTGTAAGCAAAGACGACGTATTATGTTGAATGGACTTGAGTGCATCATTGTCGTGATTCAGATGTGATATATGGTATTTTACGGTATATAAAGCGCTGCCTGCCCCTTGGGTTGTTGGCCACAAAGCTGTGTTTAATTTCTTCTGTTATCACGCTGCCGGCCCCAGGGTTGTAGGCAAAAAGCTGTGTAAGTCCATAAGGTACCTATGCAATAAAAAGTTAAAAAATACATAAAAATACATGGACTTTAAGCAGGCTCTGACATTGGCATACACTCCTCACAGTTACAGTTAAATTGTGCTAATGGTGCTGTACATAAGGAGATCTTCCTCAGACACTAACCAGCAAGACAGGTAGGCTTGGTAAGGGGCAGGTGATTGTGTAAGCCTGGAATTACTCTATTTGAGGCCTGTGGCCTGGCTTAGGGCACTAGTTCCTTCTCCAGTTAGAGTAGCTTTAGATTGGCAGGCAGCAGCACTGCCTCTAAGGCTCTAAGTGGTGGTTTCACAGGTTGCATCTAGGATCCAGCTCTGTGCTAACCTCTCTCTTTGATGCTGCTTGCATGATACCTCCCATTTGCATGCTACTAAGTCCTCCATTTTTGGAAATATGGGCATTCTCCTCTCTTTCGCATGCAGTAGACTCCTTGCATGGAATCCTCGAGGTGGCACCTAGCACCACTTTTCCTTAATTTTGATCTCAAGTGGATAACATCGGCAGCACTGTTTACATTTTTCTTGCACCCACACTTTACCTTACCTTGCATATATTTTTGGCCCATAACCAGGACCAAGTACGGGGGGCAGCCAGATCGGTGGGGTGCCCCACCAGCGGAATCATCCATTGTCATTCAAATTTGTTTACAAAAGGATCACATCGGCCATACCCTTTTGGCACTTGCACTTCCTTATAACATATCATCATTCATAACTTGGACAAAGTGTCAATCAGAACAATTCACCCTTGAGGGTATAGACAGAACTGGCGGGGACTAATGATCTTAAAGTTTTTACACTTGCACTTTGTGTTTTAAACTTGTGATATAACACTTACTTTTATTGTGTATTTATGGAATTTGTATCTTGTATTTTAACACTTTTTGTTTTATTGCAATGGTTTTAAGTAACCATGCGATTTACTAATAATTTAAACTCAAGGTTACCCCCTTTTTTGCCCAACATTGCTTGTTCGAGCATGCGCTTTTCTGAGTTGCAAGAAAGCATAGAAGCCTGTTGTGTACTAGAAATGGAAAATATTTATTGCAGAGGGATTTTTTTACACAATTACGGGTGCAGATAAAAGTCAAGCTTCATGTTATGAAACAGTTAAGAGCCTGCCATATTTAAATGTACACTAGAAAGCCAAGTCATCATGATAATGGAACCTGGACTTCTCAGCAGCCGAGTTGTACTTTTCAGCGACTGAACTAGAAAATGTAGTTGATATGCATTAAAAGGGAACAGGTCGGCATGGAAGCCTACCATTATGAGAGCCTTCTGGAACTGGAGGAATCCCCTAAGATCATGGAAAAAAGAAGTTAGCGAAATGTGGTCATCATATCCCTATAGCTTGCTCTCCATTCTTGTTAGACAAGACAATAGGCTGCAATGATTTGGTGGGTTTTAACCACTTTAAGGAAGAGAGTGACCTGTTGAAGTCCACTGCACTACCTTCACAGTGTGGTGGACTTCAACAGGTCATCCATCAACACCAGAAACATTTTCTTTTCTAAAATCAATGACGGGGTGCGAGGAAAATACTTCCCTCGAATCCTGAGTTTTATTTTATTTTTTATTTTACTGTATTGCACAACACACTATGCACGCGGACGTCACAGGCCATCAACCAGGACTCTCCAGTCATCTCTGTCCTGGACTTTTCAATCAATCTTACTCCAGGTGTAACCCATCTCTTTGCAGTCAGCCTCGACGCCAGGTGTTTCTTCACCTTCCTCTTTTTCTTTTCCTGTGAGGGCTCCAGGTGAGGGCTTGTCTGGTGGTGTTTGATGTGTGCTTGCGGAGGGTGTGACCTATCCAGCCCCAGCGTCTTTTCATGATTTCTTCATGAGCAAGGAGTTGTAAAGTCTGCTGTCATAGGTCGTTATTGCTGATGGTGTTTGCCCAGCGGATTTGGAGGATTTTCCTTAGACAGGTGTTGATGAAGGTCTGGTCTTTGTTAGTGGTGGTCACTGTTGTCCTCCAAGTTTCTGCTCCATACAGAAGGACTGATTTTACAGCGGTGTTAAAAAGCATGATCTTGGTTTGCAGCATTAGGTCCTTGGAGCTCCAGATCTTTTTTAGGTGAATGAAGGCAGCCCTTGCTTTGCTGATTCTTGCCTTGACATCAGCATCTCTGCCGCCCTGCTTGTCTATGACACTGCGCAGGTAGGTAAAGGCCTCAACCTCTTCCAGTGCAATGCCTGCTAGAGTGACTGCAGTTGTGCTGGCTGTGTTAGTCTTCAGGATCTTGGTTTTTCCTCTGTGGATGCTGAGGCCAAGTTGTGTTGATGTGGCTGCCACTGCACTAATAGAGTTCTATCTAAATGTTCTACCACATAGCATTCCTACACTTCTCCCGATAACAATAGTACCCCATTTGAGTGACTGGACTATCGCCCATGAAAGGAAGGGCACCAAAACAAAGAAACATCAAGGTTTTGCCTTGCAAATTGATCCATTCTTGTGATGTGGGTAGCTGTGGTAATTAGGCCAGGGCTTGGTCCGCACCCAGGGAAACCTGCCAGGCCCAGACATGTCTGAAAACAAGACACCTCAGGTAGTATGGAATGTTGTGGTTTGCCTGAATCCCAATACCCTTTCTTAAATAGAATGCCCCGGAAACATCAAACGTTGACTAAATCACAGCTTTTTCTCATATTTCTGTGAAGGAAAATCCTGGAATATGTGAGGATCTGTAAAAAGGTGAACCACCCAAATTTCCAACAATTCTCCTAATACAAATGGTGCCTAAAATGTTCCCCAAGTGTTATGCATTTTGTATATTAAATACAGAGAATCTCATAACATCAATTTATTTGTTATGACCATAAATTAAAGATAAAGCAGAAGGAGTAAACATTTCAAAAAGCAGATTCATACTACACAGGTCTGAGATTACAATATATAAAAATCAAAAAATGTTAGTCGATGTTGAGCAGAGAGGTATAGAGAGGTCAATTATAATTAAAAAGCTTTCTGCCTCAGATGCCCAGATTATGGTTTCCACAATATTTTGTTCAAGGAGTTGAATCCTCAGCGGGTTAACCCTGGCAGGGTCATCTAGATAATAAACTATTTTTGAAAGATAGATAGAAGGATATAGCAGTCCTTTGTGACATGGCAGGTTATATTGGGTCATTTCAGACTCACACTACTGCCAGTTAAAGTATTTGCAGTCCTCTGCAGCAGGCACATTGACCTAACACACTATCTGGCTCCTAAAAAACATAATAAAGATTTCAAGAGCAAATATATTTTCACTACAGGCCAGTGCCCCTTGAAAGTCTGTAAGCTAGAGCAATTTCAGTCAAATATCAGACGTGCCTGA
Source organism: Calotriton arnoldi (assembly GCA_963921515.1). Taxonomy (NCBI): domain Eukaryota; kingdom Metazoa; phylum Chordata; class Amphibia; order Caudata; family Salamandridae; genus Calotriton; species Calotriton arnoldi. The sequence continues at coordinate 811,441 of CAWUFW010001383.1, forward strand.
CTTGTGATGACTCTTTCCCAGCACAATTGGCTAATCAAAGCACTTTACCATTGGGGAATCTGGAAAGTTCCTGATTAGACACAGCTTCTGAATGGCTGGTAGGTTTGAGTGATGACAACCACTTATATATCAGGAATAGGAAAGGTCATGAAAGCTGCTGGCTTAAGAACAACGTGACTCAATGTCCTGCACAGTGGTGCAATCTTTTTACACATCAAATGATTGTTTGACATATCATATGTGAAAGGTGAGAAGGAATTCAGCTAATGCACACTGAATTCTTGTCACCTCAGCTGTGACTGCAAACTAGTGTTGGCACAACCTTTCAAATCAGTTCCTCACACTCAACACTGTGACATCCCTCAGGGGTCCATCATATCCCCTCTATTATTCAACATCTACATGACCCCTTTATCACACCTGTTTAAATCATTCAAACTCACCTGTTACAACTATACAGTTGCCACCTAAATCATTTAAAAAATGGATAGCCTGGAAGACCTCTACAATTTAAAATTTGATGACTGCCTTTGGGTCATAAATACATGGATGATGAATAACCATCTAAAGCTCAATACCACAAAGATAGAGATTATGAACCGCAGGCAATGGCAGAAATACCACTATATGTCCTAAGGAAAACGAGGCCCCCTACGACAATATCAAGAGAAGTAAGAAACCAAGGGGTAACCATGGATTCAGACCTTTACTTGATACCACATCTTAACAACATCACATAGAGTGCCTTCTACACAATAAAAACAGTATGTCGCATCTTCCCATACCATGGATACCAAAAGAAACTGCCAGTCATACTCTTGCTGATAGTCTCCAAACTTGACTATGCTAACAGCCTATACCTTGGTGCACCCCCATTCATCGTATGCATAATACAACTCATCCAAAATGTTGCTGCAAGACATATTCTCTGTCCTCACCCACGACAACATGTGACTCCAGTCTTGCAATCACTCCACTTGCTACCTATATCTAGATGCAGTGCTTTAAATGGGCCGGTACTCACAGGTACTGAGTACCGGCACTTCTTAGTTTTATCTCTCTGAGTACCGGCACTTCTCTATTGCCGAGGAGAGTACCGGTACTCATGAAACGCTGGTGCTGGCGGCCTGTCTCTGACAGCCAAGGCACTTCTGTAGACCTGAGCAGAGCCCCCGCTGAACTATTCAGCTTGGGATCATCTGCATACCGTCCGGGTGTTCACCATCATGCTGTGTTGCAAACACAGAAATTGAGGCAGCCCGGTGACAGCGCTATTACGAAAGCCGTGGGAGGTAACCAGGTTCAAATGGCTTTAATCCCACCTGATTCTTTTGTGTAAGTGTCTGCTTATGTTTGTCTGCTTGCCTGTGATTGTTTTTGTGTGAGAGAAATACGAGAGAAAGGGGGAGAGAATAGAGACACTCTTGGAAGGTATATGAAAGGAAATGTGTGGAATGCTTGTGTGTGCACGTCTGCTTGTTTCTTTCTGTGTCCCTCGAGAATATATTGTATTCTGCCAATCAACAGCAATTAACAGTATTGATGTTGCAAATATTAAAAAACAAGGAAATGTTTGGCTTTCGTTGTGTAATGAGTAAACAAACCTTTGTTTATTGAAAGACATTTCTCATGTGTTTTGGTATGTGCTGCAAGTAGTATAGAAGTCAAGAAGTATCGGCATGACCGCCTAAGCCCCGCCCCCCAAGCCCCGCCCACTCGCCACATTTAAATGAGTACCTGCACTATTTTCCCCCCATTTAAAGCACTGTCTAGATGGGTACTGGTAAAGGCTCTTTGCATTGTCACAGAGCCTCACAAGGCAAAGGACCGCTATACCCACATGTTAAATTCAAGCAATACAAAAAAAACATGACACTGCACTTCAGGATTGCACCACTGATCATTGTAATTGTAACTGCATTTATATAGCCCTTACTACCCCTGACGAGGCGTCAAATTGCTTTTTCAGCGAGTAGCATGCTACTCAGGAATCTAAAAAGGATTAGTGCTGGATTAGTATAGTGAAATATGAAATTAATTTGAGCGGTGGACATGTTAGTCTGTTATTTGGATTGAAAATGATAGTGGAGGGATAGAAGAGGGAAGGGTTTGCATTTATATAGCGCTTGCTACCCCTGATGAGGTGTTGAAGCGCTTTTCGGCGGGTAGCACTCTACTCCGGAACCCAAACAGGATTAGTGGGGAATTAGTATAGGGTAATATGAAATTAATTTGAGCGGTGTACATGTGAGTTTGTTATTTGTATTGAAAAAAGGATAGTGGAGGGATAGAAGAGGGATGGGTCTAGAATTTGGGTTTTTGGGAAGTTCATAGCAGTTGGAGGAGGTTTGGGATGAGTAAAGGGGAGGTGGAGGGGAAAGGTTTAGAAAGGCTTGTTTGGGAGATCTGAATAAAGAGGTATGAGATGATGCAGGGAGGGGTAGAGGAGGGAAGAGTCTAGAAAGGGTTATTTTGGGGGAACATAGTAGTGGAATGGGGTTTGGGATGAGTGAGACAGTGGAGGTAGAGGATATATTGAGAGAGGTATTGGGTGAGAAATATGGTAGTGCTTTGGAAAGAGTAGTAGAATGATGTTTGAGATGAGTCAGAGAGTTGAGGTAGAAGATATATTGAGAGAGGTATAGGGTGAGAAATAGGGTAGTGCAATGGACTGAGTAGTAGAATGAGGTTTGAAATGAGTCAGAGTGGGGGTAGAGGATATATTGTGAGAGGTATAGGGTGAGATATAGGGTAGTGCATTGGAGATGCTGAATTAGAAGCAAAGTAATAAATATAAAGATACATAAGTACGTGGAAGGTATATGTGTATAAGGAAGGTAATACATGTAGATTTAATTTGTATTTAATAAACTCAGACTTTCAAGTGCCGCTGTACTTTAAGTACATTTTTTTAGTTCTAATTCAATAGTGAAGCAATTGGAGATAAATATTTATGATAGAAGATTTGCTCATTTATGCAGTCACCTATATACACGTTAAACATAGAATAATATAACTATAAGTAATATGTACATTTGTTAAGCAGAACTAACAAATATCTATATATTTAAAAAAGATAATTATTATACACGTTTATACAAAGAAATACACACATGTAGGTGCACATCTATAGTTCAAATAACTGCTTATATACAGAGGAACATGCAGTATATTTTGTTTGAGTATGGTGGTTATGTGGGGAAAAGCCAACTCTTGAGTAGTCTTCTGAAGAGGATGAGCCACCTATGGTTTTTTTCTTGTACGGTGGGATTTTGAGGCGAGGTCCAAAATCCAAGGCGGAGATTCCTTTGTTAAATGTATTAGTGATTTTATTCCTGATGAAGAGCGGTCCTGTTCCATGTATCGATTTGTGGGTGATACAAAGCAGCTTCAATGTGGATCTTCTGGCAACCGGTAACCAATGTACGGCTTTCAAGGCAGGGGAGATGTCGGCTTGTGGCTTTATATGTAAGAGTAGTCTGGCAGCAGAGTTCTGAATCCATTGTAGTCTTTTCATAGTTGTTAAAGGTGATTCGTGGTAGAGGCTACTGGCATAATCGAGTTTAGACAGAACAAGAGAAATAGTATCCACCAAAGAAACGAACGGGCCCCTATGTTATTAGCCCAACCCTTTTGGGGCTTTTTCGCCTTACAATGTAGGTGTTCCTTCACCGAGGAATGACTCTAGCCGCTCTATTCTTCCAATACTATGGACCAACACAGTTGTGCGAAAAAAGTGACAGGATGGCCTCACACACCTCCAAGGTGTCAGGCTTCATCATCGGCCATCCCACGTTCGCCAAAGAATCCTCTAATGGCAAATGAGCCCATATTAGGGCTGTAGTTCAAGCATTAGCAGGAAACTGAGGGGGAAAAAGAAGAAAAGGGAAAAGGGGGTCCAATAAAAATCCCTACCGCCTGCCAGTTCAATCTTCGAAACTTTATTCATTGGTGGAGGAGGGATGGTTAAAAACAAGAAAAATAGGACAATGATAGCCTTGTTATGGTGCTAGTTGTCCAGTGTTAAACAATCAGGTCTGTTAATCAATCAGGTCAACATGTTTCAGCCCCACCATGGCCCCTTAAGGGTCCCGGACTTTCTTCAGGACCAAATTGAACCTTATATGTCCCTACAGTGCTTCCCTATTACATGCATAATGACTACACGCATACAATACCCGATTGACACCTGGTCCAATCCGGGTCTTTCTGTGCCAGGAGGAAACTTTCTAAAAGAAATAAACATATATAAATTCAAAGAATACAATACAAACATAAACATTCACACATGAACGAAAGAAGAAATCTTTTCAGAGTGGCCAGTGTACGTTTGTAAAACCAACTTATGTGCGAAACTACTCTCACACCGAAATGTAGTCCCCCATTAGGAATATAGTGGATGTTACACGTACTATTATTCACCCGTGTACATGCACGCTCAACTTCTAAAACATATATTGTCTGTGTGTGCCCTTCGCAAGCCCTATTATTTTCACACCGTTCAATTTTTACCTTTAAGGCCTTAACATACCAATAAAATGTCAGTATCTTACCCTGAACTAGACGTCCTAAATAAGGGTCTTGGGTTTGTACCAACTCCAAGAGCTGATAAGTTCCAACTCAGAGCGGAACTGTCTGAGTTCCTTCAGAAAAATAAGACTGAAATCATTCTTTTGCGAGACACCTGAAGAGGACACAGAGAGAAAAACAAAAAATACCAGCCTCAGGGTAAAATCAACCTTTCTACCTCCAACACAAGTGACCCCGCGGCAAATCTTTCAAACCTTTGATGACTTTCCGGGCTCTCCTTCTCGACCCTCCTCACCTCCTTAATCAACTGATACTGTGACTCTTTCGGTTTATGGTCTCACTGTGATGTGGTCATTGACGGGCACAGCAGGGGCAAATGGGCAACCTGATTGTATGCCCCTCTGTTAGATGGGATGTACATTTGTCTGCTGTTTGCTTTTCATTGCTGCTCCTGCTGCCCCAGACTTAGATCTGTTGTTGACTCAGCCGCCTTGCCTCACTGATCACTATTTTCTTTAAACTGTTGCATTCTGTCAGGAATCTTCTCCTTTTGATTGGGCACCTAAATACCACAGATGTTCCCCCTGGTTTTCTATGTTACTGCTGTAGTATGTTTGTGAGTGACAGAAGTGTGGGGTGGGGGGATTCAGTTTGATGTTCTAACCATGTTATTTCCTTCCAGGTTTCACTGTGCAACTACCTTCAGGGTATAATCTGAAAGTCCTTTCCTGGAACACCAATGGTCTCCTGGATCGGATTAAACGATCTGCGGTGCTGCGCTATGTTAAGAGATACAAGATGGCAGTTGTGCGTCGTTGTAAGGCACGCCAAGAGGAGCAGATGACTGACCTTGAGGGTCAGATGCTGCGATAGGAGGTCGATTTGTGCTGCGACAAGGCTGAGAAGACTCGTCACCTTCTGGCCGTAGTGTGTGCTGAGCTGAAGCAGGTCTCCCTGGACACGGCGAAACAATGCTGGAGGGCCGCTACCCAGAGAGAATATGAATCTGGTGATAAATATGGCAAATTATTGTATTGGTTGGCGACCCAGGGCATTTCTGATAGGGTGGTGCCTGCGGTCGAGGACTCCTCTGGCTGCCTCCAGGAGGTTCTACCCGATATTGCTGGTACCTTTGCGTACTTTTATCACACATTATATACCCGACATCCTCTGCCGCCACCGGAAATAGTGAACCCTATCCTAGGTCACATTCCACTACCATCCATCCCCAACTCCTTATCCTGGAAGCTAGATCAGGCCCTCACTGTAGATTAAATAAATTCTGCCATAACAGCGTTGCCGTCCGGGAAAACAGCGGGCCCGGATGGATACCACATTGAATACTATAAGCAATTCCGCATTTGCTAAATTGTTACACGACTGCGATACAATGGAGCTCCTTCCCTCCAGAATTAGACTGCCCCACTATTGTGGTCCTCCCAAAGGAGTGCCTCTTCAGGGATCGGTGTTCGTCCTACTGCCCCATTTCCCTTATTAATGCTGACATTAAGATGTATGCGAAGGCACTTGTGACCCTCCTGACTCGAGCTCTTCCTTACCTTGTTCATCCAGATCAATCTGGATTTATGCTGGGTCGGAGCACCCACCACTGCATTTGCAGGGTACACCTGTCTCTCTATCTCTGATACAGGAGTTGGATGGTACACTGGCCCTTCTGCTCATAGATTTCTCTAAGGCCTTTGACACAGTCTCTTGGGACTTCTTGGATGCATTCTATTTCGGGTGGGTTTGGGAGTCACATTCCATCGAATGGTCCGCCTTCTTAACTGTAATCCGACCACTCAGGTCTGTGTGAACTGTGTTTTGTCCGCTCCCTTTCCTATTCGGAGGGGTATACGCCAGGGCTGCCTGGTTTCTCCTTTGTTATTCGCTTTTGCGATAGAGCCCCTGGCGCATCTTATACGCTGCGACGCTCGGGTATGGGGTTGGCAGTGGGAATTGACTTTGAAGACCGCATAGCTTTATATGCGGATGACATCCTTTCTGTTTATTAGGAACCCTCAGACCTCTGTACCCCGATGCCTGGAAATCCTTCGTCTGAATGGTGATGCATCAGGTCTTCAGATCAATGCGGGCAAATCTGGTTTGGAAGAGGTGAGGGGAGATGTGGCGGGGCTACTCTGGTGTCCGGACATTCCCACCCAGCGTAATTCCTTTAAGTACTTGGGCCTTCATATGTCCCACCTCCCTGACCTGGCTTGGGCTCTTAACTTTCAGGGGGCTTGCTCAGGCTCTTGAATGAGACTTGCACTGTTGCGCTACTCTCCTGCTTAATCCGTTGGGGAGCATTGCCCTGCTTAAAATGGTATGTCTTCTCCGTTATTTGTACGGGCTGGGAAATTATCCCTGTCCCATTCCTCGCAAATGGTTCCACTGCCTGACTTCTAAGTTTACAAACTTTGTATGGGCGGGTGGTAGGCTCAGAGTGGCTTTACAATCAGCGTGCAGATCTCCCTTTGATGGTGGCCTCGGAATGTCCGATATATACCTTAACTATTTGGCAGCAAACCTAGCCCCGATTAATGAGTGGTTCACTGGGGGTTGGGACACTCCTACCGCCTGGTGGGTCTTGATGGTCTTGTTGACCTCCTTTACGGAGCTCATCTATCCCCGACATTACCTTCGTGCACGCGAGTGTCTCTTGCCTGCTGGAGGGCAGCCCTCCGTCTTACCCACTAAGACAGCTGTCTGACTGAGAGGACTCCTCTGTGGCGGAGGCACATGGCTCCATCACCTTTCTACTTTGGAGAGCTTTGCTCCATGGGACCCAATTGGTATTTCTTATTTAGGGAACGTATACAAGTGGGAAAATCTAATGTATTTTCAGGATTTGAAGGACCGATACATATTGGCCATCGCACAGTTTTTTTTGCTTCCTTCAGCTGCGATATGCCTTTCGTTCGCATATTCTCCCCGACACCCACTTCCTGAATATAGCCCTCTTGAAGCTAAGATCTTTTTGGGTCACCTGGGGAAAGCAGCAATTTCTTTGATTTACTGTTCCCTGGTTATCCATTCCCCTGACGGCCTCGAACAGTTCAGACAGAAGAGGATATCATGGGTGGGAGACCCGGACAACAACAGATGGAGGGGAGCTTGCATGGCGCCTCAGGAATTGGCGATCTCCTCCCATATGCGCATGATCCAAATAAATTATCTTCATGTGACTTATCTCTCCCCATGGGGCTTGAATCAAATGTTGCCCAATGCCCAGGTTTTTTGATGCGATGCGCACTTCTGATGGTGGACTTTTTCGACGTAGTATGGGACTGTCTGGCGCAGTGCCAGACAGTCCCATGCTATGACGAAAAAGTCCGCCGCCGGAAGTGCGCATCGCATGCCAACAACCTGAGCGACATTCGATTAAAGCGCTGTGGGGAGAGATAAGTCGTGTGAAGATAATTTATTTGGATCATGAGCATATGGGAGGAGATTGCCAATTCGCCCCTTCTGGAACGGGGTGGGCCATGAGCTCTCAGCGGTTCTTGGATGCCCTCTGAACTTGACCTCCCGTAATGTGCTGCTGGGGTTGGTGGAAGAACTGGGGGGCCCACAGGCAGAACGTATTTTCCTTGGGATGGCCTGCTTGGTTGCCAAGAGAGGTGGCTCGTACATGGAGACAACGGGCATCCCCCACAATCCGTTGTTGGTGCCAGGGGGTAGATTGGTGTGCGCAACAGGAGAAGCCTATTTATACTGCATGCGGGTGCTCCTATAAGCATGACCGGGTATGGGGGAAATGGTGCTCCTTCTATGGACTGTCAATGTAAGCAATTGTTTCTCTCTGCTGTGATGTTACCATGTCCTGCTGTATCACCACATGCACCGTTTCATCTGTATGTGATAATTAATGTTTTTTCCGCAAAACTTGCAATAAATTTGGTTATAAAATAAAAAAAGAAAATGCAGTCAATTATAGTTTGAGCCTGTCGATCATTACAGTTTGGTATATTTTTATGATCGTTCTCGTAGGAGTTCCGAGCTGATACAAGGCCCTCACCTGCACAAAAGCGCATCAGCGCCTGCCTCCGGATCCGTTGTTGGGACATCGTGGCTTACAGACGGAATCCCCAGTGCTGATTTCCACTCCCTTATTGTCTCATCTTTTACTCCCCATTCACCTATCTTGCAGTTAAAGTTGCTACAGTTAATGTTTATTATGTCTGATTAGTTTGATTCATGCAGCACATCATTGACACGGTATTGAGACAGAATTTTCTGATTGGGGAACCATTCAGGAGCTCCAAGTCTTGCAGCGAGGATAGATCTAAGTGGGACAAAACCAGAAGCGGTGACACCTGAGACAGCCTACCCGATGGAGAGATACTTAGGGGTTGGTCCGTCCACATGGATTGGAAGTCAATGCATAAGAGGCATTTTTCCTCTGAAGTTGGTTTTTTTTGAGTCTTTTCCTTCATGTGATCTTCATCCGTGTGATTTTCCTATGAATTTGATTTAAGAATTTTGCTTGACCGTACCGATGCCAAATAAATCTTATTAGGAGGCAGGGTTTTAGGGTGTTGAGTTGAATATATGTCACTGGAATCTGCACTGTTATCTGCTCGTAATGGTTCCAAAAGCAATGGCTGTTTCTTTGGTCGCTCCCTTTCGACCCTTTCAATCCTCAAATGGGTATTGCAGCATTGCCCTGCCTCAAAGGCATCCCGTTGCAGTGTTGTCTTAATCTCATTTTCTAGAAGCCTCTTCTTCATGATACCATAGACAGTGCTTTAAATGAGAAAAAAATTGTGCAGGTACTCATTTAAATGGGGCCAGGGGCGGGGCTAAAGGCAAGACACGCGGATGCTTATTGACTTCTATACTAGTTGGAGCAGCACATACCAAAACACATGAGAAATTCGTTTCTATAAACAACACAGGTTAACTCGCTATACAAAAGGAAAGCCAAACACAGGGATATTTTAACATTTCCTTATTTTGTAATCTTTCTCTCGCTTTTCTCTCACAAAAACACGCACACACAAGTAGGCAAACACACAGACCTAAGCAGACACTCACACAAAAGAATCAGGTGGGATTAAAGCCCTTTTAACCTACTTACCTCCCATGGCTTTCTTCATTGCGCTGTCAATGGGATGCCTCGATTCCTTGCAACACAGCATGATGGCGAACACCCGGATATCATGCACTAGAGGGCAATGCGCCTACCCTTTCATGAGTACCGGTAACCTCCACGGCAGTAGGGAAGTGCCGGTACTCAGAGTGATAAAAATAAGAAGTGCCGGTACTCAGTACCTGTGAGTGCCGGCCCATTTAAAGCACTGGCCATAGACGCTCCCGTAACTATCCCCATATTTTGTGAGACTTACAACTTGTGGAGTGCAGTCACTGTCCTCACTACCCTCAATGGAGGGAATGGTCTCAATGACCTCCCCTTGACGCAGTAGGTAGTGGATTTCTGCCTGGACCATTAGACCACGTGGTCCGGTAGTTTTGTCAAATGTTTGTTTCAGGGTAGTACTGCAAGTTGTCCTCTGTCCGTTTATGCTTCCATGTTTGCTTATACCTTCGACTCCTACGGTATTTGCCACCTCTATTTTTGGTGCCTCTCCCTGATTTTGAAGCGGAGTCACGATTGACAACTCAGGTTTATCCTTCCTTGCATTTTTCCCTTGGCTTAGGGAGTTTTATCTGAGTCTTCGCTGTCCTTGCCACTACTCCCACCCCGGAAGCCATTGCTGGAGGGATCCTCTGTCCATCACTTTTCACTGTTATCTGGACCATCGGCTGACTGTCTGCTGACTGGTCACAGGTCCCTGTTCCAGATCCCGGTCCCGAGCCCAGAGGATTGCTGGCTCGTCAGTGGTTTTCAAGGAGTGTTGACTGTGGTAATAACTATGGCTATGACTATGGCTAATAACAGTGATCATGGGGGCTCTTCTCTCCCCTTTTCCTTCTGTACCCCTCGCTGCCCCATTTTGAATTGTGCCCGTACTTGTGTCCGCTTTCTCTCCCCTTTTCCTTCTGTACCCCTCGCTGCCCCATTTTGAATTGTGCCCGTATTTGTGTCCGCTTTATCTCCACTTTTCCTTCTGTACCCTCGCTGCCCCATTTTGAATTGTGCCCGTATTTGTGTCCGCTCTCTCTCCACTTTTCCTTCTGTACCCCTCGCTGCCCCATTTTGAATTGTGCCCGTATTTGTGTCCGCTTTCTCTCCACTTTTCCTTCTGTACCCCTCGCTGCCCCATTTTTGAATTGTGCCCGTATTTGTGTCCGCTTTATCTCCACTTTTCCTTCTGTACCCCTCGCTGCCCCATTTTGAATTGTGCCCGTATTTGTGTCCGCTTTCTCTCCACTTTTCCTTCTGTACCTCTCGCTGCCCCATTTTTGAATTGTGCCCGTATTTGTGTCCGCTTTCTCTCCACTTTTCCTTCTGTACCCCTCGCTGCCCCATTTTGAATTGTGCCCGTATTTGTGTCCGCTTTCTCTCCACTTTTCCTTCTGTACCCCTCGCTGCCCCATTTTGAATTGTGCCCGTATTTGTGTCCGCTTTCTCTCCACTTTTCCTTCTGTACCCCTCGCTGCCTCTCGCCACTCCCGCCGCTGCGTCCCTGCGGCCCCGCCCCCTTGACTGCCCATTCGCTGCCCCTGCCTCCCGCCTCCCAGCTGCTCCTCCCTCCCACCTCCCCATAAATGGCGGCCGCTGCGCGTGAGGTGAGCGACCCTTGACCTTGCCAGGTGGGTCGCTCCCCACCACACAGATCCGCCTGTGCTGGCCGCCCGCTGCTGCTGCTGGTAAGATCGCCCTTCCGTTTGTGGCCTCGGTGCCCGTATTGCTTGCTTGTCTCCCCTTTTCCCTTTTGTGCCCCCGCTGCCCCCATTTGAACTGTGCCCGTATTTGTGTCCGCTTTCTCTCCCCTTTTCCTTCTGTACCCCTCGCTGCCCCATTTTGAATTGTGCCCGTACTTGTGTCCGCTTTCTCTCCCCTTTCCTTCTGTACCCCTCGCTGCCCCATTTTGAATTGTGCCCGTATTTGTGTCCGCTTTATCTCCACTTTTCCTTCTGTACCCCTCGCTGCCCCATTTTGAATTGTGCCCGTATTTGTGTCCGCTCTCTCTCCACTTTTCCTTCTGTACCCCTCGCTGCCCCATTTTGAATTGTGCCCGTATTTGTGTCCGCTTTCTCTCCACTTTTCCTTCTGTACCCCTCGCTGCCCCATTTTTGAATTGTGCCCGTATTTGTGTCCGCTTTATCTCCACTTTTCCTTCTGTACCCCTCGCTGCCCCATTTTGAATTGTGCCCGTATTTGTGTCCGCTTTCTCTCCACTTTTCCTTCTGTACCCCTCGCTGCCCCATTTTTGAATTGTGCCCGTATTTGTGTCCGCTTTATCTCCACTTTTCCTTCTGTACCCCTCGCTGTCCCATTTTGAATTGTGCCCGTATTTGTGTCCGCTCTCTCTCCACTTTTCCTTCTGTACCCCTCGCTGCCCCATTTTGAATTGTGCCCGTATTTGTGTCCGCTTTCTCTCCACTTTTCCTTCTGTACCCCTCGCTGCCCCATTTTTGAATTGTGCCCGTATTTGTGTCCGCTTTATCTCCACTTTTCCTTCTGTACCCCTCGCTGCCCCATTTTGAATTGTGCCCGTATTTGTGTCCGCTTTCTCTCCACTTTTCCTTCTGTACCCCTCGCTGCCCCATTTTTGAATTGTGCCCGTATTTGTGTCCGCTTTCTCTCCACTTTTCCTTCTGTACCCCTCGCTGCCCCATTTTGAATTGTGCCCGTATTTGTGTCCGCTTTCTCTCCACTTTTCCTTCTGTACCCCTCGCTGCCCCATTTTGAATTGTGCCCGTATTTGTGTCCGCTTTCTCTCCACTTTTCCTTCTGTACCCCTCGCTGCCCCATTTTTGAATTGTGCCCGTATTTGTGTCCGCTTTCTCTCCACTTTTCCTTCTGTACCCCTCGCTGCCTCTCGCCACTCCCGCCGCTGCGTCCCTGCGGCCCCGCCCCCTGACTGCCCATTCGCTGCCCCTGCCTCCCGCCTCCCAGCTGCTCCTCCCTCCCACCTCCCCATAAATGGCGGCCGCTGCGCGGTGAGGTGAGCGACCCTTGACCTTGCCAGGTGGGTCGCTCCCCACCACACAGATCCGCCTGTGCTGGCCGCCCGCTGCTGCTGCTGGTAAGATCGCCCTTCCGTTTGTGGCCTCGGTGCCCGTATTGCTTGCTTGTCTCCCCTTTTCCCTTTTGTGCCCCCGCTGCCCCCATTTGAACTGTGCCCGTATTTGTGTCCGCTTTCTCTCCCTTTTCCTTCTGTACCCCTCGCTGCCCCATTTTGAATTGTGCCCGTACTTGTGTCCGCTTTCTCTCCCCTTTTCCTTCTGTACCCCTCGCTGCCCCATTTTGAATTGTGCCCATATTTGTGTCCGCTTTATCTCCACTTTTCCTTCTGTACCCCTCGCTGCCCCATTTTGAATTGTGCCCGTATTTGTGTCCGCTCTCTCTCCACTTTTCCTTCTGTACCCCTCGCTGCCCCATTTTGAATTGTGCCCGTATTTGTGTCCGCTTTCTCTCCACTTTTCCTTCTGTACCCCTCGCTGCCCCATTTTTGAATTGTGCCCGTATTTGTGTCCGCTTTATCTCCACTTTTCCTTCTGTACCCCTCGCTGCCCCATTTTGAATTGTGCCCGTATTTGTGTCCGCTTTCTCTCCACTTTTCCTTCTGTACCCCTCGCTGCCCCATTTTTGAATTGTGCCCGTATTTGTGTCCGCTTTATCTCCACTTTTCCTTCTGTACCCCTCGCTGTCCCATTTTGAATTGTGCCCGTATTTGTGTCCGCTCTCTCTCCACTTTTCCTTCTGTACCCCTCGCTGCCCCATTTTGAATTGTGCCCGTATTTGTGTCCGCTTTCTCTCCACTTTTCCTTCTGTACCCCTCGCTGCCCCATTTTTGAATTGTGCCCGTATTTGTGTCCGCTTTATCTCCACTTTTCCTTCTGTACCCCTCGCTGCCCCATTTTGAATTGTGCCCGTATTTGTGTCCGCTTTCTCTCCACTTTTCCTTCTGTACCCCTCGCTGCCCCATTTTTGAATTGTGCCCGTATTTGTGTCCGCTTTCTCTCCACTTTTCCTTCTGTACCCCTCGCTGCCCCATTTTGAATTGTGCCCGTATTTGTGTCCGCTTTCTCTCCACTTTTCCTTCTGTACCCCTCGCTGCCCCATTTTGAATTGTGCCCGTATTTGTGTCCGCTTTCTCTCCACTTTTCCTTCTGTACCCCTCGCTGCCCCATTTTTGAATTGTGCCCGTATTTGTGTCCGCTTTCTCTCCACTTTTCCTTCTGTACCCCTCGCTGCCTCTCGCCACTCCCGCCGCTGCGTCCCTGCGGCCCCGCCCCCTGACTGCCCATTCGCTGCCCCTGCCTCCCGCCTCCCAGCTGCTCCTCCCTCCCACCTCCCCATAAATGGCGGCCGCTGGCGCGCTCGAAGGCGCGCCTAAGGCAAGCCCGTCTGCGCCCGTCCGCGCCTGGACCGCGCCCAGCGCCAAACCCCTGGCCCCCGCAGCAGCCAACCCACCCACCGGACTTACGACACCGCCACCCTCAACGCACTCAACACCGGCCGCATCCCCGGCTGCCACCGTGCCACCCCAGGACGCACCCACGGACCTTCGCCTGCCAATCCTGCAAGTTCTCCTGCCTCCGGACCTGCACCACACCCGCCAAGCCGAGCACCAGCAGCAACCACCTGAAGTGCTTCCTGCTCAACACCCGCTCCGTCCACAGACACGCCGTGGAACTTTGGAACCTGCTCGACTCCACATCACCAGACGTCGCTTTCCTCACGGAAACATGGATGAACGCCTCCTCAGCGCCCGACATCGCCATCGCCATCCCGGACGGATACAAGATCACCCGAAGGGACCGCGCAAACCAGACAGGAGGAGGCATCGCCATCGTCCACAAGAACACCATCCGCATCACGACCAACTCCGACGACACCTTCACAGCCGGCGAACACCTGCACTTCCAGATACACACCGACCCCAAGACCACCCTCAGAGGCACCCTCATCTACAGACCCCCAGGACCACGCACACAATTCAGCGAAGACATCGCCGACCTCATCAGCCCGCACGCCCTCCCCTCGGCTGACTACATCCTCCTTGGGGACCTCAACTTCCACCTAGAGAACAACAACGATCGCAACACCACCACCCTGCTGGACAACCTCGCCAACCTCGGACTCAAGCAACTGGTGACCACCCCCACACACCTCGCCGGCCACACGCTTGACCCCGTCTTCTCCTCCAGCAAGGACATCTCCTTCAGCCACACCACCGGACTCCACTGGACAGACCACAGCTGCGTCCACTTCAGCTTCAGCAGGATCACCACGCACCACCACCCGCAACAGTTTCCGCGCAGAAGCTGGAACAAGATCACCACCGACCAACTCACCACATCCCTGAGCCAGAACCCTCCCGCCAGCTCAACGAACCCCAACCAAGCCGCCAGCAACCTCACAAGATGGATCACCAACTGCGCAGACGACCTCGCCCCATTGAAGACCCCCAGTCAGACCCGGCAACAAGAAAGCATCCTGGTTCACCGACGAACTCAAGATATCCAAGAAGAACTGCCGGGCCCTCGAGAAAGCATGGCGCAGAGACCCGACTGCAGACAACATGACCACCCTCAAGCACGCCACCCGAAAACACCACCAGCTGATCCACACCACCAAGAAAACCGCATTCAAGGAACGACTGGACAACAACGCCCACAACAGCAAGGAACTCTTCATCATCGTCAAAGAACTCTCGAACCCCAGCGCCGGAAACAACGACATCACTCCCTCGCAAGACCTCTGCAACTCGCTCGCCTCGTTCTTCCACAGCAAGATCGCAGACATACACTACAGTTTCAGCACACAGCCGACGTACCCTACGACCGTTCCAACGCCCCCACCTCCACCCTCCGAGCCTGGACCCCTATCAACACCGAAGACACTATCCGCACGATGAACTCCATCCACTCCGGATCACCAACCGACCCCTGCCCTCACCACGTCTTCAACAAGGCCGACGCCGTCATCGCACCCCACCTCCGGGACATCATCAACACCTCCTTCGTCACCGCCACCTTCCCAGAGAGCTGGAAGCACGCCGAACTCAGCGCCCTACTGAAGAACCCGTCAGCAGACCCCACCGACCTCAAAAACTACCGCCCCATCTCGCTCCTTCCTTTTCCTGCCAAAGTCATCGAGAAGACCGTCAACAGACAACTGGCCGCCTTCCTCGAGACGAATGGATCCCTCGACCACTCGCAGTCCGGCTTCCGGGCCAACCACAGCACCGAGACCGCCCTCATCGCAGCTACCGACGACATCCGAGCCCTGCTCGACAACGGGGAAACAGCGGCCCTCATCCTCCTGGACCTCTCCGCAGCGTTCGACACAGTCTGCCACCGCACCCTAGTGCAACGCCTGAACAACGGCGGAATCCAAGAGAAGGCACTGGAGTGGATCATCTCCTTCCTCGCCGGAAGAACCCAGAGAGTCCGCCTCCCCCGTTCAGTTCCGAGGCCACCGAAGTCATCTGCGGCGTACCACAAGGATCATCACTCAGCCCCACCCTCTTCAACGTCTACATGAGCCCCCTCGCAGCCATCGCACGCCAACACAACCTCAACATCATCTCCTACGCCGACGACACCCAGCTGATCCTCTCCCTCACCAACGACCCCACAACCGCCAGAACCAACCTACATGAAGGGATGAAGGACGTAGCTGAGTGGATGAGGAACAGCCGCCTGAAACTGAACTCAGATAAAACGGAAGTCCTCATCCTAGGATCATCACCCTCCGCCTGGGACGACTCCTGGTGGCCCCCTGCCCTGGGCAACGCACCCAAACCAACGGACCATGCACGCAACCTGGGCTTCATCCTGGACTCCTCCCTCTCAATGACCCGACAAATCAACACCGTCTCCTCGTCTTGCTTCAACATCCTACGCATGCTGCGCAAGATCTTCCGGTGGATCCTCACCGAAACCAGGAAGACGGTCACCCAGGCCCTCGTCACCAGCCGACTGGACTACGGCAACTCCCTCTACGCCGGAACCACAGCCAAACTTCAAAAAGACTCCAACGCATCCAGAACGCCTCAGCTCGACTCATCCTGGACATCCCCCGACACAGCCACATCGCCGGACACCTGAGAGACCTGCACTGGCTCCCCGTCAGCAAGAGAATCACGTTCCGACTCCTCACCCACGCACACAAAGCTCTCCACAACCAAGGCCCCAGATACCTCAACGACCGTCTGACCTTCTACACTCCCACCCGCCAGCTACGATCGACCAACCACGCCCTCGCCGCCGTCCCCCGCATCCGAAGAGCCACAACGGGAGGAAGATCCTTCTCCTACCTGGCTGCCAAGACGTGGAACTCCCTACCCATCCACCTCCGCCTTACCCAAGACCACCTCTCCTTCAGGAAGCAACTCAAGACCTGGCTGTTCGAACAGTAGCGGACCCCCCTCCCCCAAGCGCCTTGAGACCCTCCGGGTGAGTAGCGCGCTATACAAATGCTTGATTGATTGATTGATTGATTGATTGGACTCCCACTGCACAGTGCACAGTGCAGCACAGTACAGCGAAGGTTGTAAATTGTTATTGAGTGTTACCAAATGTTAATATCAAAATGTTGTGGGACCAGCACGTCCCCCTTGGCAAGCTTGGCAGACACTACATCCACCCATGCTCACCAGTACTGCGGAACTATGGCACTAAGATGCTAAGTTGCTACTGTCTCACTGGTCACTTCTTCTGCTCACTCCTACTCACAACAGCTCACTACTGCTTGTACCATAAACCAGTAGTGGTAGCTGAACGGCTACAACACAGCCACAACACCTCCCACCACCTTTTCCAAAGATCACTGAGGCCACTCAGAAGAAACAGTGGAGGCATAACTGGTGAGTATATGGAGTAGATGTGAACTGGGATATAAGCTTGCAAGTGAGCATGAAAGAGCGGAAATGTGCAAGTATAGGAGATGTAAGAACACAGGCAGGAAAAGCTTACGAACAAAAACTCGCTGGCGCTTAACCCTGCCACACCCCAGACAGCAGGCCGGCAATCGTGGAGAAGGCTGAATGTGGTCTTTATGCGGGCTGCCTCAGTGTCTCGACTGATGTCTGGACCCCCACCGAGGCCAGTGAAGCAGGCGAACTCATCACACCCGAAATACACGCTATATGCCACGCCTCTCCATGCTCCTCCCCGCTCCTATGTCTCTTTGGTGACCGGCACTCAGGGCCCTGCACGGGTGGCCCTGCACCGGGAAGGCCCACAGAGATCAACCATGGAGATCACTTCAAGCTGGGAGTGCAGTGCACAAGCTGTATCAGCAGCTATGCCGACCACCTCAGCTCACCGTCGCTCTCTTGCAGCATCTGTAAAAGAGAAAGTTTGGGATTATTCTGGCAAAAAATATTGACCTGGTTAAAGGTGTTGAACCTGTAAAAATAACCATTGTATAGGGTGCTGAGTTTCCCTGTACGCCACAATATAACCCTTCACTGGAAGCATGGGCTGAAATTACCCCCGTAATTGAACCCATGTTAGAGCCAGGCATTTCAAAAGAGGTCTGGGAAGGCCCTGTAATTCATGGGAATAGAGAAATCAAACAAAAAGTGGCGAGTCGTAAAGAACCTGCAAAAGAATAATAATATTGTTGTCACATGTTGTCTTGTGGGACTGTATCCAGCAGAAGGAGGCCCTGTATCCAGGACATCACATTGAGAAAGGAGCAAGGAAAGTGTCTCAAGAAAGAATCTCTGCCATATTCCTCTTTGCGTTCCGTAACCAAATTATAGTTCTGGCATGGTGCAGAGTTCCCAAAGGGTTTACAGAAATCCCCTCAATCTTCAACCAGATCTTGAAAAAGAATCTGGAGACTCTAAAGCTGCGATGTAACTCAGTCCTGATTCAATATATGAATGACCTATTCATGGTGTCGACAATCCAAGAGGCATGCAGGCAAGATACCATAGCACTGTTGAATCACCTAGCTGAAAATGGACATAAGGTGTCTCCAAACAAACTGCAGTACTGTCGGAAGGAGGCCCTGCATGTAAGACATCACATTGAGAAAGGAGTAGAAAAGTGTCTCAAGAGAGAATCTCTGCCATGGTGCAGATGAACCCTCCCAAAACGCAGAGAGAAGTCACAATGTTCTCAGCAGTGGGTTTCTGTTGTCAGTGGATTCCCAACTTTTTCTTAGTGGCCAATCTTCTGCAGAGACTTCCACACAAGGAGAGAAAGTCTCTGCTCTAGAAATGCCTGATTATGAAAAGCATTTTATCCATTACTGTTCTAAGAGGGAAGGGTTTTACTTGTCAGTACTAACTCAGATGAATTGAACCTCAAAATGCCCAGTTGCTAACTTTTCAGCCACTCTTTATCTAATAGCCGTAGCATTACCAGATTCCCTAAAGGCGGTGGCCAGAGCTGGTGCCAACATTCAATAATGTGAGGGCATTGTAATGGAGTATCCTCTTACAGGAAGGGTGTCCAAATCTGCAGAAATTCTGTTAACCTGCACTCGAACTTATCACATGACCAATAGTCGACTTACAAATTATGAACAAATTATTCTTGCTGCAGAAAATATCACATTGTAGCGATGCTCATGTCTTAATCCTGCTACACTATTGCCATTGCCTATTGTTGGTAAAAATGATGATGGAGTAGACCATGGCTGTCTGGATGTTACCGAGTTGTGTACCAAACGAAGGCCCGACATTCGACATGACCCTCGTGAAGAGCTTGATAATATGTTATTTGTGGACGGCTCTTGCTTGAGAGATTAAAGAGGTATTTTGAATGCACCCAATGCCATTTGCACATTAGAAGGTATAATGGAAGCCTCCTGTATACACAATGTAACCTTTGCACAGGTGACTGAACTGGTCGCTCTTACTAGAGCCTGCTGTGTCTCTGACAATTTCAGAGTTACTATCTACACTAATAGTCAGTACGGGTCTGGTGTAGTCTACGACTTTAGACAGTTGTGTTCCAAGCCTGGTTTCAGTACCTCGTCTGGCTCTCCCATTCATAATGGGCTTTATGTTATGGAACTTCTTGGTGCATTGCAGAAGCCAAGCCAGCTGAAGTGGCAGTTTTGGAGTGTGCAGCACACAGGAGCAGAAATGATTTTTTTACCGCAAGAAATAGGTAGGCAGACGAGGTTGCCAGATATTGAACTCTTGGGTATTATGCCTTCAATGGGGAATTTTCAAATGAATCGGAGTATGACACTTCTATTAATCTTTTGATGACCGTTGCTGATAAGTGGGAAGTGCTGAAAAGGTTGTAGTAAGAAGCACCAGAATGTGAGCAAGAGGGGTGGACAATAGTAGTGTGTACTAAGAGTGAGGATCAAATCTGGGTTTCTGTAAATGATCATCCTGTGTTGCCTGATTCAATGTTGCCTCCCATGGCATGTTATTTTCATGATGCTACTCATATGGGTCAAGAAGCCTTGGTTCGTCTCTTTTGTACATACTGGTTTAACCCCAAATTCTGAGTATTTGCAACTGAGTTATGTCACAGGTGTGTCACTGCCAACAGCTGAATGCCGGCAGGAGAACCTCAGTTCTCACAAGCCACACAGGGGGATCAGGTGGTCCCTTTAATTCCATGCAGTTCAACTGTGTTGACATGCCTGTTTGTAATTTTAATGTTGGTTTGTCTTTTTTCCCGTTGGGTGGAGGCATACCCTACTAGTAGGAATAACAATCTTACTGTAGCCAAATTATTGCTGAGAGAGTCGATCCCTCATTTTGAGATCCCGGAATTCTCTGGAATCAGACTATGGCAGTCACTTCAAGAATGTAGTGATCAAACGTTTGAGTGCAGCTTTACAGTTTGGTCAGTGTAGTTACTGCCCTGAGGCTTCGGGAATCATGGAACAGATTAATGGGACACTTCTGTCTTGCCAAGGTGTGTGCATCCACATCTCTGAAATGACCTGATGAACTTCTTTTTGTGCTGCTGAGTCTGAGAAGTATTTCAGATCTGAGGACAGGCTTGTCCCCACATGAAATACTCATGGGCAGAGCCATGAGACTTCCTGCTGTACCTGCATCTACAGATGGCATAATTCTTGACTACTGCAAACGTCTGGCTGATGTGGTGCATTCTGTCTCTCACCAGGTTGAATTTATGACTCCCCTTCAAAGTCAGGAGCAGTGCCATGACTTCAGTGCGGGTAATTGATTTATTTTGAAGAAGCACGTGAGAAAGTCTTGCCTGGATCCCTGATGGCATGGCCCCTATCAGGTTATCATGGTCACAAACACTGCTGTTAAACGTGCAAGCCTTCCAAACTGGATTCATGCATCACACACTAAGAGAGTGAGGCAAGCTGGAGAAGAAGTGGTGTCAGCCAAGGGGTCGAGAGAGACTGATAGTTTCTGTGTCTGAAGAATGAATTCCAGATGTCCTCAGCGATTAGACAGAGACCAGTGAGCATAGTGACAGTGACATTGGACAGCCAGTAGTCAGGAGAACAAGGAGCTCACGGCTGCCTAGTGGAAGGTACTCGGTTCCTGAATGGACATACTTTGCTGAAAGTGAAGCTAACCTGAGAATACATGAGACTGATGACTGACAAACTGTTTTTGAAAAACCTCCATGATCAAAGCTGTCACATTTTGACTTTGATTGAACTGAAGTCAACTGACATCTGAAAGAATGAACTTTGAATTATACTTTGGAATGACTTTTAGGGCAAAGGCTCCTGTAAAAGAGTAGGGATGTCACTTTAAAAGAACATTGACAAAGAGATAGGGATTGACTTTGAAGCAGCTGAACTTGATATTCATCGTGGACAAGTCAACAGTTTGCAGAATCTTACACAAGATACAAAGACACTTGTTTACTGCTGGTTTGTGTTAGTTTTGCATGTTTTCCTTCTGATTCAATACAAATCATGTCGACCCTTTCCCGAAATCGGTGGAGAGCAGTAGCGGTCATAATAACGCTAGTTTCTGTTTTTCTAATGAGATGCTTATTAAAAAATTCAAGCTCCCCTGCAAAGCCAGTTACTCCTGAAACTAAATCTACCCCTGTCCCTGTAGGCAAGCAGTTTAGTTCAAAACACCAACACCGGTTTAATTTAGAGCTTTTGCATACTAAAAGGTCTGAGGATAATTTCTCAAACAAAGTTTGCTTTAACATATTGCATGGTTATTTTCAACAAAAAGATGCTAAATGGGGCTATGTGTACTTATTCCCTAGCAGTTGTAGCTGGTGGTATGAGTTATCACCACTTCCCGCTAACTTATCACCTAGCTTACAGTATTATCACAAGTTTGTTTTATAATCAAGGCAATTTAGACTATCACTTTTCAAATGTTGACAAACACATACAAAGTGTACCTATGTTTAAAGGACTAAATCTGTTTTTTGCTGTTAGAGCTGTAAGGGAAATGAGATATTTCTTGGGTGGGGAAACACATCTTTCGTATAACAAAGGGACTCTTACTTGTAAGATGAAAAGTGATGAAAAGGATTTTATGGAAGAACTGAAGGCAAGAAGGGAACAGATTGCAAACGATACAGCGAGAAGTGAGGATACTAGTTGGTAAAAGGACGAACAGTAATTGAATGACGCAGGAGTACATCCTAGATTTAG
The DNA here is from genome assembly GCA_963921515.1 of Calotriton arnoldi. NCBI lineage: Eukaryota > Metazoa > Chordata > Amphibia > Caudata > Salamandridae > Calotriton > Calotriton arnoldi. The sequence continues at coordinate 833,648 of CAWUFW010001383.1, forward strand.
TCTGGATATGGCAAAGGAAGGGAAGTTATTTTTTATAAGAGCAAACGATGGGTTAACATTGCACTAGAGGTGCTTATTTACTAGGCCTGGGGATGCTAACGTAAGCACACCAAGATATGGGGTCAATGGTGGATCTATTCTGGACTCAGCAATGAACCTTCCAATGGTTGATAGGACAGCCTTCGTACCAGTTATCCAAATCAGGAATGAGGTACGAATGTTTGTATATTTGTCATTTCAAAACAATAAAATTTGGTTATAAAAAAGAATGCACTAGAGGTAGGATGGAGTACGTGTGTACAAGGAGTAGAGGTTCAAAATGAATATATTTTGGCTGGAAGAGACCCCATGGTTCCTTGAGTTTATTATATATGTGGGACTAATGCTTATTTTCAGATGCCTTCTTATTGGGCGGATAGTTGTTACATGGGCTTGGTGTTTCCAAAGGAATATCATGTAAATGAATTGGAAGATAAAAGTAAAGCCACTCATGGGAGATCTGTTAGTAGTGCATCACAGTTGGTGGGTGAGATTTTTGGTGCCAAGATTCCTACTGTAGGGGTTATCTTGAATGATTTGAAAATTAGAAAGATGTCTACTTTGGTGGACAGGCTGGCAGCTAATACTGCTGGAACAAAGAGTGATATTACTTCAGAATTGAAAGCAATGAGTGCCATGTTCTTCAAAACAGGCTTGCTTTAGATATTTTGCTTGCAAAAGAAGGCGACGTTTGTAAAGCCTTGTGCATCCATCAATGCTGTACTTATGTTCCAGATAATAGCAAGGAGATCAACAAGTATGTGAAGAATATCACAGATCTATCAAAAGACTTAAAATAGTTGGAAGAGACAAGTGCTTGAGAAGCATTTGGGAAAGACTTTTCTGCCATAGGTAACTGACTTAGCAGGCTTGGAAGTGGGATTTTAGGTGCTATATTAAGGCCTATTTTGATGATTGGACTTTGTATGATTTGTTTGTTTCTGATGATTAAGGGATTTAAGTTGATGAAAGGGAAGAAAAGTTCAGGCACGAAAGGTGAAGAGAAATCAACTGATGGTAGAGGTTTGAAAAGAAAGAAGTAAGAAATAGAATTAGAGAAGATACAGTGTTATGTCTATGCTGATTCAAAGGAGTTAGAGGCATCTAGCCATACGCAGCTGTGGACAGTAAACGGTTTCCGAAAGTGTTATGAAGGAAAAGGGTGGGTGCTTTTTGTAATGTCAGTGTCACCAACATCTATTTGTGCTTAATGAAATGTTAACCTGTAACATGCATAACAATTACTTACATGTATGCACATATTATTTTACACTTAGAGTTAGAGAAACAAGTGATTTATATGCTTGTTTTATTCTAGATATGGTATATACATCCTAACAATTACACGAGTGGGACTAGGTGCCTTAATCCATTTGCAAAGTAAACGTGGCATTTCTGTTTGTTGTGCGTACTTTTCTCTTTGTTTCAGGCACCAGAGTCACCATGTTCTCGTTAGAAATTGTTTCTATTAGCTTATTGTGTGAAGGTCATATTTTTTGTAAATAATTTGTTTTGTTTAACAATGTTTCTCAGCAACGGCACGGGAAGAGTTGCAAATGAGGTGAATACTCCTTTGTGTGATATCTTAAAGGCCGCTATGACGGAAGAAGCTGGCACTGCGTATCCATGAAAAGGAGGCAGACACCAAGTACAGAGAGAACACTGGCTTTTGATTGGTTCCTATTTGATGGAAACCTGTAGAATGTATAATTTGGATGAAACCTCATGTTTTAACTGTGTGAAACTTGTTTAGTTAGTTAGTTGAACACTTGCCCCTGTCCACCTTTACAGGCAGACGTTCCTTTCCTTCTCTTGAGACCAATGCTCCTTATATTTTTGCTTATAGACTAACTTTCTAGAGCAAGTGCATTTCTCCTTTGTTTCTTGGAACCTTCATTTGGTTCTTCTTTAGATGCTTTATCTGCTGACACCTGCTGCATCTGAAATTCTCCGACTTACCCACCACCTTAGCTTAGCATTAGGGAGTTTCCTTTTATAGGAGCTGAATATAGCTTTAATTTGCATATGCTTTCTTTATTAATGTGTACTTGTATTTGCCAATTTGGAATGCCTGGATTATATTCATACATTCTCTATTCAAGTGATTATTGACTTATGATTAATTATTTGGATTTGAGATTGTAACTTTACTAATTTGCTAATAAACCTTCATTGTTTGCAAACGTATTCCTCTCTTTCCTTATTATGGGGCAAAATCTGCTTCACTGCCATTGCAATGTTATCAAATTTATGATTCCAGCCTCAGTTCGAGAAAAAGGTCCGTCCTAGTGGACATTGCAGAGTCCTGAGTTTGAGGCAAGTTAGTGCGGTGTAAATATCATCCTTCTCTCTCCCACTATTGGTATATACATTTCTCAGTGCTGCAACATGACACCCTAGGCAGACATTTATGCACCAGACTTGGCACCAAACAATACAGCTGTCAAAAGCCGTGCTTCCAACAGTGCAACCCTCTTCACACAAACCAATGCCTACAGTAACAGAGCATATTAGACATCACTCCTGCACCCGAAATCACACAGCACAGCACCAAAGTCAACTAGATGGTACTGTGGTGAAAAAAACTCTTGATGCATATCAGTGGCCATATTAACAGAACACATTATACAATTATTTAACATCCTCAAACTCACAAAGGCATTTATAAAGCCATTTAAAAGGCAATGCACAACACTATCACTACCTCACTTCACAGGGCCAAGAGATCATATTAGTCAGACGATCCTGCACCATCAAACGCCCAGCACAGCACCAAATCCACATAGATGGCAGAAAAATGGTTCTCAATAGTACAAGCCACTGCTATACATGTCAACACCATAAATAACTTTTTCTATGACACTGTGTCCCGCTTTAATTCTTTCCTCCCTGGCAGAACTTAGAAGCAACGGCCAGCAAATGAGTAGGTAACTGTTCACAATAACAGCTCAAGATTCACTTAGAAGAAAACGCCCCACCACACATTCACACAGACAATACAAGTCATACAATCAGCAGCGCAGCTCATCTCTCACACAGCTACTTATCAAATTAGCCTTGCCATCTCACACCATTATGCACACAACACGATCCAAAGGCCTATAATGAGATATAGGAAACTGACTAACCACATGTAAATATTTGGTTTTTAAGTGGGGGAGTGAAAATCCTTCTCAAGCAACCACCACAATCCCTGTCAGGATGAATTACAAAAGTCATTAAATTAACCTGTGCTTAACCCTCTAGTAGCCTGGCACAAAAGCAGTCAGGCTTAACTTAGAGGCCGCAGGCAAAAAGTAATAAAGTGAAAACGCAACAAAAGAGATATCCACACTGATTTAGAAAAATAGAGTAAACACTAATAAATAAAATGAGACCAAAACTAAAAAAATCCAATCAGTAGAACCAGAGATATGCAATTTTAAAGTAAAGTAAACATAGCACCAAGAAGCACAAAGCGCTATCTGTGAGTATAAAGTTGCACTAGACTGGGACAAAGTCACAAGTTTAGGCCAACCATGATGGAGTGCAGGCCTGATACAGGGACCCGGTTAAACCTGCTGAAAAAGTTACCATCTCAAGGTCCAGCGTGCAGAGTTCAAAAGTTAAGGATTCCACAGGAAGAGCTCAACGGATGCGAACCAAGAGTCCAGGACCTGGGTAGGCATCTCTTGGGGATCAGGCACTCACTCCAGCAGAGGCCGGCAGAGCTCAGGCAAGTCCAGCAGCAGGTCCAATTGCAAGGCCAGTTGCAGCAGAATGGCTGGGCAGTTGTAGGGAAGCCTCTGTTGCTTGTTGTGTCCCTGTAGCTCAGTAAAGGAGTTCAACCAATTGACCCTTGAAGTTACTCAGGATAGTCTTGAATGAAGGGAGTAAGTCCAGTATTTCGTTTCAGAGAGTAGGGCAGGCCTTAAGCATCAGGGCAGTGCTTTGAAGAACAAGGAAGGCCTCAAGCAGCAGGGCAGTCCTCTGGGGAACAAGGTAGGCCTCAAGCAGCAGGGCAGTCCTCTGAAGAACAAGGCAGGCCTCAAGCAGCATGGTAGTCCTCTGGGGAACAAGGCAGTCCTTCTTCTGTAATGTAGAAAGGTCCAGGCGTGTAATGACGAGTTGGCCTGGAGGACCAATATTTATACCTTGTGCCAGCCTTTGAAGTGGGAGAAACCTCTAGACTTCCCCCACATCTGGTTTGGAAATTTCCTTCCTTTCCCTGTCAAGGCTCCAAGGGGCGTGGGGTGACAAAAGACTGGTGTCAAGTTTTTGGTGAGTGTGCTGGAGGCAGCCCCTTTTGTAAGTGGGACAGAGAACAGCTCCGCCCCTTCCACACTGGCAGGATGGCTCATCCTGACAATACTTAGTCACCCCTTTGTCTCACAGTCTAGGAGGAATACAGAAAGGGCAACTGCCAACTACACCCAGTCATGTGACCCAGGATACAGGCACCAAAATGATTAAGTTAGGAAAAGGACAACTTTCTAAAAGGGCATTTTCAGAATTGTGACTTAAAATCCGACTTTACTGTTAAAGATGATTTTAAATTACAATTCATTTGGGTGTAAACATGACATTCCTACCTGCTCCCAAACAAACGTTATCACTTATTAAATGTAATAAGGTAAACCAATGTTATCCAACGACAGAGATAGGCCTTACAGTAGTGAAAAACAAATTTAGGTGTTTTTCACTACTAGGACATGTAAAACTTAAAAGTACATGTCCAACTTTTTAAATACACTGCACCCTGCCCTAAGGGCTGTTTAGGGCTTAACTTAAGAGTGACTTATGTGTATTAAAAAGGAAGGTTTAGGCCTGGCAAAAGGTTTATTTTGCCAGGTGGAACTGGCAGTTTAAATCTGCACTACAGGCTACAGTGGCATACTGGAGACATGTTTTAAAGGGCTACTTTAATGGTTGGCACAATGAGTGCTACAGGCCCACTAGTAGCCTTTAATTTACAGGCCCTGGGTCTAGGTGATACCTCTTTATTAGGGTATTATAAATAAATGAAATGTGCCAGATGGGTGTAAGCAATTTTACCATGTTTATAGGAGACAGCACAAGCACTTTAACGCTGGTTAGAAGTGGTAAAGTGCAGAGAATCCTAAAGCCAACAAAAATAAATTTCAACGAACAGGAGGGGAGAAATCAAAAGGTTTGAGGGAAGACAACACCACAAAGGTGGACAGGTCTATTGTGTCCCCCCCCCCAGCTGAAAGTCGGGAGAACTACCCACCCTCATGGGAATTCTCATCACTAAGGTAGAAAAACCTGGCTAGACCATCAGCATTGGCATGGTCCGACACTGGGCGATGTTCCACCGTGAATTCCATTTCCTGCAGGGAGATGGACCATCTCAACAATTTGGGATTCTCATCCCTCATCTGCATGAGCCATCTGAGGGACCTGTGGTCTGTCAGAACTCGGAAGTGAGTCCCAAACAGGTATGATCTCAGCTTCAAAAAGAGGAAAAGGAGCTAGAGCTCGGTGTCTGAGAAAACACCCCTCTCTAAGAAAATGTAGGGTTTTCATAAAAATACACTCACCCACTAAATAGTGGCATGCTTCATCATAGGGCTGCTACAACATCCCTGCGCAGACCAATGCCTGGGATGGAGCAAAGGGTGGGGGAGAAAATACAAACATATGTGTGTTGGGATCCACAAAGTAGACTACATGTAAACGGACAGTGATTGTGTAGGTGTAAAACTAACTCAGGTTACCCTTCAAAATCTATATTCATGGGTTCCATGGATAGGATTAAAAATTAAAAAACTGGAGATGTTCTCAGGGATAATTAGAACCCCTTATCTCTCCTGTACTGCTTCTATTTTGACATGTTTCGGGAGTATGAGTGGACGTGTGGCGCTCCGAGTGGATGTGTGGCACTCCGAATGACTGGTGGCAGTTTTTCATCAGCGCGACCGTCAGAGGTATTCAGCAAGGGAGAGAGAGTGACCGAGTAATGTAGTAGTGAAATCCTTCCAAGGGGAGTGAGTTAATGTGGTTCTGACACACCCAATAATATCAGTGCGTTTAGACTTACGTTACAATGGGATAAAGCCTCACCATGGGTAGAGAGGTCCTTCCCGGGGTGAGTGATTAAATGTGGCTCAGACACACCCCACAAGATCGGTGTGATTATACTTGCGTTATAAGGAAAAAAGCCCGATGAGCGAACATCGGGGAATGGATACATCAATCCCGATGTAGCGAGTTAATAGGTGAAAATAGAAACACCTTAGGCGATCTGTTTACTTTGAATCCAAATTGAATCAACAAACTCTTTATAAGGAAGCACCGGGGAATAGATACACTTAATCCGATGCAGTGAAAACAAGAGGCAGAGAACCACTTGATGTAGACTGTTTTAACATCTAAAAGTGAGTCGGTGAATGGGTTTTATGCAAATTGTTGCCTATTTCACAACACAGAGTGTGACAACAGGGGGATGCTCCCGCTTGCACTCCAGTTTGAGTGACTTTACCAATGAAACTTGGTGAGACAACTTGATTGGAGACACCAAGCATGGTGGACGTGTGAGCGCGGAGCTCCGTCCCGGCCACCAAGACATCCTGCTATCAGCGAGGCATCCGACGGCTTCGGGAAGCTGGATGGACCCCCCCCCGCTGCACACTATAGTGGGGAGGACATCGCGGTGCCATATACGTCGCCGGCAAAACAGTGCACCATGAAGCGGCTGGTGAAAGTGGCGCGCTCCCGGAGAGCAGGGGAGGAGCGTCCGCATCGCCCGGGTTCGCCCAAAAACGGACTTTGCACAGAGGGCCCCGGTTGGACTTGCGGCCACGGAGACAGTGGAACACCGGTGCGGACACCAACGGGCAGAACCTGCATTCGGCTCATTGAGGTGTGGCCGGAGGCCGCCGGTATCACGCAGCTCCCTGCTGAAGGTGACACGGACGGCAAGGCCTGGTGGGGCCGAGAGCTGCGGCGCTGTAGTCTCCGGCCGATCCCTGAGGCAGACGAGGCCTGGGAGGGCCCTGCAGAGATTACTGGTAGTATCATCGCGAAACACATCCACAACATCACTGACAACTGGACCGGTGAGTGCACCAGACTGACCGTGGGGAGGAGATTTGCCTGGAAGCGACTGGTGGAGATGTTGGGAGTTGCGTGCCAAATCGCTGGTGATCCACCTGGAGCCGAGAGAGGAGTGGGCCGTGGAGCGTGTGGTGGCACCCTGGATCTGACGTGGGCCCTGCCTCATCTGGGCCTTGAGGGCTAAAGGTGAGGCCCAGCAGGGGATTACAGACCGAGGGGCGAATAAAGCATGCGTGGTTGGCCGCAGGTCCAGGGACAAGAGGAAGAGACCTGGGGCTGAGATAGTGAGGCGCAGAGGAGGAGAAGCATGGCGATTCATAGCAGGGTAACAGACAAGGGGCTCCCTCCTTCTCCCTATTATCTACATCAGAGGTGGGGGAACGACATAGTGGATCCTGACAGTGAGGAGGGGCCCTAAGAACTCATTGCCAAACAGGGAAGACCCCTGGAGGCCCGGCCCTAGCCCACAATAACCTTGCAGGCCCCGGATGAAAGAACTTGAACTACTCCTCTTGAACTACTACTCCACGCGAAAAGACCACCCTGCATAGCACCACGAATGGGCGCTGAGACCCGGTGCTTGATGCTCCCCGGGGGAAGTCATTAATGACCTGCATACGCAGGCTGTAAGTGCCCGAAGGTGAGCCTGCAGAACACGAGACTCACTCTTCCCATCACTGCTCCGGCTGCACTTTCTAACATAGCGCTGCTTGTAGATCCTGCTTGGACACGGGATGCTACAACCGAAACAGAAAACAGGCGGCACACAGACTGCCACCAGGGAACCCTCGCCTGCCTCACAGGAAGGGGGGGGTGGTGAGACCCTTGAGAAGATGACTCCCTCCACTCACATCTGGACAGGGTGTTGGCTGCTATCGCTGACACCAAAACTGCTCTCCAGCAGGACATTGGGGCTGTCTCAGTGGGCCTGGGCCTGCTACAGGCAGAACACCGTAAACTTGCGGACAGGGTTCAGGAGGTGGAGTCAGCGGTAACTGAGATACAACCAGAGCAAAAATTGCACACCTCCAGGCTTGATGAGCTCTCTACTAGAGTGGCAATCCTTGAGCGCAGGGCTCGAGGACGCAGAGGGCCGCAATCGTAGAAATAATGTCCGTTTTATCGGAATTCCGGAGAAAGTAGAAGGGCCCAACATGGTAGATTTCCTGGAAAAATGGTTACGTTCTGTCGTGGCCCCAGAACTACTTTCTCAATTTTTAGCGCTGGAGAGAGCACACAGAGTACCAGCCCGCCCACCAGCCCCCGGAAGGCCTCCTCGGCCTGTGATAGCCAAGGTCCTCCACAATAGAAACCGAGAAACAATCCTGAAACACTCCGGAACATATGGACGGTATGCAATTGCCACAGCAAGGTATCAATTTTCCCAGATTTCACTGCTAAGGTACAGGCCCAGCGAGCATCCCTTCTTGAAGCTAAAAAGGCCCTTCGGGATGCAGGAATACAATACTCCTTAATATTCACTGCTCAGCTGAAAATCATGCTAGACGGGGCCTCCCGGTTCTGTGACTCCCCAGAGGAAGCTTGGTCCTGGTTGGAGGCATACAAGGCGGGCGCGCCGTTGCCCATGGAATCTCAAAAAACTGAGTCAGCACGGAATCCATCTAGGAAAAGACCGAAGCGAACCCAGAAGAAATCCTGTGTATCAAAACCCACGGCATCACAAACCCAACAGGACAGGCAATCCGCACTGCAAGCAGTGGCGCAAATTATTTTGCCCCAAGGCCGAAATCGAGCCTCAGATGCATCAGCCAGATCCTTCGACCCATCATCTGAATTCGGTGACTCCTTCGAAACAGACCCCCCTTTGCCAAAGATCACTCCAAGATCAGTAGATGACATTATCTAGCTGAGGCGGATCCCCGCAGCATCACATGTGCCGGCACTTACTCCACAACCCCCAGAAACTTTCCAAAAGGAGAAGAGGCTATAGTTCGACCTAGAATTGGGGAACCTACAGATCGTGAACATGAAGCCCCGGCCGAGAGCTGCCGCTTTGAGAAAAGTATAATTAGGGTCCGGGACGAGGCCCACCGGCTCCTTTAATACACTGAACCCTCCCCTCACTAGAATGCTCTGCCTAAGGGTTCAGAGGCAGAGTTCTAACTTTATGTACTGTTTTGTTTGCAGGTTTGGGTGATTAGCGGTTGCGCTGTTGCCCTTGGGTTGGGGAGTTGGGGTTTCAAATGAGTGCCCAGGGGTCCAGACATAGTCGCATCCGGATAAGGCAGGTAGGTCAAGACACCACGCACACATGGCAGTTACAAATGTGAGCCTTAGAGGGATAACAATCCCTACTTGGAATGTTAGAGGCATGGGCTCCCCAGTAAAACAGCATAACATACTTAGTTATATTAGGTGTAGGGGAGCACAAATAGTTATGCTTCAGGAAACCCACCTGAACCTGGAAGAGGGACAGCGGCTCCGCAGACGGTGGAGAGGCCACTTGTTCGCAACAACATATTCCGCTTTCTTACAAGGGGCGCTGGTGTGGATACGTCCTGGGACCCCTTTTGAAGTGATACAAACCCTGGTTGACCCAGAGGGTCAATATGTATTGATCAAGGGGAGGCTACTAGGTAGGGAGGTAACAGTGGGTAGCATCTACGCCCCCAATCAGGACCAGTCACAGTTTCTGCGCTGGCTCTCTAGTCCACTTGCAGGAATGGCTTTGCAAGACATAATATTGGGGGGAGACTATAACTGTGTGGTGGACGTCAATATGGATAAATCTACCCTTCCACTTCATGGAACAGTGGCTAGTTCCAACGCGAAAGCCCTCCGAGATTGGATGGAACACTGGGAATTCGTCGATATATGTCGATTGCATAACGACCATGTCAGAGATTACTCATTCTACTCCCCTCTGTATCACCTACATACTAGATCAGACATGTTCCTGTGTTCACTACATATTAGCCCGCAAGCACTTGACTATGAATATTTAGGACGAACCCTATCAGACCATAGCCCATTACTCATATCCTTTTCTACTGCATCCAAAACAACAGCCATTCCAACTTGGCGCCTAGATGCAGCCATGTTAGAGGATACATGTTTTCTGCAAACATTACACACCTCCATTACTGATTATGTTTTACAGAACCAAGGCTCTGCAAGCTCCTCCCTAATCAAGTGGGACTCCTTTAAGGCGGTCATTAGGGTCAATGCTTGGGAAAGACTGTGGGGGCCAGGAGGGAGCTAGAGAGCGAACTACAGAAACACGAAACCGAGATTCATGCGCTCGAACTGTCACGTGGTCGCTAGAGTCATTGTCGACATCTTTAAGTTAGCATGAGTCCGGTAGCCATGATGCTGCTTTTTCGCACGTCACTACATGTCTTTATTTTTACAAAGCACTGTTTATGCATTTCACATGAGAACTCTCTGCTGTGCTCGTTCTCTGCCTGTTCCTGGAGTTTAGTCTGAACATTGTAAGCAAGGTCGATAAACACTGACTCTTGTTATTCTGTTCTGGTCAGGCCCTAGCACTTAGACAAAACATACCAATGCAACTGTTTTTGCTGGAGACTCGTACTCTGATATTATGGGGATGCATGTTTAGGTAACACACACTTGGAGAGAAACTTTTCCAGGGAGAAGAGCAACCCGCACCCGTGATGTAGAAATATGATCTATTGCCTGAGGTATGGGGTCTGCTGACAAAGCCCAGAGATCTTCTATTATATAACAATACTTATGCTTACAAAGGGGAGGGTGGTTAGGCCTTATAGTCCTTTATCCACTGTCTTTATAAAATGACATCTCCCTTTATGATATATGGCCTTGCTGCAATGCTAACTGTATTGATATTATGCATTTTGCTGCTGGTTGTGGCACGTATACTGCATTTTAGAACACGTTAGTTAAAATAAATATTTTAAACTATCTTCGTGTCTCTGTCAGATATTATTGTGAACAAGTACAAGAGTGTGAGCGGAAAGGTGTGTCTTGTTACCGCGATTCCTGAGAGATCCGGGAGTGTTGTGCTCTGGGGTGTCTAATCATTGGTTTCTCCGTTTGTGAGTAGGAGAGCTAGTGAGACACTATAGCTAGTCGGTCCTGGGCTCGTGGGCACTAAGGCTGTAGGAAGGCTTAGCACCTATACACCGAGGTCCCATTTTTCTGCGCATAGTTCTGTGTATGTGCAGAATCCCTGCAACAGAACTGAGGCTCGGGGGCGCAGACAGACACTCTTACTCAACTGTCCAGAGCCAGGAGTACATACAATAAAACATTAGACAAATTAAGAACTTTAGACCTCAAAAGTTATCGGAAAAAGCAACATATTGAGGGTGGGAAGTCTGGTAAACTACTTGCGTGGCTGATCCAGCCCGAAAACAGAGGCTCACCTATAACTAGATTGTGGGTTGGAGATGGATCAACGACCTACTCCCCTAAAGCCATTAACACTTGTTTCCTAAACGACTACACAGCACTTTACGAACCCCCACCAGAGTTACCAGAGGATCATATTCATGCATATCTGGGTAGAATCCAATTACAGAAAATCATCCCAGAAGCTCAGAAAGACTTAGGGGGCGCCATACGTGCACATGAGATCAGAGCAGCGATTAAAGAAATGACCAAAAGGAAGACTCCAGGCCCGGACGGCCTCCCTGCAGAATTTTATGCAGCTTATAGTACCCAATTTGCTCCCCACCTTGAGAAGTTTTATGCTGACTCATTAAGAGCTGGACACTTACCAGCAACGACTAGGGAAGCTCTGGTGATACCCCTCCCTAAAACTAAATCGGCACCCCTACCGTCACAGAATTCCGACCCCTGTCCATGTTAAATATGGATTTTAAAATACGTAGAATCCTAGCTATCAGATTGCTTCCATACATGCGCGCATTGGTCCACAGAGACCAGAATGGGTTTATCTCAACTAGGTCCACATCGGGTAGTCTCAGACGATTATTCCACGCAATGTTCCACCGAGATCTCTCGACCTACCCTGAAGCAGTGGTTATGGCGGTAGATCTCGAAAAAGCTTTTGACTCCCTGAGGTGGGATTTTCCGATGCAGGTAATGCATGCTATGGGACTGGGGGAGGGATGGACTAAATGGGTCAAGTTACTCTACACATTCCCCACAGCCAGAGTTAAGACAGGAGGTATAATCTCAAGCTCCTATGAAGTGCATAGGGGAACCAGACAGGGCTGCCCCTTGTCCCCACTCCTGTTCGCGCTGGCTATGGAGCCAATGGCTGTGCAGTTTAGGGAGGAGAGTGGTCGACTGGACTTGACGCTAGATGGGAGAGAGTTTATGATATCCCTTTATGTAAATATCCTCCTTTATTTGCGGAGGGGTGATCACAGGGTTGGGGACTCATTGGGCATCCTGAGAGAATATGCAACCCTAACTGGCCTAAAGGTAAACAACTCCAAAACACACATCTTCCCCCTCGACCCCGCAGCCCCCCGCCCTCCGTCGCTTCCAGTGGACACTAACTAGATCCCCCGTTCCTTTAAATATCTAGCGATACAAGTATTCTACGAGCAGCGAGACTTCCTTGAGGGCAACCTGGGACCGGCACTCCGCTCACTTAAATCAAAGGTTGCATTCTAGCGCTCACTTAAGCTTCCCACCATGTCAAGCGCGACTTTATCCAAAATGGTCATGCTGTCACGACTACTTTATTACTTTGTAACCCTACCAGTGGTCATCCCGAAGAAATGGTTCAGGGAACTGGATGCATTGCCGAGGGACCTGATCTGGGACGGGGGCCGAAATAGAGTGTCGTTGTCTACTGCTCAGAGACCACCAAAAGAGGGGGTATTGGGAGCACCAGATTTCGAATCTTATTATCTGGCTGCTCAATTGCAGTGGTTAGCCCAGTTGCTGGAGGGAATACGGTTGGAGACGCTAGATATATCGCTCTGCACTGACCCGAAAGGGAGATTACTAGCTAGGCTGTTGCTACCCAGAAAACAAGACCATCCCCGGGGTACCCTGTTCACCGTGGCCCTGAGATGCTGGCGTAGAAGCATTATGCGAGTGTCTGGAACTCCACTATATTCACCAGACCTCCCTTTGGTAGGTTTACCGCGAGGTAGCACATCTTCATTTTACACTGAGAACCAATTGCGGGAATGGGGTAATGTAGGCTTACAGAGAGTTGGGGACTGTTATCTGGAGGGCATAGTGATTCCATTGGGCAATTTAATTTCCCAACACGACTTGCCTCCAGGCCAATTTCTGAACTATCATGGGTTGCAGAAAACATTTCAGTCTTTGTGGGGGAGTGGAACTCAGGAGCCTGACACGCATGCCCTTTTGCAGGCTATGATTACTCTAGGTTCGGCTAAGCATCTCGTTAAATGGCTATACCAGGCCTTGAGAGAGATGGTGGAGGGCTCGCTACCAACACTGCAACAGAAATGGGAAGCACTCCTTGACCGCAACATATCTGAGACAGAATGGAAAAAGGCGCTTAATTCACCCAAGACCATCCTAGAAATGCCAACTTTAAATACACCCAATTTAACATCCTTCACATGAATTACCTCACCCCGCATAGGCTCAACATAATGCTAAATAGCAGCGACAAGCAATGCAAGCGCTGTGCACAGCCAGATGCGGACTTTAAACACATGATGTGGGATTGCCCGACCCTGATGATGTGCTGGCATCGAGTGCTTGAATTATTACATAAGGTCCTCACACGCACCATCCCCTATACGATCGAAGCATGCTTATTGGGTTTGTTCCCGAGGCCTAAAGCCAAAAAAGTAGGAAACCGGTTTATAGACCTAGCTCTAGTACTGGCAAAAAGAAGAATAGCATTAAGATGGAAATCCCCCATAGGTCCTAATATATCAAATTGGGAAAACAATGTCACAGTCTGGGCACGGGCAGAAGAGAGAGCACTAATAGAAGAAGATAACAGAGGAGTGAGAAGCCGTCCCATAGCAGACCTCTGGTCGGAAGTGCTACGAGAATGGGAAGCAAAGGACATAGGCGATAGGACTAGCTCCCCCGAAAACACGCAACACATCACATCACCGTGAATACAAACCCCACCCACCAGAGCTACAACTGGAATAGAGGACCCAGGCCCCCCACCACCATGACCCCTATACTACTCCTCCAATAACATCAAGATATACTGAATGTGAGTGTAAATTGCCTGTCAGTAAGATAACCGAATTGATAGGTCCATAGCCCGTCTGGATATCTTGGGTGCTCTCGTTGTTTACAAGTTCCATGAGTAACTGTTATATAATTGTTCTGACACTAGTTTTTGACACAGTATTTTAAGCATGGCGAGCTAACTCCCAACTATGGCAGGATAGCCATTGGGCCTTGCCTATTAACGATGTACCAACTTACATTATCAGAAAGATGCATTTCATAAATGTCAATTTTTTTCTATGCGCAGTTAGTACTTGGATATTTTACTTACCTAAAGGTAAGAACTTGATTCTGTTTTTTCCCTTATGCTAGATTCACCTATTTTGTTGACTTTCTGTTCACCGTTGAGGGGTGGGGCTGTGTGATTGAGTGACAGCACATTTTCTATATGGTGGTTAGGGGATTTCCGTGACACAGCCTATGTGAGCATTTGATTTATGTGCAACAGAGGGGATGTCTTTCGTCAAAATTTAATCAAGACACATTTATATGAAATGTATATCTCCGTAGGGAGCAATATATATGTGTGCAGTGGAAAACGTTTGGTTTTTGTATTCTATTTGTATTTATGTTAAATGTTTGTCATTTCAGAAACACCTGAGAGTGTCTACACAGGAAGTGACGAGCAAGGTCATTGTATATAGAAATACCCTTTTTTCAAACACATATATCCCTTTGAATATCAGGATATTGACCTGAAAAGGGATTTATATAAAAAAAACAGGATCGCTAGTCCTGAGGAAGGCCAAACGACTCATATTGGGCGGTGAAAGTAGCCAAAACATGTCGACATAGAAGCAGTACAAGAGAGACAAGGGGTCCTAATAATCCCCTAGACCATCCCCAGTTTTTTTAATTTTTAATCCTATCTAGGTAACCCATGAATAAATATTTTGAAGGGTATCCCTGAGTTCGTTTTAAACCTACACAATCACTGTCTGTTTACATGTGTTTTACTGCATGGATCCCAAAACATATAGGTTTGTATTGTCTTCCCCCTCCCATTGCTCCATCCCAGGCGTTGGTCTGCACAGGGATGTTGTAACAGCCCTATGATGACGCATGCCACTATTTAGTGGGAGAGGGCATTTTTATAAAAACCCTATGTTTTACTAGAGAGGGGTGTTTTCTCAGACACCGACCTCTTCCTCCTTTTCCTCTTTTTGTGGGTATTGTGTGTACGATAGGAAGGATGGAAAAGGACTATTACCTCTCTCCTCTTTTTATGTGGGATGATATGGTCTCAGCTTCTTCAGTGCTCAGAATGCAACAACAGATTCCCTTTCAATAGCACTCCACCTCTGTTCCCTGAGGAGTAACCTCCTACTGATAATGTCTACAGGTTAGTCTAGGCCCTCCTCATTTAACTGTAATAGTACAGTTCCTATGCCATGCTCTGAAGCATCTGTGTGCACTATGAATTCTTTGGAGAAGTCAGGGGCCTTGAGTACAGGTGCTGTGTACATGGCCACCTTAAAGGTGTCATAGGCTTTCTGGCAGGCCTCCGTCCAGATTAACTTCT
Organism: Calotriton arnoldi; assembly: GCA_963921515.1. Taxonomy (NCBI): domain Eukaryota; kingdom Metazoa; phylum Chordata; class Amphibia; order Caudata; family Salamandridae; genus Calotriton; species Calotriton arnoldi. Next base: position 849,423 of record CAWUFW010001383.1, read on the forward strand.
TGGGCTTCTTCTTTGAAGTCAGCTCAGTCAAGGGTGCAACAATGGTGCCATATGCCTTACAAACCTATACTACCCAGTGAGGCCCACAAAGGCCAGAACGTCAGTCTGAGTTTTATGGGTTCCCATGACAGGATGGTCTCAATCTTGGCTTGGAGTGGCTGCACCTTACCCCCGCCCACTAGCTGTCCCAGAAACACCACAGATCCCTACCCTATCTTGCACTTTCTGGCTTTGATAGGCAGGCCTGCCTGTTGCAGCTTTGGGTACTAGCACTACTGGGCTGGACCAGGGACTACTGGAATGCTCAATCACCGCCAACGTAAGCATCTATCTTGGATACTTCTTCCTTGATTCTAGCCCTCACCTTGTCAGATAGCCTGTAAATGTGACTGTCCCCAGTTTCAATGTCATGCATACACAAATGTGTGAGCCCAGGGGTGAGGGAGAACAGAGTGGCAAACTTCTCTAACAATTGGCCACAGGCCCTCTGCTATTCTGGGGTCAAGGTAAGGGAGAGGTTGACACTCTCCACTCACTCATCCTGTTCCTTGGAGGATAGGAGGTCAGGGAAACATTGACTCTCCTCTTCCACTCCATCATGGCCCCAGGAGCATAGTGATTTCAGACCTCTCATAATGGGATTTCAGGTGACTGACATGGACTACCCTTAAGGGGTTCGTAGGGACCTTGAGGTCCACCAAGTAGGTTACCTCCTTCCTTCTCTCTTTCACCTCACAAGCAGTCTTTTGGGGACCCTGAGCTCCACTGGCTCCATACTCACACATTTTGTCCAGGCTAAATTCAACCAGAGTGGCCTTCTGGTCATACCAGTTCTTCATTATCTCCTTGCTGGCTTCCAGATTCTGAGAGGCCTTCCTACAAAAGTGCTGCATCAGGTTTTTGAGAGCCAACATGTAGCTGACTACATCCTGGGGTAGCTACTTGACAACTTGCTCCCACCCCTTCTTCACCAGATTAATTGAAGAGGAACTATCAGTAAATAATGTACAATGCAAAAGCTAAGTAAGAAACAAAAATTCTAGTGGACATAAAGCAGTAGTATAAATTAGAATGCATATAACAAATAGTAAAAATATCTGGGGTCTGATTATGATATGGTCAGTGTATTCCGACCCATGCCTAAACCCCAGTTTACGCACGGTATGGAATTACAAGTTAAAGGGCATTTCACGCATTCAATAATTATCGGATGCATTAAATACCTCAAGGCTCGTTAAATTTTGGAAGCTCAAACCTGCCGAAATTTAACACGGGAAACGCATACATTATTTAATTTATCATTCAAATTTTGGAGCGTTAAACACCAAAATCTGCATGTTATTCCCCATAAACTTGTAATAGGTGCCATTTATCGCATCTGATAAATAATATACCCCGTGGTGCGTTAAATAGCATCTACACTCGTAATCAGGGCCCTAGAGTACAAAAGAAATAGTATGCGCTTCCATAAACAAGTGATGTTGGGGGATTTTAACTTGTACTTAGAAGCGGACAAGAACTTCCATATTGGTAGACAATTTAGAAGGTTTCGGTCTTAACCAATTAGTTTCGGTACCTACACACAGGGCACAACAACATCTTGATGGTATCTTTACCAATAACCCTAATATCTCAGTTGAGAAAATACTACCCTTAACACGGTCGGATCACAATGCCATCTTCTTCAAACTTTCGCACCAGGAGAGTGATAGCCAAAGAACCTACCTCCTATTAAATCAAGGCCATGGCATAAAATCAGGAGAGAAGATCTAGCAGAGTTGTTGGATATAAGTCCTCCACTGCTAGGGCCAGATGTTAGTGAAGCAGCTGAAAATATGGATGGATGGTTCAGATCAGCCATGGATCAGCTGGCCCGCTAAGACTAAACAAACAATGGCGAAAAAGGGCTTCTGCCCCTTGGTACAATCCAGACCTTAAAGCCATAAAAGTCAGGTAGCTTCTAGCGAACAGAGTAAACTTCCCTATAAACTCGCCTTATGGGAGTACAAGGAAGCTATCAAAAACGCAAAAAGGAAGTACTTTACTAGCGAAATTGAGGGGGCTAAAAACTCCTCAAGAGAGCTTTTCAAGACTGTCACGGCCTTATCCAAACTAAACCAAGAAAATCAATTTGTACCTGACCAAAGCCTTTGCAACAAGATGGCAAGCTTCTTCCAGACTAAAGTACAACTGATCTACAACAAACTGGTAGGAAAATTCTCAAACTCCAGTAATACCAGGACACCTGAGCCAGCTGACCTAAAGAGGCCGACCATGGCAAGTCAGTTGAGCAGTTTTACCCCTCTATCAGCGAATAAAACAAATGATCTATTATTAGCAGCAAAATCCGGGTCTCCAACAGACCCTTGCCCTCCGACTATAATAAATTTGGTCTCCGATAAGATCAGTAACCAACTATCTCCACTTCTGAATAACATCATGAGATCAGGAATCTTCCCTACTTCTTGGAAGAGGGCATGCATTCGGCCAATCTTAAAGAAACCTTCCTTGGATCCCTATGTGGTCGAAAACTATCGGCCCATATCTTGTCTACCGTTAGCGGCAAAAATCTTGGAAAAATCTATGAATCAAGATTTAATGGGATACCTGGAGCTCAATAACATCCTAGATCATTCCCAACATGGCTTCAGACAACTGCACTCCACTAAATCAGCCCTAATTATGGCCACTGAGGAAATACGTAGACAACTTGATGGCGGAGGAAAGGCCATTCTAATCCTACTTGACCTTTCAGCCGCATTTGATACCGTGAACCATCAGGTATTAATTCAAAGGCTGAAGGCAATAGGAATCAATGAGGAGGCTCTAAGACTCCTGGTCTCGTTCCTCGTGGCAAGGGAACAGAGGGTGTGCTGGGATAACTATAAATCAGAGAGATTTTCCCTTCCCTGTGGAGTTCCCCAGGGGTCAGTCCTGTCCCCAACACTTTTCAACATTTATGTGACACCTCTGGCTGAGCTGACCAGGGGGCATGGGTTCTCACTGGTGTCGTACACTGATGACACCCAGCTTGTCATTTCCATCTCTAAAAGTGCTGATACCGTTGCTGGGAATTTTCATGGCTGTCTAAAACATATTATGGATTGGATGCACCAGAATTCCCTTAAATTAAATATGTGAAAAACAGAGGTGATGGAGTTTGGGACTCGGGCACCGCTCTGGAACCATGAGTGGTGGCCGGCGGAGGCAGGTCAATGCCCAATACCCGCAGAAAAGGTCAGGAACTTGGGAATCTTGGTGGACGATCAACTAAGTTTCATAGGCCAAATTAATTAGCTAACATCGGCCTGCTTTTTTCAACTAAAAGTCCTACGTAAACTTTTTCCCTTTATTCCCCCGGATCTACGGAAATTGGTGGTAGTAGCTCTGATCCTTTCACGGATTGACTACTGTAATGCCCTTTTTGTGGGCATAAACAAGCGCGTTAACTGTCCAAACCACAATCTCTGCAAAATGCTGCAGCTAGAATGCTGCTAAATATTCCAAAGTACCATCACATTTCTGGCAGCATTAAAACACTTCACTGGTTGCAGGTGCAACAGCGAATTGAATTCAAGGCTCTGTGCTTGGTACACAAAGCCCGGTTTGGTGGAGGAGCAGCAGACCTATAGAAACTATTCCGTGAGTACATTCCTCAGCATAATCTTAGATCTGCTAACAAAGGTCTAGTCCAGATATCTAGAATACAAAGAGCTAGATGGGGAGGTAGAAGCCTGACATATCTTGCGTCCAAGTTATGGAATGAATTACCAGACGACATCAGACTACAACCCTCCAGACTTCGGTTCAGGAAATTGCTGAAGACGTGGCTATTCACCAGGCAGAAGTAAAGCACTCCTCCTTTGCTAAACCAGTCTCCTGCTATAGCGCCAAGACGCCTCGGCATTCGTGCGCTCTATAAGCCCACTACTTACTTACTTACTTTGGGAGCTCATTCCTGCATACATGAGCTATAGGAACATGTCCTTGCATGTGAACTCAAAGAGCAAGTTACTTACCTTCGGTAACGCTTTTTCTGGTGGATACAGTATCCGCCTGTGGAATCCTCACCTTTTGAATTATCCCATTGCGCAGCATTCCACGGAAACTTTTCACCATAGCTCTCCCACATCGATGAGGACGTCGCAATCGAACGGCTCCACACGCAACTCCGTGTGACGTCATCAGAGCCATAAGAAGACCTCGGCGTGCGGACATCAGTTTCACCCATTTTTTCAGTGCTTTCGAGGCGAAACAGGTGAACTAACAACATTCCCACAAGTATACAATACACAAACAAATAAGGAAATACCACACAATATAAATTTCCCAAATCTAAATAACCATGATTTAAATGGAAAATTACATAAAACATATGTATAAAAGATAATAGAATTTTTTATGTTTCGGTATAAGCAGACAGGCAACGGGGAGGAGGGTGGATCAGTAAGGTATCCGCAGGCAGATACTGTATCCACCAGAAAAAGCGTTACCAAAGGTAACTAACTTGTTCTTCTGATGGATACATCTGCCCGTGGACTCCTCACCTTTTGAATTGAATCCCCAAGCAGTCCGGCACTCGGAGGAGGGTGCCTGCCTGCCTATACCTAAAAAATCCTGTAGCAAAATGGCCGTCCCTCCTCACTTCTGAATCCAAGCAATAATGCTTTGCAAAAGTGTGGAGGGAGGCCCAAGTTGCCGCTTTGCAGATGTCAACCACAGGGACAACTCTAGTCAAAGCCGAAGAAGAGGATTTAGCTCTGGTAGGACGAGCATGGATACCTTCAGGAGGCTCCTTCTTGGCCATGACGCAGCAAGTCTTGATGCACAGGATTATCCACCTGGACAGCATTCTTTTGTGGACAGCCTCGAAGATGAAGTTGGTCATCCAGTCTGAATTCTTTGGTTGTATCAAGTAGAAGCTCACTGCCCTCTTGGGGTCCAAACGGGGAATGTCTCTCCTCCTTCTTTGAAGGATGAGGGGGAGGGTAGAAAGTAGGCAAGGTATTGGACTGTCCCAGGTGGAATGGAGTGACCACATTAGGCAGGGAAGCAGCTCTGGTCCTAAGAACCATCTTATCCGCATGGAAAGATATAAACAGAGGCTTGGAACGAAGAGCCTGCAATTCACTCACCCTCCTAGCTGATGTGATTGCAACAAAAAATATAGTTTTGAATGCGAGAAACCTTAAAGGGCAACTATGCAAGGGTTCAAAGGGAGAACCCATCAAAAACGTAAGAACTAGATTAAGATCCCACTGAGGCATAATAAAAGGAGTGGGAGGAAAACTATTAGTGAGACCCTTAATGAAGCTCATAACTATAGGAGATATAAACAACGAGGGTTGCTCTGGCAAACAAAGAAATGCAGACAAGGCAGATAAGTAACCTTCAACAGTAGCCACAGCGCAGCCTTGTTGTGCAAAGGAAAGAGAAAAGCTCAGAACATCAAATAAATGGGCTTTCAAGGAATCAATTGACTTCTCTCCACACCATTTCACAAATTTAGCCCACCTACCAGCATAAACAGTTTTGGTGGAGTGTCTTCTGGCTGATAAAATAACATCCACCACCTCAGGTGGGAGAGAAAAAGAACTCAGGTTGCCCAGTTCTATCCCCAGGCATGAAGGTGCAGGCTCTGGAGGTGGGGGTGTCGAACATGCCCCTGCGATTGCGAGAGGAGGTCTGCACTGAGGGAGACGGAGCGGAGAGTACAATAAAAGGTAAACAAGGTCTGTTTCTTTGCTGCCAATCCGGGGCGATCAATATGACTTGGGCCCAGTCTTGGCGAATCTTTCTCAGAACCCGAGGAATCAAGGGTTTGGGGGAAATGTGTAAAGAAGCTGTGAGCCCCAATCTATCTGAAACACATCCCCCAACGCTACCTGCATCGGATACTGGAGGCTGCAGAACGACGGGCAGTGTGTGTTCTCGTGAATGGCAAACAGGTCCAACCGAGGAAACCCCCACATCCTGAAAATGTGATGTACCACCTCTGGACGGAGATGCTACTCGTGGTCGGTCGAAAATTGAGACTGTCCGCACACACATTCAGTACTCCAGCCAGATGATTTGTTAGTACACAAATCTGGTGGTCCTGAGCCCAGGACCAGAGTCTCAAAGCCTCTCTGCAGAGAAGATATGACCCTACCCAGCGACGGCTGCTCCATTAGAGCAGAGGAGCGCCGCCCCCCCCCCCCTGCCACCATCAGCAAATAAAACGATAGTAAAACGGGTTTTAAACCTGTTTTATTATTGTTTTATATTAATCCCCTGGACCCGACCCCAGGGTTCTGACGAGTCTTGGGGGCGGGTCCAGGGGATGACACTGCGGGTGGGGAACTGGTGGGCACTCCCTTCACTGTGCATGAAGGTTTGGCCGGTCGTTTCAGGTTGGCCAAACCTTCATGCGCAGTGAAGCTCTCTCCAGCCCCAGCTGCGTTGCTGGGCCTGGAGAGAGCAGGCACAGGCTCCCAGTCTGCCTGATAGCGCAAGTTGCTGGCGCTCAGGTCAATCCTGAAGCTGCTCTCTTGAGAGAGCAGCTTCAGGATTGGCCGCAGGGCAGGCTGGGAGACTGTCACCTCGGGCCAGAAGCAGGAAGAGCGCGATGCGGCGTGAGACGGCGGCGGCCTTAAGGTACTTTTTAAAAATGTTCTACTTCTTTTTATTTTTCTCCCTTAAACCCCCTGCCCTCTCTTCCCAACGCCCTCCTCCAGCCCACCCCGCTACTTTGGCAGGGGGCAGGCTGCTACTGACCCTACCCCTCACTGTTGGTTTATATACCACATAGCGGTAGTGTTGTGTTAAGACCTGAACTGACTAATCGAGAAGGGAAGGATGGAAGGCCTTGAGCGCCAAACGTATCGACCGCAGTTCCAAAAGATGATATGAAACAATCTTTCCTCTGGAGACCAAAGACCTTTGACCTCCAGATTCCCCAGATGAACTCCCCACCCTAAAGTGGAGGCATCCATTATCACTGTGGCCACCGGAGAAGGAGGGTGAAACGGCTTCCCTTGAGACAGGTTGCCTGGAATACTCCACCATTGCAGATCCACTGCAGTGTCTCTGGAGATTCTGACCAATTCCCAGAGATCTCCGTTGTGTTGAAACCACTGCTTGCGGAGGCACCACTGGAGGGCCCTCATATGCCAGCGTGCATGGTTGACCAACAGAATGCAGGAAGCAAACAGACCTAGCAGGTGCAAGACTTTCAAGACTGGAAAAAACGCTCCATTCTGAAACAGGGGAATCATAGCCTGGATGTCCTGAATCCTCTGTGGACGCGGGAAGGCACAACTCACTGTAGTGTCCAGTACTGCCCCTATGAACAGGTGGCACTGAGAAGGCTCCAGGTGAGATTTGGGTACATTTATCGGAAATCCCAAATTGAACAATAGCTGAGTTGTCAACTGCAAATGTCGCAACACCATCTCTGGCGACTTGGCTTTGAGCAGCTGGTCATCCAAATAGGGAAACACAGGATTACTTGACCCTCTGAGATGGGCTGCCACCACTACCATCACCTTTGTGAAGACCCAAGGTGCGGAAGTAAGACCGAACGGAAGGACTGCAAACTGATAATCCTGAGTCCCCACCATAAAACAGATATACTTCCGATGCGACTTCAGAATAGGAATGTGAAAATACGCATCCTGTAAAGCCATCAACACCATTCAGTCTTACTTCTCCAGCGCGAGAAGAACCTGTGCCAACATTTTGAATTTCTCATGTTTGAGGTAGAAATTCAAAATCATGAGGTCGAGGATTGGCCGTAAATGACCATCCTTCTTGGGAATCAGGAAGTACCTTGAATAGGACCCCTGACCCCTTTCCTGCTCCAGAACTAACTCTATGGCACCCTTTTGAAGCAATATCAGTAATTTCTGATGGAGAAGCAGAAGATGCTCTTCCGAGCAAAGGCCTTGGTGGGGAGGAAAAGGAGGGGGAAACTCCTGGAAGAGTAGGGTATTACCATTCTCTATACTGTGCAAAAAAAACCAGAGGTCTGTAGTGATCGACCTCCAATGAGGTAGAAAATAGGTCACCCGTCCTCCCACAGGGCAAGCATACTCTAAGATGGCAGAGCTAGAGCTGCTTTCCTGCAGCAATGAATGGACTGGCAAAAGAGGAGGAGGAGACTTGTTGCCGGGCAGAACCTCGCAGGTGGCCCCTTCCCCTGTAGGATTTGTAATGGGATTTGTCTGCTGCTGCTACTGTTGCCTCCCACGAAAGGACAGGTTCCTAGAAAAGCCCTGAAACCTGCAGAACTGTCTATAGTCCCTAGGCTGGGTCTGAAGCCCTAAGGACCTTTCAGTTGCCTTGCTGTCCTTAAAACGTTGCAGCGCAGAGTCAGCCTTGGCTCCAAACAAACGAGACCCGTCAAAGAGCATGTCCAACAATGTAGCCTGAACATCTGGTGAAAAACTGATCCCCTTAACCAGGCATGTAATCTCATCGCTACAGAAGACCCCATTGCCCTTGCTAGAGAGTCTGCAGTGTCCAGCCCGGATTGAATTACTTGACCGGCAGCCGCCTGAGCATCCATCAACAGCTCAAACAAATGTCCCTGGATCTCTGAAGGTAGTTTAGGGACGACCTCTTTAGCTAAATCCATCAAGGCGTGAATGTAGCATCCTAAAAGACAAGTGACATTTGTGGAATTCAAGACCATACTTCCTGAAAAGACCTTCTTGGCCGACTGCTCCATACTTTTAGATTCCCTATCTGCAGGCAGGGTTGGACAAGACCCTGCTGACAATTTGGAAGAGCAAGAAGCCTGAACATCTAGGCTTTCCTTTAAAGGATGAGACAACAAAAAAAACGGATCCCCAAGAGCCAATTTATACCTTCTAGCTACTGTCTTAGAAACTGCAGCAGAGGACATTGGCTTCTGCCAGATTTCCAAAATAGGCTCCGTTAAAGCCTCATTGAAGGGCAACACTGGCTCTAATGCTGAAGTTGACGAATGGAGAACCTCAGTGAGGATGCTAGACTTCAGTTCATCTGAGGCAAGTGGTAACTCCAATAAATCTGCAGCCTTGCGAATTACCGCATGGTAGGAAGTCACCTTAGGTGACAGCAATTCCCACTCAGGGGAGGTATCCAAGCCACTTTCCTCTTGTAGGCCTTCAAAATCGGGGTCAAGATCCACAATCTCCCCTTCTTCAGCTCACTCATCTTCCTCTGGTATGCTTCCTCTTACAAAAGTTTTTGTGCTTCTCTACGAGATTTTACTCTTGGTATCGGTGACGGCGTCGCAAGAGGCGGCGCAGGTGGCTTTGGAACTGTTGTCGCAGAAGCATCCAAGGGAACAAACAGTTAATGGAGCCGCCTGAGGACAAACCGGCGCCGGATCGGATGCAGATGGCACCGAGGATGAATCATTCAATGGGCCACATCCCTCTTGGAAAGGCAACAGCGTTGACAGACTCGGCGCCGGTGGAGGCCAATTCACCGGATTCATGGGCATAAAGGGCATGAAAGGTGCCTGCGGAAAATGAGGTGTAAACTCTCCAAGAGAATAGGCAAGAGGACTCATGGGGCCCACAGGCACACCAGATGGAGTTGTAGCCCTTGCAAAAATGTTAAACATAGGGGGTGTGGCCAACCACCGAGCAAGATGGCCGCAACTTAGAGCGGCTCCGACCGAACACACCCGTTCAAACGAAAGTCCACATAATAATCCGGTGAAAATGATGGCTAAAACTGTTCGTGGCGGTAGCGGAACCAATTAAGAGTATTCCGATCGAGAGACTAAGCAAATTGAGCACGTCGGAGCGAAGAGCGGCTCAATTTCACACCAGCCGGACTCGGCAATGCAGTTCCTGAAGTGGAGGAGGGGAGCTTGAATCCCCACTGTGGCCACGAACAATGGCACGCAGGAATAAGCGGGCGAGTGCACCCGGCGAAACGGACAGCCTCGGACCAGATCTGGTTGCGACCCAAGGCGGGACAAAGCCGAGCAGCTGCGAGTTGTCGTCAGTCCTCTGGCGTTAATACGAGGAGTCAACGGGGCCATCAATGGCGCAGAGATAAGCGTCCAACGCTTTTAGAGTGCTGGGGTGAGTCGGTGGCATAAGCGGAGTTGAGAGGTGAAAATGCAGACAGGCTGATAGAGAGTGTAATCGGGGGTGCCGGTCGATCACAAGGACTCACCCCGCCCCAAGGGTTCCTGGAAGTGCACCGGGATGACGCACCATACCGGCCGATCTCGACAGACAATATGGCAGTGCACTGAGTGTGGCCTGGGGGGCGCAGCGATCTAGAGTGCCGATACTGCCCGAGATAAGCGCTAGCAGCGGGGCCCTGGATAATCAACCTGACAGGCAGAACACCGCTTCTCCCAAGCTTGACTACGGCCTTAACATTAATAGGTGCTCTGGGCCTTGTATGCCGATCCGCCCCAAAAGTTGGACGCAGCAGTGAAATAGAGACTCAGACAACGGCTCAGCAAGGGCGCAGAGGTGAGGCAGAGTCGGAGGATCCTCCGCCTGGGAAAGGGCCGTCATCACTGGGAAACAAGGTAAACTCCCTGTGACATGTGGCAAATGCGTTGAGTGGGGAAAGAGGGCCTAGCAACACTCTGGGTGGGCCCAGTGGGTGCTGAAACGGCGTAATAGACACCTGGAGAGAAGTTAATTATAACAAAAAAGCCGGAACTGCGGGAGTACAAGGGGAGAGCATTGGAGGGTCCAGCAGGAACGATCAAAGAAACAAAGCAAGCACACGAGAGCTAATTGCCCCTGGGCAACCGGCGGAGAGAAGCTGACAGTAAGTCGTTCAACGAACGTCCTTGGGGTCATTAGAGATCCAAGATGGCTGGAGGAAGAAGTGGCAAATCCACGATGCAAGCCAAACTAGATAAGTATGCCTGGCAAAAAGGTGCTGGCCCGAAAGATAAAAAGCAGATGAGCTGCCAGAGAAACAACAAGAAATGGATGGTTCGATCAGAACTGACCCTTCAGGATATTATGACGGCTATCATGACAGTAAGAACATCATTGGAGACCAGAATGGATTCAGTCTCTGCCGAAGTTTCTTTAATACGGGCAGAAATGCGCAACATTTACACTAGAATTAAAGAAGTCGAATCGGCTACCAGTTCCCTGGCCAAAGATACAACAACCCTCCAGAAACAGATAAATGATCTTCAGGCCCGTAACGAGAGGATGGAAGCTCAGCTTGATGAATACGAAGGACACTCACGACGCAATAATGTGTGAATCCTTGGAGTGCCGGAACGCGCTGAGGGGCAAGCAACGGACTTGTTTGTTGAGGAGCTGGTTACGACTCACCTACAGCCCACAAGACTATCAAAATTCTTTACGATCGAACAGGCACATAGAGTGCCGGGGGCAGGCCTAAACCTGGCGCACCCCCAAGGCCCATAGTCGCCAGAGTTTTCAACTACAGGGACATCATACTACAAACGGCTCGAACAGCGCCGTCAATCGAATTTGAAAATAGCAAGGTAACCTTTTTTCCGGACTTCACGCTCAAGGTGCAACGTCAGCGATGCAGTTTCCTCGGAGTGAAGAGTGCCCTGCGGGAGAAAGGAGTCAAGTACGCAATGCTTTTCCCAGCCAGGTTGCGGGTGGAAGCAGAAGGAAAAGTATGGTTCTTCGACACCCCTGAGGAAGCATGGGACTGGCTCGAAGGATGGCGCACAGCGGGAAAGAAGAATCATCAAAGTCAATTGGACAGGCAGGGGCAATCTCGGGCGTAGCAGAATGCAGGGACTACATCCGGTGACAATTTGATGGCTGACGGCGGCAAAGAATAACTGTACTGTATCCTTTAATGTCACAGCGGAAGGCAATTGTGAACCTTCCATCCGGGCCACTGCTGGACTCATCTTCCCCAGTGGGCATACAAGTGGGGTGGAGTGCCATGTGGGTGACTGTCCTTTCGCAGAGACCTGGGATTGTAAAATGGAAAGAGGGATTGGGTTCCCCAGGGGACTCAACATTCAACACTGTATTTCACTAACAAATAATGCTGATCAGGTGTAGGTTGGCTCACGCACCACAAGTTCCAGGGGTGGGCGATAGGCACTCTGCAATGTTGGGGGGCGGGAGGTTCAAGTACCGCCATGCAGGGAGGCAGGGAGGGGGGTGAAATTATGGTTTGTTGGGGGGGTGGGATTCCTGTCACCAATAAACTTTGTCGCTACCAGGAAGGAAAGTATAAAGATGCAGCCAGCAATACATGGAGACAGAGAGGGGGTGAGGGGAGCTTTGTTATGTTTTTGGTTTAGTTTAGATAACGTTGACAGGCGACGACAAGCAGGGACCATTGAGACTCACACGCTTTGCGCTGAGAAATGGACGCTAAGAGGGGCTAGACGGCTAGAAGTAACCGAACAAGACCACGGGGTGCCCGGGGAGACTCCATTGGCAGCACAGAGTATCGCTGTAAGTAGAAATGGGGCCACTAATGAAACAGAGACTTAAAATGATGTCCTGAATTGTGAATGGGCTGGGCGACAAGTTAAAAAGAGGTATAGTACTCCAATATGTAAAAAGGCATGCACCAGACGTTATCTTGCTCCAGGAGAGACACTTACTGGGGAACACGTGCAAGGCACTGACCAGATGGGGCTTTAAGTTAGTGGCACATTCTGCGTTCGGTTCCGGATCCCGGGGAGTGGGCATTATGATACGGAAAAGCTTTCAGATGACGATCGATCGCACATGGACAGACAACCTGGGTAGGTTCGTGGCGACCTCAGGGAGATGGGAAGGCCGTATACTAAACCTGGTGTCAGTATATATACCACCGGGCCTACAGGCCCCAGCCTTCAAAGACCTCGGAGACCTCCTGCTGACCCTACCTGAGGGGAGACTCCTTATAGGGGGTGCCGCCTGCACGGACACAAATCCATAACTTTGTGGGAGCAATGGGACTAGTAGATACTTGGAGGGCGCTTCACCCCGTAGAACAGCAATACACTTTTTACTCGGGGCCCACCGTAGTATGTCTAGGATAGACTATATCATAACACCGGCGGACCAACTAGAGCAGGTCAGAGAAGTAAACCATCTGGCACGAGGGATATCGGATCACTCACCCATCTGGGCCCTGATAGAGGTGGAGGAGCCACGGATTGGAAGGACAGCCCCAATAAGTCCATGGTACCTAAAGATCCCCCAGATAAAAGAAAAAGTCATACGGGAAACCGAGCTTTACTTTAGCGAGAATGAGAACTCGGTTGACTCAGCACAGACATTGTGGGAGGCCTTTAATGTCATGATAAGAGGATCTGCTATCTCCCTGATTGCAGGAATAAAGAAAAGAAAATAGGCAGCGCTAGTGCGATTAGAAACTGATATACTAGAACTGGAGGGGAAGCTCCGAGATTCAAATACAGACGATGTTAGGCATTCCTTAAAGTTAAAAACAAAAGAATACGTGGCCCTGGCCGCTGACACGGCCAGAGCACAACATAGGGCAACACTCAGTAAAATTTACGAAGTGGGGGACAAGGCTGGGAAACTACTAGCCTGGCTAGACCGCAGAGAGCAAGCCAAAAAATTAGTGGTGGAACTCATGGCCAAATCTGGCAGGAAACTGACCGAGCCGCAGGAGATTGCGGACGCATTTGGGGGCTATTATAGCAGGATTTATAAATCCCAGATGTCTTATATGGAAACAGACGCGGACTCTCTATTGAGAGATATCTCCCTACCCATGCTCTCAGACGAGGACCGGGTGGACTTGGAGCAAGACCTTAAGAGTACGGAGGTAGAACGTGCCATACAAGAGTTGCGTACGGGCAAGGCGACGGGCCTAAACGGCTTGCCTATTGAACTGTATAAACTCTCCCCTAGTAAGATAGCACCCTATCTGACCACAATGTTTCAAGAGAGTCGGGAGATAGGATTACTCCCACCAGATCAGAGGTTGGCAACCATAGTGGTCATTCATAAAAGTGGAAAGCCCAAGAACGAATGTTCCTCATATAGGCCAATATCATTGCTTAATGCGGAAGCCAAAATCCTGGCGAAAATACTGGCTACCCGTTTACTGCAAGTCATAACCAAACTAGTACACCCGGACCAATCTGGCTTCATGCCAGCCAGGAATACCTCTCTCAACTTGCGACGATTACATGGAGTACTAGACAGAGCAAATACAATATGGGAGGATGCGGTGGTGGTATCTCTCGATGCAGCCATGGTGTTTGACACGATTGAATGGTCCTATATGTTTTCAGTGTTAAAAAAATTGGGATTTGGCCCGGGCTTTTTGAAATGGATTCAGCTTTTATATAAAGATCCACTGGCCCAAATAGTAGTTAACAACCGTAAGTCCCCAATATTTCCGATGGGAAGGGGCACCAGGCAGGGTTGCCCTCTCTCCCCGCTGCTTTTTGCCCTCATGCTGGAACCACTGGCGATGTGGATACGGAAAGACCCCATCATAAGAGGACTCAAATGGGCTGAGGACTGGGAAGACCGTATTTCATTATATGCCGATGACATATTGTTGTATGTGGCCTCCCCCGCTGCCTCCCTGAATAGAGTGATGGACATTTTTATCGTATTTGGGAGATATTCTGGCTATAGCATAAACTGGTCCAAATCAGTTATTTATGTTCTCAGTGGTAAACTCCCCTCCTTAACCAAGGGTTTTACTATTAATGAAGCAGCAACAGGATTCAAATATCTGGGAACTCATGTTTCTAAGGACCCGGCCCATTTCTACGAACGCAACCTCTTGCCCCCGCTGCAAAGACTTAGAAGCGATGTCATACATTGGAAGTCTCTCCCGCTGTCCCTGCTGGGGCATTCAGCATTATTTAAAATGATGTCCCTACCACGCTTTTTATACGATTTGCAGAATACACCTCACTCAGTAGGGGCACAATACTTTAAATCTATAGAAAGCGCCCAAAGAGAGCTTTTGTGGGAAGGAAAGCCACCCAGAATATCCATTCAGAAGCTCACACAAAGGTGGTATGACGGGGGAATTGGTCTCCCAGATATTAAGAGATATTACTGGGCGGCGCAACTCACCACAAGTAATCAATGTATATACAGGCCACAAGGAGACCCTGGATACCAAATGGACAGGTGGCTGCTTCCGGGGGGGGGTGGAGCTTCACAGGTGCACTATATGCTAACTCCACCAAGCTGAAACTGTCAGGCCCCACACTGCATGCGGTCCAGGTTTGGCGAACAGCGACGAGAAGCCTGGGCTGGGAGGGTAGGGTCACACAGGCCACCCCACTCTGGGTCGCAGACCGACTGGGTAGTTTGAGACACACCAAAGGTTTTGACCGTTGGGACTTTATCGGGATTTCCAAAGTCGGAGATTTATGGAGGGCAGGAGGGATAGTCACTTTCGCCCAACTGCAAACGGAGTACGACCTCGCAAATGTTGAGGGGCAGATTTACAAAAAAGTGACGCATCTGTAGAGATGCGTCACTTTCCCAGCGCCACCCTGAGAAACCCTTGCGCCACCATGGATGCGCCGTATTTACAATATGGCGCACCATAGCGCAAGGATTGACAGATGCGTCAGAAATTCTGACACATCTGTTGGGGCAAAAGTCATGCATTGCTGGAGTCGTGTCGCAAGCACGACGCAACTCCAGCAATGCATTTTCAGGCCTATTCCCACTACACTGCGTCACTCCTTACGTCTGCTTCAAGCAGGCGTAAGGTTTTGACGCAGTGGTGTCCTAGAAGTGACGCAGTGAAACCTTTTAGATTTCACTGCGTCACTTTTACGAGGCTTTCCTGCGTGGGAACGCCCACCCTGCATACATTATACCTGACGCAGGTATAATGTGACGCAGGGCTTTACAACGTGACGCATCTCCCTAGATGCGTCACGTTGTAAATTGGCTGCATTTTTTACGCCGCCGCTGCGTCACAAAAGTGACGCAACGGCGGCGCAAAAGTGTCGCAAGGGGCTTGTAAATCTGCCCCTGAGTATTTTAGGTACCTACAGATCAGGCACGCACTGCCAGCTGTGATAGCGACGGCGAGACGCCGCCAGAATCCTCCCCGTTAGAAGACAGGGTTCTAGACGAATATATGCCGGAGAAGTCCATTTCACTGACTTATAAGAAACTAATCAATAATATGTCTGACCCCCTCCTCAGACTCCGAGCTAGATGGGAGCATGATGTAGCGGGATTGGAGGATGAGGAATGGATTGAAGCACTTGCCTCCCCCAAGGAGACTGCTATCTCCTCTAGGCTTAGACTTGTACAGCTGAAAATACTTCACAGAACGTACCTTGCCGGCCCAGCGTTGGTAAAGATGGGCTATAGAACTGAGGCAGAATGCATGAGGGGATGCGGGCAGGAGGGAACCTTCGTACATATTTATTATTTTATTTATTATTATTTGTAGGGCGCACGAATCATCCCCAAGGGGATCTCTCGGCGCCTGGGTAGCAGACAGCCTAGTATGGAAAATGCTCATTAAAACAGCCAGGTTTTAAGATGTTTCTTAAAGAGAGCCAAACTGGAACATGCCCGAAGATCCTCTGGCAGACTGTTCCAGTAACTGGGGGCTAGATGGGAAAAGGCACGGCCACCCATCTTAACTTTCCTGATTCTCTGGTTGCAAAGAAGCTTATGGCCACTAGATCTCAACTGGCGTAACGGGATATACCATTCCAGTTTCTTTGTTAGGTATTCTGGTCCTAGCCCATGGAGAGATTTAAACACCAGGCATAGAAGTTTAAAAACTGCTCTTTTCCTGATGGGGAGCCAGTGCAACTCTCGCAACAGAGGTAGAGATGGAGTTCGTGCAGGCTTGTTCAAGGCCAGGCGTGCCGCTGTATTTTGGACGACTTGCAGCCTTGACAACAAATCTTCCCTGATCCCTACCAGTAGAGAATTTCCGTAATCCAGTCTACTGACTAGAAGCGCCTGTATCAGGACCCTTTTGGTAGTGAGAGGAATCCAAGGGAAGATCTTTCTCAGCATGCGCATCAAACCAAAGCACTTGCCTGATAGGGACTTGACATGCTCCTCCATAGAGAGTCTGTTATCGATTACAATGCCCAAGTTCTTTGCCCATTTTTTTGGTATAGGAGCTTCTCCTAGTTCCACAGGCCACCACTCCTCAGTCCATAATTCCTCAGCTTTCCCAAACAGTAAGACCTCTGTTTTATTGGAGTTAAGCTGTAGGAAGTTCTTGCTCATCCATGTGGCTATTTTTAACATACAGATCTTAAATCTTTCTCTGGTCGCCCCGGGGTCCTTCTCTATACTTTGGGAATGTATGGGTATACAGAAGTATTGGTCTGAAGTGACGAAGTGCATGGAGGAAGTGATGGGTAACAGGATTGATTATAGTATAAAGTTGTGTCTCCTGAATATATGGGGTCCTACAGACCTAAATAGCAAAGAAAGGATATGGGTGACACTCGATATGATAATTGCTAAACGGAACATTGCTAGACTGTGGAGGGCGCTGGAAACACCGACACTCACAGCGTGGGGAAAAGACATGGACTGGTGCATGTTGACAGAGAGGACAGTCTATGAATCTAGAGGGTGTCCTAAAAAATGGTCGGAGATTTGGGAAAAATGGAACGGGAATAGGGGAGACATATGTGAGCCCCCGCAACTTAGACGAAGGCAGGATTCGGGGTAGCCTAATTGTAATTTGGGTCTATTTAATAATGTCACGAAACTGAAATGATTCAAGATCTGTGGTAAGGTTTCAAAGCAGCGATGCAACCGCGGGCACTTATGTTTGTAAAATGTGTACATTTATAAGCTTGTCATTAATAAAAAGAGTTAATAAAAAAATTACAAAAATTAAATGCTAAACAAAAGCATTTAAGAAATAAGACAGATCCGAACCCGGAGGCGGGAATGCTGGATACGTCGGATCGGATTAAAGGGCTCTGGAGCCGTACATGAAGGCATCAAATCTCACTTCGGCAGTGGAGTCGGAGTACTCGGAGCCAACACTGGAGGTGGGGTCGCATGCCTTGGCACCGGTGCAGGAGATACAGACCTCAGAGTCGGGGAGTAAAAGCCCTCGGTGACAGAGACACCCCTGGAGAAGGCGTTGGAGATATCTCATCTCTACAACGTCGTCTAAGACTCGGAGACACCTACTTTGGATCCTTTGAAGTATGAGGCGTTGGTGACTTCGACCGGGTCCAAGATCTTCGACGACCCCTCTGCTGCTTTTTAGCTTTGGCCATGAACAACTTGGCCTCCCTCTCCTTCAAGGCCTGCACATTCATCTGTTTGCATGACAAACATGCTCCAACGTCGTGAACCGAAGACAAGCACCAAAGACAATCTTCATTGGGGTCGGTGATGGACATCTGACCTCCGCATTCCCTACATGGCTTGAATCCTGACTTCCTCGAAGGAGACATCTTCAATAGCTACAAAGTTGCAGCAACAGAATTGAAGAACTCTCCCAGACATGGAGAGCCTGGAAAGAAAACCGTTAAGTGTAAACGGCGTGGAAAAAAGGGAACCAACGTCAGCACGCCGACGAGGTCTTCTTATGGCTCCGATGATGTCACGCGGATTTGCGTGTGGAGCCATTCCATTGTGACGTCCTCTTCAACATGGGAGAGCTATGGAGACAAATTTCAGTGGAATGCTGCGCAATGGTATAATTCAAAAGGTGGGGAATCCACAGACCGATGTATCCATCAGAAAATCTTTTGAGGGGAGTATTAGCTACTTAATTACTGGTTTACTGTAAATTAGTGATATTGTCAGTTCCTTGTCACCAAAACGTCCACTATCAGAGCCCCTCAATCTCTTTTGGTACAAGCACTTTCTAAAGGTTTGCCAATGGAGCTCCATAGTCGACAGCTCCCTCATCCCACTTCAGAGGGTGAAATCTGTACTTGCACGCCTTTGCTTACTGGCAGCAGACAAACTGTGTGATAAAATATTTATCTTGACAATAAAATAAGTACATTCATCAAATATAAGTTAGAAAAGGAGGTGTGAAACGGGATAGCCTCTTTTTTTTTTTTACAGAAAGTAAAAATATAGTTAATCACGGCGTAACGATGCTAAGCATTATTCATTTTCCAATAAACTCATGCTTGACACTTTGGACAATTCTTAACAACAGCCATATATTTCATTGTATGGCTTATATTCTTGCTCGTGGTCCCTTGAAAACACAGTAAAACTTCAGCTACTATCATTCTTAAACATAAAGGGGCTTATTTACAAGGCCCTTGCGCCACTTTTGCGTCATTTTTAACATGGGAAAAGTGACGCAAAAGGGGCGCAAGGGGCTTGTAAATCTGCCCCAAAGTGTAGAAGGTAACCTCTATGTTGATAAAGTGAGTGACATAATCATCGTATGTTTTTAATTGGTTCCTCCGACTCTTTACACAACCCACACAACCCTTCAAACTATTCATAAGCTTCCCAGTTGTGTACAAATTGCGGAATTGGTATGCAACATAGCCTGAACCCGAGGCATTCCTGGTTTATTTGTGTTGATACGTGTTAGTCACTATAATGTTATCAATTGCCAGTGTAGGTCATCATAGTATTTAACTGTGTTTTTCGAGTCAACAACAAATCATCATTACTTATAGGTAGGTGAATGACTGTCTTGTTCCTTATAAGAAACGCTTCATTCCTAGGGTCAAAATGTTAACCAAGTCTTGCTAAGAAAGTCTATAGAATTGACAAAGGTTTAAATTGTTGTAACGGAAACAATTTGTCTTGTCCGAAAAAACGTAGTTCATGACCTGATAATTTTTGCATTTGGATTACTGTAATTCGTTGTAGTGCAGTGCGTCTGACTGTTTGTTATTCACAAAGAATAGCTCCTTCAAAATTCTGAAGCCAGACTCATCCTTAACCTTCCACCGAGATCTCATATTTCGAAGCATTTGAAATAATTACTTTGGCTTAATCTAAAAAAAACAAAAAAACATTTGTTTCAAAATGCTTTGTTTTGCTTACAGGGCCATTCTTCACTCAGGACTAGTCCACCTGTGACAAAGATTTACACTTTACCAGCCCAATAAATCTCTCCGTTCTGCACATCTTCTCACCACAACTCTTATTATTAAGTATAGCATATTTGGCGGAGACACTTTTCTCGCATTAGCGCCAGGAAACCCTTCCAGGGTATGCTTTATGCTTTATAAAATAAATAAATATACGTAGGAGTAGGAAATATGTGGCCCCCAACTGAAATTATTGTTGACTTACCTTTTCTAAACTTACGTTTTCAGTATACCATTTAAATTCCAACTTGGCTGGAGATTTAAAAAACATGATTTTTTATCTTCGATGTATTTACTGTTAGCTTACTGTTGTAAAGAGGCAGATAACCTAAAAGTCTTTGCATATCAATGGGGGTATAAGATAACACAATCAAGTTGTCTGCATTGGTTAGGCATTTCTTGCTAAGCTTGTCCAATGTTGGCTGATCACCGCCAACTTCAATGGAAACATAAGTTAAGTCAAACGTATAGAAGAAAAATATAAGGGGCGCCAAAATGCATCCCTGTTTCAGCCCAATAAAGTTAATATTGTTGATGTTAAGATGCAACCCTTGTTAAGCTTTATTGTGGCCTAAGACTGTATGAATGTGAATTAGTACACTTAACAGACTATTGTCTCTAGATGGAGTGGGCTCACCTGCTAGAGCAACTTAGGACGTTCTCCTCTGACGCTTAGGGAACTTACAAAATGAGGCCCTCTAGCCCGTTAGACTGCTACACACTGGGATACACACCATTAGACTACCACTCTGGGGCCCACGGCCCCCCATTGGTTCTTCTCTCACATTTTTCCAATGCATACACTAATGACCTACCAGACCACTCAAGCAAGTTTAGGGTGGGAGGGGGGGAAAGGGGTTGAGCTACTTGCTCCTGTTTGCAACAAATGTACCTTTCTTTGTTCTCGCATATGCAATCAATGAGTACCTGCATCTACATATACAAAATGATTACTGCTATGTATGCATGGTGGGATGCTATGTACACTAAATATGTACAGCAGTGGTTCAGCACTCAATTTCAAGTTCCATTATATGTACGTCATGAATCTTCAATGCATAGTACATGATTTGAAATGATAACTCGTTGTCATCTCAATAAACAAATGTGAGAGTGGTTTCTTCTCCCAAAAAATCTTCGTCATCTTTTTCTTAAAACCACAGCAAACGTACAGTAGCCAACGCGTTTCGTCCACCAGGGACTTCTTCAGGGCTCAATACACATGTTGTCGACTCGTATATTCCTCAATATATCGATAGAGTTCCAGCGTGGCGTGCGGTTCAACAGAACCGGATGCCACGCTGGAACTCTATCGGAGCAATTGTACTCCAAAGATTTTCTTTACAACAACTTCTATTTTCATCATTCATATATTGAGGAATATATGAGTCGACAACATGTGTATTGAGCCCTGAAGAAGTCCCTGGTGGACGAAACGCGTTAGCACTGTACGTTTGCTGTGGTTTTAAGAAAAGATGACGAATAAAGATTTTTTGGAAGAAGAAACCACTCTCACATTTGTTTATTGAGATGGCAACGATTTATCATTTTAAATCATGTACTATGCATTGAAGATTCATGACGTACAAATAATGGAACTTTAAATTGAGTGCTGAACAACTGCTGTATATGTTCATTTTGGGGAGTAATTCCTTCTAGAGGTGTAGAAGGGTCGCACCTCTGTTTCGTTGCACCACTGTGAATTTTATTCCACTATTTCCTATTCTGTGTTGACGTGTGCAAGATTTGTGTGCCTTGATCCTTCTCCTGTGCTAGTTACACAGAATATGTGGTTGCTCACAGTCTATATGTAATAGGCTGACAAAGTGATTCAGCAGAAATGTATATGCAACAGACTTCTGAAAACCAATAATGCATGTGTTAAAAAAAAAAAAAAAGACTATGGTCAATACCCCATCCTGATCATTTAGACGACAGCCAACCCCTATCAACAAGGTAGGAGGCTGCACTACAATCAACAAACTTTTTTTTTAGCTGTTCAGCATTTGGTCTCAAGGTAACTAAAGCCATAATATCACCTATGGCGGGGCAATATTTTAGAAAACCAGCTGGGGTAAAAGTAAGCAAGTCTTTCTCTTTAATATGAGTCACTAACGCCTTCAATAAGATTTGGGTGAAAATCTTCCCTTCAAAACAAAAACAGTGGGGGGCGTGGCCAAGATTGCGGCGGAGTAACAGCGTTTCTCCGGAGCTCCGCTCGCCAAGGCCGATAAACAGCATCCACAAGCCATCCTGGGACCCCAAATCACGGCGAAAAGGGGCCCGAGATCCGCAGCACAGGCAGCAGAAACTGCGAGCGATTTCCTGACCGCCGCAAACTGAGAGCCGTAGCAGAGGTGCCTTGGGAGTCGACCCCACTGATGTGCCGGTGAGCGACGGAGCGGCCGAGCCTCGTGGTCTCGGGGCCTCTGCCTGGGAAAGAGCAAGCGACTGCTGGGGACAAGGCGGAGCATCGTGCAGGAATACGAAGGCGCTCCTGGGTATGAAAAGACTGGCACACTGAAGACTGGCCCGAGACACGGAGCTGGCGGCCTGAGCGTCTGGGGTCCTGGCTACGAGAGATACGAGGTGTGCGGCTTAGGCGCAGGACTGCGACGTAAAGGAGCAGCAGTGAGCCTCGGTCCCCGTGCAAGAAGCCGAAGACCCGAACAGCGGATACCGGGGGTTCCTCCGCTGGACATCCGACATCGCTGCTGGGGACGCAGCCCGTGAGCGGCCCAGAGCAGGTGAGCACTGCCGGGATAGCCGGGCTGCCGCGCCGGGGACTGACCAGGGGACTGACTAGAAGGCCACACTTCAAGTGTCGAGGGCAATGCCGAGGGCGCTCTGGGGTGCCCCCCGTGAGTCCGGTCCTCGATAGGAGCAAGCGGAGGTCTCCAGCGAACAAACCGGGCCCCACTGCCGAGGCCCCAGGGACGCTTAAGAGAGAGGCGAAGCCCCCTAACTGAAAGGCGGGCCTGGTGCTGGTCCCGGCCCCCCCAGGAGCTTTCCGGCTCTTTCCTTTGGGCGATACACAGAGTGGCTGAAAGTTAAGCCACATCTGCCCAAGATCGCTGTATAGAGCTCCGAGGCAGGGCGGGGAACTGGAGGCGGGCTGAACAGCATCTGCGGCCATTTTGAAAGTGACCTGATATTGCTCCACAAGACTGAGGCCTAGACCCTGCTGGTAACACATAAGTGACTTGAAAAGATGGTGTCCTCAGCAGGAGAATATGGGCAGGAGCTTTATTGGAGAAGCAGGTACACAGGTCAAACGGGCCCAGTGGATCAGCACCAACTGAAAGACCAGGTGTTCTAATCCTCTGTTCCCATACATTCCAATACAGCATTACACTTGATAGAGGGACATAACAATTCCAGCATTCTATACCATAAATACAGAACACCACATATCTCCCCCCTTTTTAACAAAATAATGATGGAAACAGTGACTAATCACGAAGTCTGCTTGGAACCGTTCTAGCTCTACAACTTCTCCGTAAATTTGACTCAGGAGAACTCATAGGCAGTGAGCTTGACATATTACCACCTTGTGAGATCTTGGCCAGACGTGAAACATTCCACCATCACCATTGTCAAGGCGAACAGCATGGATATTAATCTCAACAATATTGCGAGGTTCTCTGAATTTAGACTTTCCTTTTTGCAGTAACAAGGGATCTTTGACCCTGACCAAATCTCCTACTGCAAACTTAATCACTCTCCTTTTTCCAGAGTGACAGAGCTTGTCATATTTGGAACGACTGTAATTGTCACTGTTAATTTTAGCCCTAGAGGCCTCAGAGGAAACAATACAGTCACCCTCAACAGCCTTCAGTTTCCAAAAGGGGCACAAAGAAGAAGAAACTTTTCTGTACCCTCATCAATTCAAAAGGAATCACACCAGAGACAGAGTGGGGAGTAGTGCTATACGCCCAAATCATGTTTCTCACTGCAGTTTCACAATCACCATTACTATTAAGAGTACTCTGCACACATTCAACCAGAACCCTATTAAACCTCTCAACTTTACCATTCGATTGAGGGTGATAAAGAGGAGTGCGAAGATGTTTCACACCTAGTTTGGCCAGAAAATCTTGCATGGAAACCGAGGTGAATTGCATCCCGTTATCGGTTAATAGTTCTTCCGGGACACCATCTCTGGAAAAAACATCCTGCAGAAAACGAATGACAGCCTTGGAATTGGGTTCAGAAACACCTCTTACCGCCACCCATCTGGTAAGGTGGTCAATTAAAACAATGAAATACTTCATGCAGTTGTAGTTGGGCAAAACATGAAAAGGACCGTGAAAGTCAACAGCAACTCTTTGCCAAACTCTGGCAGGACACGGGACTGGTTTGGGTGTGGGAGTGCTGGTAGTGAGATGCTTGTCACTGTAGCAACATTGGACACAATTCCTGACTATATTATCAATACCGGGCCACCAAAAATCATTTCTAATCCTACGCTTGGTGGCATTGATACCTAAGTGGCCTGAGTGAGCTGTTTCCATTATTCTCATTCTGAAAATATCTGAGGGAATGAGTTTGTTATCTCTGACCAATAAATCATTCTCAATAGAAAGTTTGTCAGAAATTTTACAGTACGGTTGTAAATCAATGGATAGGGATCTCTCCTTAGGCCATCCCTTAATAACAAAATCCATAACTTGCCTTAAGATGGAGTCATTGGTAAGTGCATCTTGCCAAAGTGACATGTCATGACAAATGACAGTGTCGTCAACATTGGCAATGATACATTCTTCGATGTCATCAGGGATATCAGGATTAGTTTGAGAATCGTCAACTGGAAGCCTGGATAGAAAGTCCGCTTTAACATTCTTTCCACCAGATATGTGGAGCACAGCAAAATTGAACTCCAGCAGTTTGGTGGACAACCTGGCCAGTCTAGCCGTAGATTTTTTTATCTTGACACCAGAAAGAATGTCCACTAATGGTTTATGGTCAGTCCTTAACCAGAACTTCCTTCCCCAAACATAAGACTTAAACTTTTCAACGCCCCACGCACAAGCCAGCATTTCCTTTTCTATAACAGAGTACCTTAATTCCACATCTCTCATTCTCCTAGACGCAAACCCTACAGTGATTTCCTTACCACAATCCATTTGGGATAATACAGCACCCATGCCATAGGCACTCGAATCAACAGTGATAAAAGTATCACGACCCTCTACGTAAGCTTGGAGAGCTGGAGCAGACAAAATACATTCTTTGATTTGAACAAAATGCTCCCGACATATGGCCGTCCAAATGAACTCTGAACCTTTTTTTAACAAATTCCTAAAGCACTCAGTGAGGCTGGAAAAGTTCTTAATGAACTTGGAATAGAATTCACACAAACCAAGAAAAGAGCGCAATTGATCTTTATCCGTGGGATGTGGCGCATTAACAATGCCCTCAACGATACTGGGTTTAGGTGTGACTCCATCCTTGGTGAGAACATGACCTAAGTATTCAATCTTGTTTACTGAAAAGATACATGTATCTTCTCTCAAAGTTACACCATTACTTTGGAGGGTCTGTAGAACAAGATCTAATACTTGGTTGTGTTCAGACTCTGTGTCGGTGTGCACCAGAATGTCATCCTGGAAGATTACAACATTGGGAACATTCTGAAACATCCTAGTCATTACTTTCTGGAACACAGAAGCCGCCGAGGCAGTCCAAATGGCATGCGGCAAAATTGAAATGTACCATCAGGTGTTACAAAAGCTGTAAGGTGGCGGGATTGTTCATCTAGAACTACCTGATGGTATGCTGAGCGTAAATCCAATTTGGAGAACCATTTGGACTGACCTACGGCAGTAATAAGGTCATCAATACAAGGTAACGGAAAATTCTCCACCCAGATTGCTTTGTTAAGAGATCTTAAATCAATACATAAACGAAGTTCTCCAGACCTCTTTTTGGCTAAAACGATGGGAGACAACCAGAGGGTGGCATCAACACGTTCAATTATTTCATCATTGAGCATTTTGTTCAACAAAATGGTGAGATCGTTTCTTACACTGTGAGGAACATTTCTCAATTTATGCTTGACAGGAGGTACACCTTCTTTGACCTTAATGGAATGCGTAAAACCTTTAATTTTTCCAATCTTATTATCAAAAATAGGAACAAATTTTTGTTTCCATTGAGAAGAGTCGGAAACGGAGTTTATCAAGGAAACAGGATTCTTCTGACCTGGTCTAATGATCATACCAAATTCAGCCTGATGCCACCACCCTAGTACATTAATGCCTTTTAAAGCAACATAAGCTTTGCCATGGATAGTTTTGTTTTGGAAAGAAGTGCGGCCCAAAAGTAACCAGCAA
The DNA here is from genome assembly GCA_963921515.1 of Calotriton arnoldi. NCBI lineage: Eukaryota > Metazoa > Chordata > Amphibia > Caudata > Salamandridae > Calotriton > Calotriton arnoldi. The sequence goes on from CAWUFW010001383.1 coordinate 875,739, forward strand.
GATCAATCCTGCTACCCTAAAATGCGGTAGTAATGACACCAGGAGGTAGCAAGACCATGTGTGACCAAGTTTGTTTATATCGATCAATGGAAATAATGGTGATGCTCGCACCTGAGTCAATGAGAAGAGAAATATCATGAGTCTGGATTGACACTTGGACAAAGGGATCTCCAAATCTCTTTTCGGTATGCACGTTATTTATCTCCAAAAATTCAACCGAGACAACAGACAAGGATAATTCATTGACTCTTTTATCCAACTCATCTGGAGCCTCATTGGGGACAAACTCTTGAACACTTCTAATAGGAAAGCGTTTGCCACCTCTACAGACCTTCCCAAAATGACCAGTTTTTTTACATTTCCAGCATTCTTCGGTAATAGCAGGACAGTTTCTGTAATTGGATAAGTGGGAAGGTGAACCACATCTGAAGCGCTGGAAGCCAGAAGAATATCGTGCACGAATAGTGATCTTATTATTCCTGTCAGGTAGATCTTTACCCTTTTTAGACTTGACATCGCTGAGAGACTGTCGAGAGCTAGTGAAAGAGCTAGTGGCAGCGACAGTGGAGTATGTATTGGACTGTTTAGAGTCCAATTCTGAACGCTCGATACTCTTAGCGATGTCAATTGTTTCATCCAAAGAAGGATTTTTACAGGAAAGTAATTTCTGTTGAATCTTCTTGGAATAACATCTGGAAACAATTTGGTCTCTTATTAACTTAGAAGTAAAATCATCAAAATCACAGTAGCTGGCCAAAACGTTTAAGGCAGTAACATAAGTATCAATGGATTCATTTGAAGCTTGAATACGAGTAAAAACTTTGTGCTGGGAAAGGGGAGTGCACAGGTCTCTACTGAATGCCCTCACACACCCCGAAGGATGTCATGCTTCATCATTTGGGCTGTGCTCCTCGTCGGGCCGGCGCTGCAATGCCCGACGGTCACCCGCGAAGGGGCTCTTTGCCGGAGGTCTTTTTAGAGACAGCCGTTGGGTGCGTGTGGGTATGTGGTCAAGGTAGTGAGTTGAGAGTGAAGAGTGGGTTAAAATAGGTCTAGTACTGCCCTGTTTTGAACAAATTTTTATTCTGGGGGTGTACTAACCTAACTAAAATAAGTGGACCCTGTCTGGAGGCTATGGTCCTACAGGGTCAAGATAGTGCAAGTGGTCGACATGTTTCTCGCCTACAGCCCCTAACGGATCAATCAGCGATTCTTCAGGACCGGTGAATATTTTAGTCAGTCAAAAAAGCTTTATTTCGACCGTACAGGCCATAAAAGCACATAAAAAAGATAATACAATGCAATTTGAATAAAAAGAAAAAACACATTAGAATATATCATCATAGGAACTGTATACATTTGTTCTATATTAAAAAGTAATACATTTCTAAATTGTGCAAAGTTTTCTAGTACATTCTTAAATACGCCCCCTCATGGCAACTCGCAGTACTAAGATTGGGTACGGTGCGATGTACAGCAGAGTTTGTAAATTCTACCTTGGGTGCAGGAGGGGTAGAGTAACACATATTTAACAACCAGTTCTTTTGTAAGTAAAACACCTGTCGGTTATTACAAAGTTTTTGACTTTATCTGCTTAATATATACGGCAGTGTTAAAAAATCCACGTTAAAACAAATAGTATTATACAATTAAAAAAGCCTAGAGAGAGGGTAATTACAGTAGAAATGACCATACAATGAATATGTGCAAACATGGCGTAGCAGCATATATAAAGATTGCTAGGAGCTAAAAGTTTCCCGAAAGGGTTTTCTTTAAAATGGCTCTACGAATGCACCACATCGAGTGTAGGAACCGAGAAATGGTAAACACAATAAGAGTATCGTTTTCATATTTAAAAAGCCTGTGCACCTCTATATAGTGTCTGATCCCCAAATTTCTACACAATTGTAACAACCACCGAGACCTTGGCTTTCCTTAGGCGGGGCAAAAGAAGAGGACATGAAGTTCGGTTTCCTCAACTCTATCACACCCCGGACAGTCAAGTTTATGGGCTCCCTGCCATTTATTAGTGAATGCTCGAAGCGGGAGCACCCCGTGTCTAAATTGAAGAAAAAGTTTCTTTGCCATAAGGGGTTGGATGTAATCAAGTGCCGATTCTAACCTGTATTGCTGCTTGATATCCAGAAACCTGGAGGTCAAGCAGCTCGGTGAATATTTTAAAAAAAGAGGGAGGAGAAAGGAATTCCTAACTCTAACACTACCGCAAGGCCGGTGCTGAATATCGTTTTGTCACCAGCGTTGCTCTTGAAGTTCCAGGGTTGTGACCTGGAAGGTGAGACCTGAAAGGGTAGTAAATACAGTAGTTAAAAACAACTCTTGTAGTTAGAGTCCTACATTGCAGTATAGTCGTAAAGTATGGTATTCCCATGCTCAACTAGATGCCACCAGTGATGAACAGTGGGAGTGCAAATCGGTAAAGTGAATTTTAAAACCAGTTATTGATACACATCACAGGGTATTGTATCAAGGCGTCCTGAAGCCCCGTGTGACAGTGCGATCTTCTGGGCTAATTAGGTAAAGTGAATTTTAAAACCGTTTTTGATTTTTTAATCACAGCGTATTGTATCAAGGCGTCCTGAAGACCCGTGTGGCAGTGCGATCATCTGGGCTAATGTTATTCTTATAAATGGAACGTGATGAGTACTAAATATCGTAGTGGAGGTACTTATTAAAAAGCGTCAGTTATATCATTAATTTAACCAGGGAGGATCAAACGCAGCATGGATAAATATGTCGACTATTTCAAAAATAGGAGTCGGTAAAAGGACGGTACTTCGCAGTAGATAAATGGTGTGCTAATAACCAAAACCAAACATAGTGACATAAAACACAACAAGCTTAAACTTTTGCACAACCCGACTCACCCCTGAAATTGAGGTCCGTTATTGACGGATTATGCCAAACGAGCACTTTGTTGCTCGATTCTGTTGGGAGTAAAAATAAACACAGGCGGGAGGCCGCACATATGTAGAAACGTAAGTAATCCACTCTTACCAGCTTTTAGATCGTAGTGTGGCGTTCTTTCTTTGAGGCAAAGTAGATACTTACAAAAGGGCAGCGCGCAACTAGCCTGCATCCTACCCCTGCTCTAGCTCCCGTGAAAGTGACTATCTGGCCCTCGATTATATCGGAAATAGTCATCGCGTTATTGCGTGAGATGCTAGACTGCGGCAGGCGGCGGCCATCTTAGGTGTATCAACTAAACTTTATTGAGGGAAAATGTGGTGCCGGATTTAACAACCGGTGCTATTGTGAGGAAAATATATACATATACACATAGCGATCTCTGAATTCAAAGACACATTGTTTCCTCTACCAAATTGTGCTGTAGTCCTACGGGTGTGCCCATTAATTTTTATGGACACCAGGTAGAGTAAGAACGTGTAGGGGTCGAGTGTTATGTGTGCAGCACATTGGTTAAGCGTCAGTTCTGGTTGGTGGTGTACGGTTGATCCCATGATGGTGGGGTTGAAACCAAAAAAGGGGAGTAGAAACCGCACTAATGTTGGGCATTGCGTATGGTATCCAGAGGTGAGTGTAGTACATGTTGCGTTACAGTCACCCTCTTAAGCCAGTCGGGATAAAGAGGGAGGTGAAGATCCCTCGTTAGGGCTTGTCCCTGATGCATTAAAGTCACCCTATTGAGCCAGTCTGGGCACAGGGGGAGGTGGAATTCCCTCATTAGGACGTATCCTTGTATACGGATTGGTGCGCACAGGTGTCACCCGTTGGGGAAGGTGTGGAGGGGAGTTATGTATTGTTCAGTTCTGCCCATGGGATGTCATCATTGAGGCCCCCAGTATGACTAGACATTTGGAAAATCCATTGCTGCTCTTTTCTGAAGAGAGCCGGTTTGCTTATCACGGGATGTGATTCCAGAATCGTCCATTGTATGTCATTTGCAGTATGGTGGTTTGCGTCTGTGAAATGGGCACACATCTTAGTCTTCGTTTTTCTACACCTGATGTTACTTCGGTGTTCCGTGATTCTGATTTTTACGGGGCGGGTGGTCATGCCCACATACATCAGGTCGCATGGACATTTTATGATGTAAACACAGTTGCCGGTGTTGCAATTGGTGTGTTTCTTTTGATTCCATGTAAAGGTTTCTGAAAGTTTCACCGTTTTGCTAGTTTTGGTGAAAGGACAAACTATGCACTGCCCACATGGATAGTGGCCCGGTACTGGCGGCAAGTCCCACAGCTGGGTTCTCACATGTGGTTCTTTTTTGGGTCTTGTTCTAATTAGAAGATTCTTAAGGTTGTTGGTCCTTTTGAATGCGAATCGAGGTGGGTTCACTGATAAATCTCCTGTATTAAGAATGCACCAATGTCTATTAATGATCCTTTTGATCATATTGGATTCAGAGGTAAATGTGGTGACACGTGATTTGTTTAGTGTCGGTTTTTGTTTGTGGTAGAATTACTGCTGTGTGAAGAATTTCTTCTGCGCGTCGGTATGTTGTCATCGGAGGAGTTATCATCCTGTGGTTGTTGAAAGTCTTCTCTCAGATACGGGTAGGTCTTTTCTTTGCTAAATCTGGTTATGTCTTTCTGAAGTTTAGATATTTTTTGCTTCATCAGAAATTCTTTGTTGTCCGCAATTTCATTGTTTACCTCCGCCAGTTTAGTCTTGAAAGCTGTGATGCTGGCTTTCAGTGCCCTCTCAGCAATGGTGATTTTTATGATCAAGTCGTCCGCCAAGCGTTTCGCTGTTTTTATTATTAAAATCAGCCAGTCCCTAGTGCACTTCCAGGCAACTAGGGACCATTCTTCTTTAAATTGCTTGTCCTCCAATAAGATTCTAGGCATGTTGGAAACGATAAGACCCTTGGGGGCTATGTTAGCCCGCAAATATTCGGTCATTATTGCGCCGTGCATTATTATTTTCATGAGTGGGCGTTTCATATTAGTTATTGAGTACCAGTCGCCTCCCTGGCTAGTAGAGGCCACTGCTCCATCTGAATCAAGTAGGGAAGGTGTCCTCAAGATTTCGGAGACCAAATCATCGCTGAACGAGAGTCCCTGATTGTTTTCCATTTTGGTAGTGGTCCTGCGTGTGTAATGTGGAAAGGGAGGAATAACGGTGAAGTATCCGTTTGGCCCAAAATGGGTAGAGGTTCCACGGCTGAGCTGCCGTGCAAGTAAATTCAACAAAAAGGAGGAACCGGGAGCTTTTTAAATTAGGTCCTGCACCGTGCTCCTAAAGTCAGTCGGTTAAGTAGGGATGCAGTTCCTGAGAAAGGGAAAGGGGAGTGCACAGGTCTCTACTGAATGCCCTCACACACCCCGAAGGATGTCATGCTTCATCATTTGGGCTGTGCTCCTCGTCGGGCCGGCGCTGCAATGCCCGACGGGCACCCGCGAAGGGGCTCTTTGCCGGAGATCTTTTTAGAGACAGCCGTTGGGTGCGTGTGGGTATGTGGTCAAGGTAGTGAGTTGAGAGTGAAGAGTGGGTTAAAATAGGTCTAGTACTGCCCTGTTTGAACACATTTTTATTCTGGGGATGTACTAACCTAACTAAAATAAGTGGACCCTGTCTGTAGGCTATAGTCTTACAGGGTCAAGATAGTGCAAGGGGTCGACAAGTTTCTCGCCTACAGCCCCTAACGGATCAATCGGCGATTCTTCAGAACCGGTGAATATTTAAAAAAAGGGGGAGGAGAAAGGTATTCCTAACTCTAACACTACCGCAAGGCCGGTGCTGAATATCGTTTTGTCACCAGCGTTGCTCTTGAAGTTCCAGGGTTGTGACCTGGAAGGTGAGACCTGAAAGGGTAGTAAATACAGTAGTTAAAAACAACTCTTGTAGTTAGAGTCCTAAATTGCAGTATAGTCGTAAAGTACGGTATTCCCATGCTCAACTAGATGCCACCAGTGATGAACAGTGGGAGTGCAAATCGGTAAAGTGAATTTTAAAACCAGTTATTGATATTGGGACACATCACAGGGGATTGTATCAAGGCGTCCTGAAGCCCCGTGTGACAGTGCGATCATCTGGGCTAATTAGGTAAAGTGAATTTTAAAACCGTTTTTGATTTTTCACATCACAGCGTATTGTATCAAGGCGTCCTGAAGACCCGTGTGGCAGTGCGATCATCTGGGCTAATGTTATTCTTATAAATGGAACTTGATGAGAGTACTAAATATCGTAGTGGAGGTTCTTATTAAAAAGCGTCAGTTATATCATTAATTTAACCAGGGAGGATCAAACGCAGCATGGATAAATATGTCGACTATTTCAAAAATAGGAGTCAGTAAAAGGACGGTACTTCGTAGTAGATAAATGGCGTGCTAATAACCAAAACCAAACATAGTGACATAAAACACAACAAGCTTAAACTTTTGCACAACCCGACTCACCCCTGAAATTGAGGTCCGTTGTTGACGGGTTATGCCAAACGAGCACTTCGTTGCTCGATTCTGTTGGGAGTAAAAATAAACACAGGCGGGAGGCCTCACATATGTAGAAACGTAAGTAATCCACTCTTACCAGCTTTTAGATCGTAGTGTAGCGTTCTTTCTTTGAAGCAAAGTAGATACTTACAAAAGGGCGGTGCGCAACTAGCCTGCATCCTACCCCTGCTCTAGCTCCCGTGAAAGTGACTATCTGGCCCTCGATTATATCGGAAATAGTCATTGCGTTATTGCGTGAGATGCTAGACTGCGGCGGGCGGCAGCCATCTTAGGTGTATCAACTAAACTTTATTGAGGGAAAATGTGGTGCCGGATTTAACAACCGGTGCTATTGTGAGGAAAATATATACATATACACATAGCGATATCTGAATTCAAAGACACATGGTTTCCTCTACCAAATTGTGCTGTAGTCCTACGGGTGTGCCCATTATTAATTTTTATGGACACCAGGTAGAGTAAGAACGTGTAGGGGTCGAGTGTTATGTGTGCAGCACATTGGTTAAGCGTCAGTTCTGGTTGGTGGTGTACGGTTGATCCCATGATGGTGGGGTTGAAACCAAAAAAGGGGAGTAGAAACCGCACTAATGTTGGGCATTGCGTATGGTATCCAGAGGTGAGTGTAGTACATGTTGCGTTACAGTCACCCTCTTAAGCCAGTCAGGATAAAGAGGGCGGTGAAGATCCCTCGTTAGGGCTTGTCCCTGATGCATTAAAGTCACGCTATTGAGCCAGTCTGGATACAGGGGGAGGTGGAATTCCCTCATTAGGACGTATCCTTGTATACGGATTGGTGCGCACAGGTGTCACCCGTTGGGGAAGGTGTGGAGGGGAGTTATGTATTGTTCAGTTCTGCCCATGGGATGTCATCATTGAGGCCCCCAGTATGACTAGACATTCGGAAAATCCATTGCTGCTCTTTTCTGAAGAGAGCCGGTTTGCTTATCACGGGATGTGATTCCAGAATCGTCCATTGTATGTCATTTGCAGTATGGTTTGCGTCTGTGAAATGGGCACACATCTTAGTCGTCGTTTTTCTACACCTGATGTTACTTCGGTGTTCCGTGATTCTGATTTTTAAGGGGCGGGTGGTCATGCCCACATACATCAGGTCGCATGGATATTTTATGATGTAAACACAGTTGCGGGTGTTGCAATAGGTGTGTTTCTTTTGATTCCATGTAAAGGTTTCTGAAAGTTTCACCGTTTTGCTAGTTTTGGTGAAAGGACAAACTATGCACTGCCCACATGGATAGTGGCCCGGTACTGGCGGCAAGTCCCACAGCTGGGTTCTCACATGTGGTTCTTTTTTGGGAATTGTTCTAATTAGAAGATTCTTAAGGTTGTTGGTCCTTTTGAATGCGAATCGAGGTGGGTTCACTGATAAATCTCCTGTATTAAGAATGCACCAATGTCTATTAATGATCCTTTTGATCATATTGGATTTAGAGGTAAATGTGGTGACACATGTGATTTGTTCAGTGTCGGTTTTTGTTTTGTTTCTAGGAGGGCTTCCCTGTTTGCATTACGGGCTCTTTTGCAGGCAGTTTAGATAGTTTTCATTGGGTACTCCCTTCTAGCCAGATGGGATGTCAGTTCTGAGGATTGAGTTTAAATATTCACCCACACGCACCCAACGGCTGTCTCTAAAAAGATCTCCGTCAAAGAGCCCCTTCGCGGGTGCCCATCTGGCATTGCAGCCCCGGCCCGACGAGGAGCACAGCCCAAATGATGAAGCATGACATCCTTCGGGGTGTGTGAGGGCATTCAGTAGAGACCTGTGCACTCCCCTTTCCCTTTCTCAGGAACTGCATCCCCACTTAACCGACTGACTTTAGGAGCACGGTGCAGCACCTAATTTAAAAAGCTCCCGGTTCCTCCTTTTTGTTGAATCTAGTTGATATTCATCCATGTCACCACTATCATGGCCAGTGTAAGTTGGTAAGTGATCGAATACATTTTGGCCCTCTACGCCTAAATAATAGTATAGGAGACTGCGTTTCCTATCAGGTTTAAACTTCATGCCATCAATTGCTCCCAAATAAGCATTGAAAGATCTAAACCAGAGCCGCCATTTTCACGGCGGTTCACCAGGATTCTGCAAAAAATAACTTGGAGGAGTAACAGATTGCATGGTGCAGCAATAGAAGGATAAAGTGTGTGGATCACTGAGTCCACAAACGCAGAAAAGAAGAACGAACAAAGTGCTGTAATCTTTAGCACTACCTAAGGGGAAAAAGTGTAAAAGCAGATGTTTGCAGCAGAATAAGCTTGGAAATGTACTTGAAAAGGGTGTGGATCACTGAATCCACAAGTGCTTGGAGAAGTTGACGTGCCAGTGTTCAAAAGGGAAGCATACAGGAAATGACGTCAGGACGTCCCAGAGTGTGTGGATCACTGAATCCACAAATGCTTGGAGAAGGTTGACGTGCCAGTGTTCAAAGGGAAACACACAGGAAATGACGTCAGAACGTGCCAGCAAGACGACCGGAGTGATCTCTCATGGTCGCAATGGGCAGAAAAATATTAGCGTGTTAGAGCTCGGGAACAAACACGCAGAAAGTGACGTGAAGATGAGTTGGGAAGACAACCGGAGCGATCTCCCACGGTCGCAATACCCAGGTGAAGTGATGGCTTGAGTTGAAGGCAAGCCGGAGCGGTATCCCACAGCTGAAGAAGGATGACAACGTCAAAGCGGGGAGACAAGCAGCGCGTATCCAGGTAACGCTGGTCTTTATGACGTGCGGAGACAGCCTTGCAGAAAGCAGGTGCACGAGGAGGTGAGCTCGAGAGAGAGTGCTAGTGCATACGTTTTTCAAAATAAACAGAGGCGCGTGTTGAAGCACTCACGAGGCAGGCAGGTAACAAGGCGTTTAAAACAAAACACAGAGATAAGCTAAAGAAAGAGGTGCTGCTCACAAGACGTTCAAGCACAGAAGCGAGCGTGAAACGGAAATAGTCCTGCTCGTGGGAGAGTTTAAACAAAGTACAAAAGTGAGCGAAGCACGGAGATAATCCTGCTCATGGGGTTGTTTAAACGAGGTGCTGAGACAAGCATGTAGCGAAGCAGAAAAATACAGCGAGTCCAAGACCAGCAACGTAAAGCTCATGTAGGAAAAAATGAGTAGGAAATAGACAGTCGCAAGTTGAGGAAAACCGCCTCTGGGCCCGATAGGAGAATAAAAAAAATAAATGGTACCTTGAGGAAGTGAGTCAGGAGAGCAAAACACTTGCCAGTGAGAACAGATCGCTCCAGATCCCAAGATCGTCGCCAATTGAAAAGATGGTGTCCACAGCAGGAGAATATGGGCAGGAGCTTTATTGGAGACACAGGTCAAACGGGCCCAGAGGATCAGCACCAACTGAAAGACAAGGTGTTCTAATCCTCTGTTCCCATACATTCCAATACAGCATTACACTTGATAGAGGGACATAACAATTCCAGCATTCTATACCATAAATACAGAACACCACATGACTCACGAAGAAGATACTGACCTGGGGTTACGGAGATGATGTTCCTCCTGCTCCACGCATCTCGGCCCGGACGAGAGTGGGATCCTGGGCAGGGAGCCCATACAGGGAGGGGAAGCAGGGTGTCTTGTGAAGCCTCCCTGCTGACCCGAGAGGCCTGAATAAAACCTACCGACTGCGAGAGACCCATGGACCCCCACGGAGGCGCCCTTGTAGAGATGACCACACACCGGGCAAGAAAGGACCCCACAATTAAAGAACCTCCTGCAAAAGCCAGGCACTAAAAAGACTGAGGGACGCGGACAAGAACAACAAGTGGCCCAACCCCAAGAGAAGGACATGGAACCCCCATGGGAGCACTCAGAGGAACCGATCACCCGCGGTTTCCTGGAACAGCTGTTTGGAACTCTCAGGGAGGATATCGCAGGCCTAAGACAAGATGTCACCTCCGATATTAAACAAATCAGAGTGGAGATTCAGGTAATCAGACAGCACGTTGATTCTTTAGAAAGAAATGGCGACCGCAGAGAAGAAGAGATCACTGAACAAGCACGAGAATTGCTGGAGCTCAGAGATGGTAACGAAGAACTCTACCTCCGCCTAGAAGATCTTGAAAACCGCTCTAGGCGGTCCAACATTCGCATCAAAGGCGTTCCTCTACAGGCGGACAGGGGGGGAAGCTGGAGGAATGGGTAATTCACTTCTTTCGGCACGCTGCACCGTGGCTTGGCAACAAAGACGTTATCCTAGATCGCACGCATCGCGCTGGAAGACCAGCCACCAGCCCAGGGCAGCAACAAGATATTCTTACCTGCCTCCACTCGTACCAGCAGAAGGAGATCATCATGAACGCAACTCGGGACAATGCGACCATTGCATTTGAGGGACTCCAGGTTCGGGTCTATCAAGACCTATCGCCACTTACTCTTCAAAGACGGAAAGCCCTGAAGCCGGTCACAACTTACCTGCGGGATAAGGGAATCATCCATTCAGGCTTTCCTTCGTTTGGAACAAGGAGCTACATGCGGTCTGGTCCCTAAAAGAAGCGCAGGAGGTTCTAGGACTCGACTTAGAGGAAGAGGGTACCTCCGGGTCGCAGAATGACGATGCAGCACCTCGTGGGACAGCGAAGCCGGGTCGGGGAAACCCACCAAACCCTCTGTGACAGAGAGCCAGAAAGAGAGGGAAGCTTTACTTCGCCAGCTACAAAATCAAGACAGGCCAGAGATTCCCTGAATGACTGATCCCGCAGGAAGCAGTAGTCCTCTACCCACGGGACGTAGCAACAAGCTGAAGTGTCCCGGGACAAATAAATTCTGTCTTGGTGGTTGGAGCCACTCCCCTAGACGAGATGACCGACTACCGGACACATGGACCCATGCACAATAGTGCGATCCACGCCAGATTGAAGGCGACTTCTTGTTCCTTTTATTTTTCTTGTTCTTTCTTTCTCTTATCTTCTTCCCCCCCCTTCTCTCATTACGGGTGTCTAAGACTAACTTTACCATAGTCGAGGAGGGCTACCATCTAGAGGGTCTGGGGGCACACAGCAGCACAAGGGAGGCTGAAACACAGATGTGGGGAAATGGGAAACAATGGGTGGGAGGATACCTCTATTCTAAGCGGACTGAGGTTAACAACTACTGGACACTAAACTGTGCAAAACACACACACCTGGAGGCCCACCCGGGTTGCTGTAGCTCCCTCTCGGGCGACAGCTGGGGTGGAGGGGAAAGTGCGCCTACGCTGTTATACCACAACAACATTTTGGGCTCCGGGTCGATGTGGGGTGGGAGGGGATAACCGCAAATCTCATAGGGGCCCACGCGAGCACGACCCAGGACCCCCCCTAAACCCCCATATGTCAACACTTAAGGTCTTAATTTTGAGCTTTAATGTCCAGGGACTTAATACACCAATTAAACGGCGCGCGCTCCTTGTGCTGCTTAGAGACGCCAACTGCAACATTTGCTTATTGCAGGAGACCCACTTGATGCGCACCGATTGGAAGCGCCTCTGATCCAAATGGTTCGACAGACAATATTTCTCCTCGGCGACGGGGAAAAAGGTAGGGGTGGCCATACTCTTGGCTACCCACTTCCCAGGAACAGCGCTGGGGGTACAAGCAGAAACACCAGGCAGAATGTTGGCACTGCGAATAACACTAGGAGCTCACACATACACAATAGTTTCCGTCTATGATCCAAATGAACATCAAGAAACTTTCCTCCGAGACACACTGAACACCATTCTCGAATCCCCGGACGAGGACCTAATATTGGGGGGGGGGGGACTTTAATATAGTGCCAGCTTCGCAAATAGACAGGTCAGTGCTGCATGTAGGACACTCCGGGTCACTTTCGGATCCTATGATTCAGAGGCTGGGGGAGGTAGGCCTGACGGATGCTTGGAGGCGCCGCTATCCCACCGCGTGGGAGTACACGTTCTTCTCTGCAGCGCACCAAACATATGCGCGCATAGATTTATTCTGGACATCACTGCAGGTTACGGGATACACAGACGATGTTACGATAGGGACAGCGGCTCTTTTGGATCACTCTCCGATATCCCTGGTGCTGCATCTGCCAGGGGGATCCCCCGCCAGAGATCATGGTGACTAAACCATAAACTACTCACATACGAATCCAACGTTACCAAGGTACGGGCAGCTATACAATCTTATCTGGCAACCAACGATGACAGCTCGGTCCCGGTCCCCCTGGTGTGGGACGCATTAAGGCTCTCATTAGAGAACGGTTTCTGGCTATTGCGGCGGGACTGAATAAGGACAGGAGGGACAAGCGGGAACAGCTTGAGATGCAGGTCAGGAAGTTGGAAGGGGTCCACCACCGCACGGGCGCGGTCCAGACAAGAAGACAACTTTACACCGTCCGTAAGCAGCTGAGGGCTTTGGTCTGCGACAGGGCGGAATATGCCCTCCTGCGCACTAAGCAGCGCTACTATGAGGGGGGAAACAAAGCTGGGAAACTCTTAGCTCACCTACTGAGATCCCAGGCAAATTCACGTCGCATCGCAGGGATAAAGAACCTCCAGGGAGAGATCTTTCAGACCGATACTGACATTGCGGTGGAATTCGAAACATTCTACATGGATCTCTGCACTGCGGAGTGCTTAGATTCGGTTGAGGTCTACGTCAGCCAGGCGCCGGTGGCATCTCTCCCCCCTCCAGACGTGGATATACTGGATGCAGCTATCCACCCAGAGGAGGTTTTATGAGCTATTCAAGGGCTAGCCTCAGGGAAAACCCCAGGCGGAGACGGTTTTCAACAGACTTTTATAAGGTCTTTGCCCCTGATCTCGTCCCGCATCTCGTGCATCTCTTCAACGCATTTAGTGAAACTGGAGCCTTAACCCCTACCATAGCTATGGCTGAAGTCGTAGTGATACCTAAACCTGGAAAGGACCCACTAGAATGCGCTTCCTACCGCCCAATATCCTTACTAAATGTTGATTTAAAGATCTTCACTAGCATATTGGCAGCCCGCCTCGACCCATATATGCAGGGCCTGGTGGACCCGGATCAGTCCGGCTTTATACCGGAACGCAACTGCAGCGACGGCTCAAGACGACTGTGCCACCTCCTAGATAAAACCCAATGCCTCCAGCAGCCCACGGTGCTCTTGTCGGTCGATGCCGAGAAGGCATTTGACCGGGTACACTGGCCATATCTATGACAAGTCCTCAAAAGATTTGGTATGGGCGATCGTTACTTGCGCTGGGTGAACTGCATATACAATGGCCCAGAGGCTCGCATTAGGGTGAATGGTATAGCATCCCGGCCTGTTGCGATTGCGAGGGGTACCCGCCAGGGGTGTCCACTCTCACCCCTACTCTTCACGCTTTATATGGAGCCGTTCGCCGAAAGAATCCGAAACCTCCCCACTGTCACCGGGATTAGGATGGGGGACAGAGAACACAAAATCTCCTTATACGCGGACGATGTGGTGGTCTTCCTCATGCAGCCGTAGCGCTCTCTACCCCCCCTCTTAGAAGAGATTGAAGCATTAGGCATGGTCTCGGGCTTCAAAATCAATATTCAGAAGACACTGGCTCTCAGCCTGACCCTCCCCAGGGCTGAGCAGCAACAATTGGCGAACCGGTTTCCGTTTGCATGGGCCCACAGGGGCATCCCTTACCTGGGACTGCAGATATTCCCTACGATTGAAAAGACAGTTCAGGTGAACTACTCAACGCTCTTAGCTGAGTCCCGATGGGAGCTTCTTAATTGGAAGAAACATGCTTTGTCATGGCTAGATAGGCTAGCGGCCATCAAAATGACCCTTCTGCCCCGCATCTTATATGTGATGCAGACGCTCCCACTATACCCTCCGCCTCGACTGTTAGCCCAACTACAGCAACTTATCGGGTTTTATATGGGGAGGAAAGAGAGCTCGTATGGCACGACATCAGACGTACCTGAGACAGGCTGACGGAGGCCTTGGGGTCCCACACCTGGAGAGATACTTTCAGGCAGCGCAACTGCGCTATATGACAGAATGGTACAAATTGGAATCGGAGAAACATTGATGCTTTATAGACCGCGCAATCGCAGGCATACACATTTAGAAGGTACCCTGGCTCCCTAAGCGACGTCGGCCGATGGGGGTTTATGTTTCACCGGTGCTGAGGGCTACCCTGGGGGTGTGGGACAGGGTACAGGAACCTTGCGGCCTCTCAACTTCCATGTCGCCTCTAACCCCTTTCATCGGTAACCCGGACTTCCCCTCAGCAATGGTAGGGAGCAGCTATCTTAAGTGGCAAGAGGCCAACTGTAAAAGAATCAGCAACCTTTTCGATGAGAAGGGAATCGCGGACTTTCCTCGACTCATGTCGGACCTCGGAATCCCCAAAGAGGCTTACTGGCAATACCTAGCAATCCGTCACTGGGTGACCCAAGCACAGGTGCAACCCCACGCTAGTCGCCCCCTCACTAAATTTGAATTATGGTTCATAACCAGCTCTTCAGACAAACGCCTGCTGTCAGATATATATGCATTCCTGAACAAACCAATAAACAATAGTAAATCCCCTGCGCAGCGTAGATGGGAATCGGAGCTGGACCGTGTGTTCTCCCCCAAAGAGTGGAAAGATATCATCCATAGAGCTAGGGCCTCCTCCTGTAGCACTGCAGGAAAAGAAATGTTCTTAAAAATAGCGCACTACTGGTACTATACCCCGGTCAGAACTGCGCGATGGAAACCTGGTGGGAACGACCGTTGCTGGCGCAATTGTGGACAACCTGGCACACTCACGCACATCCTCTGGCAGTGCCCGAAAATACAGGCTTACTGGAACCCAATTCTTCAAGACATTTACACCATTCGCCACACAGAAATTCCCAGATTTCCCAGCTACACTTTATTGGGACTCCCTAACCCCCTCACTAACCCTCTCAAATCCTGCCGGGGAAGGGCAATCACTCTAGCGCTGAGCGCCGCTAAGCAAATGCTGCTGTCTCGATGGGGAACAGAGGAGGTCCCAACTAAACTGGACTGGCTATATAAGATCTGGGAGATAGTGGGCATGGAGAAGATCACGGCAGGCATGACTCGAGCCTTACCCAGATTCGATAAAACATGGGGCTCCACCATCACTTCCCTCTCCACGGAGTTCATGGAACTTACGTACCCGCTATACCTCCGGGTACTTCGACTCCCTAATGCAAACCCACACCCCGCACACCACCCTCAAGAAGAACAAACACCCCGGTGGATAGCCTCCCGCACCACTGAGACAGAGAACACATCCAGACACCTTAACTCTTGCTCTTTCTTCTACTACATATTCTAACTTTCTTTACCCCTCTACGAAGCTCAGTTTCTTTATTGTTCCCCACCGGCCATTGGATGTAGGTGGCCGCTATTGTTACTTTTTGCACTCTTAAAATCAATAAAAAGATTTAAACCACAAAACAAAAACAGCTATTATTGAATAGTGTTAATGGAAGATCGCACCTTTTTACCTTACGCTGGAGTCCGAGCAAGGATGATAGGGGCAACCTACCCCAGCAACCTCAGCATTGTCCTCCAGAGTGACTGAAGCACAGAAAAAAGATGTTAGGCAATGGCACCCAAAAGAAGCTCAGACGAAAAGGAGCAAAGATGAAAAGATGGTACTTAAGGGAGAAAAAGCACAAGGCATAGAAAAACTCTCAACTAAAGCAAACGATACAAGAGAAATATAAGCAATTACAAACTAGGAAAAAGGCAAGCACTGAAACAAGCCCAGTATAACCTGAAAAGAAGAAACAAGGGACTGGAGTGCAAGGGGCATTAGACATGCTGAAGATAGAATACCCGGACATCTCTTTATTTAGTAGCTAGTGCTGCCAATCCCATGCATGACCTGGAAACACATTGAAGCCATCTTATATTATCATTCCCTATAGGAACAAATGATACTTCTAGTAACAAGACAGTCCTTGTCATACAGGCCTATAACTACTAGAGTCCTCATAGCTAAGCAAGAGACATAGGGCCAGATGTACGACCATTCACTTTAGCGAGTCGCAAATTGCGCCGAACTGCGACTCGCAATTTGCGACTTGCTAGAGTAAATGTACAACAGTGTCTCAGACACGGTTTGCGATTCCCAATGGGGTCGCAAATTGCATGCCTCATCAATATTCATGAGGCAAGCGCAATTTGCAACCCCATTGGGAATGGCTAGCACTCACAGTGATGGTTGTCTGCTGGGGTCAGCAGACCACCATGTCTGTGACTGCTTTTTAAATAAGGCAAACACAATGAGATGATGGACGGAGCGCAAATGCGGTTGCAAAACAATAGTACATGGCATTGAGACTCGCTATTAGGAAGGGCCGCCCCTTCCTAATAACAAGAGTCGCAAACGCTATTTTGGGAGTCAGTGACTCGCAAAATAGAGTTTGTATTTGCCTGGACCCTTTTATGCAGTCGCAAACGGGCCGATCTGCCGTTTGTGACAGCAAAAAAGGGTCGTACATCTGGCCCTTAATCCCCGTTCTGTTCCAATATCTCCATCTGCCAAAAATAAGTGGGTGGAGCATATGGAGTATTTTCTTACTTAATGACCCAGAGGTTTGTACAACATGTCTTGCCCTGGTGTCAATGCAGCACCCCCAACCTTTTTGGAGAGCGCAGTCCATTGCTTGGCCCCTGCAGTTCCCATGCATGCAGAAATCAGCAGCGCACTGCATGTGGCCGTGGAGTAGAAGAGTTAGTTGCTGGGATCAAGTCTACTTCCTTGTTTCCAGTCTGTTCCTACCCACTTCCCTGGGACTAGTCCTCCAACCAGTCTAAGCCCTTTCTGACCCAGCTCTCGCCTCAAGACTCCAACCTCGCTCTCTCTTCTCCTTCTTCCTTCTCATCTTGCTGTCTCTTTCCTCTCTCTCTCACTCGCTCTCCCTCCACCATAATCACTTGTGCTTGTTTTCTGGGTTTTTTCCCCACATTTGTGCATCTTCCACTTTGTCCCTTTCTCTCTTTGGTGCCTTTTTGTGATTGTACTCTTTTGTTTCTTTCTCTATATTGTGCAGTTTTCTCTCTCTATTGGGCCCTTTGCTCTTTTGTGTCTTTCCTCCTTTCCGCCTTTGCCCCGTTTCAGGCTCCCACAGCCCTCCTACTGCTCATTTTCCCCATCACCCACTTCCCCCTGCTCCTTACTTGCTCCTCCCATGTCGTCTTCCTGCCTCTTCTTTCTGCTCCTAGAAGCCCCGCCCCCCACGCTTCTCCCCCTACCAGGACCTACTTAATGGCGGCCCTGCGCACCACAATGAGAAGGTGCCTAAGCCCAGCCCCCCACCCACTCACCTGGGACCGGTCCTCCAACCAGTCTAGGCCTTTCAGACCTGGCTCTCGCCTCGAGGCTTCCGCCTTGCCCTCTCTGCTCTCTCTCCTCCTTCTTCCTACTCACCCACCTGCCTCTCTCCTCTCTCTCTCACTCGCTGTCTCTCCGCCATATTCACTCTCATGCCTGTTCTCTGCTCTCTTCCCCACATTCATGCTTCTTCCGCTTTTGCCTTTCTCTTTTTGGTACTTTTTCTTCCCCTTTGTGCCTCTTCTCTATATTGTTCAGGTTTTTCTTTTATGCCTTTTTGTGAAGTTTTCACTTTTGTGCCTTTTTCTGCAGTTTTCTCTCTTGTGCCTTTCTCTATATTGAGCAGTTTTCTCTCTATACTGGGCCTTTTGCTCTTTTCTGTTGTTCTCTCCTTTAAGCCTTTTCCCCCTGTTTCAGGCCCCTTCAGCCCCCCAGACATTTTTCCCACCTCCCGCCTCTCCCCGCTCCTTACCTGCTCCTCCCGTGTTGCCTTCCATCCTCTTCTTCCTGCTCCTAAAAGCCTCGGCCACACCCCTCTCATGCTCCTCCCCCTCCTACGACCTCCTTAATGGTGGCTGCTGTGCAACTGAGCAGTGAGTGTGTCACTGCTGCAGTTGTCTGCATCTCGACCATACCCAGTGCCAGGAACTCTGGCCTGATCACCCCCGAGTTTCTCTGCAGCCTTCCTTTGGTCGCTCGACCCGCTACTGCGGAACCACACCACACAACACTGTAGGAGCCTTCACTTGCTCTCACTGCCGGTTCTCCTGCAGCCTCACACACACACAAACACCCCACTCACAACCCACACTACACACCACCAATACTACAGCAAACCCATACAACAACACTCACTCGCATGCATGCTGCTCAACACACAATCCCCCAGTAAACATTCTACCGAAATCTGGGACTTACTGAGCAGCGACGCACCAGACCTCTTCTTCATCAAAGAAACCTTTCTCAACTCCACATCAGCACCTGACATCGCCGCAGCAATTCCTACAGGCTACAAGATCACACAATGGAATTGCAACCACAAGCCTGGAGGAGGACTCACAATCATCTTCAAGGAATCCATCAAGTGCTCACCCTTGGTAAAAAACGCCACCCCATGTAGTCGGCTCGGCACTGGAATGGTTTAGGTCTTTTTTGTCCGACAGATCTTTTCAGGTCTCCGCCCCCCCCTTCCTCTCTCATGCCCACTCCATCAAACAGGGGGTTCCCCAGGGCTCGGCGCTGAGCCCTACTTTGTTTAATCTCTATGTTCAACCCCTGGCAGGAGTAGCGCGGGACCATGGCTTGACCATGGTCTCTTATGCTGATGACACTTAGCTGGTGGTAGCCCTCTCTGGTGACCAGCCTCGGGACGCTATACAGTTCCGGAATGGTCTAGAGGCGGTTGCACGCTGGATGACCACAAACTGCCTTCAGCTCAATGCCAACAAATCTGAGGTGCTATTGGTGGGGAATGATAAGGGGCTTTGGAGTACACAGTGGTGGCCGGCATCCTTGGGCCTCGCTCCAACACCTAAGCTGTTGGTTAAGAATCTAGGGATCTGGCTCGATTCCACTCTTGGATTCCAGGATCACACTAAGAAGGTCGCCGGTACCTGCTTCGGTCTCCTACGGGGGCTGAGGCCTATTCTGGGGTTTTTTGATCCGGCTACACGTCAATTGATAGTCCAGGCGACTATTCTATCAAGACTTGATTACGCCAACGTTTTACTGTTAGGTGCCAACAAGGCCGAAGTAAACCGTCTCCAACGTGTCCAGAACGCAGCTGCTCGTGCTCTGCTCAGACTCCCTAGAAAATGCTCTGTGTCAGGCGCTCTACGCCGCCTCCACTGGCTCCCTATCTCCAAGAGGATCGAATTCAAAACATTATGTCTGGCTTTTAAAATTCTCAAGCTCTCTTCCCCGGAGATATTATCCAATTTGTTGGTCCCCTATGTCCCTGCTCGCCAGCTACGCTCTGCGGAACAATTCTTGGCCACTGTCCCACGAGTGAAACGTATCAGGGCTGGGGGCAGGTCTTTTCGTTGTCTGGCTGCCAAACTATGGAACTCCTTCCAGTACAGACTCGTCGTATAGACTGCTTGCTATCTTTCCGAAAGGCCATTAAAACTCACCTGTTCCCCACAGCTTAGCTCTTGCCTTCTCAGACTCTGTATTAGCGCCGGGACGCCCCTTTGTTGGGGCAGCTGTGCGCTTTATAAACTAATTAACATAACAAACATAACATAACATGTATGGAACACCTGCACTTCAAACTACAAATCTCTGTCAACTTCACCTTGTACGGAACCCTCACCTACCCACCACCAGGACCCCAAAACCCCTTCACCAACTTTATCACCAACTTTGTCGCCCCATTCACCATTTACCCAGAGCTTACTTATTAATCAGCGACCTCAACTTCCACCTGGAAGACAGAACCGACCACTGCCCCACAGCACTCCTCAAAAGCGTGGGCAACATCAGTCTCACCTAGCTCATCCCAGGACCCACACACACCGCAGGACAGAAACTGGACCCCATCTTCACCACCAGCAACACCATCAAATACATCGCCACCACGCCTCTCACATGGACCATCCGATCCATCATTCACTTCCAGATCAATACACAGGAGCTCAAAGCACCCACCTACACCAGCATATCAAGCTACAGCTGGGGCAAAATCTGCAAAACTGACTGGCTCAGCAACCTCATAACGGATCAACCCAATCCCACAAATTAACTCAACAAGGACATCACAAACTTCAACAATTCGATCAGGAACTGCGCAGACTGCCTTGTATCCATCAAACCCAACAAACAAAGATCCAACAGACAAGCCAGCTGGTACACAGTGGGCTTCCGAGAATCAAAACGACACTGTTAACAGCAAGAAAGCAAATGGAGATCCAGCTACGAAACCTCTAACAGATCCATCTACAAGGCTGCTCTCAGACACTACAACCAGCAACTACAAGACACCAAGAAACGGGCACTAACAGAACGCATCCAAGAAAGCTCCTACAGTAGCAAGATCTTCTTGATCATAAAGGACTTCACCACACCTTCCACAACAGTCAACAACATCTCCCCCTCCCAAGAACTCTGCAACGCCCTATCAAACTTCTTCCACAGCAAAATCACTAACATCTATAGCAACTTCCCACACAAACCGGACCCGGGCAACCTGATTGGCAAACTACCCACCACCAACCGAAAAGACCACCTAACCGAATGGACACCCTTCACCAGAGACTACACAGCATCAATCATGTTGACCACTCACCACTCAGGGGCCCCCACGGAACCATGCCCCTACCACATCTACAACCTGGGAATGTCACCAATTAGCACTACCTTCTCCCACATCATCAACACCTCCATCGCAACTGCCACTTTCCGAGATGACTGGAAACGTGCAGAAGTCAAAGTCCTCCTCAAAAACTTTAGGTGACCCAAACCAACTATCCAGCATTTATCCAATGTCCCTGCTCCCGTACCCAACCAAAGTGATGGAGAAGGCCATCAACAAGCAACTCTCAACCCACCTCAAGCTTCACCACCTAGTGGACAAGACGCAATCAGGTTTCAGAAAGAACCACAGCACTGAAACATCAATCACCAACAACATCAGGACCATCCGGGGCCACGGAGAAACAGCAGCCCTAAACCTACTTGACCTACCTGCAGCCTTCTACACCATTTCCCACTATACTCTGATCAGAGGACTGCATCACATAGGCATCCAAGAACCCGCACTATATTCTTCGGAAACAAGAACTTCCTATGGGGCTCTTCCACCTGGTTACCGTCAGAGCTAGGACCAACACCAACACCCACACACCATGAAAAAGACCTGGGGATCATCCTAGGTGGCAAACTCTACATGACGGCACAAGTCAACACATTGAGTGCCTCCTGCTTCCACATCCTATGCATGCTACATAAGATCTTCAAGTGGCTGCGACAGAACACCAGATGGACCATCACCCGAGCACTCATCACAAGCAGGCTCGACTACGGGAATGGACTCTCAGCCAGAATCTCCAAGCAACTCCTACAAAGACTACAGACCATCCAGAATGCTGCATCAAGACTCATATTAGACCTCCTGTGCCACACTTACATCGTACCACACCTCAAGGAGCTCCACTGGCTTCTCATTCACAAACAGCCAATTCAAACTACTTACTCACACATACAAAGCCCTACACAACATTGGACCAATATACCTTAACAACCATATACACTTTCATCAGCTAACCAAACACCTATACTCCACCTCATTCTCGCTCATACCTCCCGCATTCACCAAAATGGAGCTGGAGGTCGGTCATACTCTTACATCACGCCCAAAACATAGAACGACTTCCCTCAGCACATCAGGGCCTCCTCCTCACTTCTTGAGTTTCACAAGAAGCTGGAGACTTGGCTTTGCAAATATCTCTGCAGGGGCCATATGTCCACTAACCTGCTCCAGCACCTGGATACCTTCACAGGTGATTAGTGTGCTCTACAAATCAACATAACACATCCGTTTCTCAAAATATTTTCATAGAACTTCGCCTTTCCTAAAGGATTTTTTTTTTATTAAGGAAATTGCAATCCTGCTGGTCTCAAATGTCGACAAGCTTGTATCTCTGTGCTAAGTCTTCAAAAATATCAATCAATAAAAGATAAACTCTGCTGACTTCTTTCTTTGTAACTCTAGGCCGAGTGCACCTATATACATCAATATTAAAATCAGAGGGGGCCTTCAAATGCCCAAAACTGAATCTAACTAACTCTCAAAAGTGTATAGAATTGTTGTGTTAACAGCAGCGGTTAATCGAGGCCCCCCAGCCTCCCTTCTGCTTTTTCTCACTGGTATTATTTTTGCCAATTTTCCTGTTCTCTCTCACTCATTTTTTCCTCTTTCATCTTTTCTCTCATCTTATATTTTCCTCCCTTTTTCTTTCACTCGTGTTGCCTCTTTTTCTCTCACTCTTTTACTCACTTGTTTTGACTCTTTCACTCTCTCCTTTTGACTCTTTTCTCTCGGATTAAGTACCTGTACTTTTACAATGTATACAAGTCTTCAAACTAGGTGGAGCAAGTCTTTACAATGGAAAGAGTGGTTCTTGTATAGTGACTAAAGAAGTATTACAACATGTGACTCTTTTCTCTCACTCATTTCATTTTACCCCTCTTTCTCACGTTTTTGCTGCTTTCATTCGTTTTTGCCTCGGTCTTTGCCTTTGTATCTCTTACCTGCGTTTTGCCACCTGTTGCCATCCTCACCCCGCACTCTTCTCAAACGCTTTGCTCAACCCATCACCCCCCAGATCTCCTTCCACCTCCTCTAGACCTTCAAAATGGCGACGGCATCATGCAAAAGGGAACTTAGTCTGTGACTGTGTGTGCTCGGTCCACGCCCAGTGACAGAAACCCTGGTCTTTCAGCCACCCACACCCCAGCACTACACATCGCTACTCAACTCACGAGCTCATCTACCTCAACCCTAGGTGCCCATCCTCAAACTGCACCAGGGCCTCCCCACTCGAACGGAAGAAGCCTTTTCCTGCCCACATGCCACCTCTCCTGCCTGAAGTCCCAACATCTCCTCCGGCGACACACATCGTACACCCTGCTCCCTGGGGACCGCCCAGAACCACTGACCCCAAAACACGCATCTCTCTCAAATGCCTTCTCCTCAAAACTCCCACTCTGATCAAGCAAGCCATCAAAGTTTGGGGCCTTCTGGGTGACCTTTCCCTCGACTTGTTCTTCCTCATGGAAACTCCACGACTGGCCTGTACATTGACATCGCCACACCCCTGGCTACAAAATCAACAAAACACAACAGAGTCAACAAACCTGGAGACGGCATAGCCATCATATATTACAAAATCATCAACTGCGGGGCGTGGCCGGGCAAGATGGCCGATCGGACGTAGACTGTCTCGGCTCCCGGTCCACGCGCTGCTCCGGCCCTGTACCTGGCGTCTGGAGGGAACCCTCGGCGAACCTGATGCTCCCGTCCTGAAGCGGAGGGTGTGGGGCACCTGCGGAGCTGCTCCGGCCGTTACTAACGCCGTGGGAGCGGCGTAGATCTGCCGAAAAGGGGAGAAGGCGGCGGTGAACAAAATGGCGGGCGGAGCTCGTCTGGAAGCGCCGATGGTGGTGGCCCCACATAGGAGGTATGTCTGACGGTCGCGGGTCGAGGGACGCACCGAGGCACAATCTCAGGAGCGGCGGTACATTGGGGGCGGCCCCCACTGCAGTCTGCTTTCTCACGCCTGCCTGACTTTAAAATGGCGGCCGAGAGCGACATACGGCTAACGATCGGCTCCCCCGCCTGGCTGATTGTGCCCGAAGCTTGCCGCCTTCTCCACAGCAAAAGCTACTCCCGTTGCCACGACTTGCCACCCCTGTGTTGACGCTGCAGATGGATTGAGGACGCCGCTGACCTGTCCTGGGGTCACGGTGTGCTGCTCTACGCGACCACGGATTCGTTTGCCTGCAGTGGTGCCTCCCCCGCTCTGTACTGGGGAATGTATGCTGGTGGCTGGTCCTGGTGCCTGTGCCCCTCGCCTGCAGAAGAAGTATGTGATTGGGGGCACTAGGTGGATGACTGTAGACCGCATCCGAGGGGCTCCCTCCTCGCTCCATCCTGGCTGGGCAGGGTATTGACTACAACTCCCCACATCCGCTTTCAAGGGACGGTCGCAGTCCCCCATAACGGAGCTGGCGCCGGCTCAGGGGGGTGCAGCCCATACAACGTGTACGTAGACCTGGGATCACCACTCTCTTGACGCTGCCGAGCCTTGCTGGCCTGCGGATCTTCTCCTACTCAACTCACCTCATTCGACCCTCTGCTACCGGGGCCTCATTCAGCTTCGGCGCTCTGGCTGGTTTCCCAGGGGCCGTCTTGGTCAACTCCATATGCCACCGAAGAAGGCGACGAGCAGGACGACGAGTACAGTGTCGGACTTCTTCACCCCTTCAGACAAATGTCCGACGCTGCGAGGAGACACCGGAGCCACTGCTATGGCACTCACGAAGGCGGACTTACTTACCATGTTCAAAGATTTCAAAACTGAACTACGTAATGATCTTGGTCAAGACATCAAAGCTTCTATGGACCAGCTACGGACTGATCTAACGGAGCGTTTGTCCTCCCTCCAGCAGGATGTGGACTCGATGGGTATCAGGGTCTTGGTCCTGGAGACGCAGCATCAAGAGCAAGAGCGACTCTCTACTGAACTGCTTGGGGATGTTCGCTCTCTCCGGGACCAGTTACACCAGACACAACTCAAAACGGAGGATCTCGAAAATAGAACACGGAGGGAGAACGTACGAATTAGGAATCTGGAGGAGGGCGCGGAGGGGTCCAACTTGGCGGCCTTCGTGGAGGGGCTGTTTGCAGAGATTCTGGCCCCCAGACCCTTAAAATCAAACTGGATAGGGTTCATCGTGTGGGTAATCTGATGGCTGGCAAGAAGAAAAGGCAGCGCGATGTCCTAGCGAAGTTCCACTCCTTCACAGTTAAGGAAGCGGTGTTGCAAGCGGCCAGAACAAAGGGTTCCATCTCATTTCAGGATCACGCATGCTCTATCTATCAGGATCTGGCGCCGGCAACTTTGGCACGGAGACAGCTGTTCAGACCCATCACGACAAAGCTGCGGGACGATCGTATCAGATACAGATGGACCTACCCATTTGGACTCAGTTTTGAATTCAAAAACAAACACCGTCATGTTACTGACCTCAAGGAGGGGCTGGAGCTGCTGGGCCTTCCGGCCGGGGGCCCTGGCTCCGAGCGGGATGCGTCTGGGGAGTCTTCCCGTGGGCCTCCGACGACTTCTGCGTGGTCTGCGGTCTCCGCGGAGGGTCCCCGGCCCAAGTCTACGATTTCAGCCTTCGGTTTTCCTCGATCCCGGATCCCGGATCCCGGGGCCCCCGTCGGCGGTTGGGGAGACTGTGGACTGTCTTCCTTCCATATGTAAGACCAGTGCCTTTACCTTGTTTCTAAAGCTATTTAAGGTGGGATGCTGATATCACGATCGGGCGGAGTCTTCTCGTGCTGTCTGGGGTCTTCTCCTTGTTTTGCGCTTCTTGCGAGGGACCTATATGTACTTTAACACCAGGAGTGGCCCTGTATTAATGGTTAGACTTCAGCCGAATTCAGGCGAGGCTTTGCTCTTTCACTATGCTTGGTGCCGGGGCGGGCGTGGACTGGGTCCTTGGACCCGTTGTCCCCCCAAATCCCTGTGGGGGCTTTACACCCTCCGGCGGGGATCTGGTAGTGACCTTTTGGTTACGCAATCAATGTTAATGTTTGTTTTCCTTTTGTTGGGGGTTTGGGGGGGAATGGGTGGGACATGGTGGCGGCTTTTTAACACTTAGCTATGGCAGGTTCTTTGCCAATTTGGCAGCTGCAGTTACAGAGAGATGGCAGTACACGCTCCCTGGGGGAATAGAGAGGACATGGGACATGACTGGGCGGGTGGAGCTCTCAGAGAGTCAATGTATTTTCCTTTGACACTATGACGATCACTATTGCAACCTGGAACGTCAAGGGTCTTAATTCCCCTCAAAAACGCCAAAAGGTATGGAAGTATATTATTGATCATCATCTGGATATAGTGGCCTTGCAGGAGACACATTTAGCCAGAGCCGAAGACACACGCCTTAAACATAAACAATACCCATTAATTTATAGATCCTCGGCTCTTACGAAACATAGAGGTGTGGCGCTTGTGTTCCGTTCTGCCATACAATTCCAACCCCTAGAGGTCCTTAGTGATAAAGAGGGCCGGTGGATAATGGTCAAGGGCCGCCTACGAGGAAAAATGTGCACTTTTGTAGCGGTTTATGCTCCCAACACTGGGCAGACGCTCTTCTTGCATACACTAATGGGGAAGCTGCTGGATTTTGTGGAGGGGCCGGTGATTTTCATGGGGGATTTCAACCTGACTTGGCAAAAAGAACTGGCCCCTCCACAAAATCACAGCGCTCAGATGTGGGCTCCTTTTCTACTGACACTCAGCAGCGCATCCTCGACCTGGGACTGTTGGATGCCTGGCGTAACCTTTATCCACACACCCGTGATTTCACTTTTTATTCCCACGTTCATCGTACATACTCCCGACTGGACTATATCTTTATTAGCCAATCTCTGTTAGGAGCCCTTCAAGAGGCTAAGATATTCCCTCTCTCAGTATCAGATCATAGTCTGCTCTCCATCTGCTTGTCCTGGGGTGGGAATGCTCCAACGACTCCCAAGTGGTACTTCCCGGCCTCGCTAGCGTGGGATAAGGAATCCTGTATTAAGCTTCGAGAAACCATTACGGAATACTTTGATGTTAATAAACCTGAGGAAACGTCGGAGTTTACCACTTGGGACGCATTTAACGCGGTCTTTCGGGGGAGGTGTATTGCCCTCAACTCGGCATTAAATGCGCAACGCGCTAGAGAAAGGGAGCAATTGGAGCGGGAACTGACTTCTGTTGAACACGACCACAAATTAAATCCCACACGGCATACCCTTCGTAATTTGACAGCGCTCCACGGCAAACTCCGGGCTATTTATAATAATAGAGCGGAGTTCACACTCCTTAAACTCCGTCATTTATCATACACTCAGGGCAACAAGATTGGGAAACACCTAGCTAGGCAGCTAAGGGATAAACGGGAGAGAGAGTACATAGGCGGAATTCAGGGACCTTCTGGGGAGGTTGCACACAGGGATGAGGACAAAGCTGAGATTTTCGGTTCCTTTTACAAATCTCTCTATGCTAGGGACAACTTGGACTCAAACGCCCAACAGGACTTCCTCCGGACTATGTCCTTCCCTCAGGTGTCTGACGAACGGAACGAGTTACTCACCGCTCCTATCACCCACGACGAAGTCAACCTTGCTATTAAAGCCCTTAAGCCCCACAAGGCCCCAGGTCCGGATGGGTACACCGCCCTTTTTTATAAAACTTTTGCTTCTGACATTTGCCCCATCTCACGCGGCTTTTTAATAAGATGGCCGAAGAGGGGGAGACCGCTGCCTCCGTGACTGAGGCCATGATTTCCGTGATACCCAAATCCGGGAAGGACCCCCAGCATTGCGCCTCATACCGACCTATCGCGCTCCTAAACCTCGACGCAAAACTGTACTCCTCCATTATAGCCAAATGATTGAACGACCTTATGCCGGACCTCATACATCCCGACCAATCGGGGTTTATTAAAGGCCGGCAAACCCATGATAACACCCGCCGAATTATCCATCTTATAGAGAAGGTTAATAGACGTCAGATCCCCGCTATCTTAGTGGGACTGGATGCAGAGAAAGCGTTCGACAGGGTTGACTGGGCATTCCTATTCCACACCCTCACGGCGTTCGGATTTTCATCCAAATTTATAACCATGATACAAGCTAATTATCTCCAACCGCGCTCTAGAGTGGTGGTCAACGGGATACGCTCATCCTCCTTCTTCCATTCTAGAGGCACCAGACAGGGGTGCCCTCTTTCGCCCCTACTCTTCGCTCTAAGCATTGAGCCCCTTGCGATGGCGATTAGAATTAATCCCATGATCCAGGGGATATCATTCGCTGGGGAACCCCATAAAATCTCCCTTTTCGCGGTCGATGTCCTTTTGTCCCTCTCTGAGCCGGCCACGTCCCTCCCACCTTTACAGTCAGAACTTGAACGCTTTGAAACAGTAGCAGGTTTTAAAATAAACTTCAGCAAATCGTATATTCTCAACCTTACATTACCGCAAACGGAGGTCCGCGGGCTCCAGTCCCTTACTCCACTCCCGTGGACTACCTCCTCTATACAATACTTGGGAGTCCACTTAACGCCGAAGGTGGAAGGGCTCTACGCGGCTAATTTCCCTCCCATCCTAACCCGTATCCAAATGGAACTCACGAAGTGGAAGCCTCTCTTCCTGTCGTGGCTCGGCCGGATACACGCGGTGAAAATGACACTTCTTCCTAAGCTCCTTTATCTAGTCCAGGCCCTGCCCATAGAGATGGGGGGAGATTTTTTCCGTCGAGTCAAAACTATGATCCTACACTTTATTTGGCAGGGGTGACGCGCTCGCTTCTCCTTCTCCCTTTTGCGTCGCTCCCGCGCGGAGGGCGGGGTGGGACTTCCCGACATCCAATTATACTACAAAGCAGCACAGTTAAGAGTCCTGATTGAGTGGTCGAAGGGGGAATCCGACAAACACTGGCTACATATGGACCGTAGTGTGGTGGGGAGGACCATTTGGGACTTGGTCTGGCACCCCAAAAGAGACAGATCCAAGAATGCCTACATTGCCACTCCTACTCGCGCCACTCTGAAATTCTGGGACACGGTCGCACGAGATGACAGATGGACTTCTTTCCCCTCGCAATTTACACCACTCCATTTCAACCCAGCGTTCCCCCCAGGCCGGCAGGAGGGACCTTTCGATGCCTGGAGGGAGGGAGGATGCCTTGCTCTGACTCATCTTTTTCACAATTTCGACCCCCTCACCTTTGACAACTGTCAGCGAGATTACGGCTTGGGGAACACAGAGCGATACCACTATACCCAGCTAATGCATTGGGCCCTTACACCCCTAGTACGTGAGGCAGCCACCAGACCTCTCACGAGGTTCGAATCCTTCCTCACCAAGACCACTTCTATGAGGGGGACGATTTCATTCATTTATAAATTCCTACTCACCACTACACTCTCCCCGCGGCCACGATGCATGACCATGTGGGAAGGAATTCTACAAAGAGGTATTTCTGAGGGCGAGTGGGGGCACTTATGGACAGACATTACAAGATTCAATCGCTCCACTGAGCTCCGGGAAGCCCATCTTAAGACTATGATGGACTGGCATCTCCACCCATCCAGGCTTAAGCAAATCTTTCCCACCACTTCTGATAGATGCTGGAGAGGGTGTGGGCTGCTGGGAGACTTTCAACACATATGGTGGGATTGCCCGACCATTCGCCCCTTCTGGGAAGAAATACTTGCGCACATCAAAGATATGCTAGGGTACCCTACTCCGACCTCTATGGCGGGGATTCTTCTGGGACTTCGTGACCCCTCCTTAGAGCACCAGACCCGAGCAGATAAGACGATCATGTGGCTCTGTATAGGAGCAGCAAAGATTACTTTGGCGGCTGCTTGGAAAAGGAAGGAGGCACCAGCAATTTCTCTTTGGCACTCTAGATTGTGGAAGCTGCTTAGTCTGGAGCGAATGTCAGAAGTCTTTAGAGACGATTTTAAGAACTTTGAATACAAATGGGGCCCCATAGTCACCTTCCTTTCACGTGGTCTACCATCCGCTGTCTGTCCCTCCGCTGTTAGAGCCCTTCATCTCTTTCAACTTTGAACCGCCACTCAGGGCACCAGCCACATGCACTGCACGACTGCTGCCGCCACCATTGTAAGGGGGGGGGGAGGGGTTTTCTTTGTTACTGTTTGTGCGGCCTCCCGGTTGGGGGTTGCTCCTAAGTGTTGATACTTACTACCCAAAAGCCTCCTCCGATTGGGGGACCTAGGACGCTTACCATCGCAAAAGAAAGATGGGAGGCATGCTGACCTGTTTGCTATCACTAACTGAGTTTAACGATTTACCCCCAGCCCCACTACTGTGAGAAACTGTAACCCTCATTTATGCAAACCATTGAGACCGGGGTTGGGCACAACTTGAGCATCATGTAATTCTAGCTACTTTCAGTCTTGTTGAATTGTGTATCACCCCCTGCGAGAGGTGAAATGATAGCATTGACGTAAGATGTATTTTGGGAAAAAATTCAATAAAAATACGTTTGAAAAAAAAAAATCAGCAACTGCACTACCACCTCAGCCAACACCAACAGCTGGCTAGAACACCTGACCTTCCCAATCAAGATCCCCTGCACCAATACCACTGGGGGTAAAATGTAGTTTATTAGGTAACAAAAACCATAAAGGTACATCATTCAAACGGCCACAATATCATGCCCATGTAAAAATAAAAACAAATACAAACACAGACTTAAAAACATATCAAATCAAATTAACCATAACAGTGGTTGGGAAACAACGTTTAGGCCTCGCTAAATTCAAGGCATCATATGATGACATCTACAGAGCACTTGCATTTTGCCAAATCTCCTATTGCTACCTCCCTCCACGGTAACTGCAAATGTTGAAGCCTTGAATGAAGCCATACAGATATCTTACTATAAAGTGCATAGTGCAAAGGAACATAATACACGCATGGACGTATACAGATATAAAATCAGTATAACCATAGCAGCAAGAAGGTAGGACAATTAACCGAGCAGCGGATGTAGCACACAACTTTTGGGCCTCGCCAAATGTAAAACGTCACATAATGACATATACACAGCACTAATATTTTGACAAGCTCCTATAGATACCTTGCCCCATGGTAGCAGTAGATTTTAAAATCTAGGACATAGCCATAAGTATATCATACTTAAACATGCATAGTGCAGAGAACCACAAAACTTAATTCAAGTGCAGGCTGTGCAGATATAAATCCTTGTGGTCAAAGCAACATATGAAAAGCTCAGCCCACTGGCCTCACCAGGTTCAGGGCATTGTATGGTGGCATCAACACTGCACTTTAGATGTAACAAATCTCATATGGATACCTCCCCCAGAGTAGCAATAAGTTATAACCTGAAACACAGTCACAGTGACATCCTACTATGAAGTACATAGTGCCTAGCAAAATGCTAAGTGCAACCATGTCCCTTCCTGACTCTAGTCAGCTTGTCAGTCCAGGAGCCTGAAATAGTGTTCAGCCAAGGTGAAATACTAATTTGAATAGCACTGCAGTTAGGATCGAACAAATCTCATGTGGATACCTCCCCCACAGTGGCAGCAAGTTTTAACCGGAAACATAGCTACATGGGTGTCATTCTATGAGGTGCATAGTGCCTGACAAAGTGCTAAGTGTGGCCAATTCCCCTCCTGACACTGGTCTACTTATGTCTGTTCATGGGGGCCTGACACAGTGCTCGGCCGGGATGAAATGCTAAGTTACAGAGGAATGAACGTGAACTTGGGTTGGGGCGCATTCAACTAATCGTGGAAGTAGTTAATGTGCAAAGGGGCTTATGCCTTGCCATATTAAGACCTCAGAGGAGTCCCTAACCCCCGTTAGAACATGGCCACTTGATGATAACGTGACTTAGCTGTAAAACGCAAACATGCATCTTGGGGACCCAACAGACAGGATAGGAGGCAGTATTCCTCACGCTCGCTTCCTAGCAGCCGGTCAGCCAGCAGCCTGTGCCCAGCTTTGCCTGGCTGATAACGCCCTTCCTGAATAAAAACATAGTGGGGCCATGGTAGGAATGGACCTTCGCCCTAATCTGGTCCTTAAAAATGGCGAAAAACTGCACCAGTCGAATATTCAACTTGAGATTTCGCAGGTTTAAGACCTCCACGGCCGCCGACCTGCAGGTTCTTATTCCTAGGGCTAGAAATTCTTTAGGTAGCAGGGTCCTCCGGGGCCCTAGTAAACTAGGGCAGAGGCTGAGGATATGCAGGAAAGTTTTCTTTGTCCGATGACACAAACAACGCCTCTGAGCGACCCCCCTCCTGCCACTTTGGAATGAAGTCCAGGGAGGGGAGAAGACCAAATCTCATTGCCATGAATTTCCTCTTGACTGTCACTAAATATGCTGCATCAAAATAGGACTGTTCCTGCTGGGCATCATAGGAGTTTAACACCAGCCACACGTGTGCTCGCTTAGCTAGCGTCATTTTACCCTCCAATTGACTTTTCAGCCGCACACATTTGTTCACTGCTTTCTTGAATACTTGCTCACTTGTATCCAGTTGCCATAGTTCACTAAGGCCAAGGTTCTCGGTGTTATCCTGCAAATACTTATTAAAATATCCTTTCCTCCTTTGTAGATTTATTTAGGCCCAGACATGGTGTGCCATCAATCAATCAATCAATCACAGAATTTGTAGAGCGCACTACTTACCCGCGAGGGTCTCAAGGCGCTGGGGAGAGGGAAGGGGGGGGGGGGGATGCTGCTACTGGTCGAACAGCCAGGTCTTGAGTAGCCTCCTGAAGGTCAGCAGGTCTTGGGTCTGTCGTTGGCTTAGTGGAAGGGTGTTCCAGGTCTTGGCGGCGAGGTGTGAGAAGGATCTGCCGCCGGTGGTTGTTCTTCGAATGCGAGGGACGGTGGCGAGGGAGAGGTCGGCGGAGCGGAGCTGGCGGTTGGGGACGTAGAAGAAGAGTCGTCTGTTGAGGTAGGCTGGGCCAGTTTTGTGGAGTGCCTTGTGTGCGTGGATGAGGAGTTTGAAGGTGATCCTCCTGTCGACGGGGAGCCAGTGCAGGTTCCTCAAGTGGGGGGTGATGTGGCTGTGGCGTGGTACGTCGAGGATCAGGCGTGCGGAGGCGTTTTGTATGCGTTGCAGTCGCTTGATGAGCTTGGCCGGGCTCCCGCGTAGAGGGCGTTCCCATAGTCCAGTCTGCTACTGACGAGGGCCTGGGTGACTGTTCTTCTTGTGTCTGTCGGGATCCACCTGTAGATCTTGCGAAGCATGCGGAGGGTGTTGAAGCAGGAGGAGGAGACTGCGTTGACTTGCTTGGCCATGGAGAGCGTTGAGTCGAGGATGACTCCCAGGTTGCGTGCGTGGTCGGTGGGTGTCGGGGCTGCTCCCAGCGTCGTTGGCCACCAGGAGTCGTCCCAGGCTGAGGGGTTGGAGCCGAGGATGAGGACCTCCGTTTTGTCCGTGTTCAGCTTTAGTCGGCTGATCTTCATCCAATCGGCGACGGCCTTCATTCCTTCATGGAGATTGGCTTTGGCGGCGAGGGGGTCCTTGGTGAGGGAGAGGATCAGTTGAGTGTCGTCGGCGTAGGAGATAATGTTGAGGTCGTGTTGTCTGGCGATGCGTGCGAGCGGGGCCATGTAGATGTTGAACAGTGTTGGGCTGAGGGACGATCCCTGGGGTACGCCGCAGATGATCTCGGAGGCTTCGGATCGGAAAGGTGGGAGGCGGACTCTCTGGGTTCTGCCGTCGAGGAAGGAGGTGGTCCATTCCAGGGCCTTGTCTCGGATCCCTGCGTCGTGGAGGCGTGCGCGTAGAGTGCGGTGGCAGACAGTGTCGAAGGCGGCGGAGAGGTCCAGCAGGATGAGGGCTGCGGTCTCACCATTGTCCAGCAGGATCCTGATGTCGTCGGTGGCGGCGATGAGGGCAGTCTCAGTGCTGTGGTTGCTGCGGAACCCTGATTGGGATGGGTCCAGGATGCTGTTTTCTTCGAGGTATCGGGTTAGCTGTTTGTTGACGATCTTCTCGATGACCTTGGCTGGGAACGGAAGCAGAGAGATTGGCCGGAAGTTCTTGAGGTCTCTCGGGTCCGCCTTGGGATTTTGAGTAGGGCGTTGATCTCTGCGTGTTTCCAGCTCTCTGGGAAGGTCGCGGTCTCGAAGGAGAGATTGATGATGTTGCACAGGTGGGGTGCGATGGAGCTGCTGGCTTTGTTGAAGATGTGGTGCGGGAAAGGGTCTGACGGGGAGCCGGAGTGTATTGTGCTCATGGTCTTGATGGTGTCCTCGATGTTCACGCTGGCCCAGGCTGGCAGGGGGTCGTGGTCGATGGTGTGTGGCGGGTCTGGTGCATCGATCTTAGTTGGGGCTGTCTGGGTGTTGAAGCTGTCGTGGATGTCGGCGATCTTGCGGTGAAAGAAGGTGGCGAGGGAATCGCACAGGGGTTGCGACGGCGGGATGTCGTTGGTGTTGGAGCTGGGATTGGAGAGTTCCTTCACGATGTTGAAAAGCTCCTTGCTGTTGTGTGCATTGTTGTCGAGGCGGTCTTTGAAGGAGATTCTCTTGGCGGACCTGATGAGGTGGTGGTGGTTACGGATGGCGTCTTTGTGGGCTGTGTGGCTGTCCGGTGTCTTATCACTGTGCCATTTCTTCTCTAGTTTCCGGCAGGTACGCTTGGAAGCTAGGAGTTCCGAGGTGAACCAGCTGGCTCTTTTGGTGGTGTCGCTGTAGGTGAGCTTTTTCAGCGGGGCGAGGGTGTTGGCACAGTCGTCCATCCATCGTCTGAGGTTCCAGGCAGCGTCGTCGGTGTTGGATGGGTCGGAGGGAGGGCTGAGAGCGAGGGTTGCCCGGAGTTGGTCTTCAGTGACTTTGCTCCAGCAGCGGCGTGGGATCTGTTGGGTGCGGTGGTGTGTGGTGGGTTTCTGGAAGGTGAAATGGATGCAGCGGTGGTCGGTCCAGAGGAGTTCCGTGGTGTGGCTGAAGGAGACGTGGGAGCTTGAGGAGAAGATGGGGTCAAGCGTGTGGCCGGCGGAGTGGGTCGGTGTTGTGACGAGCTGGCTCAGGCCGAGGTTGGCGAGGCTGTCGATCAGGGTGGTGGAGTTGCTGTCGTTGTTGTTCTCCAGGTGAAAGTTCAGGTCTCCGAGGAGGATGTAGTCGGTAGAGGTCAGGGCGTGCGTGCTGATGAAGTCGGCGATGGAGTCGCTGAACTGGGGTCGGGGCCCTGGGGGTCTGTAGACAAGGGTGCCTCTAAGGGTGGTGTTGGGGTCCGTGTGGATCTGGAAGTGCTTGTGTTCGGCGGTGCTGAGAGTGTCGTCGGTGCTGGTCGAGACCCTGATGGTGTTCTTGTGGATGATGGCGATTCCTCCTCCTACTGCGTTGATGCGGTCTCTGCGGGTGATCTTATAGCCGTCTGGGATGGCTATGGCGATGTCGGGGGCGGAGGAGTCGTTCATCCAGGTCTCTGTCAGGAAGGCGACGTCTGGTGATGATGTGTCGAGCAGGTCCCAGAGCTCGACGGCGTGTTTGCGTGCGGAGCGGGTGTTCAGTAGGATGCACCGGAGGTGGTTGAGGTCCTTCTTGGCGGGCGCCTCGGTGGCTCTGAGGCTGGTGTAGCTGCAGTTCCGGCAGGTGAAGGGACCATGGGTGCGTTTCGGGGCGGCCTTGAAGCAGTTGTGCGTCCGTCCGGGGTTGAGAGCGTGGAGTGTGGTGGCATCGTATCGGCGTCGGTCCTCGAGGCTGGAGCGGGGGGCGCGCGGTCCAGGGGTTCTGGCGCTGGGCGCGGTCCAGGCGCGGACGGGCGCCATATATGGGGAGGTGGGAGGGAGGAGCAGCTGGGAGGCAGGGGCAGCGAATGGGCAGTCAGGGGGGCGGGGCCGCAGCGGTAGGAATGGAGAGAGGCAGCGAGGGGCACAGAAGGCAAAGTGGACAGATAAAAAACAAAGAAATACGGGCACAGTACAATGGGGCAGCGGGGGCACAGAAGGCAAAATAGACGGAGAAAAACAAAGAAATACGGGCACAGTACAATGGGGCAGCGGGGGCACAGAAGGCAAAATGGACGGAGGAAAAACAAAGAAATACGGGCACAGTACAGTGGGGCAGCGGGGGCACAGAAGGCAAAATAGACGGAGGAAAAACAAAGAAATACAGGCACAGTACAGTGGGGCAGCGGGGGCACAGAAGGCAAAATGGACGGAGAAAAAACAAAGAAATACGGGCACAGTACAGTGGGGCAGCGGGGGCACAGAAGGCAAAATGGACGGAGAAAAAACAAAGAAATACGGGCACAGTACAGTGGGGCAGCGGGGGCACAGAGGGCAAAATGGACAGAGAAAAAAACAAAGAAATACGGGCACAGTACAGTGGGGCAGAGGCGGCACAGAAGGCAAAATGGACGGAGAAAAAACAAAGAAATACGGGCACAGTACAGTGGGGCAGCGGGGGCACAGAAGGCAAAATGGACGGAGAAAAAACAAAGAAATACGGGCACAGTACAGTGGGGCAGCGGGGGCACAGAGGGCAAAATTGACAGAGAAAAAACAAAGAAATACGGGCACAGTACAGTGGGGCAGCGGGGGCACAGAAGGCAAAATGGACGGAGAAAAAACAAAGAAATACGGGCACAGTACAGTGGGGCAGCGGGGGCACAGAAGGCAAAATGGACAGAGAAAAAACAAAGAAATACGGGCACAGTACAGTGGGGCAGCGGGGGCTCAGAAGGCAAAATGGACAGAAAAACAAAGAAATACGGGCACCGAGGCCACAAGCGGAGGGGCGAGCTTACCAGCAGCAGCAGCGGGCGGACAGCACAGGCGGAGCTGTGTGGTGGGGGAGCGACCTACCTGGCAAGGTCAAGGGTCGCTTATTAGGTCGAATCATTAGGAGGATTCCTCATTTTGTGGCAACATCTTAGGCACCTTATCTGGCTTAAGATTGCTTTACCAGTGAAAATTCAAGTCTGACTTGTGCTGGGGAGGCAGACCTCGGCAATTGGAACACTGTAGTAATCACACTGAGAAAGGTAAGTGTGGGAACACTTAGTTTATTGACTGTCCATCTCCACAGCTTCCAGGGACAACCAACAACTGCCCCTTCGTATTCAAACCATTACATTCTATCACCATTACAGTGACATCATAAGCTGTAGTGAGTAGATCAATAGACAGTAAAGAATACATGTTCTAGAAAGACTACTACAACATCTCCTTTCTTTCCATGAAACAAAAACAAAAAAATAAATAAATAAATAACGGATGCAAGAACACATAATACAAGGAAAAGCAAAATGAAGAATGAACATAGCAGAAACCGCAGTAATGAATAATAGACTATAAATCCATACGTTTAGGCGGAACAATTCTCCTCCCACTCTTGCGAGGAGTAACATACTTCAATGATAAGTTAGGAGGCTGAGAAGATTGCAGACGACACCCCCTCCGAGCTTGCTGGACATGAACAGCATCGCTGCCAGACTCAAGCCCCAACTGCAACACAACCCTCCTAGGAACTTTATAAATTCTGGACAAATTCCACCAACTCCTCCCATTGACCCTCACAGCAAAACGTGAAGTGGCATCCACTTTAACAGGAGGACCGAATTTTGACAATCCCTTTGCCACATTGAGTGGACACTTAATTCTCACCCAATCTCCCACACGAACACTAGACTCAAAGTCACCCACATCACGGACAACAGAATGAGCATGCGTCCCCACATCAGTTTGAGAATCCCCACACTGTGACTGTGAACCCCACTTCTTCAGCCAAGCACGGCACATATGAAAAGAAGCCTCCCTTCCACGG
Organism: Calotriton arnoldi; assembly: GCA_963921515.1. Taxonomy (NCBI): domain Eukaryota; kingdom Metazoa; phylum Chordata; class Amphibia; order Caudata; family Salamandridae; genus Calotriton; species Calotriton arnoldi. The sequence goes on from CAWUFW010001383.1 coordinate 913,536, forward strand.
AGCAGTGCAAAGGGGCTGGAACCCGTGATGGGACTGGGAGTAGTGCGATGACCCCACAACATGCTCTGGACCGCTTCCTTAATATCAATTCTAGTAGAAACAGCCCACTGAACACACTCAACTAGAATGCGGTTTGTGCGCTTAATGAAACCATTGGCCTGTGGGTGATACATAGCCACACGGCGATGTGAGATCCCAGATTGAAATCGTACATCTCCTTGGAAGTAAATTGTACCCCATTGTCAGATACAATCTCTTTAGGGAAACCCTCTCTGGCAAAAAGAAATTTGATAACCTCCTGTGTATTGGGATCAGTCATGAATTGAACCTCCCACCACTTACTGAAGTAGTCAGCAACAACCAAGGCGAATTTGTATTTGTTAGGTAGGACATTGAAAGGACCCACAAAATCTATAGCTAACTTCAAGCAAGGACTATTGGGAAGATCCACCTCTTGTAGAGGAGGAACAGCAACCTTGATGACTTTGTCACTGGTGCAACACGTCACACATCCCTCTACAACATCGTTCACTTGGCGATCCATGGAAGGCCACCATTACACACATCGGATCCTCCTTTTGGTACTTGTTTGTCCAAGATTACCCTCATGACCATAGTCGATGATGCGAGCTCTCAAGGACTCAGGCGGAATAAATGTATCCCCCCCGCATGACCATTTCACCACCCTCCAAAGAAAGCTCATCAGCAATCTTTGCAAAAGGCTGAAGCTCACCATCCAAATGCTTTTCTTTGGGCCAACCAGACACAATGAATCCCTTTACTCTTTTGAGTACATGAGTACAGAGTCCGAATCCATTGCACAGAACCACTCACGTTCAGTAAAACAACCCTGACTGCAAACATCCACGGCAGCAATCAAACATTCTTCATCAGCATCATCATCATAAAGCTCCTGTTTCCCCGAAGGTAAGGGAGACCTTGAGAGAAAATCAGCCCTTGTGTTTTTTCCGCCAGGAATATGCGCAATCTCGAAATCATATTGTAACAATTTAGAACTCAATCTTGCAATTCTTGGAGTGTGATCCTTGACAATATTACCATTGAGAATGGGGATGAGCGGTTTGTGATCAGTAAGTAATCTAAACGTCTTACCCCACAAAAAACACTTGAATCTTTCGACAGCCCAACAACACGCCAGCAACTCTCTTTCAACAACTGAGTAATTCTTCTCACTTGGATGTAACGCTCGGGAGGCAAACCCAATGGTGTGTTCCTTCCCCTGCTTGACCTGAGAGATCATCCCCCTCAATCCATCCAAACTGGCATCCACTGACACAGTGCACTGGTAGAGGGGATCAAAAGGCGTAAGAATTTTGCAACACCCCAGTTCTTGCTTGATGCGGGAAAACTCATCTTGACAGGATTTATCCCAGATAAACGTGGCTTTTCTCTTGAGTAAGCCTCTCAAATGTACAGTTTTTGCTGCAAAATTAGAGATAAACTTTGTGTAAAACTCACATACACCCAAAAATGAAGAGACCTGTTCTTTCGAAGTGGGACAAGGGGCATTCACAATGGCTTCGATGAGACCTTCTCTTGGTACAATACCATCACCGGATATCCGATGACCCAAGTACTCAATGGATTCTACACCGAAAACACACTTGAGTTTGTTGGCCACAATCCCTTTCCCCTGTAATCTGTCCAATACAGCTGCAAGATTTTTGTCATGTGATTCCCTGCACTTTCCTGCAACCAAAATGTCGTCCTGAAAAACCACAGTATCTGTGACACCCTCTAAAACTTTCTCCATAACACGTTGTAAGACAGAGGCTGCCGAAGCTAAACCAAACGGCATCCTTCTGAACTGAAAAGTCCCAACAGGAGACACAAAAGCGGTCAAATGTTTACAATTGGGATCCAATTCCACTTGGTGGTAGGCAGAAGCAAGATCAATTTTAGAAAATAATCTAGCACCCGCAAACTTTGAAAGAATATCATCAATACGAGGGAGTGGATGGGAGTCCACCCAGATCTCCTTGTTCAAACTGCGCAAATCAATGCACACTCTGAGACTCCCATTCTTCTTGCGGGCAACCACCAAGGGAGACAACCAAACGGGGGGGACTCAATTGGTTCGATGACTCCCGACTCACACATCCTTTTAAGCTCAGCCGACAAATCATCTCTAATGCTAAACGGCACATTACGTAACTTGTGCTTGACCGGGACAGCCTGCTCCTTAACTTTGATGAAATGTTTGAAACCTTTGACACATGCCAAGTTATCCGCAAAAACGCTCACGAATTTGCTGGACCATGAGACCAAACTCTCACATTGAGGAGAATCATCCACCACTGAGACTTGCTCAACCGTACCAGGTCTAAGAGTCATGCCAAACAAACCCTGATGATACCAACCGAGAATATTAAGACCTTTCTTTGCCACATAGACCTTCCTATGAATATGTCTGTATTTGAAAACAAGACTTGTTTCGAAAAACCCCTTCAAGTCAATTCTCCGTTCTTCATAAGAAACAGGACTTCTGTCTGGTGGATTGAGAGGTTTGTCTCTCCAAACACTTTCAAACAACTCTTCAGTAACCATAGTCATACGTGCTCCGGAATCCACCAATAGTTGTATAGACTTTCCATCAACCAACACATCAACTACGGGATCAACACAATTCTCTGAGTCATCCTTAACAACCACAATAACATTGGTTAAAGAACTCACAACCTCACTCACAGGATCACCCTTATCCTCCTCAGCATACACAACATTGACATTACCCCGGAAACCACACACTTTGGCAAAATGCCCTTGTTTACCACACTTGCGACAGGAGGCATTCCTAGCAGGGCAAATCCGGGAATTAGGAAAATGAGAGGAAAATCCACATTTTGCACAAACATTCTTTGAGAGACTCACTTTTTTCTCAGGTTTGAAAGTAGTGTACCTACTTCCTCTTTGCTCACTCTGTGGTTTATCTTTATCCCCCTGTAACTTATCACCTTGATCTTTACGCTCCTTCACCACACCCACAACATTCTTCTCGGGTTTAAGCTCTCTCGAAGCTTTCTGGGATAGTTCAATACTTTTGACAATGGTAATTGTTTCTGGCAGAGAGGGATTTTTCAGAGTAAGCAATTTCTCTTGAACCTTTTTATCCTTACAATGAACTACAATTTGATCACGAATAAGTTGAGAGGTAAAATGTTCAAACTCACACTCAGAAGCAAGAATACGCAAAACCGCAACATAAGACACAATACTTTCATCACTGTCTTGTTCTCTTGTAAAAAACTTGTGTCTGGCTACCACCAGGCTACCTTCTACATCAAACTGTTTCTCCAACATTCTCACAGCCTGATCAAATTCATTCAACACCTCTTCTCCTTTAACAACATCAAGAGGAGGTAAGTGTTCAAGAACAGCTTGACCCTCAAACCCTAGATTATGCTCCAAAATAAATCTTTGCCTTTCAGCACTAAATCTAGTACCCCCATGGCACCAAAATACTTCACAAAAGCCCTGTACCATATCTTCCACCTTACTGGTGGATCACCTGGAAGCAGTAAAAAACAGAGGGGGGATTGTACATTTTGCATCTTTAAATACACTTGAAAAACTTGATATAACTGTGTAAACAGTTAACCTAAACCTGTGAAGAAAGAAAAAGGGTTAATCTTTTTTTTAAATAACTACTACACGCTGACACAATACTGTAGTATAAAGTCAAACTGGTAGAATTAACTTGACTATAGACTCCTTCAGGCAGGCAGGAAACTGCAGAGCGTCCGGAGTCTGGCCACAGATAATTCAGAGTGACAAAACGAAGATCCAAATGTGCGCGTGAAACACGAGACACTCTCCTCTGCGTTGCTAGGTGACACACCTAGTTTGTAAACTGCGTAAAGATTCACACTAGAACGCGCCCCTCAAAGATGCGCGGGTGCGTAGACTACAACATGCAAAGAGACAAATCCTGATGCCTCTTAGTGACGTCCCCAAGAACGTGAAGACAAGAACTGGTACGCGCTCCTCCTAGACACGCAGATGCGTAGACCTCACACTGCCGTGACCCGCATAGTAATGCCTCTTCGTGACGCGCTCCTTCAGGTTCGCCAACACCGCTGCAGGATTCTATTGCGCCATCAGTCTGCACACAGCAGGAACAGAGAAGGACCTCCGGGCAGGCAGACGCACACAGCCAGAGAGCACAGAACAAGGAGCCCGACTGAGCACCCAGACAATCAAGAAAACTCACGGTTTGTGTGGCCTCGAGCATTAAACGCAGCGACAGCTTGGGAGCAGAGCGAGAAAATCGTAGTGTTGATCTTTAGGGGTCACGGAGCAACAAACTGCCGGCCAAACCCTCCTCGGGTGATTTATACAAAAAAAGTATGGGTTTCTTCACTCTGAAGGAACACACAGCATGGAAGACAATGTTCACCAAAGCACGAAGGATACTGCGAGTTAAACTGCAAGCTTTCCAGAAAACCAGATGTCAAAAAGTAATCCAAATAGCAGGAACAACGGAAGCAGACCATAGACAACAGGACGCTCCACCACAGCACACGTGGGTGGAGAGAGGGACAGTCCAACTTGTCGCCAAATTTGTAGTAATCACACTGAGAAAGGTAAGTGTGAGAACACTTAGTTTGTGGACTGTCCATCTCCACAGCTTCCAGGGACAACCAACAACTGCCCCTTTGTATTCAAACCATTACATTCTATCACCATGACAAGCTGTAGTGAGTAGATCAATAGACAGTAAAGAATACATGCTCTAGAAATACTACAAACACTCCTTTATATGTCTGTATTATGAGCTTCTCAAAAAGGTTTGCATCTTCACCAAGGATTATCTTGCCCCCATAGGATAAAGTTGGGATCAATTTTGACTTTATCACTGTGATGAGAGCTTTAAGATTGTGGCCCCAGAGACTTTTCGTTAGAGTAGAAAAGGTAGTTTAGCGCATTTGCTTTCCCTCTAATAGCTTCTTTTTGAGCCGCATGGGAGGCCCTCAAGTCCAATTTGAAACATAGGTATGTATATGTCGTTGTTTCTTCTGTCATGGACCTTTTAAGTTGCCATTTTCCACGCTTAGCAATTCGCCAATTTAAAGGGATTACTTTTGCCTTTTTAAGGTTAATCTCCAATCGGTTGTTGTCGGAATACTCCCCAAGCCGGTTGATCAATTTGTGTAGCCTTACTCTGGTGTTGCTTAATAGAAGTAGATAATCTGCGTATAGGATGTTGGACAGGGGTACACCACCAAGGCTTGGGGCGTGAGATGCCAACTCGTCGAGGGATGGTGAAAGATCCAAAATAAACAAGTTAAACAGTAGCGGTGCTAACACACATCCCTGTTTCAGACTGAATAATGTACCCAGTTCTCTGGACAGGTGACTCCCGTCCCCGACCTTAATCTTAACCCATGTCTTTGTGTAGAGTAGCCTTATTGCCCTCAAAAGCTTTTGTGCGATCCCCCAACGTTGTAACTTTCCCCACAGCTTATCACTTGGGACGCGGTCAAAGGCCGCCTTAAAGTCCACGAAGCACATGAACAGCGGCATGGGGGTATCACTTGCCCTCATCATGATCAGACCACAGCCATTAGGTTAGATAGTATCCCTTGGTTCTTTATGAAACCCGTATGATTCATGGGCAATCTTCCAGCTTCTGATGCCCACTCTGATAGAGCTTGTAACAGCATGGTTGAGAAATATTTGAGGTCCACTTCTAACAAAGCTATCAAACAATAGTTGCTAGGGGAGGAGGCTATCCTTCTTTTACAGATAGGTTGGATAATTGAACCAGCTTTTTGGAATGCTCTCAGAGGCCAGTATGGTGTTACAGATCGGGATCAGGAAGTTTGCCCACGTTGAGATGTTTTCTTTCAGGAGGGCTTGGGGGATACCATTAGGGCCCGGTGCACACTGGCACGTGAGTTCTGTATGACCTTGATTAAGGACGAGGTGGAGTATTCCAGTGGGTCGTGATCCTCACCGGTCTCAAGAGCCATGTGGGACTCCCCTGAGGGGGATATTTGGGAAGTAGGGCCGCTTGTACATCCCATGGAGTGTGTTTTCAAATACTTCACCCAATCTTCTGCATTTATGCTAGCATTGTTTGCCGCACTTGGGTCATTTTCACTCTCATTGATTAGCTTCCAAAATCTCTTCTGATCGTTTTGTTTTAAACAAAGTAGTAGCTTGGCCAATGCAGAAGACACCAAAATTGCCAGAGGGATCTATTAATCCAGGCTCTTATAAGGCAAATCGGCTTCGGCTGACTGGGGTTTTTTTCTAAGACTAATGCTTGCATCTTTGTAAGATGTACAGGCCAGATATTATGCCACCAGATGCTCTGAGAAGCATCCCCAAGCCTTTAGTAAATTCTGCTCACTTGTGATTGCTACTTCCAGAATCTCTACCGCCTCAGCCGCCAAAGCTTGGAACTTGTCTGCGTTCAATTTGAGGTGCTTTAAGTTTTGCTATGGGCATCTTCTTGCAGGATTCTGGCGCGATCCAGACTAGTTGTATTAGCTCCAATCCAGATGTTTTGGGGTTGATAATCACTCTTGACTTGGTGATCAATTTTAAAGTAGATGACTTGACTATTCTGACTGGAATTCACCATGGAATAATCAAGATATGAGATCGTGTTGTCCGAAGACCTGGTCCATGTTGGAGGGATATCCCCCGCGAGGTGGCCATTTAGCACTATCAATCTGGCCAGTTCACAGGCTCTTAGGAGTTTTTTCCCTATCTTATCTTGCCTTCTATAGGGTGAATAGCTTTGGTAGAGCATGGCACCAAGCACTTCATCATCATCCTCGTTTGTAGGCTGGAAAAGGTTTAGATTGAAATCACCGGTGATGAACAGGTTGGCTACCATACAAACTCTTTTCAGCTCCAATAGCAGGTTAATCAGTTTATTCACTGCTGCTGATCTTTTGCTAGGACCGATATAGATGTTGACAAAAAAAACGGATCTGCCGGCTGCCGAGCCCAGCCATCCAGACGTAGAGCCAATACCCATGGCTTGTGTAGGTCCTTCACCGTAACCTTTGTGGTTAACTTAGAATTCACGTACATGGCCAAGCGCCTTTTGCTCCCCCAAAGTTATTGCTTTTACATGAGAACCTGCTATATTCAACTAACCTAATTCGTGGGGTGCTGGATTGTACCCAGTTCTCTTGAACCGCAATTGTGTCAAAGTTTTTCACATATTCCAACAGCGAGGCATTCTCAATTTTCGATGCAAGTCCACACAGCTTCCAAAAGCACACACTCAAGTTACCCTGCTCTGTTATACGTGCCTTTGGGTACATCTCATTTCAATCCTTGCAGTGTTCTGCTGATAGGACTGATAGGAGCCAGCTCCAGCTGTCCATTTCACTTTGCTTGGTTACAAATCTTCTTTGGGCTGCGCCCGTTTGGTCCGCAGAAGCTTGGATAGTCAACCCCGTGGGCCCTGGGGGGTGGGGAGGTGACCAGCCCACTGTGCCTTTCACTATTGATGATGTTGATCGGGTCGATGTTATGTTATGTTAAATGGATTTCTAAAGCGCATAGCTGCCCGAGGGCTTCCCAGCGCTAAATGAGTGAGCTTTGGAAGAGAAATAAGTAAGTACGTTAAAAGTACTGCGGAAATAACCATGTCTTTAACTTTTTCCTGAAACTAGATTCCACTTCCACAAATCTTAATTCACGTGGCAATGTGTTCCAAAGCTTAGGTGCCAAATGTGAGAAGGATCTGCCTCCCCATCTTGCTCTCTTAATTCTTGTGGTTCTGAGAAGGTGTTCTTGAGATGATCTTAGACTTCTGTTGGGGACATATGGCACAATCATGCATCTGATTTTCGGGGGACCTCTGTTATTTATTGCTTTATGGGTCAACCAAAGTGCCTTAAATTTGAACCTAGCATCGATCGGGAGCCAATGGAGCTGTTTCAGATGATCCCCTACTGGTTCATGAATTGGGACCTTACACAGAAGCCTAGCTGCAGAGTTCTGCACAACTTGGAGTCGTTTTATTACGTATTTTGGGGAGCCTAGGTAAAGAAAATTACCATAACCAAGACGGGAAATCACCATCACATGAATTACTATTTTCCTTAAATGTGTCTTTCGATGTTAAAAATGTTAAGGTGCATTTTACTTTCCCCTTTGCAGATTGATCTAGTGCTAAAAGAAGAGGAGGATAGTGGTCCTCCTGGGGTGTTACTATCTTTATGCCCCAACTCTTGAGCAGGTCCTTGTTTGCTGGGATTTTTGCTTGAATAAATGGGGAATTGAATGTAACCAATGTGGGTTCCGATACCTGCTTACCTTGAGTGGGTAGGAATTTGATGGAGAAAATATCCTGGGACTCCACCTTTGCCAGACCCGGTAGACCCTTAATTAGCTTCAGGACATTTGCTCGATTTAAAGTATTGTGTATTTCCCTAGATCTGAATTCTGGGATCCACAATAGGCTTGTCTTATGGCCAAGCTGTTCTCTGGGATCAGGGTACATGCCTGTAATCATTCCTTGTGTTTCAGCGCTATCTTTCCATTGGGTACCGGGTGACAATAGGGTTTGTGCATCTTTTCCTCAGGATAGATTCTGCACTGACAACTAGTCAGCCCGGCACCACTGGGTGTTGTTCTTTGAGGGCTAGGCAGTGGCATCCTTCCCTCTTGAGGGGGTTCTGATTGCTAGTGCACCTGAGCATCCACTGGTGGACTGCAGTTGTCTCCTGAATACGCTGCTGTTTTTTGACCTCTAGAAGTATTTATGGAGCCCTGATTAGATGGGAGACTGCTATGAGCAGAAATAGAACATGACTTTTGCTCCTCTTTGTCCTTATCAGTTGAAGGAGGCCCAGCAACTTCATCAGAGGTCTTTAACTGACCACTTTCCTCCTTGTGGGGCTGTATCTCCGTACTGTGCTCAGGACAGTCTGATTCAGCTGGTTCAGTACCTGTCGGCGGAGTGCCTATTCTCCCATCAAGGATCTTTGTGAACCTGCACGATGGTGGATCTCGCCGGGTAGGCCAGATTTCTGCCCTTCCTGGCACTTTTTCTTTTCCACTTAGTCATACAGGGTGATGCCGAGAGATTAGGCGACTTTGTCTTTTTGGTGTTGAGGCCAGTGCTGGACTACTGATCCCAAAACGGCCTGCTAGACCATACGTCTCCTTGCGGGGACACGCCCCTCGATTCATCTGCACAAAATAAGGGTTCCTCCTCTATAGTGCCGGGTGCTGCTGGGTTGACCATGACATTGTTTTGCACTATCCTGGAGAGCTGCCCCTTACGTATGTTGGGTGCGTTTCTTATTTCCCCAGCATTTCTTCTAATACTACAGGTAATTGCACCAATTTGTCAATTACTTCCTTGCATGAGCACATAGTGAAGTTGGTGTCATTCTTTGATTGAACTCTTATTATCAGGGCATTTAATTTCTCTAGCTTTTCATCAATACCTGACACAAAGAGCGCCAGCGTATTGAGTAGGTATAATTGAATATCCATTTTGTTGGCATGGTGGTTAAGTGCCTTCACCATGGCTTGCATTTAATTTAAAATGGCCCCCCAAAGCTTGTTGGGGCTTGCTGTGGTGTGCTTTATATCCTTAGTATCCTCAAATCCTATCTCGCCCAGTGAGTTTGAATCCCAGGCTCTATTACACACTCTCTCATTGGCCTGTGGGAGTTCTTGAAGGTTCCCTGCTATCGATGTTACAGATTTGTTAGCGTGTACGGGGGGAGTAATACAGCAGGTAGAGGTCTCTCTGTATGCTGGAAACAAGTTAAAATTTAATTGGCAATCTGCTATATCTAGACTAGAAGAGGAGGAGACATCAGATTTTAGCTGCTGCAGGCCTGGGGACCTGTGACATCGAGGAACATCGGGGACAGGTAGGGTAGATGTCTTCCATTTTACAAGCAAAAAACCAAGGATAATGGGGGAGGATGCGAGGCCAAATCTGTTTCTGTTATATTATCCTCTAGCATGTTGTCTGGGTTTAAGGACTGAATTTGTTACCGGCGGGCTGACTCAGACCGAAATCTACGATGATGGTCTGTGTACCATATATCATCGACATTTAGGGGTGTAAAAAAGTCTGACATTTTTTAGGAACTTCCCCCGCCCTATGTACCGTGGGGAGTCCTCTCCCATGTTGCTCCCATCACTTTTGCAAATTTCTTCCATTGATGGAAGTTTGCTATAACTTGTAGTGTTTTTTGCCATTTTGAGCTTTGTACTTCTTTTTAAATGAGGCATCTCAGGATGGGGTGTTGTTAGACCTGTCTTCCTTAGGGTGGTCTTCCCCTAACTTTTTGCCTGTTTCCCTCCACTTTTTGCTGTATCTTTCTGTTGGCCTTAGGACTCTGAGCACTTTACCACTGGTGACAAGTGCTAAAGTGCATGTGCTTCTCCCCTAAACATGGTGACATTGGTGTATACCCGATTGGCATATTTAGTTTATCTGTACGTCCCTTGTAAAGTGGTATACCATATACCCAGGGCCTGTAATCTAAATGCTACTAGTGGGCCTGCAGCACTGGTTGTGCCACCCACCCAAGTAGTCTTTCAAACCTGTCTCAGGCTTGCCATTGCAGGGCCTGTGTGTGCAGTTTACTGCCACTTCGACTTGTAATCTACAGCCACTTGCCAAGCCTTAAACTCTTTTTTTATTACATATATGTCACCCCTAAGGTAGGCCCTAAGTGACCCTAAGGGCAGGGTGCTATGTAAGTAAAAGGCAGGACATGTACTTTTAAGTTCTACATGTCCTGGTAGTGACAAACAGCTAAATTCGTTCTTCACTGCTGTGAGGCCTACTCCTCTCATAGGCTAGCATTGGGAATTCCTTGAAACACTTTTTAAGATGAAATTCCTGATCAGAAAGGAGTAGCTACATCATGTTTTATATTTTTTGAATGGTGGTTGTAGGAGGCTGGCTTAGAATATGGTGCACACTTATTTAAGTGATGCACCTTGCACTAATCCAGACAACCCTATGGTGATTTTAGTAGTATTTGATAACCTTTGAAAGCTCTCAATGTGGTAGCTGTGGAGAGCAGCATTCAGGCTTATCCTGAAGGAGTGTAAAGCAGCGTGTTTTACCAACTTTAGTCAAGAGTGCAAGTTAAATGAAAAAGAACCACACAGTGTTTATATAAAAATAATTCTATTTATTGCACAACACTAACTAACACATTGGTATATCTCCTACTCGGAGAGATCAACACAATACACAAGAATACTTTGCAAGAATCAGGTAAGTAGCATAAATATACACTGGTCTCCAGGGGCAGACCAAACCATATATAAAGAAAGTGGAATGCGAACTGCAAAGGAGAACGGGACTTGAACTAGAAGACCCAGAGGAGCCGGGGACACATGGAACCACCCAAGGTAAGTGCCCCGGAACCCTGCAGAGGCTGTGTGTGGAGTGGGAACACGGCCACGTGCCCAATGGAAGTCAATGGAGAAGTCGCAGTTGCAGTTTTAAAGAAGAAGGACCCTGAAGAAACCCTTTGAAAGACAGAAGGTTGGAGAGCCACCCCACCCATGGATGCCCCAGGAACCATGTTACCTGCACAGGGAAGCCGGGTGCATAGGGGTGAAGTGACGTCGGAACCTGCCGTAGACAGCAATGGTAGACTTTGAAGAAGATGCCTCTGGAGAAGACTGTTAAGGACTCCCGTGGAATCCAAGGGTGGATTCTGGAAGTGAAGAGCCTGCAAGCAGAGGGGACAGAGTCTATGCCACTCGGAGGTGACCATGAGGCATGTAAGCACAATGCCCACAGATGTCGAGAGGTTCTGAAGAGTCCACAGTGACCTTGTCGCTGTAGCTGTGAGGACGAGGCGACACTGAGGAGGACCAGGAACTGTGCAGGAGCTGTCCCATGTCGGGTGTCGGTGTCTGGCTGGAGCACCAACAAGCCTTGGTAGCCGCCACTAGAGTGGAAGACGAAAAGGAGAAAACGTTTGACCAGCAGAACTAAGGGACTCACCAACAGTAGGATAGTCAGAGCAGGCCCGAGCAAGAAAAGGAAGCCGACAAAAGGAAGAGAAGACCCTCAGGAGGACCCACAGGCTGAAGGCACAGGAGTCGCGAGAGGACCTCGGGCAGCTCACCAAAGATAGAGGCCTACGGTGTAGAGGATGCAGGGAGGACGCTGATCTTCGAGGGAAAAGGTGCTGGAGGCTGGAGCTTTTTGTAGCCCAATGATCTCTGGCGAGCAGAGCCAACAAGCCTTGGCAATGGCAAGTCAACACGGTGCACAGGGGTTTGGTCCCAGCAGCCCGATGAGGGAAACTGTCCTCAAAATTACTGAGAAGACAGGTCAGGCCTCTCGGGAGCTGCACCACCACCAACTGTGTAGCTGGGCCTCGGGAAGTCCGTAAAAAAACAGGAGCAGCAGACCGGTCAGCTTTAATGCGGCGCCTGCAGATGCAGGGGAGTGACTCTTTCACTCTAAGGAAGATTTCTTCAGGTGTGCTTGATGCCCATAGGTCTGTTGAAGAACATGGATGAAGCACAGACACAGGCGACGAAGAAGGCTTGAAGAACAGCAAGACCAGGAGCAGCATGAGTCTTCCTTCGTGCAGTCTCCGTTCCAGTCGAAGTCCAAGTGTCCAGACTATTGAAGAGCGACATAGTTTCAGGGTTGAGTCTTATCCTGCAATGAATCTGAGGAACCACCCACAGGGGAACTACCCTAAGAAAAGGGTTGGAACGACTCAGGTATTCCTCCCAGAGGAGAGGCTGGACAGAGAGGAGGATACTCCCATGTCCTTTGTCCAGTTTTGCGCCAGAGTGGGAATGAAGGTTTCCTGAACTGGTTCAAACTGGAGTATGCAAAGAGGGCACCAAATGTGCCCTTCAAAGCAGTCTAGTAGCATTGGCAAGCACCCCCACCCCAGCCCAATACACTAAGTCCTGTCTGAGAGGTGGTCACACCTATTATTCTACCTTCCCCTGCTAGAGCTTGGCTCAGCAGCAGGAGGGCAGAATCGTGTCTGTGGTCAGCAGCAGCACTAGCTTGCTTGCAGATCATGAAAGGCTGTAACCAGGAGTACAAGGGGGTCCCCTAAGGAGCCCCCCAGTACATGGGATCATACTTCCAACACTGGAATTGGTGATGGGGTATGATTCCAACATGTTTGATACCAAACATTACCGGGTTTGGTGCAGCCACTATATAGTTAGACATCTCGTAATGACTGATGTCCACTATATCTAAAAATAGCTGACTGCACTTACAAAGCCTGAAGAATCGACTCCGAGGTTTGTAGAGGTGTCCTGCTCATGCAGGTGGGCACTTAATGATTAATATTACAATATATATATCAGCACAATCACAGTTAAATGGGGGTACAGAAATGTCAGAGAAAGAAGGACATGTAACTCATAGTGTGTAGAGAAACAAGCTGTTTTATATATGGAAATTCACATTTGTTATAAATTTTCAGTGCTGAGTGTCCCAAGTGAAAAAAGGTGAAACCTATGAGTATCGATTGTGACTTTTGTGATATAATAACAAGGTTTCAATGTTGTTACAGAAACGACCATTCAATGGATACACAATACATTTTAGCAGCCTCCTAGTATAATAGTAGGGACTGGGAATTGGTTTGCTTCAAGTTGTTGACGACGTTTCGACCCAGCTAACAATGTGGGGTCTCATCAGGACCTATCAATGTAGGGACACCTGTGGATGACTGACAGTTAGTGTGTTGAACACTTGTGGGAGTGAGGGGTAGTCAAGGATACTCACATAGGGCCCGGCCGGGCACCTATGGAGGGGCGGGTACTGGCAGTCAATGGTATTTGATGTAGTGGCTTGCCATTAACCAAGCAGAGACAGACGAGAGCAGTTCTCCTGGGAGTCACATGCGTGAATATTTCCCGCAGCAGATTGACTCTGCATCTCATATTGGATTTTTCCACACTGGATTCACTACAGAAACGGATTGACGTTTACCGCAGTAATTCAAGGCTCCCCAATTATCCTTGGCTTTGTCCAAACACACAACACCATCTTCTGGATATAGGATTTTAACCCTGACTACATCAAATACCATTGACTGCCAGTACCCGCCCCTCCATAGGTGCCCGGCCGGGCCCTATGTGAGTATCCTTGACTACCCCTCACTCCCACAGGTGTTCACCACACTAACTGTCAGTCATCCACAGGTGTCCCTACATTGATAGGTCCTGATGAGACCCCACATTGTTAGCTGGGTCGAAACGTCGTCGACAAATTGAAGCGAACCAATTCCCAGTCCCTACTATTATACTAGGAGGCTGCTAACATTTATTGTGTATCCATTGAGTGGTCGTTTCTGTAACAACATTGAAACCTTGTTTTTATATCACAAAAGTCACAATCGATACTCATAGGTTTCACCTTTTTTCACTTGGGACACTCAGCACTCAAAATTTATAACAAATGGGAATTTCCATATATAAAACAGCTTGTTTCTCTACACACTCTGTGTTACATGTCCTTCTTTCTCTGACATTTCTGTACCCCCATTTAACTGCGATTGTGCTGATATATATATATTGTAATATTAATCATTAAGTGCTCACAGGAACCACTGTTTTTTTTGTCTAAATTGTAAGTACCCTGGTTCCATGTGAGTAGGGTGTCCCTTGTGTTTTCTTACACTGCTCATGCAGGGGCACCCTCACACTTGTAACCAAGCACCCTGCCCTCAGGACTGAAGAGCCTGCCATAGGGGTGACATAGGTTTAAAGTGCAGTGACCTCAGATATAAGGAAACATATCTGTTGTGAGTGGTGCAAGCACCAACTCACACAGGCTGCAATGGCAGGCCTATAGTCACAGGTTGAATGGACATGGGAGACCCATAGGCCCTGGGTACCTTAGCACCATATACTAGGGACTTACAAGGGTACACCAGTAGCCAATTGTGGAAGTACCAAAATACTTACCATGTCAATTTAGGGGAGAAAGCACAGTTGCTGAGGTCCTGATTAGCAGGATCCCAGCAGACTAGGTCAAAAACACACTGACAACAAGCAAATAAGTGGGGTTATCCATGAAAGCAGACCCTTCTTTCCTACAGTGGTGATAAATCCTCTTTAGTGGTAAAATTGGATTTGACATTACCATTTTAGAAAATCCACTTTTAGAAAGTGGACATTTCTTTGCTCTTAACTTTGCTCTGTGTGTCTGCATCCTGTCTCCAATACACGTCTGGGCTGGGTGACAGCTACACTTTGTGCATTCCCTCTAGACAGCCACAAACACAGAAAAGGCTGGGTGTGACAGAGGACTCATCTGCATTCTGATAGCCTTCCTGGGCAGGAAGGGGGGGGAGGTGGCTCACACTTACATCTGAATAGACTGTGTTCTGTCCTCAAACTAAGGGCTGACTATCCCCCACAGATATCCTGGCAGACAGAGCTGGGTTGAAAGGGATCCTTGTGCACGTGTCACCCTCTACATTAAAGGCACTTTTGGGTATAAGTACCAGGGCTCTGACCCTACCAAATCAGTACACTACTGGACCTGGGAAGAACTGAAGTAAAGACTGCTGTGCTGTAAGGATTGGCACTTTGCTGTGACTGACTGTTCTGAGGAACTGCTTCTCTGCTTTGCTGAGCAGGCCTGCTGCTTGCTGATTTCTGCCCTGCTGAGGACAAGGTCTGGACCCATCTCACTTGAACTCATAGTGACTCCAAGGGCTTAATGTCTTGCCTCTTGTTTTCTAAAGTCTCAGGGACACAAAAGACGTCCAGCAATCCTGCTGGTGCTGTTGGACTCTCCCATCTGTGAGTCCTACCCTTGCCTGAGGTGCCCCCTACAGTCCTGGGGCTCAGACGTGGATTCAGCAGTTGATTTCGGCAAAAATCAATGCATTGCCTCGACTCTGAGATTTTCCACTGCATCGCCCTTCGATGCTGACGCAGAGGCTGCTGGACGACGATGCTCTGCGTGGTTCGACAACGACGCAATGGATTCACTTCAACAGAGCTCCACACAATGCGCAACCCCCTTTGCGTGGCTCAATGACGAAGCAGTAACATTTAGACGTCCACAAAAGCTCCATCTAAGGTATTTCATCAGTGGAACCTATCTGAGTCCTGTAGCCAGCCTGCCCTCTATCGTGGTCGGCCTGAACTTTGAATTTGCATCAGTATATCGCAACCCGCAGGTTACCTTTTGACCGATAGTGACTTCTAAGCACTGTTTTCATATTAATTCTTTAAAAATCATATCTCAACTTCTACTTATTGGATTTTTGTAGTTTTGGTCTTGTGTTACTCAGATAAATATTCTCTATTTTTCTAAACCCATGTGGAGTCTTTTTGCAGTGTTTTCATTGAGTTACTGTAATTTAAGTGTTGCACAAATACTTTACACATCGCCTCTTAAGTTAAGCTTGAATGCTCTGTGCCAAGCTACCTGACCACAGGTTAATTTAGGGTATGTATCTGACTTACCCTGACTAGAGAGGTGGTCCCTACTTGTAAAGGGTGCAAACCTCTGCCAACGAGGAACCCCATTTCTAACAGGTGTCTCACACTTTTTTTTCTTAGGGTCAACTTGTGATCTGACCCTGGTCTTTTCTAGCCTCATTGTGCGTTCAGTCCTAAGAATTTGTTGTGCAGAAGGGGGGAATAGGGGCCAGTTATCGATGTTGTGTTTCCCTTAAATGACACATGGATGCCCTTGTCTGTCGCTTGGTCTATGCTTAGTTGTCGCTTGAGATGATAGAGGGGGCAGGGGTGATGGGGGCGGGAGCAAACCCAACACCATGAGTCATACCCAAACCTAGTCAGGCCGCTTCCGCAGTGCATGGGGCTCTACCTACTGCCATTGAACTAACTGCAGCTCTCCTCTCACCCTGCTCACCCTTCTCATGGCACCCTATCACCAGCACCAGCGCTTACCCGAGAGCCCAGTCCACCATACAGGACCTTGCCTCCTAAGTTACCTTGTTGCCTTGTTCTTTTTCCCTTTCCTATTCCTTGGCCCAAGGACTGGGCTAAGGACTGACGGCAAAGGCTGGCTGTAGATTGGCGAGGGGCTGACGAGGAGTAGCTGGGGTAGGTTAGTAGACAATGGCGCTCACAGCGGCGGCGGGAGGCACGCTTTTATTCAACTTGTGGCTCTTCTCTCCCATCTACTTCAGCCTCTCATGGCTTGCCGTGATTTTCTGTCACGGTAGACAGCGTGGGTGCCAGGGCCTAGCTCCACATGGCTCACCGCACTTCACGCTCCCAAAGCAGCAGCCTTCTGGTTGCAGGGGGCAAGGCCGGCCGATGAGAGAAACAGGACTGCGGTGTGCCTGCTCCTCACGGCAGCAACTCGTGTCCCCTGCCATGTCTCTCTCTCGGCAATCGATTCTGTGCTCTGCACTCCGTCCATGTGATAATCATCAATAACATAGGTGGCGCCATCCTCTATCAACCCCCTGAACCTAGCCACGCCCTCACCGACCTCATCCCCCATGGACGCTAGCCTCCAAAGCCTTCATCCTGCTCGGTGACCTCAACTTCCACCTTGATGACAAAAGTGACACCAACTCTGCCAACCTCTTAGAAGACTTCAGGATCCTGGGGCTCACCCAATGAGTACACAGCCTCACACATATGGCGAGACTCCTCCTTTTTTTGACAATCAACTTTATTGATTTTGAAGAACAAAGACAAAGTATCACTGACAGCACAGTGTACAAGTTTGCACGCATGACAATATAAACCATCAGATATGAAATAATACGGTGAGCACATTGGACAAGCATTTAACATGACGGACAAGGGGGGGGTAGTGTGACGAGAACAAGCGTCCTTCCTCTCGGACCCGTTAACCCATTTGATCCGTCCATTTGCCCCACACCCTTTGGTACTTGGTTGGGCAGCCCCTGGCCTCAAATAAGGGTTTCTCCTGAGCAGCGCACCAGTCCACCCCTCGGCTCCATCTAGCAATCGTGGGGGGGTCGGGTTGCGCTCAGGCCATGGCGATATCTCGCTTAGCCACCATGATGGCTGTCCCCAGGAATAATTTGTCTGCGCGGGACCCATCTAGACCATCAGTAATGCCCAGGAGAAGACGCATAGGATCATGGGGTACATGCCAGCCCAAGATGCGTGCAAGCTCCGTTTCTATTTTATCCCAATATCTTGTGAGGCGGGGGCAAGACCAGACCATATGGAAGAAGTCTGCTGGGTGGTGCATGCAGCGTGTGCATTCAGGCGAGGCACGCAGCCCCGCTCTGTGCAGTCGATCTGGAGTAAGATATGGAGTGTGGAGGTAATAGATCTGGACGAGGCGGAGTCTGGCCGAGGTAGTGATCAGTTTGGGGGCCATCAGGGCATCCCGCCAGTCTTCCTCCTCAAGGGGACCCAGCCAACCCTCCCAGCGAGCTCTAAGCAGGTCTAGAGATGTGGGGCTGTTGTTCGTGAGGGTGCGATATATGTGTGATATGCCTCCCTTCCCGAGATTCCCCATCATGACCTGTGCTTCTGGGGGGCTGAATTCAGGGAGCGTGGCACCCGTTGAGATATGTGAACTGAGGGCGTGTCGAATTTGCAAGTATCTGTAGAATTGTGAGGTGTGTAGGGAGAAGCGACTCTAAGTATTGAAAAGTTTGTATGTGGTCTCCTGTCCACACGTCACCCAGCTGGGAGATTCCAATGTGGTCCCAATGCGTAAACCCTCGCAGTGCCGCCACCTCACCGAGCCACGTTTGTTGGGTCAGTTTAGCTTCCCAACGTGTACGACGCAAGGCCGAACGCCAGGCCAGGAAGACCGTTCGAGTCATCGCTGGGAGCGTCTTAGGGATGGGGGAGCCGTACAGGAGGGCTTGGATTCGAGTGAAGTCCATGCCTCGGAGTTCGGTTTGGT
Organism: Calotriton arnoldi; assembly: GCA_963921515.1. Classification (NCBI taxonomy): domain Eukaryota; kingdom Metazoa; phylum Chordata; class Amphibia; order Caudata; family Salamandridae; genus Calotriton; species Calotriton arnoldi. The sequence goes on from CAWUFW010001383.1 coordinate 932,395, forward strand.
AAGCCAGGTCAGACCATCCCCCTGTGAACCAATCATGGAGAACAAGCAGCCTTGTAGCCAGATAGTATAGGTGCAGGTCTGTCATGCCCATGCCTCCATCGAAGGACGGAATACGGCAGCGATCGAGGGACATCCGCGGTCTTCCCGTTCCCCATAAAAATCGTACGATCATTGAGTCGATCTCTCGGAACCAGCTTCGGGGGTAGTGGAAGGGAGTGTTTTGAATAATATATAGGAATCGAGGGAGGATCATCATTTTAAATAGTGCCACCCTTCCGAGTGGATTGAGTGGTAAGGCTTGCCAGCGACTGAGGTTCCTCCTGGTCCTCTTGACAAGTGGGGTGACATTCAGCACCCATTCTAATTCAGGGAGTAGAGCCACCCATATGCCGAGGTATTTAAACGACTGTTGTCTAATAGGTATACTAGATTGCCAGTCGAAACATTCCCCGGAAGGATGGAGAGGCACGAGAGTTGATTTGGCCGGGTTCAGCCGAAAGCCCGAGACCTTCTCAAAGCTTTGAAGGGATTGGAGACATCTGGGGCCAGAGCGGGCCGGATCAGCGAGGAAGAGCAAGACGTCGTCCGCATACAATGCGATTTTATCCATGTGGTGGCTTCCCCACGTCCAGCCCTGAATCAAGTCATCTGTGCGGATGAGGCACGCCAGGGGCTCCATCGCCAGAGTGAAAAGGAGTGGGGAGAGGGGGCAGCCCTGCCTCGTGCCCCTCTGGATTGGGAATACCTCGGAGAGAGAACTATTGACCAACACTCTGGCTTGAGGGTTAGAGTAGAGGACTTGGACGAAACGTCAGAATTGCTGACCCATGCCCATCGTTATAAGTACTTCGTCGAGGTAATGCCAGTCCACCGTATCGAAGGCCTTCTCGAAATCTACGAGAAGAAGCGTTAAATAGGGGGTGAGTGCCTGACAGTTAGCGAGTGCCAAATGGAGGCGTCTTAGGCAGTGCCTGGTGGCTCGAGCTGGCATGAAGCCGCACTGATCCGGGTGGATCAGTTTGGTAAGGAGTGGGCGCAGGCATTGAGCCAAAACCGTGGCATAGATTTTAATTTTGGTGTTGAGCAGAGAGATCGGTCGATAATCCGCGCAGGATGACGAGGGTGGTTGGGTTTTAGGGATGACCACAATGGTGGCCATGTCCATCTCCGGGGGGAAAGCCCCGACCTCCGCCACATGGCGGAACAAGGCCGCGAGATGGGGGACCAACTGGTCACGGTAGGACGCGTAATACTCTTGGGGGAACCCATCGGGACCTGGAGTCTTCCGAGACGCCAGCTGGGAGATTGCCGCACCTATCTCCTCTGGGGAGAAGGGGAGGTCCAAGCTAGCGGCTTCCGACTGTGACAGGCAGGGAATGTGGATCCGCAAGGGACTAAGGAAGTCTGCGAGAGTATCTTCCAGCTTGCGTGCCGAGTATAGATGAGAGTAAAAACCGGCAAAAGCCAGTGCAATCTCCGGTGAGGTACGGCAAACGGTTCCTGAGAGTTCTCGGATCTTGGGAATTATCCGAGATGCCAAGGGATAGGAGGCCAGCCTGTGGAGGAGTCTCCCGTTTTTATCCCCCCAACCATATACACAAGCGACAGATGAGCGCCACAGCAGTTTAGCCGACTCCAATGCAGTTTGTTTAATCTCTTCCCTCACGGCTGCTAGCTGCCGTTCGTGGGTCCCGCTCGGGATCTGGTTAGGTCAGTCTCCAGCCAGAGCGCTTGCGCTTCGAGGAGTGCGAGGTGACCATCTCGGATCCGCTGCTGCACCCGAAGGTGGCTTATGGCCGCTCCCCGGATGGTAGCCTTACCAGCCTCCCAAAGGATACCTGGCGAAGTCACCGAACCCAGATTTGTGAGGAAGTGTTGTCCAAGTTCCTCTCCTACAGCCTTGCGGAATTCTTTATTTTGAAGGAACCAGGCGTTCAAACGCCATATAGGGCGCGGCCCATCAGGGACGCGGCCTAGGTGCATGAGCACTGCTGAGTGGTCTGAGATTCCTCAGGGGAGGATGGAGGCACTGGTCACGCACTGGCAGTCCGGGGCTGGCATAAAAATCATGTCAATACGGGCATGGGAATGGTGCGCCGTCGAAGTGTGTGTGTATTGGGGGGTGCGAGGGTTCCAGACCCTCCATATGTCACAGAGGCCCAAGGTGGTCGCCCAGTCAGACAATTTCTTGACATGGATCAATGGCGAGACTCCTCCTAGACCTTATCTTTACCACCTCTGCAACATCACTGTTAACATCCTATCCCCAGGCATTCCATCCGCTCATCTGGGCAGACTACCACCTCATCCAATTCAACATCTAACTATCCAACCATACAAAACCTGACAAAATCCAGACCTCCCACGACAATGGAACAAAATCCTCAATGATAGATGGAGCTCAGAACTCCTCTCTCCCAGCGCTCCAAGCCCACCAACCTAGACCACGATGTCGATGACTTTGACCTGTGCTAACTCCCTGGTTCAAACCAACTTAAAAACTCAGACCACGCCCCACACCAACCGGTACACCAAGGATGTCCAACTCATTAAACGCCACTGCAAAAATGTGGGACGGCACTGGTCTCAACAGTACCGCTGCCGATGGAGCCTCATACAAATCGGCCCTCAGGATCTACCACCAAACATCTAGCCCTTTCCTCCTGGGCAGACAGAACAGCCAAAGCTCAGTGAAAGAGATCTTTGCCATAGTCAAAGAGTTCACATGAGAGCTCATCAGTTCCACAGCTATCACCCTATCTCAGAACCTATGCACCAAACTCTGCATCTGCTTCTTGGAGAAAATCAAGACCATCTACAACAAGTTCTCCCCTCAACCAAATCCTGTGACTCTCGACCTCTACTCCATAGCAACCAGCACCAAGCCAGGACCCTCTCTGATCTGCTGGACAGAAATCTCCACCACGTAAACCACCACCACCATGCAATCCATCAATTCTGGAGCTTCCCGAGACCCCTCACTTCACGACATCTTCGTAAGAGGACTGGACACCATCTGTCCTGCACTCACCTCTACACTCAACCTCTTGCTCTCCACCGCCACCTCCCTGGACACCTGGAAACATCCCACCATACTACCTCTCCTCAAGAAACATCTGGCTGACTATGTTTAAGAATAGGCCCATCTCCCTTCTGCGCTACCCTACCAAAGTCTTAGAAAAACTGGTCAACACACATCTCACCAGTTACCTTGAAACCAATCTCATCTTCAACCCTTCACAATCGGGCTTCAGAGCCAACCAGAGCACAGAGGCTGGCCTCATTGTCATCACGGACGACAGACAGCTCATCACCGACAAGGGAAATACATCAGCTCTCATCCTACTGCACCTCCCAGAAGCCACCAACATCTCTCACCCTATCCTGATCGAGAAGCTCCACAAGGCTGGAATCAGTGGCCTCCTTCTTTCCACACTGGACGGTCTCAAACAGTCAGCCATGTCCCATTCCAGTCGATGTCATCAAGCTAATCTGCGGCGCCCCTGAACCCCACCCTCTTTAACTACTACTCATGTCATCATCATCTGATCCCACAGCTTCAGCATCGTCTCCTATGCAGATGACATGCAACTGAGCCTCTCCCTCCCAGAACACATGCACACCATATAATCTAACTTCGTCATGTGCATGTCCAATATAGCAGACTGGATGAACATAAACTTACTCAAGCTCAAAGCCGACAAAACTGAATTAGTACTGTTCGGCAAGAACACCTCTCTATGCTCCCCATGCTCGTGTCTCGATCTAGGACCAGCACCTAACTCCACCAACACCATCAGGAACCTGGTCATCATAATCAACATCCAAATCTCCAGGTCCAGCCAAGTCAACATGGTAGCAGCAACATGCTTTTACACCCTCAAGATGCTCAGGAAAATATTCAACTGGCTCCTACTGGACACCCAGAGAACAGTAACCCAAGCCCTCATCACCAGCAGACCAGACTTGCAGCAATGCCCTCTACGTAGGCATCTTTACCAAGCTCACTCAACCTCTCTTCCTAAACACACATATTCAGGCACCAAAAGCCCCTCCACTGGCTGCTCATCCACAAATGTGCAACCTTCAAACTCCTCACCCTCATATACAAGGCACTGCACAACTTGGGCCCAATATAACTCAACAATATTGTACAGTTCCACATCCCGTCCAAACACCTCAGATCGCCTGGCCTACTCATTGCCATATCCCCGGCACTAAAATAGGACGACACTACTTCTCTCACATAACCCCAAGACCTGGAAGGAGCTCCCCTCCCCATCCGAGCAGCCAGCTCCCGCCTCAAATTCAAAAGCAAACTGAAAACCTGGCTCTTTCAATAGAGTTCTCGGTGCCTGGATAGCCACCTAGGTGATTAGTGCACCATACAAACCCTGATAACATAATATAACATATGTTCCTTGTGTGAATGCCTCCGATGTTAATGTCTGTGAATGATGGTCTCTTTCGAAATGTGAATTTTTTTTGCATATTCAACATGATTTAATTTTGCAAAGTGCCATGTTGAATAACCAACTGCATTTTTGGATATCCATGTTATACTAATTTGTTGGAGGTCTCTCACATTTGACGTACCCCACACTATTTCTGTGCCTGTACTGCGAAATGAGGATTTTCAACTAAGCTAGCTCAGCATCGGAGATCTCCTCTTTTGCATATTTCCTCAAGTCCTTTTTTGGTCTCGCCTAGGCAGCGCTTGCGCTGTCTCTTCGAGACATGCTGTATTCAGGTTTTGGGCATTAAGCTCTGCCCAGCTTCTGCCCATCTTTTTAATTGGCTCCTGCTACTGTCCTTTGTAAATGGTGGCTTTTCATTGGTTAATAGGCTTAGTAGTCACTCCTTAGTAGCTCCTTTTCTCCTGTTGTAACCTCCCATGAGGACTGCCCCGTTACATGTGTTGTTACTCTAGATGTTTTAATTACGGCCTGTGAGCACTATTTTCTTAAATCACTTTCTCCTGCCTGCTGTTGCAGGCAGGACACGCTCTTCCCCAATGCTTTGTTTTTTTAACCAGCACGGCACGCCTCAGCTGCAGTAATGGTGGCCGCGCCTTTCTTTTGTAATTTGCAGTTCGTCAGACTCGATTTGCCACTGCAATCAAGTCTATCTTTTTTTTTTTTTGTAACTCTTTTTATTGCAATGAAAAAGCACATTACAGCAATGACAGCAACCATCAGCAGACAAAGCATTACGATACAGCAATGACAAAGGGAGTTTACAAGTATTGTCTAATGTCCCAGGTATTAACCACCGCCTTCCATCCCTCTCGGCGAGGCCATCTGCATTGCCCCCGTTACTCCAGGCCACTTGGGTCAGGTCTCCCAACAAGTATACACAGCATCCCCCTCTTCTCATTCCATCGTCCCCATACCCTCGTCCATTTCTATGGATACCCCTTTCCCTCATAGACCACCTTCTCCGCTTGCATGCACCAATCCATGTCAGATTTCTACTCCCGCAGTGTTGGGGAGGAGGCTGCTCTCCACAGTCTTGCTATGTTTTGCTTGGCTACAGCGAAGCCAAGGGTGACCCAAAGTTTATCAGCAGTTGAGAGAACAGTTGCCTCCCGTAAATGTAATAAACACCATTTTGGCGAAATCTGCATGTCACCCCCACATGTGTGCATCATACATAATACCACAGCCTTCCACTAGAGCTGGAGTACTGGGCACTCCCACAACAAATGGAAAAATGTACCTTCCAGACCGCCCCCCTCAGGCACTCCATCGACTCAGCCCTCCCCATCTTGACCATGGTCGTGCATGAATAGTAAATTCGGTGTAGGATTTTCAACTGCACCAATCGAAAACGAGATTGTATAGCTACTTCTCTAGGGGACGCCAGCACCTCCTGCCACTCATTGTTGTCAAGTTGCCTCAGGTCCACCCTCCATTTGTCTTTAAAGTGCAATAGGGGTCCAGGGAGTTTTTCAGAATTTTGCAATATGTCAAGGAGATCGCGCGTTTATGCATGAATTAGTCGAGCAACCTGACCTCCAACAGTGTAGCCTCTGATAACTCCATTCCTTTCGGTATCACTCCCCCTAGGGCGTGTCTAATATATATATTTTTTTTTAAACTCTTTGTCATATGTTCAAAAAATAAAACAAACAGTGCTGGTTACGCTTAGCAATGTCCATTAGCATGATACATTCATTACAGGTTATATACACAGGTAATGCATTGTACATAGTTGCCTTAATTCACGTCTCAGTTTATCAAAGTGTCTGGACCCCTGATCCTGGGCGTGTAGCCGGCCCTCTAATAGACCTTGTGGGCTAGTCGCTTAAGTCTGGGTCTGATTCCTCTGCCGGGGGGCACAAATATTACCACGGAACGAATTCCACTTGCCCCACGCCCGCTCCCACTTTTTGGGACACCCTCTGTGTATGAAGACTGCTTTTTCGGCCACCATTGCTCTATCCATGTCTTGACACCAGTGTTGTTGCCGGGGGGCAGTGGGCGCACCCCAGTGCTGTGCGATATTGCATTTAGCTAACGTGATCCCGAGGGTCGCCCAGTCCTGTGCTGCGTGATTAAGGTTGGTTGGTTCCCATATATTGAGGAGGCACCTTTTTGGCTCAGGGGGAACTTCAGAGCCACACACCTGAGTAATTGTCTCCATGACCGCCTCCCAGTAGTGTGTTATGTGAGGACAGTCCCATAGCGTGTGGTAAAATGTGCCCCGCGTCCCACATCCCCGCAGACAGAGAGGTGTCTCAGTCCGGCCGATTTTGTGGAGCATGGTTCTAGTGTAATACGTCCTATGCAGGAACTTCAGTTGCACCAATTGTAATCGAGACGGGATTGCCACCTCTCGTGGGGATGCCAATGTTTCCTGCCAATCCTGGTCGTCCATGTCTCCCAGGTCAGCCCGCCATTTGTCTCGTAAGGCTTGCGTGGGATCTTTCTGATTATAAATTTGTTTGCGATAAGTGAGGGAAATAGCTTTTTTAGTTAGATGATCTGTAAGGAGACGGTCCTCGAGTGGCGATGATTCGGGGAGATCGGTGCCTCTGGGTATGGCCATTGTAAGTGCGTGCTTAATTTGTGTATAGCGAAACTGTTCTGAGTCAGCCATTTGGTATGTTGTTCGTAGTTGGGCGAACGTCACTACTTCTCCCTTTTTCCAGAGATCCCCAATTCTCGAGATACCAATAAGGTCCCATTGTGCAAAACCTTTACTGTAGCGGAGCATACCTAGGTTTGGCGTATCCCACAGTGGTGTGAGTTGGGTGAGGACTCCTTCACAGCCGAGCGCTCGCTGCGCTGTGGACCATATGTTTATTGTATGTGCAGTGGGACCGATCCATGCGCCATTTTGTTTTTGTGGTAAAGCGCCACTAGGGGTCCACCGGCCCCGAGAGTGTGCCTGTCAAGCCGGAGAGCCGGTTCCTCCTGCGGGGCATGGAGCCATTGGTTCACTATGATAAGTTGCGAGGCCCAGTAATACAATTGTACGCTGGGCAAGGCGATTCCACCATCGTACCAGCTTCTAGTGAGTTTGGATAGGGTTATGCGGGGGGTTTTCTTCCCCAGAGGAGCAGTCCCACTTCAGCCTCGATGGCTTTGAAATAAGAGTTTGGGTCCGGGTAGGTGTATTTTGCAGGGCGTACAGAAACCGCGGGAGAGCCATCATCTTGAACAAGGCTGCACACCCCAGGAGGGTCAGGGGTAGTGCATGCCAGTGTTTTATGTCGCTTTTAAGTCTCAGGAGAGGGGGCACGAGATTTCGCTCGTAGAATTGCGTATGGTCTGGCGTAATATGGATGCCCAGGTATTTAAAACCGTCTTTCCCAAGCTGTATCGTTACTCCCCTGGGTAGGCGCGGAGGGGGACCGTGGAGGACAAACAAAACCGATTTCGCCCAGTTAATCATGTACCCCGAGTATCTGCCATATGATGCACAGATATCTAATAACCATTAATTGAGCGGCTGGGGGAGGTCATGTATAGTAGTATATCATCTGCGTACAGTGATATACGGTCTTCCCACCCTTCCGTCCATCTTAGTCCCCATATCACCGGGTCGCATTGTATCCAAGTCGCGAGGGGCTCAAGCACCAGGGCAAATAGGAGTGGGGACAAGGGACATCCCTGTCTGGTCCCGTGCCCCAGAGGAAAGTCCTCAGATATGCGTCCATTGACCACTACGTGTGCCATGGGTTGTGTATATAACAACCGGACCCACGCCCGAAAATTAGGCCCAAAGCCAAAGTGTTGCAACACTGCGAACATAAATGGCCACTCCACCGGATCAAAGGCCATACTGGCGTCTAATGATAGAATGACTGCCTCTTCTTGGATGGTGGACATTCGGGCCATCACTCCGTGTAGCCATCTTAAGTTCATTGGTGTGTTGCGGCCTGGCATAAAACCGGACTGATCCGGGTGTATCTGAGACGTGAGGTGTGGTTGGAGCCTGGAGGCTAGTATTTTTGCTAGGATTTTCGCCTCCGCGTTGAGGAGTGAGATTGGACGGTAGGAGGTGCAGTCCTGAGGGGGCTTGCCAGGTTTTGGGATCGTCACTAAAGTCGCTATCCTCTGATCCCTGGGAAGTATTCCCTTATCTAGACTGTCTTCGTACATTGTTAATAAGTGAGGCCCCAGCCTTTCCGCTTCTGTTTTGTAGAGTTCTACCGGAATGCCGTTGGGACCTAGTGCTTTGCCTGATTGCAGCCCCCTAAGCGCAGCGGTAATTTCGTCCACCGTGAGAGGCTCGTCTAATGTGTCGACGTCTTGGGGGTGTCAGAGTTGGCAAACGGATATCTTTGAGAAAGGCCAAATTCTCTTCTACCGTGGCATTTGTGGTGGGTGTGTAAACTGCCTCATAATGCCGTGCAAAGGCAGTTACTATGTCTGGTGGGTCCGTTATGTCCTCCCCAGAGGGTAAGTGTAGGTGAGCCACCCAGCGACTAGCGCGTTCTTTCTTGTCTAGCCAGGCTAGCAACTTACCGGCCTTGTTCCCTGCCTCATATATCGTGTGTTACGTTTTTGCGGCTTTTGCCTTAGCGTCCTCCCATGTGTAGTCCCTGTATGCTTGTTTGGCCAAGTTTAGAATGTGCGTGGTCTCATCAGTCTGCTCTTGTGTGTTCTTCTTCGGCTAGGCTAACTGCGCTCTCAAGTTCCTGCACTTGTAGGGCCTTGTCTCGTTTGTGTGAGGTTATTACGGATATTGCCTGCCCTCGCAAAACCGTCTTGTATGCCTCCCATAGAGTACTAGGGGAAGCAACAGAGTGTGTATTTTCTTGGAAATATTGTTTCGTGGTTGTGCGCAGTTGTTTCCTGATAGTCGGGACTTTCAAGTACCCCGGGTAAATTGGATAGATGCGTTTACGTCCCATGTGCTGCGATGTGTAAGTTACTGATAAGGGAGAGTGATCCGATATTCCTCTAGGGAGGTGTGTGATCTCTGTGATTGCTGCAAGGCTTGTCGGGGATGAGAGGATATAATCTATCCTTGACAAACTATTGTGGGCTCCAGAGTGATATGTGTATTGGCGCGTCGAGGGGTGTCGTGCACGCCAAACGTCTACAAGTCCCATAGCTTCCGTGAAGTCACGTAGATGTGTGAGGGGGTTCCCCTGGTCTCGTGGTGGTAACCGATCCCAGGAGGCGTCGAGAACGGCGTTAAAGTCGCCTCCTACAACCAGCTCCCCAGGGGGTAAGGTGAGCAGGAACTTACCGAGAGCTGGGAGGGCCAGACTATGGAGCGCAGGGGGGACATATACGGCAACTAGATTGTAGGCTCGTCCCTCCCATTGACAGGATAGTGCCGCAAAGCGCCCCTGGTCATCCGTCTGGGTGCTATGTATTATTAGCGGGCAGCTCTTTCGTATCAGTATCCCCACCCCTCTAGATCCCGTAGTGAATTCGGAGTGCACTATCATTTTGAACCCCCATCTGTCCAGTGCTTTAGTGGCTGATCCCACCAAATGAGTTTCCTGTAAGAGGACTACAGATGGAGTTTGTCTCTTAAGATATTGTAGTACAAGCCCTCTTTTAATTTTGTTGCCTAGGCCGTTAACATTCCATGATATGAGGGTAAGGGGGGGGCAGGGCTTGTGAGAATCATCCAGATGTAATTGTGAGGGGTCAGGAACTATGTCACTCAGGACGTTGAGGCAACTTTGGGACATTGGAGTCGTGTGTTTGAGTTGATGGGTTCCCTGTGCTTAACCCTAAAGTGTGTGGTACCAGCATGAAACAAATATACATTTCCCAAAAAAAAAAAAAGGGAACACAAACTCTAACAATACCTTAATCAAAACCCCCCCTTCCTCCCCCCTCCCTGCCTCCCTGCTAGACGGATTTCCAACTACCCGCCACCCCAACTGTGCAGAGTGCTTTAGTCCCATGAACAGTACTTGCGTGTGGGGGGAGAGGACATCCGGGGCATTTCGAACATCCCTTCACTCCAAGACGTTGAAAGGGTCAGGATATTACAATAAGTATAGCATCTGAATTAAAGGTTCAATCGCAGTAGTAGGTCTCTAGTAGTTCATTTCTGGACCGCCCCGGGCGGTCCGAGCCGCGGCAAGGCATCTTGGCATGGGGTGGGTGGAGGTTCCATCAATGAAGTCCCATCACTGTCAAGTTGGCGATCGCCATCCGTAGGAGGTCAGTCCTCTGTGTCCGTTTGGCGTCGGTCTTCGTCTCCTTCCCTGGGATGCTGCTTCTGCGGAGTGGCGTTGTTGTCGCCCATTGCCGTTTTTAGATCTGTTGACCTGTCGCCAACCCTCCAGCCAGTCGTGGGCGTCCTCCGGCGTCTCGAAGAACCAGGTCTTACCGTCCGCTACTACTCGAAGCTTCGCGGGAAAGAGCATGGAGTATGCAAGTTCTCTGCATTAGAGTTCCTTCTTGACCTCACGAAAACTCCTTCTTTGCTTGGTGACCGCCACCGTATAGTCGGGGAAGAAGGAGATGATGGAGTTTTCTATACGCAGAGGTGGAGCCACTCTTGCTGTTTGGAAGATGGCGTCCCGGTCCCTGAAATTGAAGATCCTGGCCAGGATCGGTCGAGGGGGTGCTCCAGGCTTTGGTTTACCCCCGGGTATTCTGTGCGCCCGTTCCACCGAAAAGAAGCTGGAGAGACCCCTTGGTTGGAGTTGGTTCTTGATGAGGTCTTCTACGTAGAGGTCCATGGCTGGCGTCCCCTTCGACTCCGGGACTCCTGTAATACGGACGTTGTTTCGTCTCGACAGGCCTTCCTGGTCATCTAGTTTGGCTGCCATCTGGCGGTTTTGAGCTTCCAATTGCTGGACCTGTCGCTGGAGGCTGGCTGTGTCCTTCGTGAGAGACGCCGTCTTGGTTTCCACCTCAGTCATTCTGGAGGCCATTTTCTGGAAGTCTGCTCGGAGGAACGATACATCCGAGGAAATGGACCCCACTGTCGTTTGGACGTTCGTCAGGGCAGACATTATGTCTAGCAATCTGACCTCTGGCTGGCCTTCTGGCGCGGCACTGACCTCCGTGGGTGCCCGTTGGGTGGTCGCGTCCGTTGCGTCTTTGGAAAAAGCATATTTGTCTAGTTTGGCTTGCTGGGTCGCTCGTGGACCCCGACCCCCCATTGGGCCCTCTCCGCGGGATTACTGGTATTGCACAGTACTCACCGCCGCCTGCCTCGTGACTGCGTGTCACCTTGCGGCCTGTCGGGTTTCCTGCTCGATTGTATGGGGCCTCTGGTTCCGGTGTAGGCCGAGCTATTCCCAGCACAGTGGAGTCAGAATCTGTGGCCAACAGCGTTTCGTCGAGTGCTTAATTCACGGCCCCGAGCAAGGGGTCCCTTGAAGTATGTGGGTCGCAAGGCCTCTCCACATGTATCGGCGAGTTATCGGTACGGTGCAGCTGACAGCTTGGAGTTACGCAGGGGGATTCCGGTCTCCCTCACCTGTGCCCGCGTGTCCTTGTATGTTGAGCGGGAACTCTGCAGTTAACAATGGCGCTGGGGTGCCAGGTGTTCCGGAGCCTCAGAGTGGAGTCGCCCAGTGCAGCCAGGCAGTGCGGGGCCCTCAAGTGTCCCAGGAATTGTGCAGGATCACACCACCAGGGCGCGGACCCCCCCCCTGGGGTTCTCAGCGCTGCACTCTGCGCCCCTCTCCTTCCAGTGGTGTGGGCCACTAGCTGTGCGGCAGAGGTGGTCCCCCGGCGGCCTCCGGTGCGCCGTGCCTCACTGCCCCCCTATCTTGTATTGCACCCGGGGGCCACAGATGTTCAATGTCTTGGCCCTGGCTGATTAAAGGGGCACCGCCGGTGTCTGGGATCTGCAGGCACTTTCCCGCGTGGAGCTGTGAGGGCCCGCCGGGCGGGGATTACGGATCGCAACCGGGCCTCTCCCGGTGCCTGGAGTCGTCGCGATGATAGCTTGCCCCGAGGGGGCTCCCCAAGCGCCCAACGGTGTCGCACCAAGCAGCTGCCCAGGCGTAGTCCACACAGCAACGCGGTGCCCTCCGCCTCTCACCGCTGCACGGCCGTCTCGCCTCTCGCCCGTGGATCAGTTGTGTAGCGCCGGTCCCGCTCCAAACTTAGTCGGAACGAGCCTCCAGTGTTCCGATGCCTAAAAAAGGGTCTTGGGTGATGGTTTTGTCGCGGATAAGTGTCCGGATTAATAGGGGATGTTCTCGTGCTGGCCGGAGCTCAGTTAGGTTGCGGCCATTACTCTCTGCTGCAAGCCACGCCCCCTAGGGCGTGTCTAATTTGATGATAGCGGTATGACTCTGTGGGTGCCAATTGATATTCCCTGCTTAAGTCTTCAAAGGATTTCAACTCTCCATCTGCCTACAAGTCCTTGACTTGCGAGATACCTATTAAATCCCATTTCCTGAAACCTTGGTATTTGGCCAGTAGGCCCAAGTGTGCGGTGTCCCACAGTGGCACCGCCTGGGTAATTCCACCTCGCCACCCTAGCGCCGCAGTTGCAGTGTGCCAGATTCTCACTGTGGTTGCTGTCGGGCTGGGCCAAGATGCACTGCGACTCCCCCTATAGAGCACTCTAAGATATCCCCCTGGCTGCATGTTCCGACAATCCATTCTGTAAGCTGGATCCTCATGAGGAAAGTAGACCCAGTGGTTCACCACCACTAGCTGGGCCGCCCAATAATGTTGGACAGCGGGAAGCGATATACCTGTCATACCAGCTCCAGGACAGCTTCGCTAATGTTATCCTGGGTGGCCCCCATCCCATAGAAGCGCCCGAGTAAGTGCTTCAACCACTCAGAAATAGGTAGGGGGAACTGGAAACGAGGTGTTTTGCAAAATATAGAGGAATCGTGGTAATGCCATCATCTTAAACAATACCACCTTCTCTAACATCCCTTCTTAGTCTCTTATATCGGGGGTTCCAGATTACACTCCTGAAAGACCTGCGGGTCCCTAGTTATAAATAGCCTCAGGTATCTAAATCCATCCGTGACCACCCTGGCCTCACAGTGGCGGGGAAGCCGCACGTCCATCCCACTAAGTATACAAATTAAGGACTTGTCCCAATTTATTGTGTAGCCAGAGTATCTACAATAGAGCTCAAAGATATGCAGTATTCTATGAAGTGTGGTGTACAGATTCGCCACATAAAGCAGGATATCGTCCGCATAGAGGGAGATTCTATCCTCCCACTCTTCCGTCCATTTGAGTCGTCTAATTAAAGGATCTCATCGTATCCAGACCGGTAGCAGCTCCAACACTAGATCAGCGGAAAGTGGGGGCAGCCCCGTCTGGTGCCTCTCCGCCAATGGAAGGTGGCTGTGCCAAGGGATCTTTATACAGCAGACGGAGCCAGGACATAAATTTCAGACCAAATCCCTGCTTCTCCAAGACCGCGAACATAAAAGACCACTCAATGGTATCGAATGTCATTTGGGCATACAGAGAGACCACCACTGTCTCTCTTCTTGGATTGTGGAGGCTCGCCCCAATATCCCATATAGGCGCCTTAAATTCAGCACTGAGTTCCTTTTTGGCTTAAAGCCCGATTGATCTGGGTGTATCAATGTGTTAATAATCGGATACAGTCTAGTGGCTAGCAGTTTGGCCAAAATCTTGACTTCCATGTTGAGCAGCAAAATCAGCCTGTAGGAAGCACAAAGCTCTGTTGGTTTACCCGGTTTATGAATAACTACAATCTTGGCTAATCGCAAATCGGCCGGTAATGTCCCAACCTCACGACTCTCCTGGAACATGTTTTTGAGGTAAGGGGTGACCCTAGATGCGGTGAGCTTATACAATTCGAAGGGGAGGCCGTTGGGGCCCCATCACCTTTCCGGCATTTAGTGCTCGAATAGCCTGGGTAATCTCACCATCTGTGAGGTCCTGCTCTAGGAGATCTCTATCCTCAGTCGCTAGCCTATGTATGGTAAGACCGTGGAGCAGCTCCCGCGCCGCATCTAAAGAGACCTCAGAGGATTGGGAATATAGTGTAGTATAATACTTTGCAACTTCATCTGTAATACATTGCCTGCCTCTCACCTGCTCTCCCACATCATTAACTATTTCGAACACCCACCGTGACGCTGTCTCCCTCCTGTCCAAACACACCAGGAGTTTACTCGCTTTGTCCCTCACTTCATATAAAAGGCATTGTGTTGCTCTGTATCGACTCCTCTGCAATATCTTTGTATTCTTTCTGTCTGAGCGCCAGGCAGTATTGAATATCCACCTGGGTCTCAGAGGGAAGCTCAGCTTCTAATTTCTGTATGTCTTGCTCAAGGGACAGCAACTTGGCTACTTTTTCTTTTTTATGACCTGCGATTAGGGAAATTACTTGACCCCTTATTACCGCCTTAAATGCCTCCCAGAGATCTCCAGCCAGCTCCACCGACCCTTCGCTGTCTTCAAAATAACAAACAGCTACCTCTTGGAGGGTCGCTCTTATATGCAGAACTTTAAGGTACCAGGGGTTGAGGGGGTAGGGTGTATGTGCCTCCCCTCCCTATGCTGCCGCCCGAACCTTGCTGAAATCGGAGAATGATCTGAAATACCTCTCGCTAGGTGGTGCACATTGCTAAAAGCGGTGGCGGCTGGTGACATATGAAAGTGGAGGGACATAAAATTATTGCCGTACTGACCTATGGCGAGCGAGCGTAGCGAGCGAGCCCGAACAACTTAAGGAGGGTGCGGGGGGGTTCTCCCCTCATGAAAATTTTAAAAAAAAGAGTGGACAAATGGTGCATTTTCAAGCAAACTTGAGGAAGCAGGAAGGTTAATAAAGCAAAAGATTGAATTATTTATCATTTAAGAAATTGCCAATTTTTATGAGTTATAGAGGACAATCTTTGCGTATGCTGATGTGGGGGAGCATATTGTACCTGTGCATGACTGCCCCATGTGTGGTTTGTGTGAAAGAGTCACTCTGAGGATTGCTTGCTAAGTGGCTAAACGGCTACCCTGTTAGCTACTTTTTGGAATGCTAGGCGGCTTATTTTGTAACACAGATGGCCGAGCCTAATTTCAGGCTGCCATGGTTTTAAAGCACGCGGGCTTTACCAGCAGAGTGCCCGCGCTTTTACTAAATGGCCTGTTAGCACTAAAACGAGTTACTTCCTGTAACCGCTCAGAAATGTGTCTGTAAGTCAAAAATGTGGACTGATGTACAGGTCCTATTTGTGGAAGCAACATGGTGGAGCCCTCAGAATTCCCCCTGAACTCAGATTCCAAGGCACAGATTAAACTAATTGATGTGTTTAAGACACACTTCGGATGGACGAGTTAGGAAGATACTGAAGGGTAAAGACCAGAAGAGTTAGGGAAATAGATGGCAGACACTGAATACCATATACCTACAATCAACTGTCACCTGATCCCACCGTATATTACATTACCCTGTAAATTAAAACATCTTTCAAATTGAGAGCTACTGGGATGCTAGGTCTCTGGCATCATCTGTGAGAAGAATTTGCAAACCACCTAATAAGTAAATAATTATAGCAGGCCTTACAACCTAAGCATCACAAACCAGCCATATATCAATTCACAGCACCTAAAGTTATGGGTCAGGTTTGCAATTGACATCACTCCACAGTTTCACCATTCCCGTTTAAACTCCTAAAATAGTTTCGGAAGCTCATGAGTTTCTTTATCTCAATTCATTTATATAGTCATGCTCCTCAAGACACTTTTCGGCCACATACCACAACTTTGCTCACATACTGAGGCGCCATTTTGAGAGCGCTTTTAAAGTGCACATGATATTATTGCAATAAACAGAATACCATGACAGCAATGACCTGGGCAAATCATAACATATGTAAAATCATTTTTCTAACGAACAATTTGACTTATGTGCTCCAATTACCAATGGCCTGAATATAAATTAATTCAAATATTACGATATACCATAGTTCACAC
Organism: Calotriton arnoldi; assembly: GCA_963921515.1. NCBI lineage: Eukaryota > Metazoa > Chordata > Amphibia > Caudata > Salamandridae > Calotriton > Calotriton arnoldi. Next base: position 948,753 of record CAWUFW010001383.1, read on the forward strand.
ACAAATGTAATCAAATTAATTAGTCTTGCCTTAACATGCACACAAATTTCACAAACACCTGAAAACTCAAATTTCATCGTATGTACTACAATTCATCCATTAGATTGAATCGTAAAATGTCATTGAGCATCTCGCCCAAGTGGGAATGATGAGCACAGCCCTGGTACTAGGAAATCACAGCATTCGCAGTGCCGACGACTGGCAAATTAAGCTCTGTGCTCTTTCTGGTACCCATGCCTGCCGTGTGGTTTTAAAATAAAATGAAACAGTTACCGGCAACGATTGACTTACGCTGGGTCGTGTTTAATAATAATAATAATAATAATGACATTTATAGAGCGCTTGGTTACACTAGGCTAGTGTGTCCCCGCGCTACGGTACAGACTAAAAAAGACATTGCTTCCAGGCCCCCCCCCCATATACGGTCTAGCAACCAGGAAGCTACTCAGTGGGGAAAAGAAAAGTTTTCAGCTTTTTGCGAAAAGTCAACTCCGAGGCCTCCATCCGAAGCCCCCACGGGAGTTTGTTCCATTGCTGAGCTGCCATGAAACTAAAGGAGCGCCCACCCATCCTTGCCCTCCTGACTCTGGGAATAATAACCTGTCCCGTCCCGCTAGACCTTAATTGGCGGGAGGGGACATACGGGGTCAGAAGGTGATGAAGGTATGTGGGCCCCTTCCTTTGTAGAATCCGATGGCTCACACAAAGAGCTTTAAACAGGATTCGCTCCTTGATCGGAAGCCAGTGAAGGGCAACCAGAGCCTTTCTGGAAGAGGCTCGACTAGGTAGCATCAGAACCAGGCGAGCTGCTGCGTTCTGGATACATTGAAGCCTCTGTACACAGTTGGCATTAGCCCCCAGGTAAAGCACATTTCCATAGTCCAGCCTCGATGTTACCAAAGCATGGACCATGGTCTTCCTAGCTACGGTAGGCAGGAGGTCCAGGGTCTTGCGGAGTCCACGCAAGGTTCCAAAACATGTTCCTGCCACCCGCCTTGTATGATGCTCAAACGAGAGCTTAGGGTCAAGCCACACCCCAAGGTTCTTAACCTGTTCACTAGGGCCAGGGATAGGACCCAGGGTCTGTGGCCACCACGCCGACGTCCACACAGAAGGTGCCTTGCCAATAACCAGCACTTCTGTCATGCTCCCGTTCAGTTTAAGGCAGTTGCTAGCCATCCATACCGCTAGTTCTTGCAGGCAGGAGTTAAAATTAGTGGCTGCCTTCTCGTCCGACTGTGTTAGGGACACCACCAGTTGCGTGTCGTCGGCGTAGGACACAACTTTGACCCCAAACTTTCCAGTGATGTCTGCCACCGGGGCAACATATAGGTTAAACAGGGTCAGGCTAAGGGTGGACCCCTGTGGCACCCCCTGTTTAAGCCTAATGCTCTTGGATAAATAAGGTCCCTGCGCTACCTGAAAACTGCGGTCCTGCAGAAAGGATTCCATCCATTCCAATGCCTTCCCCCCCACCCCACCCCTTCTGAGACACTGAAGCAGCGTATGATGAGAAACAGTGTCAAAGGCGGCACTCAGATCTAATAAAATTAAGGCCGCCATCTGACCCTCATCAGCGTACTTCCGGATGGTCTCAGTGGAGAGGAGCAGAGCCGATTCAGTCGAGTACGACGCTCGGAAACCGGATTGAGTAGGATGGAGCAGACTATGTGTGTTGACATGGGCCATCAGCTGGATATTCACAACCTTCTCTGCAATGTTCGCAAAGTAAGGGAGTAGCGAGATGGGACGCAGATTGTCTAGCTGGTCCATGCTGACATTCGGCTTCTTCCTCAGCGGTAAGACCACAGCCTCCTTCCATTTTTTTGGCACAATGCCTGAGCTAAAAGAGAGCTCTAACAGATGTCTAATGTACGGTTCAAGGCATTCCATACTCCCTCTCAGCACCCTTGGCCTTGCAGGGTCACTGGGAGAGCCGGACTTGTTGCTACTAGCTATCTTCATTAGGGTCCCCCTAATGAAGCCCCCGGGTCACTGCCCTTCACCCACGGAGGGCCCGCAAGCGCACATGGAGCTGCTTTGGGTGAGTTGCGTGCGTGGAATGTCCACTAAATATGAGCCTTTCGTACCCAACACGCACTCGCTCTTAATAATTGTTTAAGTTAACAGCGCCAGCCTATTAAGCTTAGGGAGCGAATGCAGCACCAACCACACACACACACAGACCCGCTACGTTCTAAACGGTGAACGCTCGCTTGCAACACGGTGTCCATTCTAAACAGTGTGTACAAAATCCTAACCCATCATGAAGGAGGTTTGGTGCCTGTTATGCTAAGATATTCATGGGTTCTAAATTATTTTGGTTAGGTCTAATTGAGCATAGAGGCATGCTAGCCAGGGCCATCTACCGCAGAGACTGTGTGATTCTAACATTGTATTATCCTGTGGTCAAAGTCTATGGTATTTTCTTGTGCCTCTGCAGCCATTCTTACTGGTATCTGTGTTCTAGGCACTTCCTTCCCAGTACCAGATATGGATGAGGTTTTGCTGTGGATCTTGTCTATGGGCCTAGCTGGCTGTTCTTGAGATGGTTTAGTGATGTTCTCTAGCAACAACATTATAGCCTCAACATCATTGCATGGATGAATTGCTGGCACTGACAAGACACTGTTTTCAGTAGGCCTTATGTGCCACTGCCTATTGTACTTGTTTCACTTACAAAGAAGGCTATCAATAAGTTGTGATTATTATTGGTTCCTCATTAATTTCACAAGATAAATACCTTTTACCTGTGGTATACACTGGTGCACCATGTTGCACATATCACTGTCCAATAAGTATAGTATTCAAAACAATGGTGCTGCAACATTGCCAAAAAAAGCTTCTCCTGGAACTCAGAAGCCTCCTCTGTTGTTAGGAAGTTACTTAAAACCTTTCTACTCCTTCAGACTTGATTTTCCCCAATGACAACAGTGCCTGCTTAGGTAAGAACATTTTGTGACTTTGTTGTATCCCTCTAGCACCTTAGAACCCATTTGGATGACTTGCTAAACTATAGAAAAGTTATATAACATAACACAACATGGTCAACATGATGCCATCAATGCATTATAAACGGTGTTCTTAGAGAACATTATTTCATGGAGGATGCGCTGTAAAGGGCAATAGTCTTGCTGCGGTTTTATTTCCCTTGATGGGGAGCAATGTCTTAAACATCACCACTGAAGAAGGATGTGTGCTGCAATCTGCCATCCGATGGTAGCATAGTTCGGATCCGCAAGTGGAAAGACAACACTGTAAAACTACAAGATGCTGTAACAAATTTACCTCAGGGCAATTTTACCTCCTACTTATTCCGACAACCTTGTCTAAGGGCCTAAGTAGGATCCATGGCATAGGGCAAAGGACCACGCAGAGCATGCTGGCCGGGTGGACTTTGACTGTCCTCACGATATATGCATTTGTGAGGGACACTGTTCCCTGTAAACAAAACTTGCATATTCAAGAAAGATTTTTATAAATACTCTTAGCAGAGGGTCTTTCATGGGAAACAATTGTCATATAATAGAGTCTTAGTCATTTTACAAAACAGCATACATCGCCCTGGAGTATGTCTTGGAAATAGATTTCAACACCTTAAGCCATCACAGAAAGGTATGATGGATAACGGGTGAATATACAGATTTTTTGTTTTTTCCAAATCCACATTTGAGCAGGTTAGCGTGGTCAAATGGATCCATGTCACCAGGGCCCCACTTTTGTATTCCTGCGCTTTGCTTTTGCATAACATTGTTATCAGGTATGTAGGTCCAAATGACTCAATCAAACTGAACTTAGACTAAAACTCCCAGAATGCACTGATATGTTAAATCAAAACCCTGAACTGCAAACGTTGTGTCCCTGTGACATGGAGTCACCTGGTCACTCGAGAGTAGCTTCCTCAGTCCAGATCTTTCTTTACCTTTTGAAACCTGTAATACGGATTTTACAATCGACTAAACACACTACAAGACCCATGCACACTGCAAAGCAAAACCCAGTACAAAAGCTACTCATGCATGGAACTGGGAAACTGGAGAGCCCTGATATGTTACCGACTCGACCCCATGCTGTTCGTAAAACCTAAAGCACAGGGACGAAAAATTTAATAGTTTTCTGTCGCAATCGAAGACATATGAAACCCAGCGTATCTGTATGTAAAGTGGCCTCATGCTATGCGTTATACGTTCAGTTAGGTTGCCTGTTGACCCCATGTCATCAGGACACCTTAATCCAGGCCACTCTTTTCTTACAAACCATTGTAGTCTAGGGAGGTGTCCAAATTCGTGTATTCGCAATGAACCAGGACTACAACTTGCAGAATGCATTGGGTAGTTAAAGAACGCGTTTACACTCATCTGGTAACTTTACCTTTCAGCCAGTTCTGACTTTTTAGCTGAAGGCACTTTGTACTAAGGGACGGGGACCTATAGTTGTAGTTCAAGTATTGGCTTGCATACTCCAAAATGAAAAGCACTTTGTGATAAACGCCTGGCCTGGATAAAATGTTACACATATAACATGAGAACATTTGCCAGGTATGTAATATCCAAAACATACTTGGAAAAAAGTGCCTGTGTCCAACCGCTTTTCATTAGGTAGGGACTGTCCTAGAGCACTACCAGTCGTTCCTCCCCCACTCTCGCCACCCCACCCGGCTCGACGTTCCTCCTGCCCCGCACCTGGAGGAAAGAGAAAAGCTTTTACTGCTTGTCATTAAAGAAAAGTGAAGAGCAAGACGGATAGCCTCGTGAAAGCAAGGTAATGAGACGTGTTATGCTTTTATAACTACATATTTATGAGCAGGAGTCTTGCCAGCGATTGTCTTTGTAAGGTTTGGGCCTGTTTTAAATAAATGAGTTTACGCTGCTTTGAACTCGCCTCACAAGAATTTCAACATGCCCAGGGATTAACAAAAGTTAAAATAAAACGAAATGCAGTTAGGTTTAGACTTCCTTAAATAAATAAAATATTAACTTACCTGCTTCCTCCGAGACCCCATCAGTGCCGCCGCCTCAGCTCCTGCTTCCTCTGGAGTCCTGCCGCGTTTTAGGCAGCCTCCCTCCTCCTGCTCCCTAAGCCAATCACAACGCTGCAATGGCAGCGTTGTGATTGGTGAGGCGCAGCGGAGAGCGCCCCAGCCGGGCCATTTTCTCTATGTAGGCTGCATGCAGCAGCCTACATAGAGAAAAAGGGGAGTGCGCATGACTGCTTTGTTCGGCCCTGGGGCCGAACAAACAGTCAGTACCCACAACAGTGGGCAAAGCCACTCCCCCCCTGCCCTCGAGAAGGACCGCCCACCCAGGCACTTCTGCTTTCTCGCAGTGCGAGAAGCAGAAACATAAAATGGTAGTTTTTACCATTTATGTTTCTGCCTTCTCGCACTGCGAGAAAGCAGTGAGGCGACGCCCCCACGGGGGAGCCGCCACTGGCTAAAAGCCAGAAGCTGCCGCGCGAGGGCAAATATATAATCAAGTCGGACGACGGATCCATAAGCCCCCGAGTGGAAGGTGTATTGATGGGTCGTGGGGTTGAGAGTCCGCCACACATCAACCATCATTTCCCGCCAGGAAATCCGACAGCAGTCTGCCCACCGCCTCACATCTATGCATGGGCCAGTGGTCCATTTCCCCATCGACGGCTGCATTACAGTCTTCCCATAAATAATTCAACATCTGGGAGATTGAGAATGAAAGAACTCAAATCCGCAAAAGCTGAGGTGTGCAGTCTTGGGGGCACATACAGTGAGATGAGATTGAAAAGTCACCCCTCCCAGTGTCCCGTGAGTGCCATGAATCAGCCTGAGTGTCATGGGTGACATGTCCTATGGTGAAAGGGAAGGAATTACGAAGCAAAATGCCCACTCCTCCGGAACCCCGTATATAGCCAGCATGTACCACTAGTTTATAGCCCCATCTATTTAATGCACAGTAAGTGGTTCCCTGGAGATGGGTCTCTTGAAGGAAGATCACATCAGGATTGGATGGATTGTGTTGCTTCAAATACTGCAGGACTATGCTCAGTTTTATTGTGTCCCCATGGCCATTGACGTTCCGGGTAAGGAGCTTGAAACTACATGTCGGTATGAGGGTAGACATTGGAAATGTATGGCAGGCGTCAACACGCGGGATGAGGGTCAAAGTCGCATGGGCCCCTTGTTGCCTGCCTATCGCCCTGGTCATGGAAAAGACATGTGGCAAAAGGTACAACCCGGTACAATCCTGTTGGTATCACTAAACTCCCATTTCTGAAAGAGCTGTCACAAGCAATTACTCTAAGAAGAATAATGCAAAGAAAAACAACAAGAACTCCCCCCCCTCCCTGCATGGCAGACTCAAAACTGCCCACCCCCCCAACTTTGTAGAGTACCTGTCAACCCCACCCTTGTTACCTATTTGTAGGGGAGCGTAGGCCAGTCAAGGAGCCAACCCGCCATCGCGTCCCCTTCACTGAAATCAATATTTTACCTTTAACTTGAAAGTCAGTTTCGTAGGTGTGTTCTGGACAGTTCGAGCCAAGAAATACCTTGTCTTACCACATCCGAGGGGCACCAGAAACCCCTCCATCCATGTTCCACTCTCCCCACTGAATTCGCCACCGACACCAGAGGCAGCAAGGACCCAAAACTGCATCACATTTGAGTTCAGTCCATACAGCAGTCCTAGGGCGTCGATTCTTCACCAGCCTTTTCATCATTGAGCTTCGGTGCGGACTCTGTAAGGCTAGGTCTTTTCTCCTCTGGACTTTTCGATCTCGGGATCTTATGTCTTTAACCGGCCTCCAGCCGTCTAGCCAGTTCCAAGCTTCCTCGGGGTTTCAAAGAACCATGTCTTATCTTCTGCATCAACCCGGAGTTTAGCCGGGAAAATCATTGCATACTTCAGGCCTTAGTCACGCATGGTCTTTTTAACTTCCAGGAAAGAGTGCCTCAATTTCTGAACCTGGAGGGTAAAGTCTGGAAAGAATGTAACAGTACCATTTTCAAATTTGAGTGGGTGCGCGACTCGCGCTGTCTGCAGGATCGCATCCCTATCTCTGTAATTGAAAATTCGTGCCACAATTGGACATGGGGGGCCCTGGTCTTGGAGGGCCCCCTGGTACCCGATGCGCTCTCTCTACCGAGAAGTTGTTGGAAAGTTCGCGAGGCTGTCGTCGTTTCAGCACCAGATCCTCCACAAAGAGATCAGCTGATGGGCCTTCCACTCGTTCCGGCACTCCCACTATGTGTATATTATTGTGGCGCGGCTGCACCTCAAAATCCTCCACCTTGGCCTCCAACACACGAGCTGCGGCGGAGTTCCTGCACCTGAGCTTTGAGCGTCTTAGTTTCAACTTGTAGTGTAGTGATCGAGTCCTCAGTCAGTTTCACTCTAGAGCCCAAATTGCACAGGTCCACATGCACCAGAGTGACTTCCGCGGTGACTGTATCGATCTTACTCTCCAGGGTCACACGCACACCCTGGATCGCCGCCATAATGTCCTGTAGGGTCGGTTCCCCTTCTGTCGCGGGCATTAGGTGTTGCCGCAGGTTTGGCCTGGGCATACTTTTCCATCTTGGTCTGGTGCGTCCCACCTGCTCCTTTGTTGCTGGACATCATTTTGGTGCACTGCGCCATCAAAGTCCCATCCGTTGAGAATGTGTCCCAATCGGGTGGGTGAAGGGATCCGGGGGGACACAGGAAAGAGAGGGAGGTGGACCATCCGCCGCCTAGCAGAGGGCTATGGAGTCACCTCTGTGGCCTGTCGGAAGCCTGTTGTGGCCCCCACCAGGAATCAGTTACCCTCTCTCGTTTGGGCTTCACTCACCAGGTGGCTGCTCCCACCCTCAGGGGGTCACAGATCTCCAGTTCTTCTGGCAGGGTGTTGGATGCTTCCCAGGATCAATGAGAGACACTGCAGGGCCTCACTCTGCATTTGGGGCCCAGGAGAAACACAGTCCCCTGCCTCACTCGGTGGCAAGAGGCACTTTATCCTGGGTGATGGAATGGATCCTTCACTAGGCCTCAACACTGCCCTGGGCATTTCACCCTTACTGCCTTGATCACTGTTCAGCCACGGCGAGGCTCGCAATGTTGCCTTCAGGCCTCCGCTTGGACGGTCGCTTAGCCGCACTGCCGCCATTCAGTTCACTTAGGCGCATAGGCGCCTCAACACGTCCCGATCACCGCCCCGGCCGAGCTCCGCCCCAGAGCACACGCAATCTTGCATGGGAGAACCCTGGGTGCCCCCCCCACGTCGCCGCCTCCACTCCGTGTACTCTGCCGGATTAGCAATAGCAGGCGCCCAGGCCCGTGCAGTGTGGGTCCGCAAGCCCAACCGCCGCTCGCACCTCCTCACTCAATTCCTGCCACCAATCCAGCCCAGGGCGGCACTCCCGCTGGTAGGCCAACATTGCTGGCTTCGCTCCCGGTCTCCGATTCTTCTGGGGAGGGCACCACTGGCTGCCTCCAGGCTCCGCACACCTCACAATGCGGAAGATGTTCGTAGAGGTCGGATAATTGCACGGATAGATGAGGGTTTCAACGGTGGGTGGACAGAGCCTCGTTACGACGCAGCCATCTTGCTCGGCTGCTGGCCAAGCCCCTCTATTTGTTTAGTTTTGTCACAATCGCGGCATTCCCCGCTTTAGCTTAAAACAAGTTAAGCTAAAGAGCGGGTGCTGCGATTTCTTCAAAGTAAATAAACACATTTTTTTAATGCGGCCGAACGTCTTTTTTTTCTATTTCTTTACTTGTGTTACAATCGCGGCACCCGTGCTTTAGCTTTAAACATCTTATGCAAAAGCGCAAGTGCCGCGATTGCTTCCAAAGTCAATAAATAGAAAAAGAAACCTGTGCGCCTTTTTTTTTTTAGGTCGAGCCTAGCGTTGCAGCGCATGCGCTGCTCGCTTTGCGAGGCATGCAGTATTCTGTATAGCGAGGAAGCTTCGTGGAAGTTCCGCCCACTCTCCGCCCATCATTTTCATTGGCTTGTGTCTTAAATGCTGCCTTCTGATTGGTTGTAGGCTTGTTAGTCCCTCCTTATGACGGCCATGTCGTCATTTGTGTCCTTCCATGGCTACTGGCACCTTTACTGCACAGACTACTTTCTTCCCCCTCCTTCCGCAGTCCGATACCTTCTCAGTCCGCCCCCCCGCCCGTTCGTGCCTTGTCGCCCTCCCACCCCCGCCTTGTCGTTTGCAATGCAATAGGTCTCGTGTAAATGCGAGTCCTATTGCATTGCAAATGCTTGTCTTTACTTGTTCTGATCGTACTAGGCCTCTATCTGTTTTCACAGTTAGTCTCTGATATTATCCCTCAACTCTGCGATTGGCTGAAGCTCAGCAACCATTCAAAAGAGTGTTCGTCGGGCCAGGCAGACTAATCGAGAAAAAGCACTTAAACTTTTTCCTGGAAAAGGGTGTAGCTGTTTGTTTACCTGAATATTTGTAGCAGTTTGCTCGGTTAGTATCCGATACGATGCTCAGCTTACCTGATATGAAGTTCGCATTAACTTTCAAGGGCTATAAATAAATAAAAAGAAAGGACAAACCTGTTTTTATTGAAGTTGGGTCTTTTAGTCGTGTCCATCGTCATTTGGCAGTCCGTTTAGAACACTGACGTGTTTCAGCCAAGCAGGGGACGGCGCCATTTAACTGGTTTATGAAGGCACAAACAAAACTATTTCAATTTGAATTAATAATAACAAGCCCTAGTGGGTTAATTACAAAAAAAATTCAATACTTTAATTTACAAAAATAATCGTTTATATCACCATTGCTTTGTAAACGACTCAAACCAATTAGAAAAGAAAGATCAGATATTCTCGTTTTGTTTTAATCGCTACATGCATCATTTGTGGACTGTTAGCATACTAACCGGCTGTGGGCTGGTAGCAGAACTCACCAGTTTGAAGTTAGGCGTGTCCCAAACATGGAATTCACTCGATGCATGAATGAGGCAGCCACGTTAGAAAGAACAGTGCTGCCGGCAAACAAAATATGGTTACCGTTATGCATACTCCTACTAAAACAAGCATTTGCAATGCAATAGGTCTCACATTACTGAAAGTTTGAGCTGTTGGTGTTCCTAATAATAACGCAACACTAATAGCTCAAACGTTTAGTAATGCAAGACCTATTGCATTGCAAATGCTTGTTTGTTTTTCTCATGAGTAACTCAGGTACCTGGTAGTACCGTTATATAAAGTTTCGGTTTCAATCATGCATATGCTACATCAACTGCCTATGTGAAGAAATTGCATAAAACATAGGAAAATTTGGGGAGGGGTTAGCATTAGATGCTCATTTGCTTGATCAAGCAATATTGTTATATTTTTACTTATTTTTGCTAAGCAAACATGCTTTGGACTTCAAGTGGGCTTGGAGCAATATTTTTCTTTCACAGAAAGGATCAGGAACTGCCTACTCTCAGCGCAAAATGGGTGGAGAGCTGGGCCAGACTCCACACAATGACCCCAGGTGTCAAAGGTAATGGAGACATTTCTCTATGGGATCTTGGGTAGAATGTGGTCCAGCAATCGATCTGCTGGTCAGGCTGGACAGTATTAAGGAAAGAAGATCACTGAGCCAGCCACCCGACTCCTGCACTAGCCTCACAGCATAAACCGGAGATTGGCCAAAACTAATGTGGTCAGTTTGCGTGACTAAAACATACATTCCTACCTCCCTCCATGAGATCAGTTAAAAAAAAAAATAGCTTAGGTTCCCTCCCTTTCCCATCTTTCTGTTTCTCTCCCTCAGTCCACAGGAGGAGCTAGAGCGCAAGGCTCGCAGACAAGTTTCTTTTTTCTCATGCGTGAAAGCAGTGTGGAAATGGGGGGTAAAAAATATATAAAGAAGAGGGACTCCTGCCCATGCTATGTACCACTCGTATGGAAAATGCATATGCAGACATTTGAAACAGTGGGTGGGAATCTCTAGCGATGACGGAAAAAGATCCTTTCCAAAGGAAGGTACCTTTGATCTAGAACACTTAAGTAATTTGAGAAAATGATTGAAAGATTCCAAAACTAAAATCTGTACACAACAATGCCCAGTATTTTTTAAATTGGTATGAAGAAGCTAATAAGCCTAAGCACGACTCTCAGTTCTAGTGAATGAAGCAAACCCATGAGAGACTCCAATACCAAATAAGTCACATGAGAGACAGGATAAGGACTTGTGCCCCCTTTGTTCTTTGTTCTCCTTACCTATTTCCCCAAACACTGAACCACCTGAAAAAGATGAAGAAAATAAAAATAAGATAGTTTGGATGTTGTGAGCTTTCTCACGCCAGTGGGAGATGCCTGGGGCACATCCACGGCTGCACATGGATATGGGACAGTTCCAGCGGCACAACTGATGAACGGGGAAGAAGGAAATAACACACAAGAAGGTCAAGTGACCACAGTGAGACAAGTAACAAACAGAAAGGCGCTAGAGGATGTGTGACCCTGAGTCCGTTCCACTCCCTCTAGGTCTGAGACAGATCAGGCCTGTAGCCTGAACATTACCTGAGACAGTTTGAGATGCACTGTAGGGCACATATCCCGAAAACGAGATAAAATCAACCACTAGGATCAGCGTCCCTCATATTCCAGTGATGCCAGAGATGATGAACCCCTCTCAGACTGTCGCGGTGCCCTTCTCCCTTCAAGAGACTATACCAGCCCCAGAAGCAGAGTAACTGTCCACGTCCCTTGGTCCCCTGCTGACCTGATCAATATAAAGAAACAGTTCCCCACCATAAGAGGCAACATCGCAAAGTTCTTTGTAGAATTGCAAATGGTGTTTTAACTCTCTAAGCCAAATTGGGCAGATCTGAATCAGGTGTTGAAAATGGTGGTGCCAAGTGAAGTGAGAGACCTGTTGACAAAGAAAAAAGTGACTGGCTGCGACTGGTTCCCCCAGTGCGATGTAGCTTTGGCAAAGGATAGGTTGTTGAGTGTTATAACGGAGGTCTGCCTAGTCAAGGGAGACTGGAAGAAAAATTCTAATTTTAAACAGAACAAAAGAGAGTCACTGGCAGATTATTGAGACAGGCTCAAGGATGTTTTTGAATGTTATTTAGGTGCAGCCTCTCCTACAAAACAATTTCAGGAAGCTGTAGGTGCTGCCTTTGTGCAGGGTTTGCTACCTAGTGTACAGAATCAGTGGTGCACTCTTTGCATTGGTTGGCAAACTAAGAATTTAGCAATGTTGGTTTCTGTTGTTGACCTATCACTGTGTGGCAGTACAAGAAGGGAAGGAGTCGAACAAACCTAAACTAATGTCTTTACCATTGCAAACATTTCAGCAGACTGTGAAAGGGAAATGGGAGCCCTCAACCGGGAAGGCGAACTGGATGGACAGTGAGGAGGGGGCAGGTTGAAGAAACATAAAGGGAGTAGGCGAGCAACTTGCCTCAGGAGGGTCATGTTTTAATTGTGGTCAGTTAGGACACTGAAAAAGAGACTGCTCCAACCTAACATCAGGTACTCTTTCTAAAACCTGTCCCTCCAAGGTTTAATCAGGTCACATAAAATCAATATCCAGGTTACTGCAACAGTCCGAGAGGTGCCGACTGTACTGTAACTACCCCTATCCCTGTTGATAAATGGGCCCCTATGTAATGTGAATGATGGTAAGCTTACTTTATGCCTTATTGACACTGGCCCCAGTCGAAGGGCCCATAAAAAATCTGAGTTCCCTTCAATACCTCTTTCAGGCAGTTCTATTGATGCAGTCAGTATCTGTGAGGAAGGAGGAGGGGGAGAACAACACTTACCTGCCCTAGGAAGCCCACAACAGGCCAATCCCTCTGCAGGCTCACAATCCGCAATCACTCTAGAAGAAAACTGACATCAGAGGGGGAAAAATAGAAAATGTAGAAAAAAGACTAACATACAAAGGGGCGGGCAGGAAGAAGAAAAAGGACAGTTACAGAAACTAAGAAAGGACTTGTTTTGCAAGCAGGAAAGAGCCGAGGAGGAGGAGGTGTTGTACGGTTCCTACTAATTAAGTATGACTGTGCATCTGGACAACATAAACGTCAAAATATGGGGACTGAGTCCACTCATATAATCAGAGTATGTTAGTCCAATTCCTGGTTAGCTCACAGTGCACCATCTGGACCTCTAACCTTACAGGGTACCGGTTGGCGTCTGCGACCTCACAACATCAGCCACTCTAATTCCCCCAAGGAAATCATAGAAACAGATCTACCCTTTCGTTATTACTTAGGAGTGCCCAAAGGGAGGCACAAGAAATAAAAGAATTAGCATTTCAAACATTTATCAAAGCAATTGTATTCCTCTGTAAAAAAACAACATGAGCTCCAATTATTAGCAGTAGGAAACAAAGCATTGTTACCATCACTACAAAAATGGGGAAAAAGATGAACAATTCAACCATTATAACTTTGCAGTGATTATATGAATATATATGGTATACTGATACTCCTACCTAACACTACCTATACTATCAAGAGCAGGAGGGCTGTGGCTATCTGGGGAGTGTCAGCATCTGGCAAATGAAGTAGAGGTGAAGGGAGGAAGGTGGATAAAGAGAAGAGTGTTTTTGTTTTTTCAACAGTTTGGGTAGGGGAACGCATGCTACTAACAGAAGGAGAATATAGTGGAAGGATTGGGCCCCTCACAGTTGTTGAACAAAGCTTGTGAATAGCACTGATGGTTCCTTTTTCTTTTAGTTTGGTTTTTGTTTTCCTGTGTTGCAATCTGACACCTGGAGGACAGGGGACTTAATGAGGCACCATGATTTTTTTTCCAGTTTCCTTTTCTTTCGCACTCAGTGGTGAGGGAATAGAAGTGTAAGAGGAATGGTGTTCACTCCTGGAGAACCCATCTCTGTTTAGAGAGAAGACGTAAACCCCATTAAAAATTCATACTGATTATCTCCCTGCACTTTACTTACCTGAATGTATCCTTTTGTTCCAAGGTACGCTGAGGGGATTTCCAGAAGGAGACCCTTGTAAGGAGAGTTGATGCTTAAAGAAATTATAACCAGAAGATACCAATATATTGATGGAATATTTTTTTTAATCATTTCTTTGAGACCCCGAAGAACCATAAGCACAGTGGAACTTGTTTAATTTCGACCCTTTTTCTTCCTCCAAATATTGAGTCATTAAATATACCACACTTGCGAAACAACTGATTAAAAAGTCACACAAGGCTTATTTCCAACCCACCCTCTCACAGTATTTCAACCCAACATGTTCCCTATCACATCATCGATCTCATTTTAATTACACTCGGCCCCTTCACTTACAAACATGCATATTTGCCAAGCCCTTCTTAGTATGCTGGTTAGGGACTTGCGTAAACTGAACTGTACCATTTCTCTACAAGTAATGGTGTGTTATTAAATATCCAACAAACAAAAACCAGGTTCTAGCTTTGTTGTGTGAGTCAGATAATCAGAATGCCAAATGTGATTAAAAAATGTCTAAAGAGTAAACCGAGTTTCTTGCTCAAGTCCCTCTTTGTGGTATGTCTTGAAGAACCGGGCCTTTGGGCCTGGCGGCGCAGGGCACGCCTGAAATCTTCGGGTTCACCTGCCTTGTTGCACAGAGACACGGAATACTCTGTTGGCGTAGAAAACCAAGTTTATTAGCTGCAGCTAAGCACAGTTGTCCAAGAAGTACATCAAGTAGGTTCTCAGGAGACTGCCACTTGACTCCGTGGCTCACAAGCTTTTATCGTTGAAATACATCTGTACAAACATACACCCATCGCACAACTTTTTAGCCAATCAGGAGAGTTTGAAAACAAGATATTGTGTCACCAAAATGCTCTCTGCTTACATGTTGTGTGTTATCCAGCCCCCACAGTTAATCAATACTGGTACCCATAGTTCGGTGTTTGCAATGGCAGGACATATCTGTATGCTTCAAGAGGAAGGTTACAAAGTAGGAAAACACAGGGAGAGAATAGCGAAGGCCAGAAGATAAGATATGGCGAGAGGAGAATACTAAAGGCTAACAGATAGTTGATACGGGGATTAGGTAGTCCAGACAAGGATTAGTTAGGCCGGCTGGTGTTTGAGATTGCTTTAAGGACAAGGACGGAGGGGTTTTTGACACGTTGCAGTCCAAAAGGGCAGAGACACTTCGCTCATCGAGCAGCCTGTGTAAAGGCAACACAAAAATGGCGGTGACTGTAAGATGGGGTCAAAATTAAAGAACCTCAGACCCTCCTTTTGCCATTACGCAGGCAATACACAAAGACTCACGCTAATCTGAATCAATGTCGATGGTCATAAAGTCGTCAAGTTGTTGCTGCAACATCATCTTCATCTTCATATTCTCCGTTTTCTGTGGCATGGGTCTTGGGACACACATAATAGCACAAAGACCACATATTGCGGGGCCACATTGTAAACAAAGGCAACACGAGAAGATGATGGCCAAAACTACTCCAACAAAGGTCAATACCTTCCATCCCCATGTGGACAGTAGTTCCCAAAACCATCCCATCAGAGACCAATTTCCTTCGTCCTGGTGGATGGACTCAGCAATGTGGTGCAATTTAGAGATGGCCTGGTATACTGTAGGGGCGTTATCAGGTATATAAATGCAACAACTCGATCCAATCAATGTACAGACTCCACCACGATCTGCGAGAATGATGTCTAACACCATTCTGTTCTGTAATGTCATAAGGCGATCCGCCTGAAGCTCAGCAGTGACATTACTCAGTGCTCCGACAGTTTCATTTATTGTTGCCTCAACTACTCGAATGAGATGTCTGATATTTCTACTATTGGCCATAGGGCCCCAAAATGGGAGGAATCCTTTAAGGAAGTCACCTCCTTCCTGTCCTGCTGTGTCCTCCAAAGCAATAACCCCTCTGCCGTACCTTGTCTTGTGATGTCCCGAAGGAGCTGTATATGTTGGAGGGAGGAGAAAAGCCATATAACAAGTCCCTGAGAAATCGGCTGGTAACCATGTATAGGCTCTGTCATGGCAGACGAAATATGTTCCTTGAGATGCTACCAATGGTGGAGACGTTCGGGATGTATAGATGTATGTAATATTACAAGTGCTCTTTCCCAATTGAGCCTTAGGATTTTGACCATTGGCTTGGAGACATAGGTGACCTTGGTGGGGTACAGTATATATAGGTGGGGATCCTTTCCTTTTGGCTCTGTCTGTAAGGCTAGTGACATAATGTGTCACATTCCAGTCAATGTATGCTTGTCGCTCGTCGGTGGGGAATTCACTAAATGTTTTATAATAGCCACTATTCCCTTTATTAGTGAATTATGACTAACGTCAATTCCATCCCTATACGGACCAACAGGATGTAGATGTTGGTTCTCATAGGCATTGGCATTGGCAAACATAGAGGTAAGCCCAAGCAGATCCTTTTAGGGAGAAGGGTAGAACTAAATATGGCATTCCTTTATCTGTATTATGGGGTAAAAGTCCACAAACCCAACAATCGGTGGTATTGATTACTAATTGATGCTGGTGTAATAGCTGGATGAATGAATTGTTGAGATATTCCATTCTCCTAATTTGTTCATGCCCTGGTAGCGTATAGAATTGGTGTGGGGAAATAGTAGTGCGAAAAGGTATGGGCTGAGAGGTAGATATAGGTACAGATGCTGGCTGCAAAGTGTGAATAACCCAACCCACACAAGCTAATAAAACACATAACATAGTTAAAACACATAATACTACGCCACATCTATTAAATAGTAATTTACAATATTTTTCCTTCATTTTGTTTTTTTATCAATTTCTGATTCACCGGAAGTCATCCCCTAAAGTGTTGCTCGTGGCAATCTTCCTATCTCACTCAGTTGTGGTTATTGGCCGTCCTATGACACTGCAAGTCCTGCAGACCTAGTGCCACTACTCAGGTCACAAACCAAGTCTCCTACCACGACCCTGCAAAAATGGGATGAGTCCAGTATCACATAAGGAAGAAAATATATACAATTCAAAAATTCAAAAATGCAATCTAAGAAATAAAAAAATTGCAGTTTAGGAACGAAGGGGAGAAAAAATAAAAATAAATTTCAAATGTCTTTGGCCACTCTAGGCCTCAGATTGTATCTATCCTTGTTTGGCACAGTCTGGTCTTGAAAAAGTGTCTCTGGATCAGTTGTATCTATTCTGAGATGCGATGGTACAGCTTCTTGCAAAACATCATCGTCCTCTTTCTCAGTCCGAGTCCATTCTAGGTGTGCATCGCCAAAAGGTACAAAACGGGGAACTCTCTCTCCTTCACAATCACCTATACCTTCGTGGACCCACTGATCAAAAGGCAAAGGCAAGGGTACCCTTTTGCAGTGCACACCATGGATCCAGTTCTTCTTCCCAACGACTTTTACGGCTGTACGTGTCGTCAGCAGGACCTGTCTTGGCTCCCGCCAGCGAGGCTCCAAATTCCTTTTCCTCTGAAAATTCTTAAGGCACACCCAGTCGCCAGGTTGGAGGGTGTGCCCAGGATCCGAGGAAGCCTGTGGCAAGGTGTCTTGTACCTGCTGATGGAGAACACGCAATTTAGTGGTGAGGTCATGCAAATAGTCAATTAACATTGGGTATTCTATGTCAGAGTACTTCTTGGGTCTAGGGACACCCCAGACATTAGCCGGGCGTCCGAACACAATCTCATATGGGCTAAGTCCCACACGAGAATGAACAGTTGTTCGAGTTGACAAGAGGGCTAAAGGTAAAGCGTCGGGCCAGGCAAGACCTGTGCTGGCTTGTATCTTTGCAAGTTTAAGCTTGAGAGTGCCATTATAGCACTCTACCAAACCCGCTGACTGAGGGTGGTTTGCCGCGTGGAATTTTTGCTTAATCCCAAGACCTGCACATACTTTCTGCATGATTTGACCCACG
The DNA here is from genome assembly GCA_963921515.1 of Calotriton arnoldi. Taxonomy (NCBI): domain Eukaryota; kingdom Metazoa; phylum Chordata; class Amphibia; order Caudata; family Salamandridae; genus Calotriton; species Calotriton arnoldi. The sequence continues at coordinate 966,584 of CAWUFW010001383.1, forward strand.
AATTCACTTCCATTGTCACTCCAGACAATTCGAGGTAAACCAAACCTCGGGAAGTATTCTTTCAGAAGGACCTTAGCTGTAGACAAGGCAGTATTATCCTTTAGGGGGTAGGCCTCTATCCATCTGGAAAAGGCACATACCACCACAAGGACATACTTTAGGTTTCTGCATCTCTCCATATGAATGTAGTCTATCTGCACTACCTCAAAAGGATACGTTGGGGGAGCAAAATGGCCTGCTGGGGTTGGTGTTCCTCTTCCTGGGTTGTGCATCAAACAAACAATGCAATGCTTAACAAGATTGTCTGCACATTTAGGAATCCCTGTATTCTGCCATACCGGAGCCAAAAGCTTGCATATTCCTTTCGCACTGATGTGGGCTGGACCATGCGCCATAGTCACTACTGGAAGTACATAGGCGTCTGGTAACAGCCAACGTTGGTGTTCTGACAATTCTATCCAACATCCTGTCGCATCCAACATTCCCGTACTATCTCTCCACTTACTCAATTCTTTCTCTGTAGCCTCTTCCTGAATCATTTTCACACTTTCTATTGTGTCCTCACACATTCCTCCTTGACTGACCCATCTAGCAGGTCCAGCAACATACATATGACTCGTCACATCTCTCGCTGTCTCTTTCGCTATCTGATCCGCAAAGCGTTTCCTTCACCCACATCATCAGTGATTCTTTTATGCGCACTACACTTCACAATTGCTATCTGAGTGGGTAAAGCAAGTGATTCCAAAAGGTCGTTCACTAACTGACCATGCTGTATTTTAGTACCATGTGAGGTAAAGAATCCTCTTTCCCTCCAAAGGCGGCCAAAACTGTGGGCCACCCCAAATGCATATTGGCTGTCGGTGAACACATTCACTCTCTTCCCTTCAGCCAATACACAAGCTCTAGTCAGAGCTATCAATTCAGCTGCTTGGGCTGAATTCTGCCTAATGCGTGCTGTCTCCACAATCGTATGCAAAGTGGTAACAGCATAGGCTGCAGTCGTTTCACCATTGGGGAGCTTAAAACACGAACCATCCACCCATAGGATCCCATCCGGGTCCAGGAGCGGCGTATCTTTTAAATCAATCCTACCTTTTGTCTCCTCCTCTGTACGGAGAAAACAATCATGTTGCTCTTGAATGTCTTTCTCTACTGGGATTGGTAACAATGTAGCTGGATTTAGGGTATTACATTGCTTGATGTGCACGTGACTAGCCAAGAGCGTCAGCTCATACCCCGATAAACGGGCGCTCGTAAGATGCTGGGTTTTTGTCCTGTTTAAAAGTGTATCCACTGCATGTGGCACCATGACAATAAGCGTATTGTCTAGCACCAATCCAGCAGATTGGCGAATAGAAACTGCTGCTGCTGCTGTGGCTTTCAGACAACTAGGTAATGCTTTAGCTACAGGGTCTAACGTAGCCGAAAAATAAGCACACGGGCGTTGTTTGTCACCAAATTGTTGTGTCAAAACTGACAACGCGCAACCTTCTCTCTCGTGCACATAAAGTGTGAAAGGTTTGCTGTAATCCGGAGTACCCAACACAGGAGCAGAACACAAGGAAGTACGCAAATCAGTAAAACTTTTCTGGCATTCCTCTGTCCAAGGAAGAGGTTGGGGGTATCTTTAAGGGTAAGTGCTAACAAAGGTTTCGCTAACAAAGAAAAATTCGGAATCCATTGTCTGCAGTAAGAGGTAATACCTAAAAAGGCACGCACCTCTCTCTGTGTGCATGGTACAGACATTTGTGCAATTGCTTGGATTCTTTCTGGGGTCAACCGCCGTCCCTCCTTCGACAAGAGATGACCTAAGTAGGTAACCTCTTGGCGACAATATTGTAATTTAGAGGGTGAAACCTTATGATGAAGGTCAGACAAGTGATGCAACAGTGAAACAGTAACTCGTTTACAAATTTCCTCAGAATCAGCAGCAACTAGCAGATCATCTACGTACTGAATAAGGGTGGCACCTGGAGGCAAAGTGAAAGCATCGAGCTGAGTTTTCAAAGCCTGACTATAAATGGAGGGACTTTCACAATAGCCTTGAGGTGCGCGCTTGAACCGGAAGCTTCGGCCTCCCAAAGAGAAGCCAAAAATATCCCTACTTTCCTCAGCAATGGGAATGCTAAAGAAAGCATTCTTAAGGTCAATGACCGAAAACCAGGCAGCTGAGGCAGGTATCACTGTCAATAAAGCAGTGATATCTGGGACGACAGGAAACTGGGGTACAACGATCTTGTTGACCTCCCGGAGATCGATTACAAAACGATAAACCGGTGGCTGGGAAGAGTCAGTACGTTTAAGGGCAGGCAGAACAGGACTATTGCACACATTTCCTCTAGTCTCTTCAACCACACCTTTCTCAACCAAATCATAAATGATAGCCATCAGCGCTCTCTCACCAGCACTCGAAATTCTATACTGAGGAATGCGAGGTAACCTAACATTGGACTTGAGGGTGACAACATAGGGTGGAATCTGCAAGAGACCAACATCATTGGGGCCTGTAGCCCAAAGAGTAGTAGGCAGGGAACGTAATTCAGAAGGGAGTTGGTCTCTAGACAAATATGTCGGGGAAATTAATCTCTTGCCTAAAGTAAGATGTACACCAGAAGGAGAACAATGCAGTGTCGCATACAGTCTCTTTAACAAGTCCAACCCCAACAAATTCTCACCACAACCAGTTGTCAAAATAAGAGGAGCCTCCAAATCATAAGGGCCAATGGAGATAGGTAAAAGACAAGAAACTGGGTTACGAACCGGGGCGCCAGAAAATCCTACAGAAACATTTGTTAAGCCAGACAAAGGTGCCCCAGGGAGTTTAGAGTGGATGATAGAACTCTTCGTTGCACCAGTATCCAAGAGAAATGGTTCTGATACACCAAGCGCAACGACATCAACATAAGGCCCATTTTGGTCCACTGGAACTGAAATGACTCCCTCACTTTGTCCACGGCTGTCCTAGCTAGAGAAACCCTGATTCTCATCTTCCATATAATAATCGTCATTATAATAATGGGCAGACTGAGTATTTTGCTGATCAAAATAATTCATGGAATGTTGCGGCGGAAAGGAACGTTGATCCTGGGACATGGTACTTCGCCCCTCCCCCTAGGTGTTGACTGGAAGCCACCTCGGCCTCGCGGCCCAGGCGTACCACCAGCACGCTGCAATAATATCGGGCAATTATTCTTGAAGTGACCTTCTGCCTTACAATAGGCACATTGATTAGGACCCAGTGGAGGCCGTGGAACAAAAGGCTCAGGTTTCTGAAACACCTTCTGAAACTGGGGAGTCGGCTGAAACTGGCGCTGAGCAGGACGAGGAGGATAAGCCTGTTGTAAAAGAGCCTTCGTCTTCAAATCTTTAGTCTTTTTATCCAATTTGTCCTTCTCCTCCTTATCCCTATTTTCGTAATATTGGGCAGTAGCCAATATCTGGGCTGAAGAAGAAACAGCCCATGAACTTTCGGAATCCTTTAATTTATTAGAGAGCTCGGGAAGCAAATTAAATACAAATTTATCTACGAACAATCGCTGTCCCCCTCTGTACTCATATCCTGACCACTGTGATCAAGAAACGTTTCTTCAAAATGAGTGAAGAAGTCAGAGACACTCTCATCCTTCTTCTGCTTACAGGCAGCTAACTTATCCCAATTAACTCGCAGAGCGGGCATCATAGTTTTCATTAAGGTAATTATTCTACCAGGAAGTTCTGCAATTAAATTATCGGGTTTAGCGCCACCCACTTGGAGCATATCAGCAGCTAGTATAGCATTCCAATCACCTCCTAATTCTTGGGCGTGGTCCTCCTTCCGAATCCTAGCCCACAATTGTTGTGGGACAACATTTCCCATTAACATATCTATGTCAGCCAAATTCATAATACAAGCGTTAATAGTCTGAGATAATTCCTTGTAGTAACCAGCAGGGTTTTTACGGGGGTCAGGTAAAGACTGTTTAAGGGCCAGCACCTCAGATCTCTTCCAAGGTACATGTACCCATATACGTTGGAAGTGAGCTGGTATAAGCGGATTATTACCCTGGGCTGCAACCTCTTCTCTCCAGACTGGGGGAACCTCTCGCATAGGGTAGTGTTTCAGTTTGCGCCTAACAGAAGGATCAGGTTCAGACAAAGACCGGGAAAAGAACATTGATCTAAAAGTAATAAGTGTCCGTATAGCATTCTCAACCTCAGGACCCACAATAATTCCTTTATCAAAATCAGTCCTAATATCCAGCAAACCCTTGGGAGCTAAACCCAATCCCGTGGCCTCCCATTCCTGACCTAGGATTTCACACATGGCATTGAAAACGAATCTTTGTACAGGGGCATCCCACTGTTCAAAAGTATCCATGATATCTTGAACAGTATATTCAAGATCACTCAGGATCCACCTGCGAGCAAGACCCATGAACGTATCTCGTTCTTGGGAGTCAGGAAGTAAACTACGGGTCTGCCTACGGGGAAGAACAGGAGTCAGACTTACTGACCCAAAGAGAGGAGAAAAGAGACCAGAAACAGTCTCAACCATCCGCTGACGGATAGAAGGGGAAGTTGACAGAAAAACAGGAGATAATGTATGAGACGTAGCAGGAGAAGAGGCAACAGGTAGAGCGGAGGTCGAAGGCAAAGGAGACTGAGGCAAAGAAGTCGGAGGCAGAGGAGCTGGAAACAAGGGAGCTGAAGGCAAAGAAAATGGCGGGAGTGGCAGTGCCACAAAGGGCTGTGTTGGAGGTGCAGGAGCTGGAGCTGGTGGGAGAATAACAGGTTGTTGGATGGGTAACAAAAGCGGGGGTGCATTAGCGCCTAGTGCATAGGGCGGGGGCGATCGTAATAAGTGAGACATTAAAGGATCCTTCTCAGGATCAGCATCGCGATTTGGGGAAGAAGTTGGCAGCACTGGGTAACATTTGTCAATCGCCATGTGATGTTGCCTATCTAAGATCTCTATCGCATGATCTATTTCATTATTTTTAAACTGTTGGGCAGCCTGTATGACAGTGATATCTTTTTCTTTCCTATCTCTTTTTGCCTGTTTAATTTCTTTCTGTTTGGCTTCCTTGCGCCAAAGGCGAAAAGAGTCAAACATAGCCGGCCGGGCTTTTCTTTTAAACAAAGTAGCTTCTAAATTGTCTAAAATATCAGGCTCAAAACTACCATTATGTGGCCACTGTAAAACACCATCTTTCTTCGTATAGCGGACCCATATGTCATTAAAGGTGATGGGGCCCATACCATGTTTAGAGTAAAGCTCATAAGTAGGAGTTCCAGCCGGAGGAATTGGACAAGAGTCCTCCAGTCGGGAGTCCATATCGCAACAAAAACAACACCATTTTTTAAACTTACTGAAACCAGGCATCGTTACTTTCACTGGCTTCCGACAGACAACAAGGGGCTAATCAAAACAGCACAAACGTACTCACCCCTTGGCTTCGACAATTGCAATTTTCGAATCTAAGAACCCAAAAACAAACAAAAAAAGGGGTGGGAGCTACCCAGCAGTACTTAACAAATGTCTTCTTCACGCCAACAGAGGTCCGTCTAACGTCTCGCAATACCAGTCATCACCAAAAGAGGGACCAAGGCAGGGCAGCAGTCAGGGCAGCAGTCACCAGCAGCCATTGGAAAGGAGAAGCCACACTTCAAAAGACCATCGGCCCACTCTTCGACATACAGGGGTCGCTGGTGTGGGGGCGCCTCCTCTGGAATTTTCCTGCGGGGCTCCTCACGATCCTTGGGCTCAACCGCTACCTCTGAAGCCGCCCCACGTTCGGGCGCCAATTGAAGAACCGGGCCTTTGGGCCTGGCGGCGCAGGGCACGCCTGAAATCTTCGGGTTCACCTGCCTTGTTGCACAGAGACACGGAATACTCTGTTGGCGTAGAAAACCAAGTTTATTAGCTGCAGCTAAGCACAGTTGTCCAAGAAGTACATCAAGTAGGTTCTCAGGAGACTGCCACTTGACTCCGTGGCTCACAAGCTTTTATCGTTGAAATACATCTGTACAAACATACACCCATCGCACAACTTTTTAGCCAATCAGGAGAGTTTGAAAACAAGATATTGTGTCACCAAAATGCTCTCTGCTTACATGTTGTGTGTTATCCAGCCCCCACAGTTAATCAATACTGGTACCCATAGTTCGGTGTTTGCAATGGCAGGACATATCTGTATGCTTCAAGAGGAAGGTTACAAAGTAGGAAAACACAGGGAGAGAATAGCGAAGGCCAGAAGATAAGATATGGCGAGAGGAGAATACTAAAGGCTAACAGATAGTTGATACGGGGATTAGGTAGTCCAGACAAGGATTAGTTAGGCCGGCTGGTGTTTGAGATTGCTTTAAGGACAAGGACGGAGGGGGTTTTTGACACGTTGCAGTCCAAAAGGGCAGAGACACTTCGCTCATCGAGCAGCCTGTGTAAAGGCAACACAAAAATGGCGGTGACTGTAAGATGGGGTCAAAATTAAAGAACCTCAGTCTATGCAAATGACACGGGATGTTTTCTGTCCACTGACCCAGTTAAGACTAAGGTAAATCCCATGAAGAAGCCACCTTGCATTCCACAGTATCCTCTAGGACCTGAACCAAAAGCTAGAAGTTGACCTGTTATTGCCAATATTATTAAACAAGGTGTTCTAGTACCCATCTTGAGCCGATTGTAGTGTTCTTTCCTTGTGCGTTGGCACAAGGTGGATCCCTTTCCACCTCGCGCTAATGAACTTTCATCCGAACGCTAGAACCTTGTTACGGTTTGAAAAGGCAGTTGTTTGTTCCTGCCTCCTGCTTGTAATGTTTGGATGTGTGGTTGCCGGGGACTTGCTGTAACAATTAAAGAAGAATAAGTTTACAACAAACCAGCGGTTTGTTTACTTCATTTTGGCGATGATTTTATTCTTCACGCAGTCTCTGGCTGTGGCAGATTGCTATTTTCAGTGTCTGCGACTTCTCGGCTTGCCCTGCCATCACCACACACGAACCGACGTGACCTAACGTTTCGAAGACTCCTCCATAACGCGTCCGGAAGGCATCCCAGCCTCGCTTTCCGTGTCTACTTCATCGAGGAAGGCTGCGGTGATGGCACTCTTGCTAGGCCCTGCTACAGCTCTGCACGTCAGCACGCCACTGTTGATTGACCTCTTAGCAGCTCCCGGCAAGGCAAGCCACCTATCCTGAACGTCAGTTTACTTGTCACCATTTTTGTTTTAAAGCTGAAGCCCAGGTCATCTGCCAATGGAAGTTTAACACTGTGCTCGAGGTACTTTGTATGCCAAAAACACAGTGTAGGGTTTTAATTGTGTTTTGGTTCGCTTACCAAATACCAAGGTGCTGACCGGTTTATGGACTATTCAGGTACTTTATATATTTTAATTTTGTTTTATTTTTAAGGTTTGTGCTCTGTTGCTATTTGTCATTCTCTCATCATGCAGCAGTGTTGAAATGGAGTAAGTGGTTGGGGCTCTTCAATAATTTCATGGTGGCTATTGATGGCGAATCCTTTAGTGTCGCAAGAAAAAAAGGCTTATTGCTTAATTCTATTGGCACTGAAGCTCAAGAAATGTTTCACCAAGTGCGGCAGCTAGTGGCAGACAACAAGCAACTTACGGCCAAGCTCGATGATCAAGAAGGCCGGTCGCGCCGCAAAAACATTCGAATTCTTTGCTCACCGGAACAGACAAAGATGATGCCACTCGACCTAGACGTTGAAGACTTAGTCACGAACCACCTACAGCCACGCGGATTATCCAACTTCTTCTCTGTGGAGAGAGCTCATCGAGTACCCGGGGGTAAGCCCAGGCCAGGAGCCCCCCCCCCCCCAAGACCTATCCTTGCCCGTATTTTTAACTTCCGCGACTGCGACTTGATTCTTCAGACGGCCCGAGCGGCCCCTCCACTCCGGATAGACAACAGTACTATAGCTATCTTCCCGGACTATACGGCCACAGTCTCGAAACAGCGTCGTGGATTCCTAGAGATAAAAAAGGAGCTCCGAAACGTGAACTCAAATACTCAATGCTATTCCCGGCAAAACTGAGAGTGGAGGCGGAGGGGAAAACGTGGTTCTTTGCGACACCCGAGGAGGCCCAGGTGTGGCTGGAGGGATGGCGTCAAGCCCCGGGCTCACGACGAACTGGCAGAAGAGGGGCACAGTACTCGCAAGGCGAACCGCCAACAGAGTCAGGAGCCATGGGAGGCCAGGACAGGGCATCGCAAGCAAGCGGAGAAGAGTGAGAACGCGGATAGGCAAGACCAATTCACTTCAATCGATGAACAGTGGGACAAGAATCGAGAAACAGTACACAGTGGCCATATTCCTTACAAATAAAGTTAATGACTTGAGATTACCTTCTTAGTCACAATGCAGTGGCCTTGTCTATTGAGACAGCGGCAAGATGACAAAGCAAATTTTGGTATTAGGGGAGTCAATAATGGGTCAGAACAGATGGTCTTCCCCCTTTTGTCCGAAAAGTATTAAACCACGAGGCTGAATATGCCGGTACATCTCATCACAAAATGGGGTGCAGGGTGGGATTAGCGGGCGAATCTCCCCCCCACACAGGTACGAGGGATGGGTACTAAGCACTCTGCGAAGTTGGGGTGGCGGGTAGTTATAAGTCTGTCGTGCAGGGAGGCAGGGAGGGGGGTGGGCAAGGGTAAAGAAGTAGTTGTTTTTTGGTTTAATTGTCTTGATTGTTGTACACATTTGACGGTTCGAACTCACTATTATCACGTAAGACTCCTCACACAGATTGACCGGCAATACCCTGTGACACTTGGGAGCGATGAGGGGGGATGATATATCGATCCATGAAGCATCCACCAGCGCATCAGTGCCTACACCAGTTGGACCCCCCCCCCCTAACATTATTATCGTGGAATGTCAACGGGTTGGGGGATAAAATAAAGAGAGGTCTGGTTCTACAGTACCTTAAGAGGCAATCACCGGCAGTGGCCCTGCTTCAGGAAACACATTTGGTAGGAACAACATGTAAGGCCTTGGACAGATGGGGTTACCGAATGGTGGCACACTCAGAGTTCACATCCGGCTCCAGAGGAGTAGGTATCCTGATTCGAAAACAGTTCCCAATCATAGTTACACGGACATGGACGAAGGATCAGGGTCGATTTGCAGCCATCACATGTCAATGGGAGGGACGGGCATACAATATTGTCTCAGTATACATCCCATCAGCGCTTCATTCGTTGGCATTTCCAGCCCTTAGTTCTTTCCTCCTGGCACTCCCTGAAGGGGAACTCCTTATAGGTGGCGATTTCAATGCCACGATCAACGACAGGCTAGATCGTAAACCATCTAAAGTGCAACGCAAAGCCACTCTCCGCTTGGCTGATTTCCTTGATGCACTGGGTCTCATAGATGTATGGTGACACAAATTTCCTTTAAAACAGCAATACACATTTCACTCTGGGGCACATAATAGTCTCTCTAGAATAGACTACATCCTGACGCTGGCAGATAGCTTAGGGAAGCTAGAAGACATAACTCACTTACCCAGAGGTATCTCCGACCATGCCCCAGTTGCAGTAAAATATATGCATCCTGCTCACATGCCACGTCGGACCTTCCCGATACATCCGGGATTTCTCAAGAATCTCAAAATTGGGAAGACCCTGACTAAAACGACACAACAATATTTTCAGGAGAACAAGCACTTGGTTACGTCTCCGACAGTGTTGTGGGAGGCGTATAAGACAGTTCTCCGCGGGCAGGCCATATCAGTAATCGCTGCTCATAAAAAAGAACAAAAACAACAAGTGGAAACTTCAGAACAAGAACTGAGTCAAGCTGAGAGAGCCAATGCCGCGAACCCAACTGCAGACACTGCCCATGACCTTCACCTAAAAAAGCAGTGATATAGAGAATATTTGTGGGAAGAAACCAAGTCTAAACTTTTAGCCACCCAACACAAAGTGTATGAGGTAGGGGACAAGGCCGGGAAAATTTTGGCTTGGTTGGATAAAAAAGAGCGAACTAGTCGCTGGGTGGCGCAGCTACAAATGGATGAAGGAGATCCCATAACAGACCCCCAAAAGATAGTAAACGCGTTAGCGGCGCACTATGAGAAACTATACACCTCAGAAAGTACCATTACAGTCCAAGAGGAACAGGCATTCCTTAGAGATATTAATATGCCCACACTCACGCCAGAAGAAGCTCAAGACCTTGAAGCAGATTTCACCACAGACGAATTAGCGTTGGCCATAGGATCTATACAATCAGGGAAAGCCTTAGGTCCTAATGGCATACCCATTGAAATGTACAAGAAAACAGTTACAACAGTTACGCCACACCTCTTAAGGATGTACGGCGATAGTCTAAAAGTAGGGAAGCTCCCCAGAGACCAACGTATCGCAACGATAGTCGCCATTCATAAACCTGGGAAACCCGCCATGGCCTGTGCGTCATATCGGCCGATATCGCTGTTAAATGCAGAGGCCAAAATACTAACTAAAACCCTTGCGGCCAGACTTACACCCCATCTCACTAAACTGATTCATGCCGGGTAGAAACACAGCACTTAACCTAAGGCGTTTACATAGCGTACTAGCACGTATTCCCACTATACAGGAGGAAGCAGTAATCCTCTCCTTGGAGGGAAACATCCTTTACATCGCAGTGATTACACCGCAATGCATTTAGAACGCTGCCATAACAACGCAAGCGTTACATCGACTTGCACTGGAGGACGTTAAAACCTAAGGAATAGTAAGATTTACTATTCCAACACCTTCCCTACTGTACGTAGACTGGTGTTGGAATAGTAAATCTTACTACTCCTAAGTCCAGTGCCCTCCAGCGCAAGTCGTTGTAACGACTTGCGTTGTAAAAACTGCGATGTTACATACCGCGATCATTTTGATCGTGTTGTAACATCACATATTCCTCCTTGGATGCTCGCATGGCCTTTGACATGGTGGAGTGGCCCTTCTTGCTTGCCGTTCTGAGACACATGGGCTTTGGCCCTAAGTTTTGCGCATGGATCCAGCTGTTATATAGGGAACCCTTGGCACATGTGGTAGTAAACGGTCACATTTCTGCTAATTTCCCCCTTGGACGCGGCACACGTCAGGGCTGCCCCCTTTCACCACTTTTATTTGCTTTAGTGTTGGAGCCATTGGCAGCCTGGATAAGGAGAGACCCGGTCATTCGAGGCCTCCGATGGGCGGAGGGATGGGATGACCGTATATCCCTATACGCTGATGACATATTACTTTATGTAGCCTCCCCTAGAAGCTCCATCAGTAGGCTCTTAGACATATATAACGCATACGGCAAATTCTCCGGGTATTCCATTAACTGGGATAAGTCAATCCTATATGTCCTACACGGTCGTCCACCACAGCTGCCAAAGGGGTGTAATATACAAATTGCCACTGGCTCCTTCAAATATTTGGGGATCTATGTCACCACACGACCAGAAGACTTCGCCGGGACACAAAACACTGGCGCTCTCTACCGCTTACGCTACTCGGGAGGGCAGCACTTTTTAAGATGATGGCACTCCCCAGATTTTTATATGCCCTCCAAAACACACCATTTCTGGTTCCGCTGTCTTATTTCAGGGCGATCGAAGCAGAAGTGACTATCCTGCTTTGGGATGGCAAACCGGCCCGAATTGCCATGAAAAAATTAGTGCAGAGTTGGTATGATGGCGGAACCGCCCTCCCAAACATACAAATGTATTACTGGGCCTCACACTTTATTGTGGTAAATCAATGGCTTCACACCCCACAGACTGACCCAGCGTTTTGCGCAGACAGAAATAGCTTGGGGGAGGGAGGAGTCATGAGACATCTATACAATAAAAATCGGAAACAATCACTACCGTGCCCCACAGCACACACAGTGCAAATTTGGCACAAAGCACTCAGACAGTTGGGGTGGGACGAACGGATTAAGCAAATGACTCCCGTTGTGGGAGACTCAGCGGCTGGGCAGACTGGTTACGAGTAAGGGCTTTAAACACTGGGATTCAATTGGAATATCAACGGTGGGGGACCTTTGGCAGAAAGAGGGAGTAGTCACTTTTGCGCAACTTCAAGAACGATATGAGATGGCGTCGACAGAATTGTTTTGCTATACTCAAATTCGACACGCACTTCAGAAAGCCATACCGAGGGGAACCACACTTCCTAAAGCCTCCCCGCTAGAGGATAGGCTCCTAACAGAGAGGATGGATAAAAAGGCCATCTCCCTCACTTACCCCAAAATTATTAATAATCAACCAGACCCCACAAGGTGCCTCCGAGAAAAATGGCAAGGGGAGGTGGGAGACTTCGATGAGACTGATTGGCAGGAAGCCCTAGCGTCCCCCCGAGAGGTTGCAATATCCTCCAAGCTAAGGTTAGTTCAACTGAAAATACTTCATCGTATTTATTATACTAGAGTAACCCTTCATAAGATAGGGAAAATTGATAACCAACTCTGTCTGAGACAATGCGGGGGGGGATGGCACCTTCTATCATACACTGTGGGACTGCCCAGTAATAAAAACTTACTGGGACACAATTATGAACGTACTTACACGAGTGAGTGGAGTAACGATTGCTCCTGAGCCCAAGAGGTGTATTTTAAACATATGGGAACCAACAGATCTCAACCATGCAGGGCAAGATTGGGCAACGCTAGGTATGATGTTGGCAAAACGGAATATAGCCAAACACTGGGGAGATCCAAACGCACCAACATATCGAGAATGGCGTGGGGACATGGACGGAGTCATGGTGGCTGAGAGGGCGGCATATGTACATCGGGGATGCCCAAAAAAATGGGAAAGAATATGGGGCAAGTGGAACACTTACAGAGGGAACATTTGTGAACCGCCCCGGGTGGGATCGCCGGAGATCTCGAGTTAAATATTAAGTGTATAACACTGTATTAATCCAATCCAATTTTGTACTAAAAATTTAATGGTGTCACACCTATAACAGAGCGATACAATATTTACGGAAGCATGTCTTAATGTAGATGATTTTATGAACCGTCAAACTGTCATTGTTATTTGTAATCTAATAAAAAGAAAAAAAAGAAATGTTTCATCATTTGCCTTGTCTCGTTGTGCCTCAAGGTGTGGAGGAGTATGATGAATTTACGGAGGCTATGGACAGATTAAGGTTGCATTTCACAGTGGAACCACACATTGTGATGGAACATTTTAAATTTTATTCCAGGCATCAAATGGCTACGGAACCCATTGAAAACTATGTGGCAGCATTGAGAATTTTAGCTGCTAGTTGTGATTTAGGTGCCATCATTGAGCAGTATTTTTACGGCGACAAGCCCGCTCATCGAATGCGACGCCTTCAAAACCTTTATTAGGGGTCGCTGCATTGGGGAAATAGTGGGGGTGCGGAAGGTTCTTCTTAGAGAAGTGTGAGAAATAGAGAGGGACCCCTTTTACCAAAGGAATAGGGTGCTAAACAGTCATGTCAACAGAACGTGTTTCCTTTGGAAAAACCACTAGTCTAATACTAATAACTGTATATCCTGTTATACAACACACTCACAAGCATTCAACCTGTCCGCATACATAGAGGGAGCAGTATAATTCCACGTCCCAAGCCTTTGGCTGGAAAAATAAAAACAGTAATTTAAAAAAAATATATCGATTTATTTCTCAAATAATTCCAGATTAAAGTTAAAAAAGCATAAGCTTAACAGTACATAAGTGAAAAGTATTTCTGTTACATCAGAATATCGTCAAGAAACACAGAGATTACATACAAATTATCATTAAGAACAGAAATCACATGAAAAACAAGGAGAGTACATGTAAAAGACAAAAGACTATGTTTTTTACAAAAGGAACACAATCTGTGAGGAAACTGGGACCACTGAATGCTCATTTTATGTATGGTATCGGGTCTCAGCCTCTAAATGAAATTATCACGGATGTGGGCCGCCTAATGACATAGGGCCAGATGTAGGAAGCGAAATAGCGATCGCAAACGCTGAAATTCGCAGAATTTCAACGTTTGCGACCGCAAAATAGCCCTGTGCAATGTAGGTAGGAAAAACCTACTCGCAAAATAAGGAATCGCAAATTTTGCGATTCCCTATTTAGCGACTGCCTTTAAGGAATCGCAAATTGCGATTCCTTAAATGCAATGCAGGAAGCCCAGAAAGTCTGCGATTTGGGCTTAAGGAATTGCAAATTACCACCAACTTCAAGTTGGTGGTAATTTGCAATTTCTTTGAAAAATGCACTTTTTTGCATTTTTTAAAGTGCCATGTGGCGCACATACATGCCCTTAGGGCATGTATGTGCGCCACATGTGCACACATACATATTTCAGGGGTGCAACAGGGTGTCCTTTTGACACCCTTGCACCCTTGAAAATGCATTAGCAATTTGCGAGTACCTAATGGGTACTCGCAAATTACAAATGTCTCCCCATTCATTCCTATGGGCCTATAGGCCCATAGGAATGAATGGGAAGGTATTCCTTAATTGCGAATCGCAATTTGCGATTCGCAATTAAGGAATATTAAGGAATCGCAATTAATATTGAGATTCCTACCTATATTCCATTTTGCGAGTCCTTTTTCTTTTAACACTTTATTTTTCAGATAAAGAATGAGAGTCACATTGCATTGCATATAATCACTTTACAATCAAATCGACTCGTGCTTGACAGTTTCATTCACAATGGTAGTCACTATATCAATCTGCACAGTGGTATAACCTAGTACTTTGACCAGTCCCCAGCAAGACCCCCCCTACGTCCTCCCCCAATCCCAATCCCAGTAACTAGACCTTACGATCAGCAGTGCCTCCCACAGAAAGCTAATTGACCACGGCACACACGGACCACACTGCACTCAAAAAAGGATATCCGGGGGGTCAGGTATTATCCCCTCAGCCCACACCCTCAGGAACTATTCCATTGTCTGCCTGTGTGGCAGAGGCACGCTTAGTGGCCTCGAAGTAGGCCCTCAGTGGTCCCCAAATATCTCTGGGTCGCGATGTCGGTGGCATAAGGCTGGCGTATGTCTCAGCATTGGTGTTGCAGTACACCAGGCTCCCCAGCCAATCTTGTAGCTTAGGAGTGGTTTTCCTGCCCCAGTGAATGGCAACCTCTCTTTTAGCTAGCAGTAGTCCCAATGCTGCTAATTTCCTGACTTTCTTAGGAATCTGGACTGTGTACCCTAAAAGAGCTATCTCAGGGAGGGGAACCAGTGGAAGGCCAATTATCTTCCCCAGTGTCTTATGCACCGCTGAACAGTAGGTCTGCAAGCGGGGACAAGTCCATGCTAGATGTATAAAATCCGCATGCGGGGCAGTGCATTTCAAACAGGTGTGTGGCCTATCAGCGTCTATCCTGTGCGCCAAGGCTGGTGTTAAGTAAGCGCGACGGAGAAATTTAAAGTGCAGCAACTTGTGGCGGGCGTTGAGTGAAATGTCCTTGGTGGCCTCGCAACATTTTGCCCATTGCTCATCCGTGATGGTGCTCCCCGTGTCTACCTCCCAGGCCTGTCTAAGGTTGGAATCGTCCGCGGGAATCATCCCAGCGCATGCCTTGTACATTTTAGAGATGAGGCGTGTGCCGCTAGGGGTTTCTAACAGCAGAGTAAGTGGAGGGAAAAAGTCAGGCTCAGCAGGATATGTGGGGAGCGCAGCACGCAGTGCGGATTTCATGCGGCTCATGAGGAATCGTGTCATGAAGTTGCAATCGGTGAACCTGGCGTCCTCATCTATCGAGAAAATATGACCCCCCGGGAAGAGATCGCCCACTTTTACAATATCTAGTGTGGACAGCGTGTTCTGCACCAGCGTCTCTCCAGTGATTTGGAACCATCTGGCATTGGGCAACGGCAGGGCGGAGGAATATAGTAGTGTAGCGCCTGTGCATTTTATCAATTTACCCCACGCCCAGGCAGTCGTGGATACTGTTTGTATGTCGCATCTGTCACGTGGAAAACCCCCCCGGTAGCACCTCGCACAATTTATCAGGGAGAACCAGGTCTGCCTCCGGCCGTAGAAACGGAATGCGTGCATCTGGATGAAACCAAGCGAACGCATAATGACATTGAGCTACCAAATAATATAATTGGAAGTCTGGAACATTAAACCCGCCTCTGTCGTACGGTAAAGTCATCATCGACCAGCGGACACGCGGTCTCTTCCCGCCCCATACTAGTCGTGTCATGAGAGTTTGTAGAGTGCGGAAGAAGCCATCTGAGAGGGGAATCGGGATATTGTTAAATAGATATAAAAATTTAGGAAGGACCACCATTTTCACTATAGCCACCCGACCAGCCAGGGATAAAGGTAACCTCAGCCATCTGTCGACCTGTTCCTCTAACTTTTGGAAAGTCTGTCCATAATTTAAGCGGATAATTTGTGTGGTGTCCAGATGGATGTGTATACCAAGATACTTTACCGAGTCTTGGCACCATTCGAGAGGAATTTCGCATTCCCATTGGACTGTGCACGCCGTTAGCGGGAATATGATTGATTTGTGCCAGTTTATATCTAGCCCTGAGAATCTGCCAAAACGGACGATTTCCCGGATAAGAGGCGACAGATTAAGGTGTGGTTCCCGGACGTAAAGTATGGTATCGTCGGCGTATAGAGAAGCTAGGAGCGGCCCAGTGTTGAATTGCAGTCCTCTATGCAAGTGGCGCTCCTGGAAATGCCTGACCCATGGGTCCATGGCTAGGATGAATAAAAGCGGGGACAAAGGGCAGCCTTGTCTGGTCCCTCGATATAGCCGGAAGGGTCTGGACAGGGTGCCGTTCAGCCGGAGTCTCGCCGATGGCTTACTGTAAAGCAGGGAGACTGTGGAAATGAAGCCATAGGGCAGTCCCATACGCTGCATCACCTCCACGAGGAAGGGCCACTCTAAAGAATCGAACGCTTTCTCCGCGTCTAGTAATATCGCCGCCGCTGGGACGTCAGGCTGTATTCTGTGTAGCACAGCAAACAGCGTACGGAGATTCAGGGATGTCGAGCGTCGGGGTACAAAGCCGGATTGTACCGGGGAAATGATGTACTCCATCAGCTGCGACAGCTTATTCGCGAGCACTTTTGCCAAGATTTTATAGTCTAGATTCAATAAGGACAGCGGTCGATATGAGCCGCATAACTTGTGGTCTTTGCCAGGTTTTGGAAGGAGTATGATTACGGCTTCACGTAGTGTGGGGGGGAGAATTTGTTTTTCTAATGCTTCTGCATAGACCTCAATCAGCTGGGGGGCCAGAACGTCCTTGAATTCTTTATAAAAATCCCCTGTGAAGCCATCAAGCCCCGGGGCGGAGGAACCTCGCAGGGTGTCTATGGCCATTAGGACATCGGTAACAGTTATGGGTTCCGCCATGAAGTCTAGCATATGCTTTTCCAGGAACACCAGTGCGACCTCATCTAAATATGCAGTCTGGGCTGCGCCATCGGGTTCTGACCTGGAGGAGTATAGGGAGGTCTAATAGTCCAGAAACGCATCTCTGATGGCCGAGGTGGAGGTGAGCGTGTCGCCAGAAGGTGAGTGCAATTCAGTAATGTAGGATTTGCTATAAGGTGGTCTCAGCATTTGCGCCAGTACCCTGCCAGGCCTCTCGCCCTCTCCGTATCGTCGTGCTGCTTGATATTTACCCAAATACAATATCTCCCTGTCTGCCGTGTCCCTGTATTCCGCCAGAAGGGCGAGCCTCTCTGTCATAGCCCCTGGGTCAGGGAGGGCCGTGAGCTGGGAATCTAGCTTGGCAACATCTTGTTCAATACGGGTCATCGTTTGACGAAGATCCCTGAGTACTCCAGCCCGTTTGGAGATGCACACTCCTCGTATAACCGCCTTAAAACCTTCCCATAGCATCGCCACTGAGTCTACCGAGCCCGTATTGAGTTCGAAGTAGTCCTCTATTGCCTCGCGCACCTCTGCCTTGAACACCTCATCTTGAAGGACCTTACTTGGAAAACGCCATTGTCGTTCATACCCTTCCGGGCGTGGGAGCAACAAATGTAAAGTTATTGGGGAATGGTCAGAATATGTGCAGGGGAGTGTAGTGTGGGAGCCAAACCAACCCGCGACATTGGGAGAGATCAGCCAATAATCTATCCTGGACCAGGTGCCGTGAGGGCCAGAATAATGAGTGAATTTGGTGAGGGTGGGATTATGCTGTCGCCAAATGTCTATCAGTGTGTATTGATTACAGAGGTTCATCAAGGCCCGCCTCGCCCGTGGTTTAGCGTCGGGTGCGGTTGACGAGCTGTCCAATTCGGTGTTTATCAATAAGTTAAGGTCCCCCCCTAGGAGCAGCGTATGTGTGTCATGTTTGGCAATCCGGGCATTCAAGTCATGGAAGAACTCGGGGGCGTCCACATTGGGAGACTCCACACATTAACCATAGTGATTTTGTGGCCATAAAGAGTGCCCGTGACTATCACGTACCTGCCCACTGGATCACGGGTCACGTCCATGAGGGTAAAGGGGACTCTCTTGTGTATCAATATCGCTGTACCTCTAGCGTAGTTGCTATAATTAGCAAAGTATCTGTGTGTGCCCCAGCTGGCGCCAAAACTAGCGGAATCTGTAGGGGGGAGGAGTGTTTCCTGTAAATAAGCTATATCAACCTTGTGTCGAAGAAGGTAGTGGATCACCTGCCTCCTTTTACGGGTGTTATTGAGGCCTCTGACATTCCAGGACATTAAAGTGATGGCCGAAGGCCCCTGTACGTTACCTAACCGCGACATCCAAACATTGTACATGCATCTTCCTGTCAGGACTGTAAGGCGATGAAAACTTGGCAAGCAATGCTAAACTAAAGTGTGAATAACTACAATTGCAATGTGCGAACTTTTCCCCATCCCCCCTCCCCCCACCCAGCCGCCTTCCAACCCATAGGTGGCCAACCCCCAGAAAGTTAACCCGCCCGGGAAACATAGAGATCACCGGGCTCGCAGTTGAGGTCCAGAAAGTGGGCCCCAAAATGAATGCACCAACTCAGCGGATACACCAGAGGGGGGTGGCAGCCCGAAATCGAACCGGCCCAGTGCCGTATCTGTAGAGAAAAATCTAAACAAACATTGCGATTTCCCATATGCAAACTATAGATAACATGAGATCATTCTAGAAACATCATCCAGTGCCAGTGTTCGAGAATAGGTCCGCACTAGCGTCAGAACCGCTGAGAGGTGGGGAAACGAGTGCACCCTCCGCCGAGTTTTGCAAATTCCGTGTCTTGTGTGTGCGGCAGAATTCCTGGGCCTCTGCTGGAGTGTCAAATATTCTGGACCTGCCGCCGACATCCACTTTAAGTCTCGCTGGGTATAGCATGCCATATTTGAGCCCAAGATTGCGTAACGTGGCTTTGACCCCCTGGAATTTGCGGCGTGCCTCCTGGACCATCGGAGTGAAGTCCGGATAGAATGACAATTTCGACCCCTGCCACTCGACCGTGCCGCGTTCTCTTGCCAGACGGAGAGTGGTGTCCCGGTCTCTAAAATTCAGGAGTCGCGCTATGATGGGCCGAGGGGGAAGGCCTGGGTTGGGTCTGGGGCCTAGTGATCTGTGGGCTCTCTCCACCACAAAGCCAGGTGTAAAAGACTCACTTCCAAACAGATCCGTGAGTAACTTCTCCACGAAGAGGTCCATTCGGCCTGTGGATGTCGTCTCCGGAACCCCCATAATGCGGATGTTGTTGCGGCGTCCGCGCGCTTCCAAGTCCTCATTTTTGATGGCTACTTCCTTGAGCAGGTGCTCCGCCCGTTCCAGCCGCTTCAGAGACTGAGCTGTCCCATCCTCCAAGTCTGATACACGAGCTTCCGCCACATCAAGGCGCCTGTCTTGGCCCTGTACTTTGGCGCCCAAGGATGCAATGTTCTGGTCCAAAGTGTCGAAGCAGGAGTCCAGCGCCTTAAATCCCGCCTTCATTTCAAGCAACAGGGAGGCAACAGAGGCATCCGAGGGCCCAGGTGGCTCCGCCGCAGGGGCCTTGTCAGCCATAACTGTGTCGTGCGATGTTGCTCCCTCAGCCACTTTTTCGAAAGGAAGGGTTCTTTGCCTGGGATCCTTGCGCCCCATTCCGTAAAGTTCGCGAAGCAGATGTGGGGGGGGGGGTCCGGGCGATGATGTATTTCGAACTTGCAGAGGATCAGATGACAGTTTTGAACAGGCCCCAGACACTTCAGGCACTCAGAACAGCAGGTCGGCACCAGCGTGCGCTTAGAGCCAGGTCTGTGTCCCGGTGGCAAGGGCAAACACAATGGCGGCTTCCCCACCGAGCAAAGAGAGTATTATTGCGAAACACTTGTAGGCCCCATCGCAGGAGGGTTATGCATGTTCTAAACACTGGCACTGAAGGGCTAAGCGGCGCTGTGCTGCAATAGCAGATTGTATGGTAAACTCAGGCAAGGGGCTCCATGGCATCGCAGACAAGATGGCATCAAGTGAGCGTGTGTCACCAAAGAGGATGTCTGTCCCTCTCGGGGAAGTCCAGCGGGTGATCAGCACCGCACGCTGTGTCGAGCGGCAGGTGAGCGCACACCCACCCACACCGCAGCCGCCGCAGCGTCAGGCCAGCGCCCTACCCCCGAAGGCCGTAGCAGGTGGGCCCTGTCCCCACATGAGCCCAGTGAAGCGAGGAATAAAAGCGGGGCAGAGCAGCCGGCCCGGCAGCCCGCAGCGGAACCACGCGGCAAGGGAGGGGGGGAGCGCAACTCACACGGGCCCGACTCACCCGGTCTGTCCGCTGGAGGCTGCAGGAAGCGCCGTCTTCCGGCTGTCGGGCTCGCGCTCGTGTGAAGCCGCCGGGACGCCAGACGTGGCTGCGCCGGCCTACCCCCGGTCTCCTCCGGCACGACGATACTGCACTTCAGGGGAGAGCTGGCGCCCGGCACTCAGATCACCATGTGCCGCGTCGCTTCCTCTGTCCGCGACGCCGATTTCAGCACAGAAGTGAGCACATTCTCCAGGGGAAATCGCCGATGGGACCGGCCGATTGTTGGAGCTTCACTAGCAGGCGGCCATCTTCGCCGCCGGCTCGGCCAAGCCCCCATTTTGCGAGTCCTTACTAGCGATTCGGTAAAAATCGCTATTAAGGACTCGCAAAAATGAGTTTACCTACATCTGGCCCATAGTCTTTTGTCTTTTAAATGTACTCTCCTTGTTTTTCATGTGATTTCTGTTCTTAATAATTTGTATGTAATTTCTGTGTTTCTTGACGATATTCTGATGTAACAGAAATACTGTTCACTCATGTACTGTTAAGCTTATGCTTTTTTAACTTTAATCTGGAATTATTTGAGAAATAAATCAATATATTTTTTTTTAATTACTGTTTTTATTTTTCCAGCAAAAGGCTTGGGACGTGGAATTATACTGCTCCCTCTATGTATGCGGACAGGTTGAATGCTTGTGAGTGTGTTGTATAACAGGATATACAGTTATTAGTATTAGACTAGTGGTTTTTCCAAAGGAAACATGTTCTGTTGACATGTCTTCTTAGAGAAGTACAGGACGCGGAACAACGGCTTAGGGAAGTAGAGAAGGATAGACCAGAGAGAATGGATAAGCAGGATGATCTCCTTGCTGCCAGGGAAACATTGGCGACACAAGTAGAGAAGCTGCGCTGTTTTGACTATAGGGCCTATATTGTGCGGGCGCACGCTGAGAGGGATAAGTCAGGAGCTTGGCTGGCCTGGCTGGCTAACCCAGCACGCAGAGGGACGGCGATACTGGAATTGTGAGGGCGCAATAACGTAGCTTATTACAGCCAGCGGGAAATTAATCTCCAATTTTTGGAGTATTACACCGATTTATACCAGAGCAGGCTTGATCCGGCAGGGCTTGAAGATGAGGGGTTTCTGGAAGGTTTAGAACTTCCTAAGATCGACGTTGAAGCTGCAGAGGCCCTAGGTAGGGAAATTGAACTTGGGGAAGTTCGGAGCGCAATCAACCATATGGCCAGGAATAAGACACCGGGAACTGATGGGCTCCCGATCGAGTTTTATTCGGCGTACGTGGACACACTGGCTCACCGGCTGGTGACCCTGTATAATAGAGCGAAACGGGACGGCAGTCTACCCGCTTCAACGAGGGAGGCAGTAATTATTCCGCTTTTAAAACCTGGCAAACCAGCATGGGACCGCACCGCGTATCGGCCCCTCGCCATGCTCAACTTGGACTATAGGATACTAAGTCGCATATTGGCAAGCCGTCTGCTAGGCCACATGTCGACGCTTGTCCATGTAGACCAGGCGGGCTTTATTCCGACTAAGAATACAGCAATGAATATACGTAGACTGCTACGCATTCTGGACGTGAACACGTACAATAAAGAGGAGGCATGCATTTTATCAGTCGATATTGAGAAGGCTTTCGATAGCCTCGAGTGGCCATATCTTTTTAATGTCCTAAGAGCGTTCGGCCTAGGGGACAGTTTCGTAGCTTGGACGGCTATCCTGTATAAGGATTCCACCCCTAGAGTTAGAACGGGGGGGCTGATCTCGGAGGCCTGCTTGGTGGGCAGAGGAACGAGACAAGGCTGCCCGCTGTCGCCCCTCTTGTTTGCATTGGCGATGGAGCCTTTGGCCGTGCACGCTAGATCGGGCCACCACTACCAGGGACTGGAGGTGATGGGGCAATCCCAACATATAGCGCTGTATGCGGACGACCTCTTGATGTTCCTCGCTAACTCTGGAGACGCTTTAAGAGGGGCCAGAGATCTGCTGAGTGGGTTGGGAAGGGTTGCGGGTCTCAAGGTAAATTGGACCAAGACGTGCCTTTTTCCCACTGTTGCGGAGAGGGGTTGCCCACCGGAAACGGACGGCGTGATGTGGGAAAACAGATGCCTGACTTATCTGGGGGTTAAAATATATCACAATCCTGGCGACTTACTGGAGGGCAATGTAGGGAGAGCAATACAGAGCGCCAAAAGTAACTTCGAATTCTGGGGGTCCCTCCCGCTATCGGTGGCGGGCAGAGTAGCGCTATTGAAGATGGTCACGCTGCCGAGGCTCCTCTATTATTTTGGGTCACTGCCTATCTGGATCCCACACAGACTCTTTACCCAGCTCAACACCATGCTCACGGGGTTCTTGTGGGGCACCGGAAGGCGGAGGGTAGCGCTTGCCACCATGATGAGGCCCAGGGCAGAGGGGGGACTCGCAGTGCCAGATTTTGAAGCCTATTATCATGCAGCTCAATTGCAATGGTTCACGAAATGGATGGCGGGCCACCTCCGGAACATGGAGCGCCCTGGCGTCTTAGACCCAAGTTTGCAACTCCTCTCCCGTGTACTACTGCGCCTTCCCTTGAGGGATGGGGCGGCTCCCTCAGATATACGAGCAATGCGCCGGTGCTGGAATCGGTCCTGTGGACGGGCGCAGATAAAATCCCCTTATGCGCCAGAGATTCCGTTGCTGGTCTGCGAGACACTGCCTCACGGCGGCGACTGGCATAGACTGCGAACATGGGAGGAAGCGGGGGTCACTACCATCGGAGACTTATACGAGGATAATACCTTGCTCCCTTTTAACGATCTATTGGAGCGGTACGACCTCCCCAGAGGGGACTTCCTTCTATATGCTGCACTGACGGCTGTTATCCGTCAACATTGGCGGGAGGGACTGGCGGAACCACAGACCTCCCTAGGATGTCAGTATATAGTGTTGGCTGCTGGGACGATAAAGGCGGTCACCTGCTTTTACCGACGCATTACTCGGGAAACACGACAGCCCCTGACAGCCCTGAGACTCAAATGGGAGGTGGACTTGGGCGAGACCATAGATGAGAAGCCCTGGGGGGAACTAGTGGAAAGGGCCTGGAAAAGCTCTAGGAACGCCCGTTTTCAACTGATCCACTTCTTTGTCCTTCACAGAGCGTACCTTACCCCACAAAAGATCACTGAATATTTTGGGACCCAGTCCACTTGCCCGAGATGTAACACGGAAGATGCAGGATTTTTACACATGTTTTGGGACTGTCCACACCCGAGAGAGTTCTGGAGAGTGGTGACGACCAGGTTGGCGGACACGACGGAGCGTGACATAGCGCTGACACCAGGGTGCTGTCTCCTACACTGGTTCTCCCACACTGCCAGGAATAAGATCACTAGCAAGTTTATAGACCTGAGGTTGGTGTTGGCCAAGAGGGAACTCACAAGCCATTGGAAAGCGAAACATGCCCCCAACGTACTGAGATGGGAGAGGGAACTTGTAAAATGGGCAGACTGTGAAGGGATCTTTAGACTACAAATGGCCTGACGAACTGGGAGCGAAAAGGCATTGGAGACAGCGAGGGCATGGGTGGCATTAGTGGACATACTGCGACAGCCGAGCGATGACACTGATGTACCCCCTGACGGGGAGGGACCTGGGGTGGATGCTTGAGGGCATGGATGGCTGGACGACCCGGGCTGATGCTCGGGTGTGCTGACTGCCAAAATGAGCTCCTGGACAGCGAGACCCCGCTGTGGAACTACATCATTGAGAATGAGCTACCCGGGGCGCTGTTACACTACCCAGTATTACCGTGCAGGAAATCCGACGAATGAGCGACATGCCTGGGGGGTGGGGAGGGTGGGGACTTTGAGGGAGGGAGAGGGGTCCTTCCTTTTGATTTGTTAGCAGATACTCGAGGAGCACACTATTATGCTGAAGACTACCTACTGAGAGCAATACTGAGCACCACAACTTGAAGACTTTAGGTCACGACAGGGGCGCCATCTTTTCGTCACGTGGATATGGGAATAATACCCCCTTACGAACTAGTAGCCTGAGGATAATATGTACATAGTGCTAAGTTGTAACTGGGCTCCGATTGTAACTGCAATCCTATATTTGAGATGCTATTGCTTATAATATCATAAATCAATAAAAATCTGTTTACAAAAAAAAATCATTGAGCAGTATTTGCGTGATCAAGTGATTATGCACTGCTTCAATAAAAAGATTCAAGAACAACTTCTTAGACATAAGAATCCTTCTCTCAGAGAAGTCATTGAGGTCGCGAAAGGAATTGAAAGAGCTGCTAGATCCTTCAAATTATTGAACGATGAGAAAGAGGGTCATCTTGATGTTGCATTGATACGTAACAGTAACAAGAACAAGTTATTTAAAAACAAGTCCTTTTCCAATGTGAGCAAAGGAAGGTGTGTTAAGTGTGGGGCTGGTGCTCATTCTAACAAGGCTTTGTGTCCAGCTAACAGCAAAAGTATGGTAAAGCAGGCCACTTGTCTAATGTGTGCAGATCTCAACGGGGTATCAATGCCATCCAGGAGAATGTGTCGGATGTGCAATCTGATGAGGTGGAAGCCAGCAACGTGGTTCTCATGATCAAGGGACCTGAATCTACGGCCAGCATTGACAGGGAGCCGTGCAAGTCACCTTCGTGTGAGGTTTTCATCGACAGGATCAAGTCCAACATGTTGGTTGACTCAGGGTCTCCTTTTTCATTGATTTCTAACAAATTTTTCAACAAAGTCTGGGCTAACAGGAAGTTGCAAGACTGACATTAAAGCGTTTGGATATGCCAATTCTAACATCAACATTTTAGGTTATTTCATTGCAGCCATCTCTTTTCAGGTTCGCACCATAGTGGGAAAAATTTATGACGCAGAAGATGGGCAACATGTTCTTGGGTGGAGACACTAAGGAAATTTGGGTCTTATTTTGAACCCATGGCAGAGTTACCTGTTTACTGTATGGCTGTACATCAAGCAATAGAAAAAATGATTGACCAATTCCAAGTTGTTTTTTTGCAAAAATTTGGGGAATGTTGTGGGTGTCTCTCATAGGATTATTCTCAAACCTAATTCGGTTCCTGTTCGGCACAAACTAAGCGATGTTCCATTGAGTGCCAGGGAAGAGCTTTCTTCCTTGCTCAAACAGTTGCTTCTCGAGTGTGTGATTGAGGAGGTTGATGCCTCTAAGTGGGTGTCTCCCATTGTTCTCGTCAAGAAAAGCTCAGAAGTGTTGAGATTATGTGTGGACTTGAGATCTCTCAACAAACAGATAGTTGTGGATTGTCACCCCCTTCCCAAAATTCAAGAGTTACTTGCCCAGATCAGCAGAGCCAAGTTTTTCACTTCCTTAGATCTCAAATCCGCTTATCATCAGAGAGAATTGGAGGAGGATTGTAGACATCTGACCACGTTTATCACCCTGGATGGGGCTTTTAGGTATATTCGTATGCCTTTTGGTCTAGCATCTGCAGCTTCTGTTTTCCAGAAACTCATGTTTTCTCTTTTTGGTGAAATGGAACGTGTGGTCGCATTTCAAGATGACATCTTGATTTTCGCTGAAAATGAGGAGACTCACAATGCCAGATTGTCCAAAGTTTTGCAAGTGTTACATGACAAGGGGATGGCTGTCCAGTTGGAGAAGTGTTAGTTCCTCATTCAGGAGGTTGAGTATTTGGGCCATTCCATTTCTGTCAAAGGTATTTCTCCAAAACGCAAATTGCCTGAGGCCATTGAGTCTATGCCTGCCCCCAAGGACAAAGACCAATTAAGATCCTTTTTAGGTCTGTGTGAGTTCTATTCTAGATTTGTTGACCAGTTTTCTCATATTGGGAAGGTGTTCAGCAGATATCTTTTGAGAAGATCAAATCTTCCATGATCAATGCGACTCCCTTAGCTCCCTTTAATTTTAAGGAACAGTGTATTGTAAGTGTGGATGCCAGCCTAGCTGGATTAGGGGCTATGTTGAGCCAGAAATCTAACAATATAGTCAAAACTGTGGTGTTTGCTTCTAGACCACTTTCTGTGGCAGAAAACAAATATTCCACCATTGAGCGCAAGGCTTTGGCGTGTGCCTGGGTTTTTGAACATTTTAAGACATATCTGTGGGAGAAAAGTTTTATCATTAAAACTGATCACAAGCCCCTCTTGTCTTTATTGAATAGCAATGGCACGGGTAAGGCCTCACGTAATAATCACTAAGGGGTAACTGTTCCTATGAGACAGGCGCCAACCTATTCTGGTTGCGCAGCTAAAGATACTAAAGTGTGGTCTCGTTTTTGCAAACGCGGTTGGATCTAGATGAAGGTGGGGGAATTTCTCCTTTTAGAAATAGTGCCCTCACACACCCATGCGAGTGTCATTCTTCATCATCGGGCGTTTGCTCCTCGTGGGGGTGGCGCTGCTGTCCCCCACGGGAGGGCTCTTTATCGGAGATCTTTTAGGAGACACCGCAGTTGTGGATGCGGGTGTGAGGGCCTAAAAAGTGTGTAAGTGAGTTAAATTACCTCCACGGTACACAGAAACCAAGATTTATTCAAAGGTCGAAAGGTAAGATAAAAAACAAAGGATAAGGAGAACCTCTTTCAAACAAATGTAGTAGAGGGATGAGTATTATCCTGCTTCTCTCTTATCCTTGACTGTGAGTGATAGTGAAAAAAGGTCAACATGTTTCGCGCTCAGTATTGGTCCCTAATGGATCCTGGTGCGCTTCTTCAGGACCGTGATGTGAAATAGAAATAAAAAAATATAAAAAATAGGAATTAGGGAGGGTGACACCCTATATTCCTATGGTACCTATAGGTAGGTGTGTGTGCGTCTAAGCGCTTAATGGAACGTCTGCTTAGCGTTCCTGTTTCCAACCTGGTAATAAAAAAGAGACAGACAGGTAGAGACAAACATGTAGGAATAGCATGAATAGACTAATTCACTTCAAATAGAATGCTGTCAATTTAGCATTTAAATAGACGGATAATCTTACAGGCATGGTAGGTGTGACATGCCCCTTCCATCATTCGACCACATGATCATGCGTGGCAAAATCACTGCACTCATTATCGCCGGTGCAGTCCAACATATACAGGCAGTGTATCACCAATGCCTGGCTAGGCGTAGCCGGAGGTGACTAGTATCTTGCATGCAATACCGTACTTGTGGACCCCATGGCGCCTAGGACGATGTCAATACTGTGGTAATAAAATCAAGGCATTACTGCCATTGTGCTTGTGGCAGTCCGTTAGCCTTACCAGATAGGAATTAGACTTTCTCGAGAGTCTTGATGGTGCAAGAAATTGCGTAACAAAATGGTAAAACGATGCAGTGTGGCACATATAACATTTCACAACCATACATAATATCATACCCCTCTATTAGAATGGATTGGCCTCGCCGGCATGCCCTGCGGTAATGAAGAAGTATACCTGTGGATCAATTAAAAAGTAGTGAGCTCGCATGGCACACGGCGCACGCTTGTAAATACCTGTGTCCGTGTTGGAGTCAGCAGGACAATACTCACAAGTCAAATCCTTCGTAGCAGCCCGTTTACCTGCCCCGCCGCTCGTGGATCGCCGGTGATCAGAAGCCAGCCAGCTCCCCGAGTTGTAGCTCCGATCCACTGATGAAGCGGAAGTGACGAGAACGAGGCGTGCTAGGCCAGGGTTCAATGCGTGACGCTGGTCACGTGTGCGTTTCTGATATGCTATCAGTGCAGCGGCCATATTGAAATGGTGTCAAAAATGGAAAGTGAAAGGTACTCTGTAGTAACTGCGGCAAGTACCTGTACATGTGGCTAACTATATTGCAAAATCAAGTCATTCACAGATAGCTATTGGAGGGAGAAAGTCCCATATATTATATTGTATTGATATAGCTCACTGTGAGGAATACCAAACAAATGGAGAGGCTCGGTACCCTGCCCTGCTTAGGTGCATTGTGCTGGTACATGCCAGAGATCTATACAACAACGCAAACTCCGTTTAGGCACTGGATTTTACGTAAACATATGAATAATAGGTATGACCTCTGTGTGTTATGAGTGTATCATTCTCAAAGTTCGTGGGAGCGGTGGATTACATTTTGTGCTTGTAGACGGAGTCTCATCACTCGGGGTCGTCTGTCGATAACAGGGTGAAGTTTCTTGAGTACCAGTGTTAATCCATAATGTATATCGAGGGTCCAGAGGGGGGTATTGAGATACCCCCTGGACTTTTAAGTATAAAGCTCGGTCCCTATCACTAGGATATATATTGCCCTTTGGATTACTGAGTATGGAAGCTGGATCACTGTAACTGAGATGACGGTAAACCCCTAGGTCACTAATTCTGCCCAAGGTATCTCATCATTAAGGCCCCCTGAGTTGCTCTTCAGACGTAACACCCAGCGTTGTTCTTGCCTGAACAATGTGCTCGTTGTCCAGCTGGGGTTGGATTCGATAATGGTCCATCTGAGACTCTCCGGGGTATGGTTTTTTTCAAGAAAGTGACTCAGTAGTTTGGTACTGGTTTTTTTACAACGTATCGTACTTCTGTGCTCCCCTATTCGAATTTTAACGGGCCTGGTTGTCATCCCTACATACCTCTTGTCGCAAGGACAAGTTATGAGGTATATGCAATTCTTCGTATTGCAGTTTGTGTGTCTTCTCTGGTGCCAAGGTCTGGCCAGACCTAGGTCAATCTGTTTGGACACTCCCGTAAGGGGACAGACGGAACATGATCTGCAGGGATAGTGACCCTCGACAGGGGGTAATGCCCATAGGGTGGGTTGTGTAGTGATAGTGGTCTTTGGACGTGTATGGACCAGGAGGTCCTGCAGGTTCTGGGTGCGTTTGAACGCGAATAGAGGAGATGGCCCTGGAGTGAAACCCCCCGTCTCAAGAATACCCCAATGTCTCTTAATCACCTTCTGAATTTTATTTGAATTAGGGGTGAACGTGGTCACGCATGTATGTGTCTCTGTATTTGGTCTATCCCTACTCTCCAGAAGGGCTTCCCTGTGGTTGTTCTTTGCCCGTTTTTGTGCCTGCCGTATTATTCTCCTAGGATAATGTCGTTCAGACAGATTATCTGACAAGATTTTAGATTGTTTGTCAAACTCACTCAAGGTGTTGCAGTTGCGGCGAAGGCGTAGAAACTGTCCCACTGGGAGGTTGTTCCTTAATGCTTTTGGGTGATGGCTATCATACATGAGGAGACTGTTCCTGTCTGTGGGCTTCTTGTAGTTTGTTGTAAACAGAGCCCCTTCGTGTAGGGAGATCAGGAGATCCAGAAACGGGATGCTTTCATGTGATCTGGTGCTAGAGAATCTAAGATAAGGGTCCAATGTGTTAATCCACTCACAAAATGCTACACACTGTTCTTCTTCTCCCCTCCAGAAGAGGAGGATATCGTCAATATAGCGCCGCCACATCAACATGTTAGTCCTGAATGGATTGTTCTCACCTAGGATGAACTTTTCTTCAAAGTTGGCCATGTATAGACAAGCTAGGCTCGGAGCGAATGTGCTCCCTATGCTGGTCCCTTGGATCTGGTGGTAGAGCTGTGTTTGAAAGGCAAAGAAATTTTCTTTCAAGGCTAGGGAGGCACACTCACAGATGAACGAGATAGGTGTCTCGTAGGGCCACGGGTCGATGCTCTGTAATGTTGTCTCCAAGACTTCTAGGGTGGCGTCTTGGGGGATGTTGGTGTAAAGGGCCTCCACATCTAAGTTCACCAGGAGGTTGATGGTTTCTGGTTCTGGGAAGTTCTCGATCAGGTTAAGGACTTCTGTTGTATCCCTGAGATAGGTGGGTGTTTTGGTGACTACAGGGCGAAGGTAGAAGTCACAAAACTTACTCAGTGGTTCCAACAAAGAATCGATCCCAGATACGATGGGGCATCCTGGTGGGAGGTTGGTCCCTTTGTGTATTTTTGGTAGTGTGCAGTAGTAGGGGATCCGGGGGTGATCATTGATAAGAAATGCTGCTTCCTGTGAGGAGATCCACCCTTCGGTTTCTGCTTCGTTGACTAAGCCCTTGATCCTGGCGGTCAGTCGGGCAGTGGGATCCTCCTCAATGGGAAGGTAATATTTGGTGTCAGTCAGTTGGGTGCGGCATTCCGCATCGTATGTGCCCACATCCTGGATCACTATGGCACCGCCTTTATCGGCTGGTTTCAAGATGATGGTCGTATCTTCAGTGATGGCCTTCAACAGGGTCCTTTCCTCTTTGGACATGGTGTTAAATGGACGCCCACTCGTGATGCCCGCGACGTCCTTGAGGATGGCTTGTTCGAAGGTCAGTACTTCGTTCGGTGTCATGGCCGCTGTGGGTCTGAACCTTGACTTTTTCTTAAGACCTGTGCCGGTAATGGGGATCTCGATTTTGTCCTGGAAAAAGGCTTTCAGTCTAACCTTCCGGAAGAACTGGTGTAGCTCTTGGTGTAGTCTAAACGAGTCCTCACAGGGTGTCGGGATGAAACCCAGGCCCTTCTCCAAGAGCCTGGATTCGCCCTCGGCCAGGGGTCTGGAGGACAGGTTAACCACTAGTGTTTCTGTCCTGATGTCTTACTCCGTAGTGTCATCGGTTCTGGCTCCTGCCAGTGCACATTCTTGGGTCCTCCTCTTCTTCTGCCTCTTCCTCTGCCCCTCCCTCTGTTGTAAAAAGGGGGGTTCGGGAATTGATAGTATTGTTGTGCTTGAAGAGGATGTCCTGGTGGTACATTCCACATCGGTTGGGGTCCAATCCACTGTCCTGTGTACAGTTGTGGTTGGAAATGATGAGGTGGAAAATTCTGAAACAGGGGTGGCGGTTGATGTCTCTGAGCCCCTCTAGAGTGAGGCGCATAATTCCTGCCCTCGTAGCTGGAGTCGCTGCTCATAGATCCTGACCTTCTGGAGTGATTGCTGCTACCTTCGTCTGATGATGTCTCGTGACTCTGGAAGACGTAGTCCTCTTTAGTATAGGATACACCTTCTCCTGGTCGAATCGTTTGACATCCTTCTGGAGTTTGGTGATCTTTTGTTTGGTGAGAAACTCTTTATGTTCGTTCATCTCTTCATTTATCTCTGCCAGTCGTGATTTGAATGCTGAGATTGAGATGCCAGCTTTCAATCCATTCTCAGCTAAGGTGATCTGAATCAAAAGTTCGTCTGACAGGCGTTTGGCCGTGTTGATTATAAGTACGAGCCAATCCCGTGTGCATTTCTACGCTATTTTCGACCATTCTCTACGGAAGGTTATACCTTCTACGAAGATCCTTGGGGTGAGTGTAACCAAGAGGCCATTGGGGGCTATGTAAGCCCGTAGATATTCGGTCATTATTGTTCCATGTAGGGCCGTTTTAATCTGTTGTTTCCTTAGGGCTTGTAGGGCTTTCCAGTCATCATTCTTACTCCCTGTTGCTGCGTTCCCATCTACTGACAGGAGTGAGGGTGCCCTTACAATTTCAGCCACCGTATCGTCATCAAAGCTTAAGCCTGGGTTGTCCATTTTCTGATATGTATGCGTGCCTGTGGGGGTACCCACTAGTAGTAGTTGTATAGGGGTTTGTGGTGTCGCTAAGAAGGTTCAGTGGAAAAGAGGAAAGACAGGAGAAAATAGTAATGTCCCACGGCTAGCTGCCGCACTAAGTCACAACACAATGTAAAGAGGGGGGGGGGGCAGGGAGCTACTTGGAAAAGAGCAGGTCCAGTCACGATGCTCCCAAGGAATCACGTAATAATCACTAAGGGGTAACTGTTCCTATGAGACAGGCGCCAACCTATTCTGGTTGCGTAGCTAAAGATACTAAAGTGTGGTCTCGTTTTTGCAAATGCGGTTGGATCTAGATGAAGGTGGGGGAATTTCTCCTTTCAGAAATAGTGCCCTCACACACCCTTGCGAGTGTCATGCTTCATCATCAGGCGTTTGCTCCTCGTGGGGGTGGCGCTGCTGTCCCCCACGGGCCCCGCGAGAGGGCTCTTTATCGGAGATCTTTTAGGAGACACTGCAGTTGTGCAAGCGGGTGTGAGGGCCTAAAAAGTGTGTGAGTGAGTTAAAATTACCTCCACGGTACCCAAAAAACAAGATTTATTCAAGGGTCCGGAAGGTAAGATAAAAAACAAAGGATAAGGAGAGCCTCTTTCAAACAAATGTAGTAGAGGGATGAGTATTATCCTGCTGCTCTCTTATCCGTGACTGTGAGTGATAGTGAAATTAGGTCAACATGTTTCGCGCTCAGTATTGGTCCCTAATGGATCCTGGTGCGCTTCTTCAGGACCGTGAGGTGAAATAGAAATAAAAAATATAAAAAATAGGAATTAGGGAGGGCGACACCCTATATTCCTATGGTCCCTATAGGTAGGTGTGTGTGCGTCTAAGCGCTTAATGGAACGTCTGCTTCGGTAAGGCCTCAGCTCGCTTAGTGAGGATTTTATCCAAAATGTATGAAAAATGTATGAATACAATTTCAGGGCCAATTATATTCCGGGCCCGTGTAATGTTGTGGCTGACTGTTTGTCCAGGTTGCCTGAGCCGGGTCACTCAGGTAATGCTGAGTTGGTTGAGGAGAGTGTTGTGGCTACTGTGGAGGATGTTTTAAGGGAGTGGTCTGGTAAACTATCCAAGACAGTTTGGTTGGAAGCAACCTTACAGGACAAAGATTTGTCTCAACTGGTGGAGTTTATAAATAAAGGTTGGCCTGGAGAGAAAATGCTTTCGGCAAAAATGCAAGTGTTTTGGAAGGTCAAGGATGCCATTACTGTTGTGGGTGGGGTGGTCACCAAGGAAAATTGTGTTGTGCCACCCAGAGGACTCAGGAATTCTATCTTAGTACTGTGTCATGAGGGTCATCTGGGAGAAAAGTGTACTAAAAGAAGAGTTAGAGAGTATTTTTGGTGGCCTTACTTAGATTATCAAATTTCCTCTTTTGTTAAATCATGTCCATTGTATGCCAATTCCGACAAATCACTTATCACTTCCAAGGTTGATTGCAAGGTTTCTGAATTTCCTACAAGGTCATGGCAAAAGTTAGCTGTGGACCTTCTTGGTCCATATGATAACATTTCTTCAAGCAAATTGTATGTTGTGGTACTTATTATTTTTCAAAGTCGGTGGAGTACAGGTGGATTTCCCAGCCTACCTCAAGGGCTGTTACAGAGTTTTTAGGAGAGTGTTTTCATAAGGAAGGAGTACCTGATTGCATTGTTTCCGACAATGGCGTGCAATCACCTCACTAGATTTTGAAATTGTTTTGCGTACTAGAGGCATTAAGCACATCGAAACTGCCTTATACTTACCACACGTTAATTGTCAAGTTAAAAGATTTAACAGAGTCATTGGTGAATCCATTCAAGCTGCACGGGCTAATAGAGTTGATGTTAAAAAATGTATTGCTGAAAAAATGTGGGCATATCACACATTTCCTCATTCAGTTACCGGTTTCTCTCCTTTTCTGTTGCTTAAGTGTAGGGTTCCTCGCTTGAGCTTTACACCCTCATGCATGAAGGAGAGAACTCCGGTGGTTGAACTGAAGGAGGTTTATGCTAAAGCTTGGAAGAATGTTCTTAACCATCAGGTTTCAAGAAAGGATGGTCAAGTTTCTAATAAGCAAGATGTTTCTTGTAATTCTAGACTTCCTGTATCTAGTTTTTCTCTGGTGAGAATGGTGGTAACTTGTTGGTTGGTGATTATGTCAAAATCAAATTACTATTTCATGTCAAGAAAGGTGATTCCAAGTTTTCGGGGAACATTTTGACAGTTGTTGTAAAGGGGAAAACCTCTGCTAAACTTAACAATAATTCTTGGTGGAGTCTTAGTAGGCTTACTAAAATTCAGAAAATAGTGTTGGATAAAGTTAATGCTCAAGACTCCCATCCTGGATGTTGCTCACAATTTTTCTCTTTTTCAGATGATTTGACGAATTCTCACTCGTCCTCTAATGGGGACCTTTCTAAACAAAATATCATCCCTGGAAATCAAGAAATCTCTGAGACTGTTGATTCTGTTGTGGATGATTTTGTTTAATTTGCTTTAGAGGGATCTCTTGGGGATTCCAATGTTGCCGTTCAGTAGACAGAAAATGAGGCCTGTTTGGGGGAAGTTACTAATTCTGGACGCCCTAGAAGCGAAATTGTCTTACCTAAAACATTTTATGACTTTGTTATGTTCTAATGTTTTGTTTTTTAGTGGGTTGCTGCTCCTATAGTTTCGCTGGTTATTTTTCCTTGTTTTTCTTCCTTCCTCCTTCTTCCCTCTCAGTCTTTGTTTTCTATCTTTTGGTTTCCCTTAGAGGGAGGGGGTGTGTAGTGTTCTTTCCTTGTGCGTTGGCGCGAGGTGGATCCCTTTCCATCTTGCGCTAAGGTACGTTCACCCGAACGCTAGAACCTTGTTACGGTTTGAAAAGGCAGTTGTTTGTTCCTGCCTTCTGCTTGTAATGTTTGGCGTGTGGTTGCCGGGGACTTGCTGTAACGATTAAAGAAGAATAAGTTTACCTCAAACCAGGATGGTTTGTTTACTTCACCGATTTATCACTCCTTATCTCCCTATTAAATAGGCAGGCAAGACAGATGTGTAACGCTTTGTTAACGATATCCAGCCCATCAACAATGTGGTGGTTTCCATTTTCCTTGTAGTGCCCTATGCTGACACCATCGTTTCTTGTTTCTCAGCAACCGCCCAAGGGTTTATCTCTATCGATAAGTGCTCTGCCTCCTCCTCCTCCATGCCTCTTTATGAAGAAAATCAGTTTCTCTTGTCATTCTCATTCAGTGGATCCCAGCTAATGTAGCGGAGAATGGTGATTCTCCAATTAACATGCAGAGAGAATCTTGATTTCATTAAAGACAACGGAGGCTAATATTATGCAATAACCTTTTACTGCTGTTCCAACATGCAACCCTTTAAAGAACATTACACAAATGCATCATAAAACATTGATCTATTTTAAAATCTTCAAACAGGGTATAAGTCCTTGACACACAATCACAATCCTCTTTTAGAGGGGTAACGGGGAACATGGCGGCCGTCAGTTAGTGCCGGTCGCGGGCTCACCGCTGTGCTGGGAGAATGTACGTAACTTAAAGCGTATTCGTGCTTTACCTGCGCTGGGGGGGTCCCTCGAAGTCCCGGTGAAGTCGGGGGCGATTAGGAAGTGAGTTGCAGTGATTATCGGGCGAGACAAGGTTTCTTTTTTCCCAGTGGGAGGTTTTCTCGCCGCAGAGTACAACGGAGTCAAGCCCGAGAAGAGGAGTGTGGGCGGAGGCTGCAGCACAGCTCAGCTGGGGTCGCCGCGCTGCAGCGAGGGTCGGCTTCCCGGGAAGCAGTTTACTACCAGGTCAGGTTTTGAGCGTTTGGACTTGCGTTGGGACGCATTTTTCACCAAGGGGAGATGTAATTCAATACCCCCCGATGACCCCGGTAAGGAGAACGGAGCGGGTTTCGAAAATAGAAAAAATTAATATAGAGGAGGCAGGAAAACCCAAATTCAAGATAACTATTGAGCAGGATAAAGAAAAGAACAAGGAAGGAATTGTTTATGGTGTAAATAGGTACACGCTAAGGAGTAGGGATATTTGGGGGAGAGGGGAAGCTACTTCAGATACTTTTACAAGAAAAGTTGTTTGTTTAGCAACTCCTGCTATTTCAAAAGCTGAAAGCTGTAAAACTCCAAAAATTCCTCTGCAACCACCGCACCCTCTCCGTGTACCTTTGGTTGAAAGACCCTCATTGGAAAAAACACCCAAGAAAGTAAAAAGTAGGTTCACGAAAAAGAAACCTGAAAGTATAAAAATAACTCCATCACTCCGCTCATACTTTAAAATTCAAGCTCAATCTCAGACTCAAATTCAAATTCAACCCCACGGGACCTTAACAGTTTCACCTAGTGTAGCTCTGGAACAACCTGAGGAGAGAAGTGCTTGTTTAAAAATCATGGAGAGCTCGGCTTCCATTAAAGCAGGGGGGTGTCCTCTGTTTAAAAAATAGGTTCGACCCATTGGCAGAAAGGGAAGGAGAGGGAGAACACCCCTTATTTCAACAAAGCACTACCCCTAGCTCTAGCCCCGAGACCTCGGAGAGGCATTTGTCAACACCGGAAGAAACATTAAATGAAATCACTAAACAGAGCGACACTCCTGAGTTGGAGAAGTTACTGTCCACTTTGTTAACGGAGGTCAGGGAAAAGTTCGCGATTTCAGAAACAAATCAACAGAAAATTCAGGGCACAGTGGAAGCCCTGGAGGCCAAAATTGACAATCTTGTGGAGAGAGTTGGGGTGTTGGAAGTTTCAGTAGAGGATCTCTCCAAAAAAGTGAATGTTAATATGGAAGAGATACAGAGCTTGAAATGTAATGAGAGAGATTTGAAAGATAAGTTGGAATCCCTGGAAAATATTGCCAGAAGGAATAATATTCGAATTTTGAACGTTCCTAAGGGCCTTGAAGGTGGGGACATAAGATCTTATGTGATTAATCTCCTGAAAGAATTCAATATGGAAATTGAGCAGCGCAGTTTGGAGGAAGATATACAAAGAGTACATAGAGATCCATACACAAGGCGACCAGGAAAGAAAAATCCAAGAAGGATCCTTGTAAACTTTAAATCCTACACTTTAAAAGAAAAAATCCTTGCTAGTGCCCTAAAAGCAGGAGTCTTCAAAAAGGATGATTGGTCTTTCCGTATAAGATCAGATATCTCTCGTACCACTCAAGATAGGCAGTGGGAACTGGGTAAATGTATTCAAGAATTGAGGGAGATGGGCGCCACTGCAAATATAAGATTCCCCGCCTCGCTGAGGGTAATGCGAAACAATAAATTGTATAACTTTAGGGACCCAGCTGAAGTCAGTAAATTCATAGACCAGATAAAAGCACAACAGATCTAATCTTTAAATCTTCTCTGTAGCACAGCAGGAGGGCTCATATGAGACAGAAAACATCATTTTGTCTCTAGTGAATAGGGAGGGTTCCCCAGGGAGGGAGGGTTTCATTAAAGGGCGGGGGTGGGGGGTTCACAAGGAAATGTAAATTGAAAATTCACACATTGGGTGAGGGAGCATGTGGGAAAAAATGAAAAAAATATGTCCTCTTTTGCAATTTTTGGGCCAGAATTCCTTTTTATGTTAAACATAAGTTTTAATCTGATGGGAAGATTTAGGCCTAAAAGCATTAATATGTTAGTTGGTGGTTTATGACATGGCAAACCCTAATAAACCTAGGTTGTTAAAGATTCTATCCTGGAACGTCAACGGTCTCAGGGTCCCTGCAAGAAGGAAAACTTTTTTAGAGTACTTGAAGATTAAAGATATAGATATCTTCCTTATTCAAGAATCACACTTAGCTAAAGAAGAATGGCCTGAGATCTTAAAGAGCCAGCAATGGATTGAACACTGCATTTACACTTCCCAGTCTGGTACGGTGAAAGGGGTGGTCCTTTTTATCAAAAAATCCATTCGGGCTATATTGGGGGATTGTGTGGTAGATCCACGAGGTAGATGGGTGATAGTTAAGGCCAAGATTTATGATGTATGGTTGGCTTTTGTGGGATACTATGGCCCTAACTTAGACGACCCTGCACCTCTTCACACTCTTTTCTTGCAATTAGTAGATATTGGTGTCCCTGTTATAATGGGGGGCGATTTTAATGTGTGTCTGGACCCAATGCTGGACTCTACTTCTAAAAGGGCAGTAATGTCAACTCCCAACATGAGGAGGGCCCTAAAACAACTATATCCGATGTGGGTTTGGTAGATATATGGAGGAAAATGAGTGATGGAGAAGAGGTTGAAGGAGGAAACTTTACCTTTCATAATAAAAAACATGGACATCGGACAAGGATAGATTTTTTTTTAGTAGACTCCAGTATTAGTAAAAAGATAAGGAAAGTCTCACATCTTCCAGAACATTTATCTGATCATTCAGCCGTTTTATTGGAGATCATGATCGGAGACAAAACGTCATCATCGCAACGTTGGACGCTCAATCGCACGTTGCTTCTAGATCCTTTGGTTGTAGAAAATTTGAAAGCAGCTACGAAGGAGTTTTTCTCTTTTAATATCGGGTCTGCTTCCTTAAATATTGTTTGGGAGACATATAAAGCTTTTCTCAGAGGCATTCTTTCCAGTGTTAGCTCAGCACATAACAAGAGGTCTAAGGAGGAAATTAATTCTTTTGAAGCTTCCATAAAATCTTTACAAGAGGAGATGATAGAAGCCACAAATCCGGTCAGCAAAGACCAAATTGGGCAGAATCTACACATAGCACAATCGAAGTTAGCCGATTTTTTTAGAAGCAAAAATAAGGCGGAAATGGGAAGCCAGTAGGCTATCTCATTATGAATACGGGGAGGGGTGTGGAAAATTACTATCATGGAAGATTAAATCTAATCAATCTAGAAACTTTATAAACGATCTAAAATGTCAAAATACAGGAAAAATAATCACGGAAACTTCTGAAATTGAAAGTGCCTTCGTAAATTTTTACCAAGAACTATATTCGGAAGATATAACTCCGAATAGGGACCAAATGGAGGCTTTTTTTCAAGATATAACTCTCCCACCCCTCCAGGAGGCAGAGAGAGAAAACTGAATAGTCCGATTTGTTTGGAAGAGGTGCTTAAAACTATAAATAGTCTAAAAAAGGGGAAAGCTGCAGGCCCGGACGCTCTGCCAAATGAGATATATATAATATTAAAAGAAGAGCTTGCACCTAATTTGTTGCAAATTTGTAATTCCATTTTTGTCTCTGACCATGATCTTCCTTCTTCGTGGGATTTCGCCACCATTACTATTTTACTTAAACCCAATAAAAATCCGAGGGTTTGTGAGTCATATCGCCCCATCTCATTACTCAATAGTGATTATAAGATCTATTCGCAAATTTTAACAAAACGATTAGACAAAATAGTTGGAACTCTGATTCATTCGGATCAGAAAGGATTTATAAAAGGGAGGCAGCTGCATGAACTGACCCATGAGTTAATTGGGGCGATGGATCTGGCCAAAGAGTATAATAGTCCCCTGACGGTCATGATCCTAGACGCGGCAAAAGCCTTTGACAGGGTGAGTTGGCCATTCCTGTATGAGGTGATTCAAAGGTTTAATCTGGGAGAAACTTTTTTGGCAGCTATCAAAGCCCTGTACAAGAATCCGTCAGCTAGATTGTTAATCAACGGTAATTTGTCAAGAGTAGTACATATTCATAGGGGGACAAGACAGGGATGTCCCCTGTCACCACTTCTTTTCAACCTATATATAGAGCCTCTGGCCATAAAATTAAGGACACTTAAAAGTATCTCTTCTTTCGTATGTAATGGGTGGGAGAAAAGGATCGGCTTGTATGCGGACGATTTGATGATATTCACAGGTCATCTATCTCTGTCTTTGCCAGCAATCTGGGATACTTTGGGGGCTTTCGGGAAAGTTCGGGTTATGCTATAAATCAGCAAAAAACTGAAATAATGCAGTGGAATACACACTACCAAACTAACTTAGTTAAACAAGGTATGAGGTATTTAGGCATTCAAATTGTACAAAATTTAGATAACATTGCGAAAGTTAATTTTGACATTGTAGCATTAAACGTACGGAAGCAATTACAGGCCTGGAGTGCCCTTCCTTTGTCGTTCTTGGGTAGATCAAATTTGATAAAGATGTCCATTCTCCCTAAATTTACCTTTTTATTTAACTCTATACCATTAGAATTTAGGAAAGATTGGATAAAGAAGGTCCAGGGAGACTTCACCAGTTTTATTTGGGGAAACAAAAAGCCTAGAATCGCTTGGAGAAAACTTAGAGCGAAGAAGGCATCAGGCGGGATAGCCAGCTCGGATCTTTTGCAGTACTACCGGGCTTTTCATTTAAAAAAGTTTTAGGCAAATGTTGAGAGATACCGCTGAGATGTCACCACTTTTTCAGGTCCTTATAAATAGCCCCCCAGATCCCAATGGTTTTTTCTTATTTAAATTTGGGCATCCTAAATTTTTTTTTAAAGTTAGGCTAAAGATTCTTCTGAGTGCATGCAAGGTTTGGCATCAGATAAGACGGTCTTTACAAATACCATATTTCAGTTATAAAGCTCCCATATGGAATTCACCAGGTACCCCTGCCTGTCTTCAAGACTCCTTAGCAATCCCTCTTAAGCAGTGTGGCATCCATATATGGGGCCAGCCAACTTCTAGACGACACAGAGTTAGTTTCTTGGCTCCGCATAAGGGAACTGTCAGAAGGGACGTTATCAAGATTTAAGGATTATCAATTAACAAGTTGGGCTAAAACACTGGGCAAAGACGGGAAAGGAAATTCATTATGGGAGTCAAAGATAGTTTCCCGTTCCCTTTCGCCAAAGGAAGTATCGGAGTGGTACTGGATGTTGATTCAGGTACCTGAGGAGGAACAAGCTCTACCGGTGTCGATCTGGAGGAGGGAATTGCCGGATCTAGATCTCGATTGGATATGGCAAGTATCTATGTCTTATCTATGGTTTTATGCAAAGTCCGCTCCACTCAGGAAGAATCATCTCTTTACAGTTCACAAGGCTCATTGGACTCCCAAGAGGCTATCGAAACTGGGGTCTCAGGTGGAAAAGAGGTGCCCTAAGTGCGGTGAGGCCAACGCAAATGAAGCCCACATGTTTTGGCAGTGTCCTTCAAATCAAATTTTCTGGCAGAAAGTAGGTACAACTCTCTCTGGTATACTGGGACAAGAAGTTCAGGTGAGCTTGGCGCTGGTTATTTTTGGGGTAATGTTAGAGAGGGAGGGGGACAGGACATTATCAAAAGCACACAGAGCCCTGGTATTTATGTTAATTCTTCTTGCGCACAGAGAGCTCTGTATAAAGTGGATCATGCCTATTCCCCCGGCAGAAATAGAATGGGTAACGTCAATACAGAGAATAAGGACACTGGATCAAGCCATAGCGAATTCTAAGAGAATGAAGATATGGGATATTTGGGATAATTGGGCAAGGAATATATGGCATTGACGGGTATCTTATTTTCTGTTTCCTTCTCTTCGTTTTTTCTTTTTTTTACTGTCTTTCTTCTCTCTTCTCTCCTATATTATATTGGGTTATGAGTTTTTTGGTATTATTTACAGGTCCAATGATTAACACCAAAATAAGCAGGTAGCTGGAGTGGCCAGCACCTTTCAAAAGGCATCGGTTTCCGAGCTGGCAGTACAATGTGAGACTCGGCATGTGTTTTTTTTCAAAACACCCCTCTTTTTCAGGAGAGGCTGAGATCTTCCTACTCAGTCACAGCTGCTTGGAGCTTTTGATACCTAACACATAATGGCAAATGAGGACAAAAAAAAAAAAATCACAATCCTCTTTTAGGCTGCGTTGAAACTAGACACTCTTTTCATCTTGAACCAAAACTTCTATTGCAAGAGATCTGTAAATGAAACATAAATTAATCAACAAACTTCCTCATAAAAAAAGGTCTGAAAAAGCAGGAACATATGCTTATTCATACATTCGTAAACCTGAAACCCGAGGTGTCGGGTAAAGAACCTAGCCGAAACAGGAAAGCGATGCGGTCTGGAGGGGAACCAACTAGGTGACATACCGCGAGGACCTCTCCCGCTAAATCTAGGATTACAAGAACCCTCATCCCCCTCAGTTCATGGGGCACAATTTTGCTACATTATAAATACTACGTGACAAAATCTTGATCATATGTATGTATTTACGCATGCTTATTAGTTGCAGCGTTTTTTCATTTTTTCCTTTCTAGATTGCCTAAGTTCAGGCCGATTAGGAGTGGTGTAAACAGGGCTGGTCCCTGTGAAGTCCTGATGAAGAGCTTTGGGGAATGCTCGAAACATGTTGACGTATACTAAGGATTTCTAACCCATTTTAGCTAGTTTTTCTTGTATCCTACCTCGTTTTTAGACATACCAAACTAGGAGCAACAATAAAATATTTCGCCCACTAGCAAGGTATTTTTAACCCACCTCAGTCCACTCCAGTACACTTTTGCACTACACATAGCATTCACAAAGGTGCTCCTACGTAAATATCGCAAGTCGCAGCACGCCTCAGTTCGTAGAGAACTGAGATGGCCCCTATGATGAAGCATGTCACCAAGGGGAAACCCTGGTGAGTGAGGGGACTCAAGAAAGAAAAATTTTCTTTCCTGCTGATTTTCTAACTCAAACTGAGTGAAAATCTCTTTCCTGTTTCGGCTAGGTTCTTTACCCGACACCTCAGGTTTCAGGTTTACTATTGCATAAGGAGGGTGGACCTAGCTTAAAAAACCTCTATCTCTCCCCCTTTTTTCTGAATTTATTCATACATTCAACAGGATATTTACCCAAAGAATAAACATATAAACGTACTACCTCTTCTTAATAATTAATATACGCTAGGAGAGGAGGGCGGGATAATGTTAGCCTCCGTTGTCTTTAACTCTATCAAGATTCTCTCTGCATGTCAATTGGAGAATCGCCATTTCATTAAAAGATCGGAGGCTACCATT
The DNA here is from genome assembly GCA_963921515.1 of Calotriton arnoldi. Lineage (NCBI taxonomy): Eukaryota > Metazoa > Chordata > Amphibia > Caudata > Salamandridae > Calotriton > Calotriton arnoldi. The sequence goes on from CAWUFW010001383.1 coordinate 1,009,708, forward strand.
ATGCATGTTTAAAGCCATCCAGTGCCAGACTGCTCATATGCTCCACAGGTCTTAAATAGAATTTTGTAAAGGTGTTTGCATTTGACCAGTCTGCCACCTTCAGAATCTCAGCAAGAGATCCAGCCGCGCAAAAAACCTTATTTGCCATAGCACCTCTAGAGGAGTGAGTTCCAAATTTTGACAGATCTTCTCCAGCCCCTTTCATAACTGTTCTCACCCATCTAGACAAGGTAGCAGTCGAAAATGCTTTATGAGGCTTCACATAGGAGTGTAACAACTACACCTCTCCATTCGGTCTAAATTCTAATATTTTGTGTTCATACACTTTCATGCAACTCACTACACACAACTTATCACACTCTTAAAAATATAGATAAAAATTGTCTCACTAATAGTCTTAGTTCTTTTCCAAATATCAAAGTGTACCCCTTCCGGAGAGTAATACCTATTACAAATCTCCAAAGCCTTAACGCCTGAAACCCTTCTAAAAGAATTTAAGCAAAGTAAAGTTGCTAGCTTCAGAGATATCTGTCTCAAAGAAAGATAAACATCGATTGGCCATGATACAAATGAATTAAAAATCAATTCTACGACCCATAAAGTCATAACGATCCCTAGGAGGTATCCTAAGCCTAATTCCTTTTATGACTCTACGTACCAAAAGATCACTTCCTCAGGCATAATTATTTATCAAAGCATGTCCCGCTGACACAGCTGATGTATAGCAATTAATTGTCCTGTACGAAAGACCTAGGTTGAACAAATCAGCCAGATAATTTGCTACTTCAGCTACAGTAGCTTCCACTGGATCCAAATTCCTTTCCATGCACCAACTACCCCATTTCTTGCACACTTGCCTGTACTTTTTCCTGGTACCCGGAGCCCAGGATTTGTCCAATAACTCCTTAGCCTTTCCTGAAAGGCCTGAATATCTGCTGGTTCCCCTGAAATCAGGCAAACAAGAAGGTTCATATTCCCTTCTAAAACCAAAGGGTGCTCCTCTCCCTCGGAATCTACCAAAAGACCCACTGCAACCTTAACCTCTACTGCGAGTTTCATCACACCTGGAAACCAAACTTAAGAACTCCAATATGGAGTCACCAGAACAATTCTGCATCTCTCTATCCAAACCTTCGGCAACACCCTCAGGATCATTGAGAACGGTGGAGAAGCATAAACCCTGTCTCTTCTCCAGTCCTGAAGAAAGGCGTCTACTTTAATCGCTCCAGAATCTGGTCTCCAACTGACATACCTGCGTACCTGGAAGGTCAGTCTGCTCGCAAACATATCCTCCTGAATTGGTCCCTGTGACGGGGCGGGGCCGCTGGGGGAGAGACATGTATCCAATACAGACTGGTGGACTGCAGTGCCTCTCTCCCCCCCTCTTGTTTCCACCCAACAGGACGACTGGAAGACACAAACAGAGTCCATAACGGGCCAGATAGAGGAAAACATAGACGGCTCCTTTAACTGGGGTTTCCAGGACGACGGGCTTCCCCTGATGACGTCAACACGTTCGTGACGATAAGAACGGAGGACTCCAGGAAGAGGGTGTGCGTCGCCACCGGAGCGGAGGAGGAAGAGTCGGGAGAAGGAGCGTATGCAGAGAGTCGAAGGAAGAGAGAGGACAACGCCGCAGGACGAGGACCGAGACCATCTGAACCCCAGGCTGAGCCAGGAGGCCAACGACCCCACGTTTCGCCGAGTCACGTTCCAGGAGGAGCGTGGCTTACCCAGGTATGGGAAAAGTTCTCAGGGTGGGTTGGGAGGAAGGACGCCCCGAAGGATTAACCGGGGGCTCTAGAACCCTCACGAGATCTCCCTATTAGCTATCCTGCACTACCACTCACGAAACACCCCCATTCTCAGCAGAGATAAGAGCACGAGTGTTTGTGGTGTCCTTTCACTCCCTGGTCCCTGGTTTGCCGTTACTCGGGATAACATACTTACACGAGTGTTTTCCGTTTCTTTCACGCACCATCACCACGGAGGGTCGACCAAGCCTTCGCACCGGAACCTGGGAACAAGGAATAAAGACCGGAGAAGGAAGCAGACGAACCCCAGGCACAACGGATACGTCAGCATTCGCCACAGAAAGACTAACAAGCAGGCATAAACGGACCCTTGGCAAAATAAAACCTTACCTGAATCGACCTGGCCTCCGACCTGTCATTACAACCCCGCCACAACTGGTGTCAGAAGTGGGATTACCATCCCCGTCCGTCAGTAAACCCGTGATGGACGCAGTGATACAGCAACTCATCAAAGGCCAGGAGAACCTAGGATGGGCCATAGAAAGGCAGATGACGTCCGCCCAGGCTGACCGGGAAGTGTTCCAGAACACCATCACTGCACAGATGGGCAGCCTACAGATGGTGACACAAGACCCCGGCACCCCTGTAACCGGGGAGAGGTGCGCCCCCATTCCGGGAACATCAGGGGTGTCCCTCCAGAAGTACGTGTCAGGGGAGGATCCGGATGCGTTCTTGCTGAATTTTGAGCAGGCAGCCAGGGCGTGCGGATGGCCCGTGGAGAAGTGGCCCTTCTTTCTAGCGCCTCTCCTGTCTGGAGAGGCCCAATCGGCCTACCAAGTAGCCAATGCCAACGGGACAACACCTTACCAGGAGGTCAAGGACGTGATCCTGGATCACCTGGGACTTGATGCAGAGGCCTATAGAGTGCGTTTCCGTAAGGAGAGGGGGGTGCCGGGTGAAAACCCAAAGACTTTATTTTTAGGTTGAAAATGGCGGCGGATAAATGGCTAAGACCTGCCACTAGCACGAAGGACGACATCATGAACCAGGTGTACCTTGAACAGTTCATGGAGGCCCTCCCCTATGGTACACAGAGATGGCTGAAACAGCACTCTAACCTCACCGCTGAACAGGCCATCGAGATGGCCACCAATTTCTCACGAGCACAACCTCGGACCCCACACTGGGACAACGAGAAACCGAACAAAGGCATAGCACCCCCAAAGACTGAAAGGAGACCCAAGCCATGGATGGACTTGCCCAAACTTAGAAACACCAGGCCTGAGATACCGACGTTCCGGGGTCCTCAGTGCTTCGAATGTGGCGACTGGGGCCACATCGCCCGCCTTTGTCCCAGAAAGAAACCAGCGGAGGAACCTATGGAGGTCGGGTACCTCCCGAAGGCCGTGCTGTACTCTGCCGAAATGGGGACCTCGTTTTATGTACGTGTACAGGTGAATGGGCGGCAGGTGAAGGTGTTGCTGGATTCCGGGTGTAGGCAATCTGTAGCACAGAAGAACCTAGTTCTCCCCTCACAATATGTCCCTAACACGTTAGTTCATATCCGCTGTGTACACGGGGATGTGAAACCCTACCCCCTTGCAGTGATCACCATGGTCTCGATAGCTAGACCATCCTGTACGGTGCGGGTGAGCGTGGTTGATACACTACCCGAAGACCTTATCATAGGCATTGATAACCCCAACTTCCTATCCCTGTTCCAAAGCCAAATAGAAAGACAGGTAGGGGATCAGGCAAGACCCGTCCATGCCCTCACTACTACAGAGCCATGGGTCTTAGACCGGAACTTTCGTTTCGCACAAACTAACGACACCACTTTGTTCAATGCCTGGGAAACCGCTCATGTCAACCAGAGTATCTCATCACCTCCTTATCCCCGTTTTCTGATCAAGGACGACCTCCTATATCGTCAAGGAAGTCCGGAGGAGCCAACCCAGCTCCTCGTACCATTACCCTTCCGAGAACAAATACTCTTTTTCTCTCACGCCCACCTCACAGCGGGACACTCAGGGTCGGAGAAAACCACACAAAATATCTTACGTCATTTCTTTTGGCCAGGGATTTACAAAGACGTCAAAACGTATTGTCAGACATGTGACATATGCCAGAAGAAGAACATGCAACGTCCGCCAGCAGTGCCGCTTCAGCCCATGCCGATCATAGGACAGCCGTTTGAGAGAGTCGGTATGGACCTGATAGGACCCCTGCCCAAGACCCAAAGGGAACCTATATGCCCTGGTGATCGTGGACTATGCCACAAGATTCCCTGAGGCGTTTCCACTGCGGGCACCCACAACTAAAAACATTGCCGAAAAACTGCTCGAATTATTCTCAAGGGTGGGATTCCCTAAAGAAATCCTAACTGATCAGGGAACGCCCTTCGTGTCCAGGTTGATGAAGGAGGTGTGTCGTTCCCTGGATCTCCAGCACTTGCGCACATCTGTATACCATCCCCAGACTGACGGCCTCGTGGAGAGGTATAATCGGTCCCTCAAAACAACCCTGAAGAAGATGTTGACCGTCGAGGGTAGAGACTGGGACCGACTCCTACCTTTGGCCTTATACGTCCTACGGGCCCAAGTGCAGAGCAGCCTGGGCTGCTCAGCATTCGAGATGTTATACGGACGACAACCCCGTTCTCTCCTGGAGATTACTAAGGATGCTTGGGAGTCCGAAGGAGAAAGTGACAGGAGGTCCCTTCTGGAATATACGCACCAGTTAAGGTCCAAACTGGGGAAACTGAGGGACCTCGCCTACTCCAGCTTGGAGAAGAGCAGGGAGAAACAGAAGAAATGTTACGATAAAGGAAAACGTTGGAGGAGACTGTCGGTCGGCGATTGGGTACTGGTCCTACTCCCTTCCTCGACCCGGAAGTTCCAAAGTGAATGGCTGGGTCCGTATAAAGTGATCGAAACCATAGGAAACACCACGTACAGGATCCAGATCACCACCAACCGGAAGCAATGTTATCACATCAACCTTTTAAAGAAATGGTTGGGGCCATTACCCGTAACCGCCCACCTAACATTGCCTACTTCTTCCCAGGGCAACACCACACTCGATCAGCTCAGAATCAACGACGGACTTACAGAAGATCAGAAGAAAGACCTCCATCACACTCTGAAACCTTTTACAGCTATCTTCTCAGATACACCCGGGAAAACCTCACTGACCGAACACAGGATTGATACCCAAGAAGGGAAAACAGTAAAACAGAGACCCTATCGAGTGCCTGCGGCCAGGAGAACCGCCGTAAGAAAGGAAGTGCAAGAGATGCTACGCCTCGGGGTGATACGCCCCTCCAAAAGTGACTGGTCTTCACCCATCGTGATGGTTCCCAAGCCAGACGGTTCCATAAGGTTCTGCATGGACTTCCGCGCCCTGAATGCGATATCGACCTTTGATGCATACCCCATCCCGAGAGTCGACGAGCTCATTGAGAAGTTAGGCGACTCCAAGTACATTACAACCTTTGATTTAACAAAAGGGTACTGGCAGGTACCCCTCCGAGAAGAAGACCGGAAGAAAACCGCTTTCTCAACCGAAGAAGGTCTATTCGAGTTTACCGTTCTTCCGTTCGGCCTCCATGGGGCACCAGCTACCTTTCAAAGACTAATGAATTCCATCCTACATGAGTACCCTTCGTTTTGTTCGGCATACCTAGATGACATCGTCGTGTTCAGTACAACCTGGGAAGAGCACTTACAACATCTACGAATCATCCTACAGACCTTGGAACAGGCCGGGCTTCATATCAACGCAAGAAAATCGCGAGCGGCATATCAGAGGGTGAAGTACCTAGGGTACGTTCTGGGACACGGGGCGATCGCCCCACAAGCCGAAAAAGTAAGAGCAATAGCGGACGCTCCTTTTCCTTCCAACAAAAGAGAGCTGAGGGCATTTTTAGGGCTGATCGGCTATTACCGACGCTTTATCCCACAGTTCGCAGAGGTAGCAGCCCCTTTGACGGATGTCCTCCGAAAAGAGGCCCGACAACAACAACTGTTGCGTCCCACTACAGAGATGCTCACTGCATTTCAGCGCCTGAAAAAAACCATTACCACGGGCCCTGTGCTGGTCTCCCCAGACTTTGACAAGACCTTCATACTGTCCACTGACGCGTCTAACTACGGGGTGGGTGCCGTACTGTCCCAGATCGGGGGGGGGGATGGACTAGAGCACCCTGTCTTATACATCAGTAGGAAGCTGTTCCCCCGAGAGTGCAAGTACCCAACAATCGAAAGGGAATGCCTAGCGGTTAAGTGGGCTATAGATAAGCTACGGTACTACCTGGAAGGGCGTCCCTTCATTCTGTACACGGACCATGCCCCCTTGCAGTGGATGTGCCGGAATAAGGCCCAAAACCCCAGGGTGCTTCGCTGGTTTTTGGCATTACAGCCCTTTTCCTTTGAGGTGCGCCATCGGAAAGGTACTGAGAATGGGAACGCGGACTATCTCTCCCGAGTATTCCCTCTCCCCGATCGGGAGAATCCGGGGGGGGAGGTGTGTGACGGGGCGGGGCCGCTGGGGGAGAGACATGTATCCAATACAGACTGGTGGACTGCAGTGCCTCTCTCCCCCCCTCTTGTTTCCACCCAACAGGACGACTGGAAGACACAAACAGAGTCCATAACGGGCCAGATAGAGGAAAACATAGACGGCTCCTTTAACTGGGGTTTCCAGGATGACGGGCTTCCCCCTGATGACGTCAACACGTTCGTGACGATAAGAACGGAGGACTCCAGGAAGAGGGTGTGCGTCGCCATCGGAGCGGAGGAGGAAGAGTCGGGAGAAGGAGCGTATGCAGAGAGTCGAAGGAAGAGAGAGGACAACGCCACAGGACGAGGACCGAGACCATCTGAACCCCAGGCTGAGCCAGGAGGCCAACGACCCCACGTTTCGCCGAGTCACGTTCCAGGAGGAGCGTGGCTTACCCAGGTACGGGAAAAGTTCTCAGGGTGGGTTGGGAGGAAGGACGCCCCGAAGGATTAACCGGGGGCTCTAGAACCCTCACGAGATCTCCCTATTAGCTATCCTGCACTACCACTCACGAAACACACCCCCATTCTCAGCAGAGATAAGAGCACGAGTGTTTGTGGTGTCCTTTCACTCCCTGGTTTGCCTTTACTCGGGATAACATACTTACACGAGTGTTTTCCGTTTCTTTCACGCACCATCACCACGGAGGGTCGACCAAGCCTTCGCACCGGAACCTGGGAACAAGGAATAAAGACCGGAGAAGGAAGCAGACGAACCCCAGGCACAACGGATACGTCAGCATTCGCCACAGAAAGACTAACAAGCAGGCATAAACGGACCCTTGGCAAAATAAAACCTTACCTGAATCGACCTGGCCTCCGACCTGTCATTACAACCCCGCCACAACTGGTGTCAGAAGTGGGATTACCATCCCCGTCCGTCAGTAAACCCGTGATGGACGCAGTGATACAGCAACTCATCAAAGGCCAGGAGAAACTAGAATGGGCCATAGAAAGGCAGATGACGTCCGCCCAGGCTGACCGGGAAGTGTTCCAGAACACCATCACTGCACAGATGGGCAGCCTACAGATGGTGACACAAGACCCCGGCACCCCTGTAACCGGGGAGAGGCGCGCCCCCATTCCGGGACCATCAGGGGTGTCCCTCCAGAAGTACGTGTCAGGGGAGGATCCGGATGCGTTCTTGCTGAATTTTGAGCGGGCAGCCAGGGCGTGCGGATGGCCCGTGGAGAAGTGGCCCTTCTTTCTAGCGCCTCTCCTGTCTGGAGAGGCCCAATCGGCCTACCAAGTAGCCAATGCCAACGGGACAACACCTTACCAGGAGGTCAAGGACATGATCCTGGATCACCTGGGACTTGATGCAGAGGCCTATAGAGTGCGTTTCCGTAAGGAGAGGGGGGTGCCGGGTGAAAACCCAAAGACTTTATTTTTTAGGTTGAAAATGGCGGCGGATAAATGGCTAAGACCTGCCACTAGCACGAAGGACGACATCATGAACCAGGTGTACCTTGAACAGTTCATGGAGGCCCTCCCCTATGGTACACAGAGATGGCTGAAACAGCACTCTAACCTCACCGCTGAACAGGCCATCGAGATGGCCACCAATTTCTCACGAGCACAACCTCGGACCCCACACTGGGACAACGAGAAACCGAACAAAGGCATAGCACCCCCAAAGACTGAAAGGAGACCCAAGCCATGGATGGACTTGCCCAAACTTAGAAACACCAGGCCTGAGATACCGACGTTCCGGGGTCCTCAGTGCTTCGAATGTGGCGACTGGGGCCACATCGCCCGCCTTTGTCCCAGAAAGAAACCAGCGGAGGAACCTATGGAGATCGGGTACCTCCCGAAGGCCGTGCTGTACTCTGCCGAAATGGGGACCTCGTTTTATGTACGTGTACAGGTGAATGGGCGGCAGGTGAAGGCGTTGCTGGATTCCGGGTGTAGGCAATCTGTAGCACAGAAGAACCTAGTTCTCCCCTCACAATATGTCCCTAACACGTTAGTTCATATCCGCTGTGTACACGGGGATGTGAAACCCTACCCCCTTGCAGTGATCACCATGGTCTCGATAGCTAGACTATCCTGTACGGTGCGGGTGGGCGTGGTTGATACCGAAGACCTTATCATAGGCATTGATAACCCCAACTTCCTATCCCTGTTCCAAAGCCAAATAGAAAGACAGGTAGGGGATCAGGCAAGACCCGTCCATGCCCTCACTACTACAGAGCCATGGGTCTTAGACCGGAACTTTCGTTTCGCACAAACTAACGACACCACTTTGTTCAATGCCTGGGAAACCGCTCATGTCAACCAGAGTATCTCATCACCTCCTTATCCCCGTTTTCTGATCAAGGACGACCTCCTATATCGTCAAGGAAGTCCGGAGGAGCCAACCCAGCTCCTCGTCCCATTACCCTTCCGAGAACAAATACTCTTTTTCTCTCACGCCCACCTCACAGCGGGACACTCAGGGTCGGAGAAAACCACACAAAATATCTTACGTCATTTCTTTTGGCCAGGGATTTACAAAGACGTCAAAACGTATTGTCAGACATGTGACATATGCCAGAAGAAGAACATGCAACGTCCGCCAGCAGTGCCGCTTCAGCCCATGCCGATCATAGGACAGCCGTTTGAGAGAGTCGGTATGGACCTGATAGGACCCCTGCCCAAGACCCCAAAAGGGAACCTATATGCCCTGGTGATCGTGGACTATGCCACAAGATTCCCTGAGGCGTTTCCACTGCGGGCACCCACAACTAAAAACATTGCCGAAAAACTGCTCGAATTATTCTCAAGGGTGGGATTCCCTAAAGAAATCCTAACTGATCAGGGAACGCCCTTCGTGTCCAGGTTGATGAAGGAGGTGTGTTGTTCCCTGGATCTCCAGCACTTGCGCACATCTGTATACCATCCCCAGACTGACGGCCTCGTGGAGAGGTATAATCGGTCCCTCAAAACAACCCTGAAGAAGATGTTGACCGTCGAGGGTAGAGACTGGGACCGACTCCTACCTTTGGCCTTATACGTCCTACGGGCCCAAGTGCAGAGCAGCCTGGGCTGCTCAGCATTCGAGATGTTATACGGACGACAACCCCGTTCTCTCCTGGAGATTACTAAGGATGCTTGGGAGTCGGAAGGAGAAAGTGACAGGAGGTCCCTTCTGGAATATACGCACCAGTTAAGGTCCAAACTGGGGAAACTGAGGGACCTGGCCTACTCCAGCTTGGAGAACAGCAGGGAGAAACAGAAGAAATGTTACGATAAAGGAAAACGTTGGAGGAGACTGTCGGTCGGCGATTGGGTACTGGTCCTACTCCCTTCCTCGACCCGGAAGTTCCAAAGTGAATGGCTGGGTCCGTATAAAGTGATCGAAACCATAGGAAACACCACGTACAGGATCCAGATCACCACCAACCGGAAGCAATGTTATCACATCAACCTTTTAAAGAAATGGTTGGGGCCATTACCCGTAACCGCCCACCTAACATTGCCTACTTCTTCCCAGGGCAACACCACACTCGATCAGCTCAGAATCAACGACGGACTTACAGAAGATCAGAAGAAAGACCTCCATCACACTCTGAAACCTTTTACAGCTATCTTCTCAGATACACCCGGGAAAACCTCACTGACCGAACACAGGATTGATACCCAAGAAGGGAAAACAGTAAAACAGAGACCCTACTCGAGTGCCTGCGGCCAGGAGAACCGCCGTAAGAAAGGAAGTGCAAGAGATGCTACGCCTCGGGGTGATACGCCCCTCCAAAAGTGACTGGTCTTCACCCATTGTGATGGTTCCCAAGCCGGACGGTTCCATAAGGTTCTGCATGGACTTCCGCGCCCTGAATGCGATATCGACCTTTGATGCATACCCCATCCCGAGAGTCGACGAGCTCATTGAGAAGTTAGGCGACTCCAAGTACATTACAACCTTTGATTTAACAAAAGGGTACTGGCAGGTACCCCTCCGAGAAGAAGACCGGAAGAAAACCGCTTTCTCAACCGAAGAAGGTCTATTCGAGTTTACCGTTCTTCCGTTCGGCCTCCATGGGGCACCAGCTACCTTTCAAAGACTAATGAATTCCATCCTACATGAGTACCCTTCGTTTTGTTCGGCATACCTAGATGACATCGTCGTGTTCAGTACAACCTGGGAAGAGCACTTACAACATCTACGAATCATCCTACAGACCTTGGAACAGGCCGGGCTTCATATCAACGCAAGAAAATCGCGAGCGGCATATCAGAGGGTGAAGTACCTAGGGTACGTTCTGGGACACGGGGCGATCGCCCCACAAGCCGAAAAAGTAAGAGCAATAGCGGACGCTCCTTTTCCTTCCAACAAAAGAGAGCTGAGGGCATTTTTAGGGCTGATCGGCTATTACCGACGCTTTATCCCACAGTTCGCAGAGGTAGCAGCCCCTTTGACGGATGTCCTCCGAAAAGAGGCCCGACAACAACAACTGTTGCGTCCCACTACAGAGATGCTCACTGCATTTCAGCGCCTGAAAAAACCATTACCACGGGCCCTGTGCTGGTCTCCCCAGACTTTGACAAGACCTTCATACTGTCCACTGACGCGTCTAACTACGGGGTGGGTGCCGTACTGTCCCAGATCGGGGGGGGGGATGGACTAGAGCACCCTGTCTTATACATCAGTAGGAAGCTGTTCCCCGAGAGTGCAAGTACCCAACAATCGAAAGGGAATGCCTAGCGGTTAAGTGGGCTATAGATAAGCTACGGTACTACCTGGAAGGGCGTCCCTTCATTCTGTACACGGACCATGCCCCCTTGCAGTGGATGTGCCGGAATAAGGCCCAAAACCCCAGGGTGCTTCGCTGGTTTTTGGCATTACAGCCCTTTTCCTTTGAGGTGCGCCATCGGAAAGGTACTGAGAATGGGAACGCGGACTATCTCTCCCGAGTATTCCCTCTCCCCGATCGGGAGAATCCGGGGGGAGGTGTGTGACGGGGCGGGGCCGCTGGGGGAGAGACATGTATCCAATACAGACTGGTGGACTGCAGTGCCTCTCTCCCCCTCTTGTTTCCACCCAACAGGACGACTGGAAGACACAAACAGAGTCCATAACGGGCCAGATAGAGGAAAACATAGACGGCTCCTTTAACTGGGGTTTCCAGGACGACGGGCTTCCCCCTGATGACGTCAACACGTTCGTGAAGATAAGAACGGAGGACTCCAGGAAGAGGGTGTGCGTCGCCACCGGAGCGGAGGAGGAAGAGTCGGGAGAAGGAGCGTATGCAGAGAGTCGAAGGAAGAGAGAGGACAACGCCGCAGGACGAGGACCGAGACCATCTGAACCCCAGGCTGAGCCAGGAGGCCAACGACCCCACGTTTCGCCTAGTCACGTTCCAGGAGGAGCGTGGCTTACCCAGGTACGGGAAAAGTTCTCAGGGTGGGTTGGGAGGAAGGACGCCCCGAAGGATTAACCGGGGGCTCTAGAACCCTCACGAGATCTCCCTATTAGCTATCCTGCACTACCACTCACGAAACACACCCCCATTCTCAGCAGAGATAAGAGCACGAGTGTTTGTGGTGTCCTTTCACTCCCTGGTCCCTGGTTTGCCGTTACTCGGGATAACATACTTACACGAGTGTTTTCCGTTTCTTTCACGCACCATCACCACGGAGGGTCGACCAAGCCTTCGCACCGGAACCTGGGAACAAGGAATAAAGACCGGAGAAGGAAGCAGACGAACCCCAGGCACAACGGATACGTCAGCATTCGCCACAGAAAGACTAACAAGCAGGCATAAACGGACCCTTGGCAAAATAAAACCTTACCTGAATCGACCTGGCCTCCGATCTGTCATTACAACCCCGCCACAGTCCCCATAACCTCTGAATCTTTCTGAAAAAGACTAGATTCAACCTCCAGTTGCTGAAATCCCTGAGGTACCTGGAATTCCAATCTGCTCTCACATTCTCCCGATCTGGAATATATTCTGATCTCAAAAGGATTTTGTGTTCCCAACAAAAATACCAGATCTGTTTGACCTAATCCAACCAACTTTTTTGATATCGATCCCCCTAAATGGTTTATGTATGAAACAGCTGTAAAATTGTCCAAACAAATCAACTCTACAATGTTCGCTAGTACATTCCTGAAACTCATCAGTGCATTCAAACCAGCTAACATTTCTAAAAAATTTATGTGCAGACACTGTTTCTCCCTGGACCGTCTTCCCCCAGTTTCCATCTCGTGCATGCGCGCTCCCCAACCAAGGTTGCTGGCATCTGACTCCAAGACAAACTCGGGGCATTTCCAAAAATGGCTTTACCATTCCAGATTGTCTAACTACCATTCTAGATCCTTCTGAGCATCTACAGATAAAGAGACTGGATTTGCATACCATAAACCTTTCCTCAGACCCAAGGCCTTCAGCCTTTGAAGAGCGGTGTAATGAAGTGGACCGGGGGATATGGCCTGAACTGACGATGATAAAAACCTCAGTACCCTTGCTAAATCTCTAATGATCACCATCTTTACCAAGACAGATTTCAATTTGTTTCTTATCTTTTTTTAAGGAAGGAGCAACTGAGATAGCTGAGTGTCCACCTGAAAGCCCAAAACCTCCGAGTTCTGTGTAGGGATCATAATCAACGTTTCCACATTTATGATAAACCCTAAATTCTCCAATAGGTCTCTTGTCCAACCAAGGTGCCTTAGCAGTTCCTCCCTGTCCTGAGACATCAACAATATGTTGTCTAAACAGATTATCAACCGGACGCCCCTTTCTCTCAGGAATGCAACTATTGGACGCATCACCTTGGTGAAACACCAAGGAGCTAAAGATAGGCCAAAAGAAAGACAAAGAAATTGATACAGGACGCTTCTCCACCTGAACCGTAATTATCTCCGAGAAGTTATTTCCATACGTTCTGTAAAATATGCATCCTTCAAATCCAATTTTACCAACCAATCTCTTTCCTGTAAAATGTCCCTCAAAAGATGGATCCCTCCATCTTGAAATGTCTGTACACTAGGACTTTGTTTAAATCCTTCGGATTTATTACGGGGCATCAACCCTTGTCCTTTTTCTTTATGAGGAAAACCGTACTGATTAAACTGTTTCCCATCTCTGACTCTGCAACTTGTATAACTGCCCCTTTGCATAGCATTTGGGAAACCTCGGAGTCTACCAAGGCCATCATTTCCAAGTCCAAAACCAATTCTCTTGGTGGGTGTTCTGGAAAGGGGACCCCCAAAACTCTATTTTGAAGTCTCCTACTATTTCCAATACTCAAGTGTCTCTTGTAATATTTGCCCAGTTATGAATTAAAAAATGGAGTCTCCAGCCAACCTTTAAATGGGGAAAACCAACTGGACTGCTCATACGTACCTTGTCCCCCTGAGCCTTGAGATCTTGACCTGCCTCCACGGTGTCAAGACGTTCAACCTGTTTCTGGGAAGAAACCCATGTTGGAAAAATAGTTCCAGTCACAGCTTCTAGGTTCCCGAGAGCCCTTTGGCCTCCACTGCCGACAGCCAGTCCCTTCTGTCAGCCCTTCCAAAAACACTTGAACAGAAAAAAAGCCTCATATTCATTTGGGCCTTGCTAAAAGCCATGAAGATGGAGACATATTTCCCTAGTGACTTTACAAAACTCTCCAAAAATTAGTCCATTTGAGTCACCCAGATTCTCTCTATTTGCTAAGTGTGGCAACTTGGGATTTATCCTCATAAGCACAGCCTGTCCGTTACCAGGCCTATGTTAGCATTCCCTAACGTACATAAGGCACGTTGGGCTCAGCCTCTTAAGAGTTCCACATCAACTCTCATATTGTTTCATCTAGCTTCTTCAGCCATGTCTAAAACACGAAGAAGGGTCCCAACACATCCAGAAGTCTATTCTGGCATTGCTTTAGGCAATGTTCAATCCCTTTTCTAGGGTGTTTCCTAAACTTAAAGAGGAATGGTATTAGTTCTGGGTCAAGATTAGCGGTAATACAAGCTTTGTTCCCAGTAGACGGCCTTGGACACTCTGCCCCTAACAAGTTATGAGTGTCTTTGTCTATAAACTTCCTAGCCCAAAATGTTGTGAACTTCGTAACGTGTTCCATAGGCCACCACTCCGAGCTCTGAGGGTGTTTAATAGTATTGGGGTCAAACTATTTAATTAAACCGGGATCTGATTATCAAAAATGAGAACAAACCCAAAAGGATCTTTAATTCCTCTGGAGGTTCAAGCGCGATCCAAATCCTCATCGAGGCTATCAAATAAGTCCAAACCCTCCTGCAGGTCAAAAACATATTCATCAAAATCCAAGTCGTCTGTCTCATATGCTTCCTCTTCTATACTAGAGGAACCCTGGCCATCTTTTGTGCCATCAAGGTCACTCTTTCCTTTCATGCCACTCTGAACAACACCTCCAAATGCCCCGTTAAGGTGGCCCTTGTCCTTTGTGCCGCTAAGTACACCATCATCTATTGTAGTGCTAAGGCTACCACTAGGTACTGCATCATTGTCAGTTTTATCAATATTCTTTGTCTTCCAGAACACTTTACCCCAGGTATCCTTAAAGTTTTGGAGCAGGATCACAGGGACCAAAAAAACCCATTGCTTATTACTCCTCTTGACCCCATGGCTGCATGGATTCCACTTTGTTTGAGCTTTGTTGCCGCTGCTGTCCACTTTATTGAGGCTTCAGAAAATATTGTGTTAGGCTCCTCTTTAATTGTTGCAGTTCCTCATGCTGTGACCACCCTTTTTCTTATCATGTAAACTCAACATCTTTACTCTGTCAAATTGTCCAGATGTGAGATTTTATTGTTGTCTAACTCTCTAACTCTCATATCACTTTGAGCTACTGCCCTGCTTTGAATCCAACCTCCTTGATGCTCATTTCCTAAGAAGGCGAACCCCATGGTTGTGTTCTGGTTACCGAACACTTGACCAAGCAACATACTGACTTATCGGATGTACCAATACTCAACAGCAAACTTGTCTATTTTGTTCTTTGTTCTTATTTTACAAATGACACTGGAAAACTTCTACTTGGAAATGCTGTATGTACCTTACATGAAGTTGTTGTAAGTTTGCCCCCGGCCCACTCAGCCAATGTGGCTGAACTTGCCATCTTGCCCAAGCCTGTAACCTTGCCAAGAAAGATATATATATATATATATATATATATATATATATATATATATATATATATATATATATTGGGATCAAGATTTTTGCCCTATATATCTCCACAACAAAGAGTTGTCCCCTTGGTGAGAGCCACACAGCACAAGGTAAGTTTTCAGCGGTTTATTGGGGAGAGCTGCAGCTGCAAAGTGAAGACAAACATCAAAGTCAATTCGCCGACGCGTTTCGTGCGCTGCACGCACTTCTTCATGGGCTGACAGAGTGAGAACGGCAAGCCAAATCAGGACACCTATATTTCATTACAACGCTCGCCCATGTAATGTAATGTGGCAAGAAATCCACTGTGATAACACTGCCAGGCACTACAGCGAGCATCAGGCAGTTGGACTGTCACCGCCCACATGGGCGAGCGTCGTAATGAAATACAGGTGTCCTGATTTGGCTTGCCGTTCTCACTCTGTCAGCCCATGAAGAAGTGCGCGCAGCGCACGAAACGCGTCGGCGAATTGACTTTGAATTTTGATGTTTGTCTTCACTTTGCAGCTGCAGCTCTCCCCAATAAACCGCTGAAAACTTACCTTGTGCTGTGTGGCTCTCACCAAGGGGACAACTCTTTGTTGTGGATTAGTTGCGGCCAGTCCTGCCGCGGTGGAAGCCCTGCCGTGTTTCACAGCCCATGTGCTGGCGCCAACCGACGTCGGCATTTGGAAGCAGAAGGTGCGGGAGGAGAGTCATATGGTGCCGCTGCCTTGATGTAAGCTCTCATGAACCCACTTGGGATTTATATTGTGTTATTGGTGATTACCGGCAAGAAATCCACTGTGATAACACTGCCAGGCACTACAGCGACCATCAGGCAGTTGGACTGTCACCGCCCACATGGGCAAGCATCGTAATGAAATACAGGGGTCCTGATTTGGCTTGCCGTTCTCACTCTGTCAGCCCATGAAAAAGTGCGCGCAGCGCACGAAACGCGTCGGCGAATTGACTTTGAATTTTGATGTTTGTCTTCACTCTGCAGCTGCAGCTCTCCCCAATAAACCGCTGAAAACGTACCTTGTGCTGTGTGGCTCTCACCAAGGGGACAACTCTTTGTTGTGGATATATATATATATATATATATATATATATATATATATATATATATATATATATATATTTATGTTATTTTATCGAACATTTGAGGTTATGCATGACTTTAGGATGATGTGGATGACACGAGGGCTTTTAACTTCTGCAGGGATCCTTGTCAAAAACTGGAAGTATGTATGTACGTACAAAATCTGTTGAATTGGCTTTTACTACCATTTTAAGATGTCATTATGAAATGTATTGTTTACCAATCCACACAAGATGAAGTATCCCTAGGGAACACACTGGCAGATTAGGCAACCAGAAAGACTGCATTAATTCCTAATGGGGAAGTCACCATGTTTGTTTTACAGGACAGAACAAAACTTATAAAGCACAGCTTTCAACCTAGGGCATCTTGGCACATAATGTACCAACTAAGCACAAATCAAATACACCAACTGGAAACATCCCAACAAAATAGGAAGGCATTCAGGGTCTTCCGAAAGCCCATACACGACTCTACAGCTTTGATCTGAAGCCGGATGCTGTTCCATTACTGTAGTCAAGATATGAAAGAGCACTACAGCCCATCCTTGCTTTCTTAACTCGTGGTACAGCAAAATAATAGTTTTGCATTGGAATGGAGATCTGTTGAGTATATAGTATTTAAATCTAATTGTTAGAGGTTTTTTTCAGTTCTCCAAAATACCGTTAACATCAAACAGACAGTTCTAAACAGGATTCTCTGCCTAACAGGAAGCCTGTGCAGTTCCCTTTCTGCTTAAGAATCAGACTTGAATTTCCATAGTTCGTACATTCTTCAAACCTCCAGATTTTGAATCCGCTGTAGTGTCCAATGTTTCCTCTAATATTTCTTGTGTTTGAGCAGCAGTAAAGTTCTTCTGTGCACTACAGCCAAGGCCATGTGCGCCTGCACCTCCCTCGTGTTGCTCCTCCCACTCTCTCTCTCTCTCTCTCTCTATATATATATATACATATATATATATTCACTGAAAAAACCATAGGTTTCAGGGACGTTATAGTTAGAAATTAGCATTTAAAAAAACCTTAGAAATTCACTGAAAAAAACACAGGTTTCAGGGACGTTATAGTTAGGCTGACATTTCACTCGTACAAAACCAGAGAAATTCGGCCGTTATAGTTAGTTGAGCTAACTATAACTTGCGCCCCCGCAATGCACTGCTGATGACGTCACATATTACATCATTCATGACATGGTCAGTGACATCACTGATGACATCTCAAATGACATCACTGATGACATCATCCAGTGACTATGTGTTTCTGTAAAGTTTAAATATGTTTTATATATATATATATATATGCCAAGGTGTATTGAAGAATGAGTGGGTGTATAAGTGTGTGAATGGATGATTTAGTAGGTGCGTGACTGACTGTATAAGTGAGTGATTAAACGTGTCTTACTGAATGCGTGGGTTAGTGACTAAACTGTGTGAATGTCTGTATCAGTCTGTCAGTTGGTATGTAAGTGGCTGCATGGGTTGGTGAGTAGCTACATGAGTGTCTATATGGGTTGATTGGTTGTCTGAGTATCTGTATGGGTGGCTGAGTGTCTTTGTGGGTGGGTGGGGGGTGTGTGACTCTGTGCATAGATGTGTGAGTGGGTGATTCACTGGGTGTATGGGTTCAAGAGGGCATCTGTGAAGGGCTGTATGGGTGGGTGAGTGTGTGTGTATGGGTGTGTTGGTGAGTGAATGGATGTCTCAGTGGTACATGTGTGAGTAACTACATATGTGAAAGGCAGTATATGTGAGTGTTGGAGTATATAAATGACTATATGTGAGAATGAGTGATTGTGAGAGTGGCTGTATGGATGAGTGTGTGCTTGTATCAGTGATTGTATAAGAGAGTAAGTATGTGTTAGTATCTGTATGAATAAGTGAGGTGGTGTGTGTATAACTGTATTGGTGAGTAAATGGGAGTGTGATTGATTCTTTGCATGGCTGACTAGGTGTGTGAGTAACTCTGGATGAGTGGCGGTGTGTGAGTGTCTGTACAGGTGTATGAGTGCATATGATAGTGTTGTATTGATGAGTGACTGCATGTATGAGTGACTGTATGGGTGAATGAGTGGATGTGTGTGTAGAGCTAGGAATCAGTGAGTGGGTATGTAGTAACTGGTATTGGTGTGTCTATGGTTTCGAAAATGGTAGTCCGTATTTTAGAGTGGGTGTATCAAAGGTCATATTAGGGTGTGAGGAGGTGCATCAGATTATCACGTGGATGATGTCATTTGAGATGTCATCAGTGATGTCACTGACCATGTCATGAATTATGTAATGTGACATCATCAGCAGTGCATTGCGGGGGCGCGAGTTATAGTTAGCTCAACTAACTATAACGGCCGAATTTCTCTGGTTTTGTGCAAGTGAAATGTCAGCCTAACTATAATGTCCCTGAAACCTCTGGTTTTTTCAGTGAATTTCTAAGGTTTTTTTAAATGCTAATTTCTAACTATAACGTCCCTGAAACTTATGGTTTTTTCAGTGAATTACTAACGTTTTTTAAATGCTAATTTCTAACTATGCCTACAGAGGTAGGACATGTGCAGAAAGAGGAAGAAAGGCGCAGAAAGAAGCAAGGGAAATGCAGAAAGAGGCAACAGAAGTCCAGAAAGACGAAGAAAGGTGCAGAAAGAAGCAAGAGGTATGCAGAAAGAACCAACAGAGGTGCAGAAAGAGGCCTTGTTGCAAAGTCATCCTGGGCCCTGGGCACCCCCCAACTTTTTGCTGACTAGTACTGGTGCTAACTGACTCTGACTGACCCTGGGCTCTGCCTAACCAGGCCCGGAGCCAGTGCTATGCTGAAAGACACTTAGAATACAGTGAAAACACCTACATACACTAGGGTACACTATGGATTGGGGTAACCCTGTGATTGGCATGACCTCCCCTGTAAGGCCCTAGTACATAATAGGGCAGGGGGATTAAAACTACCTCTAAGTCCCTAGCATATAATAAGGCATGGCAGTTTAGAGGCCAGGACCCCTTTTCTGCACTTACATCTGTGCACTGCTGAGCCTGAGGTCAGTTTAAAAGTAGCCCTGTGTTTGCAGAAAGAGGCAAGAGGGGTGCAGAAAAAGGCAAGAGAAGTACAGAAAGAAGCAACAGAGGTGCAGCAAGAGGGAAGAGGGTTGCAGAAAGAGGCAAGAGAAGTGCAGAAAGAAGCAACGGAGGTACAGAAAGAGAAAAGAGAAGTTCAGAAAGAGGCAGCAGAGGTACAGAAAGAGGCAGAAGTGGTGCAGAAAGAGGGAACAGGGGTGCAGAAAGAGAGAAGAGGGGTGCCGAAAGAGGCAAGAGGGGTGCAGAAATTTGTAAGAGAGGTGCAGAAAGAAGCAAGAGCAGTGCAATAAAAAACAACAGAGGTGCAGAAGGAGGCAAGAGGGGTACAGAAAGAGGCAAAAGAAGAGCAGAAACAAGCAAAAGAGATGCGGAAAGAGGCTAGAGGGGTGCAGAAAGATGCAAGAGAGGTGCAGAAAGACGCAAGAGAGGTGCACAAAGAGGGAAGAAGGGTGCAGAAGAGGCAAGTGGGGTGCAGAAAGAAGCAAGAGAGGTGTAGAAAAAAGCAAGAGAAGCGCAGAAAGAAACAACAGAGGTGCAGAAAGAAGCAAGAGCAGTGTAGAAAGAACCAACAGAGGTGCAGAAAGAGGCAAGAGGGGTGCAGAAAGAGGCAAGAGAAGTGTAGAAAGAAGCAAAAGAGGTGCAGAAAGAGGCAAGAGAAGTGCAGAAAGAGGCAAGAGATGCGCAAAAAAAGGCAAGTGAGGTGCAGAAAGAGGCAAGAGGGCTGCAGAAAGATGCAACAGAGGTGCAGAAAGAGGAGAGTGAGGTGCAGAAAGAGGCAAGAGAAGTGCAGAAAGAAGCAACAGAGGTGCAGAAAGAGGCAAAAGAAGTGCAGAAAGAGGCAAGAGAGTTGCAGAAACAGGCAAGAGATGTGCAGAAAGAGGGAACAGGGGTGCAGAAAGAAGCAAGAGGGGGCAGAAAGAGGAAAGCGTGCAGAAAGAGGGAAACTCCTTGATGAACATGTTTCCCTCTCAGCCTCTGCCGAGCGGACACTCCAGCATCTGACATGGCAAGGGAGCTCGTCTGGAGGGAAGCGGAGCCACTGCTTTAAAACGTGTCGTCAGGGAATAGTAAGAAAAAACATGGAGACGAATCAGTGAACAGGATTTTATTTTTTGGTTACAGAAAAAGAGCCACTTAGCTGGACCGGATGGAGAGGCGCTCTCTGGAAGCGATTCGTCCCCTGAGTTATGGATGGTGGCGCACTCACTTCAGCCGAGGTCCGAGCCCCGCGGGCCCCCACTTGCCCCCCATCAGTGCGCATCCTTCCAGTATGTTTCTTCTTGTGAGGCGTTCCCTGCTGCGGCGAGCTCCACAACGATGTGGGGATGGGTACTGAGGAAGGGTGCCGCCGCCTTGTCCCAGCTGCCCTGCCTGGCGCTGCTGCTTTGGGTGTCGTGCCTGTCGGTCACCTGCCATAACCTGGGCAGGGGCTTGCTGCCGCCGGGGGTCGCCAACACCTCAGTGCCCGTGGTGGGCAGACACGCCAGGAGCTATCCACACCTTGAGGGAGATGTGCGCCTGAGGAGGCTGCTGTGTGTCACCAACTACTTCCTGAAGATCGACGCAGACGGCAAGGTCGGAGGGACCACCAAGGAGGACTGCCCATACAGTAAGTGCCCCTCGCCCCTTTAAGACGCGTAACGGGAGAGTTTACCCCCGAAGGGGATTTCCAAAGGGGGATTTGGGAATCTGGTGGCCACTGGCACTGGCCTGCGCCCTGCCGCTCAAGGGTGATGCTGAAAGCTCGCTGTGTGAAGGGAAGCACACGTGTACCTCAGTGTCATTGCATTTGAACTCACAGTTGTCCCCACACAGCGTTTATTTACCTTAACCCACAGCAGACACAGCCTAATTTGTTTTGTAAATAACATGATTAGGACGGAGCCCGCCAAGGTGAGAATTAAATGTTCTTGTGGGCGATAACTTGCCATTGACGCTGGTGTGTTCATCCGTAAACCCTTCTGGATGTTGGGCTAGGTGATGTTTCTGGCGTTGGATTGGCAATTGCATGTTTAAATGACCACTGCAGAAGTTTAGTGCGCGAGAAGCACAAGAATGACCGCAGAACCAGCCCAAAGCCACTCAAATGTGTTTATTAAAAGGAAGCACAATAAACCATTTACTAATAGCACTATCAAAAAATTACCACTTGATGTAAATGCTTCAAAAGAAACAAACATATGCATTTGTAGTTCATTGTTTTAAGTTATCTCAAAGATAACTTGTAGTGTTAGTCTCAAAGCAGCGGCACGGAAACGTTCTGCAAAGTTTAGTTACAATGGGCACACACCATACGTGATGTAAGCCTTGAGCATGCGCGTTTGTACACGGAGACAGGTCTGACTTAATAAATTGTGTGTTTTCAGGTTCATCCTGGCCACCCCGGGGACCTGGAACTCTGTAAAACGCTCCCCATGGTTGTAATAGCCGCTCTGTTACTGCAGCACCGGCTGAGTCACTCATACACACACACACACGGGCACACAAAAAACACACCCAGGCTTGCACTGGCTTACTGGTGCAGCGCCGGCTTAGAGACATTCTCATATGCACTGGCACGCTGCACACCTATAACACTTACATTGGTCTCCAGAACTTTCGCACACTTATACCGCGGCACACTGAACTCCTCTCGAGCTCACACTGGTCACGGTGACCACAGCACTGGCTGAAACTCAGTCACACGTACATGCAGTCATTCTCCAAACCGGTCTCAGCCTTACACTTGCCACGGTGACCACAGAAGTGGGTGAGGGGCCCTCACACATACACTCCGGCACATTTTAAGAACTCCCAGGCTGACACTGGCAGCAGCCGCTCTCACATGCATACAGCCCCATTATATGCCACTTCCTGTCGTGAATACATGGCAGCCACCAACTGGCACACCACAAGCCACCAGAAGACTTACATGGGACACAGCATAAGCATCAGTCACTCACATATGCACACTGACAAACTACAAATCTAGCTAGACCTGCACTCACTCACTACATGGCAAGAATAAAAGTCACACGCTGGCACGCCAAGACCACTGTTAGACTTTCCCTCACTGGGCACAGTATAAAATAAACATGACACTCACTGCTACACTGCAAATCACTCATATGCTTACAGTAGTCAAGGTTAACACAGTGTACCACAGGGGTCACTCTGTCACACTATAAATCACTTCACAGTTTACAGACACCGCTACAACTGGTGAGTCACGTGGTGACATACTTCAACCCACATTTACACAAACTCTGGCACATGGTAACATTGATAGTCATGCACTAAAACATACATTCAGAACTCCTAGGTGTTACTGGTCACCGCCACCTTGTGACAAAACTGCAGTCGTACAGTGCTGTGTAAGAGGCACCACACGCACACAGTCACTAGAACCACGTCGAACCAGATCTAGTCTCCACGGTGTCCACAGTTCACAATGAGAGTCACACACACTGACAGACCACACGCCCTTCCTAAGTAGACACTGTCCAAAGCAACCACAGGGCGGTGGGAGTAGCATTCTGGAAGACCACAACCTCATCCTTGGCTTCTCCCGCCGCACTCTCCACATCACAGAGGGAGTCACACAGTGGCACAACGTAAGTGTGACATATCCTGAAACTAGATTTGGCAACCACAGTTCATAATGCACTTGAAACATAAGCTAGCGCTTACCAAACACAATCAACAGCCTGCCGATGGGTTCAGTGACCACATCACAGTGCACTCCTGACACCATCACAAACAAACAAAATTCCAATGGATCTCACTGTACCAAGGGGCCACATCACTTTATACACAGGAGAAAATCACTGGCACTTAGCAAACCTGCTCAGTTTTCTGTCACTCGGGTCAGTGATCACATCACTAAATTTGACACCCGCCAAACCCATTCAATGTTCAATCAATCTATCAATCAGTATTTGTTAAGCGCGACTACTCACCCGCTAGGGTCTCAAAGAGCTGTTGGGAGTGTGGGGGGTGGGTTACATGTCTACTGTTCGCTGAGGTTCAGTCAAAGAGCCAGGTCTTGAGATGCTTCCTGAACTGGGTTAGCGATGGGGATAGCCTGAGGTGGAGAGGCATGGTCTTCCAGGTTCCAGTGTTCACTCACTTGGCTCAGTGACCAAATCACAAAACACACTGAGGGCACACATTATCATAGACCTCTCTCTACATCAGGCCCTCAGTGTTCTATCACTACTCTCAGTGACCACTTCAGACACTGGATCTTAAGGACAAGGCAGGACTGGCCATTCTGCCACTCTGGCATGTCCCAGGTAGACTAAAGACTAGTGGGCATCTTTCACAGCAGGTTGGGCTGCCTTGACCCAAACATGGGATACCCCACATCCCCATTCTAGTCGTGGCCTCCTGCTGTGAGGGGCTGATTTTGATTTCCAGTCTGTTCGTTCTGGTACACGCAATGGTGCACATTAAACACATTCCAAGATCTGGGAATGCCCTCTGTAACTGCCCAAACTTACTCCATTCATACACAGAGATTCGTGGAATGGTCCAGCACTGTGCGCAGTAATGGGGTTGCCAAATCGTCCCATGTGAGGAGGACACCTTGTCTTTTTTTTACACATTATTGCTATCAGATAACGCGCTAGGGACACAGTGGCGGAGTAGGCGGTTGTATGACAGGCGTGATCGTTTTTTGTCAGCGCGGATCCCAACCGCTTGGCTAGCCAAGGTAATTGGCCGTGGCTGACTAACGGAAGTCTGTTTGGCCATTATTACTCAGTAATTCGCATTACATTATTTTAAGTTTGTGAGCAAACTATTTAATAATCTAGACAGTTTAATAGTATAATATGATTTAGTTATATGATAATTAGGTTGCCAGATGAGCTATTTTATTCCATGATGTGGGAATACATTGATATTGAAAATATATGTCAGTAGGAATTCACACATGGGCACTCAAAATGAATGTCAATTTGCTGTTAGTGTCCAGGCAGGCCCACTCATGTCTCCATCAACCTTAAGGCCTCCCAGGTTACCTGTAAATCTAAAGTTACTAAATGACATGCGGGATACAGTGCTCCAGTCATGTTTTTATTTTATTTTTTAATTCCTATTGCATTCTGGGACTTGTATCTTTGATTCACATAAACTAAGCATTTTGTACGAACACACCTGAAAATAGTAAATTGAAAAAGAAAAGAAAGGGACTGGAATTTGACGTCCTTATGACATAGTCATCTGGTGAACGGGACGAGGTGTGGTCATCTGGTGGACGGTACAAGGTGTGTGGTGGCTGACAGACAGCTCACAGGCCGTTGGCGAGGGGGGCTCCTCTGGCTTCCGCCACCTGGGCTGCGCGGGCACCCGACCCGTTTGTCCCTCGCAACGCTACCATTCCTTCTCTGGTATTCGGATCCTCGTGTCTGCCTGTTTGACAGCATGTGTGCCGCCTTGTGCTTGTTCACGGTGCTTCTGGAAGCTCCCACGCCACTGGGCTGTGCCCCCCCCACTACCCCAAGCACCGCAGACATCTGGGACGCATCACACTGGCCTCATTCGTATGTCTCTGTTGAGTTATTCAGTGCCTCAGTCTGATGGCGCACCGCCTGCGCACTCCCAGACTGCCCGCGGGGCACCTTCAGTCCTCGCAATGTATCTAGACGTGGGCCCATGACCCTGTATTGCCACCTGACGCTCTTTAGTCACCAATACTTATTTACAAGGAGTGAAACACCACGAAGGGCTAGAGCTGCGTGCTTGTCTTGTGTCGCACGAGTGCGCACCAGCAGTGCGCTTTCACGTACCCTCGAGGGGCCGCGTCACAAAGGTCCTTTCTGTCCTCTCTCCATACGCTTCAGTGACCGGTGTTTATAGTATTTAAACATGCCAGGCAAGGAGTGCAGTGTCTCACACAAAGTGTCTCACGTGATGTTTTACACCTGTGCATATGCACTCCGAATTTTTCTCGATAACAGTTCATAATATGCCCCAAAAGCAACATTGCAGCAACAATATTAACTGAAACCAATTATAACTGGCCAAAGCAAATTTTACAGAGGGATCTCCGAATTCAAAGGCGTTCCTTGAACCTAGTGCACATTTGCACTGATGTGAGCAATGAACGAGGGTGTTCTCTAATAAGGTGCACAATGTTACAAAACTCTTTAAAACAAGCAGTGCAGCTGGAGCGCTGACGCTAATCCTATAATACATTTTATTATTGAAAAAGAAACACCAACCCTTTTCGGAGTGTATGACATAGTGTTTTTTTCTTACTTTGCTTCACGGTGACTAAAATCGTTTGTTCCTTTCTAGTGTCATGCCGGTCTTCTAAATGTGGCTTCTCAAGTTTCGTCTTCCTCGCCGCAGAAGAACCGATAGACTCACTGTGCCGCGTTTCGGCGGGTGAATCATTTCTGATAGTGTTACCGTTTTAAGGTTCTTGTGATTCCCATCAGCGCCTGGCTCGGTCTGAATACCGACCCCCCCTCTCCCTCCGCCCTCCTCCCCTTCCGAGTGCCGCCGAGCTTGGTCTGGACATCAGAGCTCCCAATAAAGGCACTTAGTGTTGTAGCGGCGCACTGCCCAGTGTTAGATGGATCTGTACATGGCTGCTGGGAAGCAGACTAGCGTCAACTGCGAGATAGCTAAGTGGGTAAATGCACATATTGTAGAACACCTGTCCATAACCTGAAGGTCTCATATTGGAACCCCAATGGGACCACCCAGCATCTCATCCTTCCATGGTCAATAAAATGAATATTATTAAATTGTGTAATAGTGACAGCTGTTATCACACCATGCCCCGGGGAGGTGGCGGTCCCCGGGGCTGCGGGGGCCCCAACAGCCCCGCTAATTTATTGCACATTGCCCCCGGGACCTGGCCCACCCAGGGGCTTATAGAAAACGAAGCGCGGGCCCGTGCTAAGTTTTTTTAAAATTTTCTCGGCCGGATTTGCGCACCCAGCGCGAATTCGGCTGATTTGTTTTTTAAAAAAAAGCTTTTTTTGGCCCTGGGGGTCCTTGTGGGACCCCCTGAGCAGGCCTAGGGGGTCAGGGTGTTTCTACCCTGCCCCCTTTTCTTGTTTTTTAATCTTTTTTTTTACTGTCTTGTGACTCGGTTTTACTGAGTCACAAGATGGCTGCCAACACTTCCTGGTTTGGAGTGTTGGCAGCCAATCAGAATGTAGCTCGTGTGGATTCGCTAATCCTCCTCGGTGCTCAGATATCGATATTTTATTTTTTACATTTCTCGGGAACTACTGAACGGATTTATACCATTTTAAAAAAAGCACGCTTTCTGGACCAAGACCTATCTTTTTGCCAACTTTGGTGTAATTCCATTCAGCAGTTCGGGCTGTGGCTTTGTCTAAATTTCCTACGGAAAATAACATGGGGAAAACGTGTTTTGGGACCCCCCTTTTTTCTCGGCCCCCGCTTGACGAATCACCCCCAAACTTTCAAGACAGGAGCTGATCTGGTCATTAGTTTGGAAAATTTCGCGACGATTTGTCAAACGGCGCCAAAGATATTGGGAAAAGAAAAAACGCTTTTTGAATAGAAACAAGGTCCTAACTATAACTACCTACTGGCGACCGCCAGTAGGTAATATATACATATATATATATATATATATATATCAAAGCAAATCCCGGGTTGTCACCAAACCTCCACGGCGCACAAACACAGGTACGGACCACTCGAGGGACGTAGAAAAAACTGCTGTGCTTTATTTAAATTCCATGATTACAGCAACCAGTCAGTCCTGGCCAGTGCCTCAGCATGATGCGGCGCCAAAGATATTGGGAAAAGAAAAAACGCTTTTGAATAGAAACAAGGTCCTAACTATAACTACCTACTGGCGACCGCCAGTAGGTAATATATACATATATATATATACATATATATATATATATACATGAATATGTGTATACATATATATATATGTCAACAATAGATTCCCAGGGCAGCACGCAACATGGCTGGTTAGGTTCATGCGATTTCGATTTACAACAAAAATGATACGTCGCACTCCAGGAATTATATCACAGCAATCTTTATTCTTTTGCCACCATCACCAACGCGTTTCGGCCTTCTCGGTCTTGTTCACGGTTAGTATTAGTCCATTACTGTTTTCTTTTTATACATAGCTACCCACTAAGCCCATAATGAGGCATTGTGGGATATGTAGTGTGCTGCCATTAAAAACAAGTGCTTTACGATTTACCATTGTAACCATAGTTATTATTATATGTCCATTGTATGTCTACATCATTGTAGAATAACCGTAGGAAGATGAGCTACTATGTTCAGCTACTCGCTACCATTGTTGTTATGTGGTCAATTTATTACAAGTCCGTGTGGATGCCTTAGCATATCCCTCTTGACTTGTTTAACAATTGTGTAGTTTATATACATACAGTTGTTCTTTTTTGTTGATTGATGGACTTGTGCCTTATGTGTAATAATAATTATTTGTTTCTCTACGACATATAGATCATAGAGAAATTAATCTATTTACATATAATAATAATCGCGGCTTAGTGCTGTGTTGTTAAGTAGGCCTATAATCCTTCTCTTTATACCACAGCAATCTTTTAGATTTCTAGTGGTGTACAGCGAGATCTAATCAGACTATGTATTGGCTCAGTGCCCACGGTCCAAATTATTTCTGTTCATCATTTGTTACTTGACTGGGCGCCCCCTGTTCTTGGCATGCAGTGCTATATTCTCAGCTGGCAATTTCTACAGATGTATATACAATTCTTCATCCCCGTTGAGACAATAAGCTGTTTTGTTCGGAATCTTATAATCAATCTAGACTCCAAGCGTCTTAATTTCAATGTTCTGTCCCCACCGCTCTCACTGGCAGGTATTGTGGCAATCCCCCAAACTCGATCCAACTGTGAAACAACTTATGTAGTCTACATGCTAGAATGCCAATGTGGCTTAAGATACATAGGCAGCACTGTATGCCTATTGAAAAAGAGGATCCTAGAACACATCCAAGCATTACAGAACAAGGGCATGAACTATTCAATGATAAAACACATGTCCACACATCGTGGATATGGTTGGCAACAAATGCAATATATATATATATATATATATATATAAAAAAAGTATTTGTTTTTTTGTTTGTTCTTATTTGGTGATTCCCCCAACGCCCCCCATTTTTTTTATGAATTATAATCCTAAGCCCTTAAAATTCCTTTAGCACCCATACCCTTACCAAACCCTACAAAGGCCTTTAGCACCCATAATCTTACCAACCCTAAACCCTAAAAATACCCTTACCACTCTATACCTCTACCTACCCCTAAAGCCTAAAAATACCCTTAACATCTTGTCCCTACTCACCCGTATAGCCTAAAAATACCCTTATCACCCTATACCCCTAGCCACCCCTACATAGTTACCTTAATTACTCTTACCTTGTGTGGTAAAAGCATATAGGTGGTAACGGCATGCATGGTAAAAGATGCGTGGTAAAAGCTGTTTGCCTCTGTTATGACCCACTCCAGCCTCCAGTTCGCCACAAAAGCATTAAACAAAAGAAAATAGCACTCACATACCCGGGAGCTATTTGGCTTTGTCTATGCTGTTTTAGATATAGTGCATAGCAGCACGGGCTGCTATGCAACATGGCTTGAAAAGGAAAAAAAGCAATAGGATGCGGTCAACGCTGGCTGCGTCATAGCACTTTTTTTCTCTTTACTTTAAGCATGTGCTGCTGTGCAACATATTTAGTTAAACATTGACAAAGCCAATAGATTTTGCATAGGCGAAATCTATTGGCTTTGCCAGTGCTTGTTACTGTAGCTAAAGTGAAACAACAACTGGGCTTAGGCCCAAAGGACCAGGGTCAGGTAGGGCCATATAATGTATTAAACAAAACAGGGGTGGACCTGACACCTTCTCAACTTTGATGCTATCTCTTTATAGCAATGGTCAAACACCAACTATTTTTGTTTGATCGGGTTATTTATTTAACCTCGTCATTCATTGATATTTTGCACTTTTTTTCACAAATAATTCAAATGTTTGAAAAGAATAACACTAATTCATTCCAAAGACATATACAATAACAAATAACAAATTCAATGAATATCAATATTCCTAAACAACAAACATTAAACATGTGACATCTCTACATCAAACAAATAGCTAACATATCCTTGCACCATTTCTTATTTTTCAACAAAAACCTGGAGGCTGCCAAATATTCTGCCTCTCTGTTACTGTAGCTAGGCATGTGTCTTCAGGCTTGGACTGGGCAACAAGTGGCTTCCATTAGTGGCTGAGACAGCTAAAAAAGTGGCCCACATTTGCTAAATAGGGCAGTTTTGAAAAGACATGCTGTTGAAGTGTTTTACAAGGTATGCAACACTCCATGCAGTTGTGTTTACTGCAAGCAGTGCCTGTGATAATATCAGGGCAATTAACAGTAAAAACCGGCCCACCAGCCCATGAAACAGGCCACAAACAGCCCCAAAAAATGCCTAAAAGACCAACCTGATGGCCCTATAGAATAGTGAACCTGCATGTCTCCCCGGCAGCCTGTTGACATACTAATGCACATAATACCTCGTCAAGGCCTTTCAAGCAAACGGATAAAGCAAAAAGGCTTGTAAAGGTGTTAAGTGCATTTAGATTTAGAGCTGCCTCGTCACACTGCCAGCCTGAGGGGTCCCATCAGAATACTGATGGGACCCCAGCAGCATCTCTTTAAACTGTATTCCCCGTTTGCAGCACGCACAGGAAGAGAAAACTTCCTTCCACGCTGGTGCATTCTTTTTAAATGAGTAGCTGGGGAAGTCTTTCTCTCCATGCCGGTAATCCGATGTGCGCTCCTGCAGAGGTTCTGGGCGCTGTGAAAGTGTAGGGTGCGTGCTCACCTTACAGGGAACATAGGTAGTGTCCAATGAAGATTTTGGAAGACCTAGATACAGTATACTGCAGAATTCAGTTCTGGATAAAATACACGCCAAAACTACTCGCTATGAAATTGTTCTGTTTCATACAGGTGCCCCGATATAGGCTCAGGTAGTAACCCAACCTTTCACCTACATCTCCCCTGCCATAACACTACATAACGATTCTTGATACTGACCTTTTACCTAGTTATGGTGCTGCTTAAATGACATGGGGTTTTCTCCGAAAACTAGCCTCATTCATTATGCATGAGGGTTCTTGGAATCACAGCAGGACTACCATCTCCTACATAATAACTATGTATAAGGGTCATTCCTTCCGTCATCCGAGTCCGACATGAAACAGCAAGGTAGATCGCCTGAGGGTACCACTTTGGGTATATAAACACCATATCTTTGCTGAAGCAGGGAGAGGAGAAAAAGGACTTCTATGCTGACAAACTGACGCAAGACGCTGAGGTTCCTGCACGCAGACACTCAAGCTTGCAGTGGTCTGACATCCCTCGCGGGGTGACCATCTCGAGACCAAGATGGGGACCCACAGTCTCTCACTTCAGGTAATGGGGTTGACTTTATCCTAGAGGGATTCTTGGCTCGACACCTACATACATGCTAGGTACACGTAGGTACATCTAGTTAGGGTTGCATCGTAGGAGTACGCATTATTACTGTCATGTATTTTTATACCTGCCTGTATTCATTGTTTTAGCACAATGGTAGGAATTTACCATCCTTTTACTCTGTTGGTGCTTATAATCATTTATATCTGTTTCTGTCTTATGGTTGTTTCAGCACACCTATTTTACACTAGAATGACACTGGTTCAATAAATACTTATTGAAAACGTCCCCACCGTTCATTCTGTGTATCCTGCTGAGACAAAGTGAGCACAAGTGACTGAGAGAAAAGTACTGCACTGTTTCCACGATCCCTGGTGGGACAGAGTTGTCATGTTCGATAGTTGCCAAGAACTATTCTCTCCTTGGTAAGAGGAGTTTACCAACGCACTGTGAGCTAGCTGGTATACAGGGTGTCTGGAATCAATCTGGACACCAATCCCACAGTCAATGTTGTCTAAAAGCGCAGATCCTATATAGGTTTATAGGAACTACACGACAAAATGTTTCAGTATAAAAGGCAAGATCTTTCTAATAACCTTCAATAAATAAAAACATGAGGAAATAAACATATTGATCTGATGACTCATGAAGAGAAGTTCATCTACATTGCACACCAAACAGATGCATACCTTCAAAAATCTATCTCTGTTACATCCTGCTGAAGAAAAGCATTGACAGAACTGTAAAGAGGACCCCAAAGTGTGAATGGATGGAATCGGGAGAGTAGTGGCCCTCATATTTGTGCTCCCCAACTTGCCCCACTTGTATCATGGTTTTGCCCATGCTCTGACGGTATAAGTGGTGCAGCATCTCACTGGTATGCGTCCTTCTTTCCTTCTGTTGCCCAGGATTATTGTCATTCCTGTGTCACCTGCCAAATCCATAACATTGGGAAAAGGGTCAAGACCATCCCCACTACCCACCCAAACACTGTGGGCCTCTGTGCATGTGTTAGGCCTGATAGACTTAGGGTGGTCTTCCCCCAACTTTTTGCCTGCCTCCCTCCACTTTTCTGACCTTGTTTTTGCAGGTTTTAGGACTGCTAACCAGTGCTAAAGTGCATGTGCTCTCTGCCTGAAACATGTAATAATTGCCTTACACCTGTTTGGTATAATTTACCTGTAAGTCCCTTGTACAGTGGTATACCATATACCCAAGGCCTGCAAATTAAATGCTCCTAGTGGGCCTGCAGCACTGATTGTGCTACCCACATAAGTAGCCTTTCTACCTGCCTCAGGCCTGCCATTGCAGAGCCTGTGCGTGCAGTTTACTGCCACTTAGACTTGGCATTTAAAATTACTTGCCAAGCTTTAAACTCCCCTTTTATCACATTTAAGTCATCCCTGAGGTAGGCCTTTGGTAACCCAAAGGGCAGGGTGCTATGTAAGTAAAAGGTAGGACATGTACTTTTATGTTTTGCATGCCCCAGTAGTGACAAACAGCCTATTTCGTTTTTTGTTGTGGGGCCACTCCTCTCATAGGCTAGCACTGGGAATTCCTTAATACACTTTTAAGCTGTAATATCTGATCAGAGAGGAGTAGCTTTTTCATATTTCATATGTTCGGAATGGTCTTAATAAATCCTCTTTACTGGTGAAGTTGAATTTACCATAACTGTTTTAGAAAGTGGATATTTCTCTACTCTTTTGTGACTTACAGCCTGTCTCCAATAGATGCCTGGGTTGTGGGATAGCTACACTTTATGCATTCCCACTAGACAGCCACAAACATAGGAAGGTGAGGCTCATCTTCATTCTGATGGGTCTCCCTGGGCAGGGAGGAATGTGAGGGGCTGACACACTTCAACAGGTAGTTTCCTGTCCACCCACAAAGCACTGATTTACACCCAAGGGTTAGCCTGGCAGACGGGACTGGGCTATAAGGGATTGTGTGCACTTCCGAGGCCAGCCTTTGACGTCACCTCCACTTCAAAGGCACTTTTGGGTATATGTACTGAGTTCCTGACCCACACAAATCAGACACTTCTGGACCTACACCTGAACCTCTGTCAGAAGTACTGTTGTTCTGCTCAAAGGACTCAACTGGACTGCTGATCTGGAAGGGCTGCTTTTCTGTTTGTCGTCCTGCTCCCTGCTGTTCTCTGACTCTGCTGAAGGAGAACTCTGCCTTCTTCCAAGTGATCTCCAAGGGCTTGTTTGATTGCCTCCTGTTGCTTGAGACTCAAGGATATCAAAGTCTCTACCCCAGCTCCTGTGCCTGGCTCCCTGACAGTGGTCCAGATACTTGCAACATGGATTTTGACGCACCGCTTGTCTGCCAGTAGCAGAACCGGCGCATCGACCCGGTTGCAGGAGTAAAATCGGCACATTGCTTCAGAACCTGCGCTTTACCTCCAGAGATCAATGTATCGGACAGTGTATCACCTCCGCTTGGTGAGATCGACGCATCCCTTTGACTGCGTGGCAGAAACCAGCGCATCACTCAATGCCTCTGAACTCCAGCACCCGTCTTTGGACCGATGCATCGCCCTCACTGCGTACAGAAGATCGACACATCTTGCGACCAGGAAAGGTACTTTGTTCACAGGGGCCTTCGTGGGTCCTATAGCTGGCAGGCGCTCCATCACAGTCATCCCGAACTTTGACTGTGCCCCAGTCCAGCGCAATCTAAAGTAACCTTTTTAGTGTTACTAGCTACTAAGCATTTTACTGCATTTATTTCTTCAGAATTCAATCTCAACTTCTACATGTTGGATTTTTTCTCGGTTTTCTCTTATTTGACTCAGAAAAATATTCTTTTTTTTCTAAACTGTTGTGGAGTCTTTTTGTGGTGTTTTCACTGTGTTACTGTACGAGTTATTGCACAAACACTTTACACATTGCCTTCTAAATTAAGCCTGCCTGCTCTGTGCCAAGCTACCAGAGAGTGAGCAAAGGATAATTGAGGTTGTGTTGTGACTAGGATTGTGGTCCTTACTTGGACAGGGTGCATACCTTTACCAACTAGAGACCCAATTTATAACAATGTGCAAATGGGCTTTATTCATATGCCCAATTGTTACTCATATTCTTATGTTCTCATAATTGTGTTATGTTTTGGGAGTGGGTTGAAGCTTACCCCTATGCGTGTGCTGATGTTAGTACAGTAGCCAATTTACTGTTGAGGGACTTCAGTGTCCCGGTTCGGAGTGTCCCTCTGCCTTTCCAGTGATCAGGCCACCCATACTCGAACTGCATTTCCAATGCGCATATCACCCAGAATCAGCTGGCATGGTAGAAAGATAACTCCATTCTAAAGAATAAGTTAGCCAAAGTATGTTAAGAGACCCAGCTAAAAAGCCCCGATGCAGTCCCATTGTACAATTAAAGCCATTCACTCACAGAGAACTAAACTTAGCCCCTATGAGGTGATCATGGGTTGACCCATGATGCTTCATTCAAACTCTCCAGTTTCACTTGCTGTTCTAGACCTTCAATTGAATGATGACATAGTTTTGCAGTTTCACAGGCAACTGATTCAATATCTTTGCATTGTCGGTTCTCGGGTCCAAGCTGTCTTGCCTGTCATCACCTGCAGCCTGACACTACATCTTTGTGAAGGTGCATCAATGAAAGACTGATCTTCAGCCAAGTTGGAAAGGACCCTTTGAAGTGCTGCTCACCACTAACACCGCTGTGAAGTTTTGAGGACTCCTCACCTGGATACATTCATTAAACTGCTAGAGCAGCTACACCTCCAAACTCTGCTCCTGGTGCTTCTGTTGTGCCTCCAGCTGCTGAACATGCTCTGCTGAAACAGTATATACCCAGAACACAGAGCGAGGTTCCAGTGACAGCACTTCCGCAACCTCGACAGTCACAGGATGCAGGCCCTCCCTCTGACCTCGTCCACGGTGATCAGCTGGTCCCCAATACTGGATCCAAATGTAGTTCTGGCCTTAAATTTTTCCAGCAAACCTTGTACTTTGGATGTCTGTTTGGTACCTCATTAAAGTAAAGGGCGGCACATGTGTTCAAAGCGCCTGCACACCGGCACTTGAGGGACCGGTGCTATTTAGCAGGAAAACACTTATTTTCATCTGCTGGAGGAGTACTAAGAGGGCTTGTACCTTTCTTCTTGCTGTATCTGTTCTCACTTGCCCACTAATACCTTAGGTGACTTGCCAATGATTTCTGTGCCCCTTGACAAAAAACAACTTGTCTAAATATGTACTTTCAAGCAATTCATATAAGAGTGTAGCGCCCACACTGCGGTGATACCTATAGAACACGATAGTCTCTGACTGACAAAAAACAACTTGTCTAAATATGCACTTTTATGTGCTCTGTATAGGAGTGTAGCGCCCACACAGCAGTGATACCTATAGAACACGATAGTCTCTGAATTCCAGATTGAAAATATCATGCCTGTTGTCATTTACCTTGCCTATGCTGTCTGTGCCTGGATCTGTGAGACTCATAATGGAAGCCTCTTTGTGGGCCGCAGTGAGTGTGACATTGTCCAGGACATCATTACTATGTTGCTCCAATTAACTTTCGAGTTACTTCAGGATTCCTCTACTGCTGGACCCGGCCCAACGAGGAGCAAGGAATATATTTTATCTGTGGCAAACAAGCTTATCCCTGGTGGTACATAGATTGGTCTTTGACATACCACCCCGCATATATGGTTCCAGCTGTCTGTCACACTACTCGTCAGTTCCACCATCAACTAAGACTGCTGCATATTATCTCTTAAACAATATTTTCTCCATCTTTTTCCCTATGTAGGGGTGTTGCAAGCTATTCGTAAAGTCAGAATTACTGCCCAAGTACAGAAAGAAGTGGTGAATGCCACTGCAATTCCTTTGGGACTTGTTTCTGATCAGTTAAATGCTCAAAGCACAGTCCTTTTACAAAAAAGAATGGATTTGTGTATTGACCTAGCTGCCAACTGTGGTGTATGGCTATGGCAGCCTATGGATATAGTACTTTAATCCCCGACACCTCACTCAACATAGATCATAGTAGAGACAGTGTAAGGGAACTAAATAAGGGCTGCAAATTTTTTGGTCTAGGTGGAAGTAGCATTTGGTAATGTTTGAAAGGTATTTAGGGGATAGGGAATTAACATTTTTGAGATAATCAATGCAGTATTAGTTTTTCTAGTGATCATTTCCATATCCATACAATTATGCTTGTGAGCTGTTCTTTGTCTCCCCAGCAATAAAGGCACTGCCTATTCATTTCCATTGGCCATAGCTGAAGACAGTGAAAGCAGTCATGGTGAATATGTAACTGAAAAATGCAACATAGGTTACACTGAAATAGAAACGAATAGATTAATGGCAATTGATCTGTTTTAGGCTTACATTGAAGATCCAAAAGAGCGAAGACTGATTTTTTTTCCACATAAAAAAAAGTAATTACGCATTTGCAAACTGCCATAATGAATAACCTGCAGCAATTTTTTTATATATTTTATTTTATTAAATTAGGAAACGTTTCACAGCGTAACACTTATACAAAAAAAATGTACATCATTCATGTAGCAATCAGATGGAGTAAAACGATATACCAATGACATTGCTTAGCATACAGCACAGTAGCCCCAAGAATTGGACCAACATAACTTAAGGCAGCGTAGACCATCCCAGCAGTTCCGCAATCTTTACATATCTGTCCATCACCAACTCCGATGCAGCGCAATCTACCTGTTAGCATAATGAGTCCCAACTCCACTAAGCCTCCCCCGTCTCATTCGCATCGTTTGCAGCCAGGTGTTGTTTCTATAATGCTCAAAAGCGTTTTGGGCGGTTTTGTGGGGGCATCAATTCACTATATAATTCAGATTTTGTGTTACAGAAAATCATCTTTATCCCATTCTGCCTTTGGGGGGGGGGGGGGGAGCCGTGACCAGCGCATAGCAATTCTACGTTTGGCGAGAAGCAAACCCATCGCAACCAGTTTACGTACGTCTTTTTGTAGGGGTTTTGTGTAGCCCAATAAAGCAAGTAGTGGATCCGGAGCGAGAGATACCCCTGTTATTTCTTCTAGTTCCTTAAAAATTTGCCTCCAAAAAGCCGCAATCTGAGGACACAATTAAGCAACATGAATAAACCCCGCCCACGC
Organism: Calotriton arnoldi; assembly: GCA_963921515.1. Classification (NCBI taxonomy): domain Eukaryota; kingdom Metazoa; phylum Chordata; class Amphibia; order Caudata; family Salamandridae; genus Calotriton; species Calotriton arnoldi. The sequence goes on from CAWUFW010001383.1 coordinate 1,046,877, forward strand.
CGCAGCGTTCGCAGTTATCTGATTCTCTTAGACCATATCGGAACAGCCGTTCCGGTGTGTAATATACCCTGTTGAGGTACTTGAAGTGTATTAGTCTAGGCTTGCCGTTAAGTGAGATTTTCTGCGTCACCTCACAACAATACGTCCATTTGGAGTTATCCAGCGTGACACCGAGATCTGTTTGCCACTGCATTCTAGCCTTAGAATATTGCGTGCGCCTAAACTCCTGCGACATATCATATATGTTAGATACCAGTTTATTTGGAGACTTCGTGCATAGGAGGTAGGTGAAGGATAGGAGCTCCGGGGGTTCCTGGTATTCATCACCAAGCAATGCATGCAGAGCATGCCGGATTCTAAAATAATGAAACTGTAAGAGTGGTGTAGAGTCTTGGCTATTTGATGTGGCCTCTTCCCATGTGCGGATCCTTCCTTCCATAAATAAATCACCCACTGTGTGGATTTGGATAGCCTTAAGGGAACGGACCACCTCACTCTCTGTACTCATTGGTAGCCACTGACACCATTCTACTGGCAAAAGAGGGGAATACAGTAGCACACCGGCTTGTTTCTTAAGCAAGTCGTGCCATGCATGTACTGTTGAGTTGATAGAGTCTAGCACACCATATCGTCTATTAGGGGATTGGGTCAGACGCCGAGGGAGAGGTTAAGGTGCAACTGCGATCTTTTCAATTTGAAGGTGGGGGAGGGTGTGCGGGCCATGACACCAAAAATAGGCGTGTGAGCTTTGAGCAGCTCTATAATAGAGTTCAAGATCTGAGGCTCCCAGCCCCCCCATTGAATACGGCAGTGTGAGCGTATCCATTTTAACGCGCGGGCTCTTACCCGCCCAAGCCAATCTTACCATCAGCGCTTTCAATCTCTTGAAAATATGTTTCGGAATTACCATTGTGATGTTGATAAAAAGGAATAAGAATCTAGGTAGCATAACCATTTTCATCAGGGAAATTCGGCCAACTAACGACAATGGGAGATGTACCCACCTATCTATCTCCTCCTCCAGCTTGGCTATGGCCTTGCCATATTTGTCCCTTATGACTAACTCCGAATCTGTGTGCACTTGTATACCCAAATAACGCACTGGGTCAGTTGACCACTGAAGGGGGAAATCTAGCTCAAACGGTGTCATAATTGGAGTTAATGGAAATATGATAGATTTATTCCAATTAATATTTAGCCTTGAGATTCCACCAAATCGTATTACCTCGCGTACTATTGGTGTCAAGTTTACCGCTGGGTCCCGAACATAAAGTAGCGTGTCGTCTGCGTACGCCGATATTATTAGATTGTAGCCAGGGAAGCCCAACCCGCGATGCCCATGGTATTCTCTGAGGGCGCTAGCCAGAGGCTCCGCACTAGGGCATATAGTAGTGGGGACAGCGGGCAGCCCTGCTTGGTGCCTTGGGTAATCACAAAGGGAGAAGTAATAACATCCCCCGCACGTACTCTAGCCGCAGGCTGATTGTACAGTACTGAAACCAGTCTAAGACATCACCCACGCCCAATCTCTTCAGTACTGCCATCATGAAAGGCCATTCGACTGAGTCGAACGCTTTTTCAGGGTCCAAGAAAACCGCAGCTGCCTTAATGTCAGGCCTGACGTGTGGTATAGCCCTGAACACAGTTCTTAGGTTGTACGTTAATGTGCGTCCTGGCACAAATCCCGCCTGTTCAGGGCGCACTAAAGTCGGAAGCAGTGGCGCTAGTCTATTTGCTAGGGTTTTGACAAATATTTTCGTATCTACATTTAGAAGTGAAAGTGGCCTGTAGGATGAGCATTCGTTCGGGGGTTTGCCAGATTTGAGCAGCGTAACGATTAGGTCCTCCCTCATAGTATGCGGCATAATGCCTGATTCGCTGATTTCTTCGATAATGCCTGATTCGCTGATTTCTTCGAACAGTGTGCACAGATGTGGGACAAGTATTTCTTTATAGACTTTATAGAAGGATACTGTGAGTCCGTCTTGTCCCGGGGCACTCCCCTCTTGCATGGAATTCAAAGCTATCTGTATCTCAGTAGAGTCAAGAGGCCTCATCAAATATTCTCTGTGCTCGTTGGTGAGCCAGGGTAGTTGAATGTACTCTAAATAGTCTAATATGATTTTGTCATCAGCCACAACCCTGGAGCTGTATAATTCACCATAGTACCTGCTGAACCTGTTAGCGATTTCAATGGGCTCGCGTAGTGGGCACCCGTCCTCCCCTAGTAGCTCTGTCACTACGCTCGATTCTCTTTGTTGACGGGCTAGGGCCGCCAGGACCGACCCCGGCCTATCCCCCTCGCCATACGTTTTAGCCACTGCATACTTTCCCATATGCTTTAATTCATTATCCGCTTCTTCATGGTATTCGTCCAGAGTTTTCTTCAATGCCTCAATGACCTGTGCGTCTGTCCCTACTAGTACCTCCTGTTCTAGTCTACCCAGCTGGCCTTCCAACAGTGAGAGTCTGCCCCTGATGGAGCGCAGGACTCCCGCATGCTTACTTATTACTACCCCTATACTTTAAATGTCTCCCACACTGTGGAAAAGTGCTCAACCGAGCCTACATTAATATAAAAAAAAAATCAGTGATCGCTGTTGTCAGCTCGGCTTTGAAAGCTGTGTCTAGTAGGGAGTACGGGGTAAATCTCCAGGCAAAAGGGGTTGCGCCGCGCGGTGGGACCTCCACCTCTAATATTATCGGGGAATGATCGGAGAATGAGCACGGCAGCACCGTGCATTCGCGAACACGGGGCAACAACGATCCAGAGATCAGCCAATAATCTATTCTGGTGTGTAGATCATGAGGGGCGAAATAGTGTGTGAACCCACCCTTCCCGGGGGACCTAGCTCTCCAGACATCAACCATGTCCAACTGACTGGCTATATCACATATAGTTTTTGCTGCTGCTGACGGGCGTCTAGGGGGACCTCCCGATCTATCCAGGAGCGGGTCTAACACACAGTTTAGGTCACCACCACATAATTGTCACAATGATGAGCCTCCTTGTGTTTGTGTGAGTAATGACCTATAAAATTGAGGGTCATCATAATTCGGGCCATATATGTTGACAACCTGTACATCTAAGCCTTTCCCTTGGCACCTAGAAATTGCGTATCTACCATTCGGATCCACTTTTAGTTTGTGTAAAGAGATCCCTGATTTTGGATTAACCCAGGTAATTACCCCTCTGGCGTGCAAAGTGAATCCAGCCGCCTGAAATGCACCGAGGAGCCGCCTCCTTGTAAGCATGAAGCAATTTGGGGTCAAATGTGTCTCTTGAAGCAGAGCCACGTCGATGTCATGTCTTTTTAGGTAGGCCATTATCTTGCGCAGCTTTCTATAATCATTTAGGCCTCTAACATTCCAGGTGATAAATCGTATTCTGTCTGTGATTACGCCCTGTGTCGCCTTGCGTCATTTGTACCTCGTTCTATTTGCTTTTGCTGTTTGCAATATACTAAGCCACCTGATGTCAACTCCCGCATCTATCCTGTCTATGCACGCTGTGAAATCAAAACAAATAAGCCTCCCTCCCCCACCCACGCCATGCAATACCCAACAGAGCATGAGCGGACTATTTCTCACCCCCCAGCTATCAACAAAAAACTCTTCCTAGCACTTTTGCAGGGATATACAGAAATAAAAGGTATACAACGTTCAACCAAACAGTGCGTGACAGGCAGGGGCAGATGTTACCAGCGAGTGCCTCGACCTTTGCAAGAGCCACTCCGGCCGCCATTTGCTAGTAAAAGTCACTCATCCGGGGGAGCACTACCCACCCCAGGCATCAATTGAAGCATTCCACCCAGGCAGCGTAACTCTCCAAAACAGTCTCCAGAGTTAAATGGGCGATGTCTAAGCACTCATATTGTGGGTGGCGCTACGCACGCACTCATTATCCACTGTCATTCTGATAGCGCCCCACATAGCTTGCCATAGACCTGAGTACCACACAGAGCGCCCCAAATCCCCTGCACCGACCTGGTTATATCTTCAATGACCTTCGGCTGAAATTATTTTAGAGGCCAGGTGAGATCAGTTCAGTGTCAGTCGTTCTCTTCCAGATCACCAATGTGGCCTTCTGCTCCATCTGCAGTAGCCGAGCCTTTCTTTGGTAGATCGGTTTTGCTCAGCTCCTTAAGGGCCTTTTGGAGGGACTTGGGGTCTGTGAAGATCCGTGCTTTACCATTAAAGTTAACTCGTAGCTTTGCCGGGTACAGCATCGCATATTCTATGTCTTGCTTACGTCGCTTGCGTTTCATTGGGGCGAACTGCCTTCTTGCCTCTTGCACCTTAAGTGTGAAGTCTGGAAACAACGAAATGGAGGAGCCCTCTAATCGAAGTGCCCCCAATTCTCTTGCCTTTCTCAAAGCAGCGTCTCTGTCCCTGTAGTTGACCAATTTCGCTATGATAGGTCGCGGAGGAGCACCTGGAGGAGGCCTAGGGCCCAATGGACGATGCGCTCGTTCCACAACAAACATGGATGAAAAAACTTCACATCCCAGCAGGTTGGTGAGTAACTTTTCAACAAATACCTCCATTACGCCTGTTGCTGTGGTTTACGGAAGGCCCACTATGCGTAGGTTACTGCGTTGCGACCTGGCCTCCAGGCCCCTCTGCCTTGTCTTGCAGGTGGGCTAGGATTTTACCCATTTGCCTTTGTGCATTATCGGTGTCCGTCTGCGCTTCTTCTACTTCTGAGACTCGCCGTTCCGCCATGTCCAGGCGTTCAGCCTGTTTATCCAGTCTTTCGGACATTCGGTCCATTCTGTATGATAAGGAATCTATTTTACCGTCAATTGCTGATAAACTCTTTTGCATCGCTGCTAGTATTTGCTTGATGTCCCCACTATCTTCAGGTTCATCAATGGGCATTGTCGAAGTGTTGTCTGCAGTTTCCTCCCTGTGCCTGGACTTGCGTTGCTCGAATTGAAGTTAAGGTTGTGTCTTGTCTGATTTGCCCATCGTGCTGCAGCCCTCGATAATCGCGGAACCGCCGAATAAGTTGTGACGAGCACCCGCTCTGAGCCGCAAAGTCGTTGGTATGTTTTCTCTCTGGGCCTCAGCAACTGGGAAGGCCCTTGCTTGTCCTATATCCGGCTTGGGCCTTATTGGTGTCGCCCCACTGTGTAGCTTTGAAATGTAGGCCCGAGTCTTAGTGCTGGAGGCTAATGTAACGCAGTTCTGCAGGGAGACGACACTCTACAGCGCAGCACAAATGCAGTAATCGTGCAGTAGAGAGAGTAGTGCAACCAGGTCCCACCATGACACTTTTGCCAGTGCACAGCGTTTCCCAGCCTCTGTGCGCCAGTCCCGCCGCAAGCTGTGGATGTGGATGCCGCCAGAGGGCTCCGGTGTCGGGGAGCGACCCTTCCAATATCCAGCACCGTAATCCGTCGCAGGAAAAAGGCCCAAGGTATATTTGCCTGCCTGTCGCACCCTTAATGGGCACTCGCGCAGCAATCCGCAGGGGAGCTGTCCTCGACCTCACGGCGCACCCCATGGAGGCCCGGGCTCAGTCCGTGTCTCTCAGTCGCGCCCAGGACCGGCAGCTAGGTAACTGCACGCACCTCCACTCACCGCAACCCAGTATTTGTAGCCAGAGGGGGGGACCTGGTCGATGAACTGCACGCCGGTGACAAGCCAGCGATTACTCTGTCAGGCACTGCCTCAGGCTGCTTGCCTCACTTCAGGCCGCGTCTCCTCGCGACGTTAGGCCTCAAATCGCAGTCGCCGCCAACTTCGCTTCTGCTGCTCACTTTGGGACAGGTTTTATATCGTTAGAGAGCGCGTCGTCAATGGCATCAATGGCGCTTCCTTCTGGGCGGCTACCCCCCGGAGTGATGCGGATAGATAACGGATAGTGAAAGCAGCATGCGGAGCTTCTTTAGTTAGCGGCCATCTTTAGGCCAGGCAAGCTCCGCCCCAACCTGCAGCAATTTTATATGCCCCTTATACTAACGTTCCTGAGTTCTCTTGCCTTGGAGGTACCCTCCTCCCTTTCATGCCTGGCATTAAGAAGCAAGGGTTCCCAAAAAAGGTAGCTCAGCATCTGAGTTGTCTGCTGTTGTATCCCTCCTCAAGGTCCTTTGCTGTTTTTCTCATGGGAAACTCAGATACCAGTTGGAAGTTATCTTAAGTTTCTGTCACGTGCATACTACATCGACTGCTTATGTGAAGAAAATGTATAACAGTAGGGTAAATTTGGGGTTAGCATTAAAAAGCTTATTTCCTTGGTGAGGCAAAGCTCTGTCTCGCTGAACAGTGATAGTTATAGTTTTGCTAAATATTGTTTAGTCAAGTGGGCTCAGAGCAATAAATTTCTTTTACAGAGACATAGCTTTATGTGAAGGTCCTCACAAAGTAAAAAGTAGGCCCCCTGATCTAAAGTGCACTCCTTTCCTGTCTCTTTATTTAAAGTCTGGAGCTTAAACTGGGCTGATCAATCAATATCAATTCTATCATTTAAATCAACAAAACCATGTTTGTTAAAACACTTTCAGAAAATTGCCATTTGCTGATTAGTCGTGAGGTAAATACTGTTGTTCTTGACAAACCACATCTTTTTCACATTGTTCATCATCAGTTTTTGTTTTTTTAATTCTTTTTATTAAACATAAGAACAAGCTTCAAATATACAGCATACATAGACATATTTTTCGTAGGTAGCCAAATGTCACAAATATCCCATAGCGCATCTAGTCCCGATCCCAATTGCTTGCTGCTAACACCAGTACTGTTCGGAGTATTATACTCCCTTCTCTCTTTGGAAACCTGTAAGACACACCTCATGGCCCTGCCCATTGGCCTCTGTACTTCGCCCAAGCCCCCCATATCTTTTCCCATTTGCGTGGACAGCCCCGGCTCTGGTAGACCACTTGTTCCGCCCAATGGCACCAGTCCATATCCCTCTTCCAGGATTCCAGTGTTGGGGCTTCCGCTGCCCCCCATGCCCGGGCAATATTCCTCTTGGCTACCCCCCCTGCCAAGGCCAGCCAGGTCTTGGCCCACTGTGGCCATGTTTTCTCTCCCGTTACTCCTAGAATGTGCCATCTCGACTGCAGCGGGACCCTCTCTCCCAGCACTATCTCCATTATGCGGGTCAAACCCTCCCAGTACAGTTGAATCTTGGGGCAAGACCACAGTATGTGGAAAAAGGACCCTTTCTCACCGCACCCTCTCGCGCATTGTTCAGACACACAGTTGCCAATGCGGAATTGCACCATTCGCGAGGTATACGATCTGTGGAGAATACGGAGCTGAACAAGCCTAAAACGCGCTCTGATGGCTATTTCTCTGGGGCTCTGTAAGGCCTCGGCCCAATCGTCGTCCTCCAATAGCCCGACGTCGAATTCCCAGGCCTCCCTCAGGGGACCCATACAATCTGGGGAGTTGTTTACGAGTTTTCTATACGTGAGGGATATTGCTTTATCGATCATGGGGTCTAGGGGGAATCTGTCCTCTAGTGGAGAGTAATTCGGTATCACAGTCCCTTCTTTCAGGTGACAGTGAAGCGCGTGCCGCAGTTGCCGGTATCTGAGGTATTCCCCTCCCCCATTTGGAAGTCCTCCCGCAGAGTATCGAATGCGATCATCTTACCTTCCTTCCAGACATCTCCCAGTAAGGCAATCCCTATAAGGCTCCATTTCCAGAAGCCCTTCAGTCGTTTCATTTCGCTCAAATAGTCTCCCTCCCACAGAGGTGTCTGTTCCGTGAGCTTAGCCTCCCAGCCCGTCATTTTAGTTGCCTTATGCCATATGTCGAGGACTGTCCATGTGTGTGTCGGGAGGTGTGCGTGGCCTCTTCCCTTTAGATATAGCTTCGCCAGATAGCTTCCGATGTTCATCGCCAATCGGTCCACCCTATATGCTAGTTCGCAGAGCGGTGAGAAGACCCATCCATTCATATTAATAAGTTGAGAGGCCCAATAATATTTATTGATATCTGGGACTGCCAATCCCCCTTCGTACACTCCTTTCTGGAGCTTCTTGAGCGCAATCCTAGGGCTCCCACCTCCACATAGTAGCTTACGTTGTTCGGACTTGACTGCTCGAAAGAATGTCTCCTGTATCCGGTATGGAGTGTTCTGAACTGCATATAGTAATCGCGGGAGGGCCATCATTTTAAAAAGAACAGCTCTGCCCATAAGGGAGACTGGTAGCCCTCTCCAGTGAGTCGCGTCATCTCGTAGTCTGTCTAATTGTGCCTGCACATTTAGTTGTATGAACTCGTCCTCTGACTTCATTATCCAGATACCCAGGTATTTAAACCGATCCTTTTGCACTAGCTCCGAACATGCCGACGTTAAGACTGGGGGCTCACCCGCCAGAGAGAACACTAGGGACTTGTCCCAGTTGATGCAGTACCCCGAGTATGAGCCAAAGGCCTGTATTATATGAATGAGCCTGTGGAATGTTTGTCGGGCCTGTGGGCATAAAGGAGGATATCAGCTGCATGCAGGGATATTCGTTCTTCCCAGTCACCCCATACATCAATGCCTCTCACTAGTGGGTCTCCCCGTATCCAGACAGCCAACGGTTCTAGAGCAGCACGAATAGCATCGGCGACAACAGTCACCTCGGCTGCGTGCCCCTATGGAGCGCAAAGGCTCTGGATATAGTCCCGTTGACACTGACTCGCGCCATCGGAGTGGTGTATAATAGCCGTATCCACTTCTGTGTTCATCTTCAGTTTTATACTTATTACAACTGATTGCTGTTAAAATCACCAGTAATTATTATGCAGCCATCCGTAGAGCATCGAGTGAGATATTCTTGTCTACTGAGTCCAAAAGAACTGGTCAGCAGTCTGACCCTCCAGCATCCTATACTGTCTCAGTTCATAAACTCGATAACATGACCATGCCCATGCTTTCCAAAGGGAAATTTCAGCACCTCTTGAGATGATGAAAGCTCACATTACTGATGCACTCCAACTGGGCAGCATAAGGGGGATGGAGAGGACCACCCCAAGAGAGAATTCAGGACAAGGAGGAGAGTATACAAACGATAGTCAATTCCACTACCAACACTGACACAATCCCCATATATAATCTGTCAAATCACCAACTCTCAGAAGTGGAAAAACAAGTTCTTAACAAAGGATTATCCTTTGTTCCTTTGAACATACAAGATCCTATAGAAACTAAAACGGAGGAACTACAATTTCTACGCAATGTTAGACTCAAGACATACTTCGCAAAGAATACGTATGATTCTGAACCCAACATCAGTGGACTTAAAAATAAGTCCTCATTTTGTCCGAAAAATAACAGCATTCCTCCAGACGGTCTGGTATTTGAAGATACAGGAATCAGAGAGGTAGATCAATTGAACAACAAGCAAATATGTTTCCCAAAAAACTGCACTAAAGCAGAAACCTCAGCTATAAAGAACCTAGCCAACAATAAATCCATAGTGATAAACCCTCTGATAAAGGGGGATGGATTGTTGTATGGGAGAGTAACCAATATGACCTAGAAGTCATGCGACAACTCAATGATCCAGCACACTACCGACAGATAGAAGAGAGTCCGACCAGTGAAATCCGTCACAGGATCAATGAACTTACAAACAAGGCCTTGGACAAAGGTTGGATATGTAAAAAAAAGAGATCAAATTCCTCAATAGAGTACAGTGCAGGACACCATCAATATATGTCCTACCCAAGATCCATAAAATCCCTACAAATCTGCCGGGAAAACCAATTATTTACGCGTGTGGATCAATATTGGAACCTCTAGCACAATACATTGATGCGTTTCTCAAACCATTTGTGCTAGAAACTCAAGGCATACATAAGAGACACAATGGATGTTATTAATAAAATTGAAGGGCTTTCTTTCAATGGATCACGGCAGCTTCTTGTCACTTTTGACATCAAAGCGTTATATACTAACATCCCACAAGATGAGACATTGGAAGTATTGAGAGACATCCTTGACACTAGAACCACACCACATGAAATACCTACAGAGTTCCTGATATCCTTGGCATCTTTATGCCTTAAACAGAATGTCTTTGCTTTTAAAGGCAACCTATACCTGCAAATCAAAGGAGTAGTAATGGGCTGTTGCTTCGCCCCAGAGTTAGCCAACCTTTTTTATGCCATACTTTGAGAAAAAATGGATCTACATAGACGGAAACCCATTTAGAAAATACATTATACATTGGTTCCACTATATTGATGGTGTTTTAATGCTATGGGAAGGTAATAAATCCTCCCTTGAAGCCTTCACAATTGGCTCAATGGAAGCGCGCCAAACCTCAAGTTCACCATGACCAGTGATAATGAGAAAATCAACTTCCTAGACCTCCGGATATATAACAGCACAGGCCAAATTTAGGTTGACCTATACACCAAGCTGGCTGACTGCAACACATTGCTACACTTGATGAGAGGACACCCTCATAACCTCGAGGAAAATCTGCCAAATGGGCAATTTCTTAGGATAAGCAGGAATTGCACTACAAAAGATGACTACTTCAGAAATGCCACCACGCTAATAAACTAAGAGACAAAGCATACCCTAAAAATTTGGTTAAGGCTGCTTCCAAAAGAGCATGGTTCACCCCTAGAGAGACTTTATTCACTCCCAAAATACACCCAGATACCAGTCCTCTTACATGCGTTAATACATATAATCCCAAAGCACATAAAGTAAAAAATATAATCAAAAGGAATTGAAAAATTCTGAATGCTTTGAAATTACCCAAACCCATGTTCTCTTTAAAAAAAAAAGTAACAACTTGCGACACCATCTACACAAAGCCTCACGCCCCACAGAAAAAAGAAAACTGACCTACGCGAAGCCCTTGGCCTGCCTCCCATCAGTGGTCACCCCAAATGCAGTAACTGCATTGCTTGCCAATTTACCAACGATACCAACTCTATTACATTAAATGGTAAAATGCATCAACAGGTTAAATTCTCTAATTGCAACACTAAAAATGTGGTCTACTGTATACAATACCCTTGCTAACTAATATACATAGGGCAGACCACTCAGGCAGTGAAGACCAGAGTATTACAACATAGATCCAGGATTAGATGCAGAGTGCCTGGCACCCCACTTACAGAACATTACAAAAACTTCAACCACACAGAAAATGACATTGTCTGGTCAGTGCTCTACTTGGTACAGAAAGATCAAAAAGACAGCTCCATTGAATCTACTCTCAATAGAACTGAAGCAAGACTGAGAGAGAAATATGGCACAGCGACACAAGGGTTGAATGATGTTAATGAAATGTGGTCCCTGATCTAACTCACCAACTCTGATAATACATACCAGAGATAGTTTTTCTGTACATGAGTCCCTCACCCTTATGGCTTTGATATTGACACTCTAGACTTCCACTTTTTGTAATCATTTTGTGGGGGCACATCTCTGCTACACTTCTTGGTCTCTACCAACAGTAACAGGAGGACAGCCTTATGAAGAACACTAATCTAATGTACTAGACATGTTGTGACTTGAGGATTAATTGAATATTCGATTTTTGCATGGTTTTTATCTTGGGGTGATAGTATACTTCCACGTTTCCGTTATGCCATCTCAAAAAAACAAATAGGAAGTGGTATACTTAATGTTCCCTGATGGTGACATATTGTTTAAGAGGAACTGCATAAACCTCCTAAAACTGTGTAACACGTAATATGTAATTGTGGCTTGTTTATTTATATGCCTCATTCAGCTGTTACTTTGGCTACCAACATATTTTCCTATTGCTTACTAAAACATTGGCCCTAATGGTCTGCTTAAATGCACCATTTTTTATGTTTTATCTAAGCCTGGGGGGGAAGTGACATAAAAACTCTGCGGAGTTCAGCAAGCGGCGGAGTGCGGCGCAAACTGCTGTTAGTGCTGATTTTCCAGCCGCACGTTAGAAATTCGGGGAAAAAACTCCGCTGTGCGACTTTTCTGCACTCCGCGAGCATGAGTTCCCGTCATGCCGGCTTCCGTACGCTGAGAGGTACACATTGTACTATTGACCTCCGACTGAGCCGGCTTCTTTTCTGAGGACCCCCAGGACTACAAGTAAGTTCCATAGGTATGCTATTTCTGCGAGTTCCCACTGGCAAGCCTTCATATTTTGTGACTGTTCTTACACAGATCCAAGACAGAAGGCCTCCCGCTGTGTTGCTGAAGAGCTCATGCAGCCCACGTACGTTTCGATCTTTGACAGTTCACACGATTATTTGTCTCTCACCCCCGATGAACGGGAATTTCTGTTCCCACCCACTCCCGACACAAGGGACCCCCCAACCCTCGAGCTTCTTCAGAGTGGCCGCATGAACGTCTACTGGTTATTGTAATTGTTATTTCTTTTTTAATACCTTCCCGAGGTTAAGCATCGTCATGTTGCCTCACAAGGCAACTTAGTTTTTAGTGAGCACAGATGGCCGGGAACGTCCTTCCCTTGGTGACCCACGAGTTCTTGGGCACCTAGCTCTGTTCCGTGGGCCTGCACACGCTGGGAAACGGTCCTCCTTTCCAGTCCCAGATCTTGTTTCAATATGAGGGAACTTAGTTTACATTAAACACAGTTGTTCTGGAACTTCCCTCCCATGGTGACCCAGGAGCTGCCAGGTACCTATCAGTGGGCTGCAGGTGAGCACACGACAGCGACACATTCCTCTATTCTAGTCCCAGATCCTATAGCCCTCCTCTCTTTATTCTTACAGGACTCCGGACGTCAGCCCTGGGACATATCAGACTTCCAGGCCTAGTAATTGCCGACTTCAATCCAACACCCACTTGAGCTGGAGAGGCACCGTTGACTTAAGCTATGGTTCTTTCCAGACCCATTCTGGCATTTACCCACACAACAGCAACGCCTTTGTTTTTTGCGCTGTCCATGCATGGTTCTTTTGCACTAGGGGCATGCATGATGCCTCTCTCTTTTCCTCTGAGGCATGCCCAAGCCACTGGCAAGCATGTAAAACTAATAATATGCGCAACATCCAACACTATATCGTGGTATTACGGTTATCCACAGGGAGCATGGCACTGTTAACAAGATGTTGCATTTTTATGATCAGATAACTAAATTTACTATTTTTCCTCTTTTTTGGTTTACATATAATTTTCTAATTTTTCCTCTTTTTGTGTATTTCCTCTTTATGTACATATAGTTTTACCGTTATGCATGCTCTTCTTTGATACCTGATATCAAGCAGAACCAGTGTGTTTTTCCCTTAACGTGACAGGGGACTCTAGATGTATATCGCATCGTATCATGTGAGTAAATATGCATTATCCTTTATTGGTTTTTCTTTCATCCACTGTCCTGAAGAGGCTCTGAATAATAAAGGGGCTAAACGGGTCGACACCCCATCTGGAGGAGTCTGCAATTTTCAACTTGTAAATCTCACAAAAGATAACTCTACGGACACACACTAGGATACAGAGGGCTAATTGTTCCTCTGTGTGTGTTCTCTTTATAGACTTCCTTTCTTATGGACCATGCTTACAATTAGGTAGCACGGCCATAGTATGCACAAACAACTGGAAGACTGAAGAAAGTTTCTAGTCGCTACACAAATCAAACAACCAGGATCTGTAGAGCACAGTAAAAGTTCATCCCATATCTCTCTTTTTTGTCTGTCAATTTTATATTATATATGTATAACTGTGTGTTATAAGTGTTTGTTTAAACAGACTTCAGGTATCTGCACCCGGAGTTAAGATTACTATGCGTGCTAAATAATCGAAATAAATAATGCTCTGTATAATTAAATGCATTACCAGTGACTAATTTATATTTTCATGGTGAAATTATTTTGAGAACAATTTATTCCCATACAATGCCAGCTCTTCTGATTATATAATAGTACTACAACTGGGAAGCATAAGAGCCAGCAGAAATAGGCCACAGATCTAAAACTCTTGTTTTGCATCCGAGGCAGGAATCTTCAGTGTTATTTCTGAGTGTGGTTTTTCAGCCTATCTCTCATTGTATCACATTTGGGTGTTTTTTTTTAGTTGCTTGGAACCTTGGTGTAGGTTGGTCTAAGGATATTTCAGCACTGGGTTTCAAGTTTGGGTTTTATTCAAGGCCTTGTTAGGAGATGGAAATATTGTAATACTGTATTGAAGAAGAGGGTTCCTAGCCAGCCCTGGAGGGCAGAGAACTATTTATTAAGCACCAAGGGATTCCTTCTTTTGGGTGCAGGTCAGCTGGTGGGGAGTGGAGCAGGGACCAGCATATCATGGCTAGATCCTTCCAACTATTTTTCAGCAGTATTCCAGCCCACAGTCAGGACCCTTCTCAGTTGAGCCGCGGGGGAAGCAGGAGCTACAGGGATTAACTGTGGGGGTTGAGACTTTTACTCCTGAGGTGCCCAGGGCTCGACCTACTATGGATCCTGAATAACTGGGCCAAGTACCCCTTCAGCACTTGACTCTCAAGAACAGTGTGGTCCGAGCAGTCCAAGGCTCCCTCAGTGTGAGGTGGATACAGGGGTATCAACACAGGCTCAAAACTCAAAATGCTTGCAGCAGCAGTAATAAATCATTGTCTAGCCAAATACTCACTTTTATGAAGAAAAAAAAGAGAGTCTTTTATTTATACCGCTAACAATACAAAGGAAAAATATGACACTCTCAAACAACTACACAATCCCCCTAAGGTCGGGGCTCTGGTGTTTCCTTGGCAGTTCCCTGTCCCACACCCTCCTCGCTCTAGCGATTATTTCCCCATTCTCCATTGGCAAAGTCTAGGGTATGCACCACAAGCAGACCAAGTGTCAAGAGTCCACTCTTACTCTGTTCTAAAGTCAAAAGAGTTCCAGGTCTGATGCGTTATCTAGCCAGCAAGTTCCTACAGGGCAGACTGCTCTGGATTCAGTCTTACCAGCACCTGTAGGCTCGGAGGGTCCTGAGCGTTAACCCTCTGCGGGCATCGGAGCAGCAGCAGCTTGTCTAGGTGAGTTCACTGTACGTGGCTCAGGCAGGCTGTACTCGCTGAACCAGATTTCCACACACACTGTTGCGTGTCCCCTCTCCCAGCAGGGAGACTAGCAGGCCTTGGCCCCCAGTCCTGGTCACAAGCAGGAAGTCTTGCAGAGCTTCCCCTCCTCACACAACCCATCTGGCTGCTTGGAAGATGACACTTTTTGGGGTCTTAAACTCCCCTTCTTATAGTCCATTTCCAGACACCATATGTGATTTAGAGTCTGAGTCTTTGAAGTTTATGTTGGGGTGTTGCTTTTTTTTTAATTAAGTGCCTACTCGGCTGCTCTCTTGAAAGCTATCTATCACAGCTGGAGTGACTCAAAAGCTGATAGCCCCACAACACAGGCCATGGGAGTGACTAAAGTTCACACCTGGAGGTCAACCACAGTGATGTATATATCAAAAGGTTAGCCCAGGGCCCCAGCCCTACGCTTTATTATTCACTTATCAGCCCCATCTCCTTCCTGAGATGTGCCCAGGCCCTTTCCTTGTGACCTATCACTGACTCTAAGAGTACCCTTTGAAGTGTGTGGGGGAAGCCTGGCTCTCCCCCTTTCCAGCAAGCATTTCACCCAGCTTACGGGAATTCAGTAATATTCAAATGTCTGGGGGTATTCATCTACCTCCTCTCCATGTTTCAACATGCAGGTCTGGGTCTCCAGAAATGGAACCCAGGGACAGCCCTGTTTTGTACCATTCACAGGCACACATACACCAAGTGCACGTATACAGCCAACGTACACTGAACAACACTGTTTCCTTCATGTACTGTACCACCCATACATCCAGCACATACATTTAACGTGCACACACTGCATAGAACTGTATCCTTCAGGTACTGTACCGCTTATAGGCACACTTACATCCAGCAAATGCATTTATCACGCACACACTGCACAGCACTACAACCTTTGTGTATTGTACCACTCATAGGAACACTTACATACAGCAAATGCGTTCAACAAGCATGTACAGCACAGTACTGCATTATCCTGTACCCTTTCCAGCCACACATACACCCAGTGCAGATACATCACTCATGCTCTGCGCAGCACTACACACCAAACCAATGTAGACCAAGAAGTGAGTTAAGCACAGAGAAGCGTAACTTTAAAATGAGTGAGCCTGTAGGCCTCACTCCAGTGACACAGGTTAAAAAGGACCTTTTGTCAAATTACTAATCCGAGCACATCAAAAGACCAAAAATCAGTGATGTTCATAAACACAGTTATTCTCGTAGTCCACTTTTAATCCAAAATATACAGTCCGGGTAAGTCAGTATCCAGTTCCTTCACAGCAAATTCAGATTCCTTTCAACAGTTCAATATTGATCCATTTTATGTAAACAGCATATATATCTTCAATTTTGATACAGCCAACACGTGTTTTGTCGGTATTCAGTCTTACCACGACTTCTTCAGGGCTGTAAATTATGGATACATGGTATTAAAATATTATAGCCTAACGACCGAGAAGGACCAATAATCACCATAGTGTTTGAGAAGCCCTATCATCACTTCCTCCTTTCGGAAAGAACCCACAATTGAGAGAGGTAGTGTGGCAAGGATAGTGGTATTATCAAAGATGAGACCACAGTACAAAAGAGGCAGTGTACCATAATAGAATAGTGTATGAGGAACTATCCTAAGATTGTGAAAGAGGCAGTATCTTGCGATTGTGAAACATTCGATATTCCAAAATTAGATTACCGGATTACCTAAAACCAAATCAGAACCCGACGTGAAATGTAGAGAACAGAAAGAACAGTAAAAACACCAGAGTGATGCAACACATACACAATTGTGTGTTCCCCATATTAATAGGAGTAAACAGTGTATACAAAAGGTAATATAACCTGTCAAAAAGGACCATAATATAAAGTTCAAAGCGATATGGCCGTCACATTAGAAGCATTCCACAGAGGATGTAAGTCCACTACTGCAACGAAATGAGAAAGTAAACAAAAAGCATCCCAAATCAGAGCTAACCAGAGTCTATAAGACAATGTATCCTTCTATCAAATTCAAATATATTATTTATTCATTAGATAAGGTACCCCCTAAAAAGGACCTGTTCACTCCTACTGATCACTACACGGTATGCTGCCACCACCGCACTCATGCTACTTAACTCCTGGTGAAGGCAGTAGTCTTTCACCACTAGAGGGTAGCTCTTTGGGCGCCCTTCCCGGTGCAACAAGACCACAATCCATGAGAAAGGCCTAGGTCATGGTGCACATGCATGATCTGTGTTTGCCCGATGTTGAGGATAAAATCATGCACGCCTTCGAGTAGCTTGAATTAGAGGTTTATTGCTCATCACAGATATAGTCTCCCAGACTACTCTGTATTGCCTTCTCCCTCGTCAACGTCTCTCTCCTGACGCGAGCCCATAGAACGCAAAAGAACGTGTTCCATTTGTCTCCTGACAACAGCACGAGACCGTCGCGAGTCACAACATAAGATATATATACTAACTTAATTTACAACATATCTCCTTACTTTATAAATGACAAAAAAAACAATGCATTAAACAATGCACAAAAAAATAGAAAAATGCAATAACCAAAAAAAAGGACTAAGAAAAACCAGACATGTGATACTAAACAACCTAGTAATGCATGGTCTACATAGTACAAAAGCTAAAGCATATCCCTTGACATATAATTGACTCAAAGAACACATCTCAAAATTTCACTACATAGTCGTTAAGTCTAACAGGGGGATTTTGCAAACGATGTGGCCTATCACCAACACTTTGTTGATCATTATGTTGGTCTCTGTTGTTTACACCAAACTCCAACCTTGCCTTCTCATTTCTACCACACCGTCCTTGGTCAGATTACTCTCGTTTTTCACACCCAAAAGTACATGCTCGCACATCTCTCCAACATCATAACGTTTTTTTGTACAAAGCCACTCTTCTTTTATTCAATTTTTGGCCGTTCTTTAGTACTACATGCCATTCATGTACTTCTTTTACTTCCATGGGGCCAGAAAACTTATTCACATCATCTCCTGTCCTTCCAAACTTGATTTTAACCAAATCCCCAACAATCAGCCTGCTCACAATCTCCTTTACCTTTCCATAATTCCTCATGTTGAATTTAAATAGCCACTGGGGTGTAGGTTTAGTTGTGGGTTCCCTGCCTCTCATCCTTCTCAATGGGGTTTCGCCTGTAACTCCATTCACCGCAGTATTGTATGACCATACAGCATTATCTACACACTTCTTGACATCACATTTGCCTTGTACTGCCATTTGTATGGTCCTCTTCACCACTCTATTCACACGTTCCATCAATCCATTTCCTTGTGGATTATAAAGGGAAGTGCGCACATGTTTTATGCCATTCCACTGTAGGAAACATTGCATGGCATGAGATGTCAACTGCGTGCCATTGTCGGTCACTAAAATTCCTGGACAACCTTCCCTCATAAAAAAATGTTTTAACTTTTAATTACATTGTTGGTGGTGATGTATCTTAGAAACTCCACAATGACACACCTGCAATAGACATCCTCCAACACCATGGCAAACCTTTAGTCCTCAGGCAAAAAAATCCATGGGACCAATAAAGTCCAGGCACACTTTGTCCCCAAGGAGCACCAGAACCATCCTTGCTCAGAGAACCCATACTCTGTGTACTGATCTTTAATCTTTTTTTCATTCTCCCTGCACAATAAACAATCCTCCACCCAAACTTTACCACCTTCGTCCATACCTGGCCACCAATACTATTTAGAGGAGTTTGATGGTGAGAGTTTGTCCCTTCATGCGCCAACAAAAACTATTTCTTCTTGAGACATACCGGAGGTATATACCTCTATCCTCTCAGAACTACATTGTCAGTAGTTCCAATAATTAGCTCATCTTGCAGCTTACATAACATCTAAACGCTGGTTTCACATCACCATAACACTTACAACCCACTCTAATGCACTTCACTAACTCTTTATGTGTCATCCACGACAGCCGCCTCCTGTCACTCTTCCCTGGTGATCGATCTACATCCATATCCATCCCCTAATGCATCCTCAATACTTACTACAAGAAAAACTACTTCATCACCCAATTCTTCCACATCAAAAGCAAGAAAAAGTGTTGACAGTCAGCCTGCACCCAGCTACATGCTCCACCTTTATATTCCTGTAACCTGGCAGCGAAGCGCATGAGGAGCGAAGATCCCTAATTCGCAACACCAGGACTCAAAATTTTAAGCAATGGCCCAAAGTGAACCGAGTGACCCATAAGTACGCACGAAAATACTGAACACCCCACGCTCTCAATTACTGCATAATTTATTTCCGACTTATTAAGGGTGCGTGACGCAAAAGCTACGGGCTTCCTCTTACCACTCTTGACTTGATACAACACTGCCCCAATACCATGAGCACTAGCATCAACGCTAAGTAAAGTTTCCTTCCCTGTTTCATAAGGAGTTAATATTCCAGCATTAACTATTTCACTTTTGATACACTTGAACGCCCTGTCTTGACTAGAACCCCACTCAAATTGTTTACCTTTCTTTGTAGCTCTCTCAACGGCTCCATCTTTTCAGCGAAGTCACTCACAAATTTAGAATAGTACTCAATCAATCAATCAATCAATCATGTCACTTATAAAGCGCACTACATACCCGCGAGGGACTCAAGGCGCTGGGGGAAGAGGGGGGTGGTGCTGCTACTGATCGAAGAGCCAGGTCTTGAGGAGTCTTCTGAAGGCCAGTAGGTCTTGGGTCTGTCGGAGGTTGGTGGGGAGGGTGTTCCAGGTCTTGGCGGCGAGGTGGGAGAAGGATCTGCCGCCGGCGGTCGTTTTCCTGATGCGGGGGACTGTGGCGAGGGCGAGGCTAGTCGAGCGGAGCTGGCGGGTGGGGGTGTAGAAGCTGAGTCGTCTGTTGAGGTAGGCTGGTCCGGAGTTGTGGAGTGCTTTGTGTGCGTGGGTGAGGAGCTTGAAGGTTATCCTCTTGTTGACAGGGAGCCAGTGCAGGTCTCTCAGGTGGGGTGTGATGTGGCTGCGTCGGGGGATGTCGAGGATAAGACGTGCAGAGGCGTTCTGGATGCGTTGCAGCCGTCTCAGGAGCTTAGCCGTCGTTCCTGCG
Organism: Calotriton arnoldi; assembly: GCA_963921515.1. NCBI lineage: Eukaryota > Metazoa > Chordata > Amphibia > Caudata > Salamandridae > Calotriton > Calotriton arnoldi. The sequence goes on from CAWUFW010001383.1 coordinate 1,066,943, forward strand.
TAGAGGGCGTTTCCGTAGTCCAGCCTGCTGGTGACGAGGGCCTGGGTGACTGTTTTTCTTGTTTCGGTGGGGATCCACTTGAAGATCCTGCGGAGCATTCGGAGGATGTTGAAGCAGGATGAGGAAACGGCGTTGACCTGCTTAGTCATGGAGAGGGTGGGGTCGAGGATGACCCCTAGGTTGCGTACGTGGTCGGTGGGTGGCGGGGCTGTTCCCAGTGATGTTGGCCACCAGGAGTCGTCCCAGGCTGAAGGGTTGGAACCAAGGATGAGGACCTCCGTCTTGTCCGAGTTCAGCTTCAGGCGGCTGGTCCTCATCCATTCGGTGACGGCCTTCATTCCTTCGTGGAGGTGGGCTTTGGCGGTGTGAGGGTCTTTGGTGAGGGAGAGGATCAGCTGGGTGTCGTCGGCGTAGGAGATGATGTTGAGGTTGTGCTGTCGGGCGACGTGGGCGAGGGTGCCATGTAGATGTTGAACAGCGTTGGGCTGAGGGAGGAGCCTTGGGGTACGCCGCAGATGATCTTGGTGGCCTTGGATCGGAAGGGGGCGAGGCGGACGCTTTGTGTTCTGCCGGAAAGGAAGGATGTGGTCCAGTCCAGGGCCTTCTCTTGGATCCCGGCGTCGTGAAGGCGTGTTCGTAGTGTGTGGTGGCAGACCGTGTCGAAGGCGGCTGATAGGTCCAGGAGGATGAGGGCTGCTGTTTCTCCGTTGTCTAGCAGGGTCCTGATGTCATCGGTGGCGGCGATGAGGGCGGTTTCGGTGCTGTGGTTGCTGCGGAAGCCGGACTGGGAAGGGTCCAGGATGTTGTTCTCCTCGAGGTAGCGGGTCAGTTGTTTGTTGACGATTTTCTCTGTGACCTTCGCGGGGAACGGGAGCAGAGAGATGGGTCGGAAGTTCTTGAGGTCCTTGGGGTCTGCCTTGGGTTTCTTGAGTAAGGCGGTGATCTCGGCGTCCTTCCAGCTTTCCGGGAAGGTTGCTGTCTCGAAGGAGATGTTGATTATTTTCCGGAGATGGGGCGCGATGGCTGTACTGGCTTTGTTGAAGATGTGGTGAGGGCACGGGTCTAGCGGTGAACCGGAGTGGATGGTGTTCATGATCTCGCTGGTGTCCTCGTCGTTGATGTTGGTCCAGGAGAGCAGGCGGTTGGTGGTTGTGGGGGCAGTGGTCTCGGTGGTTGCCGGGGCGGTCGTGGTGTTGAAGCTGTCGTGGATGTCGGCGATTTTGCGGTGGAAGAAGGTGGCCAGTGAGTCGCACAGGTCTCGCGACGGCTGGATGTCGTTGGTGTTGGAGCTGGGGTTGGAGAGTTCCTTCACGATGTTGAAGAGCTCTTTGCTGTTGTGTGCGTTGTTGTCTAGGCGGTCTTTGAGTGAAGCCCTTTTGGCGGATCTGATGAGGTGATGGTGACTGCGGGTGGCGCTCTTGTGGGCGGCGTAGCTGTCCGCTGTCCGTTCGTGGAGCCAGATCTTCTCCAGTTTTCGGCATGTTCGTTTGGAGGCCTGGAGGTCTTCGGTGAACCAGGTGGCTTTCTTGCTGGTGTGGCTGTTGGGCGGATTCTTGAGCGGGGCGAGGGTGTTGGCGCAGTCGTCGATCCACTGTCTGAGGTTGCGGGCGGCGGTGTCGGGGTCGGAGGGTTCGGCGGGTGGGCTCAGGGCGAGGGTTGTGGTTAGCTGGTCTTCCGTGACTCTGCTCCAGCAGCGGCGAGGCATTTGTTCGGTGCGGTGGTGCGTGGTGGGCTTCCTGTAGGTGAAGTGGATGCAGTGGTGGTCAGTCCAGTGGGGTTCGGAGGTGTGGTTGAAGGAGACGTGTGGGCTTGCGGAAAAGATGGAGTCTAGCGTGTGGCCGGCGGCGTGGGTGGGTGTAGTCACGAGCTGTCTGAGTCCGAGGGTGGCGAGGTTGTCGATCAGGGTGGTGGAGTTGGTGTCCTTGTTGTTCTCGAGGTGGAAGTTCAGGTCCCCGAGGAGGATGTAGTCCGTGGAGGCGATGGCGTGTGTGCTGACGAAGTCAGCGATGGAATCGCTGAACTGTGGTCGGGGTCCGGGGGGTCTGTAGATGAGGGTTCCTCTGAGGGTGGTGTTGGGATCGGTGTGGATCTGGAAGTGCATGTGTTCGGCGGTGCTGAGGGTGTCGTCGGTGTTGGTTGAGACTCTGAGGGTGTTCCTGTGGACGATGGCGATGCCTCCTCCGACTCCGCTGGTGCGGTCCCTGCGGGTGATCTTGTATCCGTCCGGGATGGCAATGGCGATGTCGGGGGCTGAAGCGGGATTCAGCCAGGTCTCCGTCAGGAATGCGACGTCTGGGGAGGTTGAGTCGAGAAGGTCCCAGAGTTCGATGGCGTGTTTGCGGGCGGAGCGGGTGTTGAGGAGGATGCATCTGAGGTAGTTGGGTTCTTTCCTGGGCGGTGGTTTGGCGGGGCAGGTGCTGGCGAAGCTGCAGTTCCGGCAGGTGAAGGGCCCTTGGGTGCGCTTCGGGGTGGCCTGGTAGCAGGCGTGATCTTTTCCGGGGTTGAGTGCGTGGAGGGTGCTGGCGTCGTATCGGCGTCTGTTGATGTGGCGGGCGCGGGGGATGCCCGGACCAGGGGGTCTGGCGCTGGGCGCGGTCACGGCGCGGACGGGCGCAGACGGGCTTGCCTTAGGCGCGCCCGCTGCGCACGTCCGCACAGCGGCCGCCATAAATGGGGAGGTGGGAGGGAGGAGCAGGGAATGGGGCAGCGAATGGGCAGTGAGGGGCGGGGCCGCAGGGCGCAGCGGCGGAAAACAGGCACAGAAGGGAAAACGAGCACAATCAGGGCATCAAGGGGGCACAGAAAGGAAAAAAAAACTAGCACAATCAGGGGCAGCAAGGGGGCACAGAAAGGAAAAAACGAGCACAATCAGGGGCAGCAAGGGGGCACAGAAAGGAAAAACGAGCACAATCAGGGGCAGCAAGGGGGCACAGAAAGGAAAAAACAGAGCACAATCAGGGGCAGCAAGGGAGCACAGAAAGGAAAAACGAGCACAATCAGGGGCAGCAAGGGGGGCACAGAAAGGAAAACGAGCACAATCAGGGGCAGCAAGGGGGGCACAGAAAGGAAAAGCGAGCACAATCAGGGGCAGCAAGGGGGCACAGAAAGGAAAAACGAGCACAATCAGGGGCAGCAAGGGGGGCACAGAAAGGAAAAACGAGCACAATCAGGGGCAGCAAGGGGGGCACAGAAAGGAAAAGCGAGCACAATCAGTGGCAGCAAGGGGGCACAGAAAGGAAAAGCGAGCACAATCAGGGGCAGCAAGGGGGCACAGAAAGGAAAAACGAGCACAATCAGGGGCAGCAAGGGGGGCACAGAAAGGAAAAGCGAGCACAATCAGGGGCAGCAAGGGGGCACAGAAAGGAAAAACGAGCACAATCAGGGGCAGCAGCAGGGCACACAGACGGAGCTGTGTGGTGGGGGAGCGACCTACCAGTCAAGGTCAGGGGTCGCTCTCTTCACCACGCAGCGGCCGCCATAAATACTCAAAGTACTCAACTAACTCCATAAATGACTTTAATTGATCTTTGCCAGTGGGAGTGGAAGCCAATTCAAAAGATTTCAACAAGTCTTCTTTAGGCTGCACACCATGTTCTGAAATGGTGTATCCTAAATAATCTATCTCCTTCAACAAAAATGTACATTTGTCCCCTCTTAGGGTGAGACCAGCATCTTCTAGTGTACTAAGTACCCTATCCAAAGTCCTACTATGCTCAATTTTACTTTTCCCTGTTATTAAAATATCATCCTGGAAATAATGCACATTGCTAACACTGCCAAACAAAATATGCATCAAAAGTTGAAAAACGCTGGCAGCGGGCGCCAGACCAAAAGGAAGTCTTTTGAACTGAAAAACACCTTCCATGGTAATGAAGGTTGTGTACGTTTTGACTTTGGATGCAAAGCAATTTGGTAGTAAACTGACCTTAAATCTAGCTTGGGAAAAAAATTCATTCATTAGTAACACTGTCTCTGCTACATTAGGCAAAGAAAAGCGGTCTACTACTATACTCTGATTTAGTGATCTGAGATCAACACAGAATATCAATTTTCCATCCTTTTTCTTTGTAATAACAATTGGTGAAAGCCATTCGGACACCTCCACTGGCTCAATGACTCCTCCTTTTTGCATGTCAGACATCTCTTTCACTTCACTCCGAATAGCAACAGGAATCCTTCTCAATCCATGTCTAAGGGTTTAGAACCTTCTTTTACCTTGATTTCGTGAACATAACCTTTGAGTCTACCCACACTTTTACAAAACACTTTAGCATGTTTAGCGAGAATGGATTCCACACAGTTGCCCTCCTGTTTAGACAGCACTAGCTCTTTTGACCTAGGATCCAGGACTACATGCAAATCATGTTGCTATACCAACCCCAAAATGCATGGACCATCCCTTGAGACATACATTTTGCTCATAGCTTTCCTTCCTTTGAACTCAAATGGAGTCTCTACAAACTCCTCAATATATATAGCTTCTCCACCATAACCCTTAGGAGTAATATCACTACTGAATAGTACTGTATTTGCCCATTTGTCTTTAAAAACACTGAAGGGTACTATTGTATACATAAAGCATGGATCAACCATTAGTTCCACAGACACACCTTTCAGTATAAAAATAGCCTTTGGTCTCTGTATATTCACTCTATTCTCGGACTCTACACAAAACACTATGTCCAAAGTGGGATCATCATCATCAACAAACGCAACTATTTTGTGACAGGTCTTTGCAGACTCTAGCCAGATGCCCTCTCTTTCTGCATTTCCTGCAAACTTTGTCTTTCGCAAAACAACATCTAAAATCTGCAGCATGACTCACGCTCCCACACCTAAAGCAACCATTAAATTTGCTTCTGTTATCCACTACAGTTTTGGCTTTGGCCTGACCACAGGCGCCTTGTATTCATTTTTTTGTTTAGCTTTGTTGTCAGCAGACAGATGCTCTTCTTTTTTTTCTAACTACATGAACAATGTCTTCTTAGTTCTAGTCTTTGCATTTCTCTTATGCACGCATCTGACTCCTCTACAATTTTCGCTACGGCGATAGCTTCTTGCAAATTTGGATTCCTGGATGCCTACAGTCCTTCTTAGATTGTTTGTTTTTGCATTGTACTACCAATTGGTCAGAAATCATGTGATCTGTCATGAGACCAAAGTCATATCTGATTGCCAATTCTCTCAATCGCGTAACCATCTGATCAACTGTCTCTCTTTCTGTGGTAAAGAATAAACTTGTGTCATTTATTGACAATATTGACTTGTTTACTATAGTACTTTCCCAACCTATTTTTAACTTCTAAATTGAAGTAGGGTCCCGTTCTACCATATAACAGAAATCCTATGTACCATTCTGCTCTGCCCATCAAACATGACACTCCCATATAGGCCTCACCAGTCAGGCCCTGATAGATGACCTAAGTTGTCCGTTTTCCTTCAGCCTTTTAGTACCTGTCACAGTGGTCCCCACCTCCTTAGATACACACATGTAGGCCCAACCCCACCTCCTTAGATACACACATGTAGGCCCAACCACACCTCCTTAGATACATACACGTAGGCCCAAAGCCCACTGCCTCTTGCTATCAGTTTTAATAAAACAAATCTCGTAGGCCTCACTGACCTGACAGCAGGGACTTGTGCCACCCACGGTGCTGCGAGGCACCAGCCCCCCCTTGTAAATTTCCACAGTTACAAGAATAAGGTTAGCCCACACGTACGCGAAACTCTGCTGGCACATCTTGTTCTTTCACAAGCAATGTTTGCAATATTTTTAGTTAAGAAACTTTCCAAGCTTGCTCAAGCGGAACCAAAAGACGGCTGCATGGCATAGAAATAATGTATAAAATATAAATTTCCGAGCATCTTACGATAGAAGTTATCTTTTTTTATGTTTGCGGTCAAGAGCACTGACCACCTGCTAAAAGCACCTGTTTCACCATGATACCACTTCTGTGTTCTCCAAAACTTTCCAAAGTTACTGTAAGCGTGCGGTCAAGGGCCCACGTCAGGGCCCACGTCAACTTTGGGTGGGAGTTCTGCATTAAGCCATATAAAAGATTTGCACCCATGTCCACGCCCCGAACTCTTTTCCAGTGCTCTGCACGGTGTGGGTTCCCGGTCGACCGATCTCCTGTCTTGGGCCTAGAACTTCTACTCTCAGGTGGTAGTGCTCTTTTCAGATTGCTAGCCTTTTGCCTTTGTCAGCCTCTCTAATTTAGCTCATCCACACCCAATTCATTGCATTTATCTTAGCATAAATTGTGTAGTCTTGGATGGTTTTTGCTCTCTTAGTTAAGATTTGCCTCCCAGGCACTTGCCTATTCTTAATCCCTCATTTAAGACTTGCCCCTTTAGGCTGCTGCATATTGATTGATATATTGCTTCACTTAAAATATGATTTATAAGATTGTCAATGCTTTTATTTCATCCTGCTCATGTGTTGATGAGTAGCATTTGAAGATGAACAGTTCTTTGTTTTACTGAATTGCTTAATAAAGTGCCACTGTATTTCACACTGTTGTTCCTTCTTCTCAGTGAACGGGCAGAGCGCCGGTCTTGCTCTCGTGAGCTGGTAAGCCAAGTGTGACCACCCATTTACCCTCGAACAAAATAAGGATTCTCAATGAATTGACCATCAGCTCCCATTACTTCCGGAAAACATTTAAAAGCATGTTGACCCTCCTTACCTAAACAATTCAACAATAAAGCTTTTTTCCTAGAAGCAGGGAAACACAAACCATCTATAGCTTCAATATAATTGTCAAAAATCGCAATCCGCTCCTCCCACTCAATAGAGGGGTATTCCCCTTCTTGCAAAAATGAAGGAGGTGGTGTAATCATCCGACTAGATGACAAATTAATGTAACCTGATAGCTAAGTGTAGAATTTATCCACGAGAACTGTGTATGCAAAATGGAATAGCAAACTAATGACCAATCTACAATGAGGTTGATGAACTCAAAAATATAATGCTGCACTTCGCGACAAATAACTATGCTTGCAAACATTGATGCGTACAACGAGAAGCAAAAATCAGTGTTATATAATTTGCATTAATTTAGTGCTGTGCAGAACACTAATTATCGGTAAAACATTTAAGGTACCTTATAATGAATAAGAAGCCAATGAAATGATGTGCAAATCACAGTAGTGTGATTTGCCTTGGTAGCAGTGTGCAAATCACCATAGTGTGATCATCGGTAAAATATTAAGTGCCTTGTAATAAATAAGAAGCAACTGAAATGGTGTGCAAATCACTGTAGTGTGATCTGCCTTGGTAGAGGTGTGCAAATCACTGATCATTAATAATGAAAGAAAGACAACAAAACTGTTCCCAACCGGCACTCAGTTTAGGTGTGCCGATCACCGCCGAGTGTGTCGATGCTGAGGAAACACTGCCGAAGCAGAATAACACTGGGTGAGAATCAGTGAAGTTAACACAATAAATTGACGTGTGACACAAACTTACCAAAACGGCGTCACGTACAGTGTAAAGAGCTGTGTATGACGTAACACACGCAGCTCAGGAGTGGAGACTGACGTAGTGCACGAGGGAGGGATCACGCGCTCAACTGTGGTCACGAATAGGTGAAAATAAACCAAAACAGTACCTTTATGCCATAGCTTCTCAATATAATGTAGCGAAAGTACACCAGGTCGTAGCAGTAATTGAAGGAACGAAATGCGTTGGTTCATTTGAAGTCTTCAAACATAGATAAACGCATAGGTCCCACCTCACTGTGATGAGGCACAAGCAATCGTCACCAAATTGTTGTGGATAAAATCATGCACACCTTAGAGTAGCTTGAATTGGAGGTTTGCTGCTCATCACAGATAGAGGCTCCCAGTCTGCTCCGTACCGCCTCCTTCTTCGTCAACCGTCTCTCTCCTGACACGACCCCATAGAACACACAAGAACGCATTCCATGTGTCTCCCGACAGCAGCACGAGACCGTCGTGAGTCACAACATAAAATATATATATATATATATAATAACTTCATATACAACACATATCAGAATCAATACAGTTGGGTACTCAGGGCGGGGGGGGGGCACTTCCATTACCATACAAAGGACTTTTCAGTCACAACAGCCACCAATGAACATTTTGGGTGTTGCATTTTCCAATGGAATTAGGTTGTGGGATAGCTAACTTTATACCAATTACCAGTGGAGACTTCATGAAAAGCTAACTGTGAGAACAGCCCTTAAGCAACTATCTGCCCTTATTCCTCTTACTTGACATCTCTCCAGCATTTAACAGTCTTCCATCAAACTCTACTGCATAGAATGGAGCAACTCAGAATATGAGAGGGCTGCATCTGACTGTATCTCTCAATACCTTCATGAAAGACAACAAGCAACGTTTTACCATCACATTTCTTTCATTGATATCTTGCGTGCTCTTGCAGACATCAGCAAACCATTCAGACTCCTCCTACAACTAAGATCATACCCAGATCCTTCTGAAACTCGAAAAAACTACATATATGTCCTCCTTGGATCCACACCTTCTGCAGTAGACCACCTTAAATCCAACGCCTCAAAAACAGTGATCCTCATCTGCAGTAAATGATCTGACTTTCCTCAGTGCTCCAAATAGCTCTGAGAATTTGGAACCATCTACACGATTTACAGAATGGTAATGAACATGAATGATCATGGATTCTGATCTCGCTCTCATTCCCCAGACTACCCAAGTTATCTTCCCCTTCCTGGGGCCCCCCAGTGCATACAGACTAAATTTGGGATACTGCTCTCCAGTCTAGGCTGCACAAATATATTATACCTAAAGCCCCAGCTTTTCTCTTTTGTGGACTACAGCACTGCCATATTTCTACTGTACTACGACCTAAAATCCCATATCACTTCAGTCCTTAGTGCACTTCACTGGCTCCAAAAAGCCAGGCATATCTTTCACGGCCCCTGCATTGCACAATGAACTATACAGCAATGGAAGTCCACACCTGCCTTCTTATAAGGAACTTCACATGACGAGCAGGGCTTCTTCAGGCCATCCACATAAGTAGGTTATCCTATGCAGTACAGACCACCAAACATTGGAACTTTCTCTCAATCTGAATAATAAAATTCTCAAATCAGTTTGCTGGAACTCTAAAAATAAAGACCTGACTGTTCCTTCTGTTGGAACCCATCATGCCACAGATGGCGATTCAGCAAATGTCCACAAAGAAAACACCCAAAAGATATTCCCATGATCGGTGGATGTATGTTTGCCATTGAATTAACAACCACTTCTAATTCAACCATAACCCAGTTGGGCTGTAAAGGTTATCAGGAAGGCACTACTCTATGAATTTACCACACCACACATAACATTTAAGATGAACAGGTATATTAATCGCACCAACCATGTATCCAAGTCGGGTCTTGCATACTGGATAAGGATGGCAGAGAGTAGCCGTATCAAAGTATAATATAGAAAATAAATATTGGATAGTACTTGCAGGAAAGTTATTTATTTCGGCCTTGTAATGTTTCATACTGAGGAAATGGAAGTATGTTTGGTGCCAGCCTGCATTTCCAAACGTCTGCTCCTAAAGAAGAGCTGAAAGTTGGACGTGACTGTAGTGCAGACTTTGTGGGACATCTGTCGTCGTTTGAGGTTCTTGACACACAAATGCAGTGAATAAAATAAATTCCTCCATTTAAAGTCCTGGTTTGTTGGCAGGGTGCAAATCTCGGTTTTCATTTGAAACATACCCAACTACCCACAATAAATGTCAAAAACATTCCTTTAGTTAAAAGCTTTCAAATGAACAGTGCTTTATTGCATCTTGGATAAAGTCCAAAACTAGAGTTGAAATGTAATGCATTTAACGTTAGGATTTTTTTTAAAAACGAATGCTAACAAGAACACTTAACATATCAAACATGGTTTGGATTGTATTCAATACGAAATTATCCTTGGTCTTTCGTTGGTCAGCCATGGCAGTTGTTTTTAAAAGAGCAAAGTGTAAAAAAAAATGTTCGTTGGTAAACAAACCCTGCGAGTTGTGAATCTAGCAGCGAAATGCAATCATCTGTATTAACAAAAACTACATAAAACTTGATATTAAACAATAGTTCTGGTAGGTCGTTGCTAGCCGTAGTTCTACGAAACGTCAAAATTCGACAGAAGGTGCGTGTCTAGATGTAGTACACACTCTAACACAAGTAAAGGGAAATGCTATTTTGGTGCGTAAACAACCTCGCAACATGGCGCCCACTGGAACCACAACAGCCTTTACACTAAGGAGACAGAGCAAGGGAACAGAGAACATCGAACCACTGCGCATTAATATACTCACACCATCCTGGTGCAGATAGTCATTGAATATTACAAAGGGTCTGAAAATCGCCGATTACATTCCCCTTCCTCCACAGTTTAGCGCACGTTAGATATGACAAAACACACATTCAGACTCAGAAATAAATATAAACACAAATTCTCTCAGTCAACGGTAGATTCACCGTCATAATCTCATCAAAACAAGTGCTTTTTACTGTAGTCTAACTGCCGGTTCGCAAGTTCCCCTCCCCCTCGGTCTTGTTTTTCACTTTCGCGGCTCCGCCCTCAATTGGAATCGGACGTTACTTCGAGGACGCGCGCCTTGTCTGTAGGGCATGAGCGTTCCCTAAAAAAGAAAAAAAAAAGATATAAAAAAAAAAAATCCGTAGCCAAGTACGAGCTTGTGGGCGGAGCAGAGACTTTATCAGAGTCAGGCAAAATGTGTTGAAGAGCACCAGAAGATAGAGCCGAGAAGGCATCGACTAAAAGTAAAATTAAATTTGACTGACATTAGCATGGCCGCCGCTTCAAGCGAGAGCTAAACCGCTGTCTGAGGCAGAACGGCGCACTCCGAATGTTCCGTCGTCACAGTGTTAAAAAAAATAACGCTGCTCGAATTTAATCATTCTGCCCTCTTCAACGCCTTTTTATGACTTCGGCGCGCTCCCGATTGTGTCAAGAATGCCTCATCTACTGCGTTCTGGTACCGAGGCCTTTGTTGTTGCGGTGGAAAATTGGAACGCCATCGACTATTCAGGTGGACGTGCACCTGTAGGGAACTAAGAAAGTAGTGTAATACTTAATCAATTTGTTGTTCAACTGAACGTGAGGATGAAATGGCGCCTTTCTAAATTAAAGCTTGTGTAACGGAACAAGATATAAACCGGTTAATTAGTGCAAAAACAGCATATTTGCCCTTTCACAATATTGTACACACAACAGTTCATAGGAGTCAACCTCAAGCAAGCGCCTTTTGAAGATGGAAGCTAATAGTTACGGAAAAGACGAATACATTATTTGTCCAGTACTGGTCCTTTGTCCATGTTAATTTTTCGCTCCTGGTCGCGCGCGCCCGTCCTCTCAACTCGGCTGCGCGCGTAAGGCCTTTCCCCTTTCAGACTTTTTTTTTTCTTTTTTTTTCCCTCCGAGCCGCAGTAGTCCCAGAAGCCATTGCAAAAGCCCTACAATGAAATTTAAGAAGTTTTTTCGGTTTCGGCGCCATTTTCGATTGGACGGAGTAGGTAAGGAGGGAATTTTTCTGGAATTATTTGCTCGAATTTTTTTCCCCCTGTGTCCATGGTCACCGCCGCTCGAAAAACACGGGAAAAAATCGCAAAAAAATCGTACTTCCTGCCCGTGCGTTCTGCGAGTGTCCGGGGCCCCTGTGTCCAACAAGCAGCCCAGCAGAGAGGTGCGGCTGAGCGGAAAAAGGAGTGGGGGCCAGGGTGAAAAAAACACGGTCAAAAATCTACTCTCGCCCGTTTTTTAAGTGCTAGTAATTGGAAAATTCGAAGTAGCGCAAGAAAAAAAAAATGTTTGACTCGCTAACGGCTACCGACCGTTGTTCTTTTACAGGATGTACACACAGCGAAGAATTTAAAGGGGAAAAACAGGAACAAAAGAAGTATTATTTCTGAAACACGTATTCCAGAACAGAGAAGGGTAGCTTGAGACTAAACCGCTCTCGTAAACATTCCTGACAGCGAAGTGCGGAAGTTTGCTGAATTGAAAATCTCATGTGTGTTAAATTGACATTAAATTAATTTGTTTGCTCTAACTTTCTTCCTTCATGATTTTGCTGGACTCGTTTTGAAAAAAGTTTTCCTTATAATAAAGTGTGAGAATGTAAATAATACAATCTGTGGTGCTTTTTATTTGAGTTGAGACACCCATGAAGAATGGTTGAGTTATGTTTTTTAACTGCTCCCCACAGATGAACGGCAGCGGAGCCGGGAGGAGTAGTGACGCAGCCCAGCAATGACAAGTTTGCAACTTATTGTCTGCAGTGGTGGAGTCACAGCGCAGGCTCCGCTGACTTCAAACTGCACCTTTCAGCCTGTACCGTTAGATTGCAGTGGCCAAAAGAAGGTATAGAACGTTAAAATATGCTCAGTTTATCAGGGCGGGCATTTGTTTCGCGGTGCGCAGCTAAACGAGGGGTGCGAAGGTGAGCAGTAAGCAAGAAATGTCAACTAACAAGAGGCACCTTTTAACACTTATCGTTCCATAGCGACTTAAAAAAAGAAAAACTTGGACGATAATTCGAAGATCTTGGGGAGTGTTACTAACCTGTTGTCCAAATATTTTTTATCGTTTAGTTTTACAGTTTCTTCGTTCTTTTCGTCGTGAAACTAAACTTTTCTTTTATTCGATATTGGCGAAACGGTGTTACTATTTGTTTCTACTTTTTTTAAATTTTGACTTTTTTTGCAGTAGGTAATGCCTATTACCGTTTTTTAACCAAGGTTTATAGTACGAATATTTATACTAGGTTAATGTATTAATCTAAAGTTTGAACAAACGACCATGTTTTCAAATCGAGCAATTGTTTTGGAGAGCGATATAACGTATATTAAGTGAATTAATTGGCGTTCGTGGTTATGTTTTGAGCGCTATATTATCTACATTGATTTGATGCAGTGTCGGTATGTTGGTGACTTGTGTATCTCCATATGTTATATTGCGAGGGGGAGGGGTAGGGGGCGTGTTGCAGGATTCGTATGTTTTACAAAGTGTCCAATAAATCCAGTTATGTTTGAGCTTATTACAACGAATCTTGTATTCGTGCAAACGATAACATAGAGACTGTTTTGCCATCATAATTGGCATTGCCCATACTGTGAGGTATCCTTTCAGGACAGTTGAGATCTATTTGCTTTCTGCAAAAACGTATTGCACAATTGTTTCTTTGGCTGTGAACTTGCGTTACTCAAAGAGTTGTTTTTTTTTTGTATGTTAAACTGCCCGCCCCTTGGTTGAAATGTGCTAACGGTGTGGCTAGGTGTTCGTAATTTGGCATAGTGGTGCTCGTAAAATGTCAAGTGCTGTATGGATTTCGCTTGTCAGTTAAAAACTGCAAACCCGTTCACCCTTTCTTTTGTATGTTCGATTCAATATGCCTACTTTGTTTATTCGTTTAAGCCACTCTTATGTTTTAATGGTAATGTTTCTACTCCTAGGATGCAACACCGAGACCATATAATTGACTTTGGAACCTCAGATGAACATTTGCATAGATGTTATGAGCCTGCACTTCAAGAGGAAGATGCTAACGTTCACATGAAGTTTATTGATGAAGATTGCATGGTTATTAACGGTTCGTATACTAAACTTGAGTGGCTAAAGTGTCCTCCTCTTAGTACAATGGAATCAGTTGTGAGGCCGACAAAAAGAAGTGACTACTTATCCAAAGTTTAGTTTCCATCCCATGACCACTGGCTTCAAAATGCACTTCTCTAACTTCTAGAATTGTCTCATGTGGTAAACTTACATTTCAACCTTGTACTCTCTCCGCCCACTTAACGGTGCCCTGCAGTTCCGAACACAGCCACTCCCAGGATAAACAGATGAGGCATTTTATTTACCTTTTTTTAAAAAGTTTTTGAAGCACATAATGCAGTGTCCCGTGTGTGTTTTTTTTTTTTTTTTTTAGTAGTTAAGGGAACAGTCACAGTCAGAACATTATTTTCTTGGGTACTCCCTCGCATCCCCTTTATATGTATTGCCTAAAACAGCGCATGCTGTTTGTTGTAAGATATTTTTTTGCTAAGTCAGCTTGGAGCCCATCTATTGGTTTTCTACATTGTAACTCATTTGCTTGCTTCTTATTCGTTAGCTTAGCGTCTGTGGACTTTAGTTCTGTACACGAAAGAAAGACATTGCCAATAGGTTTCCAAGGTGAGACCTATTGGCTTTGTTAATGCTTGTTGACCTTGCAAAAAGGGCTCGCATCAAATTCTTATTTTCCGGTTCCAGAGCTGCAGTTTAGAATCCCATTTCCTGAGAGATGGCAGTTCCTTTATCTTATTTGGGAGGGGGGTGATACCTAAAACCTTCACAACCAGTTACAATATGAGGTATATTTTTGCGTTTTTAATGGCCAGGCTAAAGAGCATGTCCATCTCTCACCTGACAACCTTCCCACTTTTCTTTTTGTTTGGTAGAATAGTTGTCAGAATGGCTACTCTGTTGTTTGCTAGTGTCTAGTTTGGTTGAATATATTTCCGATTTATGCAGTGTGGTAATCGTATTTTTTTGCAATCTGTACATTTTTGCAGTTGGAAGGCAGCTCAAGATGGAAGCCTTTTCTTGCCTATAGTTAAGGTAAATTCACTTTATTAGACCAACAGTAGTGAAAACGAATGTGAAACCCCTTTGTTAAAGTGGATACTACAGTCATATTCCTAGTGTTAAGTGCATTATCTGCAAAAGACGTTTAGTGATGAATTCCTGTTAAAGGGTAAATTCAGTTGGGTATGAGAATAAATAATTATTGCATTAAAGTATTAACCTACACAAAAATTGCGGTTTTATCCTTGTTCATATTCCTGATTAGAACTCCATTCACTATTCCTGCTGTAAAAGAATGTTTCTGTATGGCGCATGTCATAATCCTGCTCCTGTGAAGAGTGTTTGTGGTGGTTGATTTTTGACGTTCTTCTCCCTATAAAGGTAGGTTTTTCAGAACTTGCCCTTCCGGCATCTTGTTCATTAATTTGTTCATTTGTGATATCATTTTCTTTATTTCAACTTCCCACCCACTATGTTTGGAAGTGCTCTGGTTTAGCTGGGTGTTCTAAATACATTGTTTTTCTTTGCTTTGCAGTTGACTGCTCCATCTGAAGTGCTTAACATGACTGTTCCCAACTAACTGTTAATTGATTGAGAAATTTTATATAGCGCTAGCTAGATCTGGGGATATCTGAGCGCTTTACATACACAGGGGAACACAAGTTGCATTGCATAGAATGACTTAGGGATGCATAAAGATATAAGCCAAACATAATTAGGCATACATTACAAAGCAGGACATAAGGGTGCAAGAGGATATAAGCAACACATTATAATTAGGCATACAGAGAAGGGTAGGGGGGAAGCTCAGGAGGAGAAATGCTTATTGCGGTTATTTATATGCCCAGACTGGCCAATCGTGATATTAGCTGCTCTATCAATAGACATATATAAAAAAATATATAATTTTTTCATGTATATAGTATTTTTGTCGTTTCCTATTGACAACCGGGCCATAAAGTTATACTAAGAATAAGGTGAAAACAAACATTGGGGCTAATGGAGAAAACAGCTGAGTGTTCCCATAAAACATCAAGACTAACCTTAAATACATAGTAGGGACAAATGCACACGAACATGGCCAGATATTATTAAACCCACCATCCCACTCGTGTTGGCACGTATTAGACACAGGTGGTGAGGGAAAGGTTGCACTTGGTGCAAGACAAGAAAAAATTGGACATTTAACCATTAAAAAAATCTTAAACATCCAGTTATAACTTGACTTTTAATGGTATAAAGCGTTTTCCATAGTTGCCTTGTTAAGTAGTCCCTCAAAGACATACGTTTTGGCTCGTTTCTTGTATTCCAGCATTTAACAATTAAAACGCATAAAATAAAGATTTGTACACAAATGTGTACAAGTCTAAGAGAAACAGCTCATGGTGAAGAATACCAGTGGAGCCAAGCCCTTGTTATTCTTGTAAGTTTTCATATTCAAATAAACAAACACTACTTTTCAGAAGTCAGGCACTTGATCTGGCATTTCGAGCTGGACTGTTCTATTCGAGCTCAACGGAGACTGTATTGCATTTGATTAGTCTCCATATGAAGGAGCATAGTGTGTGAAAAATGGACAGCAAGGCCGCTTGTTTAATTACCAATAAGTATTCCACCCATCTCCTCCTTGTTTGTAAAGTGCTGTTGGAGCCAAAACCATATTATACATGTCAGTTATCGAAGTCTGAGTAGTGGACTCTTGCTTCGAGAAGTTATCAACTCTATTACAGGCCACATCATGTGAGAGTCCGTGTATGCTTGAGATGTCCCCAGTAGATCTATCGGCAGCGACCCCTTTCCAGCTGTTCTAAATGACTACTTTTTTTCCATAAACGTTTTTTGTTACTTAAGGTGAAGATTGAGAGAACTGAGGTTTTAAGTCGCTATAATAGAATGGATTCCCAGTCTGAGTGATACAAATTGGGTCTTGACTCTTTAAACCAGGTATTAAGAATTACATTCTTTAACAAAGTAGATCAGGCTTTACCTGCTTTCCGAATTCATAATTTGCTAAATTGGGTTCTTAGTTCGTGCATTCATGGCTTTACAATACTTTGAGGTAATTTCAAGACATTTACTTCGTGGTGTACATCAGTACGAAATGTGAATTTTGTCCGGAAATGGTGCAGGCCTGTACTTTGAATTATCCTTACATGCCGTCTTAATTTCTTCCAAACAATTTGAAGAAAACTCTACTTTTAAATACATTTTAACTAAATTCTTTGCAGTCAAGTATATTTGTTGATGTGGTGTGTGGTTTACTAGCCTTGGACTGATGATTTGGTGCATCTTTCCAGGCTTGTCCGAACGTATATGGGTATTGGGCACCTAGCATAGAAGCAAGTTAGTATTCAATGAGAAAAAAATTTGAGGAACGATTCGCCTTAAACGTTTTGAAGCTAAGTATTGTGCCTTTTTTATTTCCTGTTTAAGCCATATTAACATGACTAAGTGTAGCCTAGCAAGTGACAGAAAAGTGGTGTTAAAAATATAACCACTATTTTTGAAGCATTTAGGGAAATCTTGTAAACTGTCTGCTTCATTGGACAATTTACTGTCACTTTTATTTCACTACTTAATGGCTTATTGCTGTTTAATTCCTTGAAATTTAGTTCTTGAATCTAGATAGAGCATGTATTGTCTTATAACTACTTTTATTTCTCTGTCGTTCAAGGTAGATGACTCGGGCTTTCAACCAAGGACACATTTTGGACTGTCCGGGGGGAAAAAACGTCTTGATTGAAAATCGATCCGAAGCAGTCGCCTTTGAGATGCTCAATCTGTGAGAACAAGACCCTTCCCAACATTGTTTGTAATAACATGATCAGTCTGACACGTTCCTGTGTAGTTTAAAACGGGTATTTAGCCATTCAGTGTCGGTATATGTGCTTTTTAAATTCCATTGGAAATGTTAACCTCTGCTGGAGGGACAATATAGTAAAAAGCCTGTTTCTTTTTTGTTACAACCAGGAAATGTTGTTATACTGGTTAAAAAAAAAAAAAACTTGAGTCCAGATCTCCCAACACCTCAGCATATTTGGCTAAGGCAGATGCATAAGTGGGATGTACCTCATAATATGTTCCTTAACCCATGTTCAGGAATCGCTTGGAAGGGGAAAAATTACTCAAAATGTAAACCGTCTTTGCGCAAAATGCGTCCTTGTATTAGTTTTTGGCAAGAGGACACATTTTGTGTTAAACAAGACTAAAAACGAAAGCGCCGTGAACAACAGCCACTCCCTTTCTGTTCCTGCGCATTCGAAGTAAATATTTATAGTGACTGTCACAAAACTACACAATGTGGGGTTAGTGGCAGGTTTGCTAGGGCAGTCCTGGGTTTTCACAAGCTGTCCCTGCTGATTTTAGCAAATTTAGCACAAGTCCTGATTCTCCGAGAGAGACGACTGAAAAAAGGGAGGCACTTTTTTGTGTTCCTAGGTAGGGCATGGTAGCAGCTCTGATCAGAAAGCATAACATACACAATACTGAGTTTAAAAGTTGCATTGAATGTATTTCCTTAGTGCCTTGTTCTTTGTTGATGAGCGCTGTCATTAGTCCTGCTGTGCCCCTCATTTTTCAGTGTAAAATTGTAGTCCTCTTTTTGTGAGATGTTTTCAAAATTTGATCTCCATAAAAACCATAACACCAAGTTCCCCAAATTCTGCAAATTACGCTGGCACAATTTTAATTTTGTCCAGGAATAGTAATTAGCCCTTACCTTTATATATCTACAAAAAGGGTAGTAAGTGGGTTGCCAAGAGGAGCATTACAGAACCCATCAAAGCCACATGGTTTTCAGTGTTATCATTGAACAGCTGGCCAGGAAGCTATTCTCTTCATGTGATTCTGAGATCTGCAACAGTTAAAAACTTTGAATTTAATGAACTGCTATAGGTTGCAACTGGTAGTAAATTTAGCCAAGTAAAAATCGGTATCTTGGGCGTAGAAATCTGGCGAGCTAGCACACAATGGGTGTCGAGATTTTAAGCAAACTTTTGACCCCGTTACACAAGGGTAAACTTAGGATCTCTTGGATTTGAAACCAATTATCTGTTATGGTGCCTCGGGAAAGGCGTGTCCAACTGAAAGACTTTAGTTCTGTTTGTACATGGTTGATGATTTATTACTGGAGACAGTCTTGCCCCACATCTCCAAAAGAATGATAGGTTATTCCATCAGAAAAAAAAGCCTAGTGGCTGTTTTTGCAAAGCAGATAATAGGAAGAGATGCAAAGTTTTAAGTACCTTTTGGAAGATGAAAATTACCATAGAAAAGAAGGTTTTAGAACATTGGATTCTTGGAGGTCAAGGTGTCCTAAGTTAGAACTTTTAACGTGGATTTCGCAAGACTGGTAAGCAACCAGTGCTTTAAATGGGCCGATACCGTCCGGTACTGAGTACCCGGCACTTTTTTATTTAGAGAGGGAGAGTACCTGCACCTCTCAAGAAAACACGTAATACTTTTAAACGGAGAGTACGGGCACTTCTTAGAAACAAGCTGGTACTCTAATTTTTCCATTTCAAGCACTGGAAGCAGCTGAGCATCGAGGTTATATACAAATGTCCCTCCCCGCCCCAATTAAGAGGACTCTAATAATTAGGCATCAAAACGAAAAATGGCAGCATTAACCAATCTAGATGAGGGTAGCAAACAAATCGGTAGGAATGGCATGCAAAGTTGCATGAGTCTTGACCTCTCCCCCTTTCTCTTCCCATGTACACTCTCTTCTCTGTGGGGTTCCTCAGGGCTCTGCATTGAGCCCCACGCTCTTCAATATATATATATATGAGCCCTTTGGCACGACTGGCCAAAGTACGAGGAATCTCCTTGGTGTCATACGCCGACGACACCCAACTAGTGATTGCCCTGTCCAATGATCCCAAGCGAGACAAAATAAAATTTAAAGAAGACATGACTGACTGAGGTATTTATAGAGCGCACTAATGCCGAGGCGTCTTGGCGCTGAGATAATGGCAGTCCATCCTGAATGACTGACCTAGGTCCTGGAAAATAGCCAAGTTTTTATCAACTTTCTGAAAAGGGGCCTACTATTCTGCAGTCTTAGATGTGTTGGGAGGGAGTTCCACAATTTGGCCGCTTGGTAAGAGAACCCCCTGCCACCCCATCTGGCTCTTCTTATCCTAGGGACATCTCTGCAATTGCAGAATGGATGACGGCTAACTTTCTGCAATTGAACTCTACCAAATCAGAGATTCTCCTGGTTGGCAAGGAGTCTCATCTCTGGACGAAGGAATGGTGGCCCCGGGCACTTGGTGATCCCCCTGATCCCAAACCTGCAGTGAAAAATCTAGGCTTCATAGTTGATAATAACCTCAACTTTGAAACACATGCCAAATCAGTGGCCGGGAAATGTTTTGGACTATTGCGCGGCCTTCGACCGATTTTGGGTCTCTTTGATGCCCAAACACGCCAAATGATTATACAAGCCTCTATTTTGGCCCGTCTGGACTACTGCAATGTGCTTCTTCTCGGCTCTAACAAATCCGTGCTTAATAGATTGCAGCGGGTCCAGAACGCGGCAGCCCGTGCTATTTTTGCCCTTCCTAAATTCAGTCATGCCTCTAATCTTCTTCGCCGCCTGCACTGGCTGCCCCTTGAACAGCGTATTTGTTTCAAGACGCTTTGTATCACGCATAAGATACTGACAGGAAGTGCCCCAGATATCCTAGGCGACCGTTGCACTCTGTATACCCCCTCGCGTGCCCTACGTTGGGCGAACCAGAATCTTGCATGCATCCCTCAAATACGTAGAGCTCGATCGGGTGGCCGCTCCTTTAGACGCCTGGCCCCCACTCTGGAACGCTCTCCCTCTATACATCCGCAGTAACCCTGACCATCAGGCTTTCAGACGCCTTGTGAAGACTTGGCTCTTCTCCCAGGTCTAACTCCCTTCTGTCCTGTCACTTGTTCTCTCCCAGACATATTTCCCTTTGTCTTGACTCCTGCTTAGTCTGGCCTTAGCGCCGAGGCAGCCATGCGCTTTATAAGTATTTTAATCTAATCTAACTAATGAAAGTAGTCTGTAAGCAGTTATAATAATTACGTCTCAAATGTTTGTTTAAAAAGGAGAACCAGCTTAAAGGATAGTCGTGAAACAATATATGCCTATGCTATATTTCCCAAATAATTGCTTTAATTCAAAGGGGTTATGGTAGATGTCTTGCTGTCGGACGCGTTTTGTAGCAAATCTTGAAGAAATTGTTGTACGGTTCATATTGTTACTGTCACAGCCATAAATATTGCATTTAAATGTTAAATGCTGGTAGTGGTGGTTCTTTGTTTATCTGTTACTGTAGAAATTATACTGCCTAAGTTGAGGTACAAGATTAATTCCTATATTGGTGTGTGTTAAAACCCCACCATAGAGATTGTAGCTGTGATCATAATAATTTCAAGTTGATCAGATCGGTGTTGACAGTCGGGTTATAGATCTTTGTACAACTATTGTGGGTCCCTAGAGTTCCATGTGTAGAATGTAAGATCGTTTTCAGTGCCTTATCTTTAAATTGGTCATATTTGTATGCATGTTTCTTAACAATTATTACAAAATGCATTGTTTCTACAGGATGACATGACAGTGGTCTACCCTGGTAACATGTTATTAGACAAGTGCTTCCCTTAGTGCATGATTGAAATGAGAAATTTGCTTTACCGTGATACTCTGGTGGCTGCCAAGGGACTTGTGATGTCCCTTAAGGAGATGCAACTTGTATTACCAGCATATCCGAGGAGTCCAAGCCTATTTTCCCTACGAAGGATCTTAAAACAAGACTGTAGTTAAAAGTCATGGGAGCAAGGTTAGAGACCTATTTTTCACTGCCATATTCAGTTAAACCAAAAATGCTTCACATTGTAATGGTAAAGGTTGTATGCGTGTTTAGAAAATTGAGCCAGTGGTAGGCATGTATTTACTGATTGCTACATGGATGGATTTGTTCCTTTTTTTTTTTTTAATTGTCTGGTTTGACAGCGCAGCTGTCGCCAAAGAATTGTGTATCACCAAGAGAGGAACTTTGGTTCTGCCCACGTGTTGGAGGCCAGGAATACATGTTTTGATTGAGCAGAAGCTGTGCGTTTCCACAAAAGTTATTTGCCTCCACACAGTTGTGATAGTTTATTTTTATTTATCCAGCTTCCTGAGCTTGAACATTTAGGAGCACACATATGCCATAACAATGCTTTTACAGTTTTTTAGATAACTAGATAATGGTGTTTCTCTCTGGCAGCAACACAGATGGTAGGAGGGCAGTCATTAACCTACGTGAATTTTTAGGTCCATCTTGCTAGTGCATTCATGAGCTTTACCTATTGGCATTGTCAATTATTGTTTATACTGGTGTAGTAGATATCTGTGCACAGTGCCCTGAGATGACGATGCCTGCAACAAGCTAGAATGTGATTGGGAATCAAATTCGTCACTTGTTTTCCAATCTGTATTCAGCATGGGGGGGGGGGGGAGGATGATGATACTGTAGTCATTTCGTGGCCAGAAGCAGGAACTAGTCTGAGGGTTAAGCAGTCAGCGTAAGAAGTGAATTGGGTCTGGGCATTGACCAGGTAATTGGAGAAATGGAGACTAGTATGGAGATTGGGGTCAAAAGAAGACCAGATTACGGAATTGACTATATGAAAGTAACCGGAGGACTTCGGGGACTACATTAGCAGACCTACGGTGCATATTCATCTACATTTCTGTAAGCCTAAGGCAAGCGCCCATTTTTTCTGGAGAAATTGTGTATCTATGGCAGTTTTGTGTTCGGGTGTTGTCTCTGAATCTAACGTTCTACAATATGTCTAAATTCCGTTTAAAACAAAATAATGGTCAGGAAAATAATTTGGCAACAATAGGAGTAACTCGTTAGTGATATTTGAGTAAGAACGACTATAAGAGTTGCTAGTATGCTTTATGTATTTTGCTCCGTGTTGGCACCCATTCTTCAGCATTACTTGGGTGTAACCGTGAAAACATTAACTTGTATGGAGCAGAAAGTGAAACACTTTTTTTTTTTTTAAGCACTGGCTGCCTCTATCCTTCAAGTAATTAAGCCATCAAAATGGGATTTAGGGTGATGCAAGCTAGTTATTTTGTCAACGCAGAACTTCGGTTACAGTGGCTAATGTAAATTTTTTGAAGGCAAAAACTAAGCTATACGAACACCAAACACATTTGTTTCGCAAGATGGGCAGTGTGGTGGAGTTGTAGGTTTTATCAAAATGGTGCAACTGTGACCAGGGCGGGGTCTAGGATTTTTGAGGCCCTGGGCAAGAAGGCAATGTGCGAGGCCCCTCTAATTTGCATACTACGTGATATATTCCGGGCTGTGTGCATCTCCATAGATGATCCGGCTCCTGACGCTGCTTTGTGTAGACCTGCACCTCTTTTACAGCTCATAAAGGGCTGAAGGTGTGAGAATTGCTTATCAGAAAGGGTTAAAATTCTGGGGCAATGACCTGCTAGACAATGGGTGTCCCGTGGTAACTCTTAATGGGCAGTAGGGCATTGCAAGACAAGCCTGCAGAATGTCTCCTTGCAACTGGGACCATAGGCCATCCATTGTCCCTCGTGACCTTGATGTTAATAATGTGCTTGTTCGTTGCCATTTTAATCACTCGTGTGTAATTCTTATTTTTAGTCTACAATTGTTTTTCATGACTTCTTTTTTTTTTTTTTTATTTCTGCTGTAGGTTGCCATTGTAAATCTGTTTGCAGGAGTACTACAAAAGTGAAGGCAGCATTTCAGGCATCTTCTAGCTGTTTCCTGTACAAACACTTGTAAATATCAACGTGCAGAATGTTCGAGAACTAGACATGGCTAATTAGTTTTGTTGACAGCACTTCTTCATTATCCTTTGTGTGTTTAAATAGTTTGATAGGTAAGATTTTAGGTGGTGAATGTCGTACATTTATCAACAGATTGATGGTTAACACTTGTTAATACTTCGGTTTAATTGAGTGATGCACAGCATTTAATTTTGAAGATTTTGACCCTTTGCTTTTGACCATTTACTCGTTTTCGGGTGTAGTCTTGTTTTAACTTTTATGTAAAAGAGCTGGTTTGCTTATGCATTTGATGAGATGTAGCAGCACATCATGGTTTGTAGGGACATGAAGATACAGACCATTCTGAGCTGCCTCGTTTCTTCAAGGATTTTCCCAGAATATGGTTTTATGAATGCGTTTACCTTCAACTGAGTTGTATGCAGAAGAACAAATAATGTCCATCAGTTTGAAATTGTAGCAGATGTCTGAATCGAACCTTCCATCCTCAGCTGTTGTGCACTGCTCTATTTCACCACTAACGTCTAAGCTCTCCCATTTGTTTGTCCTGCTTCATTGTTTCCCAATTAGAAGTCGCCTACAAAAGTCATTTTGTCAGCAAGGCTCTAGCAGCACGTAAATACTGGAGTACAGAACTGCTTGCATGCTCTCCAGTATTGCATTGCTGCTGTAGTGACGCTGTATCATACTGCAGACAACTTCGGCGGAATAGGACCACACAGTGCAAGCATGTGATGTTCTGATGTAGAGGTTTGGTTAATGTTGCCTTTCCCAATATTGGTGACCACATTTTTAGCTCAAAATGTTATAATTGTATTAACCCCTTGGCCGCAGCGGTAATTGCGGCGCGGGGGGTGAGCGCGGCGCCGCCATGCTCGTGACTGAACCACTCCGTCATGAGTTACGGGCGAGCTGTGCTCATGACGGCGTGGTTCCGTCACGACCCCGCCCACTCACTAATTCGCCCGCACAGGCGAGGAATCAGTCCCGCGTGGGCGGAGCGGCCGCAGCATGACGGAACCACGCCGTCATGAGCACACGCCGCCCGTGGCTCATGACGGCGTGGTTCCGTCATCCGCAGGGAAGGGGTTAAATATATCTAAATTGTTATTGGAGTTCTTTTTTTCCCTGTTTATTTATTTATTTTTTAGGTTGGTTACTAGGACCTACCTTAAGTGTCTTGATTTATTGTTTCCATAGACCATTTGGTATGGAAATGCCCATTTGAAAGGAAAATGCTCGGTTCTCATAAGTGGGTGCACTGTTATATTATGCTATATTTTGTTTTGTAAACACTGATTATTTACTGTACGATTTATTACACTATTAATGTATTTAGAGTTTAGATTGGATTACTGTGTCCAATTAACGTAGAAGGTCTGAAGTAGAAAGATTGTAAAAAGCAGCTCAAGTTAAGAATTTAAAATGATTAATTTAGAGCGCCTAAATAACCATGTAATTGCCGAATCCAGGCCATTAAGTGGCCGAGAATAGTTAAAAGGCTTCATTTCGAATGTGCATGCTTGTATGTGAATGTTAACTTATCTTGACAAACCTAAACGTGGTGATTAAAAAAAATATATATATCCATGGTGGGCTAACCATTTTTTCATTCTTTTTAATGTGTGAACAAGGCAGGTGTGCCGAAACGTGTTACAGCAGAGATTTTGATTAAAACGCAAGACTGAATGGCAACGCTACCCCTGTGTCGGATTCATATGTGGGATTCGGAAATGGTGTTCATATATAATTTGCTAGGAATGTTACATTTCTCATTCCTCCCCATCACTCGGGCAAGACATGGGCTGTAAACTAGTTAAGTTAAATTTAAACTAATTCCAATAGTAAGTTTACCTACATTAAAGAGGTAATCTAAAAATACTGCAGTGGATTGTCAAAAACTAGTATTTTTGCTCCTCCCCATCATTAAACATTACACACACAAAAAAAGTTTGCTGTTAAAACGTATCTTTATAGTTTTTTTTTTTTCCAGAGATCTAAAAGCTTTTTTTAAAATCATTTTTAAATAACAGGATCCAAGTGTTAAATTCTGTAATGTGTGGGCGCGCGCAGGGAGAGGGGGGTTTAAATACCAATAACCATATTAAATAGTACAAATATTATATTAAAACCGCATATAATTGATTGTTAAAAGTTTCTTGCATTTATACAAATCATTTCTCTTTATTCTATGTTAGTCAAAGTGCAGCATTTCTCTCCATGACACATTTGCCTACGCAAGTGCTTAACCTTCGCTCATACGAGATAAAGCATTTCTTTCTCTTCTCATATTTACATTTTAAGACTGGCCTAGAAATATGAAAATGTAAATTTATTTTGGGGTAGTAGATTTTTCAAGAGCAGTGGGCAGTTCTTTCTTGTCCTTAATGGGACTGTTTTTGTGATTTCTTGAAAGTTAAGATTATACATGTTCCTTGTACTTCAAAATCATCTTTGCTGTGTGAACAAAATATCCCAAATAAATACCTTGCTTCGAAACGACAGTATTTCAAGAATATTCAAATTGTTTTTGAGATGTAAAGGGAGGAGCTTTTACTATTATACAACCACACTTCTCAAGATATACATATATTTTACAGTTGGCGATTGTGAACTAGTAATTTTCAGTGGTGGCTGCCGCACAACAAAAGTGGGGGAGGGGAGAGATCGGGAGGGGATTGAGGATAAAATAAAATATATATTATATTAAATATATATATATATTAAAAAAAAATTTTTAAACCCTACCGCTCTACGCCGACAGCCACCTCTGTGCTTCACTCCTGGCAGTCTCTGGGAAGACCAATTGGTGCATACACGACCACACACCATGAAACCAAGCAAGCAGAATACTCTTTGGCACTTGCCTGAGGTCAGGGGACATTTTCCTTGTGGTATGTGTGCGTCCTGTCCATTTACAGAACATACAACGTCTGTTGACATAGGAACTGCACAACCTTGGACTCTTCCTAAACACACGAACTGTAATAGTGACAGGCTTATATATTTGATCACTTGTCCATGTGCCTTACGCTACGTGGGCATGACTACTTGGAAGGTGAAAATCCGTATTTTAGAACACAGAAGCACCATCCGCTGCAAGAAAACTGCCACAAAACTTACAAGTCACTTTTTAGAAAAGAATCATTCCCCTGAAGATCTTAAGTGGATAGTTTTGGAGAAACCTGCCATTCCTGCACATTTAACTGACGTCTCTACATACCTCTTTAGGCGTGAACAACGTTGGGTACATAGGCTAAACACAGCTGAGGTGGGATTGAATGATGATATTCCATGGGTCGCTCTTTAAATGCGCTGTGCACAAGGTATAGGGTAGAGTCATTTACAACAATATGGTAAAATACTAGGTATATAATGGCTGGATCATGGCATTCATGTGTATTATGCCTCAAGGACAACCTTATGATTAAACTGAAACGCATGCTCTAGGGGGTCTTTTCCCCATAGCGCTGCTTTTTGATATAGATGGCACGATGTCTGGAGCGGTGCACTGTATTAATAAATATTGATATAATATTTACAAAACATTTAAACGAATAAGTTTTGAGTATGGCTATCCAGCGCGCCTTAATAATAAGCATGCACCAGAGAGGCTCGTGTTTGCATATCGAACCTGCATTGTATAGCAAACTCGCACTGCTTAAAACTACATTCCCCAGATATTTTGACCAAAAACACACATGCGCGTAGGAATAGTGTCGGATGACATCGCGCATGCGCGTAGGTTTGCCCATTAGTGCTGGCTGTCGGTAGCGCGCGCAAATTTCAGTATTTAAGTAGCATTCAGTCACCAGCGCACTTACCTCCCGCGACAGTCTCCGCCCGACCGGGGTACCGACGGAGAGGTAAGTGATTTTGCTGTTTTCCCTCCCAGTATTTGATGAGGTGCTGACTAATGCGTACTTTATCTGTATTTGCTCGCCTTTTTTCCCTTTTTTCCTGCCTTTGGAGTTAGTGCCCCTCTATTTTATTCAGACTCCATGCGATAGGCACGAGTGGTATAGAGGCTCTATGACCCTTTTCTCGCTGTTTTATAACTATGCAGCCTTCCATTTATATCATGGTTGTGTCTAGTTTTTTCTAGTGTGTTCTAGTTAGCCATTTGTTGTAAACCCCTTTATCTAGATATTCACGCAATATGCTGAAGCTGTGTTAGAGGCCCAGTCGCTGGCCTTCTCTTTTCCTTTTGCTTAATAACCTAGCAGTCATACAATTTTATACTTGTGCAATATGACAGGGATGTTTATTTAATATGTGAGACATGACTGGGGTTGTTCTTCCCCGTAGAATAAGATCTTCTATGACATACATTGTATAGAGGGTGTCCCTGTTTTAACATATCATAGATTGTGATACATATTCAGTGTACCCCGTTTGATTCACACAAGGGGACATGTGGCATCATTGCATACATGTTGTTTTTTGATGGAGTATGGTGCTCTTATGACTAGATTTGGTACCTATATGCTTTAACTGTGCCAGTGTGTTTGATATTTTTGTGTGTTCTTAGCTGACATTAGCACACTGTGTATACTGTTCCTCCATAGAGCGGTGCCTCCCCTCTGAGCTGTTGCCAGGTTGAGGTCTGCAACGTACCCAGTTGTTACGGGTAAGCATGACACTGTTTCTGTGCAGACACTTTTCTGGTGTAATTTGCAGGAGGAGGCAGTCTGATCCTTCCTCACTGCCTTGTTATCTGATGTTTGTGCGTTGTTTGTGTGTAAGGCCTATATTGTCTTTTATCTATTTTCATTAGGTACGGGTACCTTCCATAGAACAGGAACCGCAAGTATTTCTGGTTCCGGGTGCTCAACTAAAAGTTTTTAATAATTTTTTTCTTTTTTTCGCACAATTCACTTAGCAGCAGCATCTTAGTGGTCCTGAAGAAAGCCTATCCCGAGTTGGGGGGCCCCATGGCTGAAACATGTCGATCATAATCTATCACTTGACACGTGCGGTTTAAATCCATACCGCAGGTGCACTGTTTTTTAATCCTGACAGCGAGAACCCCTGAATAAAGCTCACGTTTGGTTCTCTCTAGCCAGTTTTAACATCACTTTACTCACTTTAATTCTTTTGCGCTGCTTTCTCACTCACACTAGCAGTCTCATTTGGAGGAACTAGCAGATTCAGCTAGAGTAGTTGAAAAACATCCCTGAGCTCCTCCCTCTCAGAGAGGGGGTTGTAGCCCTCAGAGAGGAACTAGGTTTTTCCTCTGGGAGGAGTCCCAAATGATGAAGCATGCCACCATAGGTGGGTGAGGGATTTCTTTCTAAAGGGATCTTTCCCTCAGTTAGGTCTTTTGTTAGTGCCTATGTGTATGTTTGTCTGGTTTGTTCAGATAACTTAGACCCAAGTATTTTTGTTGTTTTTGAGTCTCTGGGAAGGCACAGGCTCCCCACCCAATCTCATGCTATGAGAGCAACGCCAGGATTCTTCCGCTCAGACAGTGCCTGGGAGCCTGTGGCTATTTTCCAACCCGGCTGTGAATGCAGCTGGGTTGGAGAAATAGAAGTGAGCATGTCTGTTTTGCTGACCTAAGATGGCCACCACTTCTGCCTGTCATGGCCCCCACGCATGCACCGTCTGCCAGAGCCCAACACAGAAAAATAAAATTATATTATTGTTTTAATTTTCTTTGACTGGCTGACCAGTGGGGCGACGCTCCTCCGCCATTATGAAGAAGCTCCTCCGCCATTATGGAGAAGCCACCCCTGGTAATTTTAGCTAAACTTGCATAGGAAACGGGTATTTTAAAGTTTTTAACTTTGCCCATCTGACTATCCACATAAAAAAATTGCAATATAAAGCGTTTGCCCTAGTTTTGCAACTTGGTTAAGGAGGCAAAAGTGGAGCAGTGGAGAGTACCAAAGTGTGTGAATTGTTAATCGAATCGTAAGAGTGTTTTTTTGGGGGGGAGCGGGGGTGGGGGGGGGGGGCTGGCTAGCACCTAAAAAAAAAACTGCCGGACAGTAACAAAGTCCTCGGCCCAAATTAAAATACATTTGTGGTTTGGTGTAAATCCTGTTAAGAGGTTAAAATGGTTAATTTTAACTTTGTGTCGCTTAGACAAAACCCGACTCGGAGCCGCAGATTCAAACCAGATTGTCCAAGAGTTTTCTTTATGGCTTAGGGACTGCAAAATGTCAGTTGAGAATCCTAAAGCCTCGTAATTTGTACTGCAGCTACCTTTACGTGGTTCTCTTATTTATTGAGCAAGATATAAGAATTTTGATCACAAAAAATGTTGAGGGGGGGACCTGTGGGTGCCAAGGAATCATGCCTTTATTTTGGTGGGCTTAACTGCGGATTCCAGAGACCAGGAAATGCATTCATGCCCAGAAAAAGTTGCGGGTAGGGGGGGCTATAGTGCTAGGTTTGAAACACTGTCTGCCTTGGTTTTATAGCCGTTACCTGTGACGTGTAAGAGTCCGTAAGTAATCCTCAAATATTTTTGTAGACCAAAGCGGTTTCCTAATCCAGAAATTCACAGTTGGACAATCTGTATTCTAAAGACATGCATGTTAAACTGAGCTAGATAACTATCGTGAAAAAAGAAACCTACAGGAACACCTACTATAATAACCTTGTGGGGAAGTTATTGATTTTGCTTATCTGCTGCACTGAATCCACAATTCGATTACGGTAAACTTGAAGCTGAAAGAAGCATGGATTTAGGAAAATGGCGACAGCAGCTGACGAATCTCAGAAGTGTAGTGTTTAGATTCGGATCTAACAATCATTTGTATATATTAGCTGTGTGCGTGCCCACACAATGCAAAGTTTATATCACATAGTGGTCCTTGTGTGTTTATTCACGTGGCCGCATATTTTATTCGACTGCACCAAAAAAAATAATATCAAGGTGAAGATGTTAGTTTTCCATTTGGTCTGAACTTATAATTGCCCAACCGATTCCTCAACGACGTTGTGCCTAGAGTGGGTAGTTTCATTTCACTGTTATATATTAGCTATATTTTGTTGATACAGTTACCCTTCCCCCTCAGTCAGATGATTGAAGTTGTCATTTCCAACTAGAGGCTTTTTTTGCCTAATCCTTAAAAAGCTTGAGTCCTTAAAACGTTTTGTATCATTTACTTCACGCTTCGAAGATTGTTCACTGCAGGTGAAAACATGCCTGTCATAGGAATGAGGGTGCTGTTTTAGTGTATTTGTTAGATTCACGTTATCAGTTTTGAACTCGTATCTACGATGAGGAACAATGTAATAAAAATAATTACACCGAACCCCGATTTTTACTCTGTATGGGTTTCAAGAGAAGTCAGGGCCGGCTTTAGCGCTGGTGGCGCCCGGTGCGAGAATCATTTTTGGCGCCCCATGACCGCCTCCTCGATTCTCTCACTACCACCAGGCATAAGGGCCCCTCATCTCTCCAATGATAAGTTATTGCTAAACGAACGCCCGCCTCCCATGAGGTCGGCGCCCCCTCCACTGGTCAGCGCCCAGTGCGGCCGCACCAGTCGCACTGCCCTAAAGCCGGCCCTGATAACAGTAACATGGATTGATAAAAGACTGCTTCTGTATCTCGAGTTATTTTTTTTATATTATACTTGTTTATAGTGTGCTTTTTATTACCATTCGTATAACCTTAAATGCGAAACGAGTCTCGATCGTAAGGAAGAGCCATGCAGGTTTTGGTGTACTTGGCAGATCATATACTCGTGAACAGGTCCAGATATATGGTTTAGTGAGAAGTGCGAACCACTCATCCCTAGGTGAATATTTCAAGTACTGTCCTGGCCATACTATAAAAGCCGGAAATCTTAACACATTTAGTGCTTAACAATGGCAAGTATAATATTAGCCTTCAATACAAATTAAATACTGCTTATAAAGAGCCAAATAAGCAAGAATGGGCCCAATGTAGAATAAAATGTGCTTTTGTGTTTCTTTGCTACGTTTTTCTGAACACTTTACCTTTTAAGTGGATATCTGGACGATTTGCTCCCGAAATGCATTTAAACAAAATCTTTATATGACGAGTAAACACTTAAATGGTGTCAATTGTCCATCTTGCTTGTAAAATTAAGTTGAACAGCTGACATTAAAGGCCAAGTCACACTTCCTGGGTACAATATTACGTAAATATTCCCGTGGAATAGAGCCAGTTTCAATGCACGTGCACAAGCAAGTAACGTTCATATGCTGAAGTACCTCGGTCTGCCAGAAGAGGCGTTGATGCCTATAGAGAGAAAACGACTGCCCGTCTATCTTCATTGGTGTGTTTACGAGTAAAGAAATCCCACGGCACCAGCAAAGAAGAGGGCGATATGTGGTAGGAGAGCAACCACGAGTTGTGTTTAGTACCACAAGTTTGTTCTGGAAGGAAACGAGCATCGGTCTACTTTAGTTACTTTGTAAGGAAGCACATGCTTTTTTAATCGGTCACCTACTGGATCAGCATGTTACCTGATCAGCATGTTACCTGCTTAATTTAATAACGCGACTGTTTTAGTGCTTGATGCTATGAATAACGATAACGGTATGATACAGCCAAAGGGTGGGGCACGGATACGGTTTAGTTCGTACAAAATGACAACTAGAATCGTTCAGGCAAACGGTGTCTTCCAGAGTGAAGTACCTGTTGGTGTGGCATTATCCTAATGTGAATGTTGAAACTCAAAGATGGCATCAAAACGGTTCCAGCTTTTTGTATGTTTAGGCATAGAACGAGATCAAGTTTTCAAGGGAATCTCAATTTATTTTCACTCTGAATTCAGGTAACTATTTCTGCTAATATAAGTATATCACTTAAAATATTAGGTGGAAAAATGAGACTGAGCCAGTTTCTCTTACCACCCCCCTGGGAAGAAAAATGTCTTTAGTCTTGCTAGCATAGCTGTTTTCCAAATCCTTTAGGGTTACATTAAACGAGAAAATGCACCATTGAACTTTTGTCAATAAAAAATAGTTCTCAAAGTGCTTGAGTAGAATGTACTTTGGTGCACTTGTGATACATATCACTGCTTGGCTGTCATGCACACTCAAGATGCATTGATCTATAAGGATGTTGCATTTTACCACCAGGAAGAAGTGTCTGGAGCAAAGTAGAATCCAGAATGAACAGGGTTTCATCACCATGTGTGGCAACCATCCAACCGGTGAGGTCACCCTCACTAGTGGTCCAAGTAACCAGGGAAAGGTGAAGGTACCTGGATGAAAGAGTAGCTCCATGTACCTCACTTGTTATAGCTGTCCCTGTTGACACCCCCAGAGAGCGAATGAAAGAAGTACCTAAATTCGCAGGCCATCGCCTTCTCCAGGAGATTTTTGTACAGATGAGCCCAGCTCCTCCTATTTCCTGAGCTTCAAGCTTTCAGTGTACAAGAGTCAGGCTTGTCTCGCTGGAGCACTGAGTTGCAGGTTGAGTTGATCTTCCTATTAAAGCATGAACTGGCTGTGAGCTAATGCTTTCAATCTTTCAGATGATTTTGGAGACTTTCTCCTGTGGGTGGTGTCTGTAGCTGCTCCAGCCTGATAGGTTGGTTGCTGTCTAGACTTCTCTGTCCTTGCACTTGAGGTTGGTTTCAGCATTATACTGGTGGCTTTTGAGAAGGGGGGGCAAACAAAGCCTTGGTGCAGTAGGAAAAACTCCTTTGGTGTTCTGATACACCCAGATTCACCTCTGATATGCAAAGGCATTCGAAGTAGAGCACTGGGATCCAGCAGTTTCTGCATGCTATATCACTTGTCACAACAACATCACCATTTTTGGGAAGTTAGTTGCTCTAGCTCCAGAATGGCACTGTTCCAGTAAGTATATGACTGGGTTCTTTATTCTGCAACCTATTTAGACAAACAGGAGTTAACACTTGTTTCCCTGCACAGCTGTTGGACACCGCGAGGTACCAGTGGACAATGAAAAGTACATACTTCCCAGTTGATTTTCTCTGGTTTGTAATCGAGGATTGTGGGCTTCATGCCATAAAAATTCATCCGGCCCTTTGGACCAGGATTAGCTGGATCTGTTGTTGCTGCACCTGTCTCAGCCCCCTTTGGCAGTGACTGCAGGTATTGTCTTTATGATGATGATATATCATGCTAGATTTCTTCATAGATGATTTGAGTAGTAAGTCGAGGCTCTTTGCCTAATGGCAAAGTGTAGTTATCACTTCTGGTGCGACGTTTAAGGCCAGGTGACTCCCCTGAGCTAATTCTGTATCGTCAACCCCAGATACTAGTTTTGGCATTGAAATCCTGCCCTTTGAGAAGGTCTGCCAATATGGGGTGGAGCTTTTCTTGTGAAGAGCAGGGTCTGTACGGATTTGCTTGTGGTGGGCTTCTGTTTAGGGTGGTAAGGTGGGTGAAAAACAATGGCCTGGAATGTGTGCCAGAGTGTTGCCAGCAGCTTAGATTAAATGAAACATCCCTTCAATCTGCTTATAGTTGTGCTAAGTGCGATGGGTATTTCCAGATGTGGGTCCCCTTCTCACTCTAGCACTGGGCATGAGCTGCTCCGTACTGACGAGGCCCAAATATTACAAGACCATTCTCGGGTTGCTTGTGTTGACATTTCAGGGTGAGTTGTTCCCATGGGGATCATGGTATGCACCTATTAGTGTAAGACTGCTTCTGTCTAGCATGGCGGGTGAAAAATGGACTAGAATGCGACCGCTAGTGGCTGAGATTAATTCAAGCATTCCATTCATCAACTTGTTCTCTGAGAATGGCAAGTTCCTCTGTGGTTATCGAGCAATGGCAATAGATTTGGAGAACGCTTTTCCCTGAGCCTGCTATCTCAGTAGTTAGACAGCATGTACTGTGACCTAAGGGGCTTTCTAGTCTGTGTCCAGGAGCTGCAAGTGCAGTCTGGTAGTTTCTCCAGAGGCCCTAGAGACAACTCGCCACATGGGCAAGAAGATGAAGTGATTTGGGGTATATGGAAGGGTGATGTATCAGTCTGGTGGTCTCTCACTGTGGCAGGCCATTGCGGCCATTTCCTACACAGGTTTTACTGCTATGCCTCCATGGTCTCAGACTACGCCCAGAAAGAGTATTGATTCTTGGTCACTGACAGACAGAAAATGATCATGAGGCTCAGTACCGATTTACTTAAGACTGACCTGTTTAGAGTGGCACAGTGAGTGAACAACAATAGGTTAGGATGCTTCCCAGAGTAATTGCAAGAGGTTTAGAGTATTTGGAAGCCTTCCTCCCAAATCCTTTTGTGTGCATCCAGGTCAATCTGGCCAAGGAAACTGGAAAAGAAGCTGCTAATGTCCAAATATCTCATCAACTATGCTGCCAGGATGATTGCTTTCTGCCTGTCCACCATGTGCTGGCAGTCCTGGCTCAACCCCTCTTACCCAGGATTAAAAAATAATTGAACTCCACGTTGATGACAACACTTTATTCCTCAGACAGAACAAGGTGCTCTAGCAGTAAGCAATTTGGGGGTGACCGTACCCATTATTGATAGCCAAGCTGGTCAGAGGACCACCACCTGTTTACCAGCTGTGCGGAGGCCTTCAAGTCTTTGAAGGTTAGAGACTCTTTTAGACCCAAAAACAAAGTTGGAGCTTCTTCTGTCTAAAGAGCTTGACGGGTGGTGGTTCAGGGAAAGAACAAGCTGACTCCCACAGCTAAGGCCAAAAACTACTCGTTACTGTTTGTCCTAGGGGCAAGTTGCCCCACCTTGATACCATCTCAGGAGGCCTATTCTGAACCATTTGAGGGCAGGAGGAAGTTTTCCCTCCACCGCAACCACAAGACCCAGATTGAAAAGGTGTACAGGTCCTCTCAGTAAGGAAGAACTGCAATGGTGTACAGCTCCTTTGACCTCAACCATCCAGGTTGCATTTAGGTGACATTCAGCCCGCACCCCAAGAACAACTGCAGAAGATAGATTTCCTTATGAGCAGTTGAGCTGTTGTGTAGTTCCTATACAGGATCTGCGCATTTGGACAACATACACTGCGGGCTTTGGGTCAGACTGATTCTAGACACCCCCACCGAGTATGTTGACCTGTATACCAGCTAGCTCACAGTGCCACTAGAAACTCCTTACCGAGAATAGTTCTTGGCAACTATCGAACATGACAACCCTGATCCCTCAGGACTGTGGAAACAGTGTACTACTTTTCACTCAGTCACTCGTGCTCACTTCGTCTCAGAGAGATACACAGAATCAACAGTAGGGACGTTTTCAATAAATATTTATTGAACAGTCGTTATTCTAGTGTAAAATAGGTGTGCTGAAACAATCATTAGACATTAACAGATATAGATGATTAGAAGCACTAGGAAAGTAAAAGGATGGTATAGTTCTACCATCTTGCTATAACCATGAATACAGTTGAATATATGAAATACATGATAATGAAAATGCGTTCTCCTACAATGCTACCCTAACTAGATGTACCCAAGTGTACCTAGCATGTATGTAGGTGTTAAGCCAAGAGTCCCTCTAGGACGAAGTCGACCCCCATTACCTGAAGTGAGAAACTGTGGGACCCCGTCCTGGTTTCGGATTGGACACCCCGCAAGGGATGTCAGACCGCTGCGAGCTGGAGTATCTGCATGCAGAGGCTTCAGCGTCTCGCGTCAGTGTGTTGGCATGGAAGTCCTGATCTCCTCTATCTCAGCAAGATTTGATGTTTATATACCCAAAAGTATCCCCAGGGGTTCTACCTTGCTGTGCCACTGTCGGACTTAGGATGACGTAGGGAATGAACCTTGTACATAGTAATTATGCAGGAGATGGTAGTCCTGCTGAGCTTCCAATGATCCTCATGCATAATGTATGAGGCTCTTGTTCAGGGAAAACTCCACGTTCTGTAAGCAGTACTGTAACTAGGTAAAGGGTCAGTCCTAACAGCCAGTTATGTATGTAGTGTAGGGATGAATATAGGTGAAAGGTTGGGATGTTACCTGAGCCTTTATTGGGGTACCTATATGGAATATAACCCCAACTCATCCTACTGGACGACATAATCTAATTCGAACGTACTACCTGTCTAGGTACTGGTACGCAAACATATTTAGTAAAAACCATATTTTCGCCAAACAATAAAAATATGTTAAATGTTAAAAAAAACTCTAAAAAGTGCTAAACTGAAAAATTGTCACCTAAGCCATAGCTCTAATATGTCCGTATATATAGTTTGAACAACTACAAGCATCAAAAAGCCATGCAGGTCATAAAAGTGTCAATTTATTTTGGAGTTCCAAATTTAGTTCTTTTTTTTCCCCAAAAACCCGAATTTTTTCCCAGCACACGACGAGCCAAATGTTTGTGTCCTGGCTGGTAGATGCAACATCGCTGTTGCCTGCCTTCGCAGACGATCCCTGTAACACCTCGCAGAGTACGTCAATCGAGCATAGATGATCTTCCGTACTGCCTGCAGCCGATGCTGGGGCAGCCTGTGCTCCATCCAAGGCCTTGTTGTTAGTGGAGGAGCCGGTATCCATTCCTACAGGAGCAGAAACTTCCTGTGGAGGCTCTAAGAATGCCGCCATCAACATAGGAATACGCTGGGGACACTGCAGAACATGGGCTGTTATCGGGTCCAGAAGTGCATCAACGTCCGGTTGCGCAATCATTGGAAGTGTCAGACAGAGATCCAACACGCATTCTTCTCCGCAGAACAGGCATCGGAGAACAGGTAAGAGCAGTCCATCCAGACTGGTCTAAATGACAGGAACCAAGATGCACTCAGTTCCTGTAGGCGAGGTGTGCCCAGATGTTGTACCATGCGATCACGGTATCTACGCTCCAGGAGCACTGTTTCCATCTCCTTGGTGACTGGGACATCCATTGCGTAGCAGAAAAATTGCAATCAGGATACCTGCTATCAGAAACAGGATCAGCGGAAGTCCTCCAAAAATGCTTCAGAATATGGAGTGTAAAAGGTTTGGTATAACTCCGAGGACCGTCTGAAAGGTGCTTAACAGTCCTGAACCTATGGTCTTAAATAGGTGTACTATCCCAGTCGTATCAGACATGTTAAAGATATGATTTACCATTTCTGCGAAATGGAAGGGGCAGTTCGTACGTATGAGTGCCCGTATCTCGGCCGAGGATCTTGCGATCTGGAGATCAAAAGTCTCCCGGGTGGAGGTTAAGGGCACGGTTTTCTGTAAAAGCATGGCTTTCATTCCGCTCAAAATATCAAGCCGTATAAGAGAAACATTTAGTGAAGGCCATAGCGGCGCCTCCCTGACTGCATGTGTTGGTGGAAACAATACTTGCATATACAGCAAGTAACCCTGGAGCTCACGGTTACCAGATATGCGATGCCCGGAAGCATGCCACAACAACCTTGATTGTTCAGCATCAAGTAACTCCCATTCGAAAGTAGCTTGAATACCGGAGTAATCACAGCTACTGGGGTACCCCTCAAGTGGCAGGATAGGTTTGCTACCGAACCATTGCAGGTCCTGTGTAACATAATATCCTGGCATATGAGAGATCCACTCAAAGCGCTCTCGCAGTTTGTACCGCTTAGAAACACTTCTCGATTCCCCACTCCTGCATCGAAATCTATATGGTAATTCCCAAGATTCCTTGATGAATTCCCTACCCATTTCTTCATATCTGCCTGCCTGTTCTAGGCAATACTGAAACTGGAAAGTTGTGACCGGTAAGGTTATATGGCCATGGATTAACCACTCTGTGGTCGGTGATTCTGCCACAGTATAAGGTAGTCTGTCCAGTTTTTCAATTCCCAGCATTGTATATTTTGCTCCCCTCTGTGCCATTTTCATCTGTTTTTCTGTTAGGTTGTATGCAGAAAACAGTGACGTTCTGTTGATAAAACGCCAAGGCGCATAATTGCAGCGTCCAGCTCAATAACATATTAGAACATAATTGTGACTGTCCGTGCTGTAGTATGGACAAATCTTGTTCTAGTACATCAATAGCAGAAGATACAATGTTGCTGTAAGAAACTGGCTCTATATATACTGCACCAAAGTGAGGTACAGTGTGTATAGAGTCCAAGGGTCTCCAGAGGTTTGGCAGAGGTTAAAGTTAGATAGAACCTTACTCTCTAAAGTGGTAGCTTGGTCGAGCAGTAAGGCAGTATCGGAGGACAGTGTAAAGCATTTGATGTCCACACTCAGTCAGCAAAGGAATCCACACACAAGAACTAAACTCTAGGCCAATTGTTTTGTATAAAAAAATATACTGTTTTATTTTTAGAACCAAGCAAGCCTGGCACAGGTAAGCATAAAAATACTTTTCAGTAGTAAATTACTTGTATGAACACAGTTCAAAATTGCAGTGTAACTTGTACTGGTTTTGGTTACAGTTTTAAGTAAGCAGTTTGCAACACATTGCAGGTATAGTACATTCAATTGAATGGGCTTTTTTTTTAAAAATATCTTTATTAGGTTTTTTCAACCAACACAATTTTTCACCCCCCCCAGCTCCCACCCCCTGGTCAGACAGGTATAACATTTAATACATTACACACTTGCATTATATCTTTCAAAAAGCCGTAGATTCGATGAAAGTCAGTTATATTGGTAAAACAACAACAACAAAAAAGTCAGAAAAAAACAAAGAAGAAAGAAAAAGGAATGCACAGACCTGATGCAAATAAATCTTTACAAACAATTACACACGGCCTTGAGCTTGGCACCATTCTAAAAGGAGTCCAGATCTTCATCCCTCTTTTACGCAGTTGCCTACCCTTCCGTTTATAGATGGCCACCTCCATATTGGAAATTGCTAACATCCTAGCTAGCCACTGTTGGAAAGACGGAGCGATAGGATCCAGCCAAGCTGAAGCGATACACAATCTTAAAAATGCCATTGCAATAAAAACTAGTTCATGGCCTGGTCTTGCATGACAAGGGTCCGTTGCCCCTAATAATATTACATCACTAGACAGTACAATATCACATTGAAGTACGGCAGTCAAAAATTTCACTATCTCATGCTTCAATGATAGACCCATACAAGTAGAGAAAATGTGTACACTGTCAGCTTCATATAGCTTACATCTAGGGCAACATGTCCCCTTGCCACTCCCCCACTTGGCAATTTTGTCTGGCGTATAGTATATGAAAAAACAAGTTTTAAAGAACTGAGTTTGGAGTTTTGTAGACATAAGAATTGTTCGTGACAATAGATACGCATAGTTGAATTCATCGATGGATAGGCCAACTTTTTCCTTCCATTTCTGTGAGATTTTTTCCAGATCATCTGGAAATTGTTCATTGATAATGGAGTATATTTCCCCGATGGTGCTGGCTTTATTGCCATTTAATTTTTCAACTAAAGCAATTTTGCCAAGGGAAACCCTCCCCCCCCCCCCCCCACTTTCCGTAACAAAAAATCTCTAACTTGGAGGTACTTAAAAAGGATTTTCATCTGGATTGAAGAGATTTTTTTAAGTGCCTCAAAAGATTGAATGCCGGAAGGGGCAAGGAGACAACCCACTTGGACAATTCCGGCTTAGTTCCATTTCTGTATATATCCATCGCTAAAAATTTCGGGAAGACTAGGATTATCCCTCAAAGGGGTGTAGAACGAGATTCGCCCAATTCCTAGTATTCGCCTTACAGCTTTCCATACCTTAAACCCACTATAAAGCGTTTTAAATTTAACTTTTTTATGATAACTATCATGCAGGTGTCGCCACAAGTATCCTTTACTCTTATTTCCAAGAAGTAGTTGAAAGGTAGATGGTGTATTGTTACCAGGGACCGCCCCCCTCCCCAAGGTTCCATAGTAATTCTCTACTTTATAATAGCACAGAGGCCCAGTAGTATGCTTTTAGGTTGGGGAGCGCTAACCCCCCACGATCCTTGGAGAGGGTAAGGACTTTATAGGCCCGCCGAGGTTGGGCATAAGCCCAAATAAAACTAGAAAATACACGTTCAATTGATTTAAGCCAATAAGTTGAGAATTCGAGACAAATTGCTCTAAATAAATACAGGAGTTTGGGAAAAAACATCATTTTCACCACATTAATTCTGCCAATGATGGAAAGATGTAAATTATCTAATCGACGTAAATCTTTCTGTATTAAAGCCATCACGGGTTTGAGATTGAGATCAACCACATCGTCTAGTTGAGATGATATACAAACTCGTAGGTAAGTAGCGCTGCCTGTAACCCGGGGATCATCCATCTTGCAGTTTTTATTCAGTACTAGCTGGGTTTTTCCACGATTCAGTGCATATCCAGATACAAATCCGAAGTGATTAGCTTCTTTTTCAATTACTCTCATAGCTGTGTTGGGATCCGCGGTTAAAATGGCAATGTCATCCGCATATGCCAGGGATTTGGTCAAAAAACTCCTGTGACCAGATAGGTTTAATTTCATGGTTACAGTCTAAGTTACGGATAAAGGGATCAATATATATTGCAAAAAGCAAAGGTGAGCAGGGG
This sequence comes from Calotriton arnoldi, assembly GCA_963921515.1. Classification (NCBI taxonomy): domain Eukaryota; kingdom Metazoa; phylum Chordata; class Amphibia; order Caudata; family Salamandridae; genus Calotriton; species Calotriton arnoldi. Next base: position 1,107,715 of record CAWUFW010001383.1, read on the forward strand.
CAACCCTGCCGCGTCCCCCGAGATATTACTAACTCCTTGGTTAGGCTGCCATTCACCATCACTACAGCCCTAGGGTTAACGTATAATTTTTGGACCGTTTGAATGTACCCCTCCGGTACTCCGACCCTGGACATCGAGGCCCACAAAAATTGCCAGGAGACCCTATCAAAGGCCTTCTCGGCATCGAGAAGCACCAATGCCATAGGGTCTCCTGCCAGCTCCATACTGTCTAATAACGTGAGCACACGCTGGATGTGATTAATTGTGGATCTCCCTGGGACAAAGCCGTGTTGGCATTTAGCGACAACTTTGTGAATAATAGGAGCAATTCTATTAGCTAAAACTTTCGAGTAAACCTTTGAGTCTACATTATTAGAGTGATAGGTCAGTAAGAACCTAATGGTGCAGGAGATTTATTTTTTTGGGGAAAGATGACTATCTTGGCTCTAGACCAAGAGATAGGGGTTTGGCCACCTTTAAAAATATGAATGATAAGGTCACTTAGAATAATTTTAATTTGATCAAGGAAAGTAATGTAAAATTCCGAGGGAATACAGTCCAATCCAGTTGCCTTCCCTTTTGGCAGACTTTTAATTATAGTTAAAATTTCTTCTGGATTGGGAATCTCTTCAAGGATGGCCTGATCAACCTCATCAAAATAATCATAGTTTACCTTATCTAAGTAGCTTGTGATTTTCTCTGAATCCCCCCCACCCCCTCCGTGTATAGTTCCTGATGGAACCGCCAGAAGGCATCTCTTATATGTTCAGGGTCAGTAAGTTGGCCTACCACCGGATCAGAAATCTCACGAATCAGATTTAATGACGACTGCTGCCTTGTGCGAACTGCAAGCTGATGCCCTATTTGTTCGTTCATCTCATAAATCATCTCTTTTTGTGATAGCGCCTTTTTAACAGCTTTATCGGTGAAGATATTCGTGATTGCAGCTTTGGCAATTGCCACCTGACTTTGCGCGTTTGTTACTGCTTCTGTACCGGGGTTCCCTATTGTTACCTTTATTAGTTCTTCTTCTGCTTGCCTTAAGGTTTCATAAAGTGCCTTCATGGATTCCCTGGCTAGTTTATTGGCGTATAGCGAATATTGCAGTGTTTCCCCACGGATCCCTGCTTTGAGCGCATCCCAAACAACTTCAATAGAGGTACTTCCAAGATTGTTTAATAAGAAGTTTGGGATCCACTGCCTCATATGAGCACAATATTAGTCATCTAGAAGCAGGGCTTTCTCAAAGGTCCAGGATTTAGGTGTTATTTTTCCTCCTCCCATTTCTAGGGTGCAAATTAAGGGATTATGGTCCGACAGGGCCTGTGGTAACTTTTCCATTTGAGAATTGGATTTAAGTGAATTGGACAAAAATATATAATCTATTCTTACGTGAGTAAGATGTGGGTAGGAAAAAAAGGTATACCCAGGATCATTAGGCTTCAAAGTCTGCCAACCATCCACCAGCCCGTGCATACGACGCATATGCTTCAGAGCCTTAAATACCTTAGGTTTACGGCCAACATATTGCCACCCGTCTTCCATAGACCAATCAATGGGAAGATTAATATTGAAATCCCCGCATATCATTAGAGGTAATGGCCAATGCGTGAGTTCCGCAGAGATCTCTTCAATGACGAGTGGATCATCACAATTACTACCATAGAACGCACAAAGTGTTATTGTTAGCCCATTCCCATATTGACATTCTGTGACCGCCCAACGCCCAAATTTGTCCGCTTTAGAATGAGTAAAAACAAGATCGCCGCCTTTGGCCAAAATAGCAACCCCCCGCACCCTTGCACCCTGCGTCGTGGCACAAATCAACCTGTATCCCAGTGTTTTTAATAAATGTGTTTGGGAACCCTCCATGTGAGTTTCTTGTAAGCATATAATATTGGTGCCCAGTGCCTGTAGACCAACGGTAACTAATTGCCTTTTTTTAATGTCGTTAAGACCGCAGATGTTCATGGATAAGACTCTTAGCACTCCCATCTAATTATCCTTTGAGTATAATCTATATGCGCGCGATTTTGAAAGAACCATTTGTAACTCCATATCCTGATATTACCATCATGCCAGCTTATCCAAATGACATCGATCATAACGTTTTTAAACATCCTGTCTGACCCATCATGCACCCACCCCTCCACCCACCACCAACTTTGGAGGTAACCTGGCATAGCCAGGGGTTTGACATCCGACAAACAGAGCCCCGCGAGCCCGCTGAGACTTCCCCCCTCCCCCTATAGTATCACTTTTTAAAGAGAAAAAAACATGAAATGCGAAAAGCGCTAAACAAAAAAAAAAAAACACGACAAAAAGAGACTCTAGGGTTTTAGCTCCATTAACTCAATTATCCTTAAGGAAATAGCCACCGGGGCTCCTTAAATGGGGGTGAATAGGACTATCTATACATTATACAGAACATTATTACAGTATTAGAGTATTAGACCCCCTACTTATGTCCCGAGAGTTCCTCTAAGTACTTTTTAGCCTGCACCTCAGAAACAAAGCTGCGAGAGAATCCATTGTACACTATTTTTAGTCTGGCCGGATTCTGAAGATATACCACAGCGCCCAGTTTCTCAAACGGATCAAAGAGCTGCCGGAGTCTCCATCGGCGTTCAACCGTGGCATGAGCAAAATCCGGTCTAGTAAAAAATTTTATACCATCAAAAGATCGCCGATTTGTGGGTCTGGCCAAGTCGAAGAGAGTTTGACGCAATAAAAAATTGCCAAAAAATAACAGCATGGCACGAGTATGTTGTTGTTGAGTAGTCGAGGTTCGTTTGGCAAAAGACAGAGGGAATCTATGGGCCCGCTGTATCTCTTTATCCCAGTCCCAGGAATGAAGTTCTGGGAAAGCCCCTTTGAGCAATGAAATCATAAAGCCTCTGGGATCATCTTTTTCAACACCTTCCGGAATCCCTAGAAAGCGGAGGTTGTTGCGCCTCTGACGATTTTCCTGCTCCTCCATCTTCCACATAAGATCTTTAACGATTCCCTCATGCTCGTCGTGCTGTGTTTAGAGAGTGACAACCTCCTTTTCTAATTGCTCCGTCCTTACTTCTACTGAAGCCATGCGATCTACTATTTCGGCACAGGTTTTACCAACTTTCCTGACTGCCCCTTGTAGCTTCTTGGCGGCCAAGCGTGACCTACGACTATCCACTTTAACTTCATCCTGAAAGCTCTTGATAGACTGTAAGATGACCGCCAGAGCTGGATCACTTATAGGATCATTAAGGTCGATCGTTTTATTACTGCCAATAACTGTTTGATTTCCGCCCGAGGCGACAAGGGAGTCAGAACAAATCGTAAGCGGTGTATCCTTATAGTCCCACTTTAAGTGCTTGATACTTTCCTCAACATTCTTTTTTAGGCGGCCCTCCTTTTTCTTTTTTTTTTTGTAGTTTTTTTGAGCCAGGCTTAGTTCTCTGGGGGTCCGTGTTGGAGCTACTATACCACTTATTGCCTTCCTCCCCACTGGATAGCGAGATGCTAATGTCAGATAGTTCTGACTCCTCAGTTAGAGAATAACATTTTTCTAGGTTATCAGGTGTTCTTAGTAGGTGACTAGCCATGTGCAACAATCAATCAATCACAGAATTTGTAGAGCGCACTACTTACCCGCGAGGGTCTCAAGGCGCTGGGGAGAAAAGAAAAAAAAAAAGGGGGGGGGGTGCTGCTACTGGTCGAACAACCAGGTCTTGAGTAGCCTCCTGAAGGTCAGCAGGTCGTGGGTCTGTCGTAGGCTTAGTGGAAGGGTGTTCCAGGTCTTGGCGGCGAGGTGGGAGAAGGATCTGCCGCCGGTGGTTGTTCTTCGAATGCGAGGGACGGTGGCGAGGGAGAGGTCGGCGGAGCGGAGCTGGCGGTTGGGGACGTAGAAGAGGAGTCGTCTGTTGAGGTAGGCTGGGCCAGTCTTGTGGAGTGCCTTGTGTGCGTGGATGAGGAGTTTGAAGGAGATTCTCCTGTCGACGGGGAGCCAGTGCAGGTTCCTCAGGTGGGGGTGATGTGGCTGTGGCGTGGTACATCGAGGATCGGGCGTGCGGAGGCGTTTTGTATGCGTTGCAGTCGCTTGATGAGCTTGGCCGGGGCTCCCGCGCAGAGGGCGTTCCCATAGTCCAGTCTGCTACTGACGAGGGCCTGGGTGACTGTTCTTCTTGTATCTGTCGGGATCCACCTGTAGATCTTGCGAAGCATGCGGAGGGTGTTGAAGCAGGAGGAGGAGACTGCGTTGACTTGCTTGGCCATGGAGAGCGTTGAGTCGAGGATGACTCCCAGGTTGCATGCGTGGTCGGTGGGTGTCGGGGCTGCTCCCAGTGTCGTTGGCCACCAGGAGTCGTCCCAGGCTGAGGGGTTGGAGCCGAGGATGAGGACCTCTGTCTTGTCCGTGTTCAGTTTTAGTCGGCTGATCTTCATCCAATCGGCGACGGCCTTCATTCCTTCATGGAGGTTGGATTTGGCGGCGAGGGGGTCCTTGGTGAGGGAGAGGATCAGTTGAGTGTCGTCGGCGTAGGAGAGAATGTTGAGGTCGTGCTGTCTGGCGATGCGTGTGAGCGGGGCCATGTAGATGTTGAACAGTGTTGGGCTGAGGGATGATCCCTGGGGTACGCCGCAGATGATCTCGGAGGCTTCGGATCGGAATGGTGGGAGGCAGACTCTCTGGGTTCTGCCGGCGAGGAAGGAGGTGGCCCATTCCAGGGCCTTGTCTCGGATCCCTGCGTCGTGGAGGCGTGCGCGTAGAGTGCGGTGGCAGACAGTGTCGAAGGCGGCGGAGAGGTCCAGCAGGATGAGGGCTGCGGTCTCACCGTTGTCCAGCAGGATCCTGATGGCGGCGATGAGGGCAGTCTCAGTGCTGTGGTTGCTGCAGAACCCTGATTGGGATGTGTCCAGGATGCTGTTTTCTTCGAGGTATCGGGTTAGCTGTTTGACGATCTTCTCGATGACCTTGGCTGGGAACGGAAGCAGGGAGATGGGCCGGAAGTTCTTGAGGTCTCTCGGGTCCGCCTTGGGTTTTTTGAGTAGGGCGTTGATCTCTGCGTGTTTCCAGCTCTCTGGGAAGGTCGCGGTCTCGAAGGAGAGATTGATAACGTTGCACAGGTGGGGTGTGAAGGAGCTGCTGGCTTTGTTGAAGATGTGGTGCGGGAAAGGGTCTGACGGGGAGCCGGAGTGTATTGTGCTCATGGTCTTGATGGTGTCATCGATGTTCACGCTGGCCCAGGCTGGCAGGGGGTCGTGGTCAATGGTGTGCGGCGGGTCTGGTGCATCGATCTTAGTTGGGGCTGTCTGGGTGTTGAAGCTGTCGTGGATGTCGGCGATCTTGCGGTGGAAGAAGGTGGCGAGGGAATCGCACAGGGCTTGCGACGGCGGGATGTCGTTGGTGTTGGAGCTGGGGTTGGAGAGTTCCTTCACGATGTTGAAGAGCTCCTTGCTGTTGTGTGCGTTGTTGTCGAGGCGGTCTTTGAAGGAGATTCTCTTGGCGGACTTGAGGTGGTGGTGGTTACGGATGGCGTCTTTGTGGGCTGCGTGGCTGTCCGGTGTCTTATCACTGTGCCATTTCTTCTCTAGTTTCCGGCAGGTACGCTTGGAAGCTAGGAGTTCCGAGGTGAACCAGCTGGCTCTTTTGGTGGTGTCACTGTAGGTGAGTTTTTTCAGCGGGGCGAGGGTGTTGGCACAGTCTATCCATCGTCTGAGGTTGCAGGCAGCGTCGTCGGTGTTGGATGGGTCGGAGGGAGGGCTGAGAGCGAGGTTTGCCCGTAGTTGGTCTTCGGTGACTTTGCTCCAGCAGCGGCGTGGGACCTGTTGGGTGCGGTGGTGTGTGGTGGGTTTCTGGAAGGTGAAATGGATGCAGCGGTGGTCGGTCCAGAGGAGTTCCGTGGTGTGGCTGAAGGAGACGTGGGAGCTTGAGGAGAAGATGGGGTCAAGCGTGTGGCCGGCGGAATGGGTCGGTGTTGTGACGAGCTGGCTCAGACCGAGGTTGGCGAGGTTGTCGATCAGGGTGGTGGAGTTGCTGTCGTTGTTGTTCTCCAGGTGAAAGTTCAGGTCTCCGAGGAGGATGTAGTCGGTAGAGGTCAGGGCGTGCGTGCTGATGAAGTCGGCGATGGAGTCGCTGAACTGGGGTCGGGGCCCAGGGGGGTCTGTAGACAAGGGTACCTCTAAGGGTGGTGTTGGGGTCCGTGTGGATCTGGAAGTGCATGTGTTTGGCGGTGCTGAGAGTGTCGTCGGTACTGGTCGAAACCCTGATGGTGTTCTTGTGGACGATGGCGATTCCTCCTCCTACTGCGTTGATGCGGTCTCTACGGGTGATCTTATAGCCGTCTGGGATGGCTATGGCGATGTCGGGGGCGGAGGAGTCGTTCAATCAATCAATCAATTACGGCATTTATAGAGCGCGCTACTCACCCGGGAGGGTCTCAAGGCGCTGGGGGAAGGGGTAAGTTACTGCTCGAACAGCCAGGTCTTGAGCTGCTTCCTGAAGGAGAGATGGTCCTGGGTTCGCCGAAGGTGAGTGGGGAGGGAGTTCCAGGTCTTGGCTGCCAGGTAGGAGAAGGATCTTCCTCCGGCGGTGGCTCTGCGGATGCGTGGTACGGTGGCGAGGGCGTGGCTGGTTGATCGTAGCTGGCGGGTGGGCGTGTAGAAGGTCATGCGGTCGTTGAGGTACTTGGGGCCCAGGTCGTGGAGGGCCTTGTGTGCGTGGGTGAGGAGTCTGAACGTGATTCTCTTGCTGACGGGGAGCCAGTGCAGGTCTTTCAGGTGTCCGGTGATGTGGCTGTGTCGGGGGATGTCCAGGATGAGTCGTGCAGAGGCGTTCTGGATGCGCTGGAGTCTTTTTGAAGTTTGGCTGTGGTTCCGGCGTAGAGGGTGTTCCCATAGTCCAGTCGGCTGGTGACGAGTGCCTGGGTGACGGTCTTCCTGGTTTCAGTGGGGATCCATCTGAAGATCTTGAGGAGCATGCGCAGGGTGTTGAAGCACGAAGATGAGACGGCGTTGACTTGTCTGGTCATCGACAGGGAGGAGTCCAGGATGAAGCCCAGGTTGCGTGCGTGGTCCGTTGGCTTGGGTGCGGTGCCCAGGGCCGGGGGCCACCAAGAGTCGTCCCAGGTGGAAGGTGATGAGCCCAGGATGAGAACTTCCGTCTTGTCTGAGTTCAGCTTAAGGCGGCTGTTCCTCATCCAGTCGGCGACGCCTCTCATCCCGTCGTGTAGGTTGGCTCTGGCGGTGGTGGGGTCGTTGGTGAGGGAGAGGATCAGCTGGGTGTCGTCGGCGTAGGAGATGATGTTGAGGTTGTGTTGGCGTGCGATGGCTGCGAGGGGGCTCATGTAGACGTTGAAGAGGGTTGGACTGAGTGAAGATCCTTGTGGAACGCCGCAGATGACTTCGGTGGCCTCGGATCTGAACGGGGGAGGCGGACTCTCTGGGTTCTTCCGGCGAGGAACGAGATGATCCATTCCAGTGCTTTCTCTCGGATTCCGATGTTGCTGAGGCGCTTCACTAGGGTGCGGTGGCAGACGGTGTCGAACGCCGCGGAGAGGTCCAAGAGGATGAGGGCTGCTGTTTCCCCGTTGTCGGTTAGGGTTCTGATGTCGTCGGTGGTTGCGATCAGGGCGGTCTCGGTGCTGTGGTTGGCACGAAACCCGGACTGCGAGGGGTCGAGGGATCCATTCGTCTCGAGGAAGGCGGCAAGCTGTCTGACGGTCTTCTCGATGACTTTGGCCGGAAACGGAAGGAGCGAGATGGGACGGTAGTTCTTGAGGTCGGTGGGGTCCGCCGTTGGTTTCTTCAGGAGGGCGGTAAGCTCGGCGTGCTTCCAGCTCTCCGGGAAGGTGGCGGTGTGGAAGGAGGAGTTGATGATGTCCCGGAGATGGGGTGCGATGGTGGCGTCGGCTTTGTTGAAGACGTGGTGTGGGCAGGGGTCGGTTGGTGATCCGGAGTGGATGGAGTTCATCGTGCGGGTGGTGTCTTCGGTGCTGATCGGGGTCCAGTTGCAGAGGGTGGTGGTGGCGGGCGTTGGTTCGGCGGTAGGGTGCGTGGCCTGTGCGTCGAAGCTGTTATGTGATGTCGGTGATCTTGCGGTGGAAGAACGCGGCGAGTGAGTTGCAGAGGTCTTGCGAGGGGGTGATGTCGTTGTTTCCGGCGCTGGGGTTGGAGAACTCTTTGACGATGCTGAAAAGTTCCTTGCTGTCGTGGGAGTTGTTGTCCAGTCGTTCTTTGAGTGCTGACTTCTTGGTGGCACGGATCAGCTGGTGGTGTTTGCGGGTGGCGTGCTTGAGGGCGGTCCTGTGGTCTGGTCGAGTCGCCAGGCTTTCTCGAGAGTGCGGCAGTTCTTCTTGGATTCCTTGAGTTCGTTGGTGAACCAAGGGGTTTTCTTGCTTCCGGGTCTGCTGGGAGGGTTTTTAGTGGTGCGAGGTCGTCTGCCGCAGGCGGTCAGCCACTTGGCGAGGTTGCTGGCTGCTTCGCTTGGGTCCGTTGTGTTGGTGGGTGTGTTCTGGCTGAGGGAGGCGGTGAGCTGCTCGGCGGTGATCTTGCTCCAGCTCCGGCGGGGAGCCTGTTGCGGGTGGTGGTGGGTCGCAGTCTTTCTGAAGCTGAAGTGGACGCAGCTGTGGTCGGTCCAGTGGAGTCCGGTGGCGTGGCTGAAGGAGATGTGTTTGCTGGAAGAGAAGACGGGGTCAAGTCGTTCATCCAGGTCTCTGTCAGGAAGGCGACGTCTGGTGACGTCTGGTGATGTGTCGAGCAGGTCCCAGAGCTCGACGGCGTGTTTGCGTGCGGAGCGGGTGTTCAGTAGGATGCATCGGAGGTGGTTGAGGTACTTCTTGGCGGGCACCTCGGTGGCTCTGAGGCTGGTGTAGCTGCAGTTCCGGCAGGTGAAGGGACCATGGGTGCGTTTCGGGGCGGCCTTGAAGCAGTTGTGCGTCCGGACGGGGTTGAGAGCGTGGAGTGTGGTGGCATCGTATCTGCGTCGGTCCTCGAGGCTGGAGCGGGGGGCGCACGGCCCAGGGGTTCTGGCGCTGGGCGCAGTCCAGGCGCGGACGGGCACAGACGGGCTTGCGTTAGGCGCGGCGCGGCCGCACAGCGGCCACCATATATGGGGAGGTGGGAGGAAGGAGCAGCTGGGAGGCGGGAGGCAGGGGCAGCGAATGGGCTGTCAGGGGGCGGGGACGCAGCGGCGGGAGTCGAGAGGCAACGAGGGGTACAGAAAGCAAAACTGGACACAGAAAAGGGGGCAGCGAGGGGTACAGAAAGCAAAACTGGACACAGAAAAAGGGGGCAGCGAGGGGTACAGAAAGCAAAACTGGACACAGAAAATGGGGGCAACGAGGGGGAACAGAAGGCAAAACTGGACACAGAAAATGGGGGCAGCGAGGGGGAACAGAAGGCAAAACTGGTCACAGAAAATGGGGGCAGCGAGGGGGAACAGAAAGCAAAACGACACAGAAAATGGGGGCAACGAGGGGGAACAGAAGGCAAAACTGGACACAGAGAAAGGGGGCAGCGAGGGGGAACAGAAGGTAAACGGGCACCGAGGCAACAAGCAGAGGGGCGAGCTTACCAGCAGCAGCGGGCAGGACAACACAGGCGGAGCTGTGTGGCGGGGGAGCGACCTACCTGGCAAGGTAAAGGGTCGCTCTCCTCACCGCGCAGCAGCCGCCATATATGGGGAGGTGGGAGGGAGGAGCAGCTGGGAGGCGGGGGCAGCGAATGGGCAGTCAGGGGGGCGGGGACGCAGAGGCAGGAGTCGAGAGGCAACGAGGGGTACAGAAAGCAAAACTGGACACAGAAAAAGGGGGCAGCGAGGGGTACAGAAAGCAAAAACTGGACACAGAAAAAAGGGGGCAGCGAGGGGTACAAAAAGCAAAACTGGACACAGAAAATGGGGGCAACGAGGGGGAACAGAAGGCAAAACTGGACACAGAAAATGGGGGCAGCGAGGGGGAACAGAAGGCAAAACGACAGAAAATGGGGGCAGCGAGGGGGAACAGAAAGCAAAACGACAAAGAAAATTGGGGCAACGAGGGGGAACAGAAGGCAAAACTGGACAAAGAAAATGGGGGCAGCGAGGGGGAACAGAAGGCAAAACTGGACACAGAGAAAGGGGGCAGCGAGGGGGAACAGAAGGTAAACGGGCACCGAGGCAACAAGCAGAGGGGCGAGCTTACCAGCAGCAGCAGCGGGCAGGACAACACAGGCGGAGCGGTGTGGCGGGGGAGCGACCTACCTGGCAAGGTCAAGGGTCGCTCTCCTCACCGCGCAGCGGCCGCCATATATGGGGAGGTGGGAGGGAGGAGCAGCTGGGAGGCGGGGGCAGCGAATGGGCAGTCAGGGGGGCGGGGACGCAGCGGCAGGAGTCGAGAGGCAACGAGGGGTACAGAAAGCAAAACTGGACACAGAAAAAGAGGGCAGCGAGGGGTACAGAAAGCAAAACTGGGACACAGAAAAAGGGGGCAGCGAGGGGTACAGAAAGCAAAAACTGGACACAGAAAAAAGGGGGCAGCGAGGGGTACAGAAAGCAAAACGACACAGAAAATGGGGGCAGCGAGGGGGAACAGAAGGCAAAACTGGACACAGAAAATGGGGGCAGCGAGGGGGAACAGAAAGCAAAACTGGACACAGAAAATGGGGGCAACGAGGGGGAACAGAAGGCAAAACTGGACACAGAGAAAGGGGGCAGCGAGGGGGAACAGAAGGTAAACGGGCACCGAGGCAACAAGCAGAGGGGCGAGCTTACCAGCAGCAGCAGCGGGCAGGACAACACAGGCGGAGCTGTGTGGCGGGGGAGCGACCTACCTCGCAATGAAGAATCCGCAGTAGCTCCAGCAGTAATGTTAATGCAGGCATTTGAATTATCAATAAGAACTCTGGGACTAGCTGTGTTGGCAAAATCACCCTCCGTCGCCTGGGTCAAAGATATATTGCTTTCGGCTTGATCCCCAGAGGAAACGGGGGTGTCTGATGGCCGTAATTCAGACTGGGCCGCTGGTGGCCCCAGGGCAATCTGCTCTTCCTCTACCTGCCCCTCCGGCTTGGCAAGAGCATTCGAGTTCTCGGGCGGTAAGATATGGGCACTTTCACCCCCTTTTGCGGCACCAAAACTAGCAGTGATTAGAGGCTGAGAAGTATTGCCTTCTTTGAATGACTTTTCAGAGTTCTTTTTATTATCCCCAGTGATCTTGTCGAAGCTCTCGCCTCTCTCCCCCCACAGCGCTTTTTTTGCTTAAAGTGTCCAGTCTTTTCTGCCGGGTAGTAGTAAGGGTTATCCCAGTCTGTGGGGGAGCAAGCGCAAGGGATACATTCTCGGCTGCATTTTTTGCTTTGACAGCTCTCGCCCCCTTGCCTGTCATTCTTACTTGTTTGGCGTCGCTGATCCAAAGTAGCACGACAATAATACCGTTCTTCGGGAAGCGTCTGGATTGCCACCAGCCGTAGGAAACCTGCTGAGTTTTGCGTTTGGCGGTGAGTGCACTGAAGCTCCTAGCACTCACGCGTTTCTGTCGATTCCGCCGGTTCTGCCGCTCCGATGAAAACTTGCGCAGGCCAGGATGAATCCGGGAGGCCCGAGTCGGATTGATGTCCTCGAGGCAGGGGAGAGGTGAGAGCTCGGGTCTTTGCGAGCACATAAAAACACCTTGAAATCCACGGGAAAAGGGTTTCTGCAGCATTCCATAGAGTTACGATCTACTTAACAATTCATTTCCAGATCAGTTTTCAAAAGGCTTATTTAAAGCAAACATTCGAGAACAGGGGAAGCTTATCGGAGCCTCACAGCAGAGATGTTAGTCGAACGCCATCTTGCCTTGAATGGGCTTTTTAAGTAAAAATGCAGTTAATTACTTTTCAGATTACTTTTGCTAACACAGGACTGGATCTTAGATTCAGCCCTGGGACATTTCCTGAAAACAGGTGAGTAAATGTGTTTTGGTTAAAGGTACGATTTTTAAAGAATATTATTGCATTTCAAAAGTTGACACTTAGAAACTTTTTCACATAGAATCACCAACGTTATCCTATGGGAGGAAATTCACTTAGCAGGTAAGTTAGGTTATCGATACTTTTTCTTACTCTGTGCTGGATCCTAGATTCAGCACTGGGACATTTCCTGAAAACAGTTGAGAAAATGCGTTTTTGTTATTCGGCTGATTTTTAAGGAATATTTGTAGTTTTCAAAAGTCGACACTTAAACTTTTTGGGAGAAAAAGTGTCAATGTTATCCTATGAGGAAAAATGAGTTATCTGTTTTGAGGTAAGTAATCGGTCTTTTGAGTTGGGGTTCTGGGGTTAGACTCTGGGAGGGGGGGGGGTCTCCCAGGGTCAGTGATGCACTGTTGCACCCTCAGCGGCACTAGGGCGGCCGGGTGCAGGGTGCTGTTTTGAGGTCGGGTGCCCTGTTGATTTCAATGGAGATTCTCCGGGACAAAGAAACACTGCAGGCTCGGGGACGAGGATCTTCCAGGAGCTACCACCACTTCGAGGGGTAAGTTGGGATGTAGAGGGTTGGTTAGGCACCGCCGGGTTGGGGGCACAAGGCCGTGGGGCGTCGGTTGCAGGGGTGCCTTGGGACGTCGGATTTTCTTACCCGCTCTGGTCGCGGTAGGGGGGGGTCCTCTGGATTGAGACTGCAGGCGTCGTCAGGAGGCTTGAGGCAGGTCGGGGGTCGCCAGATCTCGGGTCCGGATCGCCGGGGGGACCTCCTCAGGGTATTTGCCCACTCGAGCTCGGGCCGGATTCGGCGGGTGCAGAGTGTGCGGGATTCGCGGTTCCTGGCTGGCACCAGAAGCTGCAGTTCAAACACGTCCGGTGTTCACGGGAGAAACAGCTTGGAAAGTGAAGGCAGGCAGGTCCTCCGGGGTTTTTGAGGTTGCTGGCCGCTGGACACGCCGGGGTTTTGCAGGAGCAGGTTCGAGGGGAGACAGGCCTGGGGCTTGGGGCCAAGTCAGTGGGCGTCGTCCTCTTGTTAGCTCTGTACGGCTTCTCGTCCTTCTTCCTTTTCTTGTTGCTGGATCTGAGGAAGGAAGGTTCAGGGTGCCCCTAAATACTACATTTAGGGGCGTTACAGGTAGGTAAAGGGCAAGGACCAATGGGTCCCTTCCCTGGGGTGGGTACACCCCCTACTCTGCCATTCTCCAGTTGGAGGGGGGCAGGAGCCTGTCCTTGGTTGGCTGGGTCCCCCCATCCTCAAGATGGCAGGGACTCGAGGTTGTGCTTCACCTCGCCTCCCCACCTTAGGGGTGGAGCTGGCAGAGGTGGGCACACCTCTCTTCCTCACTTTGTTTTTCCCGCCGGGTCTCCCGCCCAAAGCTGGGGGTAGAACCAGTGGGGACCAGTTGCTGAGTACAGCAAGTGGTCTGAGAGGCTCACAAAGGCGGTATGCCTTTGAAGCTTCTCCTTCGTGAACCCTGCCCATCCTGGGGAGGAGGCTTGGCACCTCGTCCCAGGATGTGCATTGTTTCAGGCCCCGAGAGCGGCAAGCTCCCGACCCAGGGGTCCAGAAACATGTCTGGTGGTGGCAGCCTCGGCAGCCACTCAGTCAGGTCACGGGGAGTTGGTCGAGTTTCAGTGGGCATCTCTAAGATGCCCTCTGTTGTGCTTTTTACATTAAATCCCACACTGGCATCAGTGTCGGTTTAATGTGCTGAGAAGTTTGATACCAAACTTCCCAGTCTTCAGTGTAGCCGTTATGGTGCTGTGGAGTTCGTAATGACAAACTCCCAGCACCAAATACTCTTAATGGCAGCACTGCACTTGGTGCCCAGGAATGGACCTGGGTACTGTAGGGGTACAGGGCTCATGCACCTGTACCCTCACCTCTGGCATAGGGCACCCAGCTAGAGGGGTGACTGATGTATGCCAGGGCAGTGGTTTGTGGGCATGGCACACAGGGATGTGTGCCATGTTGATTCTTCACTTTGCAGGCTGCGTGTCTTGGTGCAGAACAAAGTGTGTGTGTGTGTGTGTGTGTGTGTGTGTGTGTGTGTGTGTGTGTGTGTGTGTGTGTGTGTGTGTGTGTGTGTGTGTGTGTGTGTGTGTGTGTGTGTGTGTGTGTGTGTGTGTGTGTGTGTGTGTGTGTGTGTGTGTGTGTGTGTGTGTGTGTGTGTGTGTGTGTGTGTGTGTGTGTGTGTGTGTGTGTAAAGGTACAGGGCCTCTAAGGGTGGCACAATAAGTGCTGCAGCCCTTGGAGGCCTTCTCTGGTCATTAAATCCCACACTGGTACCATTTACCAGGGGCCTACCTGTGGCCAGAGATGCCAATTGGGTTTAGGCTTCAATGCAGTTAAGGGAAGGAACACAGGCCCTGGGTACCTGAATGGCAGGAGCCCAGGGCACACTCAGTCAAAGCACATCAGCAATTCAGCAAAAAGAGGGCGCATACCATGCAAGAAAGAGGGCACTTTCTCACAGTTGCCCAGTGAATAAATCCTGGAAGTTAATGTCGTCATGCCATTGTCGACTACGACCAACACCTTTTCTAAATTGACCCTATCTATTTCTCGTTGTCTCTCCCCTGCTTCCTGTTGGGAGATTTTCCAAATTTCATTATAGACCGCATATTAGAAACTTTTCTGACGTGGCTTTCTGGGACCTAATAGAAAATCCCGTAGGTCCACATCCTCTGTAAGTAAGGATAAGTGTTGTTTCACCTGTGGTAGTGTTGAGGTCTTTAGCCAATCGAGGCATAACTTCCCAACACTGTATGGTGTCACCACCCCTGGATGTTCTTTGTACATAGCTTGGGTCTGGCCTATGGATACTGAACCCTTCGGTTGTACCCCTGAATCTTTCTTGACATTGGTTAGTGTCTGTAGGCCAAACCAACCATCCCTTCCAATTGGGGTCTGATCTATTGTATTGTAAGATGTCATCTAATGTAGCCCCTTTTATTGATGTAATGTTACCCTCGGCCTGTGATGGTGTTGGAGTTCGAGGTGTATTTAAATCCTTGTTCTTGGCTATTCCAAAGCAGGAAGTCTGTTGCACAGTTTCATTTAGAAATATCATCTGCTGAGGAATGAGGCATGCTCTAAGTAGCGCTTCTGTTCCCTGGACTTGCCAGTCTCTAGAACCCCAGACTGATTTTAAGTCTATGGTGTCTTTCCATAAGCTCGAAACCTTGTTCAGACAATTGGGTAATAAAGGAAGCAGAGTAAATCTGTTTTGTGTTAATCAACCTATTTTTCTGTGCAGGTCTAGGTGCAACCTTATAGTAATATGAGGCCGGGTCTGAAATTTTAAACCCTGAAAAATATGAACATTTTTGTGCAAAAGTTTTCGAACTACTTTTCGGCGGTGTTGGGCAATGTTCCCATTGGTGATATGTGAAATACATTTCTATGGTTACTTGATTTGTGTAGAAAATGATGACCAAAATGTTGATAATACATTGTGTTAAAGTCTGATGTGTCTTCTAACATTTAATTGCTTGAAAATGTGGCAGATTGTTCTAAATCAGACAACATGTTATTCACAATTTCAAAATCCCAATCATCGGAAAATGTACTTGAGGTAATGATATCATTCAAGGAAACTTTAAATAAATGTGGTATTTTTAAAAGTTCTGTCGGTCCGAATATATCATATTCAACCTTGTCCCATACTATACCATCGGGTATAGCAACTGCTGTAATGTTCACTGATGAGTCTCTTTGCTCACAGTGTGAGGAAACCTGAGGTTTCAAGAGTAAGTTCACTTTTGATGCTGCAGAGCTCTGGCGAAGGTAAGTTCCATTAACAAGTAAGCAGAAGACAGCTACTAAGCCTAATCAGAAGAGAAAGAAAAGTATCCCGGTGCTTATCCAAAGTTCTGTCCTAGGAGACACCAGGTAAGTCTTTATAAGAAAAATATAGAAGTCTTTGATTAGTTGTTTACGAGAAATTGGGGCTGGCGTTGTTTCAGGTTCACTTGGATCCAAAGAAAAGGTATCAAATTCGATGAAATAGCCAGATGCAGTTCGATCTATTTTAGGTAGCTCGGTAGGTTTTGTTGAACTTGTAGATGGTGCTTGTTGAGGCATATTTATTTAGACAGTGTTTGGTCGAATTGAAAGTTGTCTGTCTTCTTGATTTTGTATTCCTTGTTCAAGGGGAACGAGTTCCATTGCATTGTTGCTTAGTCCATCATTCCGAATAGGTGGCTCTTCGAAGGTGATGAGCCTTTCAGTTTGAAATTCCTGTATGGTAGCAAGAGGAGTGCGTCGGCTACCCAGGAGCCCATGAGGCCCTCTATTCAGTATCTGCCACATTAGTGTGGTTTTATCAGATCAATGGAGACCAATCTTTTCTCCTTTTTCCCGACAAGAGGCGGCAGAAGTACAGTTCTTGTTCCTTTGATGGCCAGCACAGGCTTTCTGTATGTTGGCCGAAATTCTTTTTTGTCTGTTATTTTTTCTCTGACCAGATCCCCACCCTTGGGTACCCAGACAGGTCTTGCCGTGACTGACTTGACTTCCCCAGTGGCAAACCTTTTCACTTGGACATTGCTTTGTAGTGCCCGTGATTCATTCAGATCCTGTAAAACAGCCAAACGTTTATGGATGTCAAAAGGTTTTTCATCCGCCACTGTGCCTTAACAATCAATATCTGGTACCCACATTCTTGTCCCAAATAGGACCTCATAAGGAGTGACACCCCCTAGAGAGCTTCTTGGCATATTATGTAAGGCCCTTTGAACCCCATATAAGTGATTGACCCAACTACCACCCGTGCCTAATACTCTAGCTGTTAATGATTACTTTAAGTCCCGGTTTTTCCTCTCCATGACCGAATTTCCCTCGGGATGGTACGGAGAGGAGTACCACAATGCTACACCCGAACCTCCCATGGCCTCCTTGTAATCCCTAGAGCTAAACGCGGGGCCACAGTGAGAATGTAATGTGCCAACTGCGTATGTCCCTATAAAGACTCGCAAATCTTTAATAACAGTTTGAGCGTCAGCCGAGCGCTGAGCCCATACCCATAGGAATCTCGAGCAGGAATCCACTGCAACCATTAAATACTTGTAAGCCCCATCAGATTGTAAGGGGCCGCACTGGTCCAAATAGACACACGCGAGAGGTCTGTCCGATATTAACAACAGTGTCTGCACTGGACGTGTTATGGTGGAACCCTTCATCTGTTGACAGATGTCGCACTTCAAGACAGTCTTTGGTCTGCTTGTTAACCATGGCCACCAATAGCGTTGTTTCAATAAAGAAACAGTTGCCGTAACTCCTGCGTGTGCAGAACCCAAACCCTTGTGTTCAGCTAATATTAAGCCTAGTCTGCAATCCATGTTTGGTATTACTCTATCCCCCACTCCAGGGATCTGAGCAAATGGAATGTTGTTTACATCTAACTTGTAGGAGTACTTAAGTGGAAAACCGTTCGGAAGTGCTTTGTTGTCTTTGCGTGAAGCAATGACAGCTACCATTATCTGTCTGTCTATTCTCGTTTTTAAACGAGTGATTGCAGCTACATACGCAGTTCGTACTGCCCTCTTTGCGGCTTCATCAGCCAAAGAATTCCCTTCAACGTGAACGCCATCACGTTGATGACTCAGCGTGTGTATCACGTAAGTTCTTGGTAGTTCGTTTTTTAACTGAGCTACCTGTTCCCATAGCGTTTTGTGCTTAATTGTGCCACCTTTTGAGTCTTTAAACCCATTTTGTCCCCAATAATGGAAGATATTCATTGTATGACTTGACACAGTAAAAAGAATCGCACACTATTAGTGTAGGGAATCCTCGATCCGTATTTATAAGTGCCAATAAAAGAGCTTTCAGTTCTGCTAACTGAGCTGTGCAGTCTCCTAGAGACTGAGTTTTTGTACAGCTTGGATAGAATTTACCATCTCGCATACCACCTTTAACAATAGCACACGTGGCGTTGTATTGTTTGCTTCCTATGGCCGGTTGTGCAGATCCGTCAGTGTAAATTATATATTCATACTGATCTAGAGGCATTATTTCATTTGGGCGAGGATATTCTTGTTCATATTGCGGGAATGCTTGTGTTTTCAGATTTGGATTATATCTGTATTCTACATCTGATGCCGTGAGAGAATTAGCCCATTGTATCCATCTCGGATGTAACGCTTTAGCGTTTTGGAACACTTGCCTTTGTTGCAGCCTCTAAGGCTGGTACTGGAGTCACGACAATTATTCGTTTCCCCTGAGCTAGTGCGCTTTCTCTCACTACAGCAGTCTGTACTGCTGTCAGAATTTTTTCTGTGGCTGCGAAATGCATCTCAGCATTTGTGTAAAAGTGTGATTTGTAAGCAATGGGTACTGTTTCGCCTTCATTATATGTGAGGTATGTGTACCCTGATTGACCCGCAACTATACGGATCACCAGGTTGCGGACATTTACGCATGTCTAAGTGTTTAAACGCTATCATGTCAGCCTGGAGTGTATCTGTATGTTCTTGTGTCCATTGCCTAACTGAAAATCAGGCCTTATGAGGTCGTAGAAAGGTTTAACCCTTTCTGCGTAATCCAAAATGTATGTTCTGCCGAAATTTAGAAATCCCAGTATGGATTGTAAATTTTTCAGTGGTTTTGGAGGTTGGAGCAGCGCACATTTTTCTAAAAAGTTAGCTGCCAGGCTTTTCCCTTCACTTGAAAGCTCATATCCCAAAAATAGGACGCTGAGGTGGGGTATTTTTTGATTTTTTTAAAGTTAAATTTGTAACCCTCTGAGGCGAATCCCAAAATCATGGTACTCCCCCTCGTCAAGTGTTCCTCCAGGTCATCATCCGTCAGATAAAGATTAACATAGGACAATGCCTCCTCATCCATTTTTTGAAGTAATTCAGTTACTCTGGCGGAAAACAGCCCCGGGCTGTTTTTATATCACTGGGCTAGTCGACAAAATTGTCGCTGGGACCCTTGCCGTCAAGTATCTGCTCTCAGGCGCTATATTCTGGCAGAAAATCCATTTGAGATATCTAGTGTTTTGTATTTCTTCTGCACAATGTTATTCATTAATGCGGCACTGTGTGCATTTTGTACTGCAAATGTTTTTGTGCATGAATTTCGATGTCTGTAATCCAAAACTAGACGATATGTATTGTCAAGCTTCATTACGGGAAACAAAGGGCTATTCATTGAAGAGGTGCAAGTTTCAATCACACCTTGGTATTCAAGTTGATCTATGATCTCCCTGACCTGTTTTTTCGCTTCCTGCATTATTGGATACTGTCTCTGTGGAGTAGATTTTAATGGTATCATGTGGTGGGTTGACTCTTCATCCCATCCAACATGGTTTCGATATAGTGCAGGAGCAAGGGCTACTGCCCACTCCCGTGCATATGTATGTTTTAAATATTGGGGAACGAGGTCGGAAAAAGCTGGCATAAATACCGTTTCTCCTTTTGGGCAATCCATAACAGTAGCAGGCGACCAATCTTTTTCAGCTAATAAAATGTCATAGCCAAAAGTTAGGTTCTCCCCAAAGAGACCTTTAATTTTCCTGGGTTTGTCCCCCTCCATCCGGAGTGTTATTTTATGTAACCTATGTGGGACACTCACCCTAGTATCAGGTGTTTCCACCGTGATATATTCACTCAACTCCGCTGTCACCAGAAATTCCATCAGGTTCTGGCGAGCTATTGTTACTGCTGCTGTGCTGTCTAGCATCGTCGGAGCCCACTCCCCGTTCAGTAGTTGAGTCCTCAGAATTCTGGGCTTGTCTGATCTTGAAACCTGCTACTTTCTTCTTCTTTTTGAATTGAGGTTTTTGTTTTTCTTCTTTCTTGGGTGCGTAGTCCGCAGCGCGTTGCGTGTCTCTGGACTTTGTACGCTCCTCCTGTCTGTGTTCCGACCGTCCTTCTCTTGGAGTTTTTCCAAGAGCCCTGAAAGGAACGAGAGGAACGTCTATCGTTGTCCTGATACCGGTCAGGTTTTCTAATGTTCTCCCTATTCCTAAGGTTATATCTCCTTTCGGAGGTCTCCTGTTGAGGAGATCTATCTCTGGATTGAGATCTATTGTCTTTCTTCTTTTGTTATTGTCCCATTTCTTCTTTGAAGAAACTGGTGTTTGCTTTGCCTGTTCTTTATCTGGACACCCCATTAGTAGAGGTTTTTCTGGTCTAGCTCCCAAACTATCCCAGCCTAATTCTGCATAAGCAGTTTAAATAATTTTAGGTAATTCTGTTTCCTGTTGTAAAGGAGTGAAATATCTCAGGCGTTGGCGTATCACCACTGATGCTGCTTCCCCTTTAATGTTTGCTAGTATTATAGCTGATACCTGGGTGAAGTTATTCAATAACTTCATCCCTAAGTTCAGGGCAGGTTCTGCTCCATACTGTTCTGTATTTGTCTCAATACGTCTGATATCACTGCTAATGAAGGGATACCATGGTATCCTGGTATATATTGCAGCGAAGACTGTACCCCAAGAAGTACAATCCTCTATCGGGGGAGCTATCCCCATTGGCAAGCAAATAGTTAGCATTCTATGCTTTTCATGTGGGCTGGTGTTTGGAAGTACCGCCTCTAGCTGTGTTTTTTTTTGGGCCGCCCAAAATTTCATTTGTTCACGTTTATTGGGCAATTTACCCATCACTGCGTGTAATGTTTGTGGTGTAATTTTAGTTGTAGAAGTTAGGACTGGTCCTGTAGCCAGTGTTGGCTGAAGTGTGAGTGTTCTCATCACAAACTGTCCTGTTTCTGTAAAGTTTTAGTAATTCTTTATGCTGTGTAAGTAAGTCCCATCCTGGCATTGTGTCAATGTCAGGGTGTGGTGTGTAGGCCGCTAATACTGGCCATGTTGCTCCGTCTCTCCCGAGCGGACCGAGTCTTACTCTATTTCTTGTATTGGGTAAGGCACCTTTAAACCAGTATATATTCGGTAAGTGAGTGCAATTTCAGTGTCCTCATATGGACATATTAGTTAGGTATTTTATCTTTTGTGTAGTAATGACATTTTTTTGTTGATGCATTCACATTTGGGAATGTAACCCATGAATAGAATACCTCTGTTCTAAATTATTTGTGTGCCTCAATCACGAATGTTACCTGCCCACCCCTATATGTTAAACCGTATGCGGCTAGTTTTAAGGTGATGGCAGTTCTAACATTTTCTGAAATGTGTATTGCATCTGCATCTTCTTCTTCCTAGACTGATCTATTCAGTTTGCGCACAGTGTCTCCCTGTTCAGTTATTGTTTTTTAATAAGAAGAGCTTTTCTAGGGAACTGAGATGGTGTTATGCACAATAGGAACAATGTATCCTTCAAGCTTGATTAAACCAACAGCCAATACATAGGATTTTGCCTACTCGGCTGCAGCAGATTTTTTGTTCCCTCCCACTCCAGACGTCTCTGGGGAAATGTGAGTAGGGGTCTCTGAGAATAGCACGACTGAACTACTCAGATTTGACGGTTAAATAAGTACCCAACCAACGATGGCGGCGCCATGTCGTGTAGTTCCTATACAACCTATAGAGGATCTGCGCGTTTGGACAACATACACTGCGGGCCTGGGGGGTCAGACTGATTCTAGACACCCCCACCGAGTATGTTGACCTGTATACCAGCTAGCTCACAGTGCCACTAGAAACTCCTCTTACCAAGGAGAGAATAGTTCTTGGCAACTATCGAACATGACAACCCTGATCCCTCAGGACCGTGGAAACAGTGTACTACTTTTCGCTCAGTCACTCGTGCTCACTTAGTCTCAGAGAGATACACAGAATTAACAGTACGGACGTTTTCAATAAGTATTTATTTAACAGTTGTTAATTTAGTGTAAAATAGGTGTGCTGAAACAATCATTAGACAGTAACAGATATAGATGATTAGAAGCACTAGGAAAGTAAAAGGATGGTATAGTTCTACCATCTTGCTATAACCATGAATACAGGTGAGTATATAAAATACATGATAATGAAAATGCGTACTCCTAAGATGCTACCCTAACTAGATGTACCTAAGTGTACCTAGCATGTATGTAGGTGTTAAGCCAAGAATCCCTCTAGGATTAAATCAACCCCCATTACCTGAAGTGAGAAACTGTGGGACCCCGTCCTGGTTTTGTATTGGACACCCCGCAAGGGATGTCAGACCGCTGCGAGCTGGAGTATCTGCATGCAGAGGCTTCAGCGTCTCGCGTCAGTGTGTTGGCATGGAAGTCCTGATCGCCTCGCTCTATCTCAGCAAGATGTGATGTTTATATACCTGAAGGTATCCCCAGGGGTTCTACCTTGCTGTGCCACTGACGGATTTAGGATGACGTCGGGAATGAACCTTGTACATAGTAATTATGCAGGAGATGATAGTCCTGCTGAGCTTTCAAGGATCCTCATGCATAATGTATGAGGCTATTGTTCAGGGAAAACTCCACGTTCTCTCATATAATGTATCTACCTGTTTTTATCCCAACTGTATCCGGGATATGTTACTGCCTATTTCTTTCCTTGTATAATGCACCTACCTGTTCCTATCCCAATTGTATACACCTGTCCTAAGACTGTTTTTACCACCTGTCAATCCTGTAAAGCGCTCTGATGCCCTCACGGGTCTGGTTCGCGCTCTATAAAACTCTAAAAATAAAATAAGTAAGCAGAACTGTAACTAGGTAAAGGGTCAGTCCTAACAGCCTGTTATGTATGTATGTATATATGTATATATATATATGTATGTATGTATGTATGTAGGTATCTAGTGTAGGGATAAATATAGGTGAAAGGTTGAGATGTTACCAGAGCCTATATTGGGGTACCTATATGGAATATAACAGAGCCAGGCATTCTCCCCGAAAAGTGGATGGATATTCATAGGTTAAGTTCTTAAAACGAATGAAGGGAGGCTCTATCTTGTTGAAGACCATTGCAGTCAAAAACAGTTCTCCCTGCAGAAGTTCAAAATGCTGACTTTTGCTCCGGTTTTCTCAGCGACACAGAGCAATGACTGGATATACTCAGTAAACTATCGGGATGGCTTTCATCAGCCTTTCCTAAAAGAAATCCGTAAGCATACCCCCAGTTCAGTGGAGAACCAACAGTACCTGTACCAGACGTAGATGTTTGATCAAAGTGCAGTCTCTAGGGTCTTTACAAACATTTAGGCTTCCTGCATTAGCAGAAGGCCCATGGTTACCCATACATTGATGACATCTAATTACAGTAGCATCCAAAAAGGTGTGCAGAGCATGCATTGGCCAAAACACTTGAGACGCTTTACAAGAACTACCCCAGTCATTTATATTTGTCCCTTCCAAAAGGAATTGGTTCATACATGTGATTCTCGACTTCAGCTTGGCAAAGGCCTCTCTTGCCCCTCCATGGTAGGTAACTGCTATCAGTAGATCACTTTTTTTTTTAAAACATTTTTTATTGAAGAAAAGAAAAACAAAGCAGCAATAAAGCAGTAGAAGTGTCCACAGTAAACATGTACATATTTCAGTGCAGGTGGCATTCGGAAAACACAGTGCAAGCCCTCCTGTTTAATCCTAGTGATAGTGTCCGGTATGTCCACCAAGTGATTCACACATGAGATCAAATTTACGAAGCAGATACGTACACCAGTTGGTACTTAGTATGCGAGCGATCACCTTATTCGGTTCCAGGTAAGAGCACATCATCAATACCAGAGATATCCAATAGTTTGTCGTTCACGTTGTGACTCCACTGTAGGAGATAAGCAGATGTTGCCTCTGTATCAATTCCACTTCCCCCATTTGTGGTCCCATTTCTTAGGGAGTCCCCTGTGTTTGAAGACATCCTTCTCAGCAATCATTGCCCTGTCCATATCGACCGCCCAGTCACATGGGGGCGGAGCCGCCCCCACCCCCCCCATTTTTGTGCAATATTGCGTTTTGCGATGGCCCATCCCAGTGAAGCCCACGTTTTCTCTGTTAAGTCAGTGGTGTCCCAGATATTTAGGAGACATAGTTGGGGGGAGGCCTTCAGAGTCTTACCACCCGCTCTCCCCATCTGCTTTGTAACTTTGCTCCAGTATTGTTGCACTATTGAGCAGTCCCACAGGATATGAAAAAAGGTTCCCGGTTGATGGCATTGCCGAGGGGGGGGGTCAGCCCTCCTACCCATTTTGACCAAGACCTTGCATCTAAGTATACACGATGAAGGATCTTCAATTGGACCAGGCGCAATCTCATTGGGATAGCCACTTCTCTGGGGGAAGCCAAGGCATCGTGCCAACCATCCTCATCTAAGTCCCCTAGGTCTGCCTCCCAGTGTTGTCGCAGGCGCAGTACGGGGTCTGGGCGGTTATTTAATAGCTTTTTATATGTGAGGGATATGGCCTTTTTAAGCATAGGGTCCAGTATCAGTCTGTCCTCCAGTGGAGAGGCAGTAGATCACTTCTTGCACTATGACACTGTGACAGCGTGGTGGTTTCAGAGGCTTCAGGAACTGTGGTGTAGTAACCTAAGCCAAGCTTCAACTCCACCTAACACAACACTGCAACCACCTGTGAGACCAGTCGAATTGTATCAGCACCCACCTTTGACTCTAAACTTGGACTGTTGTGAGCATTTGTGTAGAAGATAATCTGCCATTGGTATGGCGTTTGAGTAGTCTGGGTTAGAATATTTATGCTTAGTAGGGGGGGAAAAAGCATATTTGTGTTACATGATTGTGTCGGATTCATGAGCTGTGGACCTCCTCGTTGGCCGGTCTTTTGCAGTGACCGAGCATGGCTGCACATAAATGTACTAAAGCAGAAGGCAGTATTGTTGATGTTCCAGCCTTTCTTGGCAGTGCCCAGATCAGGGTGACTGTGGCCTACACCAACACAACTCTGAGGGGCAGATTTACAAGCTCCTTGCGCCACCAGTGCGTCACTGTTTGTGACACACCGGCTGCGCATTTTACTGCCACATATTTACAAGGACAGGAAAAGCCACCCTGTGTGACTTTTCCTGTCCTTGTAAATATGGCCCCTTTACACGCAGCACTTTGTGTAAGCAACACCCATGGAACCAGACCCCTTTTCCGATTTTACGAGAAATCTTAAATCTGGAAATGCGTGTGAATGCTACGCCTCCCCAGGGGAGGCGTAGGAAGGCGCAACAAGGAGAAATGTATTAATTTCTCCTCGTTTTCCTCTTTCTATGCGTGCTGCAGCACACACAGAAAGAGGAAATCACCTCTGGTGATTGTGTATGTACAGGAAGGGAACCCTTTCTGCACATAAACAATCTCCCCCACCCCCTGACGCTGGCATCCTTGCACCATCGTGCAAGGGTGCTGGCGCATGGCAGCAGTTTGTGCGCCAGCGCAGGGGGAAGCACAGAGATGCGACATATTGTTCATAATATGTCACATCCCTGTGCTTTGTAAGTGACTCAGTGCGTAGCAGCCAAATGGTTTGTGGCACGCACTGAGTCACTTTCCTTGTAAATTTGCCCCTTATTCTTTAGGAAGCCAGAGGCACTCACTTGCCACAGCTCTGTCAGATGGCATTGCCATGAGGCATGTTCCTCCTAGACTCCATATAGGCGGGGCAGCCACAAAAGAGCTACCTATTGTACAATTGTGAGATCCTCTAGGAAGAGAAGGGGCATATGGGAGAGAATGTTCTTTGCTCTCAAACCATACTATAGCTCTGCTTCAGTGCATGGATTTTGAGAAGTTTATATTTCAAAACCTAGGACTATTCTCAATCAGTTAGTCCTAGTGGCTGCTAGGAGGTCTTCCAATAGCAATTTGATGTGGTTCTGTCAGAGGGCAATATAGAAGAACCTCAGTCTCACGTCTGCTCAGTAGATGATGTAATGTCTCCTGTCATCTGGCTGAAGTGGGCTCAGGTGAATACTTGCAAGAGTTCTAGTTCTGAGCCTACCAGAGTAGGTCTGAAAAATTCACCATGTCTAGGGAGGCATTTAGGAGGTATCCGATAGGCAGAATTCACTTGTTTCTTCCTGTAGGGCACGTCACCAACGCATGGAACCTCAATATAGTTCTCACTAGTTGATGCCCAGGCCTTTCTAATCAATGGAATTTGGAGATTAAAACTTTTGTTCCAGGGAAGGCTATCTTCTTAGTGGCCATAGTGTTGGTCAGGTACATAAGTTAGCTTCAAGCCCTTTGTAACATCAAGCCCTTCATTATGTCAGAGCCCAGGTGATTGTCTGCACTTGCTTTTTCTTTTTTCCAGAAGTGAGTTTAGAGTTGTAGCTGAATGAGATCTGTCTTCTGACTTTCCTATGTCACATCATTATATCTTCAAACGTTATTGAAAAAAAATGACATTGACCTTCAGGAAGAAAAGGTTTATCCATTCTGTAACAATAGCTTCATCTGTGCTACGTGCTGGTAGAAGTAGGAAAGTTAACATTTTCAAGCATTTCTGTGATTATCTAATGATTCACTTACCCAGACATCTTGCCAGTTCTGTATGGGAAATGGCCCGATTTAAAAAAAAAAAAAAAAAAAAAAGTTTTATTGGTAATCTCCAGGGCCATCCTCCTTGTCCCTGTACCATTCATTAATTAATGAGATGATCCTCATCTAAATTTCTTTATTTTGTTTTTTTAAAATAGTCTTTATTCCTGTAACACTTCCTTATCCAGCGGTCTGGGATTATCTGTTGATACCAAGCTAACTATGCTGAGAGAAGTGAAAGGCCTATGTAAGAAAGGAGGGAGGAGTCTTAAAGGAATGTGATTAGGAATATGGTCCAAGGAGCAATGAAGAGTAATTTTAAGTAATTGGGCCATTGCTTTATAAGGCTACTCCCTTGCCCTACTGCTTACTTCAGGAGGGTTTTCCAACCCATAGCACTCTTCTGAACATTTGGACATAGTGAGATATTGTTCACTGTAGTTGTTTTAGAATTTTAAACCCCACTGTTATAGACTTGCCTAATGCTCTGATCACCCATGAGTCCACCATAAATCCTGTAAGGCACTTACTAGGTTGTATATTTGGAAAAGAACCTCTGGAGTGCCAACTTACCAAGTTGTTCAAACCTTAGGAATTTTTTGCCACTGTTGTTGGAAATGCAGACAACCGGTACTACTGCAAGCTCATTGTAATTTTTAGGCATGAGGATTTAGGGGGTAGCAAAGCTGAACAGTCAGGGTTTACTTTTGGATGGTGGTGTTGGAGTAAACTCCTACTTCATGTATCACTCAAATAACTGATGTGTGAGCAGTGTTTTTCTTTTAGAGAAAGATGACTTAAATACAGTTAAGAAAATATGCACGACAAAAAGTTGTAATAGCATTGATCATTCTTCTGAAACAGTGTAATGACAACTCTGTCCTTCACTGAGTTTAATTTAAACACAAGTAGTAAGGGTACATTTAGTGGGCTAAACCTTTCCTTGTGGCCAAGCACAAAGTCTGCTCATAGAGCGGTTTTGAAACCACAGGTAGCTATCTGGTTTCAGGTTTTGCATTGTTGCTGTATTCCTAGGGATGGGGACTGTACTTCTTGCCCCAATTGATCCTTGCTTGGACCACTGGCTGCTTTCGGGAGGGGGTTTGGGGAGGAGAGTATCTGGTTAAAATAGAAGTCCTTGTGGAGGGGAAAGGGAAGGTAGATCTTCATTGCTTATAATAAACGTATATCTAGGCAACAAGATCTACCATCACCTCAATAGAAGAAATCTTATGCACACACTTGCTACTGGCTAAGGTGACCACGGGTGATTTCAGCCTGCACCTCTTAGGAATGAAGATGAGTGAAACAATGCACTTAACAAGCTCAGAAAAAATCTTTAATATCTTCCAACAAATTTACGATTTTAAGTCAACTGAGTAATTATACAAAAACTCAGATCCAAACTTACCGGAAATAGCCACATTCAATAATTGCACGACAATCGACTACATTTTCTTGTGTAACCAACTCAGTTGAAAAATAGCTCATTTTGAAATGAAAACACACGAAACAAGCGGTCACGCAATTCTTCAGGTAGAACTGAGTATTCACATTAAACAATGGAAACAAGCCTCTACTTTAGCCCACTCTATAGGCATCGAGGAACATTCACTAATCTGAGGGATAAAATGGAATGAGCAGAAGGCCACTATACTAAACTCATGGAAACCTGAACAAGAATGCAGAGGCAACTACCCTAGTTCTGAGCATATCGTGGAAAACTGGGGATAATGGATTTCGGCCTTGAAAATGACTCTCTGCAAAAATGAGAAGGGAAACTTTCAGGTAAACGCCACATCTACACATCTGGCAAGATAACACAAAACTTAGTGAATTAATACATGACTTAAAAAAGGCAAAAAGAACTTACAAGATTGCTGTACTAAAACCACATGGCACAAGTATAAAGAACTCAACACTGAGCGTAAACACCTGCTATGGACATTTAAACAGAAGAACCTAGAGGAAGAATGGATCAAGGTCCACGAGCTAGCCAAGCCCTACAAACATTGGCAATTCTGGCAATACATAGCTCGGCTGGAAAACGACAAAGTGGACCGGCGTAACTGTCCACGCCGATGCATGGTTGAGTCATGTATCCACAATTTACATAGAAAACAAAGGCAGCATTCAACCTGGAAGCATAATGGAACATCTAATTGAGCGTACAAATGACGAAAATGAGCCCACACTAGAAGCCGGGAGTAAAGACCAAGACTGTCCAGCCATCAAAAAGATAATTAAAAACATATGAAAAGATAGGGCTCCTGGTCCTAATGGGTTACCAAGGAGGAATGGTTAGAGAAGACCAGGCATATTGGGGTGGAGTTCTATTGAACCTATTCAATGAATGTCGACTGCAAGCCAAGGTTCCACACTCATGGCGTGGGTCATTTTTTTACAACCAATATTTAAGAAAGGAGACCACACTGAACCTAAAGCACAAGTTACTAACTTGTGTAACGATATATCTGTAAGAGACAGTAGTTAGTGACAGATTCCTTACCTTAGAATATCCCCAGGCGTCAGACTGGATCCGGAAAGTTTTTTGCGTAGCAGTACCCTTGCGCGTCGGTAGGCGGCGTCGTGCGGCTCCGCGTCCGTCGTCGGCGTCGGGACCGCCGGAATGACGTCGCGGGCAGTACTTAGACGCCGCCCCTGCGCGCTGACGTCAGTTCTGTACACGACTTTCCGCGCCAGGAACGCAGAGCCATGCAAGAAGCTGACATAGGTGTCTGAAAAATACTAGGGCCCTGAAAGGGATGTCCTTAACCCTAGAAATCAGTTCGCACAACGGGGAGGATGGTGGGCGGTAGGGAATCTGTCACTAACTACTGTCTCTTACAGATATATCGTTACACAAGTTAGTAACTTGTGCATCTGAAAGAGACACGTTAGTGACAGATTCCTTACCTTAGAATAGATACCCCAGCAATACCAACCCCGGTGGTGGGTCTGCGAACAAAGATCAGACAAGGAAGTCCCGGAGGACAGAACGGCCAAAGAAGCCGTCCCTCCGGACCTGACTGTCAAGGCAGTAATGCTTTGTAAATGTGTGCAGCGAGGCCCACGTAGCTGCCTGACCGATATCCTGCAGCGGAACACCGCGGCCTAAAGCCGTGGTAGCAGCTGTTGCCCTGGTGGAATGGGCACGCAGCCCAACAGGAGGCTCCTTCTTAGCCAAAGAATAGCAGGCTTTGATACACAAGGTTACCCAGCGGGAGATGGTTCTCTTGTGCACCGCCCGACCTTTTTGGCGCCCACGTAGCCAACAAAGAGCTGGTCATCCACCCGGAAGTGTTGTGTGCGGTTGATATAAAAGGAAAGCGCACGTTTTGGGTCCAGACGGTGGAGCCTCTCTTCCTCTCTGGAAGGATGCAGAGGCGGAAAGAAGGTGGGCAAAGTGATGGTCTGCCCAATGTGGAAGGCAGTAACCACCTTTGGCAAGAAGGACTGACGCGTCCTAAGAACAAACTTGTCTGGATGGACAGACAGAAAGGGAGGTTTGCATGATAGAGCCTGGAGCTCACTCACCCGCCGAGCGGAGGTGATGGCCACCAGAAAGGCTGTCTTCAGAGTCAGAAGACGAAGAGGACAGTTATGTAGAGGCTCAAAGGGAGCGCACATGAGAAAGGTAAGAACCAAGTTCAAGTCCCACTGAGGCATCACAAACGGAACAGGAGGGAAGAGGTGTGTAATGCCTTTTAGAAACCTGTTAACAACAGGGGACTTGAAAAGGGAGGGCTGATCAGGAAGCCTGAGGAAGGCCGAAATGGCACAAAGATGGCCCTTGATGGTACCCAGGGCAGAACCCTGTTGGGCCAAGAAAAGAAGGAACAGAAGAACCTCAGAAAGAGGGGCAGAGAGGGGATTCACAGCCTTTGCTGTGCACCATGCCACAAACTTGTTCCACCTGCAGGCGTATACCACCTTAGTGGAGGGACGCCTGGCTGCCAGAATCACATCACAAACTTCGGGAGGCAAGTCGAAAGGAATCAACTGCCGCCGCTCAATCTCCACGCAAGGAGGTGGAGACTGGACAGGTTCGGGTGGAGGACCGTCCCCTGCTGCTGCGACAGAAGATCCTCCCGATAGGCAGACGGATCGGGGGATCGACGCTCATACTGAGTAGCTCGGGATACCAAACTCTTCGAGCCCAGTCCGGAGCCACAAGAATGACTTGGGCCCGGTCGCGCCGAATCTTCAACACTCTGGGTAGAAGTGGTATAGGCGGAAAGGCGTACAACAGACCGCAACTCCACTCGCGACGAAAAGCGTCGCCGAGCGAGTGCCGCCTTGGAAATTCCAACGCGCAGAACTGATGACATTGCGCGTTCTCTTCGGTGGCGAATAGATCTAACCAAGGCTCTCCCCACTGTAGAAAGAGTCCTTGCGCCACTTCTGAGTAAAGACGCCATTCGTGATCCATCATGCACCTGCGGCTGAGTTCGTCCGCCCTGGCGTTCAGGGAACCTGCCAGGTGTTGAACCATCAGGAATATGCCCTGATGTTCCAGCCATGTCCAGAGGCGCAGAGCCTCCGGACATAGGGTCCACGACCCCACCCCACCCTGTTTGTTGCAGTACCACATGGCAGTGGTGTCTGTGAACACCTGCACTACCTTCCCTTTGACAGAGGGAAGGAATGCCTTGAGTGCAAGTCGGATCGCCCGGAGCTCCAGAAGGTTGATATGGAGCCGGGACTCCGCCGGAGACCAGAGGCCTCTGATCTCCGCCTCTCCCATGTGACCGCCCCATCCCAGAAGGGACGCGTCCGTCACAACTGTGTGCTCTGGCTGGGGAAGGGAGAGGGATCTGCCCATGACCCATTACCGGTTCGAAAGCCACCACTGCAACTGTTGTGCAGTCTCCTCCGAGATCTGGACGTGATCGGACAGGTTGCCCTGGTGCTGCGCCCACTGGAACTTCAGGTCCCACTGCAGAGCCCGCATATGCCATCTGGCATGATCGACCAGCAGGATGCAGGAGGCCATGAGGCCCAGCAGCCTCAGGGTCATCCGTACCGAAACCCAGGATAAAGGCTGAAAGATCGGAATCATAGCCTGAATATCCCGGACTCGCCGTTCGGGAGGATAGGCCCGAAACTGCGTCGTGTCCAGAACTGCTCCGATGAAAAGGAGCTGTGGAGAAGGAATCAGATGCGACTTCGGCACATTGATGGAGAACCCCAGCAAGTGCAGGAGTTCGCCTGTAGTCTGGAGGTGGGAGACGACTGCCGGGGACGAGCCCGCCTTCAGCAGCCAGTCGTTGAGGTAGGGGAAGACTGGAACCCTGCCCGGCGCAGATGAGCTGTGACCACCGCCATCACTTTCGTGAACACCCGAGGGGCACTGGTAAGGCCAAAGGGGAGCACGGTGAACTAAAAATGCTCGAGGCCTACCGTGAACTGCAGGTAACGCCGGTGGGCCGGCAGGACGGGGATGTGGAAATAAGCGTCCTGCAAGTCCAACGCTACCAACCAGTCTCCAGGGTCGAGGGCAGTCAAGACCTGAGCTAGGGTGAGCATCTTGAACTTCTCCTTCCGGAGGAAGCGATTGACGTTCCGGAGGTCCAAGATAGGACGCATGTCCTCCTTGTCCTTTTGGGCACCAGAAAGTAGTGGGAGTAGCAACCACGTCCTACTTCTGGGGTCGGAACATGCTCGATGGCCCTCTTGGCCAAGAGGGCCGTGACTTCCTTCTGCAGAAGCACCAAGTGATCCCCTGACATGCGGTGGAATTGAGGTGGCATGGCTGGGGGGGTGGTCTCGAAGGGGAGGGAGTAGCCCCTTCGGACAATGTCCAAGACCCACCTGTCCGAGGTGATGGCACGCCAGTGGTGAAGGTGATGGCGGACCCTGCCCCCTACTGGCGTGCTGTGCACCTGAAAGGAAGGACTAGGAGGGCTTGGAGGCCGCGAACGGGGCGGAGTTGGTGGCCTGACCCGCACGCTGGTTGCCTGACCCGCCACGGCGGGAGCCACGTCCTCGGCCACGCGAAGACGCTTGCTGCGCGGGCCGGTGGCTGGGCAGCAGACGTGACTGGGCGCCCCTTCCGTGGCCACGAAAGGGGCGAAAAGCAGAGGTTAGCGGAGGGCGCACAGCAGAAAGGCCCAGGGATTTGGCAGTAGCCCGTGAGTCCTTAAAACGCTCCAGCGCATGGTCTGCTTTGGAACCAAAAAGACCGACTCCATCAAAGGGCATGTCCATGAGTGTATTCTGGACATCACCCGAGAAACCAGTTGTTCTCAGCCAGGCGTGGCGACGCAGCGGCACAGTCGTTGCAAGCGATCTGCCCAGCGAGTCGGCGGTATCAAGGCCACAACGGATGGTGTACTTTGCCGCATCTTTTCCTTCCGCAATGGAGCGGGAAAGCAGTGTCTGGACCTCCTCAGGACACTGGGGCAAAACGAGCGCCACCGAATCCCACAGAAAGTGGGAGTATCGGCCTAAAAGGCAAGCAGTGTTGACAGACCGCAAGCCAGCACTGGAGGAAGAAAAGGCCTTCTTTCCAAATTGGTCCAGGCGTTTGGATTCCCTATCCGGAGGGGCGGTAGGGAAGGCGGTTTGGGAGGCAGAGGCTTGGACAACCAAGCTCTCGGGGGTGGGATGTTGAGAGAGAAACAAGGGGTCGCCCGGAGCAGGGCGATGGCGTCGGGCCACGTTCCTATCCACAGGAGCCCCTGTGGCGGGCTTGGACCAGGTGCCCAAAAGAACGTCACAGTGCATCATTAAACGGCAGCAATGGCTCCGAGGAGGTAGCTGCCGGCTGAAGCACTTCCGTCAGGTCCTGACAGCCACTGTAGACAATTGGAGGTGTAAGGCTCCAGCTGCTCTACGCAACACCGTTGCGAAATTTGCTCCCTCCTCCGTAGCCACGGAAGGAGGAGACAGCATGCCAGTGTCAGGAGAAGTGTCCAGACCACTGGCATCCCCAAGTTCCTCTGCCCAGTCCTGATCATACTCACACTGCTGTGTGAGAGGGTCTTCCGACCCCTCCCAGCTCTCCTGGTCCTCCTCCGACAGAAAATAAGGAGGAGCGGGGACGTCAGGGACACAAGGTCTCATTGGCGCCGGCATCGGGCGACGTCGGTCCGACGCCGCGTCCGGATCCGGAGAGAACCGGGGAACGACGCCGCCCGGAGCCCCGGACGGCGTCGGGGACATCGGCGGAGGCGTGGTTGGGTCAACCGGCGTCGATGGGGGGGGTTGCGGTACCACCGGAGCCGGGATCGAGGCAGGGGCCGGGAGCGAGGCTGGTGAGACAGGCGGCGCCGGGACCGGAGTCGTCAGCGGCGCCGGGGCAACCCCATCAGGGCCCGCGGGGCCTGAAGGGGCACCGGAGGGGCCTTGAGGCCCGAAGAGGCGGGCCATGGCCGACAGGAATTTCTGTATCTTGGCCGGAGTCGTCCCCGAACCCGGGAAGGACGGGTAATGCGGGGGCGGCTCCACAGGCACCTCCGGAGTTGCGGGGACGGTGCCGACAGGGGCCTCAGCCGAGTCGCGAGACCGGCGAGGCGAAGTCTTAGAGCGATGGTGCTTCTTAGACTTTTTGTGCTTCGACTTACCCGAGGAGTGCGAAGACTTGGACTCCGACGACCGGCGAGGACTCCGCGACCGGCCCTCGACCTCTCGCGTGACCGGGGCTTGGCGCGGAGCCGACTGCCGGACCTCGAGTAGCTTTCGAGACCGCTCTCGCAAAGCCTTCGGGTGTAAGGCCCGGCAGTCGGAACACAACTTCGTGTCGTGGTCGCGGCCGAGACAGTAGAGACACTCCAAGTGCGGGTCTGTGATCGACATTATTCGACCACAGGCGTCGCATGGCTTGAAGCCGGGCATCCCTACCGACACCTCGGAGCCTAGATGACTCGAAGAAAAACAGTGAAAAAATCACCAAAAAGTTAGTCAAAAAATTACTAGGGCACTGCTCTTCCCGGATCTGCGCTTACTGGCGCGGAAAAAAGAACTGACGTCAGCGCGCAGGGGCGGCGTCTAAGTACTGCCCGCGACGTCATTCCGGCGGTCCGGACGCGGAGCCGCACGACGCCGCCTACCGACGCGCAAGGGTACTGCTACGCAAAAAACTTTCTGGATCCAGTCTGACGCCTGGGGATATTCTAAGGTAAGGAATCTGTCACTAACGTGTCTCTTTCAGATAACTACAGATTGATTGCTCTCCTGGACATCAAAGGGAAAGCCTATGCGAGCACCCTACGGGCAGAGTTGAATAGGTGGATCGTAGATAAAGAAATCCTCGCCCCATATCAAACTGGGTTTCGCAAAGGATGCTCAACATTCGACAACATAGTAGCTGTATCTTACCTGAGCCAGCAAGCCAACATTAAAAACAATAAAACAGTCTTTGCCTGTTTTGTAGATTATTCGGCAGCTTTCGATGGGGTCTCTTGACATAAGCTCTGGACCAAGTTAAGTAACTGGCAAATCCCAGTAGGGCTTCTCAACGCCATTATCTCACTATATAGCAAAACTTGGATTAAGGTCAAGCTAACAGATAATACAACAACAAAAAAGTGCTTTACAAACCGGGGCCTAAAACAGGGATGTGTTCTCGCCCCTACACTTTTCAACCTATACACAGCAGATTTAGGTAAGATGCTTCAAAATGCCAACTTTGCAAGCCTTAAAATCGGCCCTAACAGCTTTCAAATATTGCAATATGCAGATGATCTAGTAGTGATGGAACACACCAAAATTGGCCTACAAAGGGGTCTAAACACTTTAAACATCTACAATGAGACCAATGATTTAATCAAACTCACACAAGACTAAAGTAATGATTTTCGGGTATTGCGCAAAAAGGATTTCTGAAATGGAATGTGGGCAGAGAGATAATTTCCACTACAAAATCCTATAACTATCTTGGAGCTTGGCTCAGCAATTCCGGAAAAGCGACTCTACATTTACATAAACTTAATTCCAAAGTACAGTCAACAATTTATGCTTTGTGTAAACTGCACCAGAAACTGCAAAATCCAACTACAGTCCCAATAAGAAAGGTAATACAATCCAAAATAAGGGCAATAGCAGGTTACGCACAGCAGGCTTTCCCAGGCAAAATGGAAGTATGTTAGAAAAAGCACAATGCCAGGCGTATAAACGCATTAAATTGGTTCTGCGATGGGTTTTGGTTGGCAGGAAGAATGGCGCTCAAGCTAATTGACGGTACGGTATAAGAAGAAAGAGTAAGTTTACGGTGCTGCCAGGTCAGGGGAAAGGCCAGACAACCTCTGCAGATGTGTGGGTTCGGACCCACACTTGTAATTGAAAAAGAATCCTAGGCACACGTGTGAGATGATAAATCAGAATATCAGTGTTCGGACTGTGATGCTCAATGTTACAATCACAAAGGTCGACACCAATGAATGTTATGGTAGATGGTGTTTATACAAAGCTTGCAGTGTGTCAAGATATAAGTACCAGCCGACACGTGTTTCGTCACCTGGGTAGTAACCCGTGACTCTTCAGGGCTGACCGTAGATAATAGAATCTGTACGGAATCGCTGGACCGGTGATAATTCCAACCCGGTCTAGAGGCACATTTTAAAGTTGCAGAGTGGTGCAGCTACGTAGGTGGTAAGGTCGGTAAGGCAAAAGGAACCTGGACCCCATCGGTAATAATTCCAAGAGCACAAAGAAGAAAACCGGGCGAGTGCGTCCGTGTTCAAAGGGTCCTGAGTGAAGCCGGAGGTATGTGTATGGATCCGTCTCTCATTCCGAAACGCATATTCAAGCTACCAAAATACACCCGCAATAGCTTGATTCGCCTGGAGTTTGGACTGGTGCAACAAAACCAAGAATGCCTGGGAATGCAGGCAAAATACTATTACCAAGTCTTGAAAGCTCCTATCGGAAGCGTGAAGAACATGCTAAAACCCATCTATGAAGGGACAACCAATCCATGGCAAATCTCTATGCAGAAAGCAGTGGAAACATTGGATCTGGCAACACCGAACTGGGGTCAAGAGGGCCTAAATTACGCTGCCATCCAAAATGCACTCAATAAACAAATTCACCAACTGTCACGCAAAACAGACTTAGCAAACTACAAAGTGGGGGGAGGTCTCCCACATACATGGCAGAGCTGCGCATCAGACTTACCGAAAAAGAAGGTTCGGATGACGCTAGAGGAGTTTGAATAGCAGCAAGCCATTAAAGAGAAATTAGATTTTCTGTTAATTGTTTAAAGCAGTTTCAAACGACACATGGAACTTTGTCACAGTAAATCCAGTGGTGTTCCCATATTAGGGGGCCCATTATAGATTTTTTTTCGCTCCAATAAGCTGGTCGTAAGAAACACTTTGCCATGGAATCTGATATTTTCTTCTTTTAACTAGCAATGCTGCTTGTATAACGGTTTTTAATATAGTGTTTTCCTTACAACCGCAATTGGATAGAATTTTATTTATGTGCACTTTTTATAGATGTAAGATATATTGCAAAATACTTTAAGCAACTGTGCTCTTTTTTACAGATGTAAGCTATATTGCAAATGATTTTTAGTAATTGTGCAATAAAAAATTTCTTCATTCATAGAAGTCCTTGTGTGCCAGTGTTCAAATTGCCTCTCGCAGTCAAAGGGGGTGCAAGGATGGACGATGTGCACAAGTGGTTCATGTCAAGTTCTCACTTCAATTAGCTAAAAGGTGTATGTTGCAGTCCTGGTCGTATCCTCCTGTTGCTGTTAGAAAATGTACAGTGGAAATGCAAATTGCTGACTCAGGGGCCTGGATGGGTCCTCCTATCGCTAGAAGAAAAGGTTCTGCAGTTGCTGTGTGAAGGCTTATCGGCCTGAGGGTGTCATTTGTTTCACATGAGGTGCAGGTGTGCACCACAGGGTGCAGCCTAAAGTAGATTTTTATTGCCTTGGTTAATGTACTTATTGACAGTATACTTAGTGACTTCGAGGGTGCCAAATGGCTGAGGCCTGCTTAGGCTGGGTAGAACTTGAAGGCTCTGGTAGACTTGAGACTTCCACCCTCTTTATGGTTAGTTGCTCAATACTAGACTTCTCTCATGCTGAACAGGGAAAGTCCTCTTCTTCTGAGGCAGTCCTCCTCCTGGCTAATAAAGCAGCCGAGTTTCCCCCCCCCCCCGTCCCACCTGTGCCCTGGTGGGTGGTCCATACACAAAAAGGAAGATTACCATGACCCTGTTTCTGGTCCTTGCCTTCTCTTCACTGGTGTACAGTGTTTTTTTTTAAAACAATTTTTATTAAGGAAAGACTTGCAGTTTAACACGCATCTGTGGTACATTAGTACAATTACAGTTTCCAGAATTGTATTCCACATCATAAATACATCATACAATTGGTAAACATTGTGCATTGCACATTACAGAAACTGTTGTGGCGTTAGTCCTCTTCGTCTGAGACCAGCTCCGTTGCTGGGGGGGTACATATCCCTCCTCTAAAGTCATTCCATTTACCCCACATTCTCTCCCATTTTTTGGGGCACCCTCTGTGGACGTACGTAGCTTTTTCGGCTGCCATGGTCATGTCCATATCTCTACACCAATCTTCAAGAACCGGGGCACCCCCCCCATGTCTGGCTATATTTCGTTTAGCTATCATCATGCCAAGTGTTGCCCAAGCTTGGGCTGCGTGATTCATATCGGTTGGTTCCCAAATATTCAAGAGACATCGTTTGGGCTCCGTCGGGACCGGGTGGGTGCTAACCTCTGTGATAGTACTCATTACTGCTGTCCAGTAGAGTTTAATGACCGGGCAGTCCCACAGTGTGTGATAAAAGGTGCCTATATCACCACATTGACATACGCAATGCTGATCGGTGATTTTCCCTATCTTGCATAGCGTCACTCTAGTAAAGTATGTCCTATGTAACACTTTAAATTGTATAAGGCGTAACCTAGAGGGAACCGCCACTACCCTGGGGATTCAATCGCCTCCTGCCAGTCAGTGTCGTCCAGCTCACCCAACTCACTCTGCCATTTTACTCGGAGCTTTTGCAAAGGGTTTGGTTGATTGTTAACAATTTCCGGTACGTAAGGGAGATCGCCCTTTTGTCCATGTAGTCCGTTAGTAGTCTGTCCTCTAAGGGGGAGGCCTCAGGAAGGGTATGTTCTAACGGAATGACCGCTTCTATTGCGTGTTTGACTTGCATGTAGCGGAACATCTCAGTAGGGGCCATGTCATATTGTTCTTGCAAGTGAGCAAAGGTGACAACTTTACCCCCCATCCAGAGGTCGCCCAGTCGAAAGATCCCTATTGCATCCCACTTTGTGAACCCCTTACTTCTGCCCAACGTGCCTAATTGTTAGTGTCCCATAGTGGGGTGTGTTGTGTCAGTTTGTCCGTCCATCCCAGATGTCTTGTCACTGCGTGCCACGCGTGGACCGTATGTGCAGTCGGTCCCAAAAGGCCCGATGTCCGCTTTTTATTAAAGAGCACTCGATTAAACCCTCCCCCTCCCAGGGCATGTCTATCCAATCGGTACGCAGGGTCGGTGTGAGGCAAGTGAACCCATTGATTAATCGCTACTAATTGAGAGGCCCAGTAATACGCCTGGACGTTGGGAAGTGCGATACCGCCATCATACCAGCTCCTAACCAGTTTTGCCGCCGCTATCCTGGCTGGCTTCCCATCCCATAGGAGGTTGTTGACTTCTGAGTTTATTGCTTTGAAATATGACGTAGGGACACGGAAGGGTGTGTTATGAAGGGCGTATAAAAATCTGGGTAGTGCCATCATTTTAAAAAGCGCTGCTCTACCCAGAAGTGTGAGCGGCAGCGTTTTCCAATGTTTAGTATCACGCCGCAGTTTCTGCAGCGGTACCTTGAGGTTTTGTGCTAGGAAGTCGTCCGGGTTGGACGTAACAGAAATCCCTAGGTATTTAAAGTTGTCCGTTACCACCGTCACCGAGCAGTTCCCCGGTAACACTGGGTAAGGCCCATGCAGAATATACGGTACAGACTTCCCCCAGTTGATGGTGTACCCAGAAACTGTCCCATACACTTCACATATGTTTAATAGTCTATGTATGGAGCGCGTGGGGGATGCTAGATATACCAGAATATCGTCCGCGTAGAGGGATATTCGATCTTCCCATCCCTCTGTCCAGCGAAGGCCTCGGATCACTGGGTCTCCTCTTATCCAAGCAGCCAACGGTTCGAGGACCAGTGCAAAAAGGAGTGGCGACAGTGGGCAGCCCTGCCGCGTTCCACGTCCCAGGGAGAATTCACGTGAGATATGTCCATTAGCTACCACATGCGCAAGAGGGCTGGCGTATAGCTAGCCTGGCTGATGAGGGCTGTTAGCCCGAAACCGGTCCCAGGATGCTTGATTCCGGTCCAAGACATGGCTTGGCAGTTCGGTTGGACTGTTCCCATGAGGCACAGGGTCAAGACTGATTTGCATATAGCTGTGTCTGAACTGGGTTGGCAAAGTGAGCTAAAGAATGATGATGGATTCAACCCAGATCTGTGACTGGGGGTGAGTGTTTGAAAAGTTTCGGAACTCCGTCCATCATCTCCTTGTGTTTGCTTTATAGCAGGCGGACCCATGAGCAAAATTTAGGACCAAACCCCAGATGCTGGAGGGTTGCAAAGAGGAATGGCCATTCGACAGAGTCAAAGGCTATCCTAGCTGCAAGGGACAGTATAGCTGCATGCTCCCGTATGGTGTGTTTGCGGCCCAGGACGTTATGTAGGCATCTGAGGTTTAGGACTGTTTCTCCCTGGCATAAATCCCGATTGGTCCGGGTGGACTAGTTTAGAGAGGTAGGGTGTCAGTCGGAGAGCTAATGTTTTAGCAAGTATCTTGGCTTCCGCGTTAATCAGCGAGATGGGCCGATAGGAGGTGCACTCAGAAGGTGGTTTGCCTGGTTTATGGATGGCTACTATAGTAGCCATGCGTTGGTCTCTGGGGAGTGTCCCCTGAGCCAGGCTTGCCTCGTACATTCTCAACAGATGGTGTCAGTTTGTTAGCTGCTAGCTTGTAAAGTTCTATTGGTATACCTTTCGGACCCACAGCTTTCCCCGACTGTATTTTGTTAATGGCCAGCGTTAGTTCGTCCGCTGTTAATTCAGTTTCCAGTATTTGGGCCTCATCCGCTGAGAGAGTCGGCAAGCGTATGTCTCTTAGGAATGCTAATGCCTCCTGCACATCGGTTGTGGTCTTGGGCGTATAAACATGTTTAAAGTGTGCCGCTAATGTGTCTGCTATCTCTTGCGGGTCAGACGTGGAGTCATTATCACCTGTTCGGATCTCCGCCACCCATCTGTCCGCCCGAACCCATTTGTCCAGCCAAGCAAGTAGTTTGCCTGCTTTGTCCCCGGTCTCGTAGACCCTGTGTCGAACTGCTGTTAGTCGGGTTTTGGCGTCTGTCCATAAGTGTTCTTTGTATTCTTGTTGTTTTGTGCGTAACCTATGAGCGGTGATATCTGATTGATCCTGAGCATGGAGTTGCTCCAATTGGAGTACCTCCTGTTCTAGGGCCTCTACTACTTTTTTTTGTGACCTGAAATGAGGGATAAGGCTTGTCCCCGTAGGACCGGCTTGTATGCTTCCCAAAGGATTAATGGTGAGGAGACTGATTGTGTTGTAGTGGTGAGCAATCCTTTTCTAATTTTGGGGTTATGTAGGTAACCCGGATAGATGGGGTACATACGTTGTTGCGTGTTAATCTGTAGAGCATAGTTCGCCGATATCGGGGAGTGATCGGAGATTCCTCTAGGTAGATGTGACACTTCTCTGATTCTCCCTACACTATCTATGGCCGTGAGTATGTAATCTATTCGTGAAAGACTATTGTGAGCCCCTGAATGAAAATTGTCGTGTTTGTGGAAATTTGAACCGCCATGCATCCAGCAGGCCGTATGCGTCTAGGAAGTCCGCTAGGCTGGAGCGTGTACGGTGTTGCGGCTCGGAGTTCGGTCTAAAGTGTCATCCAATGTTGTATTAAGGTTACCTCCGATTAGGAGTTCTCCCTCTGGCAGTGCAAGTAGAAATGTACCCAATGCTGGGAAGGCCAGCGAGTGCAATGCAGGGGGGGGGATGTAAACAGTTACTAAGTTGAGTGTGCGGCCTTCTCATTGGCCAGTGACTGCCGCAAATC
Organism: Calotriton arnoldi; assembly: GCA_963921515.1. Lineage (NCBI taxonomy): Eukaryota > Metazoa > Chordata > Amphibia > Caudata > Salamandridae > Calotriton > Calotriton arnoldi. Next base: position 1,149,122 of record CAWUFW010001383.1, read on the forward strand.
GTCCCTGATCGTCCCTAAAGGTGCGGTTGACAATAAAGGGGAATTGTTTTTTAATCAGGATTCCTACCCCGCGGGAACCCGAGGTGAATTCTGAATGCACCGCTAATTTAAACCCCCAGCGGTCTAGCGCCTTACATGTTGATCCCACTGTGTTTCTTGGAGCATGGTCACTGCTGGTGCCTTCCGTTTAAGATATTGCAGCACTAGCCCTCTTTACCTTATCCCTTAGTCCGTTCACGTTCCAGGAAATAAACGATAGTGCTGGCACTTGTGTGCGGTATGTCATGGAATTATCAGAGGTAGTGGGAACAGACGAATGTGATATTTGGACCGGGTCTGTGAGGTAATGTCGCTATTAACACTCGCGGATACCGTATACACGCGTTTGCAAGTCTTTGAAAAAGTAACAAACAACAAATAATACCAAAACAAATTGAACAACCCCTGGAATATGTCCCACCCCCCTCCCTACCTCCCTGCATGACGGACTTAAAACTACCCGCCACCCCAACAGTGCAGAGTGCCTATGTCCCATTCCCCATTACCTTTACAGGGGGAAGTTTCTCCAGTGGACCCCCCCAGATCATCTCTTCGACAGTTGTTTATCACCTCGAATGTTTTTTTTTTTTAAGGACATACAGGTAGTTGAGCGTGCATTGACATTTTTAGTTTATATGAGGTATCGTTCACTCCATGGACCATTGTCCCGCACAGTCGTTCCCGGTCTAGTGAGCGTTATGAGTTATGGAGGTTCCTAAGTCCATTAGGTGGAGGCGTCTGTTTTGTCCCAGATACTGTCTTTTTGGTGATATCTTTGCCCGCTTTCAGTCTCCGTCCGGCGAGTCTGTCTGTGTTGCTGTGGTGCCCTCGGTCTCCGGTTGGATCGTTGCAGTCAACATGTTTTGAAACTTGTCGGGCTTCTTCCCCGGTGCTCCGACTTGACGCCATCCCTCAAGCCACTCCTGCGCTTCCTCTGGTGTAGCAAAGAACCATACTTTTCCTTCCGCTTCAACCCTTAACCTCGCTGGAAACAGCATGGAGTATTTTAGTTCTCTATTTCGCAGTTTTCTTGACTTCCAGAAAGCCGTGCCTTTGCTTGGTTACTGATGCTGTATAATCGGGGAAGAAGGTGATAGTTTTATTCTCAAAGCGGACCGGTGGGGCGGTTCTCGCTGTGTGAAGAATTAAATCACGGTCCCTGAAATTGAAGATGCGGGCTAGGATCAGCCTGGGCGGAGCACCCGGTCTCGGTCTACCTCCAGGAACACGGTGCGCCCTTTCCACCGAGAAGTAGTTCGAGAGGCCTTTGAGTTGTAGATATTGCGTGATGAGATCTTCCACGAAGAGGTCCGTGGCTTGCCGTCCCCCCCTTATGGCACTCCAATTATTCTAACGTTATTACGCCGGGACCTTCCTTCGTAGTCCTCTAGCTTCTCAGCCATTACTTTGGTTTCTGCTTCCAGGAGGCGCACCTGACGTTTGTTCTTTAGTCTCGCCACAGAGACTCTCCGTGGTGGTCTCGACATCTTTGACTCTTGCGCTCATGTTATTAAAGTCTGCCCTGAGCAGGGAGAGTTCAACCGAGATTGTGCCAATGCGGGAGTCCAGAGCCGTGTGTACTTTATTTAGGGTGGTGAGGATATCTTGTAATGTGACATCTGAAAGAGACACGTTAGTGATAGATTCCTTACCTTAGAATATCCCCAGGCATCAGACTGGATCCGGAAAGTTTTGCTAGCAGCACCCCTGCGCGCCAGTAGGTGGCGTCGTGCGGCTCCGCATCCGTCGCTGGCGTCGTAAGTGCCGAGATGACGTCACGGAGACTACTTAGGCGCCACCCATGCACGCTGACGTCAGTTCTTTCTTTTTCCGCGCCAGAAAGCGCAGATCCGGTTAAAGCACGTACCCTAGTCACTTTTTGACCATCTCTTTTGAGACTTTTGTCTCCCTTTTTTCCAGTTGGTTTCCTGGTGCACATTTAGGGATGCCTGGATTCAAGTCTTGTGGGGCCTGCCGTCGCAACATGTCGGTGGCGGACCCCCACGATGTCTGCCTCTACTGCCTGGAGACCGACCACGACTCTCGGTCTTGTCCGGATTGTCGGGCCATGGCCCCGAAGGCCTTGCGGGAGCGGCGCCGGAAACTGCTGGAGGTCCGGCACTCGTCCCCGCGCCGTTCCCGGTCCAGAGGCCGTTCCAGGAACGCTCGCGGGGCCACAGCCATCGCTCCTCGGCCTCCAGGTCTTCACCCTCTGATTCGGGTAAGAGACGACACAAAAGAAGTCTAAGAAGCGTGTTCGCTCTCCGACGTCCCCCGCCGGTCCTCGCATGCGGATGAGGGGGACCGGGCCTTGCTCCCTGCGGCTCCTTTGGAGCTCGAGAGTCCCGCGGCCTGCCCGCCTTACCCGGGTCCGTCGGCGACTCCCGCACAGGTGCAAGAATTTCTTGCTACCATGGACCGCCTTTTTAGGCCTCGGGCTCCCGCCGTCGCGCCTTCGGGCCCCGCGGTCCCGTGTCTGGATCCTGTTGGACCGCCGGCGCCGCTGGCGGATCCAGCTTCGGCGCCACAGGATCCTGCGCCGCTGGCTCCGGCCACGGCGCCACAAGGTCCAACGCTGCCATCTCTGGCCCCAGCACCGCCCTCTGCTCCGCCTCCGGCGCCGCAGTGGGTGCCTTTCGCCCCGCCATTACCCAGGTTCCAGGACCATTTTGTTCCTGCCTGGGATCCGCATTGGGACACGGCGCCGGTTCCGCGCCGTTCTCGGTGCCGTATGTTCCCTCTCCGGCTCCTGCCCCGCCGCCGTGGTCGGTGCCACCAGCGGCGGAGGTGGAGGACGACTGGGAGGGGTCTGAGGACCCTCTCGCCCGTCAGTGTGACTCCGAGCAGGACTGGGCGGACGACTTGGAGGACGCCGGCGACCTCGACGTCTCTTCTGACCAGGGGTTTGCCTCTCCCCCGCCTACTATGGAGGAGGGCGCCTCCTACACGATGGTGCTCCGTTGGGCAGCTGAGGTCCTCAACCTTGATCTCCCTATGGTGGCCCTCAAAACTAACCTCCTTACTGAGGTGCTCCAGACGGCGACCACCTCGTCGGAGCCCTGCTCCCGTTTAACGACGCTCTTACCGACTTCTTGCTGGGCACTTGGTCGCGGCCATCCACTGGGGCCCCTGTGGATAAGAATGTTGCCAGGCGTCATCGCCTGGCGCCGAGTGACCCCGCTTTTTTGACCACTCATCCTACGCCTGAGAGTCTGGTCATCCAAGCTTCGACGTCGCAGAGTGCCTTTCCCACGGCTCCGCCGGATAAGGACTCTAAGAAGCTGGAACAGTTCGGTAAACGTTTGTTCTCTTCGGCCAGCTTGGGGCTGTGGTCAGTGAATACCGCCTGCCTATTGGGCCGCTATTCCCACGCGGTGTGGGACACAGTTGCGCAGGTGTTACCTCAGTGTCCTGAGGGGACCCAAGATGTATTGTCCCAAGCCATTGCAGAAGGTAAAGATGCGGCTAAGTTCGCCATTCGGTGTGGTTTAGACACCGCGGACTCCTTAGGTAGAGCGATTTCTACGACTGTGGTGCTTCGTCGCCACGCCTGGCTCAGATCTACCGGGTTCTCGCCAGATGTCCAAAACTCACTCATGGACATGCCCTTTGATGGCACTCGCCTGTTTGGCGATAAGGCCGACAGTGCGCTGGAGCGTTTTAAGGACTCGCGGGCCACGGCCTAGTCCTTAGGTCTTTCCACGAAAAGCCCAGCCACTCCTGGGTTTCGTTCCTTTCGTGGCAAAGGGAGGGGCGCCCAGGCAAGTTCTTTCAACAAGCCGGTGCAGAACCAGCCTCAGCGCGGTTGCGGTTTCCGCAGGGGTGGATCTGGGAATCAGCGTGGGGGTCAGTCCACCTCCGCCCCCGCCGCTTCGGCCTCCAAACCTTCCTAATCCGAGCCTTGTGGGGCATTCCACGCCAGTGGGTGGCAGGGTCCGCCTTCATCTCTCCCACTGGCACGCTATCACTTCGGACAAGTGGGTGTTGCAGCGGGCTCGCCCCAGGCAGTCGTCACCCACCTTCAGACTACGGCCGACCTCCTGCATTTGCTGGGGTTCTCCATCAACGTGCCGAAGTCACACCTGAGTCCCTCTCAGAAGCTCCCCTTCATCGGAGCGGTTCTGGATTCGACGCTGTTTCGGGTTTATCCTCCCGAGCAGCGAGTTCGGGATATTCAGGCTATGATTCCGATCTTTCAGCCTCTATCCTGGGTTTGTCTGGATGACCCTCCGGCTCCTGGGCCTGATGGCCTCCTGCAGCCTGCTGGTGCAACATGCCAGATGGCATATGCGGGCTCTGCAGTGGGACTTGAAGTTCCAGTGGGCACAGCATCAGAGCAACCTGTCCGATCATGTCCAGATCTCAGAGGGCACTGCACGACACTTGCAGTGGTGGCTCACGAATCGTGATTGGGTCAATGGCAGATCCCTCTCCCTTCCCCAACCGGAGCACACAGTGGTGACGAATGCGTCCCTCCTGGGATGGGGTGGCCACTTGGGAGAGGCGGAGATCAGAGGCCTCTGGTCTCCGGCGGAGTCCCGGCTCCATATCAATCTTTTGGAGCTTCGGGCGATCCGGCTTGCACTGAAGGCATTCCTTCCCTCTGTCCGGGGAAGTGTAGTGCAGGTGTTCACGGACAACACCACCGCCATGTGGTATTGCAACAAGCAGGGCGGGGTGGGGTCGTGGACCCTATGTCAGGAGGCTCTGCGCCTCTGGACTTGGCTGGAACGTCAAGGCATTACCTTGGTGGTTCAACACCTGGCAGGTTCTCTGAACGCCAGGGCGGACAAACTCAGCCGCCGGTGCTTGATGGATCACGAATGGCGTCTGAACTCGGACGTGGCGCAAGGTCTCTTTCTGCAGAGGGGAGAGCCTTGGTTAGATCTATTCGCCACCGAAGAGAACGCGCAATGTCATCAGTTCTGCGCATTGGAATTTCCAAGGCGGCACTCGCTCGGCAACGCTTTTTGTCGCGAGTGGAGTTGCGGTCTGTTGTACGCCTTTCCGCCTATACCACTTCTGCCCAGAGTGCTGAAGAAGATTCGGCGCGACCGGGCCCAAGTCATCCTTGTGGCTCCGGATTGGGCACGAAGATACTGGTATCCCGAGCTACTCAGCATGGCGATCGATTCCCCCGATCCGACTGCCTCTTCGGGAGGATCTTCTGTCGCAGCAGCTGGGGACGGTCCTCCACCTGAACCTGTCCAGCCTCCACCTCCATGTGTGGAGATTGAGCGGCGGCAGTTGACAGCTTTCGATCTTCCTCCCGAAGTCTGTGATGTCATTCTGGCAGCCAGGCGTCCCTCCACTAAATCGGTATACGCCTGCAGGTGGAACAAGTTTGTGGCATGGTGCACAGCTAAGGCTGTGGATCCCCTTTCTGCCCCTCTTTCTGAGGTCCTTCTGTTCCTTCTTTCTTTGGCCCAGCAGGGCTCTGCTCTGGGCACTATCAAAGGTTATCTTTCGGCCATCTCCGCCTTTCTCCGGCTTCCAGATCAGCCTTCTCTTTTTAAGTCCCCGGTTGTTATCTGTTTCCTGAAAGGCATTACGCACACGTTTCCTCCCGTGCCGTTCATTATGCCTCAATGGGACTTAAACCTTGTCTTGACATATCTGATGTGCGCTCCCTTCGAGCCCCTTCATACCTGTCCTTTGCGTCTGCTCACTCTCAAGATGGCTTTCCTGGTAGCTATCACCTCTGCCAGAAGAGTGAGTGAGCTCCAGGCTCTTTCTTCCAAACCTCCTTTCCTTTCTGTTCATCCGGACAAGGTGGTTTTAAGGACCCTTCCTTCTTTCTTGCCAAAGGTCACGCCCTTCCACATTGGGCAGACCATCACTTTGCCCACCTTCTTTCTGCCTCCGCATCCTTCAAAAGAGGAGAGGCTCCACCGTCTGGACCCAAAACGTGCGCTCTCGTTCTACCTGAAGCGCATGCAACAGTTCCGGGTGGATGACCAGCTCTTTGTTGGCTACGTGGGTGCCAAAAAAGGCCGGGCCGTGCACAAACGGACCATCTCTCGGTGGGTCGTTCTCTGATTCAAAGCCTGTTACTCGTTGGCTAAGAAGGAGCCTCCTGTGGGGCTGCGTGCCCATTCCACCAGGGCGACGGCAGCCACTACTGCCTTGGGACGCGGCGTTCCCTTGCAGGACATTTGTCAGGCAGCTACGTGGGCTTCGCTGCACACGTTTACCAAGCATTACAGCCTTTACAGTCAAGTCCGGAGAGACGGCTTCTTTGGCCGTTCTGTTCTGTGAATTTCTGGTGTAATCTTGTTCGCAGACCCACCACCGGGGTTGGTATTGCTGGGGTATCTATTCTAAGGTAAGGAATCTATCACTAACGTGTCTCTTTCAGATGCACAAGTTACTACTTGTGTAACGATATATCTGTAAGAGACATTAGTTAGTGATAGATTCCTTACCGCCCCACCCATCCTCTCCGTTCTGCGAACTGATTTCTAGGGTTAAGGTCATCCCTTTTAGGGCCCTAGTTTCATGGCACCAGTGGTCAGTTTCTTGCATGGCTCTGCGTTCCTGGCGCGGAAAGTCGTGTACAGAACTGAAGTCAGCGCGCATGGGTGGCGCCTAAGTAGTCTCCGTGACGTCATCTCGGCGCTTACGACGCCAGCGACTGACGCGGAGCCGCACGACGCCACCTACTGGCACGCAGGGGTACTGCTAGCAAAACTTTCCGGATCCAGTCTGATGCCTGGGGATATTCCAAGGTAAGGAATCTATCACTAACTAATGTCTCTTACAGATATATCGTTACACAAGTAGTAACTTGTGCTTCGGCCCCCTCCCCTGAGGCCACCTGTGATGTTTGCTCAGTTGACTGTTCCGGCAAGTCTTGTTGAGCTTTAGTGTAAGCATATTTTTCTAGCTTGTTCTGTTGCGTAGTGTGCTGTCCTTGGCCCACCATAGTTGCTTGTGTGGTTTACGTTGCACCTCAGGTAGTCACACGGGTGGCAGTACTCACCGCTGCCTGCCTAGGCAACACTTTACCTGCGGCCTTTCGGGTTTTCTGCACCCAGGTGGTCTCACTGCTTTTTGCCCCCCTCCACAATGCTGGCTGTTTCACCTTGCCTCCGTTTGCCTGTGGAGCCTTAATTCCAGCTCAGAAGGTCAGCACCAGTCGCCTGCAGGCTGTCTCATGCTGCTATTAGTATTCAGCCCCCTTACGTGTCCCTCACTACTGGGGGCGAGAGTGGCGCTGTTTGAGTCTGTGCTGATTATCACCGCTGCCCTCCACTGGTGCGTGCACAGTATGGCCGGTGCTGCGTTAATTAGGGCTACGGCCCTGAGTTAGGTGCGGAGATGAAGGGGGTTATGTTTAGTCTTCTTGTAGGGGAGGGGGTGCCTTCCTTCCCACTGCGCTACGTGGACTCCTGTACCGCAAGGTAGCTGCTTTTAGTGCACGGGGTCCCGTATATGCGTGTTACTTCTCAGTTCGGCGCCCCTGCGTCACGGGCTGCCGATACCGAATTCAGTTGAGGCCGGGCAGTCTGGCAATTAAATTCACGGCCGTCACACTCACCGATGCCGTTCTTTGGTGCTCATGAGCCGTGCAAGACGTTCAGTACTGCTGCGTTCCCTGTGGAGCTCATTTGGCGTGCGATCTGGGGCTCGTCAATCATATCACTGAGTACCGGATTCGTGGCACACTCGAGGACCCGGCTTCCCCCAGCGCATAGGCCGAAGATCTTCTGCTCGATATTGCAGCCACCTCGATCGTTCTTTGTTCGTTGTGGGCCGGTCGCTGGGTGCCCGGGGCTCTCCGACGTCAATTGCACCGCTCAGGGACAGCGGCGGTGACCGAATTCACATGCGGATTTTCAGAGATGCCTGAGGGGGTTCCGGAGCTTCTTTAGGCAGCGGCCATTTTGTTTGGCTGCTAGCCACGCCCCCACTGGTGTACAGTGTTGAGTGAGTGTGAACACTGGATAAGCTCTAAGTGCCAGTTTATATCTAGTCTTGGAGATATTTCGCACTTTCATCAAATGGTGAATGAAATTCAAAGCTTTCCCCAAACCTCTGGAAGAACAAATAATCGTAAAAGGCCGTTTTAATACAGTTGTCCATATGTCCCTGTCAAGCATTATTAACGCAAACTGTTGCTCAGTCTGTCTGCCATCTAGGTGATCCTTCCCTTCCACCATGCGATTTAAGGGTGATGCAGGTAGTTCAGCCTTTTCTGGAGAGGGTGTGTTCTTTGACCAGGCAAAAATCTTTTTCCATGTGTTGTTCTCTCCCAGGTCACACCATGACCTGCTAGAACTGGTTTTTAATTTGTCACAGCATAAAAGGTCCTTTCTTGATGTGGCTATTGGAAGCTAGGTGGGGTATGTGGCCTCACAGTAAATTCCAGGCAGAGAACGACAATCTAAAAGAACATGGTAGAGGATATCCTGGAATAGGGAGACAACTACCTCTGACTACTGTTAACCTTAAGAAGAACCTTACAACTTTAGGTGTTTCACACATACAGAAGTGAGCTACAGCTTGAGGCCTTACAAAGATTGTGGATTCTTGCATCCGGTTACATGTACCCAAGCACTCACAGCATACTCGGTGATAAAGTGGTACGTCCTTATTACTTAAACAGCCTTTAAAATGAAAGACACATAATGTGGGACAAAACTACTTTGTAAGCAGAAGTAGTACCAAAAAAATCATAGAAGGTGCTTTTACCCCACACACAGACCTTTTCTGTGCTAGTTTAGAGTTGGAAGATCCATAACTACAGTCCAGAATCCTCAAAAGGTGACACCAAAACAGCACAGGATAGAGCACAATCACGATTGGAATGAAGAACCATAGGTCAGACATCCTCTCTAAAGCCTAATTACAGGTCTGTGTGTTGTTGAGGATGCTTCCTTATTGGGCTCCACATGTGCCTCTGTCATGCATCTGGAGCAGTATGAGTGGGCTTTGAGCCCCACCACCTAAGGTTTCAGGGTGGCACTGGACAAGAGAGGAAACTCTGCCCCAATCCACCCTGTACCGGTTAATGCAGTTCGATCCAAGACTGAGCCAAGAACTTAATCTAGGGTTGCCTGGGAAGTGAACCTGGAGCCCATAGAGTACCATTGCCCACCTTCTTTGCTCCTCCACATCCCTCTAAGGAAGAGGAACGTCTCCACCGACCGGACCCAAAAAGAGTGTTGTTGTTCTACCTTGACCGCACAAAAGAGTTCCGGGTGGACAACCAACTCTTTGTGCGGTACATGGGAGCAAAGAAGGGAAAGGCAGTGCAGAAAAGGACCATTATTCTCTGGGTCGTTCTCTGCATTAAGATCTGCTATGCCCTGGCAAAGAAGCAGCCCCCTGAGGGATTAAGGGCCCATTCCACCAGGGGAAATGCTGCGACTACGGCCTAGTCTCGGGGTGTCCCAGTCCAAGACATCTGTCAGGCAGCAATGTGGGCATCGTTGCACACATGCAAAAGCACTATTGCCTGGACGGTCAGGTCCGCAGAAACGGGCATTTTGCCCGCTTGGTCCTGCAGGACTTTCTAGTTTAAGATATTGGTCTGCAGCCCACCGCCGGGATGGTATGGCTTGGGTATCTAATTGAAAGGTAAGGAATCTGCAGCTAGAAGTCTCTATCAGATGAACAAGTTACTTACCTTCGGTAACGCATTATCTTGTAGAGACTCTATCTAGCTGCAGATTCCTTACAGCCCCACCCATGCCTCCCCGCTTTGCGGACTAATATTGTAGGGCTAGGGTTACTCCCCTTTCAGGGCCCTAGTTTTACACACAACTGCGTCACTTATTTCATGGCTCTGCGCTTCTGGCGTGGAAAAAAAGAAAAGTACTGACGTCCGCGCGCCTGGGTGGCACCATATAGGTGACCACGACGCCATAACCGACGCTGCCGACGTCACGTGGAGCCAAAAGGAGCCACCCGACGGCGCACGCAAGGGGTATGGCACAGCAAAAGTTTCCGGATCCAGCCGGACGCCTGTGAAATTCAAAGGTAAGGAATCTGTAGCTAGATAGTCTCTACCAGATACGCATTACCGTAGGTAAGTAACTTGTTCATCAGCATGATGATCCACATTAAGAGGAAAAACAATCCAGTAGCAGCAGTCCAGAAGTAGGACCACGGTGGAATGAGATACTTGTTTTGAAACCAGAAGCAAACAGCAAGCCATTGGTGATGTTGAGGAGCTGTGGAGCTTTTTGGTGTGTCATATAACTCAAAGTCAGAATCATTTTCATAAAGTTTTCTTTAATGTATGTTGGCTCAGGGGGTTGCTCATAATACACCACAGCAGTAGTTGAGACAGTTGGGATTGTTGAAATTGCAGCTTCTGATAGACTATGAACTGCAGATTCCTCACCTTAGAATATTATCCAGGCATCAGGCTTGATCCAGTCAAAGCAGTACCTGTGAACTCCGGTAGGTGGTGTCGATCGGCTCTCCATTGGCCAGGTCAGGAGTGAGTTGCACGGAGCCTATATAGGCATCATCCCAGTGTGCTATCATCAGGTCCTTTCTTTTCGTGCCAACAACGCGGATCTAGTGAGAGGTATCTCGGTCATTTTTTTACCGCTTTTTTTAGACTCTTTTTGAGGTTTTGCTCCCAGTGTGCTAGGGATATGTCTCCCAATAAACCCACGGGTTTATCCATGTGAGGAGTGCACAAACAGATGTCCGTCTCTACACCCCACTTGGTTTGCCTCTAGTGCCTGGGGTCCAGCCACGACCTCAAGGCTTGTGCAGACTTTAAGTCCATGCATCCGAAGGTGATTCGCAAGCGGACGAGGAAGGTCCTGATGGCGTGGCAGAAGAAGGCTTCGTGGCATCCTACGTCCCAATCCTGATCCCTAGGGAGATCTCGGGCCAGTTCTTGGAGCCTATCCAGCGAACGACAGTCTTGAATCAGGGGGATTCAGGTCAAAGTCGGGTAAGTCCAAAAAACAAGTCGTTGTCGAAGCATTCTTCATCTTCTCAAAGCAGGCGCGTACTTCGAGGCCTCGCTCCAGCACTCCACCTGCGGAGCCAGTGGCCGGACTGGCTCCATGCTGCCCGGAGTTCCCTCGGAGTTGGAGCAACTCCTGCCCAGCTTAAGGAGTTTTACGACACCATGCATTCCATCTTTCGGCCAATGGCTCCCCTGGCACTCCTTGTGGCCCCACGGAGACGAGAGGTGACCCTGCTGGATTATCGTCAGTTGGTTTGCCCTCAATGCCGGCCAACCACTCTGAATCCTTTCCCGGACCTATAAAGACACCGGCGCCACCATCCTTCCCAGTCCACCCGGAGTTGTTCCTGATGCCACAGATGCCGATCAAAGAGGACTCTGTACTTCTCTCTGACTCCGAGACTGCTCTGCTCAATGTCAAAACGGGCGCCGTCCAGTCCACACCATGGACTTGCCACTTCTGGCCAGCCTCTCATTCCCTCTGGGGGATGATGAAGAGGGCTGTGGCCTCCTGGAGGACGACTCCTACCAGAAGGAAAACTGGTATGAGGAGCTGGGTGATGCCAGTGGCCTAGACACCTCTGGAAAACTGTGGCCTGATTTTTCCTTCAGGTCCTGCCATGGAGGAAGGCGCATCCTTTGTGGTGATGTGCAGGGTGACTGAGATCCTTGACCTACAGCTACCCTCCGTCAAGATCAATCTCTTGACAAAGGTACTTCAACAGAGCTCACAGATGTTCTGCTGGCGGCCTGGGCCAAACCCTGTACGGGGTGTCCTGTGCACAAAATGATTGCTTGCCACATTTCCCCGCAGACCCAACCTCCAAGTCCCAGCACCCCTCTCCCGAGAGCCTGATAGTGCAGGCATCGACAGTCTAGGTCAACCCACCCACATTCCATGCCACCCCACCCCACCACATAGGGAATCCAAGAGGCTGGATAACTTTGTGAAGAGGATCCTCTACTCCAACAGCCTGGATTTGCGATCAGTGAACAGCGCATTCCTCTTGGGCCGCTACATCGATTCCTTGTGGTACTCTGTTGCGCAGCTGCTGCCCAAAAGGGTCAAGCCCTTCTATACCAAGCATTGTTTGACAGCCGGGATGCAGCAAAGTTCACCATTTGGTGTTTGTGGATACCACTGACTCACTGGGCTGGGCCAAGGCTTCTACAGTGGCACTATGCCATCATGCCTGGTTCAGTTCCTCTGGGTGACAAAGCTGACAGTACTCGAACATTTTAAGAGAGTCGAGTCACCACCAGATCCCTCAGACTTTCCTTGGTTTCGCAGCCGCAGCAACAGTCCTTTTGCCCTTTCCGTGACCACAGCAGGGGTTCCCATGGGCATCCAACATACAATCCATACTCCCAAACCAACAAGCTTCCAGCCCTTGCATGGCCGGTGGTGTGGATCCCATAAGGGACACATCCTGTATACTGTCCAATCACCCACCCCTCTGACTGCAGTGGCCTACAAACCTCTTTAAAAGGGTCTTCAGCACAGCATCGCCATTATGTTGGAAGCAAGATCAGGCACCAGCTGCCGCAATAGCAAACAATATAGTCTGACAAGTGAGTGCTCCAAATCGTGCAGCGGGGTTATCCCTTCCCTTTCTGGAAACCCCACCGTCCTTGTCACCATCTCTAGAAAGGCTGACTAAGGATGATCTCTCCTTGCTTCGCCTGAAGTGTAGATTCTGCTGACTAAAGGAGCCATAGAGAGGGTGTAAACATCAGAAGTAAGGTGTGGTTGTTATCCTGCTACCTTCTGGTGCCAAAAAAGGATGGAGGCCTCTGTCCTATCCTAGACATTCGCCCTTTCAATGCCTTTCTGAATAAAGAGAAATTCAAGATGCTCATCTTGGCTCAGATCCTGTCTGACTTGGACCCTGGAGACTGGATGGTAGCGTTAGACCTCCAGGAGGTGTATTTTCATGTTCTTGTACTGTGGGCCCACAGACGTTACCTGCGGTACACTGTGGGACAGGATCACTTTCAGTTTGCTGTACACCCTTTTTGCCTCACCAGCGCCCCTCAGGTGTTCACAAAAGCGATGGCAATGGTTGAGGCTCATCTGTGGATGTCAGGAGTCCCAGTCTTCCTCTACCTCGATGACTGGCTGCATTCACTGGGGCTCACTATCAACATTTCAAAGTCACACCTGACTCCTTCTCAGACATTCCCATTCATTGGATCCATTCTGGACATGGTACAGTTCTGTGACTATCCTCCGGAGTGGTGAGTCCAGGACATTTGGTCTTTAATCCTGATGTTACAGCCTTGTTCCTGGATTTAAGTGAGACGGACTCTGAGGCTCCTGGGATTGATGGCCTCCTGCATCCTGCTGGTGAAACACACCTGGTGGCATATGCGGGCTCTGCAGTGGGATCTGAAGTCTCAGCATGTGCAGCATCAGGGTAATCTCTCCAACCTGGTCCAGATTTCAGAGGAGAATGCAAAAGATCTGCAGTGGTTGTTGAACCACAATTGGGTCAATGGCAGATACTTCTCATTTCCCCACCTAGAATTCATAGTGGTGACCGAAGCATTGGGACAGGGCAACCATTTGGGGGAGGTGAAGATCAGAGTACTCTGATCTCCAGCGGAGGAGACATTCCCGATCAATCTTCTGGAGTTTCGGACGATTGGCTTGTTAAAAGCCTTCCTACCATGCATCAAGGGAAGACTGGTGCAGGTGTTAGCAGACAACACTACCGCCATGTGGTACGGCAACAAGCAGGGCAGAGACGGTTCGTGGACCCTGTGCCAGGAGAGACTGCACATTCGGACTTGGCTTAAGAGGCAGAACATTTTCCTGGCCATGCAGCACTTGGCGGGATCTCAGAATGCCAGGGCAGAAAATCTCAGGCATTGATGCCTTGCGGATCACAAATGGAGTCTGCATCCGGAGGAGACGCAAGGTCTTTTCCAAGAATGGGGAGAACCTTGGCTTGATCTGTTCACCACCACCGGGAATGCACAATGTCAGCAACTTTGCACGCTGGAGTTGCCAAAGCGGCTATCGCTCGGAGACGCATTCCGCTTAGACTGGAACACCGTACTCCTTTCTGCTGATACCACTCCTGCCACAAGTTCTCAAGAAGATCAGTACCCAACGGGCCCAAATCATCCTAAAAGCTCTGGACCGGCCAAGGAGTGTCTGCTATCAGAAACTTCAGAGCATGATCATCTGTCACCCGATCAAGCTGGCCCTTCGGGAGGGCCTGCTGTCACAGCAACAGGGCATGGTCCTGCACCCGAATCTGCATCTTCATGCGTGGAGATTTAGGGGCAACAGTTTAATTAATTTGATCTTCCTTCCTGTGATGTCAACTTGGCAACCAGGCATTCCTCAACAAAAACTATATAGGCCTATTGGTCGGACAAGTTTGTGGCTGGGTGTTCCACCTGCAATTATGATTCACTTTCTGTCTCGATGTCAGAGGTGCGGTGGTTTGTTCTGTGGCTGGCCCAGCAAAGCCTTGCCTTGGGCAAGGTTATCTTTCCTCCATCTCTGCTTTTTTTATGCAGATGCTGGACTAGCCCTACTTGTTCGAGTCACCCGTTGTAACATCTTTTCTTAAGGGATTGCAACATTTGTTCCCTCCTACCCCCTTTGTCATGTCCCAATGGGACCTCAATCTGGTCTTGAGCCCATGCACAGCTGTCCTTTGAGGCCCCGGACATTCAAAAGAGTGTTTTTAGTGGCCCTTACATCAACCAGGAGGGTCAGTGAGCCTCAAGTTCTTTCGATTTACCCTCCATTCACCAGCTTTTACCCGGACAAACTGGTTCTTAATGTTCATGCCTCCTTTCTGCCGAAAGTGGTCCTCTCCACGTCAGACAAAACATCACGCTGCTGATGTTTTTCGCTCCACCTTTACCTTCCAAGGAAGAGGAAAGGCTACATCATCTGGAACCAAAAAGAGCCCTCTCTTTTTACATCAATCGCACCAAAATACACTGGGTGCATGATCAGCTCTTCATTCGTTTCGCTGGGGCGAAGAAAGGTAACGCAGTGCAGAAACGGACCATCTCTGAATGACTTGTACTCTGCATCAAAATCTGCTACTCACTGGCTCAAAAGCAGCCTCCTGAGGGTTTGCGGGTCCAATCCACCAGGACCAAAGCCACTACTACTGCGTTAATGCACAAGGCACTTGTCCTGGACATCTGCCAAGCTGCCAAATGAGCATCACTTCACATGTTCGTAAAGCACAACTGTTAGGACAGTCAGGGCCATTGAGATGGGCATTTTGCCTGTTCGGTGCTCCAGGACTTTCTGGTTTGAGCCTGTTCACAGACCCACTTTTAGGGAAGTATTGCTTGGTTACCTATTCTAAAGGAAGAATCTGTGGTTAAAAGTCTTTATCAGAAGAACAAGTTAGTTATCTTTGCTAATACCTTTTCTGGTGGAGACTATCTAACCAAAGATTTTTCACCTACCCTCACATCCTCCCTACTGTGCAATATAGGTTCCTAAAGCTTGTTAGATTTCTGCACACTAGTCAGGCATCATTCAGTCGTGGCTCCGCAATTTTGGTGTGGAAATAGTCACAAAAGTAACTGAAGTCTGAGTGCCGGGTGGTGCCTATAGAGGCACAGCGCACCTCACGTCCTATACAGAACCGATCAACGCCACCTAATGGCACACAGAGGTACTGCTCAGCATTTTCTGGATCCATTCTGATGCCTGGAGAATATTCTAAGGTCAGGAATTTGCAGTTAGTTGTCTCTATCAGAAAAAGCATTACCAAAGTGAAGTAACTTGTTCATCAGGCTCCTCTGTGGAATCTGACACTTGGTATAATGCTGGACACACTGCAGGCCCCCGATTGGGCCTCAGGCTTTCAGCATGAATGTTCTCTTCTAGGGGTAATTCCTTCAGAGTAGGGAGCGGCTGTGAGGTTCTTCTTTGAAGGCACTTTGGTGTCCAGTGGGAGGCTGTCGGAGACAATTGGCCACTAATGCTTTTTAACATGGTCAATGGACACCTTGCTGTTATACTTTGAACTAGGCAGTGTGGGCAAGATTACGGTTTGTGTCCCTTCTACCCCAAGAACTGGAATGGGTGGTCTGTAAGATGGCCCAAACAGTTCCTTATTGGGAATCTTTTACTGAACGAGCTCTCCCACTTTAGGGAGCCATCCGCCAGCAACTTTGGCAACCTTCTTTTCGCCAGTGGCAGAATTGGAATGCTTCAAATTAGATAGTTTATCTTATCTCTGACCTCTTGTATGCTCTACATGACAGTTAAACGATTGCCCAGGCCAAACTTTTTCTCTTCCGCTATCTTCTAGGACTTTTATGATCGAGCACATACATATATACTCTGAAGAGCAGCTTGTACGGAGAACAAAACACTACTACTCCTTTAGGTAAATTATTTAATGTTCTCTGAACTACATACAGATTATGTAGCCAACTCAGTCTTGCACTTAATATCCTAGCAGCCAAGGCTAGTTTGAGTGTACTGTTGGATCACTTTATTAACCCATTTGATTCTGGACATAACCGCTGTGAGTATTGCAGTCACAGCACCCCTAATCTCCTTTGCAGATAACTCTGGACTATTGTGTGAATGAAAGGTGTTAACTGCATCCATTACTACTAAGCACTGCAAGTCTTTTATAGGTGCTCGACTATTCGCATTTCTTTGTGGCAAAACTCAGATGAAACAACAGCAACTAATATAAAGTTATATTGGTTGACTAATATTGGTCTGATATGGTTGTGGTAAATTACTGAAAATAGGCGATAGTAAGGGGAGTCTACAGTCGTCTTGAAACGGTATAATGTTTTATTTGTTGGCAAATGTCACATTGCCATACATAAGTTTTAGTTTGTTCACGTAAATATGGCCATCAGTATCTTTTCATATAACATGGCTACTGTGACACTCATGGCAGAATGGGCAGATACTAACCTCTCATGATCTGCCTAAAGTAGATCTATTCCAACCTGTTCATTAGGAATATATGTATATTTCACTCCTGATAAAGACACCATTGGAGTGCTATCTTGAGTGAGGCTGCATGAATATTCACAGATAAATAATAGCATCAACATTAGAAGGAGTGATTCCAAAAGAAATTCTAGTGCAATAAGTGAGATACCGATAAGAAAAGAAAATATTTCTTTGAAAAGGACCCTCACTCACCAACCTGGTTGGTGACCTGCTTCATCATAGGGTCTTCCTCCCCCCCCTCCCCCCCCCCGTGGCCGAATGCCTCTCGGGTGTGCTACAACGCCTGTGTTACAGCGGAGCGGGTCTTTTATTTGATAAGTGAAAAAACTTTAAAATTGTCTTTATTGTTCCCTAAAATTTAATATTGGAGCAATAAGACAAGATTAAAAGTGAGGAAGGATATCTTGTCGGGCGCAATTGACCCGTGATATCCAAACGTGTACTAGGTGACAATACTACGGTCTACATGTTTCAGCCTCTGTATGCATGATCGCGAGGCTTTCTTCAGGACCACAAATGATACGGGAGGTATGCACACGCTAAGGTGCACCCGTCCCTGTCTCACGACACCACCGCAAACTTACGGTTTACCTCTCTGGATTCTCAGAAAAGTACTTTATTGAAATAAGGGATTTTTGTGAGTCCAACCCCATGAATCCCGTCGGGGGGCGTTGGCTATTGTCAAACTTTCATCAAGCTCAAGCACCCTCCTGCAGCACCTATTCTGTGCCCAGCCCGGGATTCCGCCGATCATATTCACATATAAAGCCATCAGGAGGCCTTTCTCCCTTAGCAGTTGATTGAATCGGTGCCAAAATGTCTATATCAATCTTGGTTTGAGATCGTTTTTTTTAAATATATATTATATCCCATCTGGTTTCTATACAATGCTGGAGCTTGTTTCAAAGCCCATGTATGTACATATCTTTGCCTGAGGACTTAAGATACTAAGGAGGAAAATGCTAGCATTATTACCTCCTCACCTCGAAGTGCATCCTTTATAATGACTTGGAGACCAGTCGTCCTCTGCAAGAATAATGTCATAGACATCTGATAAATGCAGCCAGAATATCACTTTAATTGTACATGGTATATCCCCTTTAATTTGTACTTTTACATTATAAAGGGTTTACATGTAATTGTATTTATATAGCGCTTACTACCCCTTGCGAGGCATTGAAGCGTTTTTCGGCGAGTAGCACGCTACTCTGGAACCCAAGATTGAGGCCAATAGTTAGTAGATTAGTATTTTTTCGTCTTTCCTTTGTGCCTTGGTTGTGTTGGGTTTCTGCTCTTGCTTTCTAGTGTTTAGTATAGTTTAGAGAGGATAGAATGATGGTAATGGATTTGACAGGAGAAGTAGTACGTTTTTGTAAGTAGTAGCCTTGTGTGCCTGTTAGTTGGGTAACTTTGCTAAAACAAAAAGGAGGGGAAAGTTTTAGAAGGATGTTTGGGGATTCATAGTAGTCAAAGGTTTGGGATGAGTCGGAGAGAGAAGGGATGGGACAGATTTTGAAAGGAGGTTTTTTTTTTTTGCATCTATAGAAAAACAGAAATTAACTTATACCATCTGTTGTCTTAACCTGTCAGATTCACCACCAGAAACTCCTGGTGAGTTTAATGCACTATTGTCACTTCTGCTATGCTGTCATGAAACGCTATCCCATTCTGCAAAAGTATCTGTAACTTGCAGGGCATGTTTTTTAGTTAGTCTGGCCTCTTTCTCTCTTTTTTTTTTGATAAACAAATTTTTATTGATTTCACAAAAAGCACCAGCCAATTATCCCGACACCATGATAACATAGGAATATATGCAATGATCCGAACAACCCATATGACAAGGGCGTACAAATTCAAAATGATGGACAATTGAGTATTCCCGGCGAGGCTAAACCATACCGCCCAGCCACTTCCCCCAGACCCTTCAGTATTTTTTGGGACAGCCTTTGCCTCGTAAATGGTCTTTTCCTGCGTGGCGCACCAGTCGACTCCAGCTCGCCATCGCCCAACAGTGGGGGGGGGGTCAGGGCATTTCCAGGCAGTCCCTATGTCTTTTAGCCACCACCATTGCCGTGGTGTAAAACAATTTTTCGTTTCTGGACCCATCCAGTCCGTCTGTGATGCCTAAGATCGCATGTTTCGGGTCATGTGGGATCTCCCATCCCAGTACCTCGGTGAGTTCCTCCTCAATGTCTCCCCAGAATCGCACCAAGCGTGGGCAGGCCCATACCATATGGAGAAAGTCAGCGGGTTCATAACCGCATCTAGCACAGGCAGGGGTCGGGTGGAGCCCTGCGCGATGCGGGCGTGCAGGGGTCAAATAGGCGGCATGTAAGAAATAAAGCTGCACCATTCGCAGTTTGGCGGAGGCGGTAACTGTCCTGGGGGCCATAAGGGCGTCACGCCAGTCTTCCTCCTCCAAGGCGCCCACCCAGTCCTCCTATTGAACCCGCAGCCGATCTAAGGATGTTGGGGTGTTGTTAATCAGTGTCTGATAAATGCGAGAGATGCCCCCCCCTCCCCAGATCCCCCAGCATGATTTGTGCCTCAGGAGGGCTATGGTCTGGAAGCAGTGTACCAGTCGTGAGGTGCGCTTGAAGAGCATGGCGCAGTTGTAGGTATCTATAAAACTGCGAGTGGTGTAGGGAGTGTCTAGTTTGAAGGTCTTGAAACGAGCACATATGATCACCCACCCATACATCGCCCAATTGAGAAATATCTATAAGGTCCCAGGACCGAAAACCTTGCAGCCCATTGACTTCCCTGAGCCAAGTGCCCTGCCACAGGGGCGTACATTGGGTCAATGTGTGTGTCCACTTTGTGTGTCGCAACGCGGCCCGCCAGGCCAATAGCACAGAACGTGTCACCTCTGGCAGACGGGACGAAATAGGCTCCCAATACAGCATCGACTGAACATTGGACAATCCCAGCTCACTGAGCTCCAGCCTATACGCCGGATCGGACCAGCCCCCATTAAACCAATCATGAAGAGATAACAGACGTGTGGCCAGGTAGTATAAATATAAGTGGGTCATCCCCAGGCCCCCGTCAAAGGAAGGGATCCTGCAGACACCCAGAGCCAATCGGGCCCTCCCCTTGCCCCAGAGGAACTTAGAAGCAATGCTATCAAGATCCCGGAACCAGGCCCTCGGGAAGTTGAGGGGGGTGTTCTGAAGCATATAGAGGAATCTGGGGAGAATCATCATTTTGAAAAGTGCGACCTTCCCCATGGGGTTCAGAGGCAATGCTTGCCATTTCTGAAGGTCAGCCTTAGCCCTTTTCACCAGGGGAGTAACATTGAGAGCCCAGCTAAGTTCAGGGAGTAAAGTCACCCATATCCCTAGATACTTAAATGATTGGCGGCGGAGCGGTATGTTGGACTGCCAATCGAAACATTCTCTGGACATGTGAAGGGGGACCAGGACCGATTTATCGGGGTTGAGCCGGAGGCCCGCTCAAAGGATTGGAGGATCTGGAGGCAGTGAGGGCCCGACCTCGCGGGATCCGCTAAATAGATGAGGACATCGTCCGCGTAAAGTGCGATTTTGTCTGGCTACTGGGCCATTCCCAACCCTGCACCTGTCCGCTTGAGCGTATCGGGGCCGCCAAGCTCTCCATCACCAGAGCGAAGAGTAGGGGGGAAAGGGGGCATCCCTGCCTCGTTCCCCTGCAGACCGAAAAGGGTTCCGATAGAACCCCGTTCACCAGGACACGCGCCCTCGGACGGGCATACAGTACGCGGATTAAACCCCGAAAGCGGGGCCCGAAGCCCATCTCGGCCAGGACATCCTCCAGGAACCCCCAATCCACCGAATCAAAGGCTTTCTCAAACTCTACCAGGAGGAGTGCTAGGTAGGGGGTAATCAAATTACAATGGGCCAGGGCCGAATGCAGCCGCCGCAGACAGTGTCGGGTACCACACACACACACACCCGCCCGCCCGAAAAGTTGACAATGTTATGAGTAAAACAAGACCAAAATAACAAAAATCCAATAAGTAGAACAGAGGTTATGAATTTTTAAAGATTAAATCAAAATCTAGTGCTTAGTCAACTAGCGCTTGGGGATTACTTGAGGTCGCGCTGGACCAGGGTAGATCCAAAGTTCATGCCGACCGCGATGGAGGGCAGCCTAGCTACAGGACTCCTGCAGGTCCCGCTGAAAAAGTACCTTGGATGGAGCAGAGCAAGATGTCGATGTCTCGATGCATTGGTTCCAATCTGCGCAGGCAATGAAGAATCCCTTTACGATGCAGGCACTGCATTGTCATCGAGCCACACAGTCCGTCAAAGCGATGTCGTCGATCGGCTCCTGCACTGAAGGGCAACGTGTGATTGCAATCGGAGCAAAGTCATCACATGTCGATTTTGTTGGGTCTGGACAGCAGAAATCACCTTTTAAGAGCCCAGGACTGGATTGGCACCACTTCACAGGACTCACAGATAGCAGAGTCCAGGTACTATTGCAAAGTTGGAGGAAGTCTTTGATGGCCCTGAGACTTCAGAACAGGGGGCAAGCCAGCGAGCCCTTGAAGTCACCCTGGATTCAAGTGAGATGGGTCCAGTCCTTTTTTTCGTAAACAGATTTTATTGCATTAACCCCTTCTATGCTCATGACGAGCTCAGCTCGTCATGCTGCGCGGTGGGCGTGTGCGCATGACGAGCTGAGCTCGTCACGACCACGCCCGTGATCGGAATGTCCAGCACCTGGGCGGAATTCCGATCGCGGCGAAGCGGTTAAAGAGTTATGACATTTACAGCGTTCTAATATCACATTTTACAATGGCAATGAGCTATTTACATTGTGATAAGCATCACAAATTAATGGCATCTGTTTCGAACTCCCACATCCCAACTACACCCTCCCTTCCTTGCGTGTCACAACCGGTCGTAGATATACAACAGATCTATTCACATCTTTATTCGGGGGTCAATGTCAATAACAAACAAACCAAACCAAACCCCAACCCCAACCCCAACCCAACCCCCAGAGTCCTACCGGGTATCTGCCTGTTGTGCAGTCGGGGCAGCATCCAGTGGCCTCCCCAGAGAATCATTTTGTGGTGGGCTCCCAGGTGGAGACAGCATCCACGGCGTAGATTCACCCGGTTCCAGCCCAGGGTCCTTCATGCTGTCAACTAGCGCCTCCCAAGCTCTAGCCCTCTCAATCGAGCTGATCCCTCTACGAGCATCCCTAAGCAGGATTCTCCTCACACCACACCCATCTTTCTAGCTCTTTTTTTTCTTCCATATTTCTATCCGGGGCCTTCCAATGCCTCATTATCTCCTGTTTAGCTAGGATAAAGGCCAAGTCCTGAAACCGACTGGTAACCCTTGTTTTGGATGCATGGGGGGAACAGATTAAAGAGGCAGTGGGCCAGTGAACAGGAAATAGTCTTTTCAGTAATGTCCGTCACCATTTTAGTAACTTCTTCAGAGTAGCTGTGCAGTGTTGGACATGCCCAGATCATGTACATCATTTCCGCTCCAGTTCCCCACAGCGCGGGATGCCGCATCTTCCCTGTGGAAGTATTTATTAATGTGTCCACGGATGACATACGCCCTGTGCAGGATGTAGAAATTAATTAATCTGAAGCGGGCGTTTCGAGTCAACTTGGGGTTTCTGTCTAGGACGCTCTTCCAGTCACTATCTGCTATGGTGGCATTTAATTCCTCCGTCCAGTGGTCCCTCAATGTGGTCAGTGGTTGGAGAGAATCACCTCTTATCGCCCTGTAGAGCCATGTGACTGCTTTGATTTTACCTCCCGCCGTGCCCATTACCTCCAAGCGCTGTGGTGCTTGGGTTCTGAGGTGCTCGTCCTCCAGTGGTGCCGGAGGGCTGCCGTCACCCCCCTCCATGAAGTAAAAAGTGGCCCTGGGGAAGTTCCAACCCTGCCCTAAAATCTTCGAACAGGAAAAGCTCCCCCCTCATTGAAGAGGTCCCCAATGTTAGTTGCCCTCGCCTGTATCAAGTCTCCAATTCCCCTCCACTGTCCCCCGTGCGGTAGAATATGTATCATTGTCATAGGGAGTTCCGGTTAGTAAGGGACCAGGCTATGTGTTTTTTGGAGACATCTTCTCCAGCAGGGTCTCACCACCTGCAGCTCACCCGTGCTCCCAGTTGGCACCCTACCCACCTTCAATAACACCTGCAAGAGAATGTCCAGGTTCGGTATCAAGGGCCCAGTCTCACGATCCTGAGCCTGTCGCACCACCAGCCATTGTGTGAACCACTGTAGTTGCCCTTCTAAATAATAGGTCTCAAAGTCGGGGACTGCTAGCCCCTGTCATGTGTTGGATGCTACAGCGTTGCCAGGGCTACTCGCTTGGGGCCACCTCCCCAGATAAAGGACACAATGAGCGAGTCCAGTAAACCGTGGTCTCGGGATCCATATAGGCAGAGTCATGAAGAAGTAATGCAGCCTAGGGAGTGCTACCATCTTTAGGAACGCAACCCTTCACGCCACAGAGAGTAGCAGCATTTTCCAGAAGTCCATACTAGCTTTCAGGGATCTAATGGCAGCCCCCAAGTTCCCTTCTTGTAAGTCCGGTTGAGAGTGATAGATCTTCACTCCTAAGTACAAGATGGGTCTAGTCCTTGCCCTCAGCAGCACAGAGATCAGTAGGCAGCAGGGCAGCACAGCAGTTCTTCCAGAGCAGCAGTCAAGCAGAGTGGCACTCCTTGTAGTACAGCAGTATTTACTCCTGGCAAAGTTCTTCACAGGTTTAGTAGTGTATCGTCTTGGTAGGGTCAGAGCCCCAGTACTTATACCCAAATGTGCCTTTGAAGTGGGGGGTGACTTCAGAGCAGGCCCTTGAAGACATCCCAGCCCTGTCTGCCAGGCTATCTGTTGGGGTAATCAGCTCTTTGTGTGGGAAACAGGACTCTGCCTATTCACGTGTCAGCTCCCCCCTTCCTACCCAGGAAGAGCTATCAGAATGCAGATGAGTTATATGTCATGCCCACTCTTCCTGTTTGTAGCTGTCTAGAGGGAATGCACAAAGTGTAGCTGTCACCCATCCCAGACGTGTATTCGAAACAGGCTGCAGGCACACAGAGCTAAGTTAAGAGCAGAGAAATGCCCCTTGCTCACTCTGCCACTGGATTCAAGCTAGCCTGGCTGATGAGGGGTGTTACCCCGAAACCGGTCCCAGGATGCTTGTTTCCGGTTCAGGAAAGACCTGGCTTGGCAATTCGGGCTGGACTGTTCCCATGAGGCACAGGGTCAAGACCGATTTGCATATAGCTGGGTCTGAACTGAGGTGGCGAAGTGAGCTAAAGAACGATGATGGATTCAACCCAGATCTGTGACTGGGGGGTGAGTGTTTGAAAAGTTTCAGCACTCCGTCCATCATCTCCTTGTGTTTGCTTTGTTCGCCCTAAGTTGGCAGGATATGCCCAGACGTGGGTCCCTTGCTCACTCTGCCACTGGATTCAAGCCAGCCTGGCTGATGAGGGGTGTTACCCCGAAACCGGTCCCAAGATGCTTGTTTCCGGTTCAGGGAAGACCTGGCGTGGCAGTTCGGGCTGGACTATTCCCATGAGGCACAGGGTCAAAACTGATTTGCATATAGCTGGGTCTGAACTGAGGTGGCAAAGTGAGCTAAAGAACGATGATGGATTCAACCCAGATCTGTGACTGGGGGTGAGTGTCTGAAAAGTTAAGCGCTCCGTCCATCATCTCCTTGTGTTCACTTTCTAATAGTGGCATTTCTAAAATAGTAATGTTAAATCCATCTTTACCACTAAAGAGGATTTCTCATTACATTCTAAAGATGTGAAACATGATGCAGCTACTCCTTTCTAATCAGGAATTACAGCTTAAAAGTGTATGAAGGAATTCCCAATGCTAGCCTATGAGGGGAGTGGGCCTCACTGTAGTGAAAAACGAATGTAGTGGTTCGTCACTACCAGGACATGTAAGACTTAAAAGTGCATGTCCAACCTTTTACTTGCACAGCACCCAGCCCTTAGGGCCACCTACGGCCTACCTTAGGGGTAACCTATGTGGAATAAAAGGAGAGTTTAAGGCTTGGCAAGTGCTTTTAAATACCAAGTTGAAGTAGCAGTAAACTGTGTATGGATGACTGAGAGCCTGTGTCATATGTACTTGTGGCACAGGACATACCTTTCGCCATATGTGGCACAGTCACATGTATAACACAAACATACGACCATTTTTTTTCTAAATCAGATATAAAATGCAGAAAATGTTCTGCAAAAATGTTCAAAGTATAGAACATTTTTCTGCACTTTAAATTTCTCTAACTTAAAAAAATACTGCATTTTTCAGTTACACATATGGCACAGTGTCCACTGGGAGCAGGAGGCCTGCTGTTTGTATATACAACACTTTGAAATGGGAGAAAACTAAACTTAATAGTTAACTAAAGCAGTAAGGTAACCTTTCATTTTAAATGTATCCCATTTAAAAACATTCAGAAACATAATTTTCTCACACTCCAATATTGAGTTGACAAGTACTTTTGTTTAACAGTTAAATACTTTAGTTTTTCACCTCTGTGCCCCAGCCTGGGTCATAAATCAGACTGAGGACTGCTCGTTATCAGGCCCTGCTAGCTGCAGACTAATGATAATACTGTAAACTAAACAAAGCCTTCCCTTAACTTTAAAAGAAAAATATGACCCTGAACTTATTTAAAAATGAAGGCTGGGAGCTCCTCTGAAGGTGTCTGGAGCTACAAGTAGCTTGTGGTCGACTGGTTGGAGGCACTTGGTGTAGTGAATTTCTAAGGTTCTTGTATCAAACAGGCGATCTTGTCTCAATTAGAGAAAGAAGGTCTTGCCTAATGGGCCATAAATTTGAATGGTTCAGCCATTTCATCAGGACATCCTTTGGGACAACATTTAAGTGTAAATATTTTCAAGTAAAAGATGTAAATATAGTCTTATTCTTGAAAAACTGGCAGTTGAATACAGCTGCCAAGACCAGTGTGCCCTGTGGGAAATAGGAGGGCGTTTGGAGTTAGCGAGGTCCACTGGGAGATCCTGGCGAGTGGATACCTGTAGCGAGGTGTGATGACGCGGCTGCTGCACAGATTGGGTCATTCTCCGTGTGCAGGTTCAAGTGAGCGATCCCATATGCCAGAGGGGGCAGCTGTGAAGTTAGCATCACAGCTGTGCTGATCGGGCCGTACCCTGTGAGTGAAGTGAAGACAGGGACCCTGTATGCCAGAGGGGGCAACTGTGAAGAGGAAATTACTGCTGTGCCAATTGGGCCGTAGCCCATGCGCGGAGTAAGGTCGGTGACTGGTTCAAGCAGTCATTGACAGAACAGGCTGCCGTGGTGACCCGTGTGGGACCGAGCCCCTGACTGAGAATTTGGATTGGAGCACTCAACCCTCCGAGGAGCTTACCAACTCACCGGAGAAAGCGCCAAGGATGCCCAGCCACTGCCTCCCGCAGAGCAGGCAGCAGCGTGAGCTCCTTGTCAGCCTGCAAACCCCAGCCTCTCCCGGCCACCACACCCAGCAGTGGACGCTAGCCCGAGTGCCCCCGGACTACCAACACCCTGGTGGAGGCTAAGAGAGCAGGGACTGGCACGCTGGTCCTGTGGGGGGCTGTGGAGGTTGTGTGGGGGCTGCTTCCTCACGACAGCAAGATGGAGGCTCCATAGTTGAATGGAGGCCGCGGAACTTGCTTGCACTGTGCTCGCGTCGAGCAGGGGTAGCGCAGCAGGATCGCCTTGGTGGCTCTCCCTGCGAAGGTCTTGTTCCCTCCCCTCCTTGGGGGTCTCGGCCCTCTGACTCGGGGGGGCCCTTCTGTGGAATAGTATTGGCAGGTGACGTAGAAGCACCGCAACGCCTCTTGTACCGGCTGGAGAGCCCCCTGGACTGCCAAGTGATTAGTATGGTAGATGCCTGGGGCGCTCTCCCTGGCCAACTGTGTTTTGGCCTGCTAGCTCTGGGGACAGAGGCGGCCCTGGGGGATCTCAGAACTGGCCTTCGCAACTGCGCTGCTGACCTCAGGGTGGAGCGCCCCCTGGACTGCCAAGTGATTAGTATGGCAGGTGCCTGGGCGGTCTCCCTGGCCAACTGTGTTTTGGCCAGCTAGCTACGGGGATAGAGGCGGCCCTGAGGGCTATCAGAACTGGCCCGCGCAACTGCGCTGCTTCTCCCTGCTGCTGACTTCGGGGAGGGAAGGGGGGGAGGGGGGACAGCTGGTTTGACTGGGGGCTTTTTCCAGCCCATCAGAGTATAGACCGAGGACAAGTTTAATTTTTTTCACAGTTCATGCTGCGGCATGGGACTGACTGGAACTTTACAATAAGGGGACGGTGAGTCTGGAACTCGCGGACCATCATCGGCCAGCATGCTTGAGGTGTCAGACCTCCAGTTGAAGGGGGGTGAACCAGCCTAGCAAACAGCAGGCGGTCGAAGAGTGGCTGAGGGTGGTGGAGACTGTGGATCTGGCGGGGCCTCACTTCATCCCAGGATACTTTCCTGCAGGGGGTCCATTTCGAGCTTGGCAGGTTCAACAGTGCCAGGTCTAGAGGACAATCTCTGGGGGGTCACCCAGGGCACAACAAACTACAATATTTGAGCCCTGACTGGATGGCAGCTCTGTCTCAAGAGGTGTATGCCTCGTTTGTGGTACTGTACAGTGACAGCTACATTATAACCTCATGTGTCTCATTGTGCTCATCTTTTGTCTTGTGGTTTGTTGCCTGCCTTGTTATGTTGGCCTAGGCCTAGCTGCCATGCTGCTTTTCTTTGCGCACGTTACACTGAGCCAGGGCTCCCTCGCCCTTTGCTCTTGCCAAGTTCTTTTGCGCTGTCTGCATTTTCTGTCTTTCACCTTTTCTCTTGTTTGATTTGGGCTCAGACTGCACAACATGTACAAGGTCGCATAACAATGTATTTCGGTTCTTCCTGATATGGCCAGTCTCGCGCACCCAGACATAACATTAGGCGCAAATGCCATGAAACTTTGTGTGCCTTTAATACTGCAGTTTTTACTGGCGCTTGACACTTGGAGAAATCCTTTTCAGTGAGAAGAGCTATGATGTCCTGCTGATGTAATTCTGCATCTAGAGACTGAGGTATGGGGTTCGCTAGTCAAAGCCCAGAGGTCTTCTATTTTTATAATAAACTATCTTACTGCACGGGGAGGGTGGTAATGTTATTTAGACATTTATCCACTGAGTTATGAAATGCTTTCCCCGTTTGTATTCTATGGAATTGTAACCATGCTGCTTATATTATTCATATGCATTATGCTATTAGTACTGACACGTGTACTGTACATTAGAGCACGTAAGTTGGAATAAACATTTTAACCTATCCAGTGTCTCTTCCTACGCACCTTGTGGACAAGTACGAGTGAGTGACGAAAGAGTGTTCTTGCTTCTGCGAGTCCTGAGATAAAGATACCGTGTTCTGGGTTGTCCAATCGTTGGTACTTGGGTGCTAATGGGATGCTAAGCTAGTTGGGTTGGGGTTTTTGGGTGCTACGGTATATGGTAGGCAAACCACTGTATTCCGGGGTCCCATTATCCTGTGCATAGCTCTGTGTATGTGCAGAAACCTTATGACATGGCGCGACCACCGTGGGGCTGCTTATCTGCGAGACGCTTGAGTAGTACTTGTGCTTGTCCACAAAACCCTCACGTACGCTTCCGGAGGCGTAAGTGACGGTGATACCTCCTATATTGAACGTTTTATAGGTTCTTTCAAGCTTGAAATTATTAAAAAAGGTTACATAAATAACCCATTTTGTGCTCCGTTAGGTTGTCGAATACAATTGTTTAGTTATGGCTGGTGTGGCGATAGCTGCACATAGCCGAGGACCAATCCGAGAACACCTAGGTGTATACGGAGTGCCCGATGCTGGGGTCGAGTTGGTCTTTGTGGTTCAAGCCGATCCGGCTTATCACTTTGAAGTGTTTTACACTTGGATCACTTTTGAAGCGGTGGATGCAGGTGATAAGCTGTTTCATGAATATAAACCCACCGCTATTCCTGCTGCCTATCGACCCTATACTACTCTTGAAGTGCCTCTCACGGCTTGGCAGCACCGTGTTTGGTTTAATGGCGCCCTCCCACAACCAACTACCGCAGTTCGTTTAGGCCCCTTATCCATTGAGGGGGCCACTTGGCCTGTATTGGCCGGGTATACCCCGTATCCAAATTATCTGGCGTTACCGATTGCGGAACTGCGCACTATGCATACCGAACTGGTGCGAGTGCATCGAGCCTTAGTGACATACGTTACAGGTAGCCTACATGGAGCTGCCCCTGTAGTCGCTGGTCAACCAGCTATTGCAGCTGGAGTGACCATAAGTCCTGTCATGGTAAATTCTGTGATGGGCAAACGTCCACAAAATAAGGACGATTATCCTTACTGGCTTGCAGAAAAGTTCGATCAGATAGAAGCGGTGTTTCCACATACATCTCCGGTGGATAAACACCGCATCCTTACGATAAGTTTGCCAAAAGACTTAATCCCCGATTTGACATCATGTGAAAACTGGGGTAAGGTGTTCGCAGCAGTTTATTAAAAATGTTTTGGTACTCCTTCCATGACGGTTCTACCCTCTGTAATTAAAAAAGTACAGGACGAACATGGCCCTGAAGCGGCTGTGGAATTAGGGATGAGACTAGTGGGAGTGTTTGATGTAGTAGCTGAACTGATCCTTGGAAATGTCAAGGGCGATGCAATGAACTTTCAAGTAGCGAATGCTTTGGCTTTGGTCCCAGAGTTGGACAGGCCTCGCGAATTACCGAAAATTATAGCCCGGGCTTATAAAACAATTGGAAGAAACAGCCTAAGCAACAAGCCTTTTGTAAAAATGCAAACTCAATCGCAAACACAAGTTACACAAACAAAAAGTACATCTGAGAAAGATGATAGACCAGTCTTCACTAAAAAGAGTTGGAGACAGAAAAAACAGGGTAAGCAACAAAAGAAGCCGGGGTCGAGAGGCGCTTCCCCAGTTTCGGTTTCTTCTGAACGTACTTATGATTTACGTGATAGGTCGAGAATTAAATCACCAGAAAGGTTTCAGAGCTCTGATACGCGTTCTCCTCGTTCTTCACAGGCCCAGACGTCGTCACAGGCTGGTGGAGGAGGACGGCAAGATAGAGGAAGGGGCCGAGAGGCTCCCCAGGAGCGAGACCAACCTCGACAACAAGTCAGAGGGAAAGCGGAAGACTTTCACCTTCCTCGACCGCAATTTCAGAAGAAAAAAGTTGCCGCTGTAACAGCGAAATATGCCACAAACCGCGAGAACGAGACTCCAGAATTGGACGTGGGCAGTGACCCTCCTAGACAGCGCCGCGGAAGTTACCATAGTGCGGGAGGCGCTACGTCCTCATATGGAGGCGACAGCAACTGAAACATTCGTTACTGTAGAGACAGCTGACACGAGAGTGGCACCCCCTGACAGACTTTACAACATAGTCATCCAAATTGAAGGTGACATACCGCGTGAAATAAAAGGGATTTTTTGGGAAAATCTAACCTCTTCATATGACATTTTGTTAGCAGAGGTGGATTGGCCACCCCCATTCGTTTTAGCTGCATATAAAGGAGAGGAGGTAATCCTTCCAAGCTTTTCAAGGCATGTCCCAAAAGACAAAGCTGAAGCACTTGCAGCTGAGTGGGCTGTGTACCTGGCACCAGCGCTATACCGCAACCATGTGGGATGGGATGAAGAATCACCTCCTCATGCAATACCTTTGCGGTCACTACCGCAGCCACAACCCCAATATCCCATCAAACGGCAGGCAAAAGGCCCAGTCTCCGAAATTCTGACACAGTTGGAATATCAGGGAGTAATCGAACCATGCGTATCACCTATGAACAATCCCCTTTTCGTGGTTTCTAAACCCGATGGATCGTACCGCTTAGTTTTGGATTACCGGCATTTAAATTCCCATTGTCGGAACTTTGCGGTACAGAATACACATAGTTCTGCGCTTGTAGACAGTCTTGTTCGTAAAAATATAAAACGACACTTGACCTTTCAAACGGTTTCTACACGCACAACCTAGCCCCGGAGAGTGGTCAATGGACCGCATTCACTTCCGGTGGTAAATTATTCCAGTTCCGGCGTTTACCCATGGGCTACAAAAATAGTCCGGGTATATTCGCCGCCCGTGTTGTTTCTTTGTTAAATGACATTGATCAAGACGCATGTTCGTACGTAGATGACATCTATCTGACAGACGACGAGTTATATCAGCATCTGTCCCGTGTGGACCGCATTATTCTTGAATTTGCGGAGCAGGGTTACAAATTTAACTTTGCTAAGTCACACATTGCTGAATTTACCGTTCTGTTCTTGGGCTATGAGCTCAACAACGAAGGTAAGGGCTTAGCCCCCATTTCTTGGAAAAATGTGCACATTTGTGCCCCCCAAATACTCTGAAGAAACTTCAGTCTTTGCTGGGTTTCCTGAATTTCGGGCGTACTTACATTCCCGAATATGCCCAGCGTATCAAGCCTTTGTATGCTTTGATACAACCTACTTATTCAAGGTCTTGCTGGCTGCCTGAGCATACCTCGATTCTGCAGTCTTTGCAGACAGACCTATTGGAGTCTAAATATCTTTTGACTCGTGATAACCACACAAACCTGGTGATTAGAATAATTCCGGGGCGGTGGGATTCACGTACTTAACCTTTAATGAAGGTGACACAGTACCCATCGCATACAAGTCACATCTGTACACTTCCGCTGAATTGCGCTTTACATCTGTTGAAAAAGTTCTAACTGCAGTGCAAATGGCGATTCTAAAAGAACGCGCACTGGCACAGGGAAAGCGAATTCTGGTGGTAACACCCTGTCCTGCCCTAGAGGCAGTAACAAAGGCAAGTGTACCGAACTCAAAAGCAATGCATCCCCGTTGGATACAATGGGCTACATCCTTGACGTCTTCGGACGTCACTTTTATTTTCGATTCTTCTCTCCAGACTCAGGAGTTCTTGCAGTATGAATTCGTTCATCCTCCTCCTTTGTTTTTACTACCGCTTGAGGATTACAAATGTGTGATCTACACCGATGGTTCGGCGCAACCGGCCACTGGGTCCAAGCACGCTTATTCAGCTGCATGTGCTATTGTTGCGGGTTCCTTTGTGAATGGAACGTTCAAATCCTCTGTAGTGCACACTCGCACACTTGAAGATAGTACCGCACAATTGGCCGAGCTGCATGCATTGCTACTTGCGCTTGAGTTCGCTTCTCAGGATGAGACAACTCTTATTGTATGTGATTCCTTCTACTGTGTACAGTCGTACAATGACAATCTGTTTTTCTGGTCGAAAAATGACTACAAGGACGCAAAAGGGAGCACAATTAAGCATAAAATGCTTTGGGTTCGAGTGGCAGAATTACAACAACGTCTGCCCCTCACACAGGTGGTACACACCTTAGGCCATCAGCGGGTGGGCGCACACGCTATTGGTAACGATCTGGCAGATGAAGCTGCCCGTTCGGCAGTAGTCACGTGTTCAGTAGCAGCGGTTACCAGGTCCATGTCTAAAATTGACTCTGTTATTCTAGCAGCTATTGCTGCAACCAAGGAAGGTGATAATTACCCTACAGGTTTCCCTTCCAAGTATTCTTACAAATTAAGTCCCGATCAGGTTCCTTATGTAACAATACCTGACGTTGGAGATCGGCTGATCCCCAACGCGGACCGCAGGAGTGCCTTGATATCAGCTGCACACGAAGGCATGGCTTCGGCTCATGCAGGTGTGTCAGCTACAGTTTCCATTTTGCAGCAGCGTTATTGGTGGCGTGGATTGTATAAAGACACCCGTGCTTTTGTGCTTTCTTGCGATGTTTGTCAACAGATTAAGCCTTCCACGGTAACACGCCCACCACAGACCCCGCTCTGCATTGCTAACAGACCCTTTGGGTGTGTTTACTTGGATCACTGCGGTCCATTCTCATCAGACACTGCCTATAAATACATCTTAGTAGC
The DNA here is from genome assembly GCA_963921515.1 of Calotriton arnoldi. Classification (NCBI taxonomy): domain Eukaryota; kingdom Metazoa; phylum Chordata; class Amphibia; order Caudata; family Salamandridae; genus Calotriton; species Calotriton arnoldi. Next base: position 1,182,014 of record CAWUFW010001383.1, read on the forward strand.
AGTGGACTCGTGCACACGGTTTCTCTGGGTCTGGCCACAACGTAGTGCTGACGCTCGAAATGTAATCAGGGATTTGCGTGTCTTTGTGGGAATTTTCGCATGCGGCACCTTCCATTCGGACCAAGGTCCAGCGTTTGCCTCTAGGGCTTACAAGGATGCAATGGCTTCGCTTGGGGTGCGGGTGAAATTTTCGTCTCCGTATAGGCCTGAGGGCAACTCTATCGTTGAACGAATGAACCGTGACTTAAAGCAATCCTTAACAGCTAGAGTTATAGGTACTGGCAGGAACTGGCTGGCCCACTTGTATACCGTTCAGCGTGCACTTAATAATCTCCCTAGAAGACCTCTGGGTGGGCGGACCCCATACGAAATGCTCTTTGGCATAAGAATGTTTGTGCCTGACCTTGAGGGTCCAGACATCGCGGCGCAATCCGCCAAGTTTGATGTAGATAACCATTCTGCTATGTTACAGGACTTACAAGAAGCCCGAGACAAACTTGCAACTACACATTTGCCTTCAGCCACAGATCCTGCGTTGCAGATTCCGGTAGCCGGCTGGCTTCCAAAGGTTGGAGAACTGGTTCGAGAGAAGGTTGAAAATAAAAAGAATTCGGCCCCTCTTTTCGTGCACCGGTTCCAGTTCTGGGCTTGACGGGAACACGTACAGTCATTTTACCACCGCTTCCTGGTCGCAAGGAGAACAGATACATCTCAGTGGAAAATGTCAAGCTACAGCGCCTGGCCGATCCTGAATAGTGTCACACCAGCGGTCTCTTGTCCTGCCATTTATCGGACATATGTTCGTGACCCATCTACACGAACGGTCGCTGATGCTGTAATTGAGATGGTTGATTTGCCTGAAACTACAATTGATCCCCAACTCTCCACCAATATCGACGAGGACGAGTATACTTATCCTGCATCTGAATCGGTGGCACATCAACCAATAACGCCACTGAGCCCGATTCGTTATTCCTTTGATTCGGATTCCACCTCTTCAAAAGTCCCATCCAAGTTCAGTATTTTTGTATCCTGGTTTAGAGACAATTTTTTGATTCCACCCTGGACATACATCTGGTTGGTACTTTTCTTGATTTTTCTGTTCATGTCCATTGGCTTTGTCACAGTGTTTTTTCTACTAATCAATGGTCACTATTTACCTGAACGCTCTGCTGTAGACTATGTTTCTGGAACTTTGGCTCCTCATTCCTCGTCTCACATCATGAAGCGTGACCACACATTTGTGAACATTTCAGCTTTTCCAGTTGCTGATGGCATCGTATGGGATGCAGTGAACTATCAAATCCATGGTCCGACGGAAATTATTAATGTACCTAATGTCCTTCGTGTTTCAATGGGTGATGTAGTACAAAATAATATTCATTCTGATGATTGGGATGTGCATGCCGTTGAAGCATTGTTTGCCGATTTAAAATATTATGCATCTTTTAATGCTGAGGATTTATATATGAATTCTGCGAATTATGCCGATTTGTATTGTTACCAACATTGGGGTAATCATTTTCTCCATAAGCCAAGTGCCCTGCGTAGTTCTGTTAACTACACCCAATGGGAACATTGTCCAAACCCCTTGCCAGGTAGCTCACAGACTCTTCGAAATAAGTTTACCTATTTTACTGATTTTAATCGGTCGAACCCTGCATCCTATTATTTTAGACTTAATACCACATCAACTCAGAAAATTATGTTAACACACACCAAATTGCTTTATTCGGGTTCCTTTTTAAGTGCCCTAGCAGTGGGTGGTTATGAGTACTGGGAGGATACAATAGATTTGAAATCCATTTGGGGCTCCAAGCCATGGCAGGTACAGGGAACCGAGGCGTTGCATCGTGCTTGCCTCATCCCTACCCAAATTATGTTCCTAAATGCTTCCATCTATCAAACTACATGTTGGGGCTTAGCTACCACTAAACAATTAAACTCGCCCTCAATTCCATCCCTGTCGAGTTTTCCCAATGATAGCTCACGTTTTAACCTGTCCCTGACAACCCTACAGGCTCTATTACAGAATAATTCATTTAATGTTTCCGAACTGGATCAGTCACCCTGGTTGGTATGGCCTATATCATCTAATGCATGTCAAATGCGTTTTCATGACTCAGGTACTGGCTACACACAGGGAAGGCCTGATCCGAGATTTACTGCTTCCTGTACTGTCACTACATATTCTGTTGGTAAATTATGCAAACAATGGCTGCAACATTCGACCCTTGATTCTGTTAAACAACATTTGTCCCTCCTTTCAGGCAATATTGATCTGTCCGACTTTGTTTTGGGACCTCGTGGTCCCCGACCTAAGAGGTTCATTTATGAAACGTATAATGAACTCTGGAAGCTATCACAAATGGAAGCTGCTTCCCGTCTTCGGGAAATAGATCAAGCAAATTTGGAAAAGGTGCTTGCTGTTGTTGACAATAGTATTAATACCCTGTCTTCTCGCATTTATACTTTAGAGAATATTGTGTCCTCTGTTGTTGATATTGTACAAGATGATGTTTCTGTGTTATATCATGGTCAGAATCAATTGCGTTCAGTTATGCAGTTTGCATGGACTTTACAAACGCTCAAGTTAGGTAAAGTTCCTTGGCATTTTTGAACACCTCTGCCTTGTTTCTACCTTTTAACTTAACTGACAAACAGCAATTTATGTCCATGAAAGATGCAACTTACACTCTATTACATATCGAAAAGATGGATCCTTTGCCGTTCTCTGTTGCAGAACTCGATTCTGCTGTGTGGCTAGTTCATGGGGTTATCGCTTTACCTTTTTCCTTGTTTGAATTTGACTCGTGCATGAAACATTATCCTGTGGGCCGTTACCGGCCCTTGGGCAGTGCTTTCCTGCATGAACTCTGGTCCTTGCCTTTCATGTATAAATGCCTTCGGGACGGCAAGGAAGTCTTTCTCACGGGGAGTACTGCGACTCAACTATGGGTCATTCGCTTATTTGTAACACATTAAATTGCATGGCTCATGTAGCGTTTCCGCTCCTAATCTTGCTTGTGTGCTGAAAGGTATTCCTGCTCCTGTTATTTCTCCTACTTTCACTCTCCTTTCCAATGGTAGTTATTTACTTTTAAATAACGAAAACTGTTGTGGCCTGCAGGCTGGCATTCCTTACATTGTAACAGTTTCGCACAGGGTTGTCTGCTGCAAAAATGTGCTTTTTCCTCCCCCTCATGGCAAGGTTGATATCTCTATTTGGCCTTCCATCCCTACCATGGAGGCAGATTTCAATAGACTGAGCAGAATAAAGGCACTATTATTGAACGAGGAAGTTATGCTCACGTCCGCCCGGGAGACATTCATTCTCCAGGTGGCGAGTACCCACAGTGAAATACAGGCCCTTTTGAACACTAATCTCCCCCAACATTTTGGGGAGTTAATTCATCGTATTTTTAACGCATCTAACACAGAGGGTCTAGTACACTTTTTTAAAGTCATGGGGTCTGGTTTGGTGTCCTCCTTCCAAACTATTTTTGGTGTCATCCCGGCTTTTATTCATTCTATTTTTTCCAGCGTCTTTGGCGGTTTCCCGTTGATCATCGCTTTGGCGGCTGGTGTCCTGTTATTAATTTGTTTTATGCGCAATGGCTGCTCCCCGATGGGACCTGCTCCATCCAGAACGCCTCCAGCTGCTTCGTGAGCGCCTTTTGGCTGGTTTTGGTGTCTTGCCATTGGCGACACTGAGTGTGTCATATACTCTTTCTTTTCGCTTTGCGTATTTCACTTGCGTGCAACCTGTAATGACTTGCATCCGCTGTCCTTTCACCTGGACCTTGGATTATTGCCTCTCCAATTCGTCATTGTCTGTTCCGGATTTTGTTCAGTTGATGGGTCCCTTAGAGGCCCATGAGCAGGACTGTTCCGTTGCCGGCTGTATGGCGCGTGCGGCTGCACTGGGGATTTTGGCGCAATGGGATATCTGGGCGGCTGCCCAGGATCTCCTACAACAAAGCTGTTTCGTTTATCACGCAAGTTGTCCCGCATTGCTTTTGGATGCTCCCTCTGCTGAGGAGCATTCCTGCTCTTTTGATCTCATGGATTGGATGGCATCTATGTTTTTCGACGATTCCAATGATGCCCTTTTGGAGGGTATGGCTTTTTTCTGCACTTACACTTTCATGGATTGACTTGTTTTTTCGCCGTTTGGGCGCTCCCTGTGCTGCACCGGATTTTTTATTGGATCTCTGTCTTGGCCGCCGGACTGACCAGGGGAGGGTGTCTTGTGGTTTGTTGCCTGCCTTGTTATGTTGGCCTAGGCCTAGCTGCCATGCTGCTTTTCTTTGCGCACGTTACACTGAGCCAGGGCTCCCTCGCCCTTTGCTCTTGCCAAGTTCTTTTGCGCTGTCTGCATTTTCTGTCTTTCACCTTTTCTCTTGTTCGATTTGGGCTCAGACTGCACAACATGTACAAGGTCGCATAACAATGTATTTCGGTTCTTCCTGATATGGCCAGTCTCGCGCACCCAGACATAACATTAGGCGCAAATGCCATGAAACTTTGTGTGCCTTTAATACTGCAGTTTTTACTGGCGCTTGACACTTGGAGAAATCCTTTTCAGTGAGAAGAGCTATGATGTCCTGCTGATGTAATTCTGCATCTAGAGACTGAGGTATGGGGTTCGCTAGTCAAAGCCCAGAGGTCTTCTATTTTTATAATAAACTATCTTACTGCACGGGGAGGGTGGTAATGTTATTTAGACATTTATCCACTGAGTTATGAAATGCTTTCCCCGTTTGTATTCTATGGAATTGTAACCATGCTGCTTATATTATTCATATGCATTATGCTATTAGTACTGACACGTGTACTGTACATTAGAGCACGTAAGTTGGAATAAACATTTTAACCTATCCAGTGTCTCTTCCTACGCACCTTGTGGACAAGTACGAGTGAGTGACGAAAGAGTGTTCTTGCTTCTGCGAGTCCTGAGATAAAGATACCGTGTTCTGGGTTGTCCAATCGTTGAAACTTGGGTGCTAATGGGATGCTAAGCTAGTTGGGTTGGGGTTTTTGGGTGCTACGGTATATGGTAGGCAAACCACTGTATTCCGGGGTCCCATTATCCTGTGCATAGCTCTGTGTATGTGCAGAAACCTTATGACACTTTTTTGGCTAAAGGGAGCTGGGCGAGTGCGGGGGGCCTGTGCTACGTGTGACTTTTTCACTGTTTTACACTCTATTAGGCTGGCTGGACTCTTTCCACTGCTGAGCTTTCCAATACAGACCTGTTTGACCCTCGTTGATGGGCCTTAGTTTGTAGGCTACTTGCCTGACTTTGTTTGTACAGGATGTACCCATATCACAGCGGGGGGGGGGCTTGAGAGAGTTTTGTTTTTTGTTCTCGTTACCGGTAGAGGGTGTGCGGTGGGTGTGACTGTATTATGTGGCTGGCGGTGGTGCTCCGATTGTATGGCAGACATGAAGTGCTGTGGCTCACCGGACCATGAGTGCTCGTCTGGATGGCTGAACGGATTAGATTGATCACCTGGAATGAATGGGCCTGTACATGCCTGCAAAGCTATATAATGTCCTGGCCTACTTGTGCAGGCTGCGTTTCTACAGGAGACACATCTGTCGTATTCTGAGGGCAGGGCACTCCGTAAGAGATGGAGGGGCAACTGTATTGCACTGCTTACTCCGCGTTTGCAAGGGGGGCCCTTATTTGGATCAGCCCGAGGTGCCCTTTCAATTGCATAAGGCGGTCATTGACTCGGAGGGCCAGTATGTGCTAGTGAGGGTTGGTTAGACGGCAAGGATGTCACCTTGCTTAATGTTTACGCCCCGAATACTGACCAAACTCCATTTTCGAATAGCAGGACGCCCCTCCTGCTAACAATACTGTCTTATTTGAGGATAGTGGGGGGCGAGGACTTCAATTGCGTGACTGATCTAACTTTGGACAGGTCCCACCCTCCGCTGCTCTTGGCACCCGTGCATAAATTGGCAGAGGCTTTTCGCGCTTCATTGGGGACTTTATTGCAGGAGGGCACTGAACCCTGGGGTCCGGGCTTACTCCTTTCAGGCTGGCATACACGACGTAGAGGTGCGGTTGGAAGGGGGTTTCTGTTGCGGTGCAGTATATGAGGGTGGTGGATGCGGAGTACCTGGCAAGGACTTTTTTTCAACCACTGTCCCTTGCTATGCACTTTCCGGTAGTCGCCTCGCGGATCTTGTATCTCTTCTTGACGGTTGGACCCAGCCCTGCTTGATGATCCTGTTTTCCCGACCTTGCTTGGTGAGAGAATCACTAATTTATGGTTTGACAATGCGGAATCGGCGTCGCCATTGGGAGTCGAATGGGAGGCCCTAAAGGTGGTCGTGCAAGGTAACTATCTCGAACAAGATACAGGTGAGCACCTAGCTACACTCTTACATTAGGCAGCAAGAGGTGGTCCTTAATAGGTTGCCTCCGTAGCCGGGAAAGACATATGAAGGTAGGGAGCAGATGCTCGCCGAATGGTAGAAACTTTGCGAAGGTAGAGGGCTTGCGGCAATAGGACTACAGGACTTGTATTGTAAGAGCCCATGCAGAGAGGGATAAATCGGGGAGCATGTTAGCCTGGCTCCTACAGGAAGAGACAAGGGGGCACATTATCCTTCAGAATCGTGATCTCGTGGGCCAAGACGTGTTTACACAAGGAAATCAATATGGCATTCATGCACTACTATTGTGAGCTATACCCTTGGCGCTGAGGTTAGTGAGCCGGACGTTCTACGTTACATCGCAGATGCCTCCTCATCAGTCCTAGATCCCTCTGGGGCAGAGCGACTGGGTGCTGATATTATTGTGCAGGAGAAGTGAGACGCAATTAGGGAGATATTAAGCTAGTGGACGTTTTTAATGGAGCTGACAGTACGGACTGTTTGTTCTCTCTGCGTGAGGCCATGATTGTGTCTCTACCCAAGAGGGACAAAGACCCGGTGTTAGTTGATTCCTACCGCCCCCTCTCTATGCTCAACATGGTTTATAAAATCCTGAGATTCTGGCGCACAGGACATGGCCATATGTCGGTAATTTTGTTCGGCCCAATCAGACCGGTTTTATACCTATCCGTAGCGCCTTGTCTAATCTTCACCAGCTGAATTCATATCCTGTTATAGACTAATGGGGTAACCCAATCCCTGTCCGCGGACCTGGGTATCCTATAGTATAGAAAACAAATGGTCCTAGACTCTTTTGTCAAGCATCAAGTCAAAGACGTTTATAATTCAAGTATAATTTGTTGCATACATGAGAAAAGCACATGGTAATTAATACATGTAAAACTTTCAGAATATGCACCTTGAAAAAGAGAAGGCACCCATTGTTTTTAAGGAAAATTATCTGTTTTATTCACAGAAACAATTGAGGGTAAAAACATTACCAAGTGTATAGTAATCAAGAGGTTGCTCCAAAAGGAAGGGGTGTGAAGGAGAAGTGCTTGTGTGTGCAATAGATGGAAGTGAAAAGGTTACAGAGTGAAGATAGAGGTGGTTACAACAATTTTACAATTTAAACTGGTTGTAGGTAACATTAGCACCAGTTAGTTGTGGCCGGTCCACAATTCATCATTTTTGTCATTATTCTAGACAGTTTTCAAAGGTTGCAGAGAGATATCATCTGTTGGTTGGATGGGATAGTAGTGACATATGGTACAGGCCCCGTTGGGGATAAATGTCGACGTTTCGACCCAACTAATTGAGTAGAGGGTAATTTTTAAACCTCCGCTTGCGAGTCTTCCTCAGGACAGGGGAAAGTGTGGGAGGCAACCTAAAGGGATAAGCGTGACATTACAATTGAGTGTTATTGAATAATACAAACTAATAATAAGTGGGACCTTTTTTGGGTGCCTAAGCTACTGACCTACTGCGGGTGCCTGTGGTTGGATGGCACGGATCGCAGCTCCCGGGGGTGGGTAGTCTGGAAGAAGGATGAAGGTGCATATCAGATTACCCATTCCGTGATGGGATCAATCAATGAAAATAAAAAACCCAAGAACACTTTCCCGCATAACAATTGCGGTGTAGTGTAGTCAATCCACTGTTGGGGGTATCCAAAGATCAGTCAAAATCAGCTGTGATGCTGGATGGGAAAGGAACTAAATCCAGAGAGAGGGGAAGTAATCGCCCTATCTGTTCTGCAAAGTAAATGAGATCCAATGAATCTAAATCCGGTAGCGTGTAAGGAGGCACAGAGTCATAGTTAAGGGCCTTGTGAGGGATAATTACCTTATAGAACGCGATCGCATCAGCCCCGAGATGTCAGTTCTTCGCCCGTCAAAGCACGGCACGAGACTGGCCGACGCGTGGAGTGTCTGTATTTGAAGGCATGTACGCAGCGCGTGCACATCGAGGTATGAGCACCGCGAACGTCTACCTGACCACGGGCCTACGCGTCACGGAAGGCTCGGGGGAGTGTATTGAAAGACAGACTGGGGAACTCAGCCGGTTCTCGGGGAAGGACTCGGTCCCTGTTCCAAAAATCCGCATGTAAACTAAGTCTATAAGAAGGGGGCGCATCGAGATCTATTCCCCGATTGCATTATAGCAATTGCCAGTGCATTGGTAAATGCAACAAAAGGTGAAACCACCAGCCTGATGCAGAACAAGACACAAAGAACATAAATTGTAATGACAGACACAATACAGTGTATGCTCCAATCAATATGACGGATTTTCATTGTTTGCATAACAAATACAGTGTATGATACAAAAAATACGGTGGATATGGGATGACAAAGCTGCGTGAATTTAAATATTTACATTATTTACATATTTATTGGAGATAGTATAGCTGATGTGGCCAAAATCAATTACAGATACAGTATATATGCAACAGAAGTGAGGTTAAAATGTGCATATGTACTGCAGAGTGGAGGTACACAGTGGGGAAATGCGTATTCCAGGTACAACACAATTAGCATACTCTCAGCCATTGTTTAATGTCGCTACCTGTCTGGCAATTTCCTCATATTCAATCAGTCCTCTCAGGACAGTATCGAAGATGTGTATCCATTTACATTCTCTTGCACTTATGGTGTTTGCGAAGTTGCCCCCCCTCGGATTGATCTTCACTTTCTCGATAACCCACCACTTAAGACTCTCAGCCGGGTGTCCGAACATGGTGAAAAGCTCAACAAGGGGTACGCCCTGGACCCTACATCGAATACTGCTGCAATGTTGCAGTATACGAGTTTTTACTTTTTGTATGGTTTGCCCAATATATAGGAAATCACATGGGCAGGTTATTGCATATATTACACCTACAGTGTTGCAATTGGTGTGGTCCTGTAGTGTATGTGTGTAATCGTTGTGTGTGAAATGCTTAACTCCTTGGTCATAGGACAGGCCTTGCACTGCCCACATTTGAATTGGCCTTTTACGGGGGGTATATTCCAAAGTGACAGTTGATTATCCCTGGTTTTAGTAGGAAGTAGAGATTTTACCACGTGGTCCCTCACGTTTTTGCCTTTCCTAAATGCTAACTGGTGCTAATGTTACTTACAACCAGTTTAAATTGTAAAATTGTTGTAACTACCTCCATTGAACTATCTTCACTCTGTGACCTTTTCACTTCCATCTATTGCACACACGAGCACTTCTCCTTCACACCCCTTCCTTTTGGAGCAACCTCTTGATTACTATACACTTGGTAATGTTTTTACCCTCTCAATTGTTTCTGTGAATACAACAGATAATTTCCCTTAAAACAGTGGGTGCCTTCTCTTTTTCAAGGTGCATATTCTGAAAGTTTTACATGTATTAATTACCATGTGCTGATCTCATGCATGCAACAAATTATACTTGAGTTATAAACGTCTTTGACTTGATGCGTGACAAAAGAGTCTAGGACCATTTGTTTTCTATACTGAATTCATATCTTGGGCATGCAGGGGAGCCTCCCGCCACACTTGTTAGCATGATCTGTTGACAATCGTAAAGTGTTTGATTCTCTTCGCTGGAAGTTTTTGTATGCTACTTTGCAAGATGGGGCTTGGGCTACCTTTTGTTAAATGGACCAAGCTGTTGTATACCCAGCCAGTGGCAAGGAATAGGAGTGGGTCAGTGATATCAGGTGTGCGCAGTTCGGCGGGGCACCCAGCAGGGCTGCCCCATGTCCCCACTGTTATTTGTTCTAGCTTTAGAGTCATTCTCTCTGACTGTATGACATGGTCGGCATTATTGGGGACTGCAGCTATATATTATATTTCCTCAACAATAATGTCCAAAACGAAGGGCGCGCTGTCTCACAGCTGGTGCCTGCAGCGAGGCTGGACTCGGCCTCGAAATCAAATTCACCATCAATTCCACAATATGACGCAACACTCTCCTGGGGGTTTGTTTTACAAAAATGCTTTATTCGCAGGCCATCTCTTCCTTCACCTACGCGTTACGACCAACAGGTCTTGGTCACCGTGTATAGCGTTAGACAATCTATGCTTTCACCTTTTTATACCAATTGCCCATTTTGGTGCATTGTGGGAATGGTAGTTTCAATGAAAATACAAAATAATATAATTAATGTGTACAAATAGTTATTCTCCATATTTGGTCACCAGTGTCAATCTAAGTTTTCAATAAAGTACAAATTTCATGACCCAGCTCATGTATACATGTAAACGCACGCTTATTAACTCCCAACACAATTGTCAATTTGTCAAGCATGATACATATTAAGTAATCTGGACGACTTATCTTAGTGTAAGGTCCACTTTTTCACGCTGACTCTTTGTTTGCATGATGTTATATATATGACTTAGTGTCCATAGTCACACTAAATGATTGCATGGCTCAGTGCCCATCAGCGCAATACGATATGTGCGACTTCCCAAAATCATAACTCTTAACAAAGTCATGCCTTATTTTCACTTATTCCGGCTCAGTGCCCTTGTTGTGTTGGTATTCATGATATTAACTCTCATGTGCTCTGGGTCATTCATAATGCTTTTTCACATTTCTCACATATTGCATTTCACCATTAACTATGCCCAACAGTTTCTTATTCACATAGTTTTCTTCTTCAGAAAGTTCCTTATTCAGATGTTCACACTCTCAGTCCGTAAACACAGGGTCAGTTGGTCTCTTCAAGTACTTCAATTTCAGAGTGATGACACTTCTATTTCATCTCTTTATAAATGTATATACATTTCCTCGTTCCCGTTCAGCCCTGTTGGAATCTTTGTTTTGAATCTGATTATCAATCATGATTCCAAGCGGCTTAGCTTTAAGGTCCCGTTTCCCCCTCTTTCATGTGCCGTCACTGTGGCAAGTCCTGAGTATGTCATGTCCTGCCATGTTTTACCTTCATGCGTTATCATGTATTTGGCCATTGCGTATGTGACATCCTTATTCTGAGTTGCCCTGATGTGCTCCAGGATCCGTTTTTTCAAGGGGCATATCATGCTTCCTATGTAGCGTTTGCCACATGTGCACTCTATAAGATAAACTACATGTGTAGTAATCCAAGTGATGGTTTAATTGATGTCAAATGTCTTGCCTTGTGGGTCAACGATCTTCTTTCTGTTCCTGCCAATTTTGCAAGCTTTGCAATGGCTGCATTTACTGAATCCTTTTTGTAGTCCTTGCAACCATGATTCCGGCTTCTTCAATACGAAATGGCTATTTACCAATTTATCTGATAACGATGGTGCCTTTCTAAAGGTTATTTGGGGTCGATTCCCCAGTTGTCTACCGATATCTGGGTCTTTGGTTAAGATGTTCCAATATTTATTCAGAACTTTCCGAATTTTGAAACTTTCTTGGCTGTAGGTCATGACCATTCTTATTGGTTCTTTTGTCTGTTCTCCTGTGTCTGTCTTTTTTATTCACCAAGGTCTCAGCACGCGAGGCATCTTGCTTTCTTCTCTCCTACAGCAAAAAAAGTTTCAAAATTCAGAAAGTTCTGAATAAATATTGGAACATCTTAACCAAAGACCCAGATATAGGTAGACAACTGGGGAATCGACTCCAAATAACATTTAGAAAGGCACCATCGTTATCAGATAAATTGGTAAATAGCCATTTCGTATTGAAGAAGCTCGGAATCATGGTTGCAAGGACTACAAAAGGGATTCAGTAAATGCAGCCATTGCAAAATTGGCAGGAACAGAAAGATCATTGACCCACAAGGCAAGACATTTGACATCAATGAAACCATCACTTGTGATACTACACATGTAGTATATCTTATAGAGTGCACATGTGGCAAACGCTACATAGGAAGCACGATATGCCCCTTGGAAAAACGGATCCTGGAGCACATCAGGGCAACCCAGAATAAGGATGTAACATACGCACTGGCCAAGCACACGATCACGCATGAAGGTAAAACATGGCAAGGCATGACATACTCGGGTCTTGCGACAGTGCCAGCACATGAAAGAGGCGGAAACCGGACCTTAAAGCTAAGACGCTTGGAATCACGATTGATAATCAGATTCAAAACAAAGATTCCAACAGGGCTGAACGGGGACGAGGAAATGTATACACATTTATAAAGAGATGAAATAGAAGTGTCGTCACTCTGAAATTGAAGTACTTGAAGAGACCAACTGACCCTGGGTTTACGGACTGAGAGTGAACATCTGAATAAGGAACTTTCTGAAGAAGAAAACGATGTGAATAAGAAACTGTTGTACATAGTTAATGGTGAAATGCAATATGTGAGAAATGTGAAAAAGCATTATGAATGACCCAGAGCACATGAGAGTTAATATCATGAATACCAACACAACAAGGGCACTGAGCCGGAATAAGTGAAAATAAGGCATGACTTTGTTAAGAGTTATGATTTTGGGAAGTCGCACATATCGTATTGCGCTGATGGGCACTGAGCCATGCAATCATTTAGTGTGACTATGGACACTAAGTCATATACATAACATCATGCGAACAAAGAGTCAGCGTGAAAAAGTGGACCTTTCACTAAGATAAGTCGTCCAGAGTACTTAATATGCATCATGCTTGACAAATTGACAATTGTGTTGGGAGTTAATAAGCGTGCGTTTACATGTATACATGAGCTGGGTCATGAAATTTGTACTTTATTGAAAACTTAGATTGACACTGGTGGCCAAATATGGAGAATAACTATTTGTACACATTAATTATATTCTTTTGTATTTTCATTGAAACTACCATTCCCACAATAGGTAAAATGGGCAATTGGTATAAAAAGGTGAAAGCGTAGAAGGACTAACGCTATACACCGTGACCAAGACCTGTTGGTCGAAACGCGTAGGTGAAGGAGATGGCCTGCGAATAAAGCATTTTTGTAAAACAAACCCCCCAGGAGAGTGCTGAGTCATATTGTGGAATTGATGGTGAATGAATATATATATATATATATATATATATATATATGCTTATATATTTATATGCGGAAGACATACTGCTGTCTATGCGTAGTGAGCCCTCTGACTTGGGAGCGGTGACAGCTCTGTCGTCTTTCGGGCTACTGTCCGGCCTAGAGGTTAACTGGCACAAGTCCTGCACCGACGAACTACGATTTGGCTCAGGGGAGGTTCAACTCCCCACTGCCGTGTCGGCACTGCATTGGGACATGTTACTTAGGGGTAGCTGTCTATGGATCTGCAGAGCTGCTCTTAAAAGGTAACTTTGCCCTGACTATGTCTGCCCTGCGGCAGTCGGTGGCCTTTTGTACCCTGCCTACATCTGTCAGTGGTCGGATAGCCATATCCAAGATGATACTTCTGCCGCGGCTCCTTTACAGGAACTGGATAGATTCCTTTTTACATTATATTGGGGGTCCTCGAGACGCACGGTGTCCTTGCGAAAATTACAACTGCCGGTGGATGAGGGTGGTATGGCTGCTCCACACTTTGCGATTTACTTTCTAGCCACCCAGTTACAGTAGGTGGCTTGATGGGAATCGCTGCTCTAGGATGTTGTACGTCACAGGGAGCGTGGGACACCTTCCAGAGCTCTTTTGACTCTGATTCTGGTGAGACCTACCCCTGCCACGATGGTGTGATGAGAATGTGTTAGTTAGAACAGCACTGTATGTGTGAACAAGGGCATTGCAGAGGATGCACACCAGAGTTCCGTACACCTCCGAGCTCCCCTTGATGATTGCTTGGTACTGGCAGTGCCCGGGAGGTTCAGCTGGTCTACAACTGTGGACTGAGGCGGGGCTCACCATACTGGGTGACCTGTTTGCAGGGGGTGGAGCTAGCTCCTTCCTGGACACGAGGGGAACGTTTGATGTCCCAGTGGGGAACTTCCTTCCTGTTGCATGGATCTCTACTGGGTCGCGCATAACCTCTGGAACGGGAATGCCTAGTTTATCTATTGCTCATTATGGTGAAAACAAAGGTGGTCACGCTTCTCAATAGGGCTCTGTGTAAGGGGGTACTGTCTCAGCTGCACCAACGTTGAGCGATGGATCTGGGTCACATGTTCGGTGACAGAACCTGCAAGACAACCCTGGCGTGCACCCCAAGGTGTCCCGAAAAGCTAGATTTAAACTCAACCAGTTTTACTTCTTGCACCGGGCGTATTTCACTCCTCTGTGTATTCATGGCATGTCCCCTAGGGCTTTGTTGACGTGTTCCCAATGCACTGCGGACACAGGGTTTTTCATATGGTATGGGCCTGCTCAGTGCTGGTCCCATACTGGGCTACTGTACTGTAAGTTGTATATTGGGGCACAGACAGACACTGACTGCTTCCCACGGCTGTGCTTGTTTTTGGGCCTCCATAATCGAAGCGCGGCCCGAAAGGTGACAGGCAAGTTTGCAGATTTAATGCGGAGTCTTGCCCAACAGCAAATGACAATGAGCTGGAAATCTGCCAGTAGCCCTGATTTGTATAAAAGGGGGGCAAGAGCTGTCTAAATGGAAAGATTGTGAGGGAGGCACTGAGGAGAGAGGAGCCTATGGGAGTGCTTAGGGTTCTGATTTTGCCTGCCTGGGATGCGATTTTAGTGGCCTGCCCCAGAATAGATGCTCAGGGACAGATTTTGACTGAGCAGGTGGTTTCTATGGCTCCCTCGCCAGATGCTGGAGAGCACCCGTTGTGTCTTGATTCTGCATCTGTTGCCTGAATTGCTGAGGACCTGGATATGAGAGCAGTATTTGCCTGTACCCTAGATGTATGAGAGATGGGTGTGGCAGAGGACCACCGAGTTACTGCCTGGGATTGCGCCTCCTGCTCAACGCCTCTGTAATCGGTCAACACTGAGCTGCTACATCAGCCTTAACCTGATGTTCTGAATACTTTGTGTCGTTTTTATTAATGTTTGCATATGTGTGGGTAAACACTTCCCCGGCCATGCACTCCTGCCTTTCTATGTTTGGTAGGCAGAGTTGTTTATTTGACGTGGGTCCCTTGCTCACTTTGCTACTGGATTCAAGGTAGCCTGGCTGATGAGGGGTGTTACCTCGAAACCGGTCCCAGGATGCTTCTTTCCGGGTCAGGGAAGACCTGGCTTGGCAGTTCAGGCTGGACTGTTCCCATGAGGCACAGGGTCAAGGCTGATTTGCATATAGCTGGGTCTGAACTGAGGTGGCAAAGTGAGCTAAAGAACGATGATGGATTCAACCCAGATCTGTGACTGGGGGGTGAGTGTCTGAAAAGTTTCAGCGCTCCGTCCATCATCTCCTTGTGATTGCTTTATTTGATAAACTGCAATAAAAATATATATTTTAAAATACTAGTGGTGCTTAACCTGAATGTTGCCTATAGCAAATGGGGAATGACCACTGTCGTTGGTGAGAGGGAATTGGGACTTAGGGAGTAGAGCCTTGACCTCAGGGAGCTGTGGTGTGCTGTTTGTATAGAACATATTTCACTTTATTTTCGTATAAAAATGCTTTTTTTTTCTTCATAAAAGCAAGTATTTGACAGTCATTTATTGCTGCTATTGAAAGTATTTAGAATTGTGAGCCTTTATTCACTCTATATCTACCTCCCCCCTGAGAAACCTTGGACTGCTTGACCCACGCTACCACAGAGAGTCAAGTGGTAAAGGGGTACTTGGCCTAGTTGCTCAAGATCCATAGTAAGGCGGGCCATAGGACATCAGGAGTAAAAGGCCTCAAAACCCACAGTTGGGCACAGTAGGACCTGCTTGCCCCATGGCCCCCCTGAAAGGGATGCTGACACCTTACGTTTGCTTTCTTTGTATAGAAGTTTCCTTTTCTTCTCTCTATAATGTTATGACTGCAGGATGAAATAGAATACAGTAAACAATGGTCACAGTTGTTATGCTTTTTTTCTTTTAGTCAATGATCAGAAGAAAGACTGCAGGTCTGCTTAAGAGTTTAGCATATGCAGGATATCTGCCAAAAAGCAGCTGATGGCCCATCTATACACTATAAATAGGACGAGCAGGCAATCTGCTGGTTTTTGACATGTCCTGCTTTCACCAAGTTTAAAATTAGGCCGAGGAGTGAGAACGTATGATGTTTTAGCATTGCTGTCATTTCAAACAGAACACTGGAATGGAGAAGGGACCGTTTCTATGCAAGAAGGCTATGAAAATGACCATGTCTCCGTATAGGACGTAATCTTCTCAGATTGGCTATTTTTGTACTAGGTGACTTGCAGTTCTCTCTAGAAGCTTCTTGCATATTCAAGTTTTTGCAAAGTAAGATTTTTGGCTGCTGTAATAGTGGTAAGGAAAGTGAAAGCCTAATTCTTACTAGAACCGGAAATTCTTTCACAAGAACTAACATTTTACATTACTTAAACACTGAGGTATGGAATTAAAAGAGCAGATTAATAGTAGTGAAATACAGTTAAATTACAGTGTTAAAATGATGTACAATTTTACAATAATATTAAAGGGGCCACAGAAAAGTGCCTCCCTGTGTTGTCAGCGACTGCTTCACTTCTAATCTTCACAGATAGTGCAATGTGGTTAATGGGGTTAAGGACGGAGACTCGGAAGGGAACATCTGGGAGGGGGGGGGAGGGTTCCGTTAGCCTCAATTGCTGAGCCAGTCTTTATAATCCTCAACTAAAGTACGTCCAAACATTAATAAAGTTGTATTGTTCAATTATTCTATTAAAAAAGCTCCAACTTTCTTAAGAACTATGATTATGTTTTATGTAAACAGGTATCTAATGTTAGTCAATATTTTGGACGCTGCATTGGCTACCACTGATCCACTGTTCTGATGGATTACTTGAACTAATTTCTTGTTAATTTGGAAGATTTGATTTAACATACTCTGCAAACTTGGTATACTGAGGGTAAAATGAGTTGACTAAATAAAACCATTCCGAGGTCTAAATTTTAGGTGAACTTTAGATAGCTAAAGAGAACTAAAAAAGGTGACGTATGGTAGGTTTTTCTGTTTCAATTTATTTAACATTCATTTGTCGTTACACCTTCAGCAGTTTTACTGTGCTCAGCAGAAAAAAAGAAAATTAGACAAACTCTAAGAGTACCAAGGCCTCACATGGTCTATGGTAATCAAATAAAGTACATTTAGAGAGCTTTGATACGTGATGCACTTAATACACTAAACGACTACACAAAGCGTAATTGTTTGAAAACCGCAAACACTGGCATTCGTTACTAAATTAAAATACAAAAGTAATAAATTAATTTTTTTTATAAAAACATTCCCAGAAGGCTTCATTTCTGACATGGCTCTTGCTTCATATCTCGTGTTTTAATCGCAGAACTCCTGCTTCCATTAATGGGGAAGAGTCTACTTAGCACAGGAGTTTGAGTGATCACTTCAGCGTTTTTCATCAGGCGCAGCCGAACCAGGCGAGGCGAGGCAGTGATTGGCATCTGCATCATGCATGCCAAAAATCAGTTTTGGACATGTGGTGAATGGTTAACAATGTGTCTAAAATCAACACCAAGAAGATGGTGAAATCCTTAAACTACAATGAGCGTATGGTGGTAAAGTCGATGTATCCGTGGATCCAAATGAGTGTGCTAAAGCCTGTGAAAAGCTGAGACCAGTGAAGTAAAGTCGCTGGAGCATCACTGAGTAGCTGAGCAAGTCACTTATGCTTTGTATTTCGTCTTCCCACTTTCACTTATAACACAAATATGCTGAAAAAGATAAAATAAACATATCAGAAAAGCAATAAAATATGGAATTACATCACATTTTCAGAGTCCATATTTTTACAATTGAAGAGTAAACTTTATTTTCTGCAATATATTTATGGTAAAACAAAAATATACCCTCGCTTCACATCCCTCTATACTTTAAACGAGTGCAAATGATAAAAGAAATCTGAACAGCCTTAAAACAACATTCTCTAATCTTTGCTCGGAAGAGAGAGTTAGTTGCCTTCTAAACCTCATGGTGCGAAACAAATTCTAGATTTGCACATAGGGAAGCGTGTGTTGGTCCTGCTTTGCATTAATCAGACACTTTATACTAGTAGAATTTTAAGGTAACTTTTTGGAGTTCAGGAAAATGTTAAAAATCAAAAGGGCGTTTCATCGATGTTCGAATTTTCCAAGAAAGTTTGTTATCCACTGCCATATTCCCTGAGCCTCATAAATTCATGTGCCTAGGTTGAAGATACAATTTCGAGCAGAGGTCTTTTTCACTTCTGAATAACTCCGATAATGTACGCTCAATTTTACCCTGAGAATAAAAAGGAGAAAAACTGCAAGACTAAAAGAAAATCTCATTTTACAAATCTAATGGTCTAACGGTTCAGCCAATCTTGCTAAGTGTTACAAAAGTTACTCACTACAGGGATTTCCAAAGTAGTATAATTTATTAAGTTACCAACACATTTTTGTAGAACACAGCATTCACCATTTCCATTGCCTCTTGGAGCTACTGGGTGTCTAGGTACACACACTGTTAGCTAGGGGCGCAGGGAACTAACTTCCCCACCCCCCTCTTTAGCAACTTAAAAAGGGGCTCCAACTGACTCTGATAAGCTGGTGAACTGGGTTTTCATAAACATTAATTCATTGATTATGGGCCTCTTTCTTATGTCTGTAGACAAAATGCGATAAATAGCACTGCTACCAAATACCATGAGAGAGGGTTGCGAGCTTTTCAGATGGCATGCTCAGAGAAAGGAACACAAAAAAAAAAGATTAATGGTAGAAAATGCAGAGAGAGAGACATTGGAAAACAATGAGCATGACAGATAAAGACGAATGGAAAAGTGAGGATGAGAGAAAAAAGATGGGTAGATACAAAGGGAAAAAAGAACGGAAGTCGAAAGTAGAGATGACAGGAAGGACGGAAAAGTGAAGGGAAAGATGAAGAAAGGTGTAAGGTAGGGTTAAAGGGTAAATGAATGACTGGATGGAGTGAGAGGATTGACTGATGAAAGTGTGCATGGATGGGAGTATTGAAGAATGCACAGATGAAGAGTGAATGAATGGATGATTAAAAGATAGATGGATACATGAACATATTGATGGGCGAAAAGATGGATGAGGCAATGGGTGGGTATATGTAAAGGTGAAAGTTTGGACAGATGGATGGAAGAACAGATAGAAAGATAAATGGATGGATAGATCGATGGAAGGAGAGTGAAAAGAACTCTTCTTAGGAAGCCTGCATTGGCTCGTTTCGTGCGCTCGATCTGATTTAAGATTGTTTCAAGTGGGGGTATTTTTATTTTCTGGCTACTCACTTGCTGGTAGCTGCTATTCATCAGTTATTTCTATGACGGGCACTCAGTAGTAAGGATCAGTGGTCATCTTCCACCCAACCTATGTTTAGATGACCAAGTGTTCCTGTATTTCAGTTAGTCTGTGCATGTCTGTGCGTCTCCTGTACTTGTCTTTCTCCGTAGACCAGTGTTAGTGTTGTCCCTGAACCCGTGTGCTCCCCCCTGTTCCACGGTCTGAGCGTCTCGTGACACAATGTAAGGGTACAGAATGTGCCAGTCTACTGTAGTTTGTGACCCATGTCCCGGTATATTCCACTGCCTAAAAAGGCTCCTAGGGCAGATTCTTCCTGCTCCCAAATCAATTTGTGTACCTGCCAAGCACAGAGGTTGAGTGAGGATGGGAGAAGACTGAAAAAAGCGGCTTTCACTTGCACAGATATTTTCACAAAACTTCCACTTGTGGCATCTCAATGATATCAGGGTTGCAGTAAAAAGCCCACCCCAGAGACCAATGAATACACCCGCTGCAGTGGCACTTTGAAATGGTAGCCCCAAAAACCTTGTATTACGAGGAGAAAATATGAAAAGGAACCTGACAATATAAAGAGGTATAGCTGAGTAAGAGACATCTCTTGCTGCAGATTTAGGATCTTACATTTTGTCTCAGTATTGAATTTACAGCAAGAATTCTTTCTGCTGCAAGTCTGGCCAGCTAGATGTGATTTGTCCTTAGACAAGCATTCTGTAAGTTATCTCACGTCTACTTTCCTTCACTGTACGAGCAGCAAGACGTCCTGTAAATCAATTTGATATTCGCGATAAGATAAATGGACAACGACATTGCCGAGTCAGAATAGGAGTTTACTAGTTGGGTAAAACATTATTTCAATCCTCCCTTAAAGGATATGTATGATTCACAGTGGCGGTGTGTCCATTAGGGCGCTGGGGCGTTGCCCCACAAGCCACCGCCACCCGCGCCCGCCAGCTCCGAGACGAGTCCCGACATTCAGATAAAATGCATGTGATGTCAGTCAGCCTGAGTCAACATGACGCGGGACCGCCCACCCCCTTCAGAGTCTGAAGGGGGTGGGCGGTCCGGCGTCATGCTGACTCACCTGACTGACAAGCGCACAGCAGGCACAGGCAGCAGCACAAGTGCGCATGCTGGGCTTAGGTCGAAGAATTTTTCCGCCGTGCCCAGTCATGCGCACTATTGTTGTGTCTGGCTGGCGGCTGCGCATTAGGAGAGCGAGTGTTGAGTAACGCCGCAACCCTCGGTCTCCTAATGGGCAGGCGGGCGGCGAGTACCCCTGCCAAGCCAATCCTGGCGCTGCTGGAGCAGCGTCAGTATTGGCTGAGAGGGGTTGCCACTCGGTCAGTGACGCGGTAACCTTGAGGCGCCAACGCGGGAGTCGGACCCCATCCCAGGAATAGAGGTGGTGCAGACCCGGTAAGTTTTTTGCTTTTATTTTAATCTTCTTCCCCGCGCGACCCCCCCCCCCTCCTCCCCCCCGCGAGTATTGCGAGCGAATGATAGTGGTTCTGGTGATCATCGTTGCCTTCGTGAAAGCGCTGGAACAGCTGGGTCTCTTCGATGTGGAGGAATGAGAAGTGTGGCGAGAGACCCCATTTCACCGTGTTGAACATCTGTGCTGGGCTTGCCTGCGGTGCGCGAGTTAAAAAGTGAGGGGTAAATGCCGCAGTTTTGATTTACTCTTCACACGAGGTGGCAAAAGTACCACCATTTATGTATTCACTCGTATGGCGGTGATACTAGAACTTATTTAAGGTTTTCAGTGATAAATTTACTGAAATGAAAAGCGTGATTTTATCATATGTGTGCTGCTCAGTCAGAACCAATATCTTTTTTTTGAGTGAATAACGTCCCATTTGCCCGTTATTGTAAGTATTGGCGTGGATGAATTTTTGGATTCTTCACCTAATATTTGACTGTCTCTCTATTTTAAATATTCTGAAATATGCTTGAACTGCCACTTCCAAAACTACTCAAAGCAGTGAAATCCCACAGTATCGCCCAATTAATTGTAAATGGCATTTTATTGTGTTGAAATGTTATCTGGCGTGTGTATTGCATCCTGGATTGTTTTGATTTAGATATATGCTAACTTTTGCCACGTGACTTTTCATAGTATGCTGTGCACTACTTTTCGCTAACTGCACCAGGATCAAATATACACCATTCGATAGTCGATTATAGGGAGACGAACGTGTTTGGCGTTTTGATCAGGTGATCGCCTGTGCGTCCAGTGTTTATATCGGTATTGCATTTGAGATTCATACCGAGATTTGGTATGTGAAGTGTGAGTTTCATTGTAAATTTGCAATTACTGCGTCACAGTAAATTATGCAGATTAGCGAGGACGAGGTTTGTCCAGAGTTAAATTGGTGATCAGTCTCTGTATGCTTGTTAGGAGCATTACATTTAACTGTGTGTTGGAACAACTTTAAAGTTTCAGAAGTACCGACATTATATGAAATGCACGCGCACATTTGAAAGGTTTAGTCGACAACTACATTTTTCTGTGCTGCTTTATTTTCCCAATGACATTTGAGGTTCCCGCTCATTTTTATGGCAAGTGACAGTCGTTGAAACTTCCTTGTGGGGAGTAAACCTTAACCTATTCAAAGCTGCCTATCTCACGCATCACATTTTGTCTGCACGTTTCGCATCCCTCACACTTCTCCTGCGTACCTGCTCCTCTTCAAGCGTCCTATTGTCGGCCTCCTCCTGCCTTTGTTGAAGAGGCGTTGAGTTTCTCTGGCGAGGTGAGGATGGGTATAGGGGAGAAAGTGTGTGGGGGTTAAGGTGGCTGATGCAATGGTCCTCCACGGAAGGCAGGGGGGGAGGGGGGTCAGGGTCATGTGTCTTTCATGGTGGAAGAGTGCGGAGCTGACAAGTTTCACACTTCTAGGCGCGCGCACACAGTCTAAATTTAGTCTTTTCATTCTGGGACTTGTAGTCCCAGTTAGAGATACAGGACTACCAGTCCCAGAATACATAGAAAAAAACGTGAATTTGATGAACTGCCCACGTGTGGACCTGGGCACTTGAGTTCTGTGGTGACGGGGATTTATAATAATAATCCATATTTGTAATCCACATCCATATAATAGTGACCAGTGCAGTGTCTCTGCGTGTAGTGTGGGGGAGTAGTGGCTTTATGGTGGTTTGTGCGATTTGCCTTAAGGAGGAGGCAGCACGTGGGGTTACTGCGCTTAAGACGTGCGTTTGTGAGAAAGTAATATGTGAGTTGATGGCGCCCGGTACCATGGTATGGCGCCTCTGAGGCTCTGGCGCAGTGGACTGTGGGCGAGTAACCGCTTGTGTGGGACGGGCACAGAGGTAAGAGTTACATTTGGAGAGGGGAAAAGTGACACAGGGGTGAGCAGGAAGGGACAACATGGACGGAGAATAAAGACTAGACTGGGGGGGGTTACATGGAAAAGGGAAAGACAAAGAGGAGGGTGGACAGGGGCAGAGAAGGAGGGAAGAAACTAAACAGTAGCTTGAAACGGAGAACGCCATGGAGCATTGAGAGGAAAGGTTAAAAGTGAGTAAGGAGTGACATAAAGCAATGGACGGGTGAGAGGGGGTGAATGAGAAGAGTGAAGGGTGGGAGAAGGGCGTTGAGGGAGATGAGAGGACGAGAGGGTCGGGGGAGGCTAGAGAGGCACAATGACAGAGGCGCGCGGTAACAGCGAGAGGGAAGGAAGCAGAGGAGAGATGGGTAAGTGATGTATAGGAAGAGATAAGGTAGCGTATTGTGTCACTCACATAGCGCTTCATATCCCGTAGCAGTGCGCGGTAGCGCATTTTCAGGCGGGTAGCATGCTGCACAGTGGGGGATGAGTGGTAGGCAGGGTGTATTGTTGGGATCTTGTGTGGGGGAGTGTTTTTTTTTGTCGTTTGTGACAGATCAGAGGGGTCTGAGGACACGTCGCAGGACGTAGAGTGCGATGAAGGAGGTGGTTGAAGATAGAGTGCTGTGGGATATAGGTGCATTTTTGGCAGGTAGATACGTTTAGCCCTGCAGGCCCCTTAGTATGATGGTTTTATTTAAGTTTTCTGGAGAGGTGCATGAGTGCACAGGGAGAGGACGGAGACGAACAGATTATTATAAGGTCCCAAGTAGAGCAAGGGACAGAGCGATGGATACGAGATAAAGTTAAAGGCAAAAGTGAAACAGATAGGAGAGGGAAAGACACAGCGACTGATGCAGAAGGGGCACAGAGAGCAAAGGATCTAGGAGTGGTGGATAAAGGCAAAGGGGGTTGGGAGGGATGGGCACAGGGAAAAGAAAATGTACAGAGGAGTGATCTGTAAGGGCACGTGGAGAGGCAAAGACACAGAGGTGCGATGTATAAGGGCAAAGGGAGAGCAAAGACACCGAAGAGTGATATGTAAGAGCACAGGGAGAGCAAAGACACCGAGGAGTGATATGTAAGGAGTCTGGGAGAGCAGAGCCAGACAGGAGTGATATGCAAGGGCACAAGAAGAGGAAAACAAACAGAGGAGTGATATGTAACGACACGGGGAGAGCAAAAACACACAGTAGTGATATGTAAGGGCACATGGAGAGGCAAAGGCACAGATGAGAGATCTGTAAGGACACGGGCAAAGGAAAGAGACACAGGAGTGATATGTAAGCGCACTGGGAGAGCAAAGACAGAGGAGTGATATGTAAGGGCACAGGGAGAGCAAAGACACATATACTGAATAAGCAGCTACCTATGTTATATGACATCTCTTTATTAATGTAATAACTGCACTTTCACAATTGCTTTATTAACCTTCCTGCTTTCTCAAATTTGCTTGAAAATGCATGATTTGTCCACTCTTTTTTCAAAATTTTCTCGGGGGGGAGAACCCCCCCCCCCCCGAACCCTCCGTAGGTTGTTCCGGCTCGCTCGCTACGCTCGCTCGCTGCATTAGGACAATAATTTTACGCCTCACCACTTTCAAATGTCACCAGCCGCCACTGTGTATGAAGGGGTCATCCTCAGTTCTGTAGAGACGGTATTCCATTTTCATTGTGCTGACCCAGTGAAAGACTTATTTAGTGTATTCAGTTTATTGAATTTCAGGATTTCAAGCACCAGCATTTTTTTTTCCTGGAGTTTGCTTTTCCCTAGGATGTGAATTTTCTGCAGCAGGGAGGTCAGGATTTAAGGTCCACTGCTCTATATGTTAATCATGCCGTCTTAAAATATGCAGCCGGAGAGCGAATTTCGAAAACCTTCGTTCTGGTGAGAAGCATTCGGTCGTCTTCATGTGAAACTAGATTTCGGTGAGCCAGTGAGTAAATCTAGAGATAGGATTGAACTAGCATTAGTAGATCGCGTTCAGAGCCCACATATTTACCATTGCAAATGGAGCGCAGTTGCCATGGAGCATTTTCAATGACGTTACTGATGTGTCTTGTGAGAATTGGTGGTCTAGAATTCGTAGCCATTACCTTCACTGACAATAGTTGATTTAATTCCTAGTGGGTTTGATTTCACAATGCAGTTGGGGGCAAGGGTATTGGTTGGGGGGGGATGAGAAGAAATTCAGTTTTATCAGAGTTTGGCTTCTGCTTTAGGGAGTGTGTGGACAGACATAATTAGGTTAGTTCGAGCTAATTTCTCACATAGGTGGCGTCTCATTCAGAAACCAGAATTTCATCACCATGCTGAGGCCTAGTTTTCAGATTTCTTCATTGTGGGGGTTAACATAAAGCTTGAAAAGTGTCAAATAAATTACAGCCTTGGGGAGATGTGAAGTTTCAAAGTGGAAGTTTCCCATCTTAACTGTGATGTAGGGTCTGTCTTTCAGGCCGTACTTGATCCATTTAAGGATGGTACCATCTACTCCCATCCTTGCCTGCAATATGCTTAGGAGGGTTCCTGTCATATGAAAAAGAACAAATCGGCATTACCCATCGCCCCTCCTTTCCTTCCTTACTGATTGAGGAAGTCCTGCCTCTCTAGACATCCAATTGATAACACCAACCAACGAACCCCCCCCCCCCACCCAATAATCCTCCTGCTCTTTTCTGTGTCACTTTGGGACAGCAAGCCGTCTGATCAGAGCGCACCGGATTTTGTATATTTTTGTCCACCTTCAGCAGTTTGTGGTTTACTGGGGAAGGAGTAGGAGGGGTATATCGTTACCTTGTTTGTCGTTTGCATGGTGAGGGATGCCGCTTGGTAGGTTTGGCGGGACTGCTCCTACGGCGCTCCCTCAGCCCAGTCATGACGTCGTCGGGCCAGTTTCTAGTGGCTGGGGCTGCACTTCCTGGTTGAGAAGTATCGGATGTTGGCGGAACTAGAGGAAGCGTCTCCAGGCACAGAGGTCGCTGCATCATTAGGAAAGGTAGGTCACCCTTAAGGGCCTCAACCACCTTCGTCATTTATGTTTTTACAGGGCGTTGGTATACTTTTTCATTATTGGTACAGGGCTAGCAAGCTAAGCATTGGTGTTTCTGAAAACACCTACTACTGGTTATATTGGAGTATGGTCAGGCCTATTTCTATTAGACAAATTCTTTTTTCTGGGCCAGTCTGTGTGTGGCACTATGGAAGGAAAACATGGGGCTAAGAGGAGGTTTATATATCTTCTATCTCTTCGAATGGTGAGGGTCTGATTCCGGCGAAGAAGATCCGATTTCCTGAATTGCTGCAGCCTTCAGCAGACAAACCTGCTTTAATGACTACAAAGAAGGGAACATAACTGTCTGCCTCCTCATAGTGGTCAGTCAGAATCCATGCCAAATAGGTTATGTAAAGTCTGGGCCATACTATGAGGTAAGGGCAAATTATCAGAGCCAGAGGAATTAACATGAGGTTGCCAGCGACTTCAGAAGAGGTTGTGGCAGATTCAGTTTGCAGTTAGCACTATAGGCTGTACGGCCTCCAGCGTGATGTCGATGCTAACAGAAGTGGCACAGGTGGTGGCACCTGGACCGAAGTGGGCACCAAAGTCAGTGCTGACCCGATGTAGATCTAAGGGCCATAGCTGGCACCAAGGGTGAACCCGCTGGCAAAAGTTCACATGAAAGGTCCTGTGGTTTCTTGGGGCCAGAAAGCGCATCAGCAGTGCGGGTAAAGTGTCAAATATCCACAGCATTGCCTCGCTGAAGGCTTCTACTTCGTGCAATGTCACCAACAGACCTGGTAAGTACGGTTACGTTAGGAACAGGGACTGAATCGGCTCCATTGGAGATCGGGAGCAACAGCCAGATTGACATTGATGCCCTTGCGTCTTCTTTGGAGTTTAAGAGTGACGGGAAGGGTACGTTTCCTGATTAGATTTCTTATGTATCTTTTTCAACATACCGAAAGACTTCGACTGCGATGCGGACCTGTCGCGGCAACGAGTCCAGGAGTGGAAAAAGGACCTTCCTTTTGACTTCAACCAGTCATGGAGTGGAGTCTTCTGGTGCTTGGTGATGTAGTTTGGCTTCACATTCCCAAATAGCTTTAGGATATCTAGAAAAATCTTCACAAGGCTTAGTCATGGTCCCACCTTATGCACCACCAACAGACTTTGTGCTGGTCCCTCACAGACATCTGTTTGAAACAGTCCCTACACGGTTTGAACCCTGTTCTAGGGGGTGACATTTCCTTGCACACTGGATAATTTGTGATAAACTCTAATCAAAAGTCCAGAGAACCTCTGGATCCACGTCTGAAGTTGTGTAAAGAACGGAACGGACGTCAGCGCACATGGGTGGTGTTTATATGCAGCTCTGCACACCACTTCTGGAGCGGAATGAAGTAGGCGGAGAACCGCACAATGCCACCTGTTGCCGTGCAGAGGTACTGCTGAAAAGTTTCCAGATCCAGTCTAACACCTGGGGTGTTCACAAGGAGAGTAATATGTGCTTAGAAGTATCAATCAGAAATGTACAGTCTATAAAAACAAATACACATTTCATCATTTTATCGCTAAATGCAGCAAACAAAATGCAACGAGATTGAATTTGATGATCACAATTTAAAATTATTTAAAACTAAAACAAGTATATTATCTTCCACAAAATGCTTTTGTCCATGGACCTCCCACCTCTCTGGCAGTTCAGCTGATTACCTCTATTTCTTAACGGGCGGATTTCACCCTCATAATAAAAATAAAAAACCATTAATTCTGAGCAAATATTATGCAATTCAATACCCACTTTAAATGCATATCGTTTTCCAGCAAATAGTACAGCGTTACCTCTTTGCAGAAACGAACACCTAGATAGAGTAAATGCCTATTGAAAGCCGTTTGTTTCCAGCCCCTTGCAGCTTCAGAAGTTGTGATTTAGGGATTCCTTTTTTACAAAATTGCACAACTTGCACTACAGTGTCCTCTTAACACCAGATCATACATTTCCCTTAAACCAGGTAGGAGCGACTGGAATAAACAATTTCTTTATATCTGGGTGTTCTATTCACGGAGAAATATAGATACCTTGGATGACTCTCTACAAAATATACTCGTTCTTTGTATTCGCCCAGTTTCTTTTTACACAAATCTAAATGATCCATATCAAAACTCATTAGATGAGTGTTAGAATGAACACTAGTTTTAAAGCTTGCA
Source organism: Calotriton arnoldi (assembly GCA_963921515.1). Classification (NCBI taxonomy): domain Eukaryota; kingdom Metazoa; phylum Chordata; class Amphibia; order Caudata; family Salamandridae; genus Calotriton; species Calotriton arnoldi. The sequence continues at coordinate 1,210,188 of CAWUFW010001383.1, forward strand.
AACAAGAATCCACTATCCCACAGTATGAATGTATTCAAATTTACTAATGCCCTCTGGAAAAAGTTGTACCAGGGTTTAAAAGTGTTTGAGGCTGAAGCTTATAGCCTGTTCCAGACCGAAAAACTGAGCGAACTCTGATCTGAACTCCTCGTCCTAAAGCACTATTTCAGAAACTGGCCTTGATATGTTTGCCTGGTCAGATAACACTCTAACCTAACTGAGCTCTTGGGTAGCCTATGGTAGCAAGACAGGGAGCGGAGCAGTTTTCACTGAAGTTGTTCCAAAATGGTAGCCCCATTTCCAGCATCAGCTTCTATCCCTTACCTATATATTTTGCTCTAATTACAGTGTTAATTGCTTCTTCTTTTGTTTTTATGAAATACTCTTCATTAAACAGTACACCCACGTAACAATTTCCTGGTGTCTAATCTATCTTCAGGTCATTTAAAAGGCAACCTTTTGAAGGCTTCCCTCTTCTTTCAAATGCTGCCTTATTTGTTTTATTCATACTAACCACTGATTAATTTTTAGTAATAAAGTCTCTTAGCGCCATTATAGATCTCTGAAGCCCAATCCTTGTAGTATCCAAGAGGATAGTATCATGCGCATACGGTAGAATGCTCATGTAGTAGTTGCCAAGATTTAGGGGAGAAGACCTATTTTTCATCAGGGACTGATCCAGGTAATCTGTGTAGAAAATGAAAAGAGGTGGTGCAAGGACACACCCCTACTTTAGACCCAGATTGGTATTGATTTTTCCGAAAGCTGTTCTCTATCCCAGAGTTTAATATGACTATTGTGTTGGAACATAGCTAGATAATGGCCAAAAGAGAACCAGGCATTCCTCTGCCATAATAATCATCGTGTAAACCACATCCTTTTGTAATCTATGAAGCTGGGATAAACCCAGTTTCTCATCACTACTATTTGAAGATGGACTACTGTGGCGAGAGCCACTACATTATCTACAATTGACAAAATCCTGGCGAAAATTACATTTGAAATTGTTGATTTAAATTACCTTCCAACAACCAATCTTCTAAGTGTTGTAGGAGCATACTTGCATACTATTTAGCTAAAAGCATAATGAATCTGCAATTACCTAGTATTCCAACAGCAAGGTTTTCATGCAGCGAGTGGGAAACAGCGTAGTTCGGAGCTACAGAATTGAATGCCTCCTTAAAAATACAGAGTGGGATGCCATTTGGGCCTGGAGTGGCATCCACCCTGCCTTGTTTATTTTTTCAACGGCCATAACACTTTGTGCCTCAGAGGGTTCACTGCCGTTTTGCTTCTCAGAAAACCTGTCAAACGCATTTCTAAGAGGATCATAAATATTGTATCACATGCACAAAAAGTAGAGAGGTCTATCAATCTCACTATTGCCTCCTCCTGCATATAACATCCCACAAAACTGTATAGTGAGACCGAAGGAGCAATTCATTTTATACTATTTCGACTTCGGGCCCGATGGTAAAACATGCCATGAGATGCAAATGAGGGCATTTATCCCCTAAATAAGGGATCTCCTCTACACAGTCGAATTATTGGAAATTAATTGCTACCTTTGCTTCACTATACCCATTGTGTGATGAATAAATGTTGTATACCATATATAATCTCCATTTAATGTGCCTATATGGCAGACATTCCATAAAATTGCCTGTAGTATTTTTTGGGGTATTCATTGCAATTGGTATCGCCAGGATGAGTCTGGGACATATTGTCACTAATTATTTTCAACTGAAAAATCTTCACACCAGTCATACATGGGAAGTGGCAAAAAAAGTATAGCCAATAATAGATCAGACCGGATTAGAAAAAAATTATATTATGGTGCAGTATCCCTGAACAGAGGCCAAGTAACAAATCAAGAAGACCACTTCTCACCTCTGCTTCTTGGTTATCCTTTACTTGACAGATTGTTGCCTTGAGGACTGATCCACAAGGCTTGTGGTCTCCACTATCAAGGGAGGGAGGCCACAATAGGTCCATGTTAAAAATCTCCTTTCAAAAATAATGCTGAAGAAACAAATGCTCACAATTTCACCAGGCGTCGACACAAAGAGCATGATCATTCCCTTTTCATTGTATCCTGAAGTAGACCAAGTCATCATGTCCAGTGTAAGAAACTGGGTTGTTAGTTAAGGGGGTTGGTGAAAACCACCCTAACCAACAAACACAATCCTTGTTGGGGGTAAACCATTTAAGTCACTAAATTAACCTGAGCTCCAACTCCTGGCAGTTATGGCACAGAGCAGACAGAATTAACTTAGTGTGTGTAGAGAATTTATGCAGTAACAAAGTCAAAACACAACAAAATAAAAATCTCAAACCAATTTCGTAACGGAGTCAATTTTAAGAAATAAAATGACACCAAAACCACATAAATTCAACAAGGTGAACAAGAGATATGAATTTTTAAAGTTGGAAATGAGAATAGCACCAAAAAATGTTAAGCACCAACTGCAGTCAAGTGGTTGTGATAATCATGGACTTATCCACTATTCGAGAACAAATGTGACTTAGCATGGGTCAGAAAAAGAACCCTGGTTTGACCCAGTCACAAGTTTTACCTTGAGACTTGGTCTCAAAAATGGAAGTCAAAATCGTCAGCAGGGGAAGGCAGCAGACTGCAAACGGCCGGATAGAAGTTCGATGAGGGTCCGAAGAAGCTGTTGAGTGTTTTTTTTTTTTTAATACAAAAGCTTTAGCTGGAAGAAACTTGAATATCACACCCAAGGAAGAACCCTTGCCAGCCAGATACTTTTGGACCTTTGCCCAGCCAAGATTTCTTTATTCCCACTTAGTCTCTTTTTAGAGCTTGGATTTCTCTAGCACAGAAAAGCTGCAGGCTGCGGACAAAGAGGGCACCATGAGCACGGAAACCCTTCTCCGCAAGATCTAGCTGAATCAGATTTGTTGCTGCAGAAAGTCTCCAAGCTGGAGAAACCAGATTCTTCAACCCTGTGGCAACTCACCTTGGTAAGATCAGCTGGGCAGGTCTTTCCCGGTCCTCTGAAAGTCTTTGGAGCCAAAAAGTTTCTAGGTTTTCAGGGGTGGCAGGAAAAGTCCACCCGGACATGGATTCTAGGACCTCAGGAACGGCAGTTGGGGGTCAGGACTCACTCCAGCTGAGGATACCAGCAGGGTTGAACAAGTCCAGTTGGAACTGGTCAGCTGGAAATCTTCAGAAAAGGCCTCTTGTAGCTTGTTGTGTCTCTATAACTTGAAAAGAAGGTCTGTTTTATGACCTCTGGAGTTAACTTCTTTATCCAGAGTAAAAGAGAGCAGGTCCAGTGCTTCAGGGCTCTTTTCATGTCTCAGCCAGCAGGTTAAGTTCTCTTCTGATCTTCTCCAAGACCAGAAGTTTTCTGAGGGGGTTCCTGGAGATGCCACAACAATGCCTGCCACCAGCCTGTGGGTGGGGGCTGCTGGTTCCTCCCTATCCAAAGAGGTAAAGGTTCCCAGGAGCTACCCTTCCCATGTTTGCATTATTTTCCTTGGTGTACTACTGCAAACAGTCACTCAGTGCCCATTCTTTGCTTATATCCAAGATGGAGAAACCTATTCTCCCCTTGTGAAGAGCCTGTGTGCCCATCCCAGAGGTGGGGCCAGAGCAATGAGCCATTGCTCCACTGTGGTTATTTCAAACCAATTCTGGGGCAACTCCCTCCCCACTGGGTTTGGAGCCTGGTTGATTGGGGGAACAAGGAAGGGGCCTGTTAAGGTGTCATCTGACATCTGCCTGCGAAAGGGGAGTCCCCACTTAAGTTTATCAAGTTCCTTGGCACTGCGCAAATGGTCATCCTGCCAGAGGAAAACGTCCCAGACCTCTGTTTTTTTGCTCGGGGAGCAGTTTTCATACCTTAGTCAGAGCTTGAGCAATCAGAGGGCTGCAGCTGGAGGCTAATGCAGGAGAAAAGGTAACTTTCTGAAATTATTTTTCTTTATCTAATTAACATCCAACTTCACCAGTGAATTAGGCTTTTAAATAAATATTACAAAGAGTTCAAGAATTAATTTCCTAGTTGTTTCCTAGCTTGCGTCCCAGTGGTTGTCTATGGAACAGCTAGCCTTGCTACAGTGAAAATAGCTTTTAGGTGCCAGTCACTTTAAGGACATGTTTAACATTAACTTTCTACATAACCTATTTTTAAATGCCATGCCTAACAGCTATAAGGCCTACTTAGGGGTAACATTAATTTTTAAAAGGAAAGTTCAGACTTTTCAAAAGGGTTTATTTTGTCAAGTCTAATTGCAGTTTAAAAGCCGCTTCAGTCAGGCTACAATGGTAGGCCCTAAGCCATGTCTGCATTGCCACTGTCGAGGATGGCACAATAGGAGCTGCAATCTACTAGTGACATTCAACTTAGTTCCTGAGTACACCTGGGGATTATAGGCAAGTTAAATATTTCAATGCGGGTTATGACAATTGAATCATGTTAAACATGGGAGCACAGGCACTTTTCTAAAGGTTAGAAGGGTGTAAAGTGCATAGTATTCCTCAACCAGCAAAAACCAATGTGGCTAAAATCTGGGCGTAGACAATGCAAACAATGGTCTTTTCCTCCATTCAGGTTCTCACTCTTATCAGCAATTGCACTAGCAGTCAAGTTATCACCTTTCTTGAAGCTCTGCGACTTTTTTGGACACCAACGTGGCAAGCCCCACCTTTTGCTCTCCGTGACCTGAGCTCCCTTGTAGTGTTAGTGCAGGAAGGATGATATGCTAAAATAATATTCTCACACAAAACTAACCTAAGGCATAAAATATCAAAAGACTGTGGATAATTTAGTACATCTTCAATTTTTAACATATTTGTATGCCAGCTACATTTCATGAAATGCATTTTAGTGATAACATTTACCCATGTCCCATATTTCAGACTGGATTCTTGACACCTTTCACTAGGGTACCTGGCAACCAGGACCAACTATTAATTGTTACCTGGGGTATAGAGTCCCTAAGCATTACACAGGACAGTATTATAGGCCTCAGCGTGCCCTCCATAAATGTTGGTGAAATTTCCTTAGCCTTAAACCTTTGGTGTTTAACAAATTTGACTAGACTACTTAGACACTCTGCATACACAGCCTACATTTCGGTGGGTGCAAAAAAGGCTTTCTTTCCTCTGCTCAATATTGGGGCAGAAAAGCCTATATTCCCCACGATCTAAGGCCAATCGCCCAGGACATGCCCTGGATGTAATCTTCACCATCTCAGGATGTGTCGCTGCAGCAAGAAATTCACCAATGATTTGGAGCAACCGCCACATCTCTTTCACCATCAAATTCCCAGCCAAAATGGCATAAAAGAGGTGACCAAGAAGAAAAGGTTTCTTACCTGTAACCCTGGTTCTCTTCCAGGGGAACCCTCATCAAACAAATCATATCACCACAAGGGAGGTAGATGCATTTTAGGAAGTAGATCTTCTCAGCTTCAAATGATTATACATCAAGAAAATCAACAGGGAGAAGATACACTATGATGAGCGGTACCTACTCATTTGTGTCCGCCCTGAAAAAACGTAGTTAAAAAAAAAAAAAAAAAGGACTCTCGCCCATTGTTGGTTGAATTATTTGCATGCTTCATCGAGTCCTCACCCAGATACACCTAGGTGTGTGTGTATGTATGTGTATATATATGTATATATATATATATATATATATATATATATATATAGATAGATATATATGCGTCAGTTCCAATCGGCGCAAAGGAGACAAGTCGATTTTGTAGTAAAACTGCTGCGGAAATCACTTAGGAGTCCCAGGACTGGAGGGGGCACCTCAGGCAAGGGTAGGACTCGCATATGGCAGAACCAGCAGGATTGTATGAAGTCTTTCGTGTCCCTGAGACTTCATAAGACAAGCCAGCAAGCCCCTGGAGTCACTCTAGGTTCAAGTGAGATGGATCCAGTTCTTGTCATCAGCACAGCAGCGATCAGCAGGCAGCAGGGCAGCTCAGCAAAGCAGAAATGCAGTTCCTCAGAACAGTCAGTCAAGGCAAAGTGGCAGTCCTTACAGCTCAGCAGTCTTTACTCCAGCAGAGTTTCCCCCAGGTCCAGTAATATACTGATTTGGTAGGGTCAGGGCCCCAGTACTTGTACCCAAATGTGCCTTTGAAATGGGGGGTAACTATATATTATAATTAGGGCTCCCGTTTTTATGGTAATTTTTTTTTTTTTTTTTAACAATCCCGTCTGTATTTATCTATATTTATTTTTTGGCCATTTTATCTGTATTTATCCATATTTATTTTATGTTTTGTTTATAAATGAAGGTGTAAAACTGTACATTTCCATATGTATTTAACTGATAGACGATACCAAAGGGGATGATGGACGGAGGGTTTGAACTAATCAAACACTCACCCCCAGTCAACTGATCTGAGTTTAATCCATCATTATTCTTTAGCTCACTCCACCACCCCAGTTCAGACATGGCTTAAACCCAGATCAGTTGACTGGGGGTGAGTGTTTGATTGGCTCAAACGTTCCGTCCATCATCCCCTTTTGTATCGCTTTGTTCGCCCTAAGTTGGCGGGGGTATGCCCAGACGTGGGTCCCTTGCTCACTTTGCCACTGGATTCAAGCAAGCCTGGCTGATGACGGCTGGAATACCAGAAACCGGTCCTAGGATGCTTGTTTCCGGTCCAGGGAAGACATGGCTTGGCAGTTCGGGCTGGACTGTTCCCATGAGGCACAGGGTCAGACTGATTTGCATATGGCCATGTCTGAACTGGGGTGGTGGAGTGAGCTAAAGAATGATGATGGATTAAACCCAGATCAGTTGACTGGGGGTGAGTGTTTGATTGGCTCAAGCGTTCCGTCCATCATCCCCTTTTGTATCGCTTTGTTCGCCCTAAGTTGGCGGGGGTATGCCCAGACGTGGGTCCCTTGCTCACTTTGCCACTGGATTCAAGCAAGCCTGGCTGATGACGGCTGGAATGCCAGAAACCGGTCCTAGGATGCTTGTTTCCGGTCCAGGGAAGACATGGCTTGGCAGTTCGGGCTGGACTGTTCCCATGAGGCACAGGGTCAGACTGATTTGCATATGGCCAAGTCTGAACTGGGGTGGTGGAGTGAGCTAAAGAATGATGATGGATTAAACCCAGATCAGTTGACTGGGGGTGAGTGTTTGATTGGCTCAAACGTTCCGTCCATCATCCGCTTCGATGTTAATTGGCCCCCGGGTGGCCCAAGTCCCGGGGGCATGGTGGGGGGGTTTTAATTTATGTAGGGGGGGGCCTCTAAGGCCCCCAAGCCCCAGGGACCGCCACCCCGGGGCTTTATTTAAAAATGATGGCGGGAGGGCTCTGAGCCCTCCCGCAGCCCCGGGACCGCCACCTCCCCGGGGCTTTTTTTAAAAAAACCTGTGTGGGGGCTCCAGCCCCCACATGCCCCGGGGACCGCCACCTCCCCGGGGCACTAAACATTTAAATATGGGGGTCCGTTACGGACCCCAAGCCCCGGGACCACCACCTCCCCGGGGCTGTGCACTGAATGGGAGGGGGGCCGCGTGGCCCCCTCCTGGAGCCCTTGATGGCCCTGGGGACCACCCCCCCAGGGCCGGCTCCTGCAGTGTCCCGGGTGCCTACCCCGGGACACTGCTGTTTGCTATGACAGGACGGGAGCCTCGCGGCTCCCGTCCTGTCATAGCTAAACTTGGTTTGCATTTTGAAAGAGAGAGCAGGAAACCTGCTCTCTCTTTCAAAATGCAAACCAATTGCTTTCCACATGGGGAGCAGCATGTTAGCTGCTCCCCATGTGGAAAGCAATGCCGGCTTCCGCAGGAGGCGGGGAGCCGGCTGGGACTGTGGGGGATTGGGGACCCCCCCACAGTCTCCAACGTGAGGCCAGGCCCCGGGGGATGGGGTCCCGGGGCCATAAGTGGCCCGGGAGGGGGGCCACGCAGCCCCCCTCCCCAAAGTTCTTTTTTTTTAATTTTTTTAAAATAAGGGAAAGGCCGGCCCCGGGGGATGGGGTCCCCGGGCCTTAAATGGCCTGAGGAGGGGGCCACGCAGCCCCCTCCAAAGAAAAAAAAAAAAATCGAGGCCATGCCCCGGGGATGGGGTCCCCGGGGCCAATACAGGCCCAGGGAAGGGGGCCACGCGGCCCCCTTCCCGTTTTTTTAAAATTTAAAAAAAAAAAAAATGCTCAGGCCCCGGGGGATGGGGTCTTCGGGGCAAGGGAAGGGGGCCACGCAGCCCCCTCCCATTAAAAAAAAAAAAAAACGACCGGCATCGTGCCGGAGGCCCCGCCCCCTTCCCTGCAGTACTCTGCAAACGCCCCCTGGCGCGTTTGCAGAGGGGGAACGAATTCCCCTTGAATACTGGGGGTCCCTGGGGGCCAACTAGCCCACCAGGAACCTCCAGTATGCGCCAGGGGGCTGCCTTGCAGAGACGTGTACATAGGCCACGCCCCTTTTTACACCTCTCTGCAACGCAGCTCTGTGGCGCTTTTGGAGGTATATGGTGGGCTAGTTGGACTCCAGGGACCCTCAGGATTCAAGGGGACTTAATCCCCCAACTTAAAACGCGCCACAGGGCGCGTTTGCACAGTGGTGAAGGGAGGGGCGGGGCTTCATGTGACATGTGTGCAAACAGGCCCCGTGGCGCGTTTTAAGATGGGGATTAAATCCCCTTCAATCCTGAGGGTCCCTGAGGGCCAACTAGCCCAACAGGTACATCCAGAAAGCGCCACAGAGCTGCGTTGCAGAGAGGTGTAAAAGGGGTGTGGCCTCTACACGTCTCTGCAACGCAGCCCCTGGCGCATACTGGAGGTTCATGGTGGGCTAGTTGGCCCCTAGGGAACCTCATGATTCAAGGGGACTTAATCCCCCAACTTAAAACGCGCCACGGGGCGCGTTTGCACAGATGTCACCTCAGGCCCCGCCCCTCCCTTCACCATTGTGCAAATATTCCTCTAAAATCTGCCTTACTACGAATTCCGATTTACTCACCTGTTATCAGGAGAGACCTCAGTGCTGTATCTTTCAGCCCAGTACTGGTCCTGAAAAGTAATTTTAACCGTACTTACCAGTAACTTGAATTTCCTTCCATAGGCTAACATTGACTGGTTTCACTTGGAAATTCTTCTAAGTGTGGAGTTTTGGAACTTTAAAATATTCCTCTAAAATCAGCCGAAATACGAATTCCGATTTACTCACCTGTTATCAGGAGAGACCTCAGTGCTGTATCTTTCAGCCCAGTACTGATCCTCAAAAGTAATTTTAACCGTACTTACCAGTAACTTGAATTTCCTTCCATAGGATATCATTGCCTGCTTTTTGCTGAAAAAGTTTCTAAGTGTTGATTTTTGAAACATACAAATATTCCTCTAAAATCAGCCGAACTACGAATTCCGATTTACTCACCTGTTATCAGGAGAGACCTCAGTGCTGCATCTTTCAGCCCAGTACTGGTCCTGAAAAGTAATTTTAACCGTACTTACCAGTAACTTGAATTTCCTTCCATAGGCTAACATTGACTGGTTTCACTTGGAAATTCTTCTAAGTGTGGAGTTTTGGAACTTTAAAATATTCCTCTAAAATCAGCCGAAATACGAATTCCGATTTACTCACCTGTTATCAGGAGAGACCTCAGTGCTGCATCTTTCAGCCCAGTACTGATCCTCAAAAGTAATTTTAACCGTACTTACCAGTAACTTGAATTTCCTTCCATAGGATATCATTGCCTGCTTTTTGCTGAAAAAGTTTCTAAGTGTTGATTTTTGAAACATACAAATATTCCTCTAAAATCAGCCGAAATCCGAATTCTGATTTACTCACCTGTTATCAGGAGAGACCTCAGTGCTGCATCTTTCAGCCCAGTACTGGTCCTGAAAAGTAATTTTAACCGTACTTACCAGTAACTTATATTTTCTTCCATAGGAATCCATTGTCTGGTTTTCAGCAGAAAAGTTTCAAAGTGTCGATTTTCACAAACTACAAATATTCCTTAAAAATCGCCTGTATGACTTAAACGCATTCTTTCAACTGTTTACAGGAGATGCACCAGTGCTGGATCCAGGATCCAACACTGAGTAAGAAAAAGTAACGATAACAGTTTTTACCTGCTAAGTGAATTTCCTTCCATAGGCTAACATTGGTGATTCTATGAGAAAAAGTTTCTAAGTGTCAACTTTTAAAATACAATAATATTCCTTAAAAATCACGACTGTAACCAAAACGCTTTTACTCAACTGTTTACAGGAGATGTACCAGGACTGAATCTAGGATCCAGTCCTGTGGTTAGAAAAGTAATCCATAATGTAACTAATTGCATTTAACTAGAAATTCACATTGAGCTGAATGTTGCATTGTGTTTGAAAATGTGTTGCCCATTGCAACAACTGTAACTACTGTACTTAAAAGTCTATTGCCTATGTGCAAAGTATTTAAACTAAAGTAATTCATTCTGAGAAAGTATTTTTGTAATGTAATGTATAATGTAATTAAAATGTAATTTAAAAAATAAAATATGTAAAAAAAATTGTTTCTAAAAATGTAGTAAATCAGTATGAAAAAAATTAATATAACAATTAATACATTTAAAAATTGTCATTTACAAAACCTTTGAAATTCACTGAAAAAACCGTAGGTTTCAGACATGTTATAGTTAGGAATTAGCATTTAAAAAACCTTTGAAATTCACTGAAAAAACCATAGGTTTCAGATATGTTATAGTTAGAAATTAGCATTTAAAAAACTTTTGAAATTCACTGAAAAAACCATAGGTTTTAGGGACAGTTATAGTTAGTTGGATATTTTACTCGTACAAAACCCGTGAAATTCCCCCGTTATAGTTAGTTCAGCTAACTATAACTCGCGCCCCCGCAATGCACTGCTGATGACGTCACATATTACATCACTCATGACATGGTCAGTGACATCACTGATGACATCACTGATGACATCTCAAATGACATCACTGATGACATCATCCACGTGATAATCTGATGCAGCTCTTCACACCCTAATATAACCTTTGATACACCCAATCTAAATTACAGACTGCCATTCGCAAAACCATAGACACTCCAACACCAATAACTACATACCCACTCACTGATTCTTAGGTCTACACACACACACATCCACTCACTCACCCGTACAGTCACTCATACTTATGGTCACTCAGTACAGGACTATCATATGCACTCTTACTCCTATATAGACACTCAAACACCGCCACTCATCCATAGAGGTACTCACACACCTAGTCAGTCATGCAAATAATTAAACACACTGCCATTTACTCACCTATACAGTTATACACACACCAGCTCACTTAATCATACAAATACTAGCACATTGTTACGCTCTTATATAATCACTGATACAAGCACACACTCATCCATACAGCCACTATCACAATCACTCACTCTCGCTTATAGCTATTTATATACTCCAACACACATATATACTGCCTTTCACATATGTAGTTACTCACACATGTACCACTGGGACATACATTCACTCACTAACACACTCTTACACACACTTACCCACCCATACAGTCTATCACAGATGCACTCTTGAAACCATCCACCCAGTGAATCACCCACTCACACATCTATGCACAGTCGCACACACCCCATCCACACAAACACTCAGGCACCCATACAGATACTCAGACAAGAAATCAATAACTCTTATAGACACTCATGTAGCTATTCACAAACCCATGCAGCCACTTACACAGCAACAGACAGACGGATACAGACATTCACCCAGTTTAGTCACTAACCCATGCATTCAGTAAGATACGTTAAATCACTCATAGTCAGTCACGCACCTACTAAATCATCCATACAGACACTTACACACCCACTCATTCTTCAATACGTCTTTTCCTATATATATTAAAAATATTTAAACTTTACAGAAAAACACAGTCACTGGATGATGTCATTTGAGATGTCATCAGTGATGTCATCAGTGATGTCACTGACCATGTCATGAGTGATGTAATATGTGACGTCATCAGCAGTGCATTGCAGGGGCGCGAGTTATAGTTAGCTGAACTAACTATAACGGGGGAATTTCACGGGTTTTGTACGAGTAAAATGTCCAACTAACTATAACTGTCCCTAAAACCTATGGTTTTTTCAGTGAATATATATATATATATATATATATATATATATATATATATATATATATATATATATATACACACACACATACACAAAAACCCTAAAATAAGACCATAGGTCAAAGACATTCTGGGACACAACATTAGTAGGAACCATCCTACGAGTCATAACTTCTACAAAAAATTCAAGAATAGGAGGCAGGATCAAGAT